>JASKOS020000001.1:5000000-6250000 GCA_030770465.2 Perdita meconis
CTCAATTAGCAGTTAAAATAGAAAACTCCTTAATCACACGTAACGATCGAAATGTATTTAATCCTTAATTGCAATCAATAACAACAATAGGAATTTAATGATTGGTTACAACTAACAATTAAAATAGGAATCTAACTGTTAATTACAATTAACAATTGATGGAGGAACTGAATTGTTATTCGTTGATTAAATTTTTGCCCAAGTCTGCCTGAAAGTCTGCGACTTCGTTGCACCCCCCTTCACCCCTCCGAAAGCGCATTATCCAGTTTCTTTAATTGTTAATCGGAGTCCCTCGCGGCATAGAACATCATACACTTGGCAACTTTCGGAGTGCCATTGAGCTCCGAGAGTCTTTTTCCTCAGAAACGGCGCGGCGTTCGCGGAGCTCGATCTTTATTCCTCGGTCATGAGGCATTCTAAAAGATTTCTGCCCCATTCGCGAGCTAAGATAAGGCCACTTCGAAACGTCAGCGAAGTCGACTTCCATATTCCACGGTTAACTTCTCCGAATGGAAGTTTCGGAGTGCTTCAAGTATCGAAAAGTTCGGCTCGCTCGATTGTTCAGGGTCGTGGTGTGCGTTCCGTTGTGTATTCGAAGAATTTCGAGGGTGAGCCAGGGGTGTGGGTAGTGTATCCCATTTGGGAAGGACGGTGCTTTGAAGTATTGCGCCGCTTGCGGCCAAGGTTTTGTAAAACAATCAGCCCGGGAAGAAACCGGGGTAACATAAAGCATGGAACGCGGAAGAGGCGAGACAGATGGCTTGGAAACCTGCCCGCGGAGATCTTCGAAAATGGAAGCCACCTAGAGACGCGCCCTGCTTCGAAATGCGAGAGAATCCATCGACTTCGAATGATTTCGAAATGCGATTGACGCTTCGTACTCGAAACCCTTGCGTCGCACAGTGTTTAAGAACGACTGTCTGACAGGGAAAAATTATGTTTTGAATTGAAAGTGTATAAATCATCGAAAATAAGTTAGATTATTGATAATTTCGACTTCTTAAACTTACGTTCTGTCTAAATTCGAAATATTTAAAACAAAAACTTAATTATTTTTAAAAAATTATAAGGTTAATTTCTTTACGATTGGAAAAAATATTTTACTTTTATTTATTCCAATACACAATTCGGTAAAAACAATAAACATATATAAAAATATAATAGCTAATATAATAACTGAACTATTGATCCACATTTTTTAATAGTTCTAATACTTCCAACGGAAGATGTCCAGTACTTTTCTTAGTTTTAACCCTTAAACTACTTATTAGTGGATCTGAAGACATCAGGAGCATGTGGTACAAATCCTCCAGTCTTTTTTTGAAGATTTTCTTGTATTAGGGTCATGCGGGGTAAAAGGACGCAGCGGGTGAAAGTACGCAGTGCCGTTTTCTCTGAGGGGGTGAGAGGACGCTGGCTCGTCAGGATTGAGTGCGCGTGGGCCGCCATTTTGGGTCAACGCTTGTTGAGCGGTGCGAATTAAAAATAAAAATTTAAAACTGTCGTGTTATTTCGATCTTTTTCGTACCAGGGAATAGTTTGTGGACGTATTATTTATGTATTTGTAGAGGTAAGTTGTTTTTGTTGATTTTATATAGTTATAGAACGATTTTTTCCAAAATAACATTTTAACCTAACTTTATTGGAATTCGATCTAGTACGAATTGTTTTGGTTACCGGTCAAATGGGGTAAAAGGACGGGGGTAATAGTACGCACTAGTATTTAGGTTACTGTCTACTTGTTTTTGAACTCTTAATAATATTTGGAGTAAAAACATATCTGCTCTGATAAAGGCTTGAGCATAATTCCGTTCTGTTGAATCTATGAAAAATTATAATTTTATGATAGTTTCCTAAATTTGAAGTTCCTAATTTCTATTGTTTTTGTCATCTTTAACTTCATTCATTAAAGATAATATAAAAATATGTTCCATCTGTGTATTGTTTGTTCATTTTCTTTTAATACACCTGAATGCATACTTTTACTCTACATGCGAACTTTTACCCACACGACTGCGTATTTTTACCCACATGTCGGGGTAAAGGTACGCAGTCTGACCAAGTCACTCTTTTGCTCAATTTAAAAAAAACCGTTTGGCCTATCGTCGAATACTCGTTACATTTTATGAGTCTATTAAATATGCTACCGATAGCGCAAAAAAGTGTTCCTAATATCAGGGTAATTTCGGCTTAGTGAAGCAAAAACAGCAAAAGTGCATCCTTTTACCCCGAATGACCCTATATTATTTAGGAAGAGAGAAATTGAAATGAGTTAATTGATGTTTCTGATGAACACTGTTGTTTGTAAACCGTCCGTGAAGGATTCGCGAAATTCAAAATCAAATTATGCAAAAAGTTGCAAAAAGTAGCACTTGATTTTTACAGCAATTATAGTGCTGACCCTGTACTATAAGATGGAGTTGAAATTTTGACCAATTTGTACCAATCAACAAAGTTGTACTTAAAAAATCAAAGCACATGCATAGCAAAATTAATCCCATCAAACTTTTTTTTTAATCTTTCTATTACACAATCTATATTGCGTAAAATAATTTATTGCACGTTTCGACTTTTACGAGAAGTAAAAATCTCGAGTGCTAAATGTCATTTCTAATCACAGTACAGGTTAGAAAACTCTATATACATATTATGTTATTTAAACAATCTTTAGAAGTAACTAATTGTGCAATCAAGGCTCCCTATGATTTTCGGAATCTAAACCAATTGAGAAATAAGTAAAACAAAATTATCGAAATGATGACTTTTTCCCAGTCAGACAGTCGCTTTTAAACACTGTGCGTCGTGATGAAAATCGCGAAGCGCGGTGATCGAAAAAATCAGAGCGTCATTAAACCGCAGGAACTCTCCTCCAGGAAAAATGTCCTTTGGTTTGAAGTAAGCGACGGTCCGTTTCTTGTCTCGGAAGGGATTTCTTGCGACCGCGGAACTCGCAGGTTAATGATTAAAGTGACACAGTTGTTGTAAGAGGAGGAGGAATTCAGTGAATATAAAATGTACCATCAACGGTGATTAATGTCCTCGCGGTTTCAATCGTCGCCGATTACTTTGGAGTCGTTAAACGGTCTCAGAAATTACTGAGAGAGCTTCATCGTCGTTCCTTGCTCACAGCTGAGCTCATTAACAAGTACCGATGTCGAAATGGAGGAAATACGTGCAGAGTTGAAGAGGAGAAATAAATTTCTATCATTATTTCCAAAGCGAATATTTGTGCGCGGAAGGAAAAGGCTCTACCCAAGCACTTCTTTCGCCGAGTGGCATAGAAGCTCAAAGAAGAGTGTGTGCTCTCCCGCCACTGTATGGTAATGTGGCCCGCATTATTAAGAACTTTCAACGAACGTAGCTGGAATGATCAATGCAAATTCCTGGAGCCTCGAAGCTTCAAAGACGCGCTCAACTTCGCACGCTAACGAACCCCGGTTCCCCTTACTTAAAATTCCCTGTCGACGTCCATAAACCGCGATTAACAATGTTGCAAATTGAACCTTGGAACGCAACGCAACGAAACTAGTTTGCGAGCTTAGGGACTATCTTGCCCAATGAGCAAATAGAAGCAACTTGTTCCCGTGACCCTTTGATACCACCTGAGTTCCTTTGAAGTTCGTCTGGGAACCATTAGCAAACTTTGCATACAGATTTATGGGAGCGAAACTTGCACCAATAAAAATATTCGAAATATAGAAAAAGTTGAAGCTTCGCGCAGTCATTTTGTATGCGCAGAGATCGCCTTGCCAAACGTTTTTGGACGAAATCCCGAGAAAGCGATTCGACGCCTCGAGTAAATGAAAAAGAAAAGATTGTTTAAACGTGCGTAAATAATTTATTTAAGAGGTACGTGACTCTCGTGATTCGTCGCGCGAAAATATTTCACATCGAGGGGGGGATACTTTTTTTTTTAAACTCCTGACAGAAGGAATAACTGAACCCTGAGACACGTCAGCAGTGAACTAGTTTGCAAACTCAAGCAACATCTTGCCTAAAAAATTTGGAAGCCAGCCCGGGAACGTGACTCTGCTCCATAAGCGAGAAAAAAAAATATAAGATTCTTTAAGTCCCGGCGAGTAACTTGGCAGCCGACTCGCTGTTCATCCCTTCAAGGGGTTTTACCCCGGCCTTTTAACCCCTAATCTGGGTGTCTTATGATGTGCGAATGACTGAACTTTGAGACCCCGCAATGGCGGATCGAGTGCGCGATTTACAAACTTGGGGAGTGGCTTTTTCGAATGCTTTTAAAAGGGATTCGGAAGGATTCATTGGCTTATTGAAGGGCTCAGTTTACAAGAATAAATTTTTAAAATATTATTAAATACAATTGAATGCAAGGAGAAAAAAGAGCAGTGAAAACTGAAAATTAATTTGCGATAGGAGAAGCAATACATTATCTGTTGGCAGGAGATAAAAAATTTGGTTGGATTGCAAAATTTCTGGATATCGGAGTTTCTAAATAAAGTTTGAATGTTCGTAATTAAATTCTGAAACTGGTATTGCATAGGAAATCAGATGGGGTTCTAAAAATTCGACAAAGAAGTTTAAAAAATTCGGAATAAACTTCGTATTTTGCAGAAAAGTATGAGAGCTTTCGAACTAAAAAAAACTTCATAGCTTCGCTTGAATCTTCTCAATCAACATCTTCATGCTGGCAACTGCATAATTAACTATGAATCTTCTCAATCAATACCCCTACGTCAGAAACTCCAGACTAACTCGATGTTCAATCCTTCGAGAGATATTCAACGATTCCAACCCCTCAGTTTCCAAACCCAGACAGCTTCCCTTCTCAAAATACTCGAGTATCCAGTGATTTGGCATTAAAATTAATACCCCTCACCGGGGATGATTTTTGGGATTCCGAATTTAATCAATTTGATTTTCAAATATTTTGCGAAGGATCGAAAAATAGGAGACATGAGGATTCATTATATTTTGGTCTGCTTTTATGCTTGGTTTGCATTAGACTATTAATATTAACTATGGATTGCCTAACTGGCTAATGTAGGAATGATTCAGCCCTCATTAATGATAAGAGGTTATTAAGTCACTAACCTGTCGTGCTAAAATAATTGATATGCCAGATTTCTGCAGGATTTCATTAATTTTTTTACATCTTTCAAGTCTCTTAATCATTACTGATAGTTTATATTTAAATAGACGCGAATTAAATTTATCGGGTTCTATTTAATACAATGTTATAATTTTCTTTAGACAATAGGAGTTTTTTACTCTGTTTAACCATTTTCTGTTTTAATTCGGGAAAATTTATAAAATAAGGAGTGATGATTAAAAATGTGAAATTTCTGCTGATCAATATCTAATGCTCAATCCAAGTGAATTATTCATAAAAACAAAAAAATGATAAAAAGGAATGTTTTAATACCATTAAATTGTTGAAAATCTTGAATCAAACAATATTTAGTATTACCATGTTATTAGGAATGTAGATAATCAATTTTTAATATAATTTCAAGGAATAAGAAGCCTAAATATTAACACTAAACTAAGGAAATGAAATACTCTGATAGTTCCAAAAAGACCCAAACACCACACTAGCATTAATCAATATTCTCAATAAATGGGATTTGATTGCAAAAACTTCAGAAAATTCTTCTGCCAATAGTATAATATTTAGTAATAAACATTCAGACTATTCAGAGCAAATTCTTTATATTTTAAATATACTTCAGCTATATCAAAAATTCTAACTTTGAAAAAAAATTTACTTATTTCCAATATTAATATTACCTATAATAATTTCTGAAAAAAATTCAATTTTTTTTAAACTTTAATTCCAAATTAAATTTTCTCAGGAATTAATATAACTACATAAAAATAAATTTTCTTTTAGAAATTTTGTGATACGTACCTTACTCTCTATATTATCGAATAATTTTTATCTTTACCGTGAAGTTTGGTTATTAAATAATAGATTAAAGAAACGACAGGGTGGTAAATAATTCCGCAACGAAATACTTTAATGCGTCAAAAAAAGACTTAAAAACCGTAGCGAGGTTAAGAAAAACTTCCTACGTTTTTAACAAATAATTTCCGGAAACCAAAGCTGCTTCAAAGACACTCCCCACAATTTTCCAGAGTCATCCCCTGGAACCCTCCCATTCCCAAAAATTTCATGCGACACTTCTTCACACCCTCATTAAAAAAAAAAATTCCACCAACCCCTAAATAAAGAAAAGACCGTCGCATCCCCCAGTCCCAGTGATTTTCAACCCCCGGACACGCGACTCTGAAACAGGGGTTGTTCCAAAATCTTGAAGGCGGTCCGCGGGCCTCGAGATACGACGTCAGCTCGCTGCATACATAGTTGTCGAGCCGAGGGAGCGTCTTGCCCAGCGCAGTTGTTCCTCGGAGCAAAATGCACTGCGGCGGGACGAGCGACGCGGCTGCATGCGTGAACAGCCGCAGGGTCGCGGCGGTGGGCGGTGGGTTCAGAAGGGGTGCCGCGGGACACGGCGGTACTCTTGCCATGCAATTTCAATGCAGTTATACTTTCTTCGAGCGAACACCGGAAACCCGTCCCGATCCTAGTGCCGGGCCACTGACGGCGTTCGTAGAGGTGTATTGATCGGTGGGTGGCGGAGCGGCACGTTTCTTCCCTTCCCTTCTTCGCCCCTCGCCCACGATCCCCGGTTCTTTTCCCTTTGTCCCTGCCGTGCGCGACCCGTCATCCCCCGCGATGGTCGGTGTCATTTGTAATTAACTCGACGAGAGGAGGATCCGTTCTCCAACCGAATGATTTAGAGACGCCGCGTCGCTGACTTTCGAGCTCGCCTTCGCTATTCGGGACGGAAGGAGACGAACGACGACGCGCGGCTGCGAGCTGATATTTCTCTGTCCCCTTTTTGCCTCCTTCCACAACCCGACGGCGAAGCCCGGGGGCAAGTTTGCTCGATACGTTCGGGACGCGTAGATACGGGAAACGACACTCGGCGAAAGGTGTTTGGGAGACGAGCTGTGAAATGGATCGAGCGCGGACTGCCGCTCACCCGTCGCCTATGTATATACGGACGGTTTTTGATCCGCTCCGCTGGTAACGGACGACCTGTCCCCCCGGCTGACTGTGTATCGGTTAATTGGAACTCGCGAGGGTTGTCGACGCTGCCCCGCAGATTTTTAAATTATTCGGGGGATGCGCCGCGCGATTTTCGGCTCGCGATACCCGGCGGATGCCGGAGTTATCGCCTTAGGGAATTTTTGGAGGGTTGGATTAGTTATTTAGAAGTTGCGGACTAGGTTTGGGGTGAGATTCGCGTCACCTTGTACCGGGGCAGGGAGGGATTTTTATTTTTTTGGCATTTTGGCTTCGCTGGGTTTTTGTTATTTCAGGTTTGGGTTTTTTTGGATATTTTAGTTGTTGCGGCAATCTCAAAAAGGGTGTAGAAATATATTAATCTCCTTATATCGAGTCGGGAGTCAAATATTGAGTCGTTAAATAAAAATATGGCTATCGTTGCTTATAAAAGCTGTACCGATTTAATAAGTTGACTGTCATGTTATTGATATGCTGAGCTTGATGCTACAAGAAATAAATTTAGTGTAATATTTTTTGGTTTGAAACGCTATTTACGAGAAAATTAGGTAATTGTGAAGAGTAATCGGTTTTTCAAACAATAATTAATTGATTAGGACTGAATTGCTGTGTATTTGTAAAATGAATTATTTAAAACAATAATTACTGAATTATTACTAAAATTACTATACAGTAGAATGGTAGAGAATGGAAAATTTTAAATAAAATATTTAAGAATATATTTGAATTGGAGATTTCCAGAATTATTAAGATTTCGGTTCAGAATTTTGAAAATTTCAAGGGTTTGAAGTTGAACATTTGGAGAGTTGAAATTAGAGATATTTCAGATTTCAGGTAAGAAAGCTGAAAATTTCAAGTATCAGATTTAGAGATTTCTAAAGTTAAAACTATTGAAAATTTGAGGATTACAAGTTGGAAGTTTAAAAAATTGAAGAGGATCTGAAAGGTTAAAATTAGAAAATAGCTTTATAAAAATGTCTAAAGGATTACTAAATTCATTATACAATAAAATGTCTATCTTAATATAATTATTTATACTGCACAGATCAATTTTCAAAAGCGTTTTCCTCGAAAAATTATGTTCAGATAAATAAGTATTACAGAAATTTTACATGGTTACGAACAATATTAATATTTGCTAATAATAATGTGCTGCAATATTAACAAAAATTCTGAATAAAAATCTGTATAGAGATAGGAAAACTATAAATTGAAATAATTCTAAATCTTGAAAAAATTTCAACAAAAAGCTTAGAAGTCAAGGTTTCTAAATAAAACTTCTTTAAATTTTACGACTTATTCATGGAATCTCCTGATAGCGTCTCAAGTGACTCGAAAATTGCTCTATTACATTACTATTTCCGTGCATATATCGAGGCAAACGAAAAGAAAGACTGTTTTACTCACGATCAAATTGCAAAGAACTCTTCATTCTAAAATCACAAAAAACCACTGCATATGACACCAAGAAAATTCTAAATTGCCTCGATTTAAGAAAAGACTCGCTGTCAAGTCATCGTCTTAAATCGGAACAAGGAAATTTTTTCCTTTCGCTTATAATATTTCCACTTTTTCGCCTAATAAAATTTCCCATCTATTTCCCCCGAATAAAATCTCGCAATTCCACGCCGAGGAGAAACCAACGCCTCTTCTTTAATACTGAATAAAGAAACGAGACCCAGTTTATAATTTTTATTTTCCAGACGATTTAGTTATTACCGAGAAGGTGGTTCGGTGATGCTCAGAGTTACTTTTCACGTCGAATCACGGTTCTACGTGACCAAGAAATTTCATTAAAATCCGAAGTGGAGGTAGACGATATCGGGGCATCCAACGGCGAGGAAAATACGAGTCGGCGCCGGCCGACGACGAATGGCGCAGGGAAATTATAGAGAAATTGCAGGGGAAACAGAGAGGGAGCGCGCGCGCGAGAGAGAGAGAGGGAGAGAGAGAGGGAGAGAGAGAGAGAGAGAGAGAGAGAGAGAGAGAGAGAGAGAGAGAGAGAGAGAGAGAGAGAGAGAGAGAGAGAGAGAGAGAGAGAGAGAGCGAGATGTGTGTGCACGCGCAATAAAAGTCAGCGCCGCAGTAAATTTACCTGTTACACCGGCTCAGGACCTGTGTAACACTTTAATCTGCCCCTTGCCCGTCGCTCAGAGTTCGGTTAAATTAACACGGCCACCGTGATACACCGATATTAATGAGCTGCTGGCTTGCGGCTGGAATTTCTCTAAATACCTGTTGGCCTGCGGCGCACGAAACAGCCGACCTCCATGTCTCTGGATCAAGATAAGGAATGGGATAGATAAGATTAGAACGATTATGTCTCTCCACATTTTTTAGAACTCTAAAATTCTATCTATCGAGATTCCGAATCGTCTGAACTTTAACTTTATATAAAGCGGAATCTTTAAAAATGAATACAACGAAGAGAAATTTCAAAACACTTTTACCTTTCCTTCGCAATAAACTAGAAATCGTAGTAATACAGATTGATCGCCAAATGGAGGACTATAATTCTCGATTGAGTTCTTCACAATTTATTCGTTATGCGGTGGAATTCGCGTGAATTGTACGAATATTTCATGCGGATTGCAATGAAAGAGCGCACTTGAAAAAATGTTTCCTACTGCTGCTCTCAACGAGATCTGTTTCGTATTTGGAGTTTTCGAAAATAGTAATGAATACTTTATTTACACAAGCGAATAATTGTAACTAACTCGGTGCGAAAACGAATTTGGATGAAACATTCACTCTGCTTGTATTGATAAGGTAAAACAAAACGCGCACGAAATATACATTTACAAAAAAAGAAACATATTTTCGTCGAACCGCTCGGACAAAATGTATTTGGATGATAAAATTGCAGCCGGTAATGCGCTTTATACGGTATAAATTAGCGGAGGACACGGTATAAAATATTAAGTCCGTATTTTTTAGTACCTTGTGATAAAGGATCGCGTGTTCGCTTGAATATTTAAAATGAGCTCGCTTCAAATGAAAATTGACTACCGCGAGCTTTTTCATAGTTCCTCGCTGACTACTGCAATAAAGTTCAAAAAATGGAAAACGTAAAAAATAGTCGACATCATAGAACCCATGCATCTACGGCGCTCATAAATAAAACAGCGCACTCTTTTACAGACGCTTTTTACAGCTGAAAGATTAAACAAGGATCTGCTCGACGTGACCCATTATACGGAATACATTCTTCCTTCGGGATCATTCCTTATCCTTAAAAATAGAAGACCGCTTCAATTATTAACTTTGATTGTTATTTATCACGATCCAGACGTTAAAGAAAAAGGCAAAGACCGTAATTATTATTCCCCTATTTCATACAATAAGAGGATCTCATTGTCAGAATGATTTCGCTATTTCGCTAATGGCACAGACACAACTGAAACTCAGCCCCCCATATAAAAATTCCCTTTCTCGGAAGAATCGCATCCTTTTTCCCAAAATTCGTCCCGACGCAAAGACGACTTCCTTCCATCCATCCCGGTCGGTTTCCAATTATTCGCAAACCGGCGACTTCCCCTTCCCCCGAAATCCCCGGCGGCGTTCCCTCCTTACTTTAACTATCGCCTAGTCGAAACGGAACAAAACAGAACGTTCAACTCAACCGTCTACTTCTCCCATTATTTGCTCGGCTGCCGCATGTTATTTCTACGGCTCGATCAGCGGACAAAAGCTGCGGAAAACGGAGCAATGATTCTGCCTTTCATCGACTTCAGCGCATCGCAAGTTATTTGCGCACACTGATCATCAATAGCAACTGAACAAACGTTAAATAAACCGAAAAGACGATAAATCCTGTGGTATTTTATTTAGCTATTGTTTGGACACATTTTTTACGACAAAATGTTTTAATATTTTAGTTCTGACTGCTGTCAGCTCTAATATTATTAATTATGGAAAGAATGGAATTTACTTGAAGCAGGAAATTGCACAGAAAAGTTAACTAAAGCTAGAGAATGTTGAAATATTCTGTTATAATATAACAAAAACTTGATTTTTTTTTTTATTGAAATACTTTTAGGAACGTCTGTGAAAATTTTCTTTGTGCAATTTTCAGAAAATATATTTAAATATCCTAATGTAGATTGTAGTGAACTCTAATATTATTCATTGACAGAGATGAAATTGATTTGAAGCAGGAAATTTTATATACTGTAATTAAATAAATCTTAGCAATGATGAAATATTTTGTATTAATAGGAACTGTTATTGTATTGAAATACTTCCAGAAATATCTGTATTAAATTTCTTTTTTGATTTTTAGAAAAATATATTTTTAAATATTTTAATTGAGATTGATGTAGGTTCTAA
This sequence comes from Perdita meconis, assembly GCA_030770465.2. NCBI lineage: Eukaryota > Metazoa > Arthropoda > Insecta > Hymenoptera > Andrenidae > Perdita > Perdita meconis. Next base: position 5,011,390 of record JASKOS020000001.1, read on the forward strand.
TATTAATAATTATTGAGCCAAGAGCAAAATTCACTTAACGCAGAAAGTTGTACAGAAAAGTTAAATGAACCTAATCAACAATAAAATATATGTCATATCAGAAACAATAATTTTATTTCCAAACCAAAAGAAAATATTCTGGTTGTGGCTGCAGTAGACTTAAATTCTATTAACCCTGCTACATTCCTTTTAAAAATCTAAATTTCTAGTAATATTAATTATTTCTAAAAAATTATTAAGTACACAGTGAAATTCTGATAGAATGTTAAGCATCAACAAGCATTAATATAATACTAATTTCTTTACATCTTTCTTAAGATTGAATCCTTTGTTGATTCAATAGATGAAAAAAGACGCAAAGCTGTAGTAAGATTAACCAAGAAACAAGAAAAACTGATTCAAAACAGAAAATTATGTAACAAACTCGAAATATATATAAAGAACATTCTCACATTCTTTTGCATTCATCATGATATTATTACATTTTTTTGTAAACAGTTATTTTACTCTTGAATTTAATTAACTAAAAACCTAAATCTATATGCTTATTATTAATAAGTATTAAGTGCTTTCCCTCATTCAAGGGCCAGCTTCGACTTTCAAAAACAAGACGATTCGCCAAATGACTTAATGCGAGAAAAGTGGTTCCGAATGCTACGCTCTATAAGCTCATTACGCTAAGAAGTCCCTAGGGAAGAAAAGCTGTCCTCTGGCTACAAGCTTGCAAATTCGAACCCTCTCTGTTTCATCAACGATTCCGCCGAAGACTCGTCCTAAACCGATTCGAAGAAGAGGAGAGATCATAACGAGAGGTGCTTTTAAAGAATCTCAGCGGCGCCATAAAAGAGCTCCATCATCCCCCGCGAATGTCTCTCGCCCGGCGAATCGACTAATCCGTTTTCGCTCGCCTTCGCTGCGAAATTGTTTCGCATAACCGGCTGGGTGCTGATGCAGCTACGTGCCCGGCGGACCGCCACTTTGTTACAGGCGAAAATATGAATCCTTACCGTTCTCCCCCCCCCCCCCCCCCACCCCCCCCACCCACGATTTTTCACGACCCGCTGGATCCTACGGTCGACCCTCGTCGAAGCGATATTACGATTTCCTGGCCGGAATTCTTGCTCGATGGGAAAGTTTTTAATTTAGGACGCCAGGGCGAGTATAAGTCACACGCGGAGAAGAATCGTTCGGGGCGCGGGTTGCTTCACGCTACGGGCGCATGGCGAGTTATTTATTTTTTTTCCTCGGGTCTCCGGCTTCTTTTTCCTCACGGTGCCGGCTAGTTTACGCGGTCGGCGTCCGAGGAACTGACTTTAATTCAATTAATTCCCGATAAACTAATTCCAGGGGAAATCCTTGCCTCTCTCTCTCTCCCCCCCCCCTCTCTCTCTCTCTCTCTCTCTCTCTCTCTCTCTCTCTCTCTGGGATTCTCTAACCGCGTTTTAATATCCACGCGAATTTTCCGCCATTCCAGGTACCGCGACGAATAAAAAAGTGTTTCTAGATATATTGCGACGCGACGGAAGTCTGAATAGAATATGAAAGAATCTACTGTGAGTAATAGAAGAATGAAAAGGCAAATCGGAATTTTTTTTTACAGATCGAGGTTCTTGAAGTTGATTTTTGGAGCTATGGAAATGGCGAAGAGGACGTTTTAATGAGGATCGCAACGATTACTGTTTTAAGTAACACGAAAGAAAAAAAAAAAAGAAAAAAAAACAGAAAACGTGAGTGGATACGGCGCGACGAAAAAAATACGAGAAAATGGCGCGATCCGTCTCTGTTTTACGCGCACGGAGTAACAATATAATGGACAACGAAATTAATTCCCGTGCGCAATCAGGTTAACGTAATAACGCGGGACAAAGTAGACGTTAGCCCGTTAATTCAGAAGCTGGCTCAGAAGCGAGCAAATTAGGTTACCCTTTCGCTGATATTTTTATGCAATTAACGCGTGCTTCGATGTTCGTTAGACTCCGAAACGAGCAGCCTGTGTCAACATCCGGCGCATTCTTTTCGAAAAACAGACGGGGAAAGAGACTTTGTTGCGAGCGGAACCTGCAGACAAAGTGTCTTTCGAAAATTAGTATCCAGAACGAGCAAAACTCTTTAAAGAAAAACAAATTTATGTGTGTTTATCTCGTATTTTATGGATAAAACGCGGTAACAAAGGAATTATCGATGCTTTGAAAATTTCGATTTGTTTCAATCGCTACGAAATTATCGAGGACTTCGATAAAAAGCATCGGGAGAATGTTTCTTTTTTTAGTGAAAACACTCCTGCAAGGTTCATGCGTGTTTACCTATTTTCCTACGTAACGTAAAAAATATAGGACGTAAAAGAATGGTTAGACTTTTTATGCTTTATTGAATTATTCAATAAAATTGTACGAGAGACACAGAAAAATACTTGACAATCGTCGGAGATAGAAATATCTGCGTTTGTAGTAAAAATTCTTTATATTTTTTTTACTTAACCGAAATATCCACGTTTCTGTGAATATCAGATATGAAGAATTCTTTTTATTTAGATAACTCGTTTTTTTTTTAAGGGGTCATATATGTTTCTCGGGGCTAAATCGTAGACAATGTTTTAAGTGTTAGTTAATTAGTTACTGACAAACTATTAGACCGATTGGACTAATTCTTTCTGTATTATAAAGGTACTTGTTTGTAGAGTAGAAAACAGGTATGGCAGTTGTGAAATTATTATAAATATGGCGTCTGCATGCAATGGCGTAAAACTGTTTTTTTTTTTTTTTTTTGCCGCCCTAAACGGTGGGCATGATTCAGCTCGTACCAGTGATCTGAACCAAAAAGTGTTGATATTTTATTACTTTTTGAGATGGTAGTTATCGTGCTACGAGGGGGTTTTTTGAAAAAAAAAAAAAATTACGACAGTGACAGCAATTTAAATTAGGGTGTCCGTGATTTTCGCTTGAAAAATCGTACATTTTTTATTGTTGTTTAAAAACGGTTCAATTTATTCAGAAAAGCCTTCGTAGCACGATAACTACGATCCCAAAGAGTAATAAAATATCGACACTTTTTGATTCAGATCACTGGTACGAGCTGAATCATGCCCACCGTTTAAAAAAAAAAACAGTTTTGCGCTATTGCACGCAAACGCCATATTTATAATAATTTGACAACTGCCATACCTGTTTTCTACTCTACAAACAAGTACCTTTATAATACAAAAAGAATTAGTCCAATCGGTCTAATAAGTTTGTCAGTAACTAACGCTTAAACATTGACTACGATTTAGTCCCGAGAAACATATATGACCCCTCAATTGCATTACAAATTCTACAATATAGAAAACTACTTAAATTTTATTCTAATAGTTTCTCACAGCTATTGCAAGTTTCTGCTAGACTTGAAATCAATGTTTTCACTACTAAAGATCGAAAAAGTATCACAGGAGAAGATTAACTTCCCTATTATTATCGACAGTCCAATTAATTCGGAAATTGCCCGACAAAGACGTATTCACCGAATTCAACCTCGTCTACGCTTTCCACCGCAACTCCGCGAACACCGCAGAATATTCCAGCCGCGGCAGAGAGTGGGAAAATGCTGCGCGCGTAACAAGATCAGCTGTGCAGCAACACCAATGGAGACCTAATTTCACCACATCCTTTGACTCCCATTGTTCCACCTGTCACCCGTTTCGCGCAACCACGCGAACACACGCGCCGTCCTAAACAATGAGAGAACAAGGTGGCCAAGAAGGGGGAGGAGGAGGCTGGCTAAAAGTAGAAGTGGCTCGTGTAATTCGTAGCCCGACGAACGATCCTCTGACTCGGCGAGGCTGAGTCGCGTTGATTAGTTTAACTATCAAGTTCAAGACGAAACGTATACCTCTCGTTCCTTTCCTCCCTTGTGCGTATCACCTGACGGCCAAAGTGGTAACTCGACTTAATCAAGAGCAGGTAACGAGACACCGAGCCCGAGAGAGGGAGAGGCTTCCAAGATCAGCATACAAAGCAGCTTTAAGGGAGACCGACGGAGGAAGGAGAGTATCTACGTGTCGTTGAGGACACTTTGAAGGTCAGAATTCAGGACCTACGGTTCGCCTGAAATAGAACCGCGATTGGGATCGTGGAGATTTGGAGGTTTGGGTCTCCTTCGTTAAAATGGGAAATTGGAGATGAATACTGGGTGTAATAACAGTGTTGCGGCTCCTTGAAGAAGATGATTCCTGAGGTGATTTTAAACACCTTCTTTCGACTGATTTCGATACTAGTTACAGTTGACGTTTGCACTGAAATTCATCCACTGTTATTACTAGACAGCGAATTTTATGCATTTATGGCAATGCTAAGTATGTAGAAAATCTACAAGACTGTTGATAATATGACAAAGTATACAAAATATCAAAATACTATTAAAGTTCGAATGTTTATAACATTAAACATACTGTTTTTCAAATTCCAGTTCTTTATTTGTGCTTGTAAAAATTTTATTTTGCATAAAGATCCGCTGTCTAGTTATTACCTATATTTCGTTAACAAAAACAGATTCGTTAAACCTCCAAACAGATTTTTTATTTAAAAGTTGTTTAAAATCACACCAGGAATTATCCGTTTCAAGGATCTGCAACATTTTTCATACACTCTGTATATATAGATTTAAAAATGAGAGATTGAAAGTTTAAGTGTCCTAATGTACAGTGAATACAATAAAGCATTTATTAAATGATAATTTTATATTGTATTTTAAACGCCTAACTTCAAAGCACGGCGAAAAGCGATTTTAAAAGTAAAGAAAATAAATGTTTTTATGCAAGCATACAGCTGCCAAAAAATAATTGAACAATTAGTGATAAGAATAGCTTTATAACGACTATTAAGCCGTTCAATATGCTACCGAAGGAACTTAAAAACTTGTTTAATAATATGGCTACTATAAAAAATAAGCTTAAACAGTATTTAAGAAGCTGTTAAATAAAATTGCACTACTGTTTTTATAAATTTTTCTTTTTTGTTTTTTTTTTTTTAATATACTTGTTATTTTTTGTTTCGTTGTTACTTTGTTATATATTCTATTGAAAGGGGATTTTTCCTTTTTAGTTTCTTCATTTTTAGTCTTTTAGTTACTAAGTTTAGTCTGTAAGGCTTAGTTCTAAATTTCTAATGATCGCCAGCCTATGTACAGGTAACTCGAGTTTACCTCTTATAGGATGTAAATTTTACATGTAAAATATCTGGTACAAATAAATAAATAAAAATAAAAGTTTTGCTACTTTCAAATACGAGAAGCCCAAAAACGAGCTTCGAGAAGAAACCAATAATGTAATTCAGCTGTATACATTTTTCATTGAAAATTGAAGCTGCATGATATTTAAAAAGTATCAATATTCTTACTTATGAGCTTCACAAATTTAACAAATGTGATTTATTTACATGATCGACTCAGACACTTAATTTTATTTTTAACGTTAATAACGTCTCTTCCAGAACTTTTATGTACAAACAAAAAATATTAGATTTTAAAGTGCTATCGTGCATTTCACATATTTTGCAACATTGACTGTTTCTTTTTTTTTTAATACAAAACTTTTTTTTAATTGAGATTTAGCTTTAAGTGGTCGACTACTAGCGCTTTCACCTTACTCATCCATTTTCCAAAGCCTTTCACTAAAGATGCTTCAATTTCTCTGATGCTTGCAGCGTCGAATCGGTCTGAACCAGTCCTCCTGCATTCGTTTTCCCGAACACTTTGTTACACAATAATCCCTCGTTTATCGCCGAGCCAGAAAGTGTGCAATTTAATCAGTTCGACCGATGTCCCGAATCGTTATCCGTCGTTCCACCGAGACGCGCTTAAAACCGACGCTTTCACTTGTCCCCCAAGAGAGAAGCAAGCGTTCCCACGCGCTGAATATTCCTCATTAATTGACATTATGTTTGTCCGTGACGTGATTCACCCCGGCGATCCGGACGAATCTGATACTGGTCGAGATGGACGATCGATAATCGGAGGCTGCGTGGGTGAGGCGGCCGATAGCGCGCCATTAATGACACTCATCTGCGCGAAATTTGATCCGACGTCGCTTGTTCGAGTTCGTTTCGCCTCGTCGAAAGCGAAATCGAGTTGTCGTCACTGTTGCGCAATCGTCGGAGGGGGCGGGAACTGAATTTGACGGAACGATAATGCGGGAATTTTTAGACCGAGATTCGCGACAGTTCATACATCCGCACGAAACTGGGTCAATTAATTCAGCGAGACATAAAAAATCATATAAACAGACTGCGGATACTTTTCGAATTCCATGGAATTCCCCGATCACTGCACAGTAGGGTGGAACGAAAATTTTTTTTTTTTAGTTTTGTAATAGTGGGGAAAAGTTGCCTTTTAGGTTCAAAAAGAAGAAAAAAAAATTTGGTTGCTATACTACAAAATCTTGAGGTGCCGCAGAGCTTAAAATTTGTAAAAAAATTTAAAAAATTGAAAAATTATAAACTTTGATAAATTATTTTTTATGGTTTTCTCGTACATATAAAACACCTATTTGAAACTTTTTATTGCATAATCAAGACATATAAAAATCTTTGAAAAAATTGCAAAAAGTGTGTTTTTATAAAACTTTACCGCTCTTGCGGCACCTCAAGACGTGCTCCAATATTTTTCATATTTTTTTTTTATCTTGTCTACACCAAAAAGCAACTTTTCCACGCTATTACAAATTAAAAATCAAAACTTGTTTTTTTCGTTCCACCCTACTGCACAGAAAGGTGACTGAAAACTTGTGCAACTATCGAGACATTTAGCAGATTTAGCAGATTTATTAATTTAGCAGATTAATTTTCCAGACAGAAATTTTCACTGCCATTGCCATCTATTATCCCTTAAATGCATCGCATTGCCATTTGGCAACATACCGATATTTTTTGTTTTAACAGAAAAATAACATTGATTGTACAGTATAATCGACTACATTCATACTGTATATTCACACTGAAAAAAGAAGTAGAGGTCCTGCTTAGCATGTATCACAGATAGAAGTAAGATTGGACCAAATTAGATATTGGGCTATAATTGAAAATTTAAAAATACAATGTAAATTACCAGAATGCAAAGGCTTCACACGTACAGAATATAAAAAATGTGGAGTTGCACTGTGCTTGAATAAAAATAAGAATTTTTTTACAAAGTTTCATACTAATTAGGATCTCCGTTTATACGTTAAACACACGCAGTAGCCATTTAGCAACAAACCTTTTTTTTTAAAAATAAAAAAATAAAAAACAATAAGATGTATTTTTTATATGCATTATTAAATGCAATTATGCATTTAAGGGTTATTTGACTCATTCGAAGATGCAACTATTGAGACTTTCTACTTAGCAGCGAACAAAGTTAACAGAGACGTAAATAAAAAATAGTCACAATTTTTAACAAACAAAAAAACTGCCGAGTAATTTTAACCGAACAAAGTTTACCGTCGAAAACGATATCGTTCAATGGTTCCATCGCAACGAAACGCAATAGCGAAATATCAAAATATCCGTCCGGAAAGGGGAATTAACTCGATTTCGCGGGAAAAAGTAGATTGATCTGGCGATCGCGTTCCGCTGAAAGCACCGACGCGGAAGAGGAAACAGATAATGACGAGCGAGTTACAGCCGGGCGAAACGCGGCGCGACGTACGCCACCCGATTGAAAATCGGTCGCGTGACACTACGTGACCCATTAAAACCAAAAACCGGGGAGAAAGAACGTGTAATCTCCGGTCCGCGAGCGTACATACACGCGCACGTATGCACACAGAGAAGCGTGTCGTTTTATTTCGGCAACGCGAAGCGCGCGGGCGCCGCGCGATAAATATTGCGAGAGCGCGGGGCCAACGTTCCGCGAACGTGACTTCCAACAACGTTCCGCGCGACCCCCTCCAGTGCGGATAATATGAAACGAGTGGCTAAATTGAGCTACGATTCGGCTGGAAAGGATGAATTAATTTCGAGGAGCGTTTTATTGGCTCAAACATTTATGGCGGAACGGAGGGAATCCTGATTTTTGGATTTTGGACATATAATACTTTTATCTCTATTTAAGGTTTCAATTTTTTTTTTCTTTCTTTCTTTTTGGAGCAAGATTAGGTCAGAGTTAAGTTTACGCTTTGAGTATAAATATGTGGTCTTGTTTATACATATTAGATCCAAATTATGTTTGGATTACAATAGATTTAGTAGGTTGTGCTGTATTTTTTTTTTAATCTACTGTGGCTCGTCAAGTTATTATGAATAAGCGAAAAAATTACGCGTTTTGTTTGATCAATGATATTGTACAGTGATTTACAAATTTGTTCACGGAGACTGCGTTTTGTTTAAATTCTAGGAAGGATATTTGCCTTTATGTAATAAAAGTCATGGAATCTGAGCGACAATGAGTAGGACATGGGGTGAAAATCTGAACACAGTGTAGTAAAAATTCCAACACAGTGTAGCAAATATTCTTAGGAAAGTCTGAAATTTCAAGATGCCTTCACTATACTGGATTGCAATTTTTATTACACTGTGTTAGGATTTTTATTATACGTGCACTTATCCTGCTACTTTAGTATAAAATGTAAAATTTATAACATAATTTTTCTCAGTGTGAACACGCTCCAAATAAAAAGACAACATTAATACTACGAATTTAATAGTTGATTAACCTTTAGAATACATGTGAATAAACTTGTGAGTCACTGTAATTGCAGTAATAATAAAAAATATTGATTATATGAATCACATGACCACAGTTTACTAATGAAAAAATCATTGTTTTAGTTTTCTCATCGTCTGACTTTGGATCGTCACATAAAAATCAGTAGTACACAAATTCAACATGGCTTTATCCTATCGCATAAAATACAACTTAAATTGAATGCTAAATTTTTTAAAGTAGTTTCGCAATGTTCATTTTATATTTTAACGAGCATAAATAATTGAGAGTGACAGTCATCCTCTGCCCTAGATTCAACCCGGAATAGAACTAAAAAAAAAAAATTCGTCTTCCATAGAATAATAAATACAGACGTTTCTGCCAATTACCATTTTCAGGGATACAGAAAAAGAAACGAAACCTGAATAAAAATGTGCATCCATCACGCTGATTTTATTAATAGCGAACAATCAAAGCCTATTACCATCATCGCAACGCCCCCCACAGATTAAATTCTCCATTCCACTCAGCCAAACGCCCGTCCCCGTAATCACTGATTTCATCACATCAATTTAGCGCCAAAAAAAGACGAGGCAAGTCTCGCAGTAAAAAGAAGAGCCGCCGATGTTCACTCGACCGAGCAGCTCGCGATCTTCCCCCTCTGAAAGGTCGCGCGAAATCAATGAGCACGATTTTTCCGAGGATCATGATCCCCCCCGTAGCGTCGTCGAACACGTCGAGGGAACTCGTGTCGATAAATTAATTTACCCATCCCGTGGAACTTCCGTCCTGCCCCTCGGAATCGAGAGACACGAGGGTGAGACACGAGCGAGAACACGTGTCGCCTGCATCCCCCAGGTACATTCTTTCGCGCCGCGGTTCCAGTGATCGGACGTCGGCTCGGACAGCGGCTAAAGTTTCACTTTAATCCAGAATTCTCTCAGTATATTTCCCGATTCCCCTCGGGTGCAGTCGCGAACGGAGTGGAACGCGCGAAGAAGAGGGAGGCGAGCCTCGAGATGGAACGCGCGGGCGTCGCACAGTGTTCAAAAACGACTGTCTGACCGGGAAAAATTATGTTTTGAAATGAAAGTGTATAAATCATCGAAAATAAGTTAGATTATTGATAATTTCGACTTCTTAACCTTATGTTCTGTCTAAATTCGAAATATTTAAAACAAAAACTAAATTATTTTAAAAAAATTTTAAGGTTAATTTCTTTACGATTGGAAAAAATATTTTACTTTTATTTATTCCAATACAGAATACGGTAAAAACAATATACATATATAAAAATATAATAGTTAATTTAACAACTTAAATATTGATCCATATTTTTTAGTAGTTCTAATACTTCCAACGGAAGATGTCCAGTACTTTTCTTAGTTTTAACCCTTAAACTACTTAGTGGATCTGAAGGCATCAGGAGCATATGGAATAAATCCTCCATACAATCTTTTCTTGATTGATTAATTGGTGTTTCTGCTGAGCACTGCTGTTTGTAAACCGTCTGTGAAGGGTTCGCGAAATTCAAAATCAAATTATGCAAAAAGTTGCAAAAAGTAGCACTTGATTTTGACAGCAATTATAGTGCTGACCCTGTACTATAAGATAGAATTGAAATTTTGACCAATCCATACGAATCAAAAAAGTTGTACTTCAAAAATCAAAGCACATGCGTAGCAAAATTAGCTATTATTGAGTGCGTTTGTTCGGATGTCCCATCAAACTTTTTTTTAATCTTCCTATTACAAAATATAAGTATACACCTTCGTCTACAAAATCTGTGTTGCGTAAAATAATTTATTACACGTTTCGTCTTTTACGAGAAGGAAAAATCTCGAGTGCTAAATGACATTTCTAATCACAGTACAGGTTTGAAAATTCTATGTACATATTATGTTATTTAAACAATCTTTAGAAGTAAATAATTGTACAATCAAAGATCCCTAGGATTTTATGAATCTAAAACAATTGAGAAACAAATAAATAACTTCCCTATAAATCGGGAAGTTAATAAGTAAAACAAAATTATCGAAATTATGACTTTTTCCCAGTCAGACAGTCGTTTTTAAACACTGTGCGCCGGGGCGTGAGTTGGAAAGGCGATCGGATCGAGCGAATAGAAGGGACGGAGGAGGGCAGGCCCTTTCTGATTAATCGTTGCTAGTGACTTAACGCGTTATGACCTATCGGACGAGGTCGCCGGGATCGAAAGATTGGGTCGGGTTTGAGTCTCTGCTTGGAGGGACGCTTTTTCTTTGACTTATCTAAAGCCGTAGCTAGCTTCGTTTCTTGGTCTTTGTCGAGCTCCTCGGAAATCCATTAATCCTTTCGATTTATTATCCCAACCCTGTTTTACTTTTGGTGATTAAGAGCGACTTCAGCCGGCGAGATTTATTTGTGTATTTGGAGTGAGGTGTTTAGGGTGTATTTAGAAATAATTCTGAGTTTTTCATTTTTTAGTTGGTCTAATCTCCTTTCTGAATGCGCCAACGATGTTTGAGAACGTGGTTCGTCAATATTAATTAGAGCTCTTATTATCCGGATGTATCCGGGTATCCGAGTACTCGAAATACTCAGAATAACCCAAACTCGGATTTGAAAACCAGTTATGAGTAATGATCTTGCTACTCGAGTACCCGAGTACCCAAAATACTTGTCATAACCCGAACTCGGTCTTTAAAACTGGCTGTGAGTAAAGTACTCAAATTCGGATACCCATAGATCCGAGTAATAGTAAGAGCCCTAATATTAATTTTATCGGGCTTCAAAGGAAACTGAAATGAAGTATTTCGAATATTTTTTTAACTCTGAAGGTTCATTGAGCATTGTAAAATCGAAGAATATTCTGTTCCTTTTCAGACTATATAAACGACATTTTTGAAGTCACAAAACATTGTTACAGTTACAAGCATTTTTGCAATTAAAAGAGAATAATTGCAATGATATTTCTGTCATAATAATAATAATAATAATATTTTATTTCCAACGGGATGAACCCTATGTTACACTATGTAGACAATAATAAAATACAAATGAACACAAAAACAAATATAAATAAAAATAGAAAAAAAATATATAAAAAGAAAAAGAGATAACAATAAATATAAAAATATAAAAGAAATCGGCATGAATTGTTTAATTAGGTTGGATTTCGTATTGTTTTACGCGCAGAGTTTCTGAAAGCCGTAAGGAGATCAAAAAAGAAGTTTAAACCATTGCAAAAGGTATTTGTCATATTTCATACGGTATATGCTGAATTAAAAATACTATAATAAATAATAACTAATATAACAATAGATTCCCTTAAGGATTAAACCAAAGTTGCGTAGATATAAAAAAACATGTGCTAATTTTTTTTCAAACACTCTAAATACGTGAAAACGAAAGAACTCTGAGGCAGACACCTACTTACAATTCCTTGTTAAGGAAGGTTTATGTTGGAACTACGATAAACGATAAGAACGACGATGTGAATAGGATGGTAAAAGAGAGAAAGATGTTCCCTCTTTTGTGTTCCTGCCATCTCGCCGCTCTCATCGTTTATCCTCCAACATAAACCTTAATCAGACAAACCCAAAAACCTCCAAAAACAACGGTTTCCAAGTTTTCTCAATTAGTCTCATTTTTCTCTGAATCCCTCCAAAGCCTCCCGAACGCATCCGAAATATCCTAGTTCCATCCTCCCATCCAAGAATCCGTCAACTCCACGCAACGAAGTTGAAGCGCGCCAGACGCCGCGCTCCCTTGGAAAGGGAACGGTTAACCGCGTTTTCCACGGTTAATTATCGCGTTTCACGACTAAACACCTCCGACTGCGTTGGGGGGGTCGCTCCCCGCGGACGGTCGAGCTTCGACGCGTAGAACTCGAACCGAGGGGGTTGGCTGCTGTGCGTTCATCCGTCGCCCAGCGGCCACGCATCACCGCGCCGTTGTCTCTTGTCGCGGGTAATTAGCGTGGTCCGCGCGAGCAAAACTCCCGTCGCGTCGATTTTCTTCTCGGGCGCGACGATTCCGTTTTCCCGTGGAATCCGCGTCGGTTGCGAGCGCGTCCGAGATCCCGCGCGACGGGACGCAACGCGGTCACCGAGGGATGGCGAAGGAAACCGCCGCAGTGGTTCCAAATGTTTTAATCACGGACAAAATTCAGTTTTTTAAATATTTTTTTTTCATACAGTTCAATACGAATTTTAGTAGAAAAATCCTTGGAATCCATAAGGCTAAAAAGGTTTTCTTCTCTAAGTCACATTTTTTGTGTAAAATCTTAATTGAAACTTGGCATTAATGGAAAACAGAAAACAGACGAACTTTCGACACGTAGGAGAGTTACTAAATAACCCCACAATGCTTGAAAATTTGGTATATTTACCATGTTTACCACAAACAGAAACGTCTAAAGTATCAATTTAATATACGGTTATTATTTATTTAATAAAAATTAGAAGATATAAATGAAGGTTAAGATCGTGGTCTATATTTTACGTTTTTATTTCTTTCTACTACTAAATACAACATTTCCGAATCTTTCCGAACCGTTCCTTTTTTATTCAGAGTGTTAATAAGGATGTAATAAACAAGTTTTCGAAGGAATTACGTGCGACCATGCGCGCTTTTGACAGTAACTCGATGTTGAACTGTAGGTAGTAGCACAATTCTAAGTAACTTCTTCTGGAAGTTAGAGCATAGTGCACTTGACCATTTAGTATTGTTAAATCTGGCTATGCTTTATTATATTGTTTAGTTGATTAAGTATTTTGTTTCTTCTACAATTTCGAATATAATAGGTTTGTAAAATTTTGTTGAAGACGGATGTGGATTATTTGTAGGGCACTGTATGGATCACATACAGATGGTCATCCCAATCGACATAATTATAAAAATTGTATTTGTAATTGTTGTGTCCGGATGAACCTGCACTACGCTACTCAGAAATCAATTTCCCAGATTAAAAGAGTCAACAGAACAAGAAAATCATAAATATATGAATAGAAAGAAAGGATAAGAAATAAGTTAGAAAAGCCAGATCGAAGGAATGGAAATAAATGGCTTGTTAGTATTGCAAACTTATAGGTTAAATAAAACAAGTGAAAATTTTTTAGCTCTAAAATTGAAATAAAGTATGTATAATTATTATTACTATTATTTTCTATAAAATTTTATAAAATAAACCGTCATTGAAAAAAAATTGTACAAAAAATCACTTTCCATTGAAATGATATAAAAATTTAATTTGTAAACTACATTTCTCTCTGAAATATGTAGGTATATATAATCAAAATATTAAAAAAAGAACAATAAATTTAAAAGATGTTGAATCAACTTTTGTTTCGAAATCAAGGGTTCAGAATCTTTCTGTTTTTCCTTAAATCATTGAGGAAATTTTAAAAGTAATAGTATAACCTTTTAGTACATTTCATCTACGACAAAATAAGCCAAAAATGACAAAAATCTGTTGAGAATTCACAGAAATATGGAATTTTGTCCTCGAAGACGTTACTTAGAACCACTGTGGCGCTCGCGGAGCTCTGGGCGCGAAGAGCGCGGCGTTTCGGTCGGCGCGAGGCAAACTTTGTAGAACGACGACTGTTTTGTCCTGGTGATTTGCAGCGTCTGCACGGAGCACCTCGAGCGAGCGAACAGCCGCACAGCCAGTCACCGCCACTCCGCTCTGCAGGCGCGGGACAAGAGCGTTTTGGAGACGCAAGAGGCGGAGGGTTCGCGAAAATTATTTGGAATTAGACGGCGAGACCGCGATTTAACGGCGCGACGGCCGAATGCCCGTAGGTGGCGACTAGGCGTGGCTGTGCCAACCCTCTGAAACCATCCCCGTCTCGTTTTCGGACCTCGTCGCGATTGTAGCCGGCCAACGCCGAAAGAAAGAGCCGACCGTCCTTTTCACGGTATCGGGACAAACGGTCTTTAATAATTCTGCCGTTCGCGGCGCGGACCTTTTGTTTCCGCAGTTGAATTCGCTGAATTAGGGTCATGGCCGGGGGATGGAACGGTCCGCTGGTTGAATCATTCTCGGTGATTATGCGCCGCCTCGGGGAGGGTGGGTTTAGATGATTTAGAGGAGCAACTTGGTCTGCGTTTGCAGGGCGTTTTCGGAACCGTGTTTGTGATATTTTGGCGGGTGCGTGGTGCTGACTTGGCTTTGCTTTCGGTGGCTAGGAGATTTGAATATGTGACTGGAGGCGGGGTTGTTTTTACGTGCAGGATTTTGGGCAGCAGGGATGATTCTTGGTTTTGGATTTGATGCAGTAGCTTAGATTCTAATTTTAGGAATTGAAATTCCTCTTGAATTTATGGATTTTATTGATTGGAGAATCGGGAACAGTTGAAAATAGAGTTCGATTGCTCTGATTTAGATGGTAAAAATGGGGGTTACTGTGATTTTTTTTATCAGGGTTAGATACACCGTTTGTAGTCGCTTTAAGAATTTTTGTAATATTCGTTGATTCAGAATTTAAAAAAATATATTGCGGTATTATAGCTTAAAGTATACAGAGGATTAAAATACTACTGACTGAATAATGTATTGAACATAACTTTTATTATTTAGGATTTCAATTATTCTATGCATCAACTGCAAGAGTATATACATAATAATTCTCTAATAATTATCAGGATTTTATTTCACGAATATTAAATTGCATAATCCACATTTTACTGTGCTGTACATTATTTTCTGATAGGAATAGACTCAGTATATCATAAATAAACTCAAAATAAGGAGAAATTGATTGAGAGAACTTGCATTCGATTGTTTTTGGATGCCTTTGAATTTGTCCGACCGTTGTGGCCGCTATTATTGACCTATACTACTTACTCCGCGTTAATATTGAACTATTTATACTCCCGAATTTTTGTGTACCAATATATTTAATAGATTATCACTAATAATAGGATTTCAAAGACCTTAAATTACTTGAAACCATTTGTAAGGCAAAAAAATCCGAATCGCTTCGAATATAATGTTAATGATAAAATTCTTAAAAGTTTCAAAAGAGTTTCAAAATCTTTTAAAAGTCTTCTAAATGTCTTGATCGTATGAATATTATAATATTATAAATATAAAGTGAAAATCATAAAGTTCATGATATCAGAAATGCTTTTGCAGTCTAAGCACTTCTAACTAAATAAAAGATCAAGACTTCCAAGAATTTTGAATTCACATAACAAAATCAAATTTATAATATTATAAATATAAAGTAAAAACTACAAAGTTTGTGATATCAGAAGTACTTACTTTTTCGAATTTTCAATTCACATAACAAAATCAATATCTTGAAATAAAAATCTTGAATTTCCCTCTCTCTTAGAACCAATCTTCCTCATTTACATTCCTTCGTCCCAAATGTTTTCCAAAAGAAGGAATGAAATGTAATCATTTCTGATAGCCTCTTACCTGTAAAAAACAAAATTCAATGCTAACATTAGTATCAAATACAGTTAAACAACATTACGAAATAATAACATTTTTACTACCCTGAATTTTAATAAATTTTAGTTGAAGTTGAAAATTGACGACCAACATTAATGGTTCTAATATTATGAAACGTGACCCGGTTAAAATTTTGTATGCCGTGAACCGTGAATAAACAGACTTCGATAAACGAATCAACTTTACCAGTTCTATTTTACGGTTAAATATGAAACTCAATGAAACGCGATTTATAGTCCCGCGCGACATACAGTCGCAAAGGATTAAAATGCTACGGAACGGGATTTAATGTAGCTGCGATACCTCGTTATCTGTATTTAACACAGAAAATTAACGACCTCTGTTGACGACCGAGCGACGATCTGGCAATAATTTTATTCGTCCCTTCAATTCGTCTTTCGTATAAAAAAAATTTCAACAGCGAAAAATAAATAAGTACCACAAACAACGCGATTACCATCGGTTCCAAATGTTTACAAAAAATTATGTTAAAGAATTCGAAATTCGTATTAAAAAATCCAGGCAGATTTCACCGCATTTCCAGTAGGACAATTCTAAAACCGAGGGTCCAGATTGCTTGGAAAGCAAACTCTCGACTCTCGGCGTCTTTTTTTTTCGAAAAGAATGTTCATTGTGAAAGTTCGCCACAGAAGGCTCACTTTTGCGCTGTTGACGCGATAATTTCAAAGTAGCAACGAGTTTCTTCGCCCACAAACGGACGGCCGAGCAACGTTTCATACAGTTTAGCGAAGAAAAGAAATTGAAATAGCGTCTGCCACCGAGAACCGAGTCGGAAGTAGAGTAAAAATTCCTTTGAATAGCTCCGCGACCCGGCTTCTTCGGTGCGCGACCTAAATCTCGGGCGAAATGCAACCGAGTTACCCCCGAGTGAACTTTGTATTCATAACTGCGGCGAGGGGCGAGCGCGGAGGGCGGATCGCAAAAACGAAGACGCCGACGTAGCGCGAAACTCGACCGTTGTTCCGATTCTCCCGCATCGTAATAACGTTTCAAAAGTTAATAGAAGCCGTTCGTACGAATTACGCATAACGAGTGCGCCCTTTCCCGAGACTCTTCGGCGTGTCAGGCGGAAGTCTGGTCCCCCGTCGACGGCGCACTTAATCCCTTGACTCCGTAACGCGAAAACGAGCCAAACAAACAAGATACAATCAGCGCAGTTTCACAACTACGGGATACGTCGCCACGTTCGCCCCGTAAATGCCTCTAACTTCGTTCTTCGCGGGTTGATAAAAGGGTTGTTTATTTAAGTGGAGTCGATTGGATCGTTTGCACATGCTGCATTTCATTATTTATGAACATAGAGAACAGCATTTGACTCCTTAAATTGATGACAGAGGATTTAAGACGATGCAGGGCTGCAATTGCAGGAGAAACTCGGTTAAATGGCTTAATATATGAAATATTGAATGCTAATAATTCGTAGATCATTATTAGATCACGATTCAAATTTCATTCCAAGTTATGTACTTTATTCTTGTATCTAGTAAAATATGTAATTTAAATAATGGGTTTAATAAACAATTTTTGCCATTTCTGAGTATTGCAAAATAAATTTGGCAGTCTATACATATGATCATCGTGAAGCAACAGATTCTGATTCATTTTAAAAGAGAATCCTCCCTCATAGTCGAGCTAATTGACTGTGAAATTGTAATTTTATTGATGTAAAATTGTAGTTAGATGAACTTAACATTTAATACAACTAAACATACCTTGGAATATAATAAACGAATGAATGTAATGCAAAGTGTTTGAATTCATTTCCATTCCAATTCCAATCCTATATTCCGTCTGTTGTAAGATGAAGATATTTTACTTTCTAGCTTTGATAGTTGGCTCAGTTATTCTAGAATTGATAGGACTGAATATTTTCGAAATCAAAGTCTTATACTAATTTATTATAGTATTAAGTTTTAGAGTCACTGTCTTATACATATAGACTTCTAACATTTTCGAAGTCTTATCTACTCCTTTATTTATAATAAAGTGAAATATATTTTATGTTGAATCTATCATTTTAAGTCTGTAGAAAACTGTCAACGTTTTCCTGAAATATTGCAAGTTCTCTAATATCCTATTTGCATATTATAATACATATTTCAACTTCTACCGAATCATTATTAACCCTTAAGGTGCGTCTACACTGCCGTGGTGCTCGCGAGCATCGGCGAATCCTGATGCTCACGAGCATGAGGCTAAAACTAGCTGGCTGCTCGCGAGCGCCCTCAGCTTCTCTTCGTTTAAATTGCTTGGGAAAATAAGGAAAGAAGACCGACCAGCGTGAGGAATGGAGAGGGTAAATTTCCCGAATGGAGGGGATTCGTGCAGTTCGTCCCGTTCGTAGCATTGAAATTCCCTGTTCCTGAGTTTAGCCTCGGAGGCTAAACTCACGAACGACAGGGTCGCGAACAGTCCATCTGGTTTATGTCACCAGCCCCTGGGCAATAGACCCAGGTAGGCCCCCCCTGGTGCAGACCTGAAGTCAATGCTGAATGACCCTTCGGTCAGCTTTGGGTGACGAAAATATGTAAATGAATAAACGCATGTACTTAACTTGTTTTCAAAACAAAAGTGAATCATCAATGGTTATTGCCAGAGTTAGGCAAGTTTCATTCTGAATAACGAATGAAAAATGACCAAGAAATCTGCAAGATTTCTTCATAACTAACGAATAATGTTTTCATTCGACGCGAAGTTACTGGTAATTTCGCTGGAATAAAAATGTATTCGCTATTCGAAGGAATGGTGCATCGAATACGAACACGAATAATAATAATAATAATAATACTAATAATAATAGTATTAATTATTGCGAACATCACAAATAATTATTCGAGATTGAGGATAAATACGGATTAATTGCTTGACGCTTGACAACGAAATTAAAGTTCCTCATACATCAACGCAAACGATTGTTTCGCCGCTGTAAAAAACGGAGAAATTGTAGTTTCGGTTTTCTCAAAATAATTTGTCTACTATTGATTTTATCCCAAAAAGCTCTATACAAAAGTTGTTCACAATTACATTTAGTAAATATTGGCTGCTTTCAAAGAAAAAAGTTGATCTTTATTTTGCAAAATTACAGGAAGAAACATTGAAGAGTGTGAAGAGCTTTGAACGTCGAAAAAGCAAATAAAAAATAATTCAATTTTAACAGATTGCACATAATAATGTCCCTTGATATGTAAAGCATATGTGTTTAAGCCCAACCCCAAATTTGAAAATGGCTAACAACACACATTTGTTTAAAAAAAAGTGCCTAATCTTTTAACTAAAATTTTTTTCTTCTGTGGGTATGTAGTACGCATCATGAGCTTTCAATTCCAAAGGTTTTATCAATATATTTGTCTTTGGCAGGAATTGACAGCTGGTTAAAGAATTCGCACTAATAATTTTGCAGTAGATCGCCATTTTCAAAATTTCCATACACGTGTACCCATGTATTAAAACCTATACGGATTGAAACACGGATATAATAATTTCACGGATACACGTATATTTAGATACACCATCTTCTTTTTCCTCCATTCTCTAGCGTTTAGCTGGTCGAAACTGTGACTCCTACCTTTTGTAAATGCATGAATGCATAGAAGGCGTGGAAAAGAATTGTGGAGACGAAGTGCCATTCGTAGCCTTGCTAGAATAATAAAGCATTCTTAAGGACGGCCAATAAAGTGAAAGCACAAAAAATATGTGGCAAGGGTTTCCTTCGAGGGCCAAACGTTTTCCAGGCGGGGCCCATGTGGCGCCGACAAATCCGGCAGAGGCCTGGGATGCTTGCGAGCATCACGGCAGTGTGGACGCTGTTTCTGTCGTTCGTGACGCTCGGGGTGCTCGCGCTGTTCGTTCGCCCGTGCTCGCCTCAGTGTAGACGCACCATTAAGTGTTATACTGGAATCACGATGCTATATTAAATTAATTTTTTAAGCTCTGTACAAATTATTAAAGAAAAGCATTATGAATTATTCATATATGAATCTATTTCTGTGAAGACCTCACAGTAATCACGTTATAATGCTGTTGAATAATTAATACTGATAGTATACCACTTAAGAGATAAAATAACAAACCACATATTTTTGACAATTTGTAATAAAATAAACGATTAAAAATTAAAAGTCTCTGTTACTCGAATACTTCGAAAATATCTCATTTAAAAATCCTAACTTCTACCTATTTCACCACAAAACCCTGACAATTCATAATAAACTATAGACCAGAGTTCCTTTCATTCCATCATCATTCTAAAATTCTAAAAGAGGAATCAACGAAGCTTCAATTCCTAGAAATAGAAACGAATCGAAGACAGAAAATTGCCAACATGCTGCTCGCATGCTCAAACTTCCATCCGCTCATCGTTAAAACAATCCTACAATCAAACCGTCTAAAACTCAAATTCCAAAATCATCAAAATCCAAGTTCACCCTCTCGCCAACACAATTTCCCCGCGACAAAAGAATCTTCCACCTCCTTCCTTTCCCAAGCAGAAAGTCCCGAGCCTCGCAAAGCTTCAAGTTGAAAATCAGCCAAAGGTGGGCGCAAACTTGGCATCAACGCCCCCCATTTCCACCCAAATCATCTTCAATCACGTCGCATTACGCAACCTCGATCCTCGCAGCCCCAATAAACCCGAGGCACCCTTTTCCGCCGCGGAGCTTCATTACCCCCGACTGCACAAGGACCCGGGGTCAGGACGCCCGGGGTCCGGACTCTCCGGTCTCCCGCGAAGACAAAATGAAAATTCGAAGTCGACTTGAGTAACCGCGAACGGCCCTTTCGTTTGACTAGAGGGACAGGGTCGAACTCCCAGCGTTGACACGGGTTGGCATGCAAAGCAGACAGGAAGGCGGAGTGGCGCAGACACAGAGAGAGAGTAGCGTCGGTCTGTGCACCGAGGGGACTAGGCAGGGACAAACACACCGTTGGAAGGTGGTTTGGATCAAGGGAAACGCGGGGGAAAAACACAAGCTACGAGGACGCGGGGGGGTGGAAGGGAGCGCGGGGGTGGAAATATAGAGGGAACGCAAGTGGAATGCATCGACCTGGAAAAGAAATGTGCTTTTTTATATCGCAGGTGGAGACGAGGACAGGTGGGCAGGGCTCGGCTGAAAGGAAGCTCGCTGTTTGTATCTCCTTTCCGGCAACCCTACGGGCGCGTACGACTGAAGCACCGCATACCTCCGGGGAGAATTCCGCCGTTTGATCTTCCATGTCCAACAATGGCTGCCACCCCCGACGAGACGGGAATGGATTCTACATGTTATAACGCGTCTAAAACGGCAATGAAGCCGCATTTCGTCGACGATACACCGAACCCTCTCTGCCGCAGCGTGCTTCTCCGGCCCTCCCAGACCCGCGGCCCGCCCACCCCGCAACTTCAATCGCCGCAACACACCTGTCCCGCCGTAAGCCGCGAGCTTTCGACCCTCTACGTGTCCCAAGATCGCTGTACATTAGAACTTCAATCGGCCGTTGCGATGCAACGCTGGAAAACGGTGGCCATGTGCTCTGGGATCATGGATCTAGGAATATGAGAACGGAGCACAAGTCTGCGGAATTTAACAGGGGGAAGGCACGGCTCTTCTGCCGCTTTTGGAACGGCACTATATGGAAGTTGTAATTTATTTATTTATTTATTATTAATTTACGGGAAAAGAACCCATTAGCATAAAAAGAATAAAGTTACAAAAAGTGCGAGCTAAAAAAAAATACAATAAAAAAAGAAAGAAGAAAGAAAGAAAGAAAAAAAAAATTCACAAGTAAATTATAAGTAGAAATAGAAATAACGTTAAAAAAAATTGCGTAGTGCAGATTTAAGCGCATGCGATGAGTGTAGCAGAAGGTCTGAATGTACATGTGACATGTTTGAGTGAATAAACATACGATTGTAACAATTAAAATAAGCGTAGGACGTACGGTGGTATTCGATATGTAACAATTCTGAGTGTCGCAAGTTCTTAGATGATACATTGATTGATAATTTTTCAATGATGTCAGGGCAGGTTATTAGACCATTTAGGATTTTATTCACAAATAAGACATCGGCTAGTTTTCTCCTGTTCTCCAAGGTGGATAGGTTAAGGTTAACAAGAATAGGACCGTAATCGTGGCAGTGCCTAGACGTACGGTAATGTACACATAGTATAGAAAAACCATTTGGGCTTTCTTCAAAATGGGCCTTAGTTTTTGAGATATTTTAATTTAAAGTTTTTATGTATGTACTAGTACGGTTGCATTAATGATAAAATCACGAGCGGTTTGTAGATGTGGAACTAGGGTATAAGATTGTCACGCAAAAGTCTGGAGTTTGATCCCGCATGTGGGTGAATTTTTTTCCCCTTTTTTTATTCTTTTATTCATTTTTTTATATATTATACATTAATTTTTGCAATGATTTCTGCTTCACAATCCTAGACGTCGAAACCTTCGGTATGAAGAATTTACGAAAAAGAACATTTCCCCAGTACAATAATATAAAGACATTCGTAGAAGAAATGATGAGAGTTGTTACAGTATGTAATAACATGAGCAATACAATAAATACAATACATTAATAAGAAATATATAAGAAATTACATTTCCATTGCAAAAATTAATATATAATATATAAAAAAATGAATAAAAGAATAAAAAAAGGGAAAAAAATTCACCCACATGCGGGATCGAACCCCAGACTTTTGGCCCATTTTGAAGAAAGCCCAAATGGTTTTTCTATACTATGTGTGCATTACAACTTCCATATAGTGCCCTTCCAAAAGCGGCAGAAGAGCCGTGCCTTCCCCTTGTAAACTTGTATAAGTAAAAGGGGAACGTGACATTGGTGAAAAATGTCGTTAGTGTTGTGTATTAGGGTGGAACGAAAAAAAACAAGTTCTGATTTTTAATTTGTAATAGCGCGGAGAAGTTGCTTTTTGGTGTAGACAAGATAAAAAAAAAAATATGAAAAATATTGGAGCACGTCTTGAAGTGCCGCAAGAGCGGTAAAGTTTTATAAAAACACACTTTCTGCAATTTTTTCAAAGATTTTTACATGTCTTAAAAGAAAATAAAAAGTTTCAAATAGGCGTTTTATATGTACGAGAAAACCATAAAAAATAATTTATCAAAGTTTATAATTTTTCAATTTTTAAAATTCTTTTACGAATTTTAAGCTCTGCGGCACCTCAAGATTTTGTAGTATAGCAACCAAATTTTTTTTTCTTCTTTTTGAACCTAAAAGGCAACTTTTCCCCACTATTACAAAACTGAAAAAAAAATTTTCGTTCCACCCTATTGTGTATACAGGGTGTTCCCGTTAAGTTATGGCACCATTTTTTAGGCATTTCCGGTAGTGCAATTAAAAAATGTTTCAGACAAATATTTATCAGTACTCGGTTGACTACACGTCCGCATATTCTGAAATCTCAAAAAATGCTTTTCACGCAAAAAAGTCAAGGTCACCTTGACTTTTTTAATAGCACCATATTTTTTTAACATCATAGGATTGTTAGTGACGTTGAGACGAATTTAACAATACACTATGGCCTTGAAATGACCTTGAACTCAAAAATTTTTTGCAAACGTCAACAAAGCTTCTCTATTTGTTCCACATAAATTACTCGGCCAATCACAAGTCTTCTGGAACTTTGTATTCTCGCGTCTGAATATCCGCGGATGAAACGCGCAATGTTTGAGGGTAAACGTTTCCGATCCAAAAAACAGCGTCTAAGTGTGGCCAGCGAGTGCGTCTGCTTTCAGTCTGATCGATATGATTTTTTCCCGCGCTCCAGACGCCACCCATTTTTTCCCTCGCGCCCTTCGAGCCATCGCCGAAGCAAGCGATTGAATTTTCAAGAACGTTCCACTGTGTTCTACTTCTATCAGCTTGTCTACAGCTGCGCCGACTGGAAATCTCCTTGAAAACGAAGTTCCCGTGGATATTGGATCAGCGAGAGGAGGATCAATTTCATAGCCTGTTCGTTTAGCGGATCCCAGTCCGCTCGACCTTTTTGTTTGCCCGGAACCTTAAGCAGCTTATTTATCAAAGACCGAGCCGAGTGACTCGCGAGATCCGTACAATAGCGGCGCGTCGAGATTCCGGAATCTAAGCAACGATTCTACGAGTCCCTGGACACGGCAGAATCCGTTTATACGAAATTAATTACATCTTCGGGGATGAAAGGAGGAGCTGATTGCTATACAGGACGGCCAACGAAAGTAAAGTTCGGAGTAGACGGAGGAAATCTGGCTTGAACTTCACCCAAACCCCTGGATCGCCGATGCGCGGGTATGCCACCGGGTATTGCGCCATAAATCGGCCCCGGGAACGCGGTTGGCACCGACGAAATGAGTTTAGAGGAGATCAGTAATGGTCGCATAGATTTCGGTACGCTCGAGACCTTAAAATCGAGCGAGGATGGACTTGGCACGGGGAGCCCTCGTATGTTAATAACTGGAGAGACCTACGAGAGCTTTTATAGCTTAAGAGCTTTCTCCGCAGGCTTGTCGATCGTTGAGGGAATGAAGATTGTCTCGTCGAAGAGTCTAGTTGTTTGATCTTCCGATTTTTAAACACGGCGCATCGAAAATTGAGGCATTTTGTTACCTGCAATGCATTGAGAAGAATGAGATGGAAATGTTGATGATTATTTGGAACGCGGAAGGCTCAAACTTCGACGAATTCAGTAAAAGGAATGAAATGAGAAAGCGGGAAGATTATTGTTTGAGCTTGATACTGCAGATGAATCTGGAACTGCTGCAAATTTTCAACAATCATTATTTCTTTTTTTCTTTTATTGAAGAATTTATTATATTACTTTCTTTAAATTTTTGTGCAGGATAAAGGAGAAATTCTTTTCAGTAACTTTCACTGACTTTTTCCAGGTTTTCCAACTTAAATAATGAACAACTGTAGTCGAAGAATTAGAAACACTTAAAAGGAAAGTTAATTAGATTCATATTTCACAGTCCTTATGAATATTCAAATCAGTGTTTCTTCGTCAGAATCACAACTTCATCTTAAAAATTCAGTAAGTTTAAAGAATCTATACTGTGTCCATATTTAAAAAAAGATAAAAGGTAACTTTACGTAAACAAAATTAAAAGAGAAAGTGCTGTAATATATTTAATGTGATGCTTTGTTTTCGAGGAAACTGATTATATAAAGTGATGCACATAATATGTATTATACACTAACACAAATAAACATTGTATTGTATTACTAATTTTAGTCATTTTTCAGCAATTTTTATTTGATTATTCATATTAATTTTCCAATTTTCATTTTTCAAATATTTAAATCTCTAAATTAAAATCTTTAAATTTCGAATTTTAACTCTAAAAGCTATAAATCTGAAATCTAAAATCGTTAAATCTACAATCTTACAATCTTCACATTTTTTGCTTCAAACCTTAAAATCTCTAAATTCAATTGTTTAAATCTACAGTTTTAAGTTATCAAATCTTCAATTTCATATAATCAAACCTTCAACTCTAAACCTTCATAAGTTCAACATTAACTCTAAAAAATCTTCAAATATTCAAGTCTTTAAATTTCTGAACCGAAGTTCTAAAAATCTCAAAATTTCGAAATTTAGCCCTTCAAATGTTCGACTTCAAGACTTCAAATTTTTTACTCCAACTCTTGAAATTTCCAATTCCCTAAATCTTCAACTTCGAACCTTTATATTAGTAATTTTAACTCTAAAAATCTCAAAATATCGCACTTGGAATCTTCGAGTCTCTAAATTAAAATCTTAAAACTTCCATTATTTTAAATTATCTCCAAGCCTTCATAAAACTATGTAGTAATTCTAGTAATTCATTGTAACATATTACAAAATGTACAATTTAAATTCTGAGTACATTTGAGATGAAAAATTCCAGAAAAGTGCGAAATATAAAAAAGCAATTTTTCCAAAATATAAAAGCCTGTACAATTACACAGAACTTGAAAGAGATCTTAATTTGTTTGCCGCTTATAGATTACGTAAATACACAAATATTACGTTCAATATTTCCCCAAACAAAACTATTTTTTGCTCGCCAAAACACAGAAGAAAACACCTTTTAAGTTTCATGGAGATTCGCTGAAACTTCACCCAGAAAAAAATTCTCAAAACTGATTCCCAGCTATTCCAACGTACCAAACCGCCGCTTGCCCCCTCAATTCTCAGAAGTCCCAACGAACAGAGGAAAAGAATACTCCTCAAGGCTTAGCAGACCGTGAAACACCATCTGGTGGCCAGGTGACCGATTTCGAGATACGAATCTTGAGAAACGCGCCTTGGAACTGCGCCTCGGAGCGAATCTATAACGAAAGACCGACCCAATTAAGGCTCGGCGTGGAATCGTAACCGTCGAACGAATTTCCTGGTTCCGCCTAGCGACTTCACGTCGCGTTAACGAAAAAGGGCAACAACGTCCGACGAAAAGCGACGAGCGACGCGGACGACCGCTAATCAAGAACGGCGCGCGCGATGCGTCCGCATAACACCGGCGATGGGAAAAAAAAACGAACGCGGAGACGGCGTGGCAGGGAAACAATGGCACGCATCGATCGGACAAATGTCCTTTCCAAGGCAGCCGATCAAAACGGGCGTCGCGCGATCGACGTCGAAACGGCGCCCGGCGAAACGCGGTAGCACTTCATCTCGCATGCCAGTCGCATCGCCGCGGCACACCTTCTGTTGCAGTCGCCATCACTTTCGATGCACCTGACCCCGGAACGGGTACTTCGGTGCCTTCGCCTGGGGAACTGTTTTACAATTTTTGACAGCTCGGGAGCAAAGCAAACGGAGAAAAGTGGAAAACGCTGAGGGAAAGAGGTGGACGCGACTTGGGTTCCCAGTGGGCTATGTGACGGAGGAAAAGAGGACACTGAAAGGAAGACGGAGGACGCTGCTCTACGAAAATGGAGCCGTTTGGAAACCGAACTTTCCTCTGAAATTGGAATCACTGACACTTGGAGAATCGCATGCGTCCGATTGCTAAAAATATTAATCTACGGAGTAGTAGAAGGATGGAGAGAAGAATTGTGCCCATAATTATGAAAGTGGTCTAAGTCGAAATTTTTAAAAAAATGAGTTTATCAGTTATTTCACACCACATTATTTTAAACTAAATTTATTCAATGTAATTTTTTTTTTTTTTTTTTTATATGACTTAGACCACTTTCATAATTATGGGCACAATTTTGGAAGCGTGGAACCGATTAGAAGTTTTTGGGTGCTTGCTTTCGGCATTTTGACAGCTGGATTTAAGTAATGAAAAGATGGAATCTTTTGAAAAATGATCAATGTAAAATGATCAAACTGTTGGGAAACTGTCTGATCTTGCGTTTGACTCACGAAAGAGTCGCATTCCGATAAGGGTTGTTTTCGAGAACCGTCCAAAACAAGTGAGTAAGCGTAAGTAAATCTTACTCGTGCCGCTTCTTGTCGAAGATCAAAGGTTGATAGAACTATTCCCCGCCAAAACCTAAACTCTTTATACAGGGTGTAACAAAAATGTTGCAGTTCCTTGAAAGGGATAATTCCTGAGGTGATTTTGAACAACTTTTTCCTTAGCGAAAATGTTGAGTAGGGTTTTGTTAACGAGTTATTAATGAAAAACACTAACCAATAGAAGCGCGAATACAGTGGATGAATTTCAGCGCGGGCTCCAGCTGCGCGTAGTATTGGTCCGTCATCGTCCGCGTCATCATTAATCCACTGTACTCGCTTTCCGATTGGTCGGTGTTTTTCGTTAATAACTCGTTAACGAAGCCCCACCTAACATTTTCGCTAAGGAAAAAGTTGTTTAAAATCACCCTGGGAATCACCTCTTTCAAGGAACTGCAACATTTTTGTTACACCCTGTATACAGTGTGTCCATCGAAATCCTGGACAGTCGATTATTTTCTATTCTATTATAGATACGAAAAAAATCTTTATATGAAATTGAATGGCTAAGGGGTGCAGATTTATTGGCTGTAACAATTTTTTTTTTTTTTTTATCATTATTGTTTACAGAGATATGAAGGTCAAGTTCGGTTTTTTAAATAGGATTATATATTTTTTATCTGATCAATTGATAGTACGTTTCAAGACGAATTGAACAACCAAATGTGTATACCTTTTATCAAATGGTTTTCGAGATATTACAGTTAAAAGTTTACTCATTTTCGGTGGAAAGAAACCTGTCAGAGTAGGAAGAGCCGCAGGGGTCCTCGATCGGTGCTTGAAGTTTGAAACGAGTCATAAACAGATACAAAGGATCTGTGATAGGAGCGGTAGGCCCGTAGACCCAAAACTCAGGATTACCTGCGGTGCTTCCCATTCCAGCAGGTTTTCTTCTGCTGAAAATCAGTAAACTTTTACGCGTAATATCTCAAAAACTATTTGAAAAAAGGTGTATACATTAATGATTGACTGAATTCGTCTTGAAGCACACCATCAATTGATCAGACAAAAAATATATAATCCTATTTAAAAAACCGAACTTGACCTTCATATCTCCGTAAACAATAATGATAAGAAAAAATTGTTACAGCCAATAAATCAGCCCCCTTTAGCCATTCAATGGCATATAAAGATTTTTTTCGAATTTACAATAGATTAGGAAATAATCGACTGTCCAGGATTTCGAGGGACACACTGTATGTCCGTAAAGTCAAAAAGGAGCAGATTCTCACTTGTACTCTCCTGCACTCCGAACCTTTGTCAGTCCAGCTTGCGAGTCTTTAAGTGTTGTACCCTTACCGAAATACATTGCTAGTTAAATAGTAGACCTTGTATTCTTCAGTCGACCGGGTTTCCAACAAAACAAATAACGAACTGCTTCAACAGCCTTTGCAAATAAATTTCTGTCCTTTTACGAAAGACACAATGGCTTCTTCGAAAGTTTGATCAACAACAAGAGAGTTAAATCAAGACAAACTTGAACGCGAACGATAGATCATTTTCATGGGTCCAGAATAAGTCGCTTCGCGCGAATTCCTCTTATTTTCGAAATCAATTATTCCCAACAAGCTGCAAACAGGTTCGCCAAACTAGCCCGAAAGTTTCCCCCATTAGGGGTCTTACCGTTCCAAGCGGAAGCGAACATCCCGCCAGATCTCGCGTCGCCCTGCCGCTAAATTCAAAGACAGCCCACTTACACGCCCGCATTAGTCTACCTACACCCCCAACAACACGCGCGAATACACATCAATAAGACGGCGGAGATTACACGGCTTTACAGCCCGCGTCCGCCATCTGGATGTCTTAGACATGGGAACGTTCCGTATTAGAACAGGTGATCTACTTAAGCGGATCGATGGTTAGGCCTCTGGCAGGGTCTCGGGGGAAACGGAGGATCTCTCGATCGTGAATCCCGAACCGCCGTAGATAAAGGTACGAAGGGAGGGGAAACGCGTCGGCAATAATTAGTCGCCCACGTTCGATTGCACTCGCGGCGGGGTCGAGAGCCCGCCCCCTCTTTGAAAACTGATCCCGCGTACGCACATTTAACGGCTGATTGAAATGCAAAGGCGACCCTGGGCCCTAGGTCAAAAGAACCGGGTGTACAGGTGCGTGTACCTGTGTAAACCGTTTTCGCCCCAGACGAGAGAGAACGGTGAAAGAGTTACGTGCAGTTCATCGAGACGAGCCGCACAAAGCTGATGCCAGCCGGGCTATGTATTTTCAGCGAAATCGCCGTGCAACCTGTGACAAAAGCTCCTCTGGCTCCCCGGATGGATCAATGATCTGCGCAGGACTGACAGAGGAACGGTCGCAACAATGTATCTGTTCGGAGGTAAATAGTCTGGAATGGATGGTTGGTAGCAAATGCGGTGCCTGAAGGACTACGCGAGATCGCAGACATGATTCTGATACTGTGCAAAAGCGTTGACTATCGTTGTCTGCAGTGCTGTATTATGGGAACTGTCAGCCGATGACGCTGGTTACGAGGTTTTGCAGCTGGATCCATGGAAACGGGGCTCAAAGGTTTTGTTTAGCTACTCTTAATTGTAAAGTTACTTAATAGGCATTTATTGTTCCAGAACCATTTCAGGAAAGTGGATTTTAATTAGTTTTTACAGGGTGCAATGCAATTTTAAGCATTGGATATTTGAAGAGCTATTTTGTGGGGATCCGAACTTCGAGAATGCAAACGTTTTGATTAAATTTGTTGAAAGACACTGTAGCTGAAAGGATTAATAAATGCTGTTATAAGGCTTTGAAGGTTCACTCATTAATAATAATAATGATGATAATGAAATTTTTTTAGTAGATAGAATTCTTAGAATACGGAAATTTAATTTCTTTGGAATTAAATTAATAATCTTGGTTGACTCACGAAGACCCACATGTTAATAAAGTCTCAGAGCTAGATTACGTATCTTGTTAAAAATTAATAATACCCTAAATTCCATTTGAATGGAATACAGGGTGGGGCAATAACTATTAGCACCTCAGATATCTCGGAAACTATAAGTTTCACAGAAATATTTGCTGAAATAAAATTGCACAGTACGAAGGGGGCCATCCGATGGTGATAATAGTTTTTTTGCAGGTGGCGGTACTTCGGACATTTGAAGGTCACCTCCATTTTTTTAAATGGATCGGTATATTTTTGCTTCCGTATCATGATAAAGGATCTTAAAACGAGTTCAACGACCTATTACATAAGGTCATTGAAGGTCATCGAAAGTAAAGAAAGGCGATTCATTTACTACCAAAACCGTAAGTATTATCGCCTTTCTCTACTTTCTATGACCTTCAATGACCTTAAGTAATAGGTCGTTGAACTCGTTTTAAGATCCTCTATCATAATACGGAAGCAAACACATACCGATCCATTTAAAAAGATGGAGGCGACCTTCAAATGTCCGAAGTACCTCAACCTGCAAAAAAACTATTATCGCCACCGGATTGCCCCCTTCGTACTGTGCAATTTTGTTTTAGCAAATATTTCTGTGAAACTTATAGTTTCCGAGATATCTGAGATGCTAATAGTTATTGCCCCATCCTGTATAGTTCAAGGTAATCTAATGGAAAAACCACAATGGGATACCTTTCATAGAGATGGAGCAAAAATGTTAATAGACCTGTAAGTCCGCTAGATGAGAAAGGAAAAGGTTGCTCTAAATCTAGCCCAATTTTAACATTAATCTACTATCAAAAATTGAATAATTCCATGAAAATAAAGCATAAACCTGTAGATGAACTATATGATAAGGAAAGAGACATTGATTGTGACTAAATCTTAATCGTGATTCAATTATTTGGACGTCAAGAGACTAATGAAGGCTTAATAACACAATATAAATATTTATAAACTTGTAAGTAAACTAAATGATGAGAAAAAAGAAATTGCTTGCTATTAAACCTAACTTTAATCTTAATCCGAGCATTTTGTACTTAATCAGTTATTAGGAATTGAGAAAAAACTGTTACTTTAATTTTAACGTTAATTAATCTTTGCCTCAACCTAGTAATTTTAATCTTTGCCTCAACCTAGTTGTCTGAAGCCGTGTCTATTTCTTGTATGGTCTAAGGACGTAATAATAATGTAGAATGGCCGTGAGTCGCGCAAGGCATTCAGCTCCTCCGGAACCCGGCGGACGTCGGTGTAACGTCATAATCCGAGGAACGTGCGCGTAAATAGTCGCCCGGCTAATTAGAGTGGAACTTCCCGGCCGGTTCGAGGACGCGAATTTCCGGGGGTCCAAGGGAACCTGCAGTCACGTCGCCGTCGTCCGCGCGATCGTAACGCCGCGAAAGTACGAACCGCAACACACAATCCTTCAGGCAACACGAGCAGCCGTGTATGCAAGCTCTTCGTCGGGGCTCTTGTCAACTCGGCCATTTATCGTGCCCTCCTTCCACCATTCCCGGGGACGGACTCGCCAATTAATAGAAGACACTCACGACGCACAGTGTTTCAAAACGACTGTCTGACTGGGAAAAAGTCATAATTTCGATAATTTTGTTTTACTTGTTAACTTCCCGATTTATAGGGAAGTTATTGTATTTGTTTCTCAATTGTTTTAGATTCATAAAATCCTAGGGAGCTTTGATTGTACAATTATTTACTTCTAAAGATTGTTTAAATAACATAATATGTACATAGAATTTTCAAACCTGTACTGTGATTAGAAATGTCATTTAGCACTCGAGATTTTTCCTTCTCGTAAAAGACGAAACGTGCAATCAATTATTTTACGCAACACAGATTTTGTAGACGAAGGTGTAGACGAATACTTATATTTTGTAATAGGAAGATTAAAAAAAGTTTGATGGAACATCCGAACAAACGCACTCAATAATAGCTAATTTTGCTATGCATGTGCTTTGATTTTTTAAGTACAACCTTTTTGATTGGTAAGGATTGGTCAAAATTTCAATTCTATCTTATAGTACAGGGTCAGCACTATAATTGCTGTAAAAATCAAGTGCTACTTTTTGCAACTTTTTGCATAATTTGATTTTGAATTTCGCGAATCCTTCACAGACGGTTTACAAACAGCAGTGCTCAGCAGAAACACCAATTAATCAATCAAGAAAAGACTGTATGGAGGATTTATTCCATATGCTCCTGATGCCTTCAGATCCACTAATAAGTAGTTTAAGGGTTAAAACTAAGAAAAGTACTGGACATCTTCCGTTGGAAGTATTAGAACTACTAAAAAGTATGGATCAATAGTTAAGTTGTTAAATTAACTATTATATTTTTATACATGTATATTGTTTTTACCGTATTCTGTATTGGAATAAATAAAAGTAAAATATTTCTTCCAATCGTAAAGAAATTAACCTTAAAATTTGTTAAAAATAATTTAGTTTTTGTTTTAAATATTTCGAATTTAGACAGAACATAAGGTTAAGAAGTCGAAATTATCAATAATCTCACTTATTTTCGATGATTTATACACTTTCATTTCAAAACATAATTTTTCCCGGTCAGACAGTCGTTTTTGAACACTGTGCGACGTCAGCACCGCCTGAGGAGAACTTGTCGCAGCTTACCGACGACCCCGGAGGCCTTATCCGCGCCCGTGTCTCGGCTTAGCTTTTCCCCACTCCGAGTGCCGGGGCTTCGACCATTCAAATTGTTTCTTCGGGGGAAACAGAGGAGAAGGGAGGCGAAGAGAGCGGCCGCGATAGAGAGATAATACCCTGATTCCTCGAGCACCCCTAGGCCTACGTGCCGAAGTTGCGGAATACCGCGGATGAATCGCGGCCGAGGAAGGAAAGCGTCCACTTGTTTGGCCCCGAGAATATATTCCGTCGCCCTCCTTGCCCTCGATATATCGTCCCCCTTTTTCCGAAACACTTCGCGGCACGATCGGCGTGGCCGATGGGAAACGCTCGGCGGAGATTCACTGGGAAAGGGTGGAATGCATTTCTTTTTACGAGATGAAGTATAGCCGGGTTATTGGAAATATCGACGGGGATGTTCAGTCGAGGGTCGGCAGGATTCCACGTATTTTTTAGTCTTTCCAAGAATTCTTTGCTTTCTCCGAGCTATCTCTGAGGTATTGGTCCTGTTTCGTGCTCTACGAGTTATCGTTTTTCAGTGAATCGTTGCTTCATGCGGGTTTTATGCCTCATTATCGTTTTATGTGCTTGTTGAGACTGTTCGGTAATGTTTGTTCGGTCTACTTAGGCTGCTTCGTAATTTTTAGTCGTGTTTAATTACGCTATTTTATTACTAGACTGAGAATTTTTATGGACTTATAGTGTGGAATGTGGAATTCACCATGCTATTACGTTCTTTTTATGCGTCTTTAAATATATTGCGATCGTTGGTTTATGTTCAATTTAAAGTCTGTTATTAGAAACGCTTTCGACGTTAAGATAGAAATATGTTTAATAAAATACATATTTATTTAGTTAGAGAAAGTACGGGCATATGCTTGCCCAATTTTACAAAAAGAAAAAGGAAATAACAAGACAAGAAATAGCTAGAGTCGACGAAAAATAAAGTAAAGTATGCTAACACAGCGGAACTTATAAATCTAAGGATTCAGCTAAAAGTTTCATCTTTAATGTATTGTGGAATAAAATAGTCTTTGAATAAATAAAAAATGAATAAAAATAAGTAAAAATAAAATAAGTAAAAATACATGAAATACAAAAATTGGGTACATTTTATAAAACATTGGATATTTTTTTAGTTTCATCGAAATGAGTGACACAATTTTCTATCTTACTCAATTCTTGATATAATTATAAAAAAAACCTTAATTCTGAATAAATTATATGAAAATCCAAGTCTAAAACTATTACGTTATTAATCGTAAATAATTACCCCTGTACGTAGAATATTTGCGTACCCCTGTACGTAGTTCCAAGAAGTATCCAAATATTTCAATTCACAGTGAGAACTGAATAACGCTAACATCTACCAGAAACTTCTCTCAATTTCAGCGTTTAATTAATGAAATTCCACGAGAATAATTTCATTGGTAAATAAATTTTATTTAAGGAAACAGAGATTATTTACGATTAAACTCAATATACTGCTTTCAGGTACAAAAACCAAGTTTCAGATCGTCCAGGAATTAAAAAATCCCTACAATTTTACAACCAAAAACTGAAAACTGATGAAATAGTTTGAAAAATCAAAAAAATGCAATAAATCAACCAAGAATCAATTTCCATTAAATCCAACTCTCAATCAAAGCACACCAATCGCGTTTCCCACCGTTCCACCCTCAAACGAAATTCCTCCCCTCACAATTCCGCACGAACCCTCTAAAATTCTTCAACTTCCATCTCCCCAACCCCTCGGAATTTTATTTAACACACAATTCTTCATCCCCGTCGAAAACCTCGCTTCGCCCGCCATCGACGAATAAATAAGCAACTTCGCAAGCGAGAGATTATCGCGAGGAAAGTTGAAAAGATAGACGAGGAAGAGGGTGCAAGAAAACCGGGGGTTGTTTCCGGCCCGGAAAGGGGAGCAAGAAGAAGGCGCGGCCAGATAGTTCGAAACTCGCGTCTGCACCGTCCATAGCGAGACTTTTAATAAATCATAATCGCCTCCCGTTGTTGCGAGTTGCTGTTCCTAATTAACCGATGCAAAATTAACTGACGCGAAGTCGTTTCGCGAACGATCCGGCCGGAGGCCTTAAATTCCCGGCGCGCCGGGAGCGAGGGGCGCGGGTCTGGTCTCGGTAAAAGTTGGTAAACTCGCGGAACAGAGAGCCGAGGTCCGAGCCGCCCGCGACTTATTAGAGGCGCCATTACTGTCCGTTTCCGGCGGCGCGAGAGAATCGCGACGCGGCGGGGAGGCGGGGGAAAAAAAAAGACAGCGAAAAAAAACGGTTGCGGATTTATGACGCTCGTTACACGGTCACGTCGTAACGCCGCCGGGAGACACGCAAATCCCGCGGAACGTATTTGCCTTTCGTCCCGTGTCCCCGGCAAATGACGCGAAATAATAATGGCGACGGAAGCCCGAACCGCGTATGAATTTTTATCGCCTCCGCGTTCTATTGTGCCACCACTTACAAGCCGTTCCGCGCGAAACAAACGCCCGCTGAACGTATGCACGCGCGCTGCATTTGTTTAACGCTGGTCCATCCGTGCTGGATTGCTTCCGTTTCCGACGTCGACGCCGCGCCCGCGAGCTACAGCTCGCCCTTAGGTTCATTCCGCGGGAGATGGAACGTGCTTCCCAAAACGTCGGGATACCTAATATTTTGAAAATATTGTGCACTTTGCGGACACTGTTTCTCTTTTCCTGAATGAACAATATTTTTGCAAATTGCTGGAAGGAGAGGGAAACACAATTTTTTACTGTAAGCCAGGTCCTTTTTTTCTTGTTGATATCAGTAAAGTAAAAATTGAAGATCTAGTAATTTGGAAATATTACATGGTTTAGTTCTCTATTTTATATTTTTGCAAATAGCCGAGGAAAGAATAAAATTAACTTTTAAACTGTAATCCAGCTCTTTCTCATTGCTATAGGTGAGGTAGAGTATATTTTTAAAAATTTCCCAAGATCTAGTATTTCGGAAACATTTGTATAGTTTACTTTCCTATTTCTCGTTTTCCTAACGATATTTCTAAATTCAATATTTTTGCAAATAGCTATGGAAATATTATAAGTGAGAAAACCACTTTTACAAAAGTTATATTCGTTCGTTAAATTAATCCCTAACAACCTATTTTTATCGAGAAATATTATTTTATTTGACGGTAGAGAAATAATCGGAGAATTTATTTAATTTTTCGCGGAGTAATTGCGCATGGCTTCAAATTTGGGGCATTCCCGGTAAAGCCAGCGAGAACAGGCAACGCGTTTGGTGCAGTCATTTATTGTGCTGGTTTTGTTGTAATTTTCATTACAGCTGACGCACTATAGTTTTCATTTCAATCCTGTTTTTCCAGTGATAAATTTCCTAGTCCATCACTACCGTTATTAGCAGACTTGCAAATGGTGAAAATGAACTTAATTTGTTTAAAATTATATTTAAAACCTGAGCGAGGTAAGTAAATCATTATAAATTTTAATCCCCAGGAACAGGTCGTAACATAAATATCAATATTAATTTCCTCAGATTTTTTCGAAATTCAAGAAACTGTAGGAAAAATCAGAAACCTATAAAAAAACAAACGAGAAAAGTTCTGAAAAATCAGTAGCTCTGTTTCATATTTATCTGCTTGTAACAAAATTTTTTAGTTGTGAAAACAAAATTGTACAGTCCATTGGATATATTAAATCGCGAAAAAAATTCGCGAAGCATTTCTAAACGGAATTCCGCATAAAATCCTTCGCTTTCTATGTATTAAAATTCGATAATAAAATGATGTATCAGTGAACAGTTTTCCTATTTATTTAAAGCCGAAGGGAATCGAACAAAACTCCCGAAACTCGAAAACTACAAAGCAGCATCGTCATCAACTCGTTCCAATCTCTCCAACAGAGAGTTTCCTTTCGCTCGCGTAATAGGACCGTGCATCAAGCCGCGTATATCGCGAACGCATTGTAAAAATTTCAAAAACCTAACTCGACTACTCTCCGCGAAACGTGTACTTAAACTCGAGCGCATGAATATAAATCCCCCGCAACAGCTGTCAAGTTAAAAATACCCGAAAGAGAAACCGCTGAACATTCGCCGGTAATTTCTCATCTCAAAATATTCCGAAGGCATCCACTTATACGTCATACAAATTTGTTCTTTCCGTCGCTCTAACATTTCGTATAACTCCGATGGAAAGGCAAATTTGCCAGTATGTTTCAGCGCGCGAGGCCCGCGAGTGACTTCAATAATTAATTTTGAATTAGCGCAGCATTCAGAGTCGTAGCTCGAACGAGGGGCACTTCGCCTAACGAGCTCCCTAAAAAGATCAAACACTTTAATTTCAATGCGAAGAGAGAGACCATAATTCGGAATCTTGTGGACTTTTGGTCTCTACCGCGCGCGAAAATTAAACGCACACGTTTCGCGAATAAACGCTTCTAAAACCTGCCCCAAAAAAACGACGAAAGCAGGATTCGGTTGCGGATTCGGTTATCCGGAATATAAATCCGAAGGTGAAGAGATAACGGCGCTGATTGATCGCGATAGATCAATAAGATCGAAATAATTTTGGAGATCGTGTCTATTCTCAAAGGGCGAGTCTTAGGCGACGCGACAGTCGAGTAACCTTTAATTCCTCCGAAGCAAAACGAAACGATCCGAAACGCCGAAACCGCCGCGTCGCACAGTGTGACGAGCAATGGACAAAAGTCGAAAAATTGAAGTTTAAAATTCATAGTTTTTTATATCTTAAAATATTAATAAAGGATCGTAGATTCTAATTAACTATTTATGCTTAACACTACTCATATTTTTAGTGCATTTTTTCAAACATGTGCCATTTGTAGAATATTTATCCGATTAATATAATTTTTATAAGTTATGTTTAGTATTATAAGACCTCTTAAATTGCAGAATAAATTTTTCATAATATTAATAATGTATTCCAATTTTTTACCTCGAATGTTTATCAACTTTGACTTGAGTTTTAAATAAAGTACCAAAAAGTACCTCCGTGAGTTTTGGTACATTCATTGGGGGCACACTAAACTTCATATTTACGTTACATTTAGCTGCTCAAATTTGCTCGAAATGAAGAAAATAGTAAAAATCAGTATTAAGATGTTCAGCGTCAAGGCTGAATAATAATAGATGAATCACTTGAATCATCAGTTACGAATACCGATTCAACTTTTAATTCGGATACAGATATTACTTAATATTCAATATTTATAATTTATTTAGAATATATATTTAAAAAAAGTTTTAAATGAGTATTTACTTTTTATCCATAAATCTGTACGTTCTAATCGATCATTTCGATTTTTCTCGCATTTTCGATAAATGGACAAAAAAAAAATTTTCAAACAAAGGTTAATTGGTAATCAAGCAATAATATATTGCAATTGAAAAAAGGAGAAAAAACTTATAATTAAAAAAAAATTAAGGCTATAAATTGTTTTTTGATAAAGTCGATGAAAGCGACGCGAAAGTCTTTAGAAAAATGCGTCGGCGGGGGCGGCGTTGCACGCGTCAAATTAAACTAAACGAGTTTCGACGTGCACACGCGCTCTCTCGCCTCCTCCGTGTCTTCCTTTTTCCCCTCGTGTCTTCGCTGTCGCGGACTCGCCGCCGCGAATCATACGGCACAGACACACGGCGGACAGACACGAAGAGTCTCCATGTCGCGTTTAAACGAGATTGCTTTTAATATGCAGTATACTATAATGCTGACTGCACATCCACCGGCGCGGCGGCAGGTTTATTCTCCGACCGTAGCCAAAAAGCAATTCTTTCAGCGACCCTCTGCTATCGCGGTGCCTGCCGCCCCGCGAGCGCGCGGCGGAATATAATCAAGCGACGTTCGCGACTAAAATCCTTCCCTCTGCCTTCGAAATTAACGGCGTGCCG
The DNA here is from genome assembly GCA_030770465.2 of Perdita meconis. Lineage (NCBI taxonomy): Eukaryota > Metazoa > Arthropoda > Insecta > Hymenoptera > Andrenidae > Perdita > Perdita meconis. The sequence continues at coordinate 5,050,395 of JASKOS020000001.1, forward strand.
AGGAAATTCCTCGAAAGGTGTCGCGACTCGTTCGACGCGTCGCCCTCGATCCGTCCGAATGGCTTTTAAATTGTTCCTGCAGCGAAACCGCTGCCGGGGAACGCGGAAATTCGTGTTGCGTTTTCCTAGTTTCGCCGGGCGATTTTTTCGAAACGTGTTTTCTACGGGGTGTTTGGGATAGTATAGGCAAGCTTTGGAGGGGTGATCACGTAAAAACAAACAAAAAACTTCTATATGACTTGGGTCCAAAACTCAACCATTTTCGAAAAAACTGTCATAAACATTTAAGCTATAAACCGCTATAATTCAAAATAGGAATGTTTTTCGTAAGCAATTTTTTCGCTAAAATAAAGATTACGATCTTGTTAATCCAATAAGTACAGTAACTGTGATATTGTTACCTCGTATCGCAAAAAAAATAGTATTTTTCTAACCCCCTAAATTACCCTTTAAAATCGCGATAATTTAAGGGGTTAGAAAAATATTATTTTTTCGCGGTACAAGGTAACAATATCACAGTTACTGTACTTATTGGATTAACAAGATCGTAATCTTTATTTTAGCGAAGAAATTGCTTACGAAAAACGTTCCTATTTTGAATTATAGCGGTTTATAGCTTAAATGTTTATGACAGTTGTTTTCAAAAACGCTTGAGTTTTGGACGCAAGTCATATGGAAGTTTTTTGTTTGTTTTTACGTGATCTATCACCCCTCCAACGCTTGCCTATATTATCCCAAACACCCTGTATATTTCTTCGGATCTGCGGTTTAGTTTGAAGCAGAATATTTATTCCTTTTACAAAGTTAGAAAGGTTTTTTTTTTTTTCAAAAAAGAGAAACCAATTTCCTTTGATCAATCGCTAAACTGCTCTCCCCTTCTCAAAGTTATAGAATATTTATGCTTATACTGCTTCTAATCGAACTTGCCAATATTTGCGACCATAATTACTCCGCATTAGATGCCTGCGCGTGCTTCAGAATTTAATGAACCCTGATTAGACTGCTACTAATCAATCACAGGGTTTACGAATTCTCCGAATTGCTCACATCGTCAGTGTTGCCTTGAAGTAATTTATTATTGTGAACGGGAGCAAAAAATATCTTGTTATTTAGAATACAGCGAGTCGAAGTCAATAAACCGCGTCGAGTGCGAAGGTAAATGCCAGTTGAACTCGGTGAAAATTATCTTATTGAAACGACGCATTCAGAGAGATAGGCAGAATACTGCGATCTGATTCAGAGACTATTATTAATTAGAGTGTTCGAGCGACACGCTCATCACGAAGTCCTTTGAGACGTCTCTTGATCAACGGCTTAGGAATTTCGTGCCGCTTCATTCGCATATGTCAGGGTTCACTCAGTCAATGCAGATCTCTAGATTTACGTGATCCTAAAAGACTTTATCTGACAGGAGAAAATTAAAATCACACAACTTGTAGAATATAACAATATTTCATTTGATTTTCTCTATGTTCTTTTTAAAAATTTTAATTGGAAACAACTTTTATTATTGCCACGTTAAAATGAATATGGATAATGAATTATTAATGTGATATTAAAGGAATAAGAAACTTTTATATTAACAATTATACTGTTACATTTTCTTTAAAATTATAATTATTATTTTAGAAAACAGAAGAAATACCTCATTAGGAACCAGTATTACTTAAAAGCCGAATGACAAATATTGAAAACACAAGCAAACTTATTTGAACAGCTAGATTGTATCGAAAACCATTATCTGGGAAGATACTGACACATACTACTTCAAAATTTGTAATAATTCCCCTTACAGAGTCACATTCCCACTAGAGGATCGCGTTTAAATCCTTAAACTTCGAATTTCAACTTTAAAAAGTCCATAAAATTAAAAATTTTTTAATCTAAAAGTTTAAACCTTCAAATCTTCACTTTTAACTCTGAAAATCTCTAAAACTGCAACTTGATATCTTTTTACAACATGAAATCTTAAAATCTTCGATTTCAACTCTTCAATTCTCTGAATCTGTGCCTTGAAGTCTTTAAATCTCCTACTTTTTAGCCTAAAAAGATTCTACGTTAGATACTAGGATGAAAGAAATGATCTTTACATTTGATAAGGCAGACGTTCTGATCTTATCGCGTAGCTAGAATTCTTTCAGCCTATTTCCTTGTATTGCACAAGCCATTAGCAATTAATATTCCACAGATCATTTTGATAGTGTTTTTGATTGAACGGAATGCTTCCTTACTAGTTTTGCAATTGTCAATAATCCTTTCTCATACAATAAATTCTTCTCGTATAATAAATTATTCCATTCGAACAATAAATAAGTAATAATATAGAAGAAATCCGAATAACTGAATCGCCAATGGCACAAGATGTTTCGCGATACCTCGCAACTTTATTTTCCATCGGAGCGTCGATAGCCCAAATACGAAAGAAGCCCGAGGCGGGAGAAACACAGCACTTCGACATCTTCCCCCGCGACTCGTGGATACAAGAAAACGGGCCGACACTCTCTAACTTGGACGATCCAAGCGACGGACACGTTCAGGAAAAGGCGGGGATCGATGCTCGGAGACAGGGAAGGGAGCCGTTTCTTTTCCCATATTTCGAGGGACTCAACAGTTTGAGGAGTTCGGGGAGAGTAGACCGAGGATATCGAAGTGGAACAGGCGAGGAAAGTTCGCGACGACCGGGCGAAAGAAAGTTCGCTTCAACTGTTGCACTTAACTTGCGCCCGCCCCGCTTATGAGATTTTCATCATCTTGGATACGAAACTTCGCCCGCGTAATAGCGGCGTTTCCCCCAAGCCGCCGGACTCTTCCCCCCCCCCCCCTCCCCCCTCTAAATAATGATCCGGAGTCGACGTTTGAATTTCTCCGGCAGGGAAAATTCGCGAAATTCGAAGAGAATTATTTCGCTTGACTCGCAAGCGAAATAAACAAAACTGAAAATCATTCGACGATCGCGTCACCGATTTCAGTGGATTACTGTGATCTCGCCGAGGCGCGGCTAAGAGGATGAACGCGCGCGCGGCGCTTCACAATTTGCGCAAGAAATCTGCGCAGACGCGCAAAAACCCCTAATTCGATCCCCCTCGGCGAACAGAAGAAGAAAGTCCGGCTTCCCGGCCGGAAGGAGAAGAAGGGAAGTTTATCAAAGCAAAAAGATCCGCTCGAGGATGCTGCTTTACATACTTGCAACGTATTACTCTTAATCCGCGGCTGGTATCGATCAACGGGCACGGAAGTCGCGTAATCACGGACGAAACCGAAGGACGCATCGATCGAGCGCGAAGAGATTGAGAGAACGCGCGAACGGGAGGAGAACCGTGTAATTTCGACGAGATTGTCTCTCATTACATTTTTAGATCCCCACCCTTTGGTTAGGCTATGAATCGCGCCACTTCACGGGGAAAAGGTATTTATGAAAATTTTCATAAGCAGACCAGTCGCGATCGACCGGAAAAAGTCTCGCGGTGGACGGATCTGTAACTTAAAAGTTGCTTTATGGTCGGCGACGCGGGGGGCATCTGCCAAGCAACGCGGAAAAACTCGTTTGCCATCGCGCGACTGCGCGCGCTTTTTGCGCAAACAGTAATTAGGCGAGGATCTATTTACTCTGGGAGAGTCCTCCAATTTTTTTGGAACCCTTAATGAGATCAATTCTGTCTTTCAATGTTTCAGATTTCAGTTTTCTTGAAAACTTTTGCAGCGAGAGAGTTGCTACTTCATCCTTTACAGATTCTTAGCTGTGATGTACAATTGATAAATACAATTTACAAGAAAAATTTGTTCATCGTTTTGTGCGAGTTTGATGCAAATTTTGATAATTTAGACTGTAGATCTTTATAAGCAGAAATAAATAACTGTAAATTAAGCAATAGTATGTTCAATTTTATAAACAGGTTTATGTTACATTTGTAGATTTTTTACAGACAATTAGTATTGCCATAAATACATAAAATCCGTCGATTGATGATAAATATACGATTTATTGCAAATTTTCGACTTGCATTCATTTCTGTGTTATGTAATTCGCCTAATAAATAACCATTTTATAAGATTTTCAAATGTATTTTTTACTAGGAATTAGGATATTTTCACTGACGATAATATTTCTCCGTATTTCATTGATAAAGCAACAATAATTGTGTTCTTCATTGTGAAAAATTAGCTAATAAGAAGCTTTCTTTGTAAACTTCGATGTATGTAAATCAGATCCACTTTTAAAAAATTCATATTACAATAGCATTTGGAAAATAAGAAATACTATTATCAGTGTCCACTACAAGCTTCAATTCTTCATCTGTTTGTGTAAGAATTTTGTTTTACATAAGGATTCACAGTCTAATTAACAACAAATTTGGAGTTTCGTTACAATAAAATAATTAAATCCTTTCGGTGGAAATTGAAATAATTTCTCCATCTTTAACTTAATAACCAAACACAACAAATTTCACACTTTGAAATGACATTGAAATGACAATGACTTCAGAATAATCATTTAAGTTTCAAATATCAAAACCGACAATATTTTGCAATATTAAAATATTTAATTTAATTGCAATATTAAATATTTTGCAACCAGTATTGAATACTTAATATTAAAAGAAAGCAACAATTTCACAAACATATTTTTCTAATTTACTCAAAATTAATAAAAATAAAACTGGAGCATCACTGCCAATGCCTCAATTTTGATACAACGAAGCCGTCTGATGCAAACCAACGATTTCCGGCTCAAGCAGAACAGAATAAAAATTTGCAAGATCATCTAATGAAGCAGGATCAAAACCGTCTCCGTTTTTTCTAGACCAAGAAAGAGGAAATGCCCGCGTATCCAACGGAACAGTTAAGCAATCATACGTCGCAGATGCGCGCGTTGCACTGCATTAAAACTGCCATCGCATCGCGCAAGGTGTTCGCAGCGCGTGGCGAATTCGCTCGAAGAAGAAACGCGGCAGGAAACGGGTCAACGCACGCAATCTGCAAGAGTTCCAAGGCTGTGTCAATGACGCGACGCGTGGCGACGCAAGGCGACGGAATATAATCGCGCGGAGGAGTTTCGGAATCGATCGAATCGCGCGAGATTCGAGATATCGCGGTGCCGAACCGCGGCTACGAGCTCGATCCACTTCGAAGTCGAATTAGTTTCGCGGGAAATCGAATTGTACTCTTGACTACCTCGGATTCGACTGTTTCCCGAGCGACGCGAATAATTGACGAATAACTTGAGGGGAGATTCGAGGGAGGGGAATGTCTGTCTGATGGGACTTGTTCCCTTCGATGCGGAGGTGGAGAGAAAAAAAAAGAAGGAGGGGGAGAAATGTTTGGAGAAGCGTGGAACATGATGCTGGTGGTGTTCAATAAACAAGGTCAGCATCTGGTCCTCAGATGATGCGACACGGCTGGGTCGTAAAGTCCTGCTGCGACTTCTTCTGGGGATATTTGTGCCGCGTGCTGTTACTTTACGTTGAGATCTAAATGAACGAATAAGGTTTGTTGCGAGAATAATTTGGACTTTGTGGTTTGAAGAGAATCGATTGCGAGGTGCGAATAAAACTGCTGACACTAATGAATTGCAGTTTTTTGTAGTGAATTCGTTTTGGAGTCTAAATTAAAGAACTTCGAACAATAGCAGAGGATCGGGAAAAGATCAGAGATGAATATCTGCGGATGTACTAAGGATATCAACTAGAGAATTAGGAACTAGAATAGCTTCTCTGTGAAGAGTCCAACTTGGGCCAAATAGTTTTGGCTGTTACTGCTTCGGCCAAAAGTATTATTAGATACGGTAGAATGTCGCTTATAGAAACTGATTCAAGAGATTAAATTGTTCAGATAATTGGATTTACTGACAGTAAAATGACAAAAATTTGGGCTACTAAGATTTAGGAAATTGTCACTTTTCGGAAATTAAATTCTTCGAGAGAGAAAATTTTAGAACTGACCTAATCATAATAATAATAATAATAATATTTTATTTCCAACGGGATGAACCCTATATTATACAATGTTGACAATAATAAAATATAAATGAACACAAAAACAAATATAAATAAAAATACAAAAAATATATAAAAAGAAAAAGAGATAACAATAAATATAAAAATAAAAAAGAAATCGGCATGAATTATTTAATTACGTTGAATTTCCTATTGCTTTACGCGCAGAGTTTCTGAAAGCCGTAAGGGAATCAGAAAAGTTAATCATCGTTTGTTTAGGTTTTCGTGTATCAGTTAATTTCACGATTTTTTTTCTCAGAAAAACTGTACATTAGTAAAATTATTGATCTGGAGAATCCATGATTTCTTCTTCATCAGTAAATCTTTGGCTACTTAAAAACATTTATAATAACCTCAGAAGATGAAAATTTATTGCAGCAATATCTGAGGAATATTATGGTAGAATTTCTCACTCGAACTTTTTAATTGCTAACTAATTAATCACGGACATCAAATCAACAGCACTTCTGTATTCACCTAATACAAACCAGTCCAAGATACAAGTTCCTAGTCACCAAACGTGTCATCTTTAAAAACCACGACTGTGTTTCATGTCGGGACTAGATTGTCCCTGATAGTGTCTTCAACTACAAACGATTTCACTCTCAACAATAAGAGTACCCAGACTATATCCAACACAACAATCAAAACTCGCCAAAGCTTCGCATCAGCGTAGCCAACTGTATCTAGCATTAAAATCAGATTGGTCTTGATAGTGCCTTCAAACGAAGACCACCCAACCTTCCACAATAACAGTAGTCAAAAGAAAGGCATAACATCGCTGACTACGCCCAGTAGATAGTGAAAGACATCAAAATAAAAGTCCTACATAAACCTGAATAGAATCCAGAGCAACGCAACCTAAAAACGAGACAGTAAACCTAGCCAACAATCCTTAAAACGTCTATCAACCATTACGCTGCGTAATTAGTATCATCAGAGCTCAACCTAATAAAAAACGCAATTTCAAGGATCGCACAGGCCAATGAAAAAATGTGCAAAAGCAGTGAACACTTCTCGCGATTAGAAATTCGCAGATTTTCAGCACTAAAATGCATAGCGAAGTTCGTGTCATCTGAAAAAATGTATTAAGCCAAAACACTTCTGATTTTTTTACTGTAAAATATTTGCTATCACCACTCAAAATTCGCGATGATCTTATAGAGATATAATAAACAGACAATATCAATGTTTCCCATATTCAGACTGTATTAAAAATTAGAAAGAAGTGATCAATATATCTTTTTCTTATCTATCTTTTGTTTTATCTCGGAAACAGAAAAGTAGGAGGATAAAGAGAAAAGTAAAATTAAACAAAGCCGAAACGGTAACACAAAGCAGTCTATCTCTTTCTATTATTTGACGGCTTTTCGGCGGAATGCGCGTTCCACTTGTTAGATATTTATGCTATTCGTCGCAACGATCAAAAGAAAATCCGCGTCCGCCTGGAATGAAGATATCAGGAATAGAGAATCGTCCCGGGACGAGGGCCTCGCTCGTCGAAAGACGCATTCCTGTTACGGCCACGTGGCTGACTGGTGGGAGAAGCTGGCCGCCACGCTTCCAGCTCCGGATCGGAGGAGCAAAAAGCGTGGCGCGGACGCGGCCGAGGAACCGGCAGCAGCTCCGGGGGAGAGCATCGCCGAAGGATAAAGAGAAAATAAGACGAAGACGTCGGACCCGCTAACCGGAGGTAGAAAGCGAGATAAAAGAAGATCGAGCGGTGGAAGGAGGCGGGGTGAGGAGGCGGCAGCTTGTTTTGGCCTACCGGACACTGTGGGAAAGCGTCTGAATGTGGATCGTCGCCTCCTCGCTCCCCGGACCGCTAAGCGCGCCCATCCCCCTTCAGGGGCAACCGGAGCGCGAGTCCGCTGCCTCGGACCGGCATAATAATCGATCGAATCCGGTCTAATTGGAAAACACTGACTGCACCATCGGTCTACCTGCTCCCCGAAGCCGATTCTTTCGTTCGCGCGCTCGTTTCATACTCTCCCAGTCTCGCGACCGGGTGGATTCACCCCCGCGATTCGGAGAACATGGCACGCCTTTCGGCGGAACGGTTTTCCGATACCGCGGCAACGTTTCAGGGATTCTCAAGGGGCCCTCAATTATTTTTGGATGACGTCTTTGAAATCGTGCTTCAAACCGATTCGATGCGTCGCGAAGTGCATGTTGTAACGGCAACGCGGCACAATGGGTTTTGGTAGAAATTCGTAACTTGCGGCACGCGTTTGTTAATAACTAAATAATGTAGCGGAGCGACGTTGTTGTTATTAGTTTAAATGAGTTCCCCCGTTTTGACGGGGGATTGCGCTTTAAAAGCCTGAAACTTCGGCTTTGCGCGTACCCCACGAACGTCGAACGATAATGTTTGTTTGAAAACTGACGGAGGGAACATGTCGTTCCGATGTATTTATCGTTACCTTTGTGCACTGCGCTTTCCGCGCATGTGCAGGGAAATTTTCTGTGTGTGCTTTTGAAACAGCGTTGAGTTGTACAACTAACTTATTTGTAAATACATACGGGAGTTGCGTTCTTTTTGTATGCAGCTACTTCAAAGCAGGAGCGATACGAATTCTTTGTTTCGGTTGGTTTGAAAAAAAAATTAGGGATGGCGGTGATCACTTTTCGAAGCAGAAGAGTCAATCACTTTTTGAGGCACTGATGAAATTGAAGTTGAACCGCATTTTATATTACACATTAAAGGAATTTTTCGAGACAGTAGGGTCGATCACTTTCTGAGGTACTGCTGAATTTGAAGATGAACCGGATTTTATACATTAAAGGAATTAGTGTATATGTTTGAAAAAATATTAGGGATGACGGTAATCACTTTTCGAGGGAAGAGAGTCAATTACTTTTTGAGGCACTGCTGAAGTTGAAGTTGAGCCGGATTTTATACATTAAAGGAATTAATGTATATGTTTGAAAAAATATTAGGAATGACGGTAATCACTTTTCGAGGCAAAAGAGTCAATCACTTTTTGAGGCACTGCTGTAGTTGAAATTGAACCGGATTTTATACATTAAAGGAATTAATTAATGAATATACTTATATTGAATTACTATTATGTTAATTATTTTATGTAATTATCTTCTAACTGTCAGTTAATTTTGTAGATTTTTATTTAAAAAATAGAAAACTACATTACTTACAGGATAATATTTTCTTGTTCTCAGAGTGTTTCGAAATACTAAAAAATAAAATGTCCCTCCCTGTGCAAATTATATAACAAATATTTGATCCCGAAATCCAAATCGTTGATTCGAAGTCTTGAATACCCAACCAACTCTCCCAATTATCTCTCAAATTCTGAACCAATAAGCTTATAAAACAGGTTTAAACAAGTGCTTCAAGGTCCCTATGGGGTGGAGCATCCTCCGATCCCCCTAGACGCCACTCTACCCTCCCTGTCACTACGGATTCAAGTTTTCATTCAAACCAGTCGCTACGCATCCTACTCGAATGGACAAATACTGAGGGCTCGCGTGTTACGCAAGGCTGAACAGGATCCCGATCCGCCGCGAACGAAGCTGGGATTCAGGAGGTATCAATGAGACCTGTCGCGAACTGGATCGTCGATCGACGGCGCGGCCACCGGATAGAGACCGGATTATAAATACGCCCCGTTATTACCAGTCGGTCCTGTTTCGATATAAATATCCAAGGACCGGCGCGCTATCCTCGGCAATGCACGCTCGCCGTGGAATTTTCAAGGGAACGGAAAAAGCAGCTGCTATCCGCGCGACGAGCGGCGCGATTTCGATCGGCCTGAATAGTTAATGCTAATCGACAAACAGAGCGTCCGCTTTTCAAAGCGGCGACGGCGGCCAGGAAGTCGTCGGGGAATCCTCAAACGAGGTGATCTTTGGCATTTCGATTCGATTAAAACTCGCCTCTCAGTATGTAATTCGGAGTTTTCAAGGGATTTTCCCCGGACGCGCTTTGCGGACTCTCTCGAAGGAGAGCGAAGGATCCTTTTTGGAGGATCGAGCGTGCCTTTCGGCGATAGGGACTACAAGATTAGGATTACATCCGTCCGCGAAGTGATTCCCTGTTCTTCCGACGGAAAAATCTCGCCCCGGGTTTTCGGAGATTATTTACCCGCCCCTGTACGCCCGATAAATGCCGTCAGATTATACTTATCTCTGTCTAATTATCCGCCAGATATAACGTGTCAGGGGTGGGGGATTATAAATGCGACACGGTTGAAGATAGGGTTTAGTCAGCAATTATTTTAGAGCGTTCTTTTTGCGAACTAGTTCTGCGGCAGAGGCTTCATTAAGATGCGATCGGTTCTCGGTTATAATCCACAGCTTCCGACTACCTGGCGCTCGATTTTTCGTGATGCTCGCGAATTCCAATGAATTTGAATATCCATTTTCTCATTACCATATAGGGACTTACGTTTAACGAAGACTTTGAGAAAAGAACGAGGGGCATGCGATGCTACGAACTCGGAGAATTTACGATCATCGGTGCCCGCAGGTATAATAGGAAAAATTTCAAGCCCCTCGCGCGACTCGAAGCGTCATAAAATTTACGGAGCGGGATCAAGCTATCGAACAAATCAGCCGCCATGGCGACCAATTAAGCGGGGCACACGGTATATCGGATTACGTCGCGACAGCCTCGGTCCGCGGCGGAAAAGTACGTGCCTTGTATAAAACCTAAAGCGTCAGTTTTTGATCATTATTGTATTCCGCGCGTAAAACGCGGACACAAATCCTACGGCGCGATTATCCGCGTCGCCGCAACGCCGTATCACAAATATTGGATATCACGCGCGGTCGCCGGCTACAAATTTATTCGAGTACGTGCCGCTCAGGATTCGGCGTGCTCGACAGGTGGCATTTTTGAGCGCGGATACACCGACGCACAGTGGTCCGGATTTAAGAATGCTGTGCCATTTTGCAAAAAAATGAACTGTTTCACATCGATATTTACTGAATATATATTACTTCCTAAATGTCCATTGGTTTCGAAAATGAAAATATTAATCAAATTTAATAGAAATTGTAGTAAAAACCAACACTTAAAGTCGGACGTTTTAAGAATTGTGTTTTTCAATTTATGAAACTGCTTTCTTTTTCGGAGGTATCCGGAGAATCTCGTTTAATATTTTCACTTCATTTTTCTTTGTAAATAAAGAGCGTACTTTTGCGATAAGAAATCATACCTTATATTAACAATTACTGTACAGTATATAGAAAAAAAGTAATATTGAATAAAATATGAAAAAGTCTTAAAATTCTCTTCAATTGACAAGGGATATCTTTTAAGTCCCAAGAGATCGCGCATTTTGACAAATTGGAGTATGTTTGGCATACTTTTCTTAACATAATTATACAAGAATCGTGTCCCCATTGGTCCCACTGTTGAAGTTATTACTGTTTAAAGTCACCAGCGCAGCGTAAGATGGGACGTCGTGTATGCGTCTGACGCTGCGACTAGGCACACCGTTCAAACACACGTCCCACGTAACAGAAACAAGCTATATCTTTAGAACGTTTAGAGATGGAAAAAATGTCACGAGACAAAGTTAAATGGTATAGAATGGAGTATGTCTTGATATTAGTTTTATGCATTTTTATGCATTAGTTCAACTAAAATATTGTATTATGGTTGATGTTGTACGATATCTACTTCATATAAATACTTGCTCTCTGAATTAAATAGATTTAGAAAAGTAGAATTTAGTGTTATATTAACTTATGAAATCTACATTTTATTACAGCTGATTTCTTCCCCGTACAAAATAAATGTTCAAAAATTCCGGCAATATACACAAGACACTGCAAAATATTATGTTGAAAATTATGGGTGGTACTACGTGCCATCTTCTGTGCACAAGCTATTAATGCATGGAGCAGAAATAATACAGTATGCATTACTTCCAATAGGACAATTTTCTGAAGAGGCTCAGGAAACACGACATAAAGATTTCAAACACATTGAAAGTAGAAATGCCCGAAAATGTTCAAGAATAGCAACAAATGAAGACATATTATATCGACTTCTTTTAACATCGGACCCATACATGTCTAATATAACAATAAAGTCATCAAATAAAAAAATTAAAAAATTAGATCCAGAAGCTCTAGAATTAATAAGTGAATAATCTGAAATACATAAAGATAATGGTAATAATAATAATATGAATAACAATAACAAGAATAATAATAATATTAGCAATAAATGTATTGACATAATTTTTTCTTTAATATTTCAGTAACTTAACATCACAAAATTGTCTGTTCCAAGTTTCATACCAATACCTCCGATGATTTAAAAGTTATGTAAAAATGACACACTATTCTTCAATCCGGACCACTGTGCGACGGCCCTCCGATCCCCCCCAAACGCTGTCTCGATCGAAGGGATCCTCGCCCGGGGAAAAGCGGCCCTCGAACCCTCTGGCCCCTCTGTCCTTAACGGACGCCCATTCGACGGAAAACCGATTTGCCCGCTAAGAGCCCACCCCTCTCTAATTGGTGGGTCCCTGGGAAACAATCGCGTTTTTCGATCGCTATTCCTAAGGAATCTGCCGCCCCTGGGATTCTCGAACTACGGGATATTTAAACCTAACAACGTTCTCGTTCTCACGAATGATTGCTTAAGGTTCTGTTGTAGACGCAGGTTGAGACTGATATCACCTTATGTTGAGACTGAACGATTTTTTGTATTTCCTTTGTAACGTGTTTAGAGTGGGAATTTTATAGTTTTTGGTAAAAATGTTCGAATTCTTTATGATTCGTTCCTTAGAAATATGGAAAAAGTTCTTCTTGCAATTTTTTGGGAATATATCTCGATGTCAGGAAAGTTTCTAACACTTTTGAATTTTTAGTTTTTAAATATTAAGTGCTTTTGGTACAAGAATTCTCAAATTAATTATGACTATACTGCGGATTTTATGCATTTATCCATAAGATTAAGCTTAGATATTGTAAAAATCTTGGAGACTGTTGACAGATACCAAATTATACAACATATCAAGAATATGATTCGAGTTCCAATAGTTGGAAAATTAGACATGCTGTTATTCAGGTTATATGCGTTTCTTAATATTTTATTGTGTATAAAAATCCGCAATCTAATTATGACAGATCACCATTAGTTTCAATCATTTTTCGCTTCATGATTTTTGCACAGAGAAATTTGACGTTTACAACGTATAAAAAAAGAAAATCTATGAATTTTCTGAATAACCTAATGTTTATATTGTGTGAATAAAATTTGGTTGAAAAATTTGATAGATACTTTACAATTTCCCCTTTAAAAAATGCAAAAAAATTGAATAATAAAAAAATTTTTTTAACCGTAAAAATCGAGAACCTTTAGAGAATAATAATTTTTCAGCATGAAAGTTAATATTAATTTTGCAGAATAAAATGAATAAGATGATTTAAACTTTGTGGTAATTCATTATTATAACAATAGAAAAAGTGCCTATTATTCGGAGTTTCTAGTAGTACATATGTATAGGTGTACGCATGGTGCTCCTAATTATTCTACCTTTGTCTAAAAACTTTTTACTCAAAAATTGTATTATGTAATGTTCATAATTATACCATCGCTAATTATTTTACAAACCTATGATATTTCATTATCCTTAGAATTCATGTGAGAATATTTCAGAACTTCTGTTTGGGTTTTATAAATGAAAAATATTATTTGAAATTCAAGCAAATTATTATACTATAAGCCTTGCTGATTAAAAATCAACGAATGTACATAATTAGTAGATAAATAAATAATTCACTAATAATACCTCATAAACTTCACTACTTATTATTAATATATTTAAAAACAGGTAATTTTTATTATATTTAAAAACATTATTTGTATCGTTTTTTAAAAGCTCCTTTTATTTTTCTGGTAAATTACAAATTTCAGTTGAACAGGATAATCGATTTTTACTGCATTTTGGCTTAAAAACATTACGGATTATTATTTATGGATGCACATAATATTAAATGTGAAGTCAATATTTAATGGAGAGCTCTGAAAAAAGCCCCTTCAAAATATGCAAAACTTTTGTAACTTTTATAACTATCATTTAGACTTTTATAATCCTGTGATATAAGTGAAACGCTGTCATTGAATATTGTTTTATGGCATTAAATTCATTCTAAAAAATTATTAATTGATTGATAAAACTGAATTATAAAAATAATGGACTCCATGTTAACCGAACCAAATTTCATAGACTTCAATCTACTTATGATAATAAAACAAGGTTTCTAATAGTTTCTTTTAATTTTAATGAATTTCATTACAATTTCCTGATTTTAACCCCGTTACGTCCTTCTTAAAAATCCTAAATGGAACAACCTTCATCATTTTCCTATTACTGTAAATGTTAGCAATGAATCTATAATATAACATAATCTATAAGAATCTATAACATAAATTCGCTTACTCTTTCCTTAAACTTAAAACAGTAATAAAAAAAAAAAAAATACAGTATTGAAACCTAAAAGAACTGAGAACCATAGCAGACGTAAATGACTGATGAACTATACATATTTCTAACATTAATACCATTATAGCAAACGTTGCACGCTCTAAAATATCCCAATGCATAGTACACGCTACAGACACATAAATTCCCCTAACAAACTGTTATCAAGCCAAACCAATTTTATTACCAAAGTTCAAAGCTCCCAATTCCCGCAAATACCGAAGGTCTCCCGCGTCCCTAATTCGCTAACCAGGAACCGCATAACTCAAACAAAAGAAACAGTCGATCCTCACGACCCAGATCCGAATCCATCAAAGGGTCGCGGACGACTCGAGTGTCAATTAACGTCGCCGCGGTGATCGCAAAGAGCGAATCGCGCGGGAAGTGGACAATGGGACACGGGGCGAACCGTAGAAAGCATCCCCCGCGATCCCCGCGACGATCGATCACTCCCCCTCCATGATCTCGATCACCCGGGGAAGGGGGTGGAATCTCGATGACAGCCGATATCATGTACACCGTCAGCTGTGAACGCGCGCCGAGAGCTGGGGCAAGAGCGTTGATGAACGCTCTCCGTCGGCCGAGGCCGAATACGCGGAGGTGCGGCTAGTTGGCCGCCATTTCGAGAGAACAAAGGGAGGAAGGGCACAGAGAGGGCTTCGGGTCCAAGAGCGAAAGGATCGATTAAGTCGAGTGGATTCTGCCGCGTCGCGCCGCGCCGCGCCGGTTAACGAACAGGAACCCTCTGTGTCCGTCGGTGTTCCTGTGCCCGGTGCCCAGGGCGGAAAGGACGGAAAGGCGCACAAGGGCCGATCGAAGGGCCCTCCTTCGAAGGTTCTTGCTCGGATGCCTTCGCGAGTGTCGTCCGTTTTTCGTTTTTGCCCGCGCGAGCCGTGCAATTTTCCCTCGCGCGTACGATCCGCGCGGGGATCGACGACGATCAAACCCGATCAAACGGCGATCCCTGCGTCGCGCATCAATTCCCGGCGACAGCTTCTTCTGCTCGTCGGACGGGTCTCCTAATGGGGCAACGGTAAATTCTGTAATGACGGAATGAGTCTAATGGACGGGGACGAGTCCCTGTTACGGCGGAGTTCCTTTCGCCCTTTTGCGGAGTCGCTTGATTGGTAATGAGTCCCGGTCGGAGTACAGTTTTGCCGCGATCTAAGGATAGGCGATGCCAGCGCGGCTTTCGAAGCGCTTGCAGATTATTATTATCGTAAGGGTGCGTTTAGACCCAGCGAGCGAATGCTAGTTCCTTCTCTACTTTAGCGAAAGTTCATTTCAACGTGCATTCTATGTTTTCTTTTTTTTTGAGTACGAATTGTTGCTGTACTCTTGTTTGTTTAGTTTCATTTTCGATTCTTTACATTTTCAGTATTGTCCGAAAATTTGGGATCACTTTATAAATAAGGGAATCGAGAGTTTTTTCATTCAAGTAATACAGGCTTTCATAACTGTGGATAATTGTATTATTCTGCATCACTTTTTAAGCTTTGATGAACAGAAAATAAATGAATCATAAATACTGATACTCTGTTTACTTACTTTTACTTACAATTCCCTTTAAAATAGTCTTAGGAATGTTTTAGATCCAACATATTCAATAGCAATGTTTATCAGTTCTACAATACAGAATTTTGTTATGAGGAAAAAATATCGGATCATACAGAGTTAAATTTCTATTTTATGAACAATTTCAAATTGCAATTCAGGAAAAAATTCAAAGAATTTCAATCTCATCCAAAGATTATTGAATTGAAACAGTTTAAACAATAGAAAGCAAGTATTTTTCTTTTCTGCAAATAAGCTTCGACAGTGAACAAGCTTATCAAATTGACAGATGATTCCAAGTCTTTGAAAACGTGTATTCGTTACATCTGCGCGAATGTAGTTCAAACATGAATATCCTAAATCTTTAATTTCCTTCTTAGAAAGGAAGAACTTAGACAGAAAAAATTTTAAGACGAGATTTGATAGAGTAATCAGTCGATATCAGTAGAAATTTCCACATTTTGAACAATTTATTTTTGCAAAATCTTCTATATCTTCAAGAAATTTAATTAAAACACTCGAAAAACACTTCACAATCTTCCCTCGTAATTAACAGAAAGTGCAGCAAATGCGACACAAAATATCAACCCTTGGAAAAAAAAGGAAAGAAATTTCAACAGCACGAGAACCAAAATAAGAAATCACAGTGTAAAACTGGAACAAAAATTCTAAAATTCCTTCCCGTTACGTTAAATTGAACAGATACACTTAATATAACAAAACAGAGGTATTTTATCGCAAGATTCACTTCCCAAAAGTTTCCAAGTATTTCCAAGCGTCGTGCTCACAAAACAGAAAGGAAAACTCGAGGGATCTCGCGATGCAAGTGCAGCAAACACGAGATTTCTCATGGTCGCCGCGTTCATAGCGTGTTAATGGGTGAACACATTTAATGCCGGTTACCAAGGAGAAGCATAGCGCGAATTTTTCAATTTTTAATCAAGAGACCTTACAATTCCCCGGTAATAACACGGAGTCTTCGTTGCCCGTCAAATTAAAGCAATTTCGCGCCCGCGACGATTTTCTTTTTTAGTTTCATCACCATTTTCCCGGAACTGTGTTACACGGTCTACAATGTCGTCAAAACTTTCTCCCTCTTTTCCTAATTGCGAAAGGCGGATTTTACGCGAGGAAAAATTCCCTACATTTCGCACAGTGATCTTAAATCGAAGATTATTTACGTGGCATTGAAGGAAATTTTTGTATTGCTACCCCGTTGGACAATTATTTTCAAAATCTTGAACGACTATCGGGCAGAACGACGCATGATGATGCATTATAAGCACCGTTCGAGATCTCGATTACTTGCAAGGACGCTCGGATGAATGAATGGTTGCGAAACATTATTGAAAATGGAAATTCATTACTGGGGATACGAAAGATATTTGCCTTTTATCCTCGCTTCTGTGGGAGTTTAGGTACCGTGCTGCTAATTATACTTTGCAAGAAAATAAAGGGAAGTTTACTCAAGTAGCTTGAACTTCTCATCGTCGGTTGATTAAATATCCGCTAACGCCATTCACCTTTTCATAATTTGTTTATTTTAAAACTAGCTAAAACCTGATGAGTAATTACTGGACTGCGGATTTTATGCATTCATGACAATTCTAAACATTCTAAAAATCTTGAATATTGTTGATAGACGAAAAAATATGCAAAATATAAAGAATACACTTCGAATTAGAATATTTATAAAATAAAACATACTGTTATTCAAGTTTCAATTCATTATATGCGGTTCTAAATATGTTATTTTGCATAAAAATCCGCAGTCTAGTAATTACATGCTTGAAATCTCTTTTCCGGTAAAACATATAGGGTCATTCGGGGTAAAAGGACGCAGTGGGTAAAAGTACGCAGTGTCGTTTTCTCTGGGGGGGGGGGGGGGGGGACCCTGGCTCGTCAGGATTGAGTGCGAGTGGGCCGCCATTTTGGGTCAACGCCTCTTGAGCGGTGCGAATTAAAAATAAAAATTTAAAATGGTCGTGTTATTTCGATCTTTTTCGTACCAGGGAAAAGTGTGGACGTATTATTTATGTGTTTGTAGAGGTAAGTTGTTCTTGTTGATTTTATATAGTTATAGAACGATTTTTTCCAAAATAACATTTTAACCTAACTTTATTAGAATTCGAACTAGTACGAATTGTTTTGGTTACCGGTCAAATGGGGTAAAAGCACGGGGGTAATAGTACGCACTGGTATTTAGGTTACTGTCTACTTGTTTTTGAACTCTTAATAATATTTGGAGTAAAAACATATCTGCTCTGATAAAGGCTTGAGCATAATTTCGTTAAGTTGAATCTATGAAAAATTACAATTTTATGATAGTTTCCTAAATTTGAAGTTCCTAATTACTATTGTTTTTGTCATCTTTAGCTTCATTCATTAAAGATAATATAAAAATATGTTCTATCTGTATATTGTTTGTTCATTTTCTTTTAATACACCTGAATGCATACTTTTACTCTACATGCGAACTTTTACCCACACGACTGCGTATTTTTACCCACATGTCGGGGTAAAGGTACGCAGTCTGACCAAGTCACTCTTTTGCTTAATTTAAAAAAAAACCGTTTGGCCTATCGTCAAATACTCGTTACATTTTATGAGTCTATTAAATATGCTACCGATAGCGCAAAAAAGTGTTCCTAATATCATGGTAGTTTCGGCTCAATGAAGCCAAAAACAGCAAAAGTGCGTCCTTTTAAACTTCATCTTTAAATATACTACATTGTTACTACGACTATTAGAGCACTTTACGCAATCTTCAATCTCTCCGAGCGATTAAATCCACCAACGATTAACCATAAAGCAAAAAGCGAAGCTTCGATTAATTATTACGAATAAAAAAGATTGCCCTCGGCTTTCACTCAACTTTCATTCACGTTTCGAAACTATTCACCGCAAGATGCATTCTTTCCCAGGGCCCGAAAGCACCAATTATTGATTGCATTATGCAACGCGAGTTTTCACTGCAAGGTGCCGGAGAAACCGAACCCCGAAATCCGTGTTCGGCTATGTATAGCATCGCTGTCGAAACACGTGTTTCGCCCGATTGTTATTCCAGCGACGTCGGATCTATCAAAACGATATCGAAGCATTCGCTGTACATACCAGTATTCGACCAAACATTCTGCAGAAGTTTTCAACTCGCAGTGACACCGATCGTAACGGGACCTTGCATGCGCGAACGCATTCCAGCCTCGATAAATATACTCGTTAAACTGGTACGCGTACCTAGACATCTCGCGGAACAATTTCCGTGGTTGCGCTATAGCGGTGCGAGCCCAACAATATTTGAAGCACCGAGGAATTCGCGGAAACGCGCAGTACAATCGCGAATACATTGGGGTATTTTATACATGTTAATTGCTGTTAAAATCCGTGATATCTCCATAGTTTGGTAGGAGATGAATTCGAATGTAAAGGCGGAGGAACGGGGAGTTTCAATTTTCGTTGCGCGAGGTTTTCTTTGATGTCGATGGTTTCGCGAATCGTTCCCTGAATTCTGCATTCCGATACCTTAACTCGTTGAAATAGCAACATTTCCCCGAGAAAAATATATTATCGCTGCATCGAAGAAAAACACGGAGAAAATTCTTTCACGTTTACGAGCGTTCGTCAAGTTTACTCCTGGTTTTTGAAGCGCGTTCCACGTTGCCGGGAAAAGCAGAATCAGATATCGACGAAAATTAGAGAAAGTGTCGGCTTTTCAGAAAATTTTCCCCTCTCTGTTTTCCTCTCGTTTCGCTTTCAACGACACCGCGGGCCGCGTATATTTTCATCGTAACGCAGTTTCGCTTCGGCTGTGTTTCCACCATCTCGGAATTAAAGCTGTGCAAAATAACAAAAAAAAAAAGAGAGAAGGGAGAAAGGGTGGAAAAAAAAATAATGGATGCGTATGCTGAAAAAATGCTTGGGAAAATAAAATCGTTTACCCGTGGCCGGGTAGCTGGCGCAACGAAACGGCGCCCGAACAAAAGATTTTATTTATCGAAACACGAGAATTTTCAATTTGCCGCCGCCGCTCCATCGCGAGCATTTCAAGGTTTTATCTTTTCCTGGATTTTTTTTTCGCCTTCCCTTTTTAGTTCTGTTTAATTCATCGCGTAGGTGTCGGTGATCGTTAGACGCGGAAAGGGAAATTCCTGCGCGCTTTTCAGAGGAAAGTAAAACTAACCTGAATAATGGAGGACTTGTTAGTAACTCTTTTTAACTTTAACTCTGATTTCTTCATTATTGTATTCGCGGCGGAAGTTTATAAACTTTACTGGATTATTTCGATTTAATTGCCGTGTTTCATTTACATGGATGAATAGAGTTTCATGGACTACAAGCAATTGAATAGGGTTAAAGGATTAAAGTCGTAGAGCGTGGCAATTGAAAATCTTTCACCGCTATTTAACTCTATCCAGAACCAAAATGAAATCAACTCTAGAACATCCATTAGATGCGGAGGATAATCACGCGTCCCATTTACTATGCAACATTCCATTTCGTTCAGAGTTGCGTCCTATCCGTAATTTAACTTTGACCGGCTCACTTCAAGTTCATACGTACTATGTATTGCAATTTGTGGCGGAGTGAAATCAAGTCATTCTTCGGCGATAATGAGCAAATGATAGAGTTTTTCCTTTGAGAGATTTTCATTTAAAAAATTGAGAATCACTATAAAGTTCATTCAAATTCTTTTTCTAGAAAATGAATTCTTAAAATGAAACTCTGATCAAAATTACCTTTTTTTTTTTATTTGAATTCACTTAAAAAAAAGTTTTATACATTTTTTAGGGACTTTAGCTTATATTATATAAATTCAAACTTTTTTAGACACAAAGAAGAATTAAAATTCATGACAAAATCTATATAAACGGACTTCGAATTCTGGTTTGTTTAATATGAAAATTTTTTGGAGACTCTAATTTATAAATACAAATTCACATTTTTGTAGACACAGAAAAGAATTAAAATTCAAAGCTACATATCTGTTCCATTTTTTAAATATTTTCGATATTTCAAACATTTAGTAATTCCTTTTTAATTAAATAAATTCTTCAAATTGGACTTCGTATTCTCAACTGTTTGAATTATAAAAATTACTGTCTTTTCTTGAAATTCCACTTAAAAAATCTATACGAATTTTTTAGAAATTCACAGTTTTATAGACACAGAGAAAATTAAAATTTAAAGAAAAATGTGTTTTCTATACTTGCTTCTGTAATTTGTATTTTATTTTCAGTATTTTAAACATTTATACAACATATTCGGTGCATTAAAATTTGTTTTCAATAAATTAATTCTTAAAATAGGATTTCAAACACACTTAAAATGAAAATCACTGTCTTTTTCTTAGAATTTCACTTAAAAAACTTCACAAATTGTTTAGAGACACTAATTCATGCAAACTCAGATTTCTAAAGCCTCTAATTCCTGCAAATTCACATTTTTATACAAAAGGAAATGAATGAAACTTTAAGGAAACATTTGTCTTTCATCTTAATTGCTATAACATGTACTTCACCTTCAATATTTTGAACATTTGTACAAAACATATTGTATACTTCCAAATATTCATCCTGAATGCATAAAAATCTGCAAACTTGTTAATGATTTAATTTTTAAAACACTAAGCCTTTCGTAAAACCCAGTAAATTCTACAATATTCTGCTTCCCAAAATTTCTCACGACTCCAATTCCGTTTCCTCCCACCAATTCCCTGTCTTCCTCCCTAATTTAATCCAGCGATATAAAAAAATCTGCTCACAAACCCTAAAAAGCAATTCCCCAGAAAACCAGGTACCCAATCCCACTTAACTTCTCTGTCCTCCAGAAATAAACCATCCAAGAAAGAACCTTCCACTATCATTCGATACTGTTACACCGTATCAATGTCAGCTGGAGCAGAAATAAGTCCCGCTCGAATCCCGACCACCGCATAAAAAAAATTAAGACATCCGTCATCATTACCCGCGTCATCGTCATATCCTGAATCCACGGGCGTCGCTATTACCGTCATTACCGTCCAACGCGAAGAAGCGTCTCTCGTTGAACGTTGAAAGCTGTAGTCGCGCGATTTCCTCCAGCTTTTTTTCCCTCCCCGCTCTTAAAGTCGCGGAAAGAAGGAAACGTCGGCAATTTGCGTGACACGGCTGTCAAAAAGGGAAACGTCCGGTTTGAGCGCGAAGAAGCTGCGCTCTCTCGCTCCTCCGAGTCTTTCGTCGCGCGTTACCGCGAGAGGACAAAGGAGACCCGAGCGTTTCCGCTCCTCGGAATACGCGAATGGGTTAAGTTGGCTGTTTTCTGCGGCGCGGCGCGAGATTGGGTTGATAGCCCCGGGGCCATCCGCGGACGAGTTTCTCGGCCGGGCGGCCGGGTAGCAGTGGCTACGATCCTGCGATCCGCCTCGCGAATCAACTCTGAATAGCCGCTGGATCGCGGCGGAATTTTCTGTTCGGTTGCTTCGGATCGCCGCGCCGCTTTGCGGAAAAAGCCGGGGGCACCCGAGCGCGTATTCTTTGCGCTCTGTTTTCTGGTGAATTAAGCTTCCAGACGAGGAGAAAAATTGAATCGGAAGGCAAAGGGTGTGAGAGGAATAAGATGAGGACTTCATGGTATATTTTTAGACCTCGAACCATCTTTAATTAGAACTAGTAATTCTTTTAGAAGAGAAGATTGGAGTAATTGGAGCTCAAGACTTGAAGAGTTAAAACTGAAGAGTAAATCACATTGTGTAGGTAAATTATAGATCATTCTTTAAAATTGAAAATCCTCGAAAGCCTTAAATAGAAAAAAAAAAAAAAAAGAGTATGAAACAAAAATTTGTCCCTTATTTTTTCACCTTAATACTATTTGTGTTCGCCCCTTATAAATTGTAGCTTCTCAGAAAAATGTTTTAAGAAAAATGTCTTCAGATAATTTTTCTTCCCAACTTCGAATGCCTAAAATGATTTTATATTCTTTTAACCTTCTCCTGACTGACCACTGACAGAATTATTCCTCTTCTGAAAGCAATCTTGCAATATCTTAACTCACTACATTTAATTTCATGAATAATTCAAGCGCAGTAAAAAATTGTAACAGCAAAACGAAACAATGACGAACAAAGAAACTTGAAAAATGGCAACCCGCGCCTATAAGAACGTTAAGAAAGAGTTCCGTTTGCTTCAAGAGGATCCGAACATCCTCCTGAAGCACCCTTTTTGGGGATCATTACGTTGCAGTAATTCCGCGAGACAATGTGCAATTATAGCTTCTTGGCTATCTCGAAGGAACAGTGCAATTAAGCAAATAACATTCTTCCAGCTCCACTTGGCGTCTCCGTTCTTTGGCGTTTTATAAAGACGGATTCGAAATAAATGCGTCAACGAGGCTATGACAAAAGAAGGAGCTCTGTAATAGGTAGAGTTGCGAAAAGTTGCGAAATTGAATGTTGCAGTCAGCGTTTTCTGACAAATTAGGGTAAAGCTGCGTTTACACTATGTAACAAAACAGTGTTATAAAACAAATTATTTTATAACTTTGTTATATAACATATTTTTATAACTTGTTACAAAATTATGTATTTAGTACTGTTTCTCAACATTTCTCACATCAATGATTTCAAACGTGGAGGATGTTTCGATAGCTCAGCAAGATTCGTTGTTAAAAAATAAATAAATTCTGTGGTTAAACTCTTGCTCTTTAAACAAACTTTTGAGGCGATTTTAATAAACCCCACGGCACTTACTCCAGAATCGTCAAAGGCAAAATTTCGAAATCATATAATTTCTGACATATGTGCCCATAATTATGAAAGTGGTCTAAGTCAAAATTTAAAAAAAAATGAGTTTATCAGTTATTTCACACCACATCATTTTAAACTAAATTTATTCAATGTAATTTTTAATTTTTTTCAATATGACTTAGACCACTTTCATAATTATGGGCACATATAAATGTTATATAATATTTTTCTTTTTTCGTTTTCTCACAAGTTTTATAAATTTTGTTATATAACGTGTTTGGTTATACAGGGTGTAACAAAAATGTTGCAGTTCCTTGAAAGGGGTAATTCCTGAGGTGATTTTAAACAACTTTTTCCTTAGCGAAAATATTAGGTGGGGCTTTGTTAACGAGTTATTAACGAAAAACATCGACCAATCAGGGAGCAAGTACAGCAGATTAATGATGGCGCGGACCATGGCGGGCCAATGCTACTTACAGCTGGAGCCCGCGCTGAAATTCATCCACTGTATTCGTGCTGCTATTGGTCGGTGTTTTTCGTTCATAACTCGTTAATAAAGCCGCACCTAACATTTTCGCTAAGGAAAAAGTTGTTTAAAATCGCCTCAGAAATCACCTCTTTCAAGGAACTGCAACATTTTTGTTACACCCTGTATAGTGTAGACGCAGCTTAAGACGGTGACGCGAGACATGATAGTAACGCGATAGTAATTATTGGCGGTGTACAATTTCGCAAGGGGACTTGTTTCTCTTTCGGGGGAATTATTTTACGGGCCGTTTTTCTGAACATCCGCGAGACACTTTGTTTTGGATATCTTCGCGCAATAATTTCGTAGTTCGACGTGCAATTACTTGGTTCGTTGATTATTTTGGAGAAGCAGTGCAATTGATGCGAATAACGTTCTTTCTGGTTTCTCGTGATACTATGGAAATTATACGCGTCGATTTCGCGGAACTTCGAGGAGAAGGAAGGCTCTGGCAGTGAATTAAAAGTTGCAAAACTGAATGCTTCGGACTGCATTTTGCGAAGAAATCGAGGCGGAGCTGGAAGCGGTGCCATTGTACAATTTAGGATCGGAATTTTTGGCCGCGCAGATTACTCGCAATTAAAATAACCTCGAATCGAGGTTTTTTTTGCGGAGGAATTCGACACGAGGGGAAGAAATTTCGATAATATGCAAGATCTATCAGTCTCTTGGAGCACGAATTTCAATCTCTAGAAGACCAGCTAACCGCCACAACACAAACGTTAACATGCACTACGCTATCCACCTTCATTCAACCAAACTTGACGTTAAACTCCTCAGACTCCAACATGTCCCGAAGCTAATCTACCAACATCTACAACAAAACCACCCTACGTTGATCTAAGCTATCGATCGATTCAGCTCACAGGACATTTCCGGATGAAAACATCTCCCTGCAAGCTACAGCTTCGAACTATCTCCCCGGCGGGAGAAACAACTCACTCCGACTCGCAATTTCAATGTTTCCTTGCGTTTATCTTAGTTTGCTTCAATTTTTGTAAGCGGAGAAATCTTAAAATTTGGGATAAAATAAAATTGAGCTGCTCACACAGACATTATTACATCATGAAATTTGTTAAAAACCGAGCTTGGTATTAGAAAAGATTTTTTGGAGAAGGTAATATAGGTTTGTTTCGATATAAGGCGAAGATTCGTTCAATTTTATGAAAGTTCTTGGGATTAACTCATGCGATATTGAATTTACTGTGGCCTTCGCAAAACGCGACTTGTGGTATTTGTCTACATATAAATAAGATGAGTTTTTATTCGATGTGCGACTTCTTGATTGAAAGATTGCTCACAATTTACAGTGCTGTCCCGATATAAGGACAATCTTACAGTATTGACTCAAAAAACGACGCTTGAGTTTGATTCGAAAAAGGGATTTCTCTATCCTCGCCACTTCTTCGTCGGCGCGAGTCTCCTGGTTCCGTTGTGACCGAGATCGAACTCGACTCGAAAAAAGGCTGCGCTAGATTCTGGAACTCAACCGTTCTTCAAGTCAACACTGTATATCAAAGCTTGAGTATATCGCATGCAACTTTGTCTGCTCATTTTCATATTTATTTTATTGCTTCACAAAATATTCTATACCTTGCTATTTTCCCAGTTTTCCTTAGAGAAGTTTAATTTCTAAACATTATTTCCAACACAATTTATAAATCATGGTAATTGTCTTGATATAAATAAAATAGACTACAAATTAAGAAGGAGCAACAAACAGCAACGAGCCCTAAATTAGATTTTTGATTTGATAAAGCATTAACAAGAGATTTTACCTGATTCGAAAATTAGCAATGTTGAGTATGCAAAAAATCTATGAGGCTGTTAACAGATGCCAAAATATACAAAATATCAACAATATTATTCAAGTTAGAATGTTTAGAACATTAAACATACTGTTTTTTAAATTCCAGTTATTTATTTGTGCTTATAAAAATTTGATTTAACATAAAGATCCGCTGTTTTTATATTTATCCGCTCATTTTTATATTTATTTTATTACTTTGCAAAATACTTTATTTCTTGCTATTTACTCTCTCAATTTTCCTCAACGAAAAAAAGTTTAATCCTTAAACATTACTAAATTTATTCCTAACACAACTTAAATATATAAAAAAAAAACTTATTCCAGCAGTCAATTTTAATTATTTTCTTACAATTAGATGCAAACAATAGGTTATATTGAACGTCGATTTTATAAAATCAGTGTCTAAACATTCCTCAGATTACTTCATAGAAAAATTGACGTAACAATCATCTTCAATAAACAAAGACTCATCATCCTTACACAATACCGTATATCAAACAAAAATTATACAGAACTAATTCTCAAAATTCCTAAAATTCCTCCAAGAATCCTAATTGAAACACCATGGCATATCAAAATTCGATTTCCCAGCGCCAATCCCGAAACCTCCAGACATTCCCAGAACACCATATGAACCGAGTATTACTCTCAACACGAAATACCGTACCGCCACATCGCCAAGCCCTCGGTAAGCTTCATTTAAAGACGATTTCAAACTCCCCGCAATTAACCAAACATCGAATCCCCAAACAACCCCCAAGAACAAAGCGTTTAGTGGGCGAAGCGGGTCGCTCGATGCATCAAACAATCCTTTGGGTCCACAGAACGCTTAAATGCCGCGGTCAAAACTGGAGCAAACAAGAGGCTCGAGAGCGGCTCGAACCCGTCGCTGGCCGAGAGGATGAATCGAGAGACGCGGGGATGACAGGCGAGGCAGCAGCTCGCGCGCGTAGGCCTGTGCGAGGATGAAAGAGAGGAGGCGAGAGAGGAGGGAACCAGGGTGGTTGATGAGCAACGGTGCAGCACGGGTGCAGGTGCATCGAGCCGGTCGCTCGACGTTCGCGTGGCGAGCATGGCGAGCCTCGTGTCTTCGCGTCGAACGAGGACAACCGAACGCTCGTCGAACAGAGAGGAACGAAAGCCGGTTTTGTACGCCGGTAGCTTCCCCCCTGATCTCCCTCGAGCCCCCGGCCCCCGTTTTCTGGTCCTCTGCACGCTTCCACAACCTCGAAACCACCGACAGCCGCTCTCCCTCCCAGGCTCTCCCTCGGCTCCTGCCCCCCTCGCCACTTTATGCCCGCGACTGCCGCGCATCGCGATCGCCGGGCCCCTTTTACGCTCGCGATGCCCAGACGCGAAGCGTGATCAGTGTCCGAGCGTTTATGGTCGTCTATGATGGCTCGCGGGGTCCCAGAAAAATGAGGCCCCGCGAGATCCACAAACCACGTCGATTGCTTCGCCGCGTTTGGCTCGGACTTAATAATCGATCGACCCCGCGAAGGTCTAATGTCTGCATTTATTAGCCACCAGGCGCGGATTCAACCCGCGCCAGGAACTTGCTTAACGTCTTATTTAGTGGCCGTGGAAAGTTGGCGAAATGGCCGCATCGGGGATTTTCATTTTCCCCATATTGGGAAATTTTTAGGGGGTCGTTTGCGATGATGGGAGAAATCTGGGTACCGAAGTCGGTAGCTGTTTTGCCTCGGGTTTCGGCGAAAATTGACTCCCTGCTATTCGATAATTGTTGATGCTGAGTGATTATGATTGAGGTTTGATGAGACAATGAATTCGCTGATTAGGTTCGTTGAAAGGCCTTTTATTATAATTTCGTTTGTTTGGATATGCATTCCCATTATTATCGACAAACAAAAGGCGAGCACTTGAAAACCTATTAAATTTCAGCGATCATAATCATTGTGAATTTGCACATCGAATGCATGACACTGAAATCATGAATAACGTGATTTTTGTCATAAAGATTCTATGCATTTTCCATGCTAAAGTTAAATTTGTGTTTATGTGATAATTAGACTGCTGAAGTTTATGCATTTATGGCAATTTTCAAATTACAAAAACCTATAAGGACGCCTGCAGGTATAAAAATTCAATCAAATATAAAAAATATGATGCATTTTATAATATTTAGAAAATAAAATACACATTTATTTAAGATTCAGTTGCTGTTGCATGTATGTCTATACAAATATTAATTTGAGACAAAGAATTATTAAATAGACTTCATGACAAAGAAATGGTAGACCCAATCACTTAAAATAATTAAAGTGCTTGTCACGAGATCAAAGCAGACACCAGCATAAAATTCCAAAGTCCAATAACCAATATTATCCCTTGGATTCGTCTCCCGGATAGACAGAAATCCTATTTAAACGCGTTCGGAAAAATTTCCGTCGATTTTGACATCTGAAACGATTCCCTTGGAAAGGGATCGGGTCAATGTCTTCGGATGGCTTCGGATAACAAGGGCGAGCCTTGGCAAAGAAGCGAACAGACGTTTGCATACAGCTTCCATTTACTCTGTAAAACCCCCGGAATGCGAACCCAGCGCGAGTTTCCTCGGACAACGGATTCCCTGAATGCGTTCCGTTCGAATGATTTATTTCGAATTCCACGAATCTACTTTCTATTGCGCCCATCGGACTCTGACAAGACAGTACGTTCATCTGGGGATATATATCCCGGGCTCGGTGTATCGTATATCTTCGGACGCGTATCAGATGAAATTGTCTTATCGGTCATTGTACGGATTCTGAAGGCAGGGAATTTATTACGCGCCGATCGGAAACTTTTATTCAATCCTTTCGGTCGAAAAATCTGTAACTTATTGACACTTGTGTCGCCCGAATATAGACGTCCGTCTTATTTGAATATTTCCCACGAATTTCGCTGCGAAAGGCAATTTTATTTACCATTAGAATTGCTACGTGTAAAGATTCTGATAGTTTTCTTAATAGAAACTAAATTTCTTTGCTAGTCAGACTATTTTATTTTATCCACACAGTTTTTAATAAAGTAATTCAGTAAATGACAATGTTTTCTGATTGGTGTGAAGAAATAATTCAAGAAGCTTGTAGAGGGAAAATTTTCTAGAGGTGTGTAGAGGAAAGAAAAGTCACCACAAGTTTTTAAAGTGCTATGTTCGCGGGGAGAAAGCGTCTAATTTTTTTGTACCGCAATTCCATCATCGTCTAGCAGTGGAAAGAAACAAACAAACGAAGGATCTTGACCCACTTTATCAATCATTTTTGGAAAATCCTAATGGCTTTCCGCAATCAAATCCTAATGCATTTTTGCAATCAGTCAAGGAAAAGGGAGAGGTGGCGCACACTTACGAAAATATCCATTAGCGTTCAAGAAGGGCGCAGCAGAAAGACCGATCGAACAGAACTTTCCGAAACTATGATTCGAACGGACTGCTTTTACGCCGTTGCTCTCGTTAAATTTACCTGTTCCACCGACACTTAAGCTTCTCGAAAAATGTCCCATCGACTTCCTCGACTCCTACGAGAATTAGAATTCTAGTTTTTTTTTATCGTTGAATGCGCAAAATTAGAGATAAATTGTTATCGAAAAAGAATAAGAATTCCTCGTATGTCTATTCCAATAGTTCAATTGCTCTGGATTGAAAGAGATTAAAAAATTGAAATGCAGACGATTAAGAGTGGAAAACCCCATAAAACTGTTCCCATTAATTTGAAAATATTTCGCGATCGAATACTTACAGAAATGAAACAGCGAAAGTGAATCAACCCAAGAATTTCTATCGACGTAAAAAGTGGACCGATAAGACAGTAATCTGCTGATAACGCCTTGAACCGGCAACAAAGAGAAAATTTCCCGAGGAAGATGGGAAAAAGGATTTCGCCAAGCAGCTTTCGCAACTCAATACTACTTGCTCTCACTTTAATACTACTATTGTGCGTAAACGATTCCCTATCAATCAATCCTCGCTTTCACGTCGGAGCGCTATGATACAAATCACTTTCGAAGTTCCGAAAAAGTTGATTAGAAAGAAAAAAAAAAGGTTATTCCGTGCCCATATAACGCGAGTCCCGCGAGCAGAGAGCGTCATCGTTTAGCGCTTGCTAGATTTGACCCGGCGAAACCGTCGAAATGGAAAACGAAACATCCGCTGCGAGTGCAAAGCACTGTAAACAGCGCCGAGCGAATAAAAGCAATCGAAAAATAAAAATTCCGATTCGTTACGGAATTACAATGTTTGTGTGTACTCTCGTTTTTTTTCTTTCTTTTTTTTTTTTATTATTCCCAACGCGAGGCGACCTCCTCTCGCAGCGTTTCCGTCATCAGCTTAACGCGGGGATCGAATTCGTAATCGGAGACGCCTCTAAATCCGCGCCGCGAAACGCTCGCGGACCCCGTTTAAATCGTTAGAAGCCGCGGACGAAGGTCGGGGAATGGAGAAAAGATGCTCAAAACAACAAATCGGATTCGCGCGATGAAAGGCTCGCATTACGCCGGGGCAGAGTGCATCGGCGTTACTTTTTTGACTCTGTTGAACCGAGTCAATTCATCCCGCGCGAGAGCGGAGCGGAATCAACGGGAATCCGGGGGTGGGAAAATTGAAGGCGGGGGAGGATAAAATTTCCAACTATTTGCTGCCGGGCTTTTCTCCCCCCCCCCCCCTCCCCCCTGGACGTGAAAGGCGAGAGCAAACCAGCCTCTTGCGGAAAATGAATACCCCAACGAGATCGCTAAGCGGGTAGGTGGGAATCTGTCGGAATGCCTTGAAGAACGGGGAATCGATCCTCGCGATAATTGGTTCGCGACTGCTTACAGAGAGAGGAATTTTGCCCGACGGTGGGTAATTGGTGGGACAATCGGGGATTCGTTGGTTAAAATCGAGCGGCGCTTGTAATTGTCGAAATTGCGCGCTTTCGCCCTTTTATGTTGCAGGGTATTGGATTATTTATTGTCTGAGCAACGAACTGTTCCATGGAACAACTAAGAAAATTGTTTCGAATGGAATTGAGGCTCTTTAGAAATTGATGATTCTGTCGCATTATAATTTTAGTAAATTTTTCGAGATGCGAAATAGTAGGCAAACTTTTGTTAAGCCGCGTCTACACTATGTGACAAAACAGTGTTATATAACAAATCATTTTATAACTCTGTTATGTAACATATTTTTATAACTTGTTACAAAATTATGTATTTAGTACTGTTTTAAGTGTGTAACAAGTTATACAACATTTCTCGCATCAATGATTTCTAACGTGGAGGATGTTTAGATAGCACAGCAAGATTCGATGTTAAAAAATATATTAATTCTGGGGTTAAATTCTTTTTCTTTGAACAACTTTTGGAGCGGTTTTAATAAATCCCACGGCATTTACTACAGGATCGTCGAGGGTAAAGTTTCAAAGTCATAAAATTTCTGACACATAAATGTTATATAACATTCAGAATGTAACGTGTTACATAACATTTATCTTCTTCGTTTTTTAGCAAGTTTTATAACTTTGTTATACAACGTGTTTTGTTATACTATATAGTGTAGACGCAGCTTTAGAACAAACGAAATTAAAAATAGTTTTTGATTTTTGTTGGCTGATCGAATAAGTTTAACCATTTCTGCTTAACTATCAACAACAGAAATTCGTCAATTTTTTAAACATGAAATTATACGGATTGTAATAATAATCCATATTTTAACTAATGAATTAGTTAAATCAATAATATTCTCCAACATAAATGCAAAATTATGGTACGAAGTTATGCAATCCTTAATCAAAAGCAACGATAATAATAACAATATTAATAATAATCCCTGTCATCAATAGCAAAGAGATAAACAAATACAAATTAACCATCCATTACCCAGAATTGAAATAAAATTAAAAATCAGAAACCACAACAGATAAGTTAAATACACTGTAGGTATAATTTCAAAGCCACGTTTGTTGCACAACATTGTGAAACTTAAACTAAAATTAATCAATAAATTAGAAACCAATTTTAATAATGCACGAAGTGTAAAAATGTACAAAGTTAGAAACAAGGGTTACTGAAATATAAACGTTGCACGTAATTTACAATTAAAATTCGACGAGCACGATTACTTCTCTTCATTCTGTTATTGCATACGAAATGCATGTTCAAAATTGCACTCATGCTGTGCAACGCATCTTGCATTTTAAGCATCGTGGAACTATTAAACAAAAAAAAAAATAAAGTTGTCCCAGAAAATTTATAACAGAAAGAGAAGAGAATAAAAAAAGTCTGCGTTACATATACTAGATTGTAACTTTCATGAAATTTACTCACTCGTAAGATGAATTTCATGCTCCTATTATTCCGCAAATATTACGTGTCCCTTACCTGTAACACAAAGAACTAGTATTAAAATCTGGTATCGTAAACTAGTTTAAAAGTTTAAAACTACATTAGCCACTTAGAACTTGATTCTCCAAGTTTTTTTATCTAGTCCATTCACTTCTCAAATTTCCTTTATATGCTGTGATAGATTTTCAATACGAAGCTATGAAACTTGTTTACTGAAATTATTCTGAACACAATCACCTTATCGCAAAGAGAGAAAAATTGGGGAATACATTATTCTTCAATTTTTTAAAGTCTCGTGGCACCGGAATTTCTCATTCATAATTCAACTTATTCAACACTCGGAAACAATTCGATATCATTTGAAAACACAAGGATTGAATTTTGATCGCGACAACAATAAATTTAGTCATTATTCAAAACTTAAATAAAACGCCGTGGTCCGCCTTCGCATTCCTGATCGACTGCTTTAACTAACAGCTTTTAACAACATAAGCCACTATGGCAAATGCCAATTGCGCTCGATTGTTCGCGTTACCAATGCATTTATGGCAGTGCGACACAGTATTTTTGAGCTCCACCGTCGCCGATACGCCGAGGTTTTAATTACACCCTTCCATTCACCCGTTTGTTTCGCGCAATCGTTCCCAGGCATTGTCAATGAATATTTAATATAGGTTCGACTATAATCGCGGTTACCGGACGTAATCACGGCATTATATCGGCCATGATTAAAATATCGGCGGTTTATTATTCGATGTTTCGTGTTCGGCGCAACTTTAAGGCGAAAACGTGCATAAAGTCCATTAACAGTCATTAATGGCACACTGTTCCCCGAGTAACAGCATGAACGTGGGATAATTATTCAACGCAATTGCGCATCCACCGGGAAATTATTATTTAACGAGATATCATTAAACCCGGTTAAATTGGACCGACTATCGTGCGTCTTTGCCGCGATTTTTGATACCGACTTCAATCCTATAATGCGAGCAGTAATTTGAGGATGGGCTTGATGACAGTCCTAGGCTCCTGTCTCTCGCCACTTACGTGTCACTTTATGGGGACTACGTACTCCGCATGGTGCCATAAAGACTTGATTGCCATAATAATACTGTAATAATTTATTGTAATAATAGTACTGATAATAATTCTAGGTTTTGGTACTATGTTAGGAATATTCGCCATGTAGCACGCTGTTTTTAAATACATATTTTAAACACATTTAGTTTCTCTGTGTGTAAAAGGAATTTATAAATCACAATAATTATCAAGAAGGATAATCGATATACTATTACACAAATTTTATGGCAAATATTAATTTACGACTTTGCGTCCATAATCTGCGTTCTCATTTATTTTAAATCCTTTCAGTTGGCAGAAATCGAGATGCCAAACCCAATATCGAGGCTCAGAAATCTAATTTATATCAAAGCACTGCTCAAAGTCGAAAAAGATTTTAATAAAGGACTCCAAAAAAATCTATAGGGTCATTCGGGGTAAAAGGACGCAGCGGGTAAAAGTACGCAGTGCCGTTTTCTCTGGGGGGATGAGAGGACGGGGACGCTGGCTCGTCAAGATTGAGTGCGCGTGGGCCGCCATTTTGGGTCAACGCCTGTTGAGCGGTGCGAGTCGCGCTTTCTGAATTAAAAATAAAAATTTGAAATTGTCGTGTTATTTCGATCTTTTTCGTACCAGGGAAAAGTTTGTGGACGTATTATTAGAGATAAGTTGTTTTTGTCGATTTTATATAGTTATTGAACGATTTTTTCTAGAATAACATTTTAACCTAACTTTATTGGAATTCGAACTAGTACGAATTTTTTTGGTCACCGATCAAATGGGGTAAAAAGACGGGGGTAATAGTACGCACTGGTATTTAGGTTACTGTCTACTTGTTTTTGAACTCTTAATAATATTTGGAGTAAGAACATATCTGCTCTGATAAAGGCTTGAGCATAATTTCGTTTTGTTGAATCTATGAAAAATTATAATTTGATGATAGTTTCCTAAATTTGAAGTTCCTAATTTCTATTATTTTTGTCATCTTTAGCTTCATTTATTAAAAATAATATAAAAATATGTTCCATCTGTGTATTATTTGTTCATTTTCTTTTAATACACCTGAATGCATACTTTTACTCTACATGCGAACTTTTACCCATACGACTGCGTATTTTTACCCACATGTCGGGGTAAAGGTACGCAGTCTGACCAAGTCATTCTTTTGCTTAATTTAAAAAAAAATCGTTTGGCCTATCGTCAAATACTCGTTACATTTTATGAGTCTATTAAATATGCTACCGATAGCGCAAAAAAGTGTTCATAATATCATGGTAGTTTCGGCTCAGTGAAGCAAAAACTGCAAAAGTGCGTCCTTTTAAACTTCATCTTTCAATATACTACATTGTTACTACGAAATGAATTTGAACAAAATCTGACTATTAAAGCACTTTACGCAATCTTCAATCTCTCTGAGCGATTAAATCCTCCAACGATTAACCATAAAGCAAAAAGCGAAGCTTCGATTAATTATTACGAATAAAAAGTATTATACAGAATAAAAGGTATAAAGAATAAAAGGTACGCAGTCTGACCAAGTCACTCTTTTGCTTAATTTAAAAAAAAACGTTTGGCCTATTGTCAAATACTCGTTACATTTTAAAACAAAACAAAAACAGCGAAAGTGCGTCCTTTTACCCCGAATAATCCTACTTCAATTCCAAATCCGTTTATCATAAATTAAATAATTCTACCTTAAATAAAGGCTACCGCGAAGTCCTCATCGTTTCTAGCTGCCAACACGCCCCGATTCGCGCAATTTCCCGGTATCCATCGTTGCAAGAACGAGCCTCCCAATTAGATAGAATTTATTATTTTCCTCCGTCCGCGCTCCAATTGGCCAGGTATGTCTCCGATCGAGACGAAGACGGGAAAAGGGCGAACCCTTCGAGGAAAGGGACTCTGCCTCGGGAATAGAAAAGACGCGCGCGGAAGATCAAAGGGAGAGGTAGTGCCGGTTAAGGGTTAAATCGGAGGGATGAAAGCCGACGGCATCGAAACCGGGACTCGAATTGTCAACGGGATCACGCCGCGCGGAATCTCGGGAAACCAGTCACGTCTCGAACTCGCACGATGCGTGGACCGCCTCACAGAGAAGGAAGCTCGCCCCAGGGCGCAGATGTTTGCGCGGCCGCGAGGCTGCCGCCCCGAGGAAACCGTAGTTTTCCTTACCCGGGACGCCGAGCCGCGCCGAGGCAACAGCGTCGTGGCACGCCGCGTGTCGCATACCAGAACGAACCCCAATTCCCTTCGTAAACACCCGAAAGCTCCGATCACCGGGCTAAGACTAATGCAATCATGCGAGCTGCTGGCTAAAGACAACCGCGGGGCTGAAGATCCGAGGAGATGCGAAGAGGATTTTACATTAAAATTGATAGAATAGAAGGTAAATTTTGTTGAGATTCGAGGATCGGAAGAGAGATATCAAAAGAAGAATATTTGTAGCGTTTTTGGGTTTTTTGATTGGGCTGAAACTTGAACAGGATTATGAAAAAGCGACAGATTTTGATCTAGGAGACGACTGAAGGATTGAGGATCGTATTAGATCGAGATAAATTTGTATTGTGGAGTGACTATAATTAATTTAAAAGAGGGAGTAAATTGTACTTTAAGGAGGAAGATTTGAGACAAAAATTTGTGATATTATGAAATTCAATTCTATAACAATGTGTTTGAAACATTCATGAGTAGGCTGTGGATTTTTATGCATTTATTGCGATTTTAAATGCGCAAAAATCTACGAGGTTGTTGACAGATGTTAAAATATATAAAATATTAAAAATATACTTCTGTATATTTCTTCTGTAAAAATATACTAAAAATATACCTAAGTTATAAGGTTTAGACAATTAAACATATTGTTACTCAAGTACCAATTCTTAGTTTGCGTTTGTAAAAATGTGTTTTGCATAAAAATCTGCAGTCTAATTATAGCCTAGCATACAGAAAATCATTAACTGGCAATTGAATAAAATATTACGGTTTTCGTATGCTAGATTTTTATTGAGTTTTAAATTTGATAGTGCATAAATGAACTAAAGACATGATTCTTATCCAAAGTCTCGGAGAAATTAGATATTTTATCTAAATTCCTTAAAGAATGGGTGCAATGACTTAATTAATAGAACCAGGGTTTATTAGAACTCACAAAAAATTATCCTTTGTTGAATATCAATATTTCTTTAATTACAAAGTTTCTAAGAAGACAAATGGAATTTCTACTATCTCCACGTAAATCTACTTTAATCTTCCTTTAACGTAAATCTTCCTTTAATAATTGAACTGAACCTAAATTTTCAAGAATATTTTTAATGAACACAAATTAGTTCCTATCGCCATTATGCAACGTTTAAAAATCTATTTAAGGCTAAAATAAACATTACTAAAAATGTACACGCACTATTTTACCTCTTCTTACCTCATTTTTTATCTTACCATTTTTTATCAATATATACAATTTTTATAATTACAAAGTTTCTGAGATCGCAAATAAAAATTTTATTACCCTCACATGCATCTACTTTTCTCTAAAATTAGCATCATTGTACCAAAGCGTACAGCAAGTATTTAAATTAACCAACTGAACTGAAAATGAATTTTCAGGAATTTCATAATGAGAAAAATTATTTGAACCATATTTTAATTTTCTCCTCTGAAATTAGTTATCTCTCATTTCACAATTATATAAGTAATTGTTCTACCAATATAGTAGAAATGTACCTAAAATATTCAAACATTATTCAACCTTAAAAAAATGAAAACCTTTCAATCAACAACAAAAATTCTAAAAATGTTCATATATTTTTCACATTCTTTGTCGAATGTCATTGAAGAATAGATATAGTAATTTAATAAATAGATGAAAATTTATGCAAACCTCGTAAAACTTTTTTCTTTGTAATATATTACTACCATTCCTTTAATTATACATTTTCTAATATCCTTACATATATACATCTACATTCCTCCAAAAGTAGTATCATTGAATTTTATTAACGTTAAAGGCGAGTATTTCCCTTAAATAGTGCAACTAAAACTTAATTGTTACCAATTCCATAATGAATAAACCTTTAAATATGCATTCCAAAATCCATTTTTAAATTTCCTCCTCCCCATTTACTTTCCATCACTATTACACATCTATCCAATCAATATCACATACCTAAAAAACACTCAAACTTCACTCCACCTTAAAATAAAAAAATGAATTCAACCAAAAACAAACTTACTAAAACAAAAAATTCCATACACTCGAACTTCCTAATGGCACTGCCTATCCATTAAGATTAAAATCGCAAATGAAAACCTAAAACTACACGACTTGTCAAGATAAAATCTCTTATATTTCCTAAGTGTATCTCGACCGATCGTCCTTGCAGAAGACTACTTCGCGCACTTCAAGCATCAACGAAAAATGGTCATTAGCGTTCTGTGGATGATTAATCGTCCGGATACGATTCGTAGTGTTAAAATTTTTGCAAAAAACGCGAGTTAGAATGGAACAATGGCAATGGGGCGAGAGACAGGGGGACCGAGAATGTCGTTCGACTGCATTCCAATGTCTTTAGCAAGTTCGGCAAGGATAGTTCTTATCGGCGCACGTGACAATGCGTTACAAGCGCGTTATGCCTCGGTAATCGATTCGACCCGATACACTGACCGGTCAAAACAGGTGGGGCAAAAAAAAAACGAACAGTCTCGGTGCAATGTTATTTCCTCGCTCGTGATCGATATAGAAACGAACGGTCCACGGTACGTGGCGAGCCTCGGTATTTCTGCTCTGTTAAAAAGAGAAATTATTGCCATTGTGCGGAGAAATATGAATTCGCGCGGTTCCTTTTGGAAAACGTATGTATAGAAGGCTCCTCGCACACATAAATCCCGCGAGGCTCTTGTAAGCCAGAAATTTATAAAGCCGCCGCGATGCTTTTGGAAGCTCAACTTATGGGGCTAAAGAACAATCGGAGTAATAATCACGATCGAACGGTTTGCTGTACAAGTTGGAACAAAGGCGGATCTAATTCGCGCGTTCTAAAGCGCAGAGGCTATTTTTTATTTTTGAAAAACAAGAACAGTAATGTTTATACTGGAAATTTGAATGAAGGTGAACAATTTTGGACAATTTTGCTATACATACATCGCGTGAAAGGCTGTCATTGAAACTGGGTTAGATTCCCCTATTGAAATAACAAAAAACAAAAATTTAATCAAAGAAAAATGTTAACGCGTTCTATAGATCCACACAAAAGCAATAATATTTAAATTTTTAAATAAAAATTAGCGTGGCGTTTCTTTCGTGAACCAATTGTAACCGTGAAAAATTCAATTTCTCTTTCAAATTGTGTCGAAGTAACGAACGTCACAATTATTGCCGGAAACTGTATTTTCGAAATTGTGTCGCGTATTGTGATTTTGTTGATACGAATCGAACGGGGTAATCAATTATATCAAAACCAAGTGCGATTCGCGTTTTACATTCGAGGAAGTAGGAAACACGTTTCTCCGTGGGAACAATAATATTTCAATTTGCGACGTCCTTTGTCTCAGACCACCGTCGAAAATGCGAAATTGGAGGGCTGTTACTTTCACACGTACCGTCAGTATATCGCGGTGTCAGTAGATTAAAATGAAACACGGAGAAACCGAATCCACCGAAGATAATAAATTTCAACAATACAGCTGCCCCATTGACGTAACCGACTGATACCTTGGTCGAACGAATAGCCGGTACGCGAGTTGTACACGTAATGAACATTCCCCCCTTTTCGAATGCGTCAGACAGAAAATTATTTCTACACACAAACCGTACACATAGCGCGTGCACACCGTACGAACACGATATGCGCATAGCGTTCGCGCGCGATATAATTCAATATTGAATGCCAAATGCATGGCAAAGCGTGCGAGCACAAAAAAAAGAATGCTCAAAAACGGAGCAACAAATAAATGCATGCCGGAGGGGGGAGGAATTCAAAGCGCGTCTCGTCGAGTAGAATTTTTTTGAAACGATGCCAAACCGCCCTGCTTAAATATTAATTAACCCTGGAAGTACCCTGTCGACCCTTCAGAAAATTATTGAAATGAACTTTCGCGAGGGAATAATTCCGTTTGACGGACTTTTTTCAAGGGCCGAGTGTCAAAAGTTAATTAATATCGCCATCATCAGCGATTTCCGTGAATCCGTCTTTGCGAAACGGAATTCGTTCGGAAAAATTTTCTCTCAAAATCGACTCGAAACCGAATTGACCCAGAATTATTAACCCTTGTCGACTATATGGAATTTGCCAGAGGCGGTCAAAATGCGAATTCGAATCAAATTGACCCAGAAGTCAAATTCAATGCATGTAATCATCGATCTAAAATTTTATTCCAAGTATCAAATAAACGATAACAAAAAATATTTGCAATTTCATATTGGATTAAATTGAGCCAATTTCCACAGGAGAGATTAAAATATCGATAATCTAGATTCTAGATGAAATTAAGACGAAGGAAAGTTTACTTTGGTAGCCTACTTTTAAAGACCAATTCTGAAAAGTTAAACTTTCCCGAATTATTGTTACGAAGAATGATTAAGAATTCTCGTGAACTACTGCGAGTTTCTTTTAATTTATCGACAAAAGGAGCCCCGATTGCTTCCCATAACTGCTAAATAAAGTAAGCTGGCAGCGGCTCAAAAATTCTGGCAGAAATCTTATTAAGAACGACCGGTTGTAGATAAGAACGAAAACTCAAGAGACGTCCAAGAAATACTTAACACAGACCTCCTTGGCATGCATCTTAATTCGCCCGACGAAACTCTATTTCGACGTGTCATTATTGAATGAAGACGATAAACTCGGTGTTCGCGGAAAAGTGCGGAAGTAGCTGGCGGATTAAAAATGAAAACTCGAAAGACATTCGTCGCGGATACTGATATATACACTTTCTAATTCGACGGCGCGCGATTGCCTAATAAAACGTGCAAGTCGCGTTCGGTAAGTGAGCGTTATTAGAAACGATTGATCGCGTTGAAGAAAGGTTCGAGGGGAATGAACCACTTACCTTATCGATAAGATCGATTGCTCCGTATTGAATCGC
Organism: Perdita meconis; assembly: GCA_030770465.2. Taxonomy (NCBI): domain Eukaryota; kingdom Metazoa; phylum Arthropoda; class Insecta; order Hymenoptera; family Andrenidae; genus Perdita; species Perdita meconis. The sequence goes on from JASKOS020000001.1 coordinate 5,090,923, forward strand.
CCTGGCCATTAGTCAGGCAACTGTGAATGGAATCTTCGATGGAAAAAAAATGAGAGCACGAATATACTTAATTCCAAATTACTATTATGAAGCTAATCCCAGGATTTCCACGCTCGTTCTCTGCACCCTCGAAGGGCACTTCAACCCCCGAGAGCTCTCCAGCTTTTAATTCCATCTACATTTTCCGGCGAGACCGCTGTCAAAATCTTGTGCCGAACTTCCACTGAATACGTTGCATACTTTGATAACGTTGCTGTTAAGGAGAAGTGGAATCGATGAGGCAACATGTATACGCGAACAACTCGAGTCAGCTTTCGCGGGAAAATATTGCCAAAGAAATTTATAAAGAGCTGGAGGACTATTGAAATTTGATACTTTTTATAAATGCCATTTCGTGGTGAATGCTTGATCTAAGTGGATACTGAATTCTGTTGCTTCCACTCTTTAAAATAAGAAGAGCTTATTTAGAGAGAATTTGAATATTTTGCGAAATTATTTGAATGGTTTTAGAGATTTGAACCGCGTGATAAAAATACGCGGTTTTGTTCGATGAGAATGAAGTCGATGTTGATGGCTTTGCAAATAATATGTTTACGAAACGTTTGAACTACTTTTTGGAACGTCCTCTTGAAACCAGACAACTTTCGCGCAAACATAGCTTGATATTTTGAATAGTTAAAGCAATAATTGAGCGTAGCCACTTTAGCTGAACAGTATTGAAACTTTGGAACTCTTGGCAACTTTGGAAATGGTTGAGAGATGTCGGTAAACTAGCGAATCAACGTGAAAAGAGGTGATTCTGTATTTTGTAGAACAGAAAATCAGGTACATTAATTCGCTTACCAAAAAAGCATAATATTCAATATCATTTCCAATACAAAATGATTATATGATGATATTTTATATTTCATAAAAAAAATATAAAATATAACAATAAATATAGTGAAATTTCGAATGAAATTAATTTTTGCACGGAAGATAAATAAATTTTACGAAATAACTTTTTTCAAATAAAATTCTGTTTTTGAGATACCTTTGTTTCAATTTCGGAAAACCAAATTTCTAAAAAATGAAGCTTGATTTAACAAAAACTATCGTTTTAAAAGTTCAACTTCGTCTCTCTAAAAGAAAACTGTCAATAAGCGAGCCAGAGAAACATAAACGGATATTTGATGGATCATACAACAATTCACAGTAAAAATAGATAGAACAACATGAAACAAGAGAGTATTAAAAAAGGAGGAGAATAAAATCCATACGTAGCTTGTGACCAAATTTCCGTACATTTTGGATGCAGTAGCGATTCTCTTTTGATGCAGTAATAAAATATTTCGTAATTGATTTTCCCTTCGCATGACAACGTCGCTAGTCGATTTTTTGAACATGTAACGTGTCTATTAGTCCGATAATTGAGTTTTTACTGTGTGTATAGTATCGCTTTAATTAATCGAATAGCAGTACCTCTTCGATGCTTTCGATAAATATTGATATTTATTAGGAATGGAAATTTTCTAGAATGAATAAAAGCATTTTTGTAACTTGTACAATAGTCAAAACGCGATGAAAAAAAAATAGTTAAAACTGTAACAAGTACATTTTTCTTCACAACTTGTAAATAAACTAACAAGACTTTTGATATGATACAGCACTCGAAAAAATATTTAATGCGTATTTTGTTTTTATCAGCGGTGATTCCGTTTGAAGGGGTTAAAACAGCTCTCAAATTAGGGTGGAAAATCTATTTCGTACTATATCTCGTATTACTCTTAGAAAAAAGTTTGAATACAGAATTCATTTATTTTTTTTAACACTGAATTTTTCTGCATAATTGATTCTTTTCAAATAAAAAACTAGGTTTTCCACCCGAATTTTAGGGGTTGTTTCCCCTCCAAAGTGAATTACCGCCGATACAAAAAAAACACACGCGTGTCAAATATTTTTTCGAGTACTATATCATATCTAAAAGCGCATCAAAATCAGCGTACAACAATTGAATGACGTTCCTTGTTAGTAGAAGAACAACATGTTGTTTCACAATATTTGCAACCTAAATAGAACATTAATTTCTTCTATTTTAGATTTTCAAGGAATCCGAAAAAATTTTGGAATGTTCATTAAAGTCTCCATCACATTGTACAAACATTTCTCACGTGAAGTGCCTAAAATATTTAAAAATAAAAATATAAACGAGGATCTTTAAATCTCACTAGTGTTGTAAATGACCCAGATTAAATTGAAACAAAGTTCAACGCTGACAAAAAAAAACTGTAAAAAGTCTGTAACCATAAACCTCCACTTTCCCATCTCCCAACCCTCTCTTTTCCTATACATCCCCGTTGCAGAAAATCTCCCCTCGTCGTCCATTCCACGGTCCATCAAGGCCATAGGAAATGGAAAGCAACCGCTGGGAAACTATCTCGCGAAAGGCGATATCCTTCCGCGGACCACTGGCGTCGACCGTCCCATCGTGTAACCAGTGGATGCTGGGATTCCCAGGAATCCGAGACAGCCCGCTACTCTTCAACGCCGACGAACCAGTCGGTCGCGCGACATCGGCGGTCACAGACAGCGTTACGTAACGGAGAACCTGCATCCCATCGCGCTGAAATTCTCATAAAGATCGATTGGTCGACCGGGGGATCGAGTTTTCACCGCGGCCGCGGTCCCTCTCTCTTTCTCTCTCTCTGTCTCTCTCTCTCTCTCTCTCTCTCTCTCTCTCTCTCTCTCTCTCTCTCTCTCACGGTAACACGAGAAGCGACCGTCGAGATGCGCCCGCGGGAACAGGGACACGATCGTGAAATCAATCGAATTCTCCGGTGGTCACCGAGGGCTCGGCCCCGCGTCGAAGCCGCGTCGGGAAACGCATCGGCGATTCGCGGTCGATGCGCTCTCGACGGAAACTGCTCGCGGATTATGGAACACGCCGGTTTCACCCGGTGGACCAACCGGCTCTGATGTTCCTTTCTGAGCTGGATTTCGCGGTAACCGGTACACACGCTCGGCCGCGACCGCGATCGGGTCGGTTGCACCGGGGATCATTGAAGAATTCCTGATGGAAATGGGTCGCTGTTGCGCCGCGGTGCGTTCGATTCACGGTTCGCGAGAGAGAAATTACGGTTTCGGTTGTTTCGCGGAGATTTCGGTTTGCCTTTTAACCTTTAGTAGCGCGGCGTTTTTCCGCTCAAAGCACTTTAGTCTTTTATTGGGAGCGTGCGACCGACGCGACGGGTTCCGTCAAGTTTCCAAATTTGTGCGTGGCTATTATGGTGGCTCGTATGAATTCGAACAGCGTGCAGATATTGAGAAAAATAATTATTTATGTATGAAGATTAAAGTTTAACTACCTTGAATCATTATGGTAGACACTTTGGTCCTCGAAAGGTTAAATGAATCGTGTAAAGAATTTTTTATTTTTTGTTTAATGTTTAATGGAACAAGTTTAATGGTGGAGGAAATTTAATATTGATTTCAAATTTTGTGGCCAGGCTTGGCAATTCCAGTCTGTAATATACCAATTAATTCAGAAACATTGTTTTAAGTTTGCTTGCAGCATTATGAAAAAATCTGGAGATAATAAAAACATCTAAGAGTAAACATATTAAGCAATAATTATAGTGAAATAATTTTCTGCATGCTCTGCCTTATACAGGGTGTAACAAAAATGTTGCAGTTCCTTGAAAGGGGTAATTCCTGAGGTGATTTTAAACAACTTTTTCCTTTACGAAAATGTTAGGTGGGGCTTTGTTAATGAGTTATTAACGAAAAATACCGACCAATAGAAGCACGAATATAGTGGATGAATTCCAACGCGGGCTCCAGCTGTGAGTAGTATTGGCCCGCCATCGTCCGCGTCATCATTAATCCGCTGTACTCGCTCCCCGATTGGTCGGTGTTTTTCGTTAATAACTCCTTAACAAAGCCCCACCTAACATTTTCGCTAAGGAAAAGGTTGTTCAAAATCACCTCAGGAATCACCCCTTTCAAGGAACGGCAACATTTTTGTTACACCCTGTATATGAAATATTAAAAATGATTCATAGGTGTTCAGAACTTAATTGGAAATAATATGACGAAAAATTCCTGATAAATAGAAAAATATCCCAAATGAAATGAAAAAAGCTTCCTTGAAATTTTTTATCGATATCATGTAACACTCAAAGTATTTGTTCCATAAAGACAGAAAGGATGAAAAACTCATTGCCACCCAGTAAATTAAAAACTACCATTTCTCTCGTGTAAATTATGCCAAAAGTAATTAATATTCTACAATATTACAGGGTGTAACAAAAATGTTGCACGTCCTTGATAGTGATGATTCCTGAGGTGATTTTAAACAACTTTTTCCTTAGCGGAAATGTTAGGTGGGGCTTCGTTAAGGGCCCGCGCCAGGGTTCGTCTACTGTTCTCGCTCTCTGATTGGTCGGTGTTTTTCGTTAATAACTCGCTAACAAAGCCCCACCTAATATTTTCGCTGAAGAAAAAGTTGTTTAAAATTACCTCAGGAATTACCCCTTTCAAGGAACTGCAACATTTTTGTTACACCCTGTATAATACGATATTGAAATTGTAAATATGATACTGTGAATACCAAAAATACATTAATATTTATAAAATGTGAATTTCAGAAGCTGCTCCAGAAAAAAATTGACAATTTTTTTATTTAAAATGATAAAAATGTATTGTTTAAAAAGAGAAAAGGTAGCATTATGCACTGTATTACTATTTTTTATACTTTTCCAAAGTTTCTGTCTCCTGAATCCAAGTTGCAAAAGCATATCTGTTAAAAAATTATTGAGGTGCCTTAAATTACAAAAAGAAAGTATAATTTTTATTTTAAAAAAAAACCATTTAAGCGTGGAAACTTTTACAAAATCGTACAAATTCTTAGAATAACTAAAATATATCTACAAAAGCTTTCATAAACTCTTAGAATAACTAAAATTCTTGTTCCTATTTTTTAAATGAATTATTCAATTTCCTGAAGCTCTTTATGTACCCAAATTCGTTATTAAATCTAAGTTGAATTTCTTATGTACCTCCAATAAATTTCAAAATATTATGTAAAATATATTGCGGGTTAAAATCTCTTGTTCTTGAGAGTTAAAATTAGCAGCTGTTTCTGCTTCGCCTGATACGAACGATAGCCAATAAAAAAAATGCCGTTAAAAAATACGACGTCGTTATAAAACTTATAATCAATGAAATTATACTGATAAAACGCAGTGGCTAATTCCAACGACCCAGATAGGTCCCGGCAGGCTTCATCCAAAAGACCAAAAGGAAATCTTCTCCGCGTCTTCATTAAATTTCAATACCTTTCGTTCAGTCAATGCAATAAATTGCATGACGGATCGGCGAAGTGTTAAGACCTGTACATTAAACTGATTCCGAGAAGTCTGACGCGAAACCGTTTCCCCATTAATCAGAAACTTCCCCGACAGACACAATATTCAAAGGAAAAGACACTCGCTACGTTCTGCCGAACGGAGGGGCAAGGTAAGGGAGGCGTTGCCAGCTTCGAATTCCGCAAATGAATTCCAGTTAAAGCGGCAGGCGTAAAGTTTTTGAATTCCCCTCGATCCGCCGCCTTCGCTCGGTAGCCGCGCCGAGTATTCCGCCTCCGCCCTAATATTTTCAAGTTTTAATTTGATATCGGAATATTCGCAGTACAGTTGATTGCTCGTCCATTGGATCGATTCATTCGAAAGAAAGTTTAACGCGGATGAAAGGCAACGGACTGCCGGCCGCTCTACTAACTCTCGCATTTAGCCGATCGATCCGGAGGACCGGCGAAGATTCCGTAGGAAATTACCTGCGCTGAAATTCTACCCCCTTCGCGCGGCAATCGTTTTCGAATCAATCTCCCTCGTTTCGGCGCAATTAAATCAAACTTTCCATATATCCGAGCTGAAGTACGCCCGACGGAAATGAAGCTAACAGCTCTGCAATTTTTCAAAAATCGAAATCTTTAAGCCATATTTACTGAAGGGTTTTCATTGCGTCGAATGTCGATTGCTTTCCGCGCGACTTGCCGCCATTTGAAATAATTCGACAATACGTAATAGCAAATAGCAATGCCTCGCATTTTGAGGTAAACAAATAAATGTAAACATTGCTTCAGAACCTGACTCATAAAAAAAAAACAAATTTATACTTTGATTTATACTTTTTATTAGTAATTAACAAATATTCTGGCAACCTATTTATGGCGATATTTTCTTTCAAGGTTATCTGAAGGTCATCATATAGCAGGTCGTTGAATTCGTTTCGACGTCGCCTACAGTATTATGAAGCTAAAAATACCCAGTTCCATTTAAACATATGACGGCAATCACGATTTTTTGTTAAAAATCAATTTTTTTTAAATTTAAAAAACTGCAATTTTCTATCAGTTAAATACTGATTAACTTTGGTAGGAAAAACTTTTCTGTCAGACCATCCGAAGGGGTTAAAAAATTGTGGGGACTAATTTGTGCCGCACCCTGTATACCATAAAAATATTGAATGGTTTTCTTTAACACCCTGTATAAGAATCATTATATTATAAATGATCAATGAGATAAAAACTAACCAATGTAATTAACCTTCGTCCAAAAAGCACCCAAAGGCAGAATTGAACGCGAAGCAAGAATTACGAAGCGCGAGGATCTAAATCCCCGGGCAAAAGAGGATCCAAGATGGAACTGTCGCGTGGGAAGGGTCCAGAGGCAGAGCGCCGAAGCGAGAAAAGGTCGAGGGGTCGAATGTCGCGAGAAGTCGAGCGGCCAACGGGCGATTGATCGAGAGATCGGGACTCGGTCGTCGCCGCTGTCGGGAGCTAACAAGCGTTCGACTCCGAAAGGGGGCTGAAATGAAATGATTGTCTCGAAGGAGAGAAGCACGACGCGATTGGACGTCGATTAACCGAGCTCGATTTCCCGTACGGGCGACGCGAGACAACCTTTCGACGTAATAGAACCGGCGAGATTTAATTATTCGGGGGCTCGAACAATCGGTAACCGAGACGGACGCGGCGAACGTTGAATCAACTCTTTGAACTTGAATCGTAATAAAGAGCGCGCCTCGATTAAGAGTCGTACACTTTTCCTCGAAAATTGATATTAGTATCGAGCGGAGTTGTACCGTCGCGGCCGTCGCGTTTTAATTAATGTTCGGCGATGTTCACACAAAGACAGCGAATTTAATTATTGGCTCGGTAATAGCCGTCCTTACAGTTGCAACGGGGAACGGAGCAATAGCTTTTGTGCGATTTCTGGCTGCCGGTGAATTAAATGAAAACAGCGTTTAACACGTTCACCGTTCATCGGATTTTCATTAACCGCGCTCTAAGGTAAATGTACCAATGACTAGCCACGTCCCATTACCTGGCCACTGATGACATTTTGTTTTTTAACAAGCTGAACTGACATAAAATAAAAAGAATATTTGTACCAATTTATTATTTAAACATTTCAGCCTTCTAAATTAAAAATTATATCCCTAAACTTTTTGTTTAAAATATTAAAAATATTGTTTGAAATATCGTAGTCAAATGCACCATGAATCTTCATGGATTCCTTAAGATATGGCTAAGAAATGCGTAGTACTTACTAAGGTAATAAATATCATTATACTACATTTTTCTATATAGAAAAAAGCAGTTATAAAATCTTAAGAATATTTATAATAAATAGAAAACAAAGAATTACGCATGTAAATAGTTTTTAAGTCACAAATTTATGTGGTTATGTACTAGTACGTAATAATCTTATTTGCCCAATAACTAACCGCGACACGTGTTTCACATTTTTTTTATGTTTTAGTTTCTGCATAAAGTTAATTTAGGTAAGTTAATATTTATTATAAAGAATGAAGTTAGATTTTATAGGTTTCTTGTTGTTTTATATTTATTTATTTATTTTTACTTATATATGCTACACTCAACCTCAAATTATAGAACATACAATGGGCAAGGATAGAGAAAGCAAAAGAAAAAGAAAATAAAAAGGCAATAGCTGAAGAAAGGAAAAAGTTGGACGAAGAGATCAAACGACTGACAACTATGAAAAAAGCATTACAAAAAAAAATTGATTAATAATAAAACTATATCATTTATTACGCAGTAAAACCTTGTTTCACGACTTTACTTTTTAACCTTTTAATGGCCTCTTTATTAAGTATATTCATCCTTTTTAACTTTTCCAATGCTTCTGATTTAGTTTATTTCTTATTTTCACATTACAAAATAAAATTTCGTTCGCTAACATTATTTTTAATACTCTGTCAAAGTCATGGCCCACTTATTGGGACCTCGAAATTTGGACACTGGGACAAACGCGTTTGGCTGGCCAGGTATTGGTACATCACGTCTCCTTACATTTTTAATTAATTTATATTTAATATCGTTGAAAATAATCGTTTCTTTTACACTTATTTAATGTAAAATGTAATACCCTTCAAAATGCAATAGTTTTTTTTTTTACTTTAAAGTTAATTTTATGCCTTAAATTTAAGATATTTGTTATCCTTATTCTTAGACGTCCAGTTATTGGTACATTTACCTTACGCGCACGACAAATAATTTTCGTACGAAATCCGCGACGCGGCTGACGCGGGATCCGCGCGACCTCCGGGAGCTTTTACGGGACGCTCGCGTGCTCGCGATCCGAAGGCGTGTCGCTGCTCCAGAAATTCGAATTAAAGGGAGAGGACACAATGATTCTTCGTTAGACCGAGCATTGAAATTCCGCGAACCGCGTGTTTTCATAAATATATTATTTCTCTGCCGCGAATAACGGGAAACACGCGGACATCCCGACAAAGTTTACCCACTTCAGCGATACCCGTATCGCGCGGTTTTGATTTATTTTTAATTCGCGTATTTATTGCTGATATCCCGATTCGAACGTTGATAATGGTTTATAATTTGGAGTCGCAGCCAGAACGATATTTGAAAAATAATTATTTGTGCGCGTTGCTCGCCTGAATATTGTTTGGGAAAACTTAGATATTTTTATTTGGAGAATTATATAGATTTCGTTTGTGCGGTGAATGTAGCTGAACGAGGAATCACTTTTATTGGAATTGTTCCTGCATTTTGCGAGGGAGTTAAATAATTGTTTATCGTTTCTGTCCGATGCTTCTTAAGGAGTCATATACGTTTCTGAGGACTAAAACGCAGTCAATGTTGGACTAATTCTTTTTGTGTTATAAAGGTACTTGTTTGTAAAGTAAAAGCAGGTATGAAAAATCGAAAATCATTATAAATATGCCATCTGCATGCAATCGCGTAAAACGGTTTTATTATGACCACCCCAAACGATGGGCGTGATTCAGCTCGTACTAGTGATCCGAAACAAAATTTGTTGATTTTTTATTAATTTTTGGGATCATAGCTCTCGAATTTTTGAAAAAAGAAAAATTGCGGCAGTGGTGACAATGTAAATGAAAGTGCCGTGGTATTCATTTAAATTTCTGTTGTTATTGAAGAATAGTTCAATTTATTTAAAAAAAGCTCTCATGACACGATAGTGGATCTTATTTAGAATATTTGTGTGAAGAATGAAGTTAATAGGATGAACGGTGAGTCAGTTATCACGCCCACCGTTTAGGGTGGCGACAAAAAAAACCGTTTTGCGCGATTGCTTGCAGATGGCATGTTTATAATGATTTCTGATTTTTCATGTCTGTTTTTTACTCTATAAACAAGTTCTTTTATAACACAAAAAGAATTAGTCCAACCGATCTAATAGTTTGCTAGTAAAATAATTTTGTGATCTTGAGATAAATTATTTGAAACTGATATTTTCTATCCTTGTTTTGATTAAATAAAATTTGCTTAGAGAGGTTCAAACTTGAAAGTTAAAAAACTATAAGAAAAGTATGGAAAATTGTTAGACCAAAAATTTGTAGGAAGAATAATACTCTGAATATGATTATAAATTATAAATAACAATTTGACTCCCAGTGAAGGGTATTTCTATGAATGATGGATATGAATTATTATCATCATTAATACATGTAATTATACTATGAATTGTTCAATTATTCATGTAATTACTGGACTGTGAATATTTGTGCAAATTCGCATTTCTATACAGTCACAAAGTAACGAAGTTTATTTTTTAAATACTATACCATATATTTTATTTCAAATTTGCAATCTAAGATTTATGATTAGTATTTACAAAGGAGTTCTAACATAACGTATTAAAAAATAGAAGATACTAAGGGAAATAAACCAATTTAATCTGAAATTAAAATCGCTGCGTTTTCAGAATCAATTTTAGTGGATCCGCTGAAGTAATCAAAGCACCAGCAAAGAAACTCAAAAAGCTTCTTGAAAGCCTTCTTCAACCCCTCGATAGAAATTCTAGAGCTACCCAGCTGCTCTAATCAATATTGCTCCACCCTGGAGACCGAACGTAGACAGTCGCTTCCAAGCAAATTGTTCTTCACAACTCTCACACAGACCATTAAAAAAACACCTACGTTCTATAGTCGCAATCAATACCAAAGATTGTTCATATAACGAAGCAATAATTTATTCATTAGCCACGTTCGCTGATTTTTAATTTCTCAATGTCTAATTTTATCTCAGACAATTTTCTTCTTCCTTTGCTCCTTTTTAGAACAAGTATATGAGACTTTAAGAAAGTCTATTTCCATGTGAGACACATAAACGTTTATGGGAAAATTTATTTTGAAAAATGATCGATTTCAACAGCGACTGAATACCATTTCGTTGTTGTGTATTTGTAATGCGAATGATTTGAAAAAGAATTACTAAAGAATTATTATAATTATTCTGTAATGAAATGTTTATCGTTGAAGAGTTAAAAATGGAACGTTAAAAAATTTTCAAGATTTCAATTTAGAGATTTAAAAATATCAAGTTGCAGATTTAGAGATTTTTTAGACTGAAAATTAGAAACTGAAAAATTTCAAGGTTCATATTTCGAAATTTATAGAGTTAAAGTTAGAAATTTAAGAGTTCACAGATTTGTAGTTAGAGATTTGAAAGGTTGAAGTTGAAGATTTGTAGAATTGAAATTACAAAAGTAATTTGATAACAATTACTGCAGAGTTACTAATAACATTACAATGTCTTTCATAAGTTTTCTATCGTACTGGAGATTCGAAGAATAAATATACAATCCATAAACATAAAAAATAGTGCAATAGCTAATTGTTCAACATGGCTGCTTCCTAAGAACTTGAAACGTCTCGTTATCTCAAACATCTTTTATAGTCGTTTTTCCCAGGGCTGCGGAGTCGGAGTCGGAGTTTGAGAGTAATTTCTGATCATTGGAGTCGGAGCTGGAATAAAAAAAAGCTATATCCACTCCTGGAGTCGGAGTCAGAGTCAGAAAAAAATACATCGACTCCGACTCCGACTCTGGCTCTTTTGTTTACAATAAATCATTAATAAGTCTATGAATACATAAATATATTGCTAATATTAATGAACACAGGTACAATGAGCAGAAGTTTAATAATAAAGCATGGTAATTTATTTATATCTATCCAGGAAACTTGGAATTACCTCCCTATGGTTCTTATAGAAGAAATACTTCATTTAGTGCCAAAAAGATAAAAGACAGCCCTAAAAGCAACAAGTGTCTCTACGAAATATTAGAGATTATATTCATTTTCGAAAAAAGAAACTTTTTCTTTAGTATTTTTCAAATTGATATGTAGTTTCTAATTATTTCCTGAAATTGAGAAAGTAACAGTCGTGTTATGATGATTATATGAGAGTTATCTGTTCCATATTCTTAAACTTTAATACAATATTTCAACTATTTATTCAATTTTATTACAACTTTTAATTATTTTGAAGATATATTTTTTCAATTTCGAGAGTCGGAGTCGAAATCGGCGTCGGATTCGGATTCGGAGTCGGAAGTAAAAAAAACAAGTATTTGGAGTCCGAGTCGGAGTCGTGAATTTTTTTTACCGACTCCGCAGCCCTGGTTTTCCCATCCCTCCTTAAATAAATCGATACGAAATAAGCGAAAGCTCCGAAATTTTCCAGTAGAAAAATCCGCGTCTAACTAGACCCGCGTTATTCAAGGGTCAACCGTAATTAACAAAACACATGTACAGACGCATACAGACGCGAAGGGTTTCCCGAGAAGCCGGAGATCAAAGATTTAAGGGGCAAGTGGAAGTCCGAGATTCCCGAAAGCCCCGTCGAGAGTCGATTCGCCGGAAGTCGACCGCCTTTGAAGAAGAAAATCCCCCGACCCCCGTGTGTCCACCGATCGATCGCTCATTCCCGATTCCCGGCAAGACCGCCTACGTGTCGGAAGTGTTCTTTCGTAATTTTATGTACCGTTCATACGTGACGGAAGTATCGTCGCGACGTCACTTAGAAACTGCCCGGCTATTTACCGCTGAACGGGATCCTTAACGCAGCGTCGTCGAACGTCCAACTTTTCAGCGACTGGTCCCACCCTCGATATCCGCGGCGAAAATATTGACGGAAGGATAAGGGATGAAATAACGGTGGTTCGGTGGACAAAATAAATCCGGCCGGCGCGACGGCGAAACGGAGCGACGTTATTATTGGATTTTCATGAAGTCGCTTAAAGGACCGGGTCTTTTGAAAAAAGGGAAAAGAAAGACGAGCATACGCTCTTACTTTGAACCACCCCCGAACCCACTCCCCGACTCCCTCCACTTTTCCTCTCGTTTTCTTTCCATCCGCCCTCGTCCGAGCCCTCGTTACCCTCCATTATCCCCAGGCTCGTTCGCGAGATGTTTTAAGGTTGATAATCGAATGAACCGCCGACGAAACAATGTAATTTCGCGTGCTTCGAGGGGGAAACGGGAGTCTGTTGTATTTTTTACCGCCGTCTTTTGTCGAGTTTTCTTTCTTTCCCCTCAACCCTCGAGGTTCGTCTTCTTTTTATTGGAGCGTGTTTGCAAAGAATCGATGCAAAGTTTTGGGGGTCGCGATCGATGAGACTGATAGGAAAGTATCGGTCAGTTAACGAGAAAGCAACTTCCTTTGAGTCGGCAGGTCATTAATGTTGTACCCTTCTACCCTAATAATTAGTTGCTGGGGGAATCTTGACTCTATCGGGTTTATAAAGTTTCGCGGTGCAGACGAATATTCAGAGTAGTTGACGTTTATTTTTTTTTTTTTTTTTTGGAGTCTCTGTAAGATTTTTGAGTAAAATAAAAATTGTATTAAGAAAAATGTGTAGTAGCTCAATCATTGAAATATTCAGCATAGTTACTAAATAAACTTCACGCCATTCGCCTGGTTAATAATTTTTTATTCTATGTAGAATCAAAGCACTATACTAATTGTGTGAAGGAACTCGTCGGAAAGAATTTATTTCTACACCTTATAGTTGAATGTATTAGAGAAACTACTGTGGAAATTAATTGACTGACGTCTAAATTCTTCGCCAAATTTAAGTATCAGATAATAAATAGACCTCCATTTGCCATGAACGACTGAATTGCTGATCAAGTAAAAATCCACCATAATAATTTTCCATGGCAAAACTGCATTCGACTGAAATTTTTAGATTATTTCAAAATATCGAAAATTGTACTCGATATGTCCGAGTCTCTAAATTAACTATGTATATTATGTATCGATACCTTCATTCTAATACCACATATCTGACAAAAATGAAATTGTTCAGCAGAGTAAAAAAACTGATTATTTCAATCCAGCTTTGCATTTTAAGTGGTTTCAAGCTTCAATTAACTGTATAAAAAAAACCACTGAAAAAACTTCTTTTTTCATAATGAAATGATTCGAAGAAGCATCAAAAGTAGCCATAGACACACTCGTGTTAAAAATGCTGATAGTGGTATCGATATTTTGCAGCTTTTTTGTTCTCCATCACCTCTACTTATTTTTATGTTCCCTTTTATATTGTCTGTTGCAGCGTCATCATAAATGGTTGCAAGCACCGTCATGCCCATAATGCAGGTTGCAATTTGGGGTGCACATCGAAGTAATACTGTATATTTAACGAACCCTTCGTCTGGGCGAATATTTACGAGGCACTGTACAAGTCCAATAGATGGCGAAGAGAGGACGAGAGAAAGAGAGAGAGAGAGAGAGAGAGAGAGAGAGAGAGAGAGAGAGAGAGAGACGCCGACGAGAGAAGCTCCCGCGCATTTTGTTCGCACAAAAGACCGTGTTTTTGCGGCTGCTGGATTTTGGACGATCTGTCTGGTCAACACCCCTCTGTCGCCGCCGAATTTACGAGTCGAAATTTATCTTTCTACCTGTCCGTCGAGCTTCCGCGTTCCCTAGTCAACTATTTGCCCCTTTTGCCTGTTCTTTCTTCCTCCTCCCCAGTTTTTCCTTTGTTTCCAATTGTGAATACGCGGCCACGAAAGTATGTATTCCCCGCATTGTCCAAGTATTCGCGAGCATCGGAAATATTTCTCAGTACCCGTTGCAAGAGTAGCTCAATTTTTCAAAGTTTAGGGGAAAAGGACACATTTTTTGTACCTGACAACAATTTTGTACCTGAAAGTCAGACTAACAGAGAATCAAACCCTCTTTTTTTTAAATTGAATCATATAAAAAATTAAATTCCTCTTTCTTTATTTTCTAGTGTTTCCGGTCTTCCGAAAAGTAACAAAAATTGACTATGAATAAGTCTGGTTTTTGGGTATGGAATTTCTGGGGAAAACAGCGGATTCTATGCATTTATGACAATTTTAACTATGCGAAAACCCAACAAATTATTGACTGTTACCAAAATGTGTAAAATATTAAAAGTATAATACGAGTTACTTGATTTTGCACAAAAATCCGCAGTCTAGTTATGAGACTTCATCTTAGAAAGGGATTTAAATAAATAAACGATTGTTTCTGGAGGATAGAAAATACAGAAGCAAAGGAATTTGCAATATTCGAAGAAATATAAATTTCTTGGAAAGTAGAACTTTTTTATAGTAACACCAAAATTAATACACACTTACAATTAAAGATAGTAGATTTGCAATGTTTTGAAAAGTAAGATCATTGATACTGTACCTTTCTTGTTAATTAATTGAGTAGAATATTATTATTTTTTCGAAATATGCATCGACTCACTTTTAAATGTTACTAAAACATCGAATTTCTGCAACGTTGCAGTTTGCAGACAATATTATATTACTTTAATTGGAAATTGTAATGCAATCCTGAAGTTGAATAACAGAATTTCCAAACCGATGCGTGAAATATTCTCTTCCATAATCAATATTTTTGTTCATCAATTAACATGATTTATCAATCAAATTTTTATTTTCTCGAATTTTCTACAGAATTAAGAAAACTGCTTAACTCAACTGTACATTTTTATATACAATTTTTTCCAGTGAAAACGCATTCTTGTGATATTAAGCAAATACAGAAATGAAAAATTTGTGTATAATCTTTCTCAAAAGTTATTTACTGAAAAATTATTATTAAGGTTTATTAAGAATTTTTTTCAATGATACTTTATCTTCTAATTTCTATTTAATACTTGAATCTTCTTCTAAAAAAGTTTTCTAATTTTGGAGCCTAAATGTTGCAAATATTAGAGCAGAATTTAGATGTAAAAGCACTAATTTTTAATATATATATTTTCAGCAAAAATTCTAAGCGATTTCAAATTTTGAACTAGCATTGTATATTTTATCTTCTAAACACCTTTAAACTGTTCAAAGTATTTTGCAGAATTCTATTTTTTTCCAGGAAACTAAACACTTTACAACAAAATTTTGAACGCTTCTCTGACGTTCAAAAATACTAATTAGAAAAATTAAACTGAAAAATAGAATACAAGGATCAGAATAATGACCCAAGTAAGTAACATTAAATCAACAGACCTGATTAAAATCTACTTAATCCCAATCCTCCCCTAATTACGAAACCTACCCCCTTCCTCCACCAAAAAACGAGCACCAAAAGTTCCACTAAGAGACACAGAAATCAGTCATTCCCATCGCTTAAGCACAGCATTTCAGAACCAAAATCCGCGCAATAGCAATTCGCTGGATGGAAGCGAATTTCGGCAGTAGCTCGTCGTGTCATGGAAAATTACTCGCTCGAAAACGCGGGATTTCCCGACTATCCGATTACCGTGTATTCGTGTATTTCCAAAGCAACGCGCTACTGTTCATCGGTTGTCGGCAGTCGGCAGCGTTTGCACCGTTTCGACTGTGTCTCGAAGCCGCGGCAAAGTTTCGGACGCCCAGGCCCCACAGTGTGACGAGTATATGGGCGTTCGGGACAAAATTCATAACTTGTAAACTAATGGATTTTCGACCGAAGACCTTTAATACTTTTTGAAAGAGGACGTAAAGATGCAATGATTAATAAAAACAAAAACAAAAATTTCATTAAAAAACAATTTATAGTCTTAACTTCTTTTTAAATTAAGTTTTTTCTCCTTTTTTCGATTGCAATATATTGTTGCTTGATTACCAATTAACTTTTGTTTGAAAATTTTTTTTGTTTATTTATCGAAACTGCGAGAAAAATCGAAATGATTGATTAGAACGTACAGATTTTAGGGATAAAAAGTAAACACTCATTTAAAACTTTTTTAAAATATATATTCTAAATAAATTATACATATTGAATATTAAATAATATCTGTATCCGAATTAAAAGTTGAATCGGTATTCGTAACTGATGATTCAAGTGATTCATCTATTATTATTCAGCCTTGACGCTGAACACCTTAATTTACTATTTTCTTCATTTCGAGCAAATTTGAGCAGCTAAATTTAACGTAAATATGAAGTTTAGTGTGCCCCCCCATGAATGTACCAAAACTCACGGAGGTACTTTTTGGTACTTTTTTTAAAACTCAAGTCAAAGTTGATAAACATTCAAGGTAAAAAATTAGAATACATTGTTAATATTATGAAAAATTTATTCTGCCGTTTAAGAGGTCTTATAATATCAAACATAACTTATAAAAATCATATTAATCGGATAAATATTCTACAAATGGCACATGTTTGAAAGAATGCACTAAAAATATGAGTAGATGTTAAGCATAAATTTTGTCAAATAATTAAAAAATTTAGTGAAAATTCTGAGTAGTATTAGAATCTACGATCCATTATTAATACTTTAAGATATAAAAAAACTATGAATTTTAAACTTCAGTTTTTCGACTTTTTTCCATTGCTCGTCACACTGTGGGCCCGCGCGAACCGATTTCAAACCGCGTCGCCGCGCGCCCACAGAAATTGATCAGATCCCGTGAAGATCGTTCGGCGAAATCTCTCGATTATAATTGTCGAGGCTCGGGGCGCGCGGGCGCGCGATACCTCAAGTTTTCACCTAGTTTCCCCTCGCCGAGCTTAACTAGCTTAATGCCGGATAACCAGGCCGAGCCGCTCGTTGATAAATCGAGGGATCATCTAATTACCCCGCCGCATAACGTACAGTTATACGATCTCCTGACAGACGATATATGCGCGTTATGCTCGGATAAACGAGATCGTCCCTTTCCACCCGAAGCACCTTGTCCACCGGACGACCATTAACTCGGTCGTTTCGACTTGAAACCATATACGACACTTTGATCGGACGGAATCGAACCCCGCGCGATCGATCGTCCCCCCCTCCTCCCCCGCCCCGTCTGATGGGACAAGGATCAACTGGCTACGGTCCATCTTTCCCCTATCCCCTTCTCTATAATGTTCTGCGGATGACACGTGAAGGATTCCGCGTCATTTTTCCTTGCTACGAGGTTTGTACATGCAAATCGACGCAAACGAACTATGCTAATTGGTTTTCGATTTGCGCGCGAGTTCGATTACCGGACGACTGGCTTGGAAAATTCAAATTTGCGCAAGGAAACTTTTAGATATGAATGACGACGCTTGGAATTCGCGAAGAGCAGACCATTTGAAGGGAGGAATTTTGTTTGGATGGATTTTTATGGGGTCGGGTTTGAACACGCGAGGAATTTTGAAGAGCGATTTCATGTTTGATGAATTCAGGAGCGATTTTTTTATATTTGACACATGGATCGTTTTAATTTTATGAATTATTTTAGTTGAACCTTAAACATTTCTTATTTAATTTTGTAAAGAAAATAAGATATTTAGTTATTGGAGAAAACAAATCATTCGAAAATAATGTATTCTTTATGTTATATTTGCAAGCATTTCTAGCTTCGAGTAAACTTGCTTGTTATATTATTTAAAGGAATTATTTGTTCTCTTTGTCTGCTGTTTTCATTTCAAATAAAAAGTGGCCAATCCTCAACAAACTGGAATAAATATTCCTCCTCCTTGGACAATATTATTATTAATACAAACGATACACAAAATATGAACAACAAAAACGAGAATATATTTTAAGTTGACGCAGGTGTTGCACATGCAAATTACTTAACAGGACAAATTTCACTGGAACCAAACTTTTTGCGAACACTTTGCACAAATTACGGAAAATACAAGCATTACAAATCGTGTTTTGTACACAGATTTTTGCGATCATAAAGAAAAATATTTAAACTCAAAGTTTAAAAAACTTATCAATACATAATTTTCAAAATCTGCTTGGAGAAGAAGAAAAAGAACGAAATATTAAGAATTTTTATTTGCAAGTGTCAACAATTTGTGTCTATTTATGGAACCTTAATTGATTTCGCTACGGTGTTTAAGTTGACAGTTGATATTTTATGATAAACATAACGTTGAAGCGGCGAATCAAATAATCTCCCGCGGAAAAGAGCAGAAACGAAATGTCTGTGATTTCGAGTGCTGAAGCAAAAACCGTTTAACCAACTAAATGTACGTGGCCGAGTCAGATTTCGGCTTCCTCTGGCGAAAGTAATTATTAAACAAACACCGAATCCATTAACGCCGCGGCGAAATCGTTTTCCGCAGCGAAAATTTTATTCGAACCATTTGCAGTGTCCCTTGCCTCCACCTACGATTATTAAAATATGCATTTCCCATCCATCCTGCGAACATCCACCGCAGACCGCTTGAATAATTTTCCGCCCTGTCCTTTCGCGAAACGATTTGCTGCAAATATTGGACACCGCGGTGCGAGAACCGCTTCTGTATTTTTCACAACTAAATGGAAAGAGTTTGTCTTGGAAAAGACGTTGTAACTATTTGAAAGCTCGCTGTCACGATTTGAAGACCATAAAAATCGTTTCAGTCTGACAAACTGGTTTAAAGATTTACTGTACTGTAAAATTTACTTTACTGTAAATAATAATTGGAACTCGGCTATTGTCTCAGGTTAACAAAAATAAGAATCAATATGTCGGAGATAAATTTACTTAAATCACGTCTGACCACTGATGACGACTACCACTTTCTGGCATAGAATCTTCCTAAAGCAATGACTATAAAAAAACAAGAATCAATTGTTGCACGTAGAAAGAGCCAAATCGATCGATCGCAGAGAGAAGTGGAAACGATACAAATCCGTGTCAAAGGTTAGAGACCCGCGTTAACGACACGTAGCGATGTTCCATCACCGTGTTACCGTGACTCATCAAACTGCTGCAAGTTCTCTCTTCGGGGTTCCGTCCACTGGCACCGAGTTAAATGGCGAATGACACGGGGCTACGGGACAATCGGGGTTAACTTCTCGTGTCAATTGCCACTCGAATTTGTCGCAGCCTCCCGCCGAATTTCTCTTACCAGGCTGAACGTGTTCCGCGACTCGACTCAACTTCTTCGACCACAATATTCTCTTCGTCTACAGTATCATGTTTTTGTTCATTTAATTAATTAAACAACCTAAACTCTGACCTGAACTATATTAGTTGGCAATGATTAAGAAGAAGAACGCAAGATGTTATCAACGCTACTCAAGCGCAACTTCTGCTTCCCACGGCTGTTTTTTATGCGATCCTAATATTGAGGGCTTGACGCTCATTCACAATTTCCTCAAACAATGTAATATTTTAAAGCAGAAAACTGTATAATATACAACCTGTATTTGCTGTATAAACTGTATCTAGTTTAAGGCGATTAAATACACAAATCTAAACTCTGCTGCTAAATTCACTTTTTCTAGCAAAATTACAATTTTTGACTAAAACCTTGAGAAAATTACAGGCTGGAAACTGCTTAGACGAAGAAAAAAATGCATTGTATGAGACTTTAGGGTTAATTAAAATTCTGAAGACTTGTGAATTGTATAGTTATTTTGGCTCAAATTGTATTTTAATTTTACTGATGTTGAGAATCAAATGAAAAATTTGTAATCCATTAAAGTATTTTATTTCCTTTACCAGCTGTTTTAGTTTTTGGTAAAATTTGGGAAGTTTAATATTATTATTTAGGTTTCTTCTTCCTCGAGTTTGAATTAAAAGTTCATTATCTTCTTAATAATAAAATAATAAAAATTGATCCATTCAGCATTTTCAAGAGGAACGTAACAAACTAAAATAAGTTATCTGTCCCATAAAAAATAATTACAATTTTCCTAAGGTTAAAAACAATCAATAGACACAGGACAATGAAAAGAAAAATGGCTTTTCTTCGCGAAAACGAAACCGATGGTTTCAGTTTAAAGGAATTCCCAAAAAGAGGAAGATAATTCCACGTTAATCGGAAATAATCCCTGTATACATAATTCAAAAACCAGCATTTAGATTTAAATCAAGGAGAGGACCGTATGAAACGAGCGGGAAATTAAGTCACACCGCTGTTGCTTTCAAGGAAGTTGTCCCTCGTCCGCGGTCTGAGCAACGAAATGGACTTTGCGAATAAGCAGGAATTTCGTTATGAAAATTATGGGAGGCGTGGGGTCAAGTCGCTACCTTTTATCTTTCGCCAGCGACCGTACTTTCATGGTAATCCGGTGAACAAAGTTTACGAACGCGGCGTTATCCGCGTCACAAAATCGCTGTGAAAAGGTGGACACGTGTCACGGTAATACGGTAAAAAAAAAAAGAAGCGCTATCCTTAAATTAATTTCCATTAGAAACGCCGGAATGCAAAGTGCGCCGGCTTTCAGAGATTAAATAGCATTGTTGCTGGCAACGCCGGTGTATTAAAAATTAATGGGATCCACTTTGAGGGAAATTTCACCGTAAGCCTTTGCTTTGCTTCGACGTTCGCCCTGAAGAGGAATCTGAAAGTCAGAATTTTTCTTTGCACGGTGGTTAATAAAGCGAGCGCAAACAATGCCGACCCATCAAATTATTTGTTCTAAGAAATTATCTCCTTTTTCTTTGTTTTGCAAACGGAATTGAAACGAATAAATTTCTCTGTGAATTGCATTCTATTTTATACTTGTTGAAAAATCGTTTACGCAATCATTATTATTATTTAAAGGTTCGTGCGCTACGAAAGAAATGATTGCGAGAGGCCGTAAACGGGACGTTAAAGCGGGCTGAGAAGGATCCATGGATCACGGTAAAAGCGGAATCGCGGCTCGTATTCCCCAAGACGAGGAGAAAGTCTCGAAACGGAGCAGTTCGTCCGAATAAATTTGGGATCCGGTCGACGTAGACCCGGAAAAATACACGAGCCCGCGAAAGAAAGGAAAATCCGCCGACAAATCTTCCACTTCCGCGGCTTTTACCCCGAAAGGAGCCATCGCGACATTACCGAACCCCCTTCAGCCGTTCCATTCCAAGCCATATGTAAATGCTTCGAGGCTGGAAGTGGAGCAGCGATAGGGAGACCTGCTTAAGTTTTCCATCTCGTTCGACGAATTCGAGATCGACCAGCCTCCCGCGCCGGAAAGTAAGAAAGTGACTCGACAGGAAATTAGCATTCTCCTTCGTCGAGAATTATCGCGAGTCCAAGATTGAACCAGCAGTTCATGCTGCCCTACGCTGATCGCCATTCAATATTTTTAAGACGAAGAAACCAACGGTTAATTAACATTTTAATAACTGTGTAGAACAGTGGTGTCAAACACGCGGCCCGCAAGACCTTAAGGTGCGGTCCGCGGCCCAAAGCTTGAAATTAATTTTATTACCAAAAAAATACAATGCAACACAATGCTAAAGGAAAAATATAATGAAATTAGCATTCCAGATTTTTATTTGTACTTGCCAGAACATTTTATTGAAATGCGTATGTTTGTTGCGAGAATCTTGGCAATGTTTGGTAGTACATATTTATTTATTTATTTATTTATTTGAAACTAGATATTTACAAAGTAAATCCCATATGAGGTAAACATAGTTACCTGTACATAGGCTGGTATATAAGAGTCTTAAAAACTAACTTAAAGTTAAAAAACTCCATAAAAACAATAACATTTGATAAAGAAAAATATTTACGATTCACGCCAGTAATTAACAATATAATACCATTAAACATATAACTGTTCTAACTTAATAAAATTCTTTAATTTATTTTTAATAGCATGTTTATTTAAATTCAGACTATCTATATCTATGTGAACAATTATTTTCTGTCTTAAAGACCAATAAAACTTCACACAGGGTGAAATTAACAAATGAACACTTAAAATCTATGTTAAAAATATCCTTATCCCAAACAATTACACTCGATATCGATAAAATAGTATCTACGAAAAGATGCCAAGTGTCTAGTAAAAAATATTAAGTCTTTTAATTTCTAAAATTAATGTATCTTTTAATGTATTTTTTTAATTCTTGTAAATTTATTAAAGAAAAATAAATGTAAAGTTTAAATGAGTTATTTTCCATTATAAATAAAAGACTTTTTTTCTTCCTGTCTGTGGCCCGCTAATTTTCTTAAACTGAATTTGGTGGCCCGTATTCATACATGAGTTTGACACCACTGGTGTAGAATATTAAAACCAATCGGCAGCCAACGCACCAACCATCGACGAACTCATCAATAGCCTACAACTGAAAACCTCACTCGCCATCACAAGAAAAACAATAGAAGAAAAATGGAACACAAGATGGAAATCAACAACAAAGCCCCGAATAGTAACAATAAAACGAGACTTCTTCAAGACAGCCATCTCCCGCACACTAGCAAGACACGACCAAGTTATAATCACAAGAATAATAGGACATACAAAAATAACACACAAACACCTATTCAATAAAGAAGAAGCACCAACCTGCGAAGAATGTAAAACTCCACAGACAGTCGAACACCTAATTATACATTGCAGAAAATACAACACAAACAGACAACAATACAAAATTCTACCCACCATAGCAGACAACTTAAAGGATAACAATTCTATAACTAACCTGCTGCAATTTCTTAAACACACAAAACTAACTATACTCCGAATTATAAACTGAAAACATTAAGCCTAAGTCGCTAAAAACCAATCTACTTGGAAACCATTTATTTTCTAGAAAGATTAGAAAAATGCAGGACAACATTCATAAATACAGTGTTGACTCGAAGAACGGCTGGGATTCAGAACCGAGCGCAGCCCTTTTTCGAATCAAAGGCAGGCGTCGTTCTTTAAGTTAACACTGTAAGATTGTCCTTATATCGGAACAATACTGTATCAGGATTCACTTTCTGTACTCACAGATTGCCTCGATATAAGGACATATGATTCGATATAAGGCTACCTTGGAAGTCTGATAATCATACATGAATTTCTAAATTGTTTATGGCGAAATTATGAACTAAATAAAAAAACTTTTTAAAATTTTTTTTCTACGTATCTTATAGTATATAAAAAAAATTATATAATGACGTAATCACGATGTAATAATTTTTTTAACAAAATGACGCCGCTGCAAATGTTTGAGGTTCTTGGAAGATCAACTTTCACACTGCAAGAGAATAAAGAAAAATCACAGAGACTCCTCATAAGGCTAGAATTTAAACATCACCTTACATCGTGTCAACCTCACGCTATCGCATCGCCAAAAATGGCACTTCCGCAGCGAGACTCGCTAAAAAACCGCCGGCAATCTACCTGTAACTAATCCAGCCATAAACGCTGCCATCAACTTCTTGTCCGTGCGAATTCTCCCAATAAGAAATTGTTCGTAGCACGGGCAATATCGTGGATCACGTGTCCAGCCGGCAAAAACGGAGCTCTTAAGCTAATGACCAGAAAGATGGCGAGCGGGGAGCGTCCGCGTGGACCGTTACGCCGCGTCGGTGTCAAGGATAACGCGAGCGGACACGAGCGGCTAAAAAATTTCAGCCAACTCGCAGCTGAACGTACTAAATCCTGGATGGCCGAAAGCGAAGCGGCGATACAATCGTGTCTCGGCTCGATCGGCTCGTGCCTGGACGAAGAACCGAGGAAAGCACGAAGGAGAGGAAGGAATTAGCATAGCCTCCTCGTCTATCAGAGGCTGGAGTCCGAACCCGGGGCCCATATTGGATCACGCTGATTCGATTCCGCTCGTTCGACTCGCTCGCAATTGACCCCGACGATCACGTACGGACGAATCTTTGTCCGCGCGCATGACTGATATCTCTTTAAAGTGATTGACAGGTCACGAGCGATTCTCCAACATATGTTTGCTCGCGTCGTCTTCTTTTTCGATTCGCCTCGGAAACCAGACGGGAACGTCGACGAACCGAGCGGACAGCTGTGAAGAGGCTCCGCCGAATTGTTTTACAGCGTTTTTATAGTGTCGCCTGACGGACATTCGATTTCGATGCGAGATTTCATATTCGCGAATGCGTAGGGCGATGATTAATGTGTTTGCGAAATTTGAGGACGAGCAAGAGGTCCGATTATTTCCGTAATGAGAGGATTGCGTTGTTTCGGGTTGTTTCTGAGGGTTAATTGACTGGTCAACTACGGCGATTGAAACGTTGTGTTTGCGAAATTTTGCAATCGCTGATCAGTCGCGATTAATGAGGCCAATTACATATTTGTGATGTTGCGAGATAATATTTATTCATTTGTTTCGGTAAACAGATACCGGTCACGGTGCGCGATGTTGTTTACAAAAATATATGCAGACGTCGAACGGTTTCGTTGTATGTGCGAACCGAACGCGGAGAAATTACTTGCGCGATTTTTAAACGAATTTTGCGTGCTTCCGAAAAACAAAAACAGGAGGTGATTTTTTCTGTGAGTTTTTGGGTTCCGGAATTTCGACTGCCGTGAATTAAGCGACGTTCGCAATGGTAATTTCGTTTATTTCCTATTTTTTGCGCCGCGAAAGTAATATATTTACATCCAGAAATGATGATAAAACAATCAATTGTGAAAAATCAGAGATGAAGAATTTTTAGTTTATTTTGTACACAATTTTAAAATTCAGTGAATTACGAATGTTTGCTGATGAAGAATGTAGAAAGTGATTCGTGGGAGCGAAACCGCCCCACGTGTCAAGAGGTCGTATTACACCCCAAGGGTTAACTCTTGAATGTACAGCCCAGAGTCAAGTGTCAGCCCCCTCCTGATGGATGTCACAAAATTCTGGCGTTTCTACGAACCCCTGCAGCTAAGCAGCCACGGAATTTATCGTGATTTGTTGTCATTTCTTGTCTCCTTTACGTGTTCAAACGGTCTGCTTCAGGATTTAGGTCTTCGAGCTTTGAAGATCAATGTAATCCCGGAGAAAGATTTTTTTTTTTCACCCACGTGGTATCAGGATTTCAATTCAGGGAACAGTAAATTGATTCCGAAAGCTATCAGAATATTTTTACGCGAATAGTTGAATTAAATCTCTGACGTATATTGTTGGTTAAAAGCTCTCGAATTCGTGCAAGAGCTTTATGTACCCTCTACTTTCCATCCTTTTTATTCGTGATCGCCTAATGCGATTATCAAACGCGACGTCATTACTAATTAACGAAATAGTGGAATAAATAATAAAAAATTTCAAAAGATAATTAATAAAAGATTGCTTACACAGTAATTTTTCACAAAAGTTGAAAGCAGTCGGCTTGGAAAAAATTGATCACTCACCTGAAACAGAAAAAATATATGGTTAATAAAATATAATGAAATTCATGTAATACATAGCATTTTAAATTAAATGATTGTGCTGGAATATTACACACACTATGGTAAAAGAATATTCGCATGAAAATTGTGTGCTTAATGAACAAATTCTTTACAGTTTGAAGCTCCATTTCAAGCATTCTATGAAGTTAAGAAATTTTGTTATTTATACGTATGTGGTTAGCAAAAATACATGTAATTAATACTTATATTCATCAATTTGTGACGTAAAACTATAAATTACTGAGACTCATTACTCATAGCTATTTACAATTAGAGTTATTTCTTTTATTCATACAAAAGAAGCTTTCTCAAAATGATCAAAAAATTTTAAACGATATCAATAAAAATCTTTAATTTATTCCTTCATAAAAAGACTTATCAGTAACTTCAATAACGAAATCAAACTTTCATAACAATATATATTTCAAAAAAAAACATTTTCCATGATTTTCCCACCACTGCATCGATTTCCCACAAGTTTCCCCCCTTCCAGAGACCTGAATTTCTCCCTAAAACCAGTGACCATTACTCTCCTCGCACCTCGTACCTCCAGTGAAACCGTTTCCACCCAAAACCAACTGAAACCTCGCCCCAGAGCTCCTAAACACCTAAAAGAGCCACGAAGCCCAAGAAACGCGATAAAATCACAATCAATCCAAGCAGCTGGGACCAGCAACAGCTCAGCGCAGCCACAAAACAGGAAACCGACTCGCAGCCACATAGAAATCGACCAGGACAGACTAATCAATCGAAACCGTTTAGCCAAGAGCGGAGGATCCCCAGAGCGAGCAGGTCCCAGCAGAGACGATTCGATTTTACGATCGAGAACCCTCGTCACCGAGAAGCGGAGTCGCTTCTCTGCGACGTCTTCGGGCGACGGAGGCAATCCCCCTTCTTCGAGGGGGGAGAGAGAGAGGAGGCTTTTAGATAAAAGTGTGGTCCTCGAGGCTGCAGATGTTGCAGCTTCGCGGGAAGATCGAGAGCCTCGGCGAAACGGTTCTGGGGCCTCCAGCGGCGGCGAACACACGCTGCGACCACATGTCCCAAAGAGAAGTCTCCCCCGGACTGCAGCATGTGTGTGCATATGTGGATCGGAGCCGGCATTCCCGAAAACGACACGGGGGCCACCGCGATCGAGGAATGAGCTGACCACCGCGGATCACGTAGCGACAAAGTACGAGCAGCGATCGAGGAACATGTGATTGCGAATATGAAATAGGGTAGATGGAAACGAATCGAATTACTCTGTGTTTGATGGTAAATAAATGGTGGTGAAATATTAAAAATCAGCAATTGTTGGTCACTGAATTAGGGACACTGATGAGTAGACAGCGGATTTTATGCATTTATGGCAGTGCTAAGTATGCAAAAAATCTATGAGACTGTTAACATATACAAAAATATACAAAATATCAATAATATTATTGAAGTTCGAATGTTTAGAATATTAAACATATTGTTCTTCATGTTCTAAGTCCTTGTTTGAGCTTGTTAAAATTTTATTTTGTATAAAGATCCGCTGTCTACTGATGAGTGTTTGAATCTAAACTTCAAAACGATTCCAAAATTTGCAATACTATGGAATTTCAAAGCAACAGAAATAAAAGCTTAGAATTCTTGAAACTATTGATTTTTTAAAAATTGTCTTTATGAATATGGGTATGAACACCAGATTGTTATAATTGACTTCGTATTTACCAAAATTCTGTAGACTTTTATACACCTGTGACACTTAAAGTAGTGGGCAAAGAAATTGCATCACCTCAGGAATGTCAATATTTCGTGAAGTGATTCATGCATGTAATGCAACTCTGTTGAAATAGATTATAGAAAAGTATTTCTAAGCCGATTAAAAAAATTTCTCATGAAAATTGAACATTTTTGGCAATCCTAATTTAACGGACAAGGACTGTAATTTATCATTATAAATTCATAATTAGTATATATTTGGCTTCAATATCAACAATAAAAAAAAATAAGTGCAAAGTTAAAAATCTCTCTTCTTCAAACAAAAAACCAGAGAGTGAGAAATATACGAGAGAAATATAAAAAAAAAATTTGCAAACGTGCTTCAAAATGTCGAACACTTGGTATAAATTTAATCCATATGAAAACTGATATATAATTATTAAACTGTGGATGTTTATGCAAATTCATACTTTTATAGGCAAACAACAGCAATTATATTTCAAATAATTTCACCTTTTATTTTCTAAATATTACAAAACCTACTTTATTTTTGATATCTTACATATTTTTATATCTCTGGGCATCCTTATAGGGTTTGGTAATTTTAAAATTGCCATAAATGCACAAGCATCACGAGCGACGCGAAATCACTGCGATCATCAGGGTACTTAATCATTGTATGGATTGTCCAGAAATACCTATGCAATTAAGGTTCTATATACCATCTAGAAATCTCAGACGTCGCACTCTTTTTTTCATAGAACATCATAGAACACGTTATAGTCAAAATAGTTGTATCAACCGCCTGTGTTTAACGTCTAATACGCTCTGTTACTCTGTTGACTTTTTTACACAACTTTTTTCATAGTTTTAACAGATTGTAATTCTTGTATAGCAAAGGGTTCTTTCACCCGTTAATAAATTTTATTATTATTATTATCTGCAATCATTGCGATTTCATGTCAGTGACGCTGTCCGATTTATTTGCATTTATGAAGAACATAGTAGTATAAAAAATCACAGCGACTTTTTCATAAATCTAAGCTACTATTGCAACCAGGGCTGGGTAAAATAGTATTTGAAATAAAAAATAAAAATATTTTCAGAGATTATTTCCAAAACTATGTTATTTTGAATAATTTAAAATATCTATTTATTTTTGTATTAATGGAAATACTATTTGAAATATTTATTTAATCTCTCAAGTATATGAAATATATATTTCAATTATGTGTTTCCCAACACGAACTTAAAATAGTTACTTGAAATAAATATTTCTGCTATTATTAGTGGAATGAAACTTCAGCACTACCTTTCTCCGAAATAAGCTATGGATATATCTAGACATTCATAAATATGCTTATACATTATAGAGTAAGAGAAAGATGTAAAGTAAAATACTATGAAATACTAGTTGAAATAATTAATTTTCATATATCCTTAAAACAATATTATTTCAAATATTTATTCGTAATACATTCTACGAAAACTATTATTTCAAATAATTATTTCTAAAACATCGTTAAGCAAATATTACTTCAATTAATAGCTTCTATACATGTGTAATAAATAGATATTTTCAACTATTCTTCTATGTAGAACTAAGAAATAAAATAAATGCTGAAATACTACTTTATTTGAATAAAAGTATTGTAATTACTATTTCCAATACGTTTTATTTGAATTGTTCCCAGCACTGGTTGCAACAGCTTCTGCACAGGAAACTCGCCGGATCCCATAATGGGATCCCCTTCGTCCACCGAGGGGGCGAAGGGTTCGACGAACCCCCGAAAACTGGGTCACAGGGTATTACCTCGACGACGATTCTCGCGTGGGCTACCTGCTGAAGGTCGAGGGAAATTGGAGCAGGAGTGGGCCACTCCGTTCTGTTGATTTAGGATGTGTCTTTGGGATCGTGTGGCTTCGGGCAAGTGGCGTGGAGGAGCAGGTGGAGAGCTTTTTAGGCGATGCCTGGGCGCAGTTGGGGCGGTTTTGGTCTCGGTTCTATTGGTCGGAATGCCGGGGGGGTCTGAGAGACTGGAGTCTATTGACTGCCTCGCTGTATCGCTGGGACTGGGGATTAAGTCTCGATTAGGTCCGGATCGGGTTATCCTATTCTTCCTGCGGACGTCTCGAACACGAATCCCCCTATTCCACTCGAAAATCGCCTCGCGATATGCGAAACACGCGCCGAACTTCGACTTTTCTCCCTCAATTTTCAGGATTTGGCACGTTCTCGTTCGAAAACGTCGACGAGCTTCTAAACGGCGAAACGATAATGAAAACGTCGCATCGCCGGCTGTCATCAGCATGTATCAGGGGATTGAATATAAATTTAATCGGCAATTTAGCGTGGTCGTGTCGTTAACCGATAGCGCGGCTGTTTATCCTACGTAATGATACACTTAAGTTTATGGGCCAAAGGAGTGGCGCACGATCCACATTCCGCAGGAGATTTATGGGGACGCTGGTTGTTCACGGTGAGTGGATGCACACCGCCGAAAATTGTTTTAGGAAAAGGCTACTTAGCCACCAGACCGACTTAATTTGTTATCTACTTGGGATCGTGGGACTCGATAATGGATCACCTTTCATCTGCGATTCCTTATCGCTACGGGCGCAATTCGCTGTTCGCCGATTCCGACGACGTTAATGATTATTGAGTACTGTTTAAGTTAATCGTTGCCTTGAGTGGACTCGCTGCGGACCAAGTAAAGCAGCGAACTCGTGAGCTTACATTTGGATTTAGTGATCAGTCCAGGGGATTTACACATGTTAATGAGTTTTGTGATTTACTGGATTTCTTTAGTTCTCACAACTTCTTTAGATGTAGATTATTAAAAACATTGTCGCCTGTGAATGACCGTTTATAAGACAATTGTACTCGAAAGGATTAGACACCCGTAAATAAATAATTATTATTTCCTAATTATATTATCTGATCCATTTGTAGGCTAAATCTATCTCCACAAGAACTGCATTTTTAAAGTGTTATTTCTAAATCATCGAATCAAGTGAGGTGGTAGAAAAATTGAGCGAAACTCGAAAGAAGTGGAGCTAGTCGCGTTTGCCTTGAACGATTCAATGATTGTTTAATGTTGTATTTAATATTACGATTAAAGGAGAGAAATTGCGGAGAGTGAGTTTCGTATCTTTCATGAAAAACAAATTAATAAATATTCATCTCCCTAAGGTGAAGCTTAACTAAGCCAATATCTGAAATAATTATTGAAATCAAGCTTAAACAACTGTATTCATAATACAATTTTATTCAGTTGCATTGAAATGATCGCAGAAATCGTTAACTTGAAAAATCTTTGCCTCACGACTCACAAGAAGATATGACAAATATCATTTTTAGTTTCGACGTCTGATAATGCAAACACAGCTACAGTGACTCATAAATTGGTTCACAAAGCGTATGTTAAATTTGTTTAAATTCTAAAAAAAAGGTATTTTTCTTAGCGTAATAAAAGTAATAAAAACTGTCAAAGAATTTAAACAACACGAAGTAAAAGAAAAAATATAATACTGTGGATTTTACATTCATTTATCATTTGAAATGCATGCGAACGAACCTGTGAATCACTGCATGTACTATAAATCAGTGGTTATTCAATAAACGGTCACACACATCGCACGAATCATATCTAATTTCTGACCTCATTAACTCTGATCCCCCACCCTCGCAGTTTTTGCATTTCATGTTTAATTTAACGGATTTCAAGGTACACACTTAGTCCTCCTGGGACCTGGCTTCGTCGACTAATTACAAATCCTCCCTTCCCTGAAACCTGCTCCCCATTTGCTTACAAGCTGTCTCAGTGTGGCTTACAGGTCATTAATATTCAGCTGAAACACGTTCCGTCTACGTATTCAGTGATACTACTGTTTCAAATAAACCATCTTCATTAGTATTATTAAACGCAGGGTAACCGACGGACACAATGAAATCAATGGTAATGAGTTCGCCGCGATGGAGGTCGAAAAATTTGCGGAAACAACGAAATTAATTGAACCGAGGTTTGGGAAACGGATCAAGCTGCGATTAAACATCGTTAATTGAATACCCATTTTGATTGTGGCTCGTTAACATAATATCTGTGCTCTCCATTATGACTACGTCATTAGAATTAGATTTTAGTTGGGTCGGACCACGCGTTTTGAACCCTTTTGGTTCTAAATTGGATGCAATTCCATGCAGGGATGCGCATATTATGGAGAAATTAGAATTCATCTTTGAAGGAGGAAACTTCTTCAGATTTATATTCGAAGCTCTTTGATTTCAGAAAAATCTCGAGTTGATTTTACAGACTCTTTACAGATCACTTTTGCGTCTCAACAGGTTGATTCTATATTTAATTTTTTAGGAAAGCAAATAAGGTACTGGTCCCTATTAGTGAGCCTGGACCTATCAGTGTGCCCTTACATTTAAATAAGTTATAAAAAAGGAATCCCTTTAGAAATGAAAGAGAAACATTTTTTTTCATTAAGTTTAATATTTTAACTTTATTTTAAAAAATGTTCTTCTTTTATTTCTTAGAGATATTCTTCTTTACAATTTATTTAAGTGTAGAGGCACACTAATAGGTACAAGCTCATTAATAGAGACCATTACCCTATCAAGGAAATTATTATTTAGAATTGTTAGTAAAATAAAATTTAGAGTTCTCTATCCCAACTGAACAATCTTTAACACAAATTTTTTGTTCTTAGCAAATATTATTATTAAATAATAAATCCTATTACACTATATATATTATTATTAGTATTTTATTCAGTACTTTATTAGTATTTATTAGTATTATAATACTATATATGTATATTATTATTATGCATAATTATATCATAGTTCA
The DNA here is from genome assembly GCA_030770465.2 of Perdita meconis. Lineage (NCBI taxonomy): Eukaryota > Metazoa > Arthropoda > Insecta > Hymenoptera > Andrenidae > Perdita > Perdita meconis. Next base: position 5,123,293 of record JASKOS020000001.1, read on the forward strand.
AGTCTGAATCAAAGTTCTACATATTCTACTTAGACAGGTGATGCAATAAATAATTGAACTTGTAAATAATAAAAATCGAAGGGAACTGCTTAACCAATTAATGAACTATAATGATGTAATACCGTAATGAATGTCGTTAGATTTCTATGTACAAACAAAGCAAAAGAAAAGTTGAAGAAATTTCCACTAATTGCAAATCTACTGAATTATTCTTTTATATCTTTCCCAATTAATAATCTACCATTTAAAATAATTAATATATCCGTAACCTGCAAGAAATTGTAAAACGAGGAGTTAATTTCCACGAATACTTTGCAAACTCACCCCAATCTTTGCATCCCTTCCTTCACAAATTCCCAATTTCCCAACCCCAACAAACCAGTGCCGCCCAAAACCTCCACAAAAAAACTCACCACAAAACTTGACCTGCCCAAGTGACTCCGCGGGTCAGCATAAACCGCACCCACGCCCTCAGCGTGACGAGTGCCCTCCAAAAACAAAGTACCAACAACCCCGGAGTACGGCGATGTTCGATATTAGACCGGCATCGATACCCGCAGGCGGCAAAATTGAAAATTCCAGGAGCCGTACGAAGCCACTGACTAGCCTCCGCGGGAATCCTCGAATCGATCCGGAATTTTAATTAAGCTCCAGGGGCTGCGGACGTCCTGGTCCGCCGTGTGCGTCGTCGATGCGGCGTCTTGGGCTCCACTGATTTTTATAGATCGGCCGCGCTCGATCGCCGCGAGCACCGCGATGAGGCAATTTCCGCGTGACCGCGCCCCGCGTTGCACAGCCAGTTCACGCGGCGCTGGTCAAAGGGCGGTTCGGTGACCTCCGGTGCGTCTGCCGGCGTCCTAGACAGTCTTTTTTCCCTTGGACGTTGTTTGCGTAACGCATCGGTCCCCGATTTTCCGGCGAACGGCTAATGAAGACGCCGCGCCGGGGCTGCGTCAACACGCCGGAAGATACGTGCAGTCGAGAATTTCGCGGCGTTAATGGCCAAACACAGTTTCCTTCGCCCCCTCCAGGTTCTCCTTCCACTTTTATTTTTGTTTATTCAACGCCGATACTAATTAGCTGGAATTGGAATTAACCGTGCTCGAGGAAAGTTAAGCCGGCAAGTTTATAACCGCTTCCTCCTTCGCGATCCGGGCAACTTTCGTCGGCTGACGTTAACAATGCCGCGTCGACGGCGATGCTTCGAGGCCCGCTATTCTCCTTCTTCGCCGACCGCGATATCGCAGCCCCTCCGGTGGCTGGGAAATTTCTTTTCCGCGGGGAAAAATGGAGATTAATATTCCCCGGGATAAGACGGAACAAATTTTCCGTAGTTGGATTAACCCGGAGACCGAAAAAGAAGGAGTCCGCGGTGATGGAAATCCTCGGGCGTCTCTCGTCATACTAATGGCGATGAGAGTGTTGAGTTTAATTTCATTTGTGTACGGAAGTCGCGCTATTTATCAAACGGACGTTTCGGTGCGGTGTTTTGGAGGAGCGGGAAAAATTGGGTGGGAAATGGGGAAAATGTTGGGTTGGAGAATATTCGATGCGATTGATAGAAATCGTTCGGTGAGTGAGAGATTAATTCTTAGTGGACGAAGTTTGTTTACTGTGCGATCTCGATTATTAGAGGTAAAATAAGAAGGCAGCAATGTTTGGATGACCGAACTTGCGGATAGCAGAACAATAATTTTCATCGTGTAAAACTTGTTATACTGTGGTTGTCTAAATGGAACAATTTTCTCGCCAGAAGATTTTTTTAACTCACTCGATTTTTCATTCACCAGAAATAAATAAAGTATACAGTAAAGTAAAAAATTTGTTAAATTGATGTAAACTATACAAAAAACAATTTAAAATACAGAGATGCAATTCAATGAGAACTGCATTTAATAAACATGGACAAGGTTATGCACCTGTATTTTCAAAACAGAATATTTTCGAACTATTTATATAAAAAAATTGCATTTTAAAAAACAAACATATCCATCGTTTGCAGCATGTACTAAAAAAAGCCGAATTTGAGTTCAATTGCAACCATTTTAAAATAAGTGTAACGCATTGAAAACTGAATAAACCATGTTAACTGTCTAAAAAAAATAGAAAACCGTGGAAAAGTTATACTTAACTGTAAAATGTCTTTAAATTTTAACTAACAATGTTCTTTTTCCTAATTTGAAAGTACTCAAAAAATTATTAATGCGTCTCTAAACCTCAAAAAAAAAAAATTGTGATATGCTTTTTAGTTTATCATACGATTTACACAATATTGTGAATAAATTTGAAACATTGTGAGCACTGTTTTGTTCATCAGAGACACGAAGAGACGAGAGACCATAAGCAACAGCCGTTCGGTATTCCCCGCGCTTTGTCCTTCGATTATCTTCCATTGTGACAATTCCTATGGCAGGCAGATGGAAGCTAAATGGTAATCCCGATCCGTGCACCATGACGTCTCCTATGATCCGCCTCAAACAGAATCTTAATGTCTTAATCCATTCCGAGTTCAGATTCCCGGGTTATATAAACTTCGTTATCTATACAGTCCCGGAATGCCTAAGTGATGAATCTTAATAAACTCCACGCGTAGAAACTTACTGATATGCAAATGGGGGCTTGCAAGCGTGATTCTTTTGTCCTGAAGATTTCGTGACGCTTTCCGTTTTCTTGTTACTATCATTCAGAAATCAGGGAAAATGTGAAATAGAATTCATTTTAGAATAGTACATCACTAATCTAATTTTTTTCGTCCAAAAATGCATGCGATTTAGGGTTTCAAAAACTGGGAACCCCATAAACATACATTGAAAGAGTTTCAATAATTAAAAAATCCTCGATTAACAGACTTAATATTTGCATGATAATATAAAACGCTAACAATTAGCTTCGAGTTCAACTCGAATTCTTCTTCATCTCTCCAACCAGCGTTGCCAGACGTTCCGATTTTGGCGGGACGTCCCGATTTTACAGGTAAGAATCACTGTCCCTCGTGGGACGTCGAAAATTCCGATTTTTTTTCAATTCAACCTTATCCAACTTGATAGTACGTGAAGAAAATTTTCAAGAAATAAAGTGAAATTACTCGTTAGCTATTAGGTTTAGGGCTAATTAAGGTCCATACTTTTTTACTCAGAATTCGATATTCTTCCATATTTTAATATAAAAAATATAGTATTCTATTTAACAAAAAACAAAGTTGGCCTTCAAATCTCCAAAACGTCTCCACACACTACATAATGTACCCCTTTAAACCATGCAACTTCTGTATACAAAATTTTTTCGTGCAACATATATTTTGGAAATTATAGAGGTGCACAAGTTGCGTGGACCACCCTGTATAAAGGAAAAGAAAGATATCCTTACTCAGTTAAAATTATCTAATAAATATAAGTAAAAATGATAATACTCATTAATAATAATTAAGGTGAATGTCCCAATTTCTGCTCATTTAAGCGTTCACTCGTTACGAAAAGGGTCTAAAAAATTTGTTTACAGTAAAACTTTGCAAAGTAATTGATTAATACCTCGATAATGAATCAATTAATTCAAAAATATTTTAAAAAGATGTTATATGACGTTTAATTATTAATAATGGCTAATTCAATGTAGTACTCTAAATGTCCGTATTTCTGCTCACGGCAAATAACTCACAAAAAATCCAGTAAAAATCCAGAGTAAAATACAGTAAACGTTTTTAGTATTAAATACGATTTATTTCTGCACACACTACATTCGGTCCGATTATCGAATCAGAATGAAATTGCTGTTCTTTAATCTAAGCAGCAAGAATGCGATCAGAACGAGTAAGTTCCTTGTTCTAAAATTTTTTTCCTTGCTTACGTAGCACTTTCTTCCTAACAAACCTGTGCATCACTCGCATAAATGATCAAAGAACTTATAATTATTTTTTTACAATTATAGTACAAACGTAACATTTATAATAATAAGAGAAATACGAAGTGATTAGAAATCGGGGCATGAGCAGAAATTGGGACATTTGCCTTAGCTATGTATTTTTGATGTGTTTATTATTATAAAGTTTGAAAATAAAAATATATTTTGTATTTATTTGTATTTTTTCGCATGCCCCGATTTGTCTATTTTAAAATCCCGCTTTTTCAGGACTTCATCAGTCTTTATCCCGATTTACGAAAATAGCAATCTGGCAACGCTGTCTCCAACATAAATTACTAAATAATTGAAAACCCCCAGGATAATAAAAAATGGTAGTTAATTAGTGTCAAACAATCAAGGTTCCAGTAGCCTAAAATTCAAGAAGCAGAAACTCTCGCCGACAAACGAAAACCGGGCGCATCGAAAGAAGAGCGACGACGCAATTTTCCGTTCGCCAGTATCAGATCCCTGGGAAACGAGCCCGGTGCAATTCTATCGCGGGGCGGTTAAAACCTGCCAAATTACGGGCGAAACTTCCGAGCATAATTTAAGCGGCCGAGTTTTGCGGTTCAAGGCGTCGGGCTAGCGAACTTCCTCGGCGATCAGGTGTCAGGATAAGGGCCCCGCCTTCGGGGGCTTCTCCGGAGGATCCGTCGACGCGCGGTCCCCCGATCCTCGGCCAGATAGTAACACGATATGGGCTCGTTCGGAGGGAGGAGGAATCGTCGAGCGGCTGGTCCGACTACGCGATTCGTGTTTTCGAATCCACCGACAAGCTGTCGCGGCAACGCGATTATTCCCTTATCGACGGAAGGAAGGCAATAATCTGTCGGCCCTTAACGAAGGGAGCGTAATTCCCTCAGACGCTGATTATCGATCGCGTCGACGGTTGTTCTGATTGAATCGCGCGATTCCCGCGTCAGAAATCCGCCTCGCGACGTCGCGTCGCGCGGGACGAGGTAATCCCCGGTTAATTGTCGCGATCTGTGCTTCGTTAAAAGACACAGCAACGCAACGATTCGGAGCTCGTTGTTGCTGTTGGATTCCGAGGTTTTGGAACGAGTAACAACACTTCTTTTAAACTTAACAGAGGTTTTATTCAAACGGAGTACTAAAACGTTGGGAAAAGATTGGACTTCCAGCTAAGAGCGAGTTTGAAACAAGATTAAGAGCTAGTTCACAACTACACAGTGCTTTATACAGGGTGTAACAAAAATGTTGCAGTTCCTTCAAAGGGGTGATTCCTGAGTTGATTTTAAACAACTTTTTCCTTAGCAGAAATGTTGGTTATGGTGTGGGGGTCTCCTAAGTGAATTTCCCTCCACGGGTTATGTTAAGAAATAAATAAACCAAAACTTCATAACTCAAAGATAAATTATATTGAGACAAATTCTTTTTGTGTCAACTATTTTAAATCCTTTTTGTATATCGATTGATTACAGGCAATTGTTTCTTTTTTTAAAAAGATGAACGCGTCTTCACAAATGCATAATTTCTGCGTCTAATTTCTATTGGCGAGGTCCTGCACCAATCACGTGTCGGTACATTTCAGATGGCAAACTCTGGTGATGGGAGCGCCAAAGTGGCTTTGTTAACGAGTTATTAACGAAAAACGTTGACCAATAGGAAAGCGAGTACAGCGGATTAATGATGACGCGGACGATGACGGACCAATACTACTCTCAGCTAGAGCGCGCGCTGAAATTCGTCCACTGTATTCGTGCTCTGATTGGTCAGGGGTTTTTGTTAATATCTCGTCAATAAAGCTCCATATAACATTTTCGTTAAGGAAAAAGTTGTTTGAAATTAACTCAGGAATCACCGCTTTCAAGGAACTGCAACATTTTTGTTACACCCTGTATATCTCTAGATGTACGGTGGGGAAGAATGATCCTAGCCCTTAGTCACAGGGTGACTAGGTTGACTTTTCAACTTACAGATAGTAGGTGGAAAACAAGGATGACGCAGTTGTTTTGGAGAAAGTGACCCGATCGTGGTTATCTTAAGGGGTCTTCCCAGTGTGAACCTCTGAAAAATTGTCTTTTTTTGGGAATTTTTTTGTACTAAACGAAATATCCAATCTAAATAAAGTTTTTCCTACTGATTAATACACTTATTGAGAGTACAAACAAATTTTTTTGCAATTTATAATAGTTTATTTAACTATATATATCGCACTGAATTGAGCGCCTCAAGAAAACGATGTAGTGCTTGCGTAGATGATTGCAAAAAAATTATTTGATTAGTCAGTCTCAAATTTTTACACATTATTCAACACATCAGTAGCTATCGCAGGGACCATGGAAACTTTGTTTTATTAACAATTTCATACTTTTTACAATGACAAATAACTAAAAATTCATCGAATTTCGGAACTTAAACATTCAAACTTCCGTCATTTGGTTAATTTTTTATCAATTAAAATAATTTTGGTTCCAACGATAACGACATCCGTGACGACTAAAAACCATTTTGAATTTTTTTATTCAGATGCGTCGTTCTTCTGGAATCATCTACGCAAGCACTACATCGTTTTCTTGAGGCGCTCAATTCAGTGCGATATATATCAGTAGGAAAAATTTTATTTAGATTGGACATTTCGTTTAGTACAAAAAAAAAGGCAATTTTTCAGAGGTTCACACTGGGAAGACCCCTTAAAAGTGATTCGGCATAGTCAATAGGTTGGTCATCCAACATTGCAAATTCTCGGTGTTATTTTTCCGCGTGACGATTTTGAAAAGTCGAATTCTCCTGCGACAGGAAAACGGCGAAAAGGTTTGCAGATTATTTGTAAAATATTTCGTCCGGCGTCGCGCTGCGATAAACCAAAAGGAAATCCTAAGGAATAGGTGCTACAGTTTTTCCCAGGATCGCCGCCAAGAACATCCCCAAAAAAAGAAAGCGGCGAGCAATTCACGGTGAACTAATCCCCCGGTTTGCGTCGACGCAAAGCGGGACACGGTAAAAATGAGAACGCGAGCGAATCAGTTCCCACGAAAGGAAAACACGCGATCCATAGGAAAACCGTAGGCCATTTCTCCGGGGGCTGAGGCTGGAACCGCGCCGTAGATTCGCCGCGAATAAAAGCCGCATAAGTATCGCGGCGTGTCTCCTTGTTTCAATACGAACGGGTACGAGTATAAACGTTCACGTGAACCTGCTTTACGACCCGCTATAATCGTCGTTCCTAGTGCAAACACACCCCCCCCCCCCGGAGGGGGGCGAGACAGAGGAGAAACGACTGCGGAGGCTAACGATAAAGGCGGAAAGGCAAAGTTAAGGAACGACATGGCGAATAAATACGAACCCCTTTCAAAACCCGGCGAGCAGATAGCCACTATACTTGGAATAATATTTAAACAGCGAGTAAAACAGAGGGTTGAAAAGAGAGAGAGAGAGAGAGAGAGAGAGAGAGAGAGAGAGAGAGAGAGAGAGAGAGAGAGAGAGAGAGAGAGAGAGAGAGAGAGAGAGAGAGAGAGAGAGAGAGAGAGAGAGAGAGAGAGAGAGAGAGAGAGAGAGAGAGAGAGAGAGGGACGTGCTGATCTAACCGAGAAACGCAAATCGTTTTATCGGCGATTCCTTTCGCCGCTCTTTATATCTCCCGGGTAACGGAGATTAAATGCTAATTCCTCTGCCGACGAGCTAATCGCCTTTTCACGCCCGACCTCGATCCTCCCCTCCGCGACCACATTTTCGGAGGGACGCGAATTTTTTCCGGGGAAAATTCGACCGTCAACCGATTTCATCCGACGCACGCGAAAGAATTCCACGGGACTGCGAGAAGCCCCCCGTTGTCTTGTTTCGCTTTAACCGACTTATCGGCAACGGCCTGACGAAGAGGAATTTTCGAAGGAAACGTCTGTCTCGAAATTACTCCGAGAAAGGTGCTCGGTTTCCCCTTTAAAGGCGTAACTGCTGGAACACAAATCACGTTTAAAGTAAATTGAAGAGACTTGGCGCGTCCGCGTTTTTCTCTGCCGCTTCTCCACCCCCTCGCTCGCTTCCCCGCCGTTTCCTTGTCCCGCCCCTCCTTATCCCTCGGTCGACCACCTTTTTCTGTTCACGTTCGTCCTCGGTACGCGGGGGCGGCGGTATAAACTCGGGCAATATTTAACGTCAGCATTAACGTGTTTCGAGGGGATTCAATATTGAATCTGGCCATCAGCCTGTTTTTAGTTTATCAGTTAAAGGGGACTTCAGACGGGACGCGAGTTAACGGGAAATTCAATTTAAACTTCATTTTGCGATCATTTACCGAGGTCAATTACTTTTCATAAACGTTACCTCCGACGTCGCGCAGTCCGACGAATATTCGATCGCGTGCGAACGCTTTCCGCGGGAATTAAGAATCGTTTTCGTTACGATTATGCGATAGGTGAAAATTATCAAGTATTCTCGTTTATGGTTCCGCTTTGTTTGGGGGCGGGGATATCGATTTTCTGTTCCGGGGAGGCTGTGGAAATAGGGGAATGCGGGGCTTCGGCTTCGATATAAGGTGATGGTTTTAAACGAACCGGTAAATTGCGAGGAGGAATTCTGACGTTGGAATTAGTTATTTTTATGAAATTTGATACTGTGAATGGAATACAAAGTGGCGCAGAAATTATGGTGCAACATGTGATTCTACGGGAAAAAGTAAGACAAAAATTTAGTATATTTTTTCGTTCGAAATTACGATTTTTAAGAAAATTGCTTTTTCATTTTTTTAACTTTTTGAGAATTTTTCACTTCAAGTTTCTTGTATTTAAAATTATCTAATTTTGCGTTTATTCTGTAATTTAGTGCAAATCATTGAAGAATTATTAAAATTACTATGCCACACAATATCTGTGATAAATTTATCATCAATTTGAAGATTTAAAGAATTGAAGTTAGAAATGTGGGAATTCTAAATTAGACACTTGAAGAAACAAAATTGAATACAGATTTTTAAGATTACAAGTTGAAGATTTGATAATTTTTCATTGGAAGTTTGGAGATTTCCAAAATTAAAATAGGAAATATAAAGGTTAAAGTTCAAGATTTGAAACTATAAAATCGGAAGTTTAAAGACTCGAAGTTAGAAATTTTAGCAGTTCTAATTTGAAATTGGAAGGTTTACAGCAAAAATGTAAATAGTTAAAATTGAAAATTTGATGATTCAAAGTTGGCAATTTAAAGATTTCAAGAAGAATATGTTAAGATTTTTAGAATGGAAATGGATGATAGGTTTGAAGTTGGAGATGAAAAAACTTAAAAAAAAAAGATTCAAGATTTGAAGATAAAAAATTGAAAGTTTAAAGACTCGAAGTTTGCTATTTTAACAGTTGAAATTAGGGATTCGAAAATTTAAAGAAAAAGTTTGAACAATTACAATTGGAAATCAGATGCTTTAATCTTGGCGATTTGCAGATTTCAAATCGAACTTTTAAAGCTTTTGGAATTGACATTGGAGATACGAAGATTTAATTTTACACATCTAAAAAATTAATGTTGAAACTTTGAAGATATTAAATTGAAGAATTAAAGTTGAAGATTTTAACAGTTGAAGTTAGAGATTGAAAGATTTGAGGTGGAAAATTTGAAGAGTTAAAATTGAAGATTTGAAGAATTATGTTAAGGGCAGAGCTTTTTAGTCAAAGTAGGCGATTTCGTATTCCTTCTCCTAATACTAAAAAGTCATAAATTATTTTTTTCGAAGTCATAAATTATTTTTTAATAACTTTTTTCCTTGATAATCAACGAGTAGAGTCCCCGATACAAAAGTGTTGAGTCCTTTAGCATTGTTCTCTTGAAAGTTGCAACGACTGAAATAGAAGAAACAAACGAAATCCGGAGTAGTCTTTGCCTCGATCTAAGTTGATCCCCGGTATCAAACCATCGCCCTAGATCAAGGTAATCGATACGTAAAACCGAATCTATATCAAATTGAAAGCGAATTTTCTTGACCTACTGTCAACCGAATATGTTAGAAATTGTTCAATACTATTCCCCGTTCTAATGTTAGAAAAGACGGAATTGATTAAACGAAAATTGAAAACGAATGCAAAAAACCAGCTATAATAACAGTTTTTCATTATCCTTAGAACAGGACAAGCCGGTGCACATTAAAAGATTAAATTCGCAGCATGCGACGTCGGGCCCGAAGGGATGAAATCGTTTTCTTCGTTTTTAAGAAGATTAGAGAAGTTGTACTTTGAAGTCGCTTCTACAATCCGTTTACACAAAAGCCCTTTCAGAGCATTTTATAATCTGCTTCGAGAAGTAAGCGCAAAGGAAAAAGCAAGAAAACGCCTCCTTTCCCATTCATTTGTCGCGAGCGTTCGCTCGTTCTCCTTCCGGCCGATAACAGCGAAACACTAAATATTCTATAAGCCCTACTCATCCCCATTCATTCATGAATTCAACGCGGCGTATTTATATGAAAATAATCCTCGCCCGCATAATGTATCGCTTCCACCTCCGATTCCCGACAATTCCTCTAAAAGTAATCCGCGAGAATCAGCTTTCCCGCAATGACGCGTGTCTCTCGCGCGGATCGAAGCCCCTGCGACGGTATTAAAAATCACCCCCCGTATAAATTTCACGACGCCTCGCACCCATACAACATCAGAACTTTCGCGAAAGATCCGCGAATGTAGGTGAGCGGCTAAGAGCATCCCCCATTGAGGAGCGCCTAACGAGAGCGGATCGAGTGCAACTTGCAATTTTAAAGAGAACCAGTTCGCCGCGAAGCCCACCGGGTTCCTCTCTCTCTCCCTCGAGCCGGGGATTGGTTCCAATTTTCAATTACTTTTCTCGCGACAGATGTAATCCGGCCGCTTCGCTTGCAAACCAACCACCAACAATAAATTGCAGTCGCATGTAAACCGTAAATACACGCTGTTCCACTAAATTATACGTTTACTTAATTTTTTGGTGGGGCGAGGGCCGAGTACAATGAGGACATTAAGCACGAAAACACCGATTACGATTGCTTGGTTAATGGCTCGGACAGCAAACTCAAAAGCAAAATTAAGGGGCCTTCCCACTGTGAACCTCTGAAAAATTGCCTTTTTTTGGGATTTTTTTTGTACTAAACGAAATGTCCAATCTAAATAAAGTTTTTCCTACTGATTAATACACTTATTGAGAGTACAAACAAATTTTTTTTGCAATTTATAATAGTTTATTTAACTATATATATCGCACTGAATTGAGCGCCTCAAGAAAACGATGTAGTGCTTGCGTAGATGATTCCAGAAGAACGACGCATCTGAATAAAAAAATTCAAAATGGTTTTTAGTCGTCACGGATGTCGTTATCGTTGGAACCAAAATTATTTTAATTGATAAAAAATTAACCAAATGACGGAAGTTTGAATGTTTAAGTTCCGAAATTCGATGAATTTTTAGTCACTTGTCATTGTAAAAAGTATGAAATTGTTAATAAAACAAAGTTTCCGTGGTCCCTGCGATAGCCACTGATGTGTTGAATAATGTGTAAAAATTTGAGACTGATTAATCCAATAATTTTTTTGCAATCATCTACGCAAGCACTACATCGTTTTCTTGAGGCGCTCAATTCAGTACGATATATATAGTTAAATAAACTATTATAAATTGCAAAAAAATTTGTTTGTACTCTCAATAAGTGTATTAATCAGTAGGAAAAACTTTATTTAGATTGGACATTTCGTTTAGTACAAAAAAAATTCCCAAAAAAGGCAATTTTTCAGAGGTTCACAGTGGGAAGACCCCTTAACGGCAAGGATTATGGAAAAGTTTTTACAGAATATTTTTACGCGGAGATTTTTCTTTCATGAAGCATTTCAAGGGAGACAGAGATTTGTATGGTTGCTAAATCGAAACTACAAATTTTTATACAAACTGATTTCTGCATATTTCCACGGATTTCTGTTCCCTTGCGCAAAAAGACACACTGAGAAAAATAATGGAGGAAAAATTACTACATTGCGTAGTAAAGACACAGGATTTGCTAAAATGCGTTCGTTTGTACCACATTAAGAGGGATTATTGCCCCGCATTGCCCCCACGCCGCGTCGCGACGCCGACAATAACCCATTACTCGATCAAATACTCGCGGCAATCGCGAAAATCGTGCGTCATCGCAGCTGTCGGAGCAACGGTACTCGCGTTTCCGCGCGACTAAATCGACGTTCATCATGATTCCACGGCTTTTCCAAGAGCCATCGCCTCGTCTTGGGGACGCGCAAATTATTCCCCGCTTATTCCACGCCCTAGCAACGTAGTGGTTATCGTCGTCGCTCGGCGCGCGAGGTCCGAGGCGGTGCGCGCGTGATTGCCGGATGGTAGATCGGATTGGTCGCTGGTCGAGGAACACTTTAAGACCGGCTTTGCCATTTCTCCGGGACTGCGATCCGGAGAGCGTTGCTCCAGCTGCTCTCCTTTCCCACAGCTGGCCCGACTCCTGCTCTTATCCACGCGACCGACGAGGAGTCGAAGGAGCTGCGTCCGTACAAGGTGGCTGCGAGCTAAGTAGCTGAGTCCGCGAGTTATTGGCGTATTTCTGGGACGGTCTTTGTGTAGGGATTGTAACTGATCGATTGGAAAAATTACCGAGGGCTTCCTTGGAATTTAGGAATTAGTTTTTGGGGACGGAAAAATTTAATGAGAAGGGGAAAATAGTCGTTGGCTTTGTGAAGAAGCGTTGAGAATGATTAGAGTTATTTCTGAAGGCGATTTTTGTGTGGGAAATGAAATGGATTGATTGGAAAATCGTGGAGTATTTTCTTCAAAATGTTTTAATTATTTTTTCTTGTTTTGAGATAGGCAAAAATTAAGTGGAGTATGAAAAATAATGGTAAAGAAATGTTAAGAACGATCAGAAGAATTTCTGGATCGATTTTTACATAGAATCTGTGACAAATTGATTGGGAAATCGTGGAGAATTTTCTTGAATTTTAGAATTGTTTTCTAGGAAGGAAAAAATTATATGGGAAATAGAGGATAATCATAAGAAACCATCAAGAATAATTAGTGCTAAAAATCAAAGACATTACATGATCTAAAAATTGTAATATTTCTTTAATATTCCTGAAGTATTCTTAATTGTTCTGACAAAAGAATCACCTGACAGGTAAAACAGAGTCACGGGGAACCATAGACAGTAGTCAAGGTTAGCTTTGGGTTAAGTTACAAACAGGAACCAAGGTAGGTTGATCAGAAGGACAGAGAATTTTTTGTAACTGCTCCTGGAATATCTTACACTGTTTCAATAACAGAATAATCTCCAGGAAGATGAAAAAAAATCCCAGACTAAGTTTAAAGTAGAACCCCAAGAAATTAGGTTGACTGAAAAATCATTAAGTATTTTTTCTTTAATTTCTAAAACTATTTCTAATTATTTTCATAGGAAAACAATTTCAAATAATTCTTTACCTCACACATGCACAGAGATAAAAGAAAACGATGGACAGAAATCGAATTAAATTGATTAGAATATTACAGAACATTTTTTTCATCTCTACTAATCCCACAATAAAATAGGTGCATGATTACTTTCTGGATAAAAAACATTTTCAGGAGAATTACAAGAATTATGACCAATTATAAGTCTGAGTTACTTTCCATCCTGAAGAACACTTCGAAAAATCACCTTGCAAATCTCGATCTTACAACGTGTAAACTCTGTATAACATAAAAAAAAAAAAAATCGAACATCTTTTCAACACAAAGTTTCATTACACCAATTGTGAGTACTAAAAACAAGAAATCCGCAAGATAATTCCTTTCCCACGTTTCCCAAATAGCAGACCATTTCAGAAAATAATGAGCCACCTGAAAAACAAGTATCATTTATCCGACCCATCATTGAAACTGTTCATTTACAAACCCCGAAGCATACCAAAGGAAATGGTGATATTTACCGGAGACAGGTTCAATTGAAATGCAAGGTGGTCTACGGAGGCCAGCAAACACGAGGCATTGAAGCGTAAAGTTCACCATAATTTCGGAACGACGAAATTTGCTCGAGAAACCTTCCCTCAGCGATTCTCTCGGTACTATGTTACAGTTTGCGCGTGATGGTTGCGATTTAGGTAAGTTTTAAAACTCTCTGCCCTCGTTCCCTCCAATTGCAAACCACTCTCTCTCTCTCACCCTCTGTCTCCTTCTCCGAAACACTCGCTAATAATAATGCGAGCATCGACGATTTACTTGTTTGCCAGAATCACCGTTCAACTTGAGAGCCGTGGAAATGAGAGACACTTTGTTATCCCGCAGGCTTACCGTATCTGGATGCGTGACGAATGTCGCTGTTTGCATACGCACGAAAGTGTTATTAACCGCTTGAATGAAACCCGATGTACTTTTCATTAATGGCGAGGCATTACGACGAACCGAACCAGTATACGAATGCTTGGGGAAATCGATTCGAAGTTCTTGCATCGAGAACCGGGCCCAAGAAATATGGAATCGGGCAAAGTGATAGAGCGGCGATTAAATTGAGTGGAATCGTTCGGATTAAATTTGTTACGCAGTGACAAGTCGTACGCGTATTGAAATTCCTTTTACTGCTAACAGTTTTTTTTTCTTTCTTTGGATAAAATATTGCGGCAATAATCGAGGGGGCGACGATAATGTCTCTTATACAGGGTGCACCAAAAGTATGAAAACGGTCAAATATTTCGAAAACGGAATATTTTTGAGAAAAATATTTTAGAACAATATTTTAGGGTTTTAAAAATTCTATTGAATGGTCATATCCGTTTGACCTTCAGAGGAACGGTCAAGATCATATCAAGGTCAACATGATTTTTTTAAATAGAACACTCCATTTTTGATCATGCAGTGTTAAAGCTGACGATGAGACCTTTTCAAAACACTAGCTGATGACCTATTTCTCTTTATAATTGCCTGAGTGCTGAGCTTCAAATGCTTCGATGCTATCGCCTTATTGTTAGTATTATTTAGGGTGCACCGGGAGGAAGTTTCTTGATTGGACTTCGCACAATCATGGTCCTCACGTATGGGCTTACGAAGGGCGATTTTAGCATAAATACGCATTGAGCATTTGAGATTTAGCATTAATGTGCATTAACTCGTTAAATGTTCCAATTATCTTCTGCCTGATTCTTAACAATTCTTGGCAATTTTCAACAGAAATAGGTCACCAGCTAATGCTTTGAAAAAATCTCATCGTCAGCTTTAACACTGCCTGTTAAAAAATGGTGTATTCCATTTTAAAAAATTATGTTCACCTTGAAGTGATCTTGACCGCTCCATTAAAAGTTAAACGGATACGACCATTCAATAGAATTTCTAAAATCGTAGAACACTGCTCTGAAACATTTTTTTCAAAAATAGTCCGTTTTCAAAATATTTGATCGTTTCCAGACTATTTGATACAGTAGACTTTCTTCATTCTCAACGGTCAGAACTCAGGCAATTCTCAAGAGAATTAGGTCATCAACTAGTGTTTTGAAAAAGTCTCGTCGTCAGCTTTAACACTGCACGCTAAAAAATGGCATGCTCTATTTAAAAAAATCATGTTGACCTTGATATGACCTTGACCGTTTCTCTGAAGATCAAACGGATATCACCATTCAATAGAATTTTTAAAACCCTAAAACATTGCTTTAAAACATTTTTCTCAAAAATGTTCCGTTTTCGAAATATTTGACCGTTTCCATACTTTTGGCGCACCCTGTATATCACGCTGTCCTGGATCGAAGGTTTATGTAAACAAGAGTTTTTTCTATTTTCACTTGTTGGACCTTGAATTCATGAGTATTTATTCATCGCTACGAAAATATGAATTTATGTAAATAATCGTGGTTCAGTTATTAGTTGGTAAAAGCGCGAACTACTAATATTTCAAAGAGAAACAGTAAATACGCGAAAGGATTGCATTGCGTGTAATTTCCTCGCCTCCGCGAGGCCACTGTGCACGTTGCACAAAATTCAGAACTAACTTCTGACCTTCTGCAAGCCCAACAGGAAGCCCTCAAAAGAACTTCCACCCTCGGAACGTCTCGAAACGCGTACGAATTTGTCTTGTCAACCCGCCCGTATTTAAACTCCAAGAATATTCCGCGTCTTTACAGGGGAAGGCAGCTGTTTGCGAAAAAAATCACCGTTTCGCCGCACGAAGTTGCGGACCGCCCGAGGAACTGCGAAGCTCCGTTGCAGCTCGTGTGTAACATTAAGCTAACGCGTGTTATTTCTAGGAAAGTTTCGAATGAAAATTACACGATGCACGGGGAACTCGGGACCGCGCCGACACGACTGTGGACTTTGCCCGCTATTCGAGCTTCAGGAAAATTTTTCAGCTACCCGAGACAAAGGCGTAACTCCGCGCTTGTTAATCCCGCCTGGAAACTTGGGACTAATTCCTATACATAATAGTTCCCTCCACTCGAAATAATAATGCAGGGCTGCGCCGGCGAAATTCTCGCCGCGATTACAATTTTCTGTCGAATCGCATCCTCGAAAGAGTCTTTAATCGGGAAAATTGCGAAAAAAAAATTGCAACTCGAACGAAACGCGGCGCTTCAAAGTTGAATCCAGTCATCAACTGGCAAGGCACCCGAAAAGATCGCCTCGTCGTCCACTTATCAACTTGCCACCTGAATGGCAGGCATTCGGCGATCTAATTTCGACGAGCGATTTGTCCGCTCCCGCGATGATTTCAAGCACGAGTGACCGGAGCCTATTTCGACCGGGCGAAGGAGAAACAAAACGGAGAGGAAAAAATAGGAAGTGAACGCGCTCGCAGAAAATGACGGCATTCATCTTCTCTCTCTTCGGCGAGCTCGACGACCGATCTGACGTATTCCTCTCCGAGAAAAACGCGCGCCGCTCACGGACAACTCGAGACGAATGATGCCCCGTTCGGATAAGCAGCGAGCAACGATTGCTCGGCGGAACGGGTCCTAGAGGAAAGTCGAATAAGCCTTTTTGCGGGGATGGTGAAAGGAAACTAATCGGTTCCCCGAGACTCGCGGAGGGCCGACGGAGATTCACCGGCTCCTCGTCGAGGCGGGGAAAAGTCGAACTCGATTCTTGCCCCTGGGAAGCTTTTAATTCTGTTTTGGGGAAGTTTTATATACTTGTGCGGGGGCCTCGGCCGTTGTTATTCGACGGAAGCAGATCGCAGCGGAGTCGGGGATCGGCTTGTTTCCGAACTTTATTGCTGCGTCAGTGGCTGTTGAATTTCGGGAAACTGATATGTGCAGTTGCCGAAGGGGTTGGTAATGTGGAATAAATTGTTTTGCAGAGAGAATAATTTGTCTGACATTGTGGGGGGTGAAATCCGGTCGTTCTGCTTGAAACTATATCATATTTAGCGAACTGAGCATGTAGAAAAATGCGTGGAGCCGCACAATAGTTCAAAATCCGAGAAACTGGGTCAAAATCCTTAAATATGAAACGTTTTTTAATGAATTTTTAGTCAGTCTGCAGTGAAATTTAATAGTTGAAGAATTGCAAATAACTGGATAAACATAATATATTATGTTATTATGTCTCTTCGATCTCTGATTATATTAGGATGCTACTTTAAATTCAATTTTTAAGATACTGCCGCGGTAACTTATCATGGTATTCTTTATACTGAAAAACAGATCTAGTTAAAATTTTATTATATTTTTCAGTGTTTGCTAATAACTTGGTAATATTTTAAATATTGAATTTATACATCAGACTCTCCATAAATCCGGGAAATTAATTATTTGACGTCATTATAATAAATTCTCAAGCGACTCAAAAATGAATAAATTAAGAACAAAAACAGTATTTTGTCGTTATTAGTTTAGCAATTCTGAAACGTTTGCAAAGTAGATTTTTATAAATGTGAATATTCTAGTTTTAAAAGTTGCTGAATCACAGAATTATTTTGTAATAATATTGCTACATAATTGCTACATAAATGTATTCAAATATTATAATTTCTTTCTTCTTTTGATTTTTCTCTTTCCATATATTATTTGCAATTTATAGTTTAAAGTTATTATTTTCTTTATATTTGTTGTTCGTCATCTATGGAACTGTAGTTAACTACTTGTATACTAATGGGAATTGCTTCCCGTATATAAATAAATAAATAAATAAATAAATAAATAAATAATTTGTCTGATGGAAAATCGCATTCTTTTTCTTGGAAAACACAAAATTCAATAGCGACATTTAATATACAACTTAAAAAATATATTTAATACAAATAATGACGAAAATGAAGACTTCTAATTTTTTTAATTGTAAATATTAGTAATTGAAATAATTTTTGCACATTTTGTTTATTTCACACTGAATTTTGTCTAAAAATGTGTTAAATGTAAAATGCTGACTGTTCAGAATTTTAAAACTGTTAACATAACAATATAAATCGAACTTCCACAAAGTTTATTACTATTCAACATCTTTCAGCACTTTCATATACGCTTTTAGCACATCATTTCAATAGAACACTGAAGTCTCAAAATAGTTCTGTCAGCGTTTTCGAAATTCGAAGCACTGTGTTCGATGTCTACCAGAACAAAGAGCGAGTTCATTTGCGTTGAAAAAAAAATCATCCCCGATCTCTGATTGCTCGTTTCACGCAGCCCTGCTCGCATCTCCTCCGTCAATCATGGAAACGACAGCGTTAATTAACTCGATCGAGTCTCGAAGCGATAAAACCGAGAACGCGATAATTGCCGTTCAGCCGCCCGTTGATCTCCTTCGAAATATGTTTCGCTAATTGCAAGGGAAAGCCGTGATACACGGAAGTCAATCAAAAGAATCGTCAGCCATTAACCGGAACAACGATCCCTCGGGATTGGCCACAGTCCATTTTCCTCCCCGATCCAACTACCCCTGAAAGTTAAATTTCTTTTCCGGATGGTGGTTCGTTAAGGAGTCTTCCCACTGTACACCTCTGAAAAATTGCCTTTTTTTGGAAATTTTTTGGTACTAAACGAAATGTCCAATCTAAATAAAGTCTTTCCTACTGATTAATACACTTATTGAGAGTACAAACAAATTTTTTTTGCAATTTATAATAGTTTATTTAACTATATATATTGCACTGAATTGAGCGCCTCAAGAAAACGATGTAGTGCTGGCGTAGATGATTCCAGAAGAACGACGCATCTGAATACAAAAATTCAAAATGGTTTTTAGTCGTCACGGATGTCGTTATCGTTGGAACCAAAATTATTTTAATTGATACAAAATTAACCAAATGACGGAAGTTTGAATGTTTAAGGTCCGAAATTCGATGAATTTTTAGTCATTTGTCATTGTAAAAAGTATGAAATTGTTAATGAAACAAAGTTTCCGTGGTCCCTGCGATAGCCACTGATGTGTTGAATAATGTGTAAAAATTTGAGACTGATTAATCAAATAATTTTTTTGCAATCATCTACGCAAGCACTACATCGTTTTCTTGAGGCGCTCAATTCAGTGCGATATATATAGTTAAATAAACTATTATAAATTGCAAAAAAAATTTGTTTGTACTCTCAATAAGTGTATTAATCAGTAGGAAAAACTTTATTTAGATTGGACATTTCGTTTAGTACAAAAAAATTCCCAAAAAAGGCAATTTTTCAGAGGTTCACAGTGGGAAGACCCCTTAAAGTCGAAGAACTCCGGTTCGACGCAACCGGGCGAAGTGTCCCCATCGATTCCGGACAGCCGTCGGCGGACCGACGTTCGGCAAACTACCTTTGACAGGCCCCGCGAACAATTAATGCACCTCCGCTAAGTACTCCGTAAAGCGAGTGCCACGTCGTTCGCCGGGTTTCGCCGCGGTAGCGGCGTCTTAAATGCACCTTGTCCGACGTGCCGCACGCTAAAGGTGTCACGCGAGAGTGGCTAGAGCCTCCGCGGTAACTGTACCGGCAGGCATTCCATTTAGAATTATTATGATCGGATGCCAGGAGAACGTTCTAACGGCGCGACTCGGATCGCCCCGGGTTCGATCCGATCGACGGCGAACTCTCGACGCGCGGATTAAGCGGAACGAGGAGTTCGTTGCGGCGCTTCGTTTCGGGGTTTCCTCTTCGACGAGCCTTCGAGATATAATTTTTCGCCTCCGCGGCGTCTGGAATTTCAACGAGGAACTCCGACGCTCGCACAAAGCAATTTCCCCCGGTTTGCGCAGAGTCGAAATTGCACGCGCATTACCTACGCGAAATTTCAATTCGCGCGGCCCGCGAAACCCGGCGGATTTTGAGCAACGAAGGCTTTTGTTCCGCCGATCTCCATTGCAAATAGGAAATATGGAACGGCTTGATTATTTAGGTAATTCGTTCGTGTTGTATTAATGCTGCGTTTGTGCCTGGAATTTCTAAGAGCCACGATCGTTAAAACGTCGGAAGAAACGATCTTATAATCTCTCTTTTTTTTTTATGAAAAATAGTATTTCATTTATTTATATTAATGGGCTGCACACTGTTAAATGTTAGAATACTAAGCTTATCTTTATTAGCTGAAATTATATTCGTAATTATTTGGCGGTAATGCCAATACCGGCGGTGATAGTGGAGTTAAGATAGGTCCGCCAGTGGTGAAAATTAGTGCGAAACTTTTTGCGAATCGAAAACTTTAAACATAAAGGCCAGGGCGAAAAAATGATCGTAGCGAGTTCGCATTAGGCTCAAATGAATCGGTAAACTGTTCACTTTAAAACGAGCTTAAGACCATGATGTTTCAGTCAGCCGTTACTGAGACACAGTGAGTTCAAGGAAAATGGAATTTGTGCCATTTTTAAGGCTATTTTCGAAAGGACGTAGACTATCAAAATGCCAATCGAATTGTAAACGTTAAAACTGCATCTTACAGAGGAAAGATTAAGCTTTCTATTGCTTTGTTCAGCTATGTTCTACGATAATTCTATCACTTTCTACAAGCAGTTAAGGTTAAGGGGACCATTTTTGCATCAAAGTTGAATAACTTTGCGAAAAAAAATCGTACAACATTCGCCAAGCACTCGTTTTAAAGCAAAAGGTAGCCGCTTTCAAATAGTATAAGTGCAACACGTCTAAAAAATTTGTTGCATTCCATGGAGCATTAGAAAGTTGAACAAAATTTTTAAAAATTTTCAACGTGCCATTTATATCGCTGTAACATTGCCAAAACACAACACAATCTAAATCTAAAAGAAATATGCGAAACTAGAGATTTCACGCTTTCAAACGCCTTTCGGATCATGTCAATACGACTATTTTTGTAGATCTTATGAACATTTGAACTAGAGCCTATTTTTCGGGTTTGTACAAGTGATCCCTTAATTTGTTTGCGGAGTGTATTGTAATGTACCCACTATCTATATATAGTTACTTTTGATAGCAAATACTTATCTCACACTTTCTACAAATATCTTGTTTTCAAGGATAGAATCACCGTTGCCCAAAACAATGTGTCATCCGCGCCCTATGAACTCAGCGTCATCATTATCTATCTAGTACCTAAGTTCGTATCTAAGTACTTTTCCTTTCCCTACCATCATTCTGTTCGCTAACCCTTAAATAGCCTAAGCATTTTCCGATCTGGTCAGATTCCGCCAGTAAGTTGTAGTCGTTACACCGTCAGTCAGTACATACGTTTAATAAAACTTCTTCTTTTAAAACCCAAGTTTGGTTCTCTCTTGTGTCCATTACAGTATAAATGCAGCGCAAACGTTGTTAAACAAGCCTGACTCTTTAATTCTAGTTCTAATTACTAAAGATAGTTTAATTTGCGCGAATATTATGAACAGTAATTTCCTGCATAAAAAGACGTTGTCTTACAGAAAGTATTTTGAATTTTTCAGGAAGGAGAATGCACCGATACTTTTCAATGTACCGAAAAAACCGATCTGCTCCATTAGAATCGAAACTCCGCAAACAACATTAATTGAACTAATACCCGATACACAATAAAATCAGAAGGAAAAGTGGAAGCCCCCGAACACGGGAAGCAAATCAACGCAGCCCATTAACTGAACAACGAGTAACGCGGTCCATTCACCGGAATCAAGGTACCGGGGTGGGGCTCCCCACCTGGACAGGTCAGGAAACGAGCCTATTATCGACGGAAGGACTCATCGAGGGCCGAGTTTCGAGTGCCGGTCGTTCGATAACGATTTCCGTTGCGTGTACCGGGCGGCAGGATGAGAATCCTCCGCCTCGAAGGTTAGCCGCGCTCAAGGCCACAGATCTTGCTCGTTCTCCTTTCTATTTTTGCGCTCGCGGGATCCCCGCCCAGCTCCAGGGTACCGCGCGTGTGCGAGAGGACTCGAGGGATCGAGATCGCTGGCGAAACCGAGGATGATCTGCTTTGAATCGCGTGTGTCCCGCGCTCCCGGCCCATAAATTCGAGCTCCCGAGACGCCGCGCCGCGCCGCGGGGCGAAAAAACGAGGAAGGTCGCACATCTGCGCGAAACATTCGCAGCTGGACGTTGTCTGGGCAAACGAGAAGCGGGATCCGCTCGCTGGATCGACGATTAAACCCCTGTCGAATGGTTTAAGGTTAGTAATAGGTGGATTAGGAACCTATAAGGGCGGGTAAAACGCTTAAAATTCCTCAATCGGGTCAGGGTTAAGTCTCAGACTTTGAATTAGGTTTTGCACGGGTTTTCAATTCAGTCGGGGTCTCGATTTCTGTGTTGCAGCGCTGCGCGAAGAATCTAAGGTAGTTAACTGGATTGGAATGCTTGCTGGAAAAAAAAATTTCCGCGATGTTACGATGTGGTAGGAAGTCGTTTTACGCGTCACGCGTGAGCGAACGTTGGGTTGGGTTGGAATCGAGGTATGTTTTAGTCGTCGTAAAATTTACTCGAATCAAGGAATTAATAGGCACGATGATTGGACGGTTTCCGGTGGGGGATTGGTAGTTTTAGCGGAGTCAACTTTTTGGAATTGATGTTAAACCACTGGCACGGCGCATTCCATTAAATTAAGGATCTGATTTAGTTTCATTTTATTATTTATTAAATCCGTAGCATCCACTTTCTCCTATATTTATTTAGCAGCAGATTACATTCTTCTTTGATGGAGTAAAAGCGTCTGACAACATGCTGGGATTTTCTACTCGATACAATTTTAACTATAATATTGAGTTATACTACTTATTGAATATCTTACGACATTTTGGAATTATTCTACTGATTGAAAACCCAACAAAGTGACACTACATCGGAAAATTAAAGGATTGTTAAATTTGTATGAACAATTTAATCCATTTTTAAAATGTTATAGCTTCGCAAGAAGGTATATAATAGTCTAAGTTCATTTTAAAATGTTTCCACTTTTATAATATTGGACTTTAATAGGATAAAAATTTTTTTTAATTTTGCAAACGTTATAATAATACGATTTTATGGAGATTCAAAAATTGTTAGGCTTAGCTTTACAATATTTTTGAAGAGATGTTTCTTTCTTTTATAATGAGCTCTGAAATGTTAAGCTACGATTTTTCTTCACTATTTTATCACTCTTTTGGGATCAAACTTTAGTAATTCTATAATTTTTTAGCGCAGTGTATATATACTACCTATTTTGTAAAATAACATAAGCTACTGACAAAAATTATTGCATCACTTGTGTATTAATGAATATAACTGTAAATTTTAAATTTGAATCTTCTATTTTCGAACCTTCTATTCGATTTTTGCTTAAGTTGAATACTTTCTTAAATATTAACACATTTTAACAATTTCAAGAGCTTCTATGCGAGGCAAAATTTTATCTCTTGATTATTAATTTCAACAAAACCGAATAAAAACTTCAAAGTAGAAAATTTAAACTTTTATTTGTTATGATTTAAATAAAATTTAATGAAAATAAATTGGAACACTGAAATTTGACAATGTTCCGTGATGCATTTTTGCTAGTGGAATATTTCATACATACGAAGAATACTTCGAAGTTTTCTTATTTCACACAACTATCGTTGTCGAATGTTCGAGATAGAGTTTCTCCCATCCAATTCAGAGAAATCTTCACACAAAGAATTAGATCTTCCTGGTTTAACAAGCGTAGAGGTAGTTTGAGGCACAGAGGAGGATGAGATTCCAAACTTCCGAATAAAGATACCTACTTTCGAGAGAGCAGAAGTCCGGGAATTCAATCCGAGGAATTCGAATGCTACAGTCGGAAGATCCTCGCCAGATCCTGAAGAATAATTTGATTGAATACCTTCCTCGCAGCCCGGCATCGCAATCCTCAAAGAAAGTACTATCCAAAGGAACATAAACTACAAATTCGACTATCGCGTCGCTCAACTAAACAGCGCCCTCAAAAAAACAAACTCTAACACCTCGAATCAATTCATCATTCAGAACTGCCCGAAACTCAGAGTGCTAAACTCCGGAGACGTCAAACCCTAAACCCTAAACCCCAAAACTCTGCACTCGCTATCAGCCCACCTCGATTCCTCTGCGATTTCAAAAGAAACTCCGTCAGCATTCGTAGCATCCGGCAACGGAATCCTCCGGCTCCGACAAATCAAAACACTCGATTACCCCCGCATCCCTTTCCGCCGCGCCGCCGGAAAAAGCGCAAGCAAAGGAGGTAACAGAATTTCGTGGCGAAAAGGGAGCAGAGATTTCCCAGGCACGCGCCGGTGCCGCGGGTGCCTCCCGTTTCCTTTGCCGGTTGATCGCCGTTGAATCGCGAAGATCCAGGTGAGGAGCGAGTAAATCCTCTCGAAGGATGCGCCATCAATCTGACCGGTGGCCAATATCGTTACTACGCGCCGGGGGAATCCGCAAAAATGTTATTCCGGACGTCCGCGTCCTTTTTGCAAGGCAACCGCCGGGACAACAAAGACGATGGGTCAGCGTCAGAGAGGCGGCTTAGAGGATGAGACTACAGGAAGGGGGAGGGCGAAGGGGGAAAGGACGAAGGGGGAGCGGCAAAAGCACCAGCATCAGCAGCGACGGCAGCAGCAGTACCAGCAGCTTCACCTTTGCCACGTCGAAAAAGGAAGAAAACGAGCGTCGAGAAGGCCGAAGGGGGACGACGGCGAGGGGGAGAAGGGTTCGAGAGCTACGCGTGGCCTCGACGTCGTTTCCTGCCCTGATTGGACGTTGGCTCGTGGCCGGCGTTCGCCATTCACCGGAAACCCAGCAGCGCCGCTCGAACGTTCGCGTGTGCACCCTGCCCCGCGTCCCCCTGCCCCCTGCTCCACCGATTCCCTCCTTCTCTCTCTTCCTTTTCTTCAACCTGGCCGCTGGCCGAGGCATCATCGCCGGTTAGACCGCTCTTTTTCTCCGGGCCGAACCCAGCCTCTCCCCGTCCAGGCGAAACCTGTTAGACCGGTTCCCTAGGTGCTACCTGCGTCACAGACCACGGCGAACAGCCTGACGAGCGGGCTCCTTTCGTGGGTATAATTGTAACAATCGGCCCCGGTGTCCCTCTCCGTCTCGGGGACCGCGGGGCAACCCAGTTTCAATTTTCTCCGCGCCGCGGCGGAGATGCGCGACGATTTTATCCGCCTGTTTTACCTGGGACCCGTGTACTCGCTCCGGAATCCGCTCGGTCAGGAATAGGCTGCGAGGAGGAGAGGCTGGTGGAAGCTGCGTGATCCCCTCTGTCACGCAACCTTGCCATGTGGAGGACATTAGATTCCGGCGATGGTTGCGTCGATCATTTGCCCTGCGGTTAATGGCGAAACCGAGCTGAACACCTTGCCTCGATCCGGACTCCAGGGTCCCGGGTACCTGTTTGCGACCTGAATGCAACCGTTTCTTTAGAAAACGCCACGGCGATGCATCTACGCGAATCATTCAAAACCGCGGAGGTCACGGAACCGTTGAATCCGAGCGGAGAAATGTATTAACGGCGAGGAGAAGAAGGGGAATGGCATTCGCTAAGTATTTTCAAGTTCTTTCAGTTTAAATGGTCGAGCAGACTAGTGTCCTTTATTAATGTCTTTGCTTTTAAAAAGATAATGGATCGGAGGAGGGGTGCGAGCGAAGGACGATGGTGGCAGAGAGTCGGAGAGTTGGATAAAGGAGTATGGTAATTCGGGTAACGCGGGCGGGAAACAACAACTACGGAGGTACCGGTGCAATGGAAAATTCGATTTCTGTTCTCTTTCGACGCGAAAGCACTCCGAAGAACGTCGTTAAAGGCGCATTGAAACGGGATCGCCGACTGGAATGGCTACGCTTTAATCGAAGCAGTTACTTTCAGCGACGAACGCGCCTCTTTATTCATAGCCTCCGCTGCATTCGCTGCAATCGCCTTTTCATCGCGCCGATCGCCTTATTTTCGCGCTCGAACAACCGCCCCAAGCGGTTTTTTTTTTAAAGGGGCCCTGCCAGGGGCTTCGCGCCGACGCGACGCGGTGCAACCGACGACTGGGATTCGTCCGCGTTTCCTGTGCATTCTCGTATTATTCCTTGGATCGAGCTGATTTCGTTATTATTCTCATATTTGAAACATGTTTCTACTATTGAAGGAGTGAGAAAATAGCGAGATCTCTGCCTTGAAATTTGTCCTTGGAATAGATGAAACGGTGGACTTCTTTTGAGGTAGGAAGTAGAAGTTCTTGTTATGCTTACATTTCATTATTTAAACAATTGTGAAACCCATTTTTCCTGCTTACAGTTTTGTGATAGCAAAAAAAATACTGAAATCTGGTGATGCCTTGAAAGTTGCTCAGGAAATAGATTGCACAGTGGACTTCCTTCGAGGTTTGGAAGTAGAACATCATTTCACGTTCTTATTTCATCTTGTTTTAAATATTTTGAAACCCAGTTTTCTGGTTGAACTACTACGATACCGAAAAAATTACTAAAATCTGGATGCCTTGAAAGTTACTCAGGAAGTAAATTGAACGGTGGACTTCATTCGAGGTTGAAAGCTGAACTTGTTTTCACGTTGCCATTTTATTATTATTTTCATCTTGAAACGTATTTTTCTTGATTGAACAACTGAAATAGTAAAAAATACTCAAATCTGACGATGCCTTGAATCTCGTCCACGAAACATAGTAAACAGTGAACATTCTTCAGGGTTGAAGCATGCTTTCACACTCTTACTATATTTTCATTGTGAAACCCCATATTTGTTGTTTAAATTTTCACAATAGCATGAGAATACTGAAATCTGACGATGCCTTGAATCTCGTCCACGAAACATAGTAAACAGTGGACATTCTTCAGGGTTGAAGCATGCTTTCACACTCTTATTATATTTTCATTGTGACACCCCATCTTTGTTGTTTAAATTTTCACAATAACATGAGAATACTGAAATCTGACGATGCCTTGAATCTCGTCCACGAAACATAGTAAACAGTGGACATTTTTCAGGGTTGAAGCACGCTTTCACAGTCTTATTATATTTTCATTGTGAAACCTCATCTTTGTTGTTTAAATTTTCACAATAGCATGAGAATATTGAAATCTGACGATGCCTTGAATCTCGTCCACGAAACATAGTAAACAGTGCACATTCTTCAGGGTTAAAGCATGCCTTCACACTCTTATTATATTTTCATTGTGCAACCCCATCTTTGTTGTTTAAATTTTCACAATAGTATGAGAATATTGAAATCTAGCAATGCCTTGAAACTGGTCCACGGAATATATCAAACAGTGGACTTGCTTCGAGGTTGAAACTCGTTTTCATACTGTCCTATCATTTCCATCCTGAAATCGACAGCATCTTGAAACTCTTAAAACTACTTGTTTAAACTTCCGCAGTAGCAAACAGAACTGAAATCTGATGCCTTGAATCTGGTTCAGGAAACACAGTAAACAGAGGAGCTTTTTAAGGTTGAAATACAAATTACCCCCTCATCATGAAAAATAACCAACCCCCAAATATCCACGAGTAAAAGAATTGTTCTCATCTCGTCCACCACCTGTTTCGAGCTTCTTGAAATACTTGCGCCGAATATTCTTGATCATTGATATCTCCAAGTACTTTATGACACTTCCAAGAGTATAAATTCAGCAAGAGCCCACCACCTGGACAAAAATACCCCGGTGCAACCTGTGCTCGAGCATTCCCCGCGCCCTCCCTTCCCCCTTTCAGGAATAATGCACCCGAGAAGATACGACCCTATTTAAAAGCATAACTCGAAACTTTTGTCGTTCTCCTCGCAGCCGTGGAAACTGCGTAACTTTCGTCCAAAGGCACTTATTGCCCCCCTAACTTTTGAAACCGCCAAGATAAATGGTCGCTTCCTTTCGAGTATCGCTCGTTTCCGGCATAACGCGAATTATACTTTCGCTTTTACGTTTTCGAGCACCGGTATTCAATGGGCGGAGTTTTTTTTTTCGGCGAGGGGAATCTTCTCATTTTTTACGCGACGCTGATTCGAGATTCCCAGGAAAGGTTTCTCCTGATTTCCCGAGTTTTGTCTTGAATACTTTTCGAGTTTCCGTGAGGCAATCTGGTGAAATTTATTCGCCGTGAAATTTTACGTTCGTTGTTGTAACAGAGGTGTCATTAAAATTCATCAATCAACTTTGGCCAACGATTATTGGACCATCGACACGGTGGGCCAAATATTGATACTAATTTTCCAGGGGTTTCACGCGAAACGATTTATTAGTTTTATTAAAAAGTAATTATCGAGGGTCAAGTTTTACAGCGTGATGGTGTAACAGGCAACGGTACACCGTTCCCACTCTGTTATATATTGTACCGCGGTATTGACTCATTATTGGCCATAAATATTATGCCTCGACCATCGCTGGGCGATATTCGATCGATAATTGCACCCTCCGTTACGTGACGCTATTCGAGAAATCACAATAAGCTAATCGATAACGATCTAACATTAATAACGAGTCAACCACCGATAATCGCGAGCTTGAAATTTATGGAAAGAAAATCTTTTATAAAAGATCGACGTTTGGCATAATGTGCAAAATGGAATGTCGATTCCGTTCGTTCCCGGATTCTTTTTTATTATTTTATGAAAAGATAGAAGCTTTCCTTTAATATAAAATGTTTCGTTAGCTCGGGAGTCAGCTGCAAGATTACTTATTCATCTCTCATCAACCTTCAATTTTCCCCGGCTTAGAAACCGGCCTGAAAGGAAGACCACCTTTCTTGGCCAAAAGCCTCCGGAGTCTTTTCAAAATCTCCAGGAACTCCTTCAAAGGAATTCAGATCCTCCTAAAAATACTTCCCCTCGCTGTCTACATCAATCAATCACTCCGAAGCGAATCCACGGAGGAATTCGCAAATTGAATTGATGAATTTCACGAAAATAAGAGCCAAAGGATAGCAGAAATATCAAGACAGTTTCCAAGCAGGAGACAATCACCGAATCGTTCTCATATCAAATTAGAAACTTCTCCAAATTAAACTTCCGCCGTCCACCGTAAATCTTTAAAATCTTGAATCCTTCTTCCGCCGCTTCCCAAAGCGAGTGAAGCGTCACGCGACAAGAAGCGGCCGACCCAAATTTAAATTCGCCGCGCGGACACTAATTGGAGGGCTGAAGGAATTCGAAGGACTTCAAAGAACTCGCCGCGGCTACGCGGTGGAACGCGCAAAGCGACGCTCTTGTAAATTTTCAAACAGTTATCGTCCCCCGGCTGCCGGAGGAAACCGGAGGAAACCGGAGGTTAGATAGTTTCGGGCGAAACGCGAATACAGACGCGGAAGCCGTCGGTTCGATTATCAAAGGTGGGAGGAGTGAGAGAGAGAGAGGGTCAGGGATTAACGGTTATTTTATCGAATCATGGCAGTTGGGAGCAAGTAGAAATTGGCAACAGGTGGAACGGGAATTGCCGCAGAAGCCACCGCCCTGATCAATACTTAATTACGTGATTCTGCACGACACGCTCGCGTTCCGACTCGCCCGAACCTCGCCGTTTGTCGTCTCAACTTTTGATACGTCCGCTCGAACGTTTCTGATCTCCGTCGGCGTCGCCCCCCGCCGCCAACGTTAGATTTAAATTATTCCAGATAAGGGCCGTCGCCGAACGCGACACCTCGCTTCGACCCGCCAACTTCTGATCCGATATACGCTCGCGCTGCCAGACACAGAACTTCCTCCGGATGGAAGTACGTACCACTTCGGAACGTGGATCCTTCGAGCTGCAGGTGTCACTGTCATTCGTTTTATCTTTGCTCCGGAGAGTGACAATGACGACGGATGATTATTGCGAAAGTTGTCCTTTGGAAGGAGCCTTGGGGAGATTTTTGGGCTCGATGCTTCAGGAATAATTTTATGATGGAGATTCTATTGGTAATGATTAACGTTAACAATTGTAGAGCTAGCAGCAAGAGGGATGCAACTCCATTTTTATCTACTTGAGGTAGGTAGTAGTAAGTAGGAGTGGTACTTCAGTAGGTGCAGTGTTGACTCGAAGAACGGCTGGGTTTCAGAACCGGTCACAGCCCTTTTTCGAGTCAGGTTAGATCTCGGCCACGACGAAACGAGGAGACTCGCAACGGCGAAGAAGTGGTGAGGATAGAGAAATCCCTTTTTCGAATCAAACTCAGGCGTTGTTCTTTGAGTCAACACAATAAGATTGTTCTTATATCGGGACAGTACTGTAGTTCGCAATAGTCATCTCTGAACAATACATACAGTGTTGACTCGAAGAATGGCTGGGTTGCAGAACCGAGCGCAGCCCTTTTTCGAGTCGGGTTAGATCTCGACCACGACGGAACGAGGGGACTCGCACCGGCGAAGACGTGGCGAGGATAGAGAAATCCCTTTTTCGAATCAAACTCGGGCGTCGTTCTTTGAGTCAACACTGTAAGATTGTCCTTATATCGAAACAGTACTGTACCAGGGCCAACGCTGACCTTAAATCGAGTCAGAACTCGTGTGTCCTTATATCGAAACAACCTTATATCGAAACGCGCAGTCCACTTCTCCCAAACCACAGTCCAATAACCCTCAGCCCCCCAAAAACCCCAAAAGACCAATCCAGATCCTCCCACCTCCCAAACCCCATAATGGGACCGCACGTACAGCAAGCACCCATCGAATCTGCATACGCGCCCCCAGCTCCAGGCTTTATTTTCCTAAAACACGGAGGTTGGGGAAGGGAACGAGGCGATTCAGAGGCCGCATGTCCCGAAACGAAACCGCGTTAATCCGACGCGGGACATCTATAGCCTCGAATTAAACGAGTAACAGGCGTGCGGAGAGAGTTTGGGCCAGGGTCGTTGGAAAACGGTCGGACAATTCGCGGGGCACGCGTCATCGTCGGCAGGTTCATCAAGAGCTGACTCATTAGCCGGCATTGTGCGTCCGTTCGGCTGGCAACTGCATTACTTCGCTTTGATGCGTACCTGACCGAACGCCCCGTGCGCTCCTCTCTCTCTCCCTCTCTCTCTCTCTCTCTCTCTCTCTCTCTCTCTCTTCGTACGCACACACACCGCACTGCAGGCGGGATTTATATCTGTGTTACGAGCGGACGTTAATTGCTCGCGACTAATTTCACTCCGGCTCGTCCGGAATCTCCTGCCGGTGACACATAGCCCGCGGGACAATGGCCTTTGTTGCCCCGTTCGAATGCATTTATTTTTCACCCGTTTGTTTGCTTCCTGCTGTCCCATAGAGATCGAAATCCGTGAGCGAAATCGCGCCTCTCCCGGGTCTAGAGTCCCTTGACTTCGAGATCCTTGTCTGGGAACGATGATTTTAGGCTTCTGGGGAGTCGACTGCGTCTCCTGGGAAACCTGGGGAATCTGGGGAACTTCTGGAACCTGGAGGGAAGGCTACAGCAGTTCCTAAAAAGCGCCTAAGTGCCTCTGCCGTAATCATCTTCTGAGTGACATAATGAGGAACAAGTAGATTAAGTGGATGGCGTTTGGTGGTAAATATGGAGATGATAGTGAATGACAGTGAAGTGTCATACATAAATGATCCGTTCGAGGAAATTTTGAGCCTTCTTAGGGAAGTAAAAGCAAAATGTTACTTGCTGAATAACAAAATGTGATTCTATATGAAAAAATTAAAAAAAATATGTAGTATACTATTTTTTTCCCCATGGTGTTATTTTCCAGGAAATCCATTTTGGAGAAGTTAAAATTGAAGATGTAACGATTTCAAGTTAGAAATTTGAAAATTTGAAGGTTTAAAGATTTATAGAATTCAAATTAAAAATTTGATAAATGCAAATCGACAATTTAAAATTTTTTCGAAATTTAAAGAGTTATAATAGATTCAGAGACTTTTGGAATTACAATTTAAAATTTGAGGTCTTTGAAGTTCAAAATTCAAAGACCAAAAGTCGATGCTTTGAAAATTTAAAATTTGAAAAGTAATCTGAATGATATGCTAAAAATTACAGAAAAATTCAAATTTAATTTTCTTAGAGACGAAACCCCTTAAAAGAAAATATTATACCAAGAGTTTTCTTTACATTTTCACATGGAATCATCCTTTATTTAGTTCTAAAACAAGTTCCACTCCATCCTATAAAAGAACAATCTATTAAAAAAATATTCTGAGCTTTTTCTAGTGAACTAGCAGTGAAATTAAATTTGAATTAAATAAATATGATCTTTTAAGAGAATTTCGAGTTTTCCTGAAGAAATGAAATTCTGTAACTTGAAAAATATATACCTTCTATTCTTGTTCCAAAAAGTATTTCAACATCAAATAAAAAAAAACTCCCAACAAGCACTAAATAAGCGAAATAAAATGAGGGTTTGAAATTAGTCTCAAAAACGGGATTCACAGTGCATCTCTTCCAAAACAAAAACAAAAAAAAAAGACTAATTTCCAACCATCATAGCAATCAATCTCCACGCCGTCACACGAAAACAAAGCCTGCCAATTAATTCATCACCGTTGCCAAAGCCCGAGGCTCATTAAATTCAGGCAAATCCAAATCGCAATCCCAGGTCAATCCAATTTGAGTAATTCTTATGTTCCTCATAACTGTTAATACCGTTCGCCCAATCTCACACTTAATGACGATAAAGGTAACTTATGAAACTCCCAATTTAGGAGTTAAAGCGTAGCACTCCGCCACGAAAATTCCTCATTACTTCCAGGTTCCAATAATTAAAAGGAAACAACGTTAGCAAGATCGAGGTACGCGGAACGCGAATTTGAAGTGAAATTACAAGGACGCGTTCATGTATTCCGATGACGGATAAGAAGGGAAGGGCTCGATTGCTAGTCAGGATTCCCTCGAATTACCCGGGATAGAAGGATTTCCTGGGGAAATCATGACTGCGAGGTCGCGCTGTCATAAATTGTAGGGTCCGTGACTTCCCTCGCGCGATCCAAGTGCCGCTAATTTCCATCCGACTGGAAAGTATCTCGGAGAAATTGAAGTTTGATCGAGCCGAAGATCGATCAAATAATTTCCCCCGCGACGACAGAAATATATTCTCTCGAGCGCTTTACGATCGTCGCGCGTCTCGCTCCGTCGGCGAAGCGGGTGGAAGATTTCGCGAGCGGATCCTGTTTCAAGAAGATCCCGAGACTCGATTCTCCGATCCGTGGCAACGACGAACGCTTTAACGGCGCGGCGAGCACGAAGGGCGAACAGTATCGAATCGAGGCGCGCGGAAGTTTGCTCGACGATGACAGAAGGCTTCGTCAATATTTCAGCCGCACGCTCGGCGGAGCTTCGGGTCACATAAGCTCCCTATGACTCGCCGGGAACAAGTCTGGATACGCGAGAGTTGAAGTGGTTCGCGGCGAATTCGAGAGAGCCGAAACAGATTAGAGCAGGCTGGGTAGGTTGTAATGGTTTGAAGCAGATCCCGGGGAACTGGAGCAACGTTTTGAAGCGGATTCGGTAGAGTTAGAGCGAGTCGGAGCAGATTGGGACAGTTTGCAGGAAGCTGGGTGAAACAGGTTGTAGCAACTTCGGTCGAATCTGGGGTGATATGAAGCGGATTGAAGGGATCCGGGTTAGACGGGGAATCCGCGTCTCTGAAGGGGAATCAAAAACAGCAGAACTGCCTGAAACAAATCAGCATAAGATCCGATCTACGGGTGCCCGAAAAGTCTTCGGCTTCCGGACGATAACTCGGATCCTTCCCCGTCCGACCACTTCGAACACAAATTGAAAGAGAACCGTCGGCTGCGGAGATCGAAGAGTTCGGTTTTCTCGCAGTGATTTGTCAAGGACCGCAGATAAACGACTAGCGCGGGGAAAGTCCGCAACAATTTTAATCGCGTCAAGTTCCAGCGTCTCGCAGACAATCGAACAGGATTATTTAACCGCGACGGAAACACCCACCAGCCTCGGAGTCGTTTCGCGCGCTCTCGAACAGGGATTGTAACCGCTCCCTAACCCTAACCATAACCCGGGGTATCCGGCGAGGGTTACTGTAACCCACAGTAACCCTGAGAGAGCGGGTTACTACGTGCTACAGAGAGCGGGTTACCCGTTCAGAGCGGGTTAGAACAACCTAAGGGTACGTTCACAATGTCTATTCTGCTATGTACTGATGGACAGTATGAGTGTATCCTAATATATAAAGCATTCAACTATAATATACGTAAGGTAACGCATACAGATATGGATCCCATGTCATAATTAACAATTTCGAAAATCCAGAAAATATGATTCAATTTCAACAAACCGATTTCGATAATTTTTTTTCAAAATTAAACGTACTGTTCGAAAAAAATGAAAAAAACATTTTTTGACTTATATTTATCCAGTATTTTTGGATTTTGAAATTTGAGTCCGTTTTTTAAAAATGTTTATGTCAATCGATTTTTTTGAAAATATTTGTGAAAAAACTTACACATATTCTACGAATTTTAATCATCACTCGACGAAGGACAACACATAACTTATAATTTTTTTCGATTTTTCAATTTTTTTTTCACTCAAATTTTTGATTTTTATTTCCATGTCTTATTATTTATTATTATGAATATAAGAGAAGCTTTTTACTTATTAGACAAATACAAAAAGAAAAACAATAGTGTGTTTTTTAGGAATAATCTAATTTATTATATAGATTTTATAACAGAACTTTGCTACTTATTAGATAAATATAATTAAACAAATATGAGAAATTCAGATTTGAATTCTTATTTAAAAAAAGGACAAATAATTAGATTATTTCCAAAAACACACTATTGTTTTTTTGGTGTTTATAAAATGAGTAACAAGCTTCTCTTAGATTCATAATAATAAATAATTAGGCATGGAAATAAAAATAAAAAGTTTGAGTGAAAACAAATTTGAAAAATCGAACAAAATTATAAATTATGTGTTGCCCATTATCGGGTGATGTTTAAAATTCGTAGAATATGTGTGTTTTTTTACAAATTTTTTCAAAAAAATCGATTGACATAAACATTTTTAAAAAACGGACTCAAATCGCAAAATCCAAAAATACAAATAAAATAAAATTGTCATAAGTGCATAAAATCCACAGTCTACTGATTATCATTTCGAAAAATGATTACAATTTCCATCATTCATGATAAGAGTGTCGTTTAGTAATCTCTAACCGTATTTGGGTAACCCGCTCAGAGAAAACCTAACCAGGCCTGGGTTACGGTTACAATCCCTGCTCTCGAAGGAGTCCGCGACTCGGTTGCGCGTCTAGTCGACAAATTGAACCATCGAATCGGATTCCCGGTCCCGATTCGCTCGCAGGCGCCCATCAATCCGGAGCGAATCGAAGACCGCCGCGCCGCGAGCTTCTGTTTCGTCGTTAAAGACGCGGGGGAATTGGAAATCTGCTGATTATTGCGCGGACGCGCGACGAAAAGAGCGAACGAGGAGGACAGGGAAAGAGGAGCGCAATACGGCGCGCCGGGTACCCCGCATCGAAACGATTTTTCCAACCGGAGGCTGTGAAACAGGTTGTTCCAGCGACCGAACGGAAAAAAGAATAAGTGAAAGAGAGAAAGGGAGAAGGAGAGAGGAGCGATTATACGGCGAGGAGAGAACGGAAGGAGGAGAAGCAGCCGGTGAACTCGCCTTTTTATTCACCTCCGCTCGGCTGCTCCGCTCAAGGCGCCCGCGGAACCGTACGCACCTTTTCTTACGGAGAGCGACCCTCTCGTAATTTCCCGCCTCGCCGTTAAATTTCGCCGGGCTAAGCGGTGGAATTAATCGCGTTAAGTAGAGTTTCCAAACGCGGTGCCACCCCTGCGTTCGCCCGACGATCGACGCGAGCTTTCAGAGACCCTGGAAGACTCCGCCAGACTAGGCGCGGTTTGCGGCGGCGAAAATTCGACGCGAAAGAAACGACGACGTGACGGAAGCCGGTTTTTATCGTCGCGTCAAGTGGCTGGAACGAGGAATCTGGGAAGAGGCGATGGGAACGGGCGAACGAACCTGCTTTCTGAAATATTGGCTCTGAGGAGTGAAGAGGATTTTTGGAAAATATTTCTTTGATGTTTACATTTTGCTTGAGGGAAATTTTTAGATGACAGGAAATCAATGTGAAAGAGTGCGTTTTTGTAATTTGATATCTGGGCTATTATCTCGTTATTACACTGCGAAAGTTTATTATTATTTGGAGTTATTAGTTATTATTTAGACTTCATATCGTTTTCATAGTTGGTCTTATGTATTGCCAGACATTTTTCTTGCGAAAATGTATCAAAGAAATATGTATTCAATATCCACTGTAGTACATAATGGTTATTTTTCATTTAACTCCTTGAGAATATAATTCTTTTAATCAACGTGCATTAATCAAGAGAAGAATGAAACTATTAGAAGAATGTGAGAATTCTGTCAGTTTGAAATATGCTAATTCTAAGACTGTTTCTGATTTTTTCCTATAAGATAATAACATAATAGAAGAATCAAGAATCTTTTACTTTGAGAATATATGCATACAATCGTTGGTAGTAATGGTAGTTCGTTTGATTCAGTAGTTAATGTCTGCAATTAGTCAGACAAAAATTAGGAAGATTAGATGAGAAGTACTTATTCTGTTTTCAGACATTACTGCAACGGGTTTTCATCCATTAAGATTGTTATAAAATTGTTTAAATAGTCAAACATTTATTAATGAAGCAGAACAATTTATTGCTGACTTTTTAGATTGTAAAAATCAAGAATTCCTTTGCAGAAATTAATAATCATTCACTTGGATAATGCAACAAACTGTAAATGAAAAAAAAAATGAAAATACTAAAAACAATTATTGTATCTGTACTATAAAAAATTCAATAGAGTTTTTTCATTGACCTAACGTCAATATTTTATATTTGATTATTTTCTTCTAAATTGGATAAATGTCCACAAAACTTGAAACTCTTTATATTTTTGTCCACAAAATATGTAGTGAAAAATCTACTATTTTATTACACTTAGCTACAATAAATTTGAACAAAAGCAAACCAAATTTTCAATTCTTTTTCCGTTAAAGTAAACCTCAAACTTTTTAACAAACCTAAAAATTTCCAATATTCTCATTATCTTTGCATCGATCCAAATCCTGCTAATTAATTCTTGTAAAAACATTCCTCAAATCATAGCAAACGATAATAAGTTTCCCAAATTGTTCCAGCTCTCAAAAAAAATTTAGTACCTTCTCAGTAATCAGTCAAACACTGAAATGATCTTGAATTTAAAATCCGCAGATCTTTGACCCTCCTGGGAAATTCTTCAGAAGTTCATCTACGAGTTCGAATTCTCTCTGCCAAGATTGATAAGAGGGAAGCCCTTATTTTTTGTACGCAGGTATTTAAAAGAGGATGGCTAATAACAGATGCGGTTCCAATATGCTTGCTAGAAGTCTACATGATTGAGATAGCTTCGACTTAAAAGGTAACTAACTACGAAACGCACCAGAGCGTAACATCCTGCAGGTTTGTAGTCGATAGCCGTGGCGTGACTTCACTTCGAATCGTATTGTGTTCTTTGGACAGCCTTTCGTAACTGCTGTCTACACGCTTTCTTGGAATTCGTTAACAGGAAATCGGCAGTCAAAGGAGAGTAGAAAATTGGTGTTATTTTCTATTGAACTCGGTGATCGCAATTATTTTAATGTTAGTATAATTATTAATCCCCAAACTCCGAAACTGTATAATAAAATATCCAAGGGCTCTGAAAATCTGAATATCTCAAGTCAACTTCAAACAGTCTATCAAGTAATTTTCCAAGTACTGAAAAAGTAATCCAACAATAAGATCGAGCGTAATGAAATTCAAGTTCAAGGAGGCGAAAATTAGAAGCTTGACGCAAATTATCTGAAGGATAACAATATCGATAAGAGGAACGCTCGACGGCTAGAAAATTCTTAATTGAAAATTTCCCCGGAGCCTGGAAAAACAAAGGTATCGAGAGGACCGCGTCTGAAAAGGGTTGAGCGTCTGGGATCGAAGAACGAACGCTCCTGAATGGAGTAAGTTACGAGGGAACGTGTAATAAAGCTGGCGGCCTTGTAACGCGATCGTAAATAATCGTGTACCCGGCGTCTTGGTGAATTCAGCGACGATAAGGGCGGGGTTTTTATGGTAATCGTGGCGAATATCGAGAAGAATCTTGTGTCGCGTCCTTTAAAGCTATTACCTCATTTATTTGAGTTTCCCGGGGCAAAATAAAGAATTCCGCGGAGATACCGGGGAGGAAAGCAGCTTCGCAGAATAATTAACGACCTTCCAGCCTCCTATCCGCGCGCGGCAGATAATGCGCAGGTTGAGCTGCGTGAAGTTTGGAAACTACTTTCTCGAAGCACAGCTAAGAATGCCGAGGATACGCCATTTTTTCTCTCGCAAATATTTTCCACGTCTTTAATCAATTTTCCGTAACGCTTTGATATCGCCCTGATGGGCAGAAATAATTTCTGTTTCGCGTGTAAAATAAAAAGCATTTATGTATATTGAAATTATATTTCTACTCGCTTTGTTTGCGCGAACCGTCGACTATATTTTTTATTCGATTTAACGTAGATGTAAAATATATTTCTATGGAAAGTACTGAACAAAGAATATTTCCAACGGCGAAAGAATGTTATTTCTATCCGATTTATTTTTCAGAAGAAATCTCCGTGTCATGAATTAAACCGAGCCTCACGCTGAATTCACAACGAGTTTCGAGTGTCTGTTTCATCTCGCGGATCACCGGGGGGGACTTCGATTAACCGGAGACCTGTATTTCCCACCTTTCCCAGATAATCGAAAAAAGGTACTGCATTTCCTGGCGCGCCGTTCGACGTCTTGTCCTGCGCGAGGCAATATCCCGAGAGGGGGGAAAAAAAAAATTAAAAACAACACTTCCGGGATTGCCTCGCCAACGGAACCTTCGATTATTCCCTCTTTCTAGATATTCGAGGCGGAATAGAAGAAAAGAAAGATTATTGTGGAAGAATAAAACCCAAGGAACACGGCGAAGATTAATAAATTCGACACTGAAGAGGTTAAACAAACCTTCCCTCGCAGCGAACCCGGTCGCGGTTCACTCCGGCGTTTAGCAACAAAACCGTGAAACGGATAAAAAAAAACAAAAAAATGGAATCCGATTTCCCGTAAAATTCCATTTTTATCATTCGCGGTGCAGCATTGCGTCAAGCGCGGCGAGAGCGTTTCAACCGAAATTAATCGCCGTGTTACAGGATAAATCTGAACTTGACAAATACGAAATCGCGCGATTACACGTATCGGTGCAAGCAGAACGCTCTAATTGGCGTATAATCGCGACGCAGCTCGCCGTGAACACGCGCGCGAGTCAATTGTTGGCGGCGCTTTTTGTTTTCGGCGTTGAACGATCGACAAAAGTCGAGGAAATCGAGGCGTGAGATTTGAAAATTTGTCTACATTCAAATGTCAGCACTGTTGTTGTTTTTTTAACGTTGCGTAGTATAATTACAATAATTACAATCAATTAGACAAATATTCAATGTCGTCCTTCGAAAGCCTTTCAAACCTAATATCCCTTTCTTGAGAGAATTTTTTAAAAATTGTCATTTCCTGGCTCAAAATGGATCACCAATATTTGAACTCATAAAAATGCAAAAGGTGAACGAGGGAAAATTGTGCCACACAATCTTTGCGTCTTTAAACCGAACTTTTCTTCGCCAAAAGATCTTCCCAAGAATTGGAATTTTTAGTCTCAAAACGGATCATCAAATTTTTTCCAAAATTTCGGAGGATTCCTGGCTCACGGTATTTAATAAGTAGACTGCGGAAGTTTATGCATTTATGGCAATTTTCAAATTACAAAAACCTGTAAGGACGCCTGCAGATATAAAAATGCAACGAAATATAAAAGATATAATGCATTTTATAGTATTTAGAAAATAAAACACACATTTATTTAAGATTCAGTTGCTGTTGTATGTCTATAAAAATATTAATTTGCATAAACTTCCGCAGTCTATTAATAAGCAACTGAAAAAAAAAATATGTAAGAGATGAACAGGGAAAAATTGTATCGCATAATTGCGTCTTTAAACCGAACTTCTCTTCCTCGACAAATCTTTCCAAAAATCGCAATTTCCAGTCGCAAAATTTAGAGGAATTTAGTCTAAATTTCAGGAATTTAGAGAGATTTCCGGCGCACGGTATGAGGAACTCTAAAAAAAAAAATGGAGGAGATAAACGGGGAAAAATCGTGTGGGATAATGCGCGCGATAGCAGCGCGCGCAACAGATACGGAGGCGAGCGGATAATCTGCACCGAGGGGCGTGAAAAGGGCGTTTCTGATAGCCCTGGTTCCAAACGTTCCTATCATTTACGATGAAGTTACGCTAATCTCGCTGTTAACGCGTGACACGCGCCGTCCCATCCCTCGACAACTTCATTCGAACTTTACTGCGCCGTGCCGCGCTGTCACGGTGATAATGGGGGGATTCTTGGGGTCGTGTGTGAGGGCACGACGTAGAGAAAACTGACACGATTTGCGAGGGATTTGGGGAAGTTTCTGAATGGAAGTTTGTTTGCTTTGAATTAGGGATGATTGCGGAGATGATAACGTCTCCCGTCGCGGCAACGCGAATTTCCGGTGATATATTCTGAGGGACGGAAGTTTTGAAATTTTGTTACTGGGGAAATAATAACAAATTGCAATTAACGTTACGCTGCGCTTGAGAACTTCGATGTCTCAGTTTCTTTAACCCTCCGTAGGCAAATTAGGTTCAACCCCCATTTTTTACGGTCAGTGCTGGGTACAATTCAAATAAAAAGTATTGGAAAT
The DNA here is from genome assembly GCA_030770465.2 of Perdita meconis. Classification (NCBI taxonomy): domain Eukaryota; kingdom Metazoa; phylum Arthropoda; class Insecta; order Hymenoptera; family Andrenidae; genus Perdita; species Perdita meconis. The sequence continues at coordinate 5,164,169 of JASKOS020000001.1, forward strand.
AGTAATTACAATACTTTTATTCAAATAAAGTAGTATTTCAGCATTTATTTTATTTCTTAGTTCTACATAGAAGGATAATTGAAAATATCTATTTATTACACATGTATAGGAACTATTAATTGAAGTAATATTTGCTGTGCGATGTTTTAGAAATAATTATTTGAAATAATAGTTTTCGTAGAATGTATTACGAATAAATATTTGAAATAATATTGTTTTAAGGATATATGAAAATTAATTATTTCAACTAGTATTTCATAGTATTTTACTTACATCTTTCTCTTACTCTATAATGTATAAGCATAGTTATGAATGTCTAGATATATCCATAGCTTATTTCGGAGAAAGGTAGTGCTGAAGTTTCATTCCACTAATAATAGCAGAAATATTTATTTCAAGTAACTATTTTAAGTTCGTGCTGCGAAACACATAATTGAAATACATATTTCATATACTTGAGAGATTAAATATTTCAAATAGTATTTCCACTAATACAAAAATAAATAGATATTTCAAATTATTCAAAATAACATAGTTTTGGAAATAATCTCTGAAAATATTTTTATTTTTTATTTCAAATATTATTTTACCCAGCCCTGCTTACGGTTATGAACTCCGAAGAAATTCAGGAAATATTCTGAGATACTTATCAAGGTTTCCACTATATTTCACGATCGTTCATTAAGTCAAGTGTTTCAAACTGTTTCCACGAGGGGGGATAAGAAAAATTCGGAGAATATTTAAATATTGCTGGTGTCATCAATGACCCAGATTGCTCGCGGCGAGCTCGCAGACGAAAATTTAGGACTATACTAAGGACGCCGGCGGAGGAAAGTATGTCGTAAAGAATATTACAGGCTTCCTAACCGCAGATGGTTAGTACCGTGCGGTTAGTCAGTACACGGATACTGGATAAGAGCTTCCCTCAGTCCTGCCTCTTATTTACAAGTTTACTGCACGCGATTAGCGTTTTCTCCGATGAGTAACTCGATAGCCTCTCTCCACAGCTGCGACGAATATTTTAAATAATACATCGCGAGCGATCTTTACTTCATTCGGTTTCCAAAATAATATTCCTCTCTTAGACAAACCCAAAAATCTAAAAGCGTTTTTATATTGACGCATCTTCAATTCATTTATAACGTTCACAATTTTGCGGAGTCAAAAACGTGACAAATAAAACAGAAACTATGATTTAAAAAATATTTCTGATCGTTCTACAAATCTACAAATCTACAAAGTCAAATTATATGCTTGACCAAACGGAAAAACTGGAAAGACGCTAAAAAATTACTCCTAGAAATCCTCGGAAATATTACTGAGCGTGTAACTACTTAACGCCGTGCGCTACAAGCGAAGCTACATTCAATTATCCGCGTTAAAATTGTGGAACGAGAAACGATCGGCACTAACGAGAAACTGGACAGCGATTTTTGCCACGATAGGTGGAAACAGAAGGCAGAAACCCTCGTCGGTCATGCACCGATTCGTTATTCATCGCGCGTCGTGTAATCGCGTATCACCGTTTAAGCGCAATTTGACGCTACGCCGCCACCGACTCGCTCCTTTCATTCTGACTCCGTGTCTCAACCTTGAAAATTAAGTAAAGAGGGCAAGGTGGCCGTCGCCTCGGATACACTCCCGATAAATGGATCGATAAATTGCAGCCCGTTCCTTTCTCACGGCGGTTTCCCGCGGGCAGCATCGACGGTTTCCTTTTATTTTTCCAGAAAAATCGTGATTGGCGGGTAAGGATACTGTCAGCTGCATCACGTCGCACAAGTTTGCAACTTTGAAGACATGTACGTCGTTAAGGACAGGAAAAGACATCAAATACTGAGAATCTCATCATCGTTTCCTTGTAAAAGTAATTTTATGTTCACTTTCGTTATTTTTTCCTCTTTTTATTCTTTCAAGCGGAACAAATTTTATTTACTTGGCAACAATTTCTGGGGGACCCACGAATTTTATTCATTTTGGGAGAAATGGAAGCATTTAATACTTTAATACAAAATTTTTGTAGTATATTGAATTGAATAAATGGGATTTTGAGATTTGTTTTATGTACTTTTGACGCCATAAAGTTGCGAAAATTCAACTAATTATTAGAAGAACTGAATTTCCTATTATTGTATTATAATAAATATCTGTAATAAAATTAGACTGTAGAATCAAATAAGTAGAAGTTTGAGATTCCTTTTTTGGACTTTTGATTCCATAAAGCTTCAAAATAAAATTATACTAACTCTGGAAACAGCTGAAATATTTCTTGTAAGTTAAAATTTGCCTTTGAATATTCGTATCATTACGTTACAATGAATATCTATAATAAAATTAGACCGCAGAATTATGAAATTTCGTTTATGTACTTTCGATTCCATAAAATTGCAAAAATTGTACCAATTTTTAGGACGGCTGAAATTTCCTCTTGAATATTCCAAGTCAAATATGCATAATAAAATTGCAAATTGGCATAACGCACCATGAGAGAAAAATGAAATCGAAAGTGCGTTCGAAGAAATTCTGGCAAAAACCGGTGACGAAGGAGTATCAGGGCGAGAAACAAGAAATTAGATCCGTTGTCCGGAGCATTAAGCCGCTATCAAAGCGGGAATCCCGGCGGATGAAAGGAACGTTTAAGAAGGTGCTCGAGATACCGAATTCAGTGAACGAATAACAGCGGTCGAACTCTTAATCCGGCCTTGTTTCCGCCTCTGGAGGGAAAACTCTTCGGCACAATGCAGCGTTGCGCCGAGTTGCGAGCCACTTGGAAAAAAGTTCCGGCGATTTGAACGGAGAAAAATTAGTTTACCGGGCTTCGTTGCCCTTAATTAACCGGCGCGTAAAAGTCCGCGCGTAAATAGAGCGCGTGAACGGAAATCGCGCGCTCGAGGAAATCGAGTGGTTCGGGGAAAAGTGCGCGGAGATTTCGTCGTTGGATATTTTGATATCGGCCTTGGTCGTCCAAGCAATGGAATTTATTGATCGACGGCGTCGAACAAAAATATCGCAACGCTGCCAGTTTATGGGATATTTAATCAAGAATAGTAAATATTTCTCAGCATCGCGATTTCGAACGAAAAAGAATCCACAGGAATAATCGTCCGCGATGAATAAATCGCGAAGGCGATTCCAATATCGCGCAGGTACCGCGCGCAAGGATCGCATAAATCAGAAAGGATCGTTAAATCATTTCGCCTAATAACGCAGAACAGCAGCGCTTTATCGACGGAAAATAGTTCCATTTCCGCGTACAATTCCGTCCCCCGCAATTACCATTCCGGCTTTTTAACGAGTCGACCGGTAATATTATGCGGAGCGACCGAAGCCACGCGATACCTCGAACACGTCTGATAACCGCGACACGCAAGACGCATCAATCATAGCGCGGCTCCACCCTGGCCATTTCCATGGAATGGCCAAGGATCACGTAAGACACCTGTTGACGACTAACGAACCCGACCGAGCCGCTATTCTATCGCGAATTAATGTTTGCTCTCCGCGTTAATTCCCGCACGCGAATTCGAACCCGCGCCGCGCGGCCCGGCGCTGAATATGACAGAGGCGACGCGACGGGGCAAACGAAATCGCTGGACGAAAGGGCAGGCTAATGTCCGCTTTGATACCGCGCGACAGCCCCATTCGTACGCAAATTTTATCGCCCCGCTATCTCCAGGTTTCGTCGACGCGGGCTGAATTTATTTTTGCGACTCCGTCCCCCCGAGCGACGAATCGATCGACGGCGGACGCGTTCTGCGTGGGCGGATGCGGGGTTGCCTCAATTTAAGGACGACGTTCTCTGTCTCGGCGATGAGAAATGTAGTGGTTCGAAGAGCGATCCTTTTTAATGAGAAAAGTAGCGGAGAAGTATTCGACTTGAAAAGTAGCTGCTGCTAGATTCGAAAATTGGTCATTTATCATTCAAAATTCTTGGCTTCATATACCGCATTTCCAAACAGTTTTTTAATGTTTCTACTCTCGTAACGCTGTATAAGTCTTTAATTCGTTCTATTTTGGAATAGAGTCAATCGGGGTAAAGCACGCAGTGGGTAAAAGTACTCACTTTTGCTGTTTAAATAAAACCGTTTGGCCTATCGTCAAATACTCGTTGCATTTTATGAGTCTATTAAATATGCTACCGATAGCGCAAAAACGTGTTCCTAATATCACGGTACTTTCGGCTCAGTGAAGCAAAAACAGCAAACGGCGTACTTTTACCCGCTGCGTGCTTTTACCCCGAATGACTCTGTGGCTCAATCATCTGGTCTCCATATTATAAAATACACATAAGATCAATTGAACGAGTACAACACAAATTTCTTAGGTTAGCTTCTTATTACACCGATACACCCATCTCTATTTACTGTCATAACTATGACTCAGTTCAGTTGCGTTTTGGGTTAATGACACTAGAAGAACTCCGCACCTCGGCCGACCTCCTGTTTGCATACAAGCTTATAAACCAGTTGATTACTTGCTCTTATATTCTCCATGAACTAAACTTCCCCTGCGTCACCTTAGGTGTCATTCTTTTTTCGCAACTGAACTGTATCGAACACTTTATGAGCAGTTCAATTCTTTAAACTGTATACAGGGTGGGGCAATAACTATTAGCACCTCAGATATCTCGGAAACTATAAGTTACACAGAAATATTTGCTGAAATAAAACTGCACAGTACGAAGGGGGCCATCCGGTGGCGACAATAGTTTTTTTGCAGGTGGAGGTACTTCGGACATTTGAAGGTCACCTCCTTTTTTTAAATGGATCGGTATGTTTTTGCTTCCGTATCATGATAGAGGATCTTAAAACGAGTTCAACGACCTGTTACATAAGGTCATTGAAGGTCATAGAAAGTAGAGAAAGGCGATAATACTTATGGTTTTGGTAGTAAATGAATCGCCTTTCTCTATTTTCTATGACCTTCAATGACCTTATGTAATAGGTCGTTGAACTCGTTTTAAGATCCTCTATCATGATACCGAAGCAAAAACATACCGATCCATTTAAAAAAATGGAGGTGACCTTCAAATGTCCGAAGTACCTCCACCTGCAAAAAAACTATTATCACCACCGAATGGCCCCCTTCGTACTGTGCAATTTTATTTGAGCAAATATTTCTGTGAAACTTATAGTTTCCGAGATATCTGAGGTGCTAATAGTTATTGCCCCACCCTGTATATTTAAATGTTAACCGTTTCTGCGATGAACTCGATTTCTACGACAGTCCCTTCAACTCTTTTAGGGCCGATGTACACGAGCGACGCGATGTCGCTGTGACTGCTGCGATCATTGCGATTTCGTGTCATTGACGTTGCCCAATTTATTTGATTTGTGAAAAACAAAGTAGTATGCAGAATCGCAGCGACGTTTTGTCGCTCGTGTATATCGGGGCTTAAACAGTCCGTCCTAAAGTTAGTTCATAACTCGTTGCGTTAATTATTATTATAATTATATACAATTTTTTTTATTTTTATTTTTATTGTTATTATTCTTATAATTATTTCACAATTCTATTATTTCTTTCTTCTTTCTTTCTTTCTTTCTTTCTTTCTTTTTGCATTGTTGCATATATTTTTGTTTTTACTATATTGTATTATACTATGTTATCTTCTTTTTCTTATTTTGTTTTTGTAACCAAAGGGTTCTAACCCGTACACAAGAAATAAATTATTATTATTACTATTATTTAGCGAGATGCATTTGACGTTCATTCAACGCGGAAAGAAAAATACTGTTGCACACTTAACGATCGCAGATTGGACCTCATCGCGACTGCTAATCGAGGAAATAGTTTTCCAAGAATCCATGAAACGAGCTCAAAGATAACGAAACGTAAAAGCATCATGACATACAAAGATAACTTATTCCTAATGATTGACAGCCTCGTGTCCGATCACCGATCACAGGTCAGATCATTTATCCGCCAGATCTTCCCCGCTTTATTTATCGCCCCCTTCCAGGAACCAGTGAGGATACCTCTAACCATTAACTCGACGAGAACACGACCACCATGCAAACATCGCGATAATGAAAAATTGAAACGATTCCCAGGAAGGTTCGCAAGCGATCGTCACCTCAGATCCAGTCATGTTTGTATTAGTTGGGTAACAGTTCTATCGCCCTCGGAAACGACACCGACGTGATATACTATCAATACTCGTAATTATAGTCCACTCCGAACAAATTGCACCAATCCTCATCAATCTCAACCTGCCTTCCACTTATCTAGAATCAAAAGACTTAAACGCTTCCTGCTGGATGCCCTCCTAACGACTCAGCAAAACGTTTCCAATGGAGAATTAAAAACCGAACCGCGAGAACTGCCCGTCGATAAACCCGCGCGACCATTGCTCTGGGAAGCATCAGGTTCGCTCGATCCCCCCCCCCCCCCCCCCCCCGTCCCCGATGATCCATAAAACGATAAGGCGAAACGATCCGCTCGCGACAGCGACGGTCCCCGGATTTTATCGAGGCGCGTAACCCGCATTAATAAAATCGGCCGGAATCCGCGGCGTAACGCGGTATTCAAGTGCAAGATCGAACACGCCATAAATGAAAATCAACCCTAAACTCGGATTTTACGGGCGAGAGGGTTACGAACGGCGCAATGAAAATCGCCGGATCCACTCGTTTCCAGGGGCCATCATCGTGCGCGCGGCCGTGTAGCCGGCACTTAGCGGATAACCATTGACGATCAACAGATTTTGAGAAACATGGCATGTGTCGCGTCGTCCCCGCGCTTCGTCGATCAGCCAGGTTTACGGGATTAAAAGAGGGCGGCGAGAGAGGCGCGACGCAAGAATCAAAGCGAAGCGAGGAGTTGAAGAACCCCGTCGGACCGAACCTCTGCTACGCCGAGCCTATCCGGCTTGATCGTTAAAGCGACGTTAACTAATTTCGACTAATTGCTAATACTGCACTCCGACTTCCCGTAATTGGAGACGATTAATTCGAAGGCGGCCGCTCCCCTCGTCGCCCGTCGAACCCCTATGCTTGCTCTTTCGATCGATATCAATCGTTTAGCGTTAGAACTGGGTCGTCCTAACGGCCTTCTCCGCCTCTTTCGACCGTCGCGTCGCGGCATAGACGCGTCGACGCCGATTATAGGGAAGATCCGCGCGAAACCCTCGTTAAAGGGGTGCGCTCTGCCCCTCGACGCCGGGGACATTATCGCTTTGAGCTATGATCGGTCGGCCAGAGCTCTCTCGACGATCGAACGATCCTCGTTCGCCGGCTGCTCTATGTCTGAGGTGTGGCTGGAGCTGTTGTCGCGACCCGGTTCAGAGCTTTGTGCCGGTAGTCGAATCCCAAAGACACGGTTTCGAAAAGGATCTTTGCTTTGGAAGACACTCGGATTAGGTTTGAGAAAAATGGTGGAGCAAAGGATCCCGAAGACGTGGAAATGCGCAGCGGCGGCGAATATTTTTCGCGACGAGAACCGTGCAGCTCTGAAATGGACAGTTTGTTCGAAAACTTTCGCGAATAATTTTCTTCGAACGTGCTAGCCGACATTTTAAGTTCGTAACACGTGAAAAAGTTACATTTAGATGCTATTGCTAATAATTAATTTAATAATTAATAACTTTTCGTTCTGTCTGAACGGAGAAAACTGAATTACTCTTACTTTTTAATTATCTAAGGGTTCAATTAATTCATGCACTAGTTATTAGAATACTGTGAAGTGCAATTTAAACCATGATCTAATAACGTTTCACTAATAATTAGTATTTCATTTCAGAAATATCAATTCGGTTGATCGAGATTCTACAGTATAAGACAATTTTTTAAATATTTTCCCAGTTCAGATGGAAAGAAACAGACTTCTTATTATACCTGCTCAATTCATCCTAATATCTAAAATTTAAAAGATTTGAAAAAATAATTTCACAAAAAGTTGAAGTTCATTTAAAAAATTCGGATACAATGAAATGTAGTCAATAAATTCACTATAATCATATCGTAAAGCTCCCTCTGAACCGTGTTGTAATATAAAAAAATTCTTTGATCGGTTTACTAAATAATAAAGTAATTTACGCTGATCATGTTTCGTGGTTTATCTTGTATAAAATTCGTAAAATATTGAAAGAATATTCGCAAATATTCAGATATTTATGAACAGGTGAATCTAAAAAGCTCCAAAAAGCTTTAATCACATTGAAAAAAAATTCTGATTGAAGCAAAATTATGCAGATAATGCAGACTTACTGACATTGAACTGAGTGGTCGTTTCGCAACCAGCGAAAGAAAAAGCGCGTTTAGTCGTCCTGTTGCGGAAAAATCGCGAGGACAGGGGCAGATCCAGGGCAGGTTCGGCCTGAGAGACAGTCAGGATGAATTTATCGCTTACCTGAAACAGAAAGAGGATCCTCTGATTAGCATTCCCGTTATTGCGCGGATGCAAATTTCGCCAAGGCAGATTACGCGAAATTCTCGTGAAATATGGTAACTTCAGAAAACTGCGCGCGGCTCGTAGCCCGATTTCAAAGCTGATTTATGAGCGCGGAAGGTGATATGCAAGAGAAAAGATAACGGAAAATGGTGGTAAAAATTTTGAACCTTGATTGCAAAAAAATACTACCACGACTCTTGTGAATTTTTCAAATTCATATAAATATCGATCGAATTCTTCTGAATAAACATTTATTAAACGAAGTTCGTCTTATTGGTCAATTCTCCATTTCCCCGACGAGTAAATTATTAACAAATGTTCCAGGGCAAAAGACGCAAGGTGTGGCAGTTAGATTCTCCCACAGGGCGAGCCGTAATTGTCTTTATCTACTCATCGAACAATTAAGTCCAACTTTTAACCTTATTAGATGCATGGACGTCGGTTAAACTGTTCACGTGCACCAGAAACGGATTATGTCCTTTTACGCTTAACGGCTCAGATAATATCAGTTACGAACTGAAACTCGGTTCACGCAGTGTAACGCGAATATCACCAGCGGTAAATCATCGTCGGTGAACGCGGCGAGTCACGGTTCCCGGGCGGATCGCGATCCCTTTTTCTCCGAATCGATCGAAAGTATAATTGATAATAAAAGTTCCCGAAGCTAATGCCGCGCGATAACCCCGCGATTTATGGACAGGGAGGAACACGGCATCTGATACCCTCTGAGGATCTGGCACTTCCGAAGTACTTCGTCTTCTATCGCTTTACTTCCCATTTTCCATTACATTCGTTTCATTTTTCCATTCTAATCTATTTTTGTATTCATTAAGGTGAATGTCCCAATTTCTGCTCATTTAAGCGTTCACTCGTTATGAAAAGGATATAAAAAATTTGTTTACAGTAAAAATTTGCAAAGTAGGGTAGATGTCCCAATTACTGCCAGTGTCTCAATTACTGCCACTTCATTTATTTTACTTAATAAAAACGTAACGGATACAAAATAGCATACAAAAAATGTTTATAATTAAATTTAAAGTTTTATTTACATAAAAACGAAGAGATATATGTACTTTTATGTATGCAGTATTTAAAAATTAATATTAAAGAATGAAAGTGCCATTTGAACGTCAGAAACGCGACCACATAAGTAGAAAATGGCGCCAGGAGCATGCTGCAGAAAGAGGTATGTAAGAATTGTTTTAATGATACGACAAACAAAATAAGTGATATTCATTGTTATACAATAATAATTAACGGTGACAGTATTTGGGACAATATTTTTCGGCTTGTCCCTATCTCTGTCGTCAGTATTCGGGACAAGAGAACGAGACTGTCCGTATAACTGTCACCTTTCAAATACTGTCGAAGTCTAGCCTCAAAAATGTATGTCCTGAACACGGTGTATCGTGGTCCTGAATCCTCAGTGTATTTATAATTAAGTAAAATCATCTGATTTATAATTATGTGTTTTAGTTTGTAATATTTAGTTAACTATAATTGGTGCATATATTTTTTTTACAGTTATTCAGTTTTGTATTAGTATTTTATTATTATAGATTTATTATATGTACAGAATAGACAGTTATTGGGACTGACAGTTATTGGGTCACAGTTATTGGGACTGATAGTTATTGGGTCACAGTTATTGGGACTGACAGTTATTGGATGGCAGTCATACGTACAAGACAATTTCTGAGGTGGCAGTTATAGGGACATTAGGATTACTCGCAGATTTTAATTATTTATTAATTAATTGTTCATATTAAATGTATAGAAGTATTTTCTAAAAATTAATGAGATGTTAAATAATATTCTGTTCCAAACTGTGACGATTTTTAGGTTATGCAACACGTAAAATAATTAAATGAAGTTACATTATAACCTTAAGGTGGTAGTAATTGGGACATCTACCCTAATTGATTAATACCTCGATAATGAATCAATTAATTCAAAAATATTTTAAAAAGATGTTATATGACGTTTAATTATTAATAATGGCTACTTCAATGAAGTACTCTAAATGTCCGTATTTCTGCTTACTACAAATAACTCACAAAAAATCCAGCAAAAATTCAGAGTAAAATACAGTAAACATTTTTAGTATTAAATACGATTTATTTCTGCACACACTACATTCGGTCCGATTATCGAATCACAATGAAATTGCTATTCTTTAGTCTAAGCAGTAAGAATACGATCAAAACGAGTAAGTTCCTTGTTCTAAAATTTTTTTCGTTGCTTACGTAGTACTTTCTTTCTAACAAACCTGTGCATCACTTACATGAATGATCAAAGAACTTATAATTACTTTTTTACAATTATAATACAAACGTAACATTTATAATAATAAGAAAAATACGAAGTGATTAGAAATCAGGACATGAGCAGAAATTGGGACATTTAAAGCACAAATAAAGAATTAGAATTTAAAAACAGTATGGTTAATGTTCTAAATTCTAAAGTATAAAACCATAATGTTCTGAAGCATAAAATCTGCTGTCCATTAATTAGTATCGTGGTAATTAGCATCGTTTAAATTAGAGTTCTAATTGCTAGCGACGCTGAACAACCCCTATTTTTCGTCTTTCAGCATTCCTTACAGCAATTTAAACTAATTTAATGGTGTATCTAAGAAGCAATTAACCGTACAAATGCGGGAATTTATTTCATTAACGATGAGCTTAACGATGGTTACGTTTATTGAGACACTGGTTAGTTTTATCGAAGTTTAATTTGCAGTATATGTAAATCACTATTTTATTTTAGGTTTATAGAAGTTGTTCGTGGATTATTGCGATGGAAGGATAAATGTGTGGAGTGAGGATGCGTATGGGAATGAGGAAGGTGGTTCCTGAAATTTCTATAGAAAGCTGTGGCACGAGCTAAGGGTACTTAGCGGCAACGAAAAAGTACCTGCCAGCTGCCTGGCAGGTGAGAGATTCACCTGCCCACAAGCTGCCGCCGAACGTCTCTACCGATTTCGAACGAGGACCATTTGCCACATGGATAGGATCTTCGTTTAGGCCCTGTCATTATAGAGTGAAATAGCGCAGTCGAACAAGAGAATTTCTTCGTTGCTGTCCTTCAGATGCTTCCAACCTGATAAATCAGGCTGAGCCATTATAAAATGTTAAGAATCCTTCATTGCAAAGGTAGTTAATCATGTCCAAAAACTTGAACCATCCTCTGACTCAAAATTATCCAAACTTGGACATGGAAAGAAATTACCCAAAGTACTCAAATCTATGACTAAAAGACTCGAACCGTGCAAAGCAAAGCACTTCGCCTAATTTGCGAAATTCCAAAGTTCTCGACTCTTTCCTAGCCGAAGGAAGTCGGCTTCTTCCTGAAAACCTGCAGGTAAATCTCTTAAAGGCTTTACGGTGTAAGCCTTTGCTCTTCCAGGAGATTTTGACGTATCCTCGACGATACCAGCGAGACTCGCTAAGAATCCGGAGACGCATTGATACTCCGTTTCACATGGAATATGTAAGCGTACCCCATAAAACTTGTATAATGTATTTATAAGAATCTGAGAACCTGCAGAAGTGCCAAGATAGAACCAGCTGAACCGCTGAATTCTTGTGGTCGCTTCTTGCTGAGAAAAAGCTGGGATCACTATGACAATTTTAACTATATTCGCTTCTTATCTCCTTTCTTCTAATCGTCGTCGTACGCTTTTGATTTTGAGCTCGGTGCACGAATTTCTGAAGTCTAGCATAAAAATTTGAGACGCTACTAAAGTGAGCTTCGGCTTCGCTGCTTTTGAAGCTGCCAAGAGGAGAGGAAGGACAGTCATAAATTACGATCCCTTCAAAAGGGAAGTCGAGAGGGCGTCACTTTGGATCGAGACAAACCTGTGCTTCCTCTTTTAGAAGGTTTATTCTTGAAGAGGATTTTTCGAAACTTCTTTAGAAGAAACTGTATTAATTTGAAGGTGTTGCAGACTCCGTTCTGGAGTTTTTTTTTAATGTTACGTAATAACGAGACCAAGCAGCCTAATTAATCGGCAGACGCAAAAAAGGTCGCCACGCACCCGAAAAGTTTCGATCCGACCCAGTTTCCGCTGCCCCGCATCGACGAAGGAATATCGTCGAACGAAATCGCTTATTTAACACGTTTAATCCGCACCGTTTTCGAAGCCACCTGGTAATTACTATCGCCGATCGATCACGTCGCAACCAATAAAACACAATAACCGTGCCGCGCCATTAATTATATCGGCGGCCACTTTACAACGCGGAACGTCCACGCAGAAAACCAATTTCCATTGTTTGCCCGACTCTTTAATCACGGAATCCTTTACAACCGAATAAACCTTCCGCTTCATGGACCGCCCAGTCGAGAACGAAAAGGAGCCGTTTCGATCCGAGCAACGAGGACGCGATACCGGCGGATAGGAAATTCAACGAACGTCGTCGCCACCGGCGAAAATAACGAACGAACCAGAAACGCGCGAAACACCGTCCCTTGCAACCCTTCCGCGTCGAAGCTTTCGCCCTTTCCTCTGGAAAATTCCGAAAGAACCTCGGCATTGCCCGTTCGGAATACGAATACTTCCGGGGAAGCTTCCGGGACTCGATTATTTTTCGAAACGTCGTTTAGACGTTCACAATCGAAGAACGCGATTCCCGCGGATTTTCCCGCGCATCGGATTCCGTCCCGCTTCTCCTTCCCGATTCGCCGGGTTTCGCAACAAGTTCCGCGACAACGGTGTATCGACGGTAAGACGTTAACACACACAGGGTAATCGATCTGCACGCGGAAGTCGCCCGTGAACGCAAAGGGGGTCACGGAAATTTCCGACGGTTTCCCCGTCGATTTCCCGCCGCACAGTGGGAAGAAAACCGATTTCACTGGCCAAAAGTCAATTTTTTGGTTAAAAAAAAAAATAAAATAATTTAGTTAAGTAATAGAGGATTGTTTACCATGCACGAATATAAAAGTTTCTTTTCTAGGATCTCTTATTTTCAAGTTATACGACTTTGAACTAATCTAGGTGGATACCGCAACCGTAAATAAGTTAAATAGAATTTAACAGAACAATATTTTTTGTTTCATTTCCTTTTAAATAATAATACTGTGAGTCTTTTACGATAGAATGAAGCGAGTATGGATGAAATTATTTAATTTTACCGCCTAGTACGCCTTTGAGTTGATGACGTAATGAAACAAAAGAATGACGACATTTGACAGTTCTGCTGTTAACGTCATATTGTTGCATCATATTTCTCCGATCACAGTGCCAAGAATTATATCCATCTGTAACCGTATTCAAATATTATACTAGTTTAAAGATAATTATATCTCAAAGGCGTACTCAAAGGCGTACTAGGCGGTAAAATTAAATAATTTCAGCCATACTCGCTTCATTCTATCGTAAAAGACTCACAGTATTATTATTTAAAAGGAAATGAAAATAAAATATTGTTCTGTTAAATTCTACTTAATTTATTTACGGTTGCGGTATCCACCTAGATTAGTTCAAAGTCGTATAACTGATTGAAAATAAGAGATCCTAGAAAAGAAACCTTTTATATTCGCACATGGTAAACAAACCTCTATTACTTAAGTAAATTATTATTATTATTATTATTATTTTTTTTTTTTTTTTTTTTTTTAAACCAAAAAATTAACTTTTGGCCAGTGAAATCGGTTTTCTTTCCACTGTGCGCCGTTAGTAAACGCGTTCGCGACTACAAAAACCGCGAGCAATTCGCCCATAACCGCGGGTACGTGCGTCAGCGGAGCTGCAGACGCTCCTGCTCCTGGAACCCGTGGCCATTAATTTGAGCCGCAGAGAACAGGGCTGAAGCAACATTGTATGGAGGGGAGCTCTAACCTTATCACGTCCCCACTTATTCGGGATTCACGTCGATAAGTATCGCCGATAATGCTTAAATAAAATTCTTTTGTCAGCGGTAAACTGAGAGCGTGCCGGGAATATTGGTACGGCGCCCGGCTTCGATACTTGTGCGCGTCTTCGGCCTTTTCTTCCGCGAGTATCGAGGTTTCTTTTTTTAGTAGCCGAAAGTGGGTGTATCTCACTTCTCACATTTTTCTATTTTCATCTTTTAACCAGTTATGATTTGAGGAAAGTTAGAATGACAGTGATTTGAATTGAGCATTCGGGTTTATTTGGATTGTGGATTATAATAGGACTGCGTATGTTCATGCAAATTCTTATTTTCAAGAGTATGGAAGAGGAAAATTAAGTTAAATGAAAGTGTCTTTTACCTTCTAAATACTCAATGTATTTTTGCATCTATATGCATGTCTTTATATATTTTGACAGACTTAAAATCACCGTAAATGCATAAACATCAGCAGAATAATTATAATTTAGTAGAAAAATAAACATTAAATAATGTGATCCATTTACTCATTTATTAAGAAGTTTATAAAGTGCAATAAAATTATTAAAGTAACATAGAAAGATTCAAAATTAGGATATTTAAATAAAATATTAGGAAAGTGAATCATGCCAACAGTGCAACAATGTTCAGACTGCACTGAATTGAATTTGACTGTCATATTTGTTTATATACAACACTGGCAATTTTTTAAAATAATCTATAATGAATGCCTATTCTAATAAAAGAAAAAGAACCAAATCAATTCATTGAGTAATTTTCTTCAAATAATTTCTTGAAAATTATTTATATTTCTACGTTTCTCTTGCAAATCTGAATTTATAAAAACATTAATTGTTACTGCATAATTATTAAAATACACAACGAAGTTTTGATGAAATATAACTTATAAATTCTTATAATTGCTTCATGTTTTCCCTAAAATTCAAGCATTTGTTTACTGAAATAAAATACATGATTGGATAAAAGATGCAAAAGATCATAGCAGGGTTAAACTAACACGAAATGGAGATAGAAAATTGTATAAATAAACATTATTTTCTTGAATTATTTATTTTTCCAAAAGTCTATCAAGTTACTATTTCGTAAAAAAAAAGAGTCTAATAATCGTCCACAAATCTAATGTTAAAATAATGCAAAAATATCATTAAACAGCGAATGCCAAAAAACCAAACAGAAGCGCTTCCAACGCAACGCAACATCGTGGCGTTAATCGCCATTCCCAAGAATCTGGAACCGAAAGAACCGCGTAATAAAACGCAATGGTAACCGGGAATTTCCCGCCCCCTTTCCTGGCTCACCCCCGCGAAATTAAATATCGAGTCGGATCGCGTAAGGCCGCGGGACCCGATGCGTTCCCAGCGTTATCTGCATACAATGCGAAGGGAAGCATAAACATAAAGGAACGCGCGAAGGGGGGAGAATGGCGTTGGCAACGCGCAAAAACTCCCCCTCCCGCCTTAAAGATTAATCGCGTTCGTCATTAAAGCCAAGGAGCCGAGCCGCAATTATACGTTGCGTCGTGCGGACGCTCGCGTTGCCCGTCGCAATTAATTGAAAGTCCAGGTGCGTCGGAATTGCAAGGAGACACAAAGAATCTCCTTCTCGCAAGCCGGACGGAAGACGTTTCGCGTTGCAAACGGCCCCGGTTGCCGTTGCCGGAGGAACACGATGGGAAATTGTCCTTCCACGGGGCTGACGTCGCGATCTCATTTCAGGGGGTTTTCCCGACGACAATTATTATGGGGCCCGTGGAACGGACGTGTGCCGGGCTAATTGAATTTATTCGGGCATTTTGGAATCAAAGACCATGAGTAGAGTGCGGATGTTTATGCATTTATAGCAAATTTGAATCGGCTAAAATGCATAAAGAAATGCACAAATAGAAAAATCCATAAAATATCGAAAACAAAATACATTTTATGATATTTGCACGGTGAAAGACACTTTTATTTCAATTGGGTTTCTTTTTCTATGCCTTTGAAAATATGAATTTGCATAAACATCAGTTTAACCACGAGATTCATTTACAAAAATCCTTGGAAGACTGTCTTTAAGACAGCGTTTTAAAGGGTAGTTCTCGATTATCCAAAGCTCAATATAAAGGGGAAACTATCCCCTAACAAACTCTGTGGAAGCAACCTTTGAGAAAAATGTTTTAAGCTTACAAGGAAGGTATCGCAAGTGTTCCTCTCCGATTTCGTTCATTTTGAAATATGTTATAGTAGATTAAAAAATAAGAGATACGTATTTTTTTTTATCGGCGGAAAATCACTTTGAGGGGGTGAAATAACCCTTCAAAGGTAATCGTTTGACATACTTAAACGCAATATTTTCGGATCAAATCAGCGGAGAAAGTTGTGCCACAATGAGGAATAAAAAGTACAAGTCAATTTTATTGAACAACTTTATGAGGGTAAACTACCCTTTAAATTTGTAATAAATATATGAAAATTTGTAAATCAAGTCAAAATAGTTACCCCTTTACACGTCATTTTTCGAAAAAAATCCAAAAACACGTCAATTGAGTTCTTTTGTGTTATAGAACACATAGTTTTTCTAGATTTTTCAGCTTGAATTTTGACTTGATTTACAAATTTTCATATATTTATTACAAAGTTAAGGGTTAGTTTACCCTCATAAAAGTAAAATTACCTGAAATCGCATAATTTTTCTGTGAAAAGGATACGAATTCGAACGATTCTATAGAGTTCAATCATTTTTTCCGTGGTTCCCCTTGATAGTATTTTATAGAGGGAAGTCTCCTCTTTTTAATATGCGTCGAAAAATTGCTCTACGATTTTTTTCTGCCATTGTATCGCACTTTAAATGAACAGCGAATTGTAGGTATTGGAATTGTCAGACGTGTAACACAAGGAAAATACATGGTGAGATTTGAAGTGTAATAAAACAGCGAGAAAAAATCGTAGACCAATGTTTCAAGGATCATCATAAAGGGAAAATATTCCCCTACAAATTATGGTAAAGTAAACTTCTAATATTAATTTTTACTATCATAGAAGTATTTTTCCCGTGAAAATAGTTCAAATACGGACGAATCTACAAAGTTCCAAAAATTGTTTTGACGGTTCTACTTAGCAGCATTTTGTAGGAGAAAGTATCGCCTTTATAATGAGCTTTAAAAAATTGATCTACGATTTTTTCTCTCCATTTCATCGAACCTCAAATGAAAAGTGGAGTACATTCATTGAAATTATCCAAAATACAGCAAGAAGAAAATGTACGGTGGGATTTAAACTGCCATAAAACGGCGAAAAAAAAATCATAAATCAACTTTCGAGAGTTCATTATAACGGGAAAACATCCCTCTATAAGATGACTTTACAGCGAATCCCGAAAAAAATTATTTTAACTCTGTCGAGTGGCTAGAAGTTGTAAAATTTGAACAAACATTCGATGCAGTATTCTTCGATTTCAGAATTAATTAGAGGTTCAAAATATGTCTCTCTCCCCAAATTAACTTATCAATTTGATTAACAAAAAAAATAGTCATTCAGTTATCAAGAAACTCTGCTATACGGCATTTTCGTTACACGACGAGGCAATCCATCGGCAGAAAAATTTGGACAAAACTCTTCCGCGCAAAAGACGAAGATTTTACCACGAAGTCGTTGCAAAAAGATCGACCGTCCCACCGTCTCAAGACGGGCTAATTAAACTAATTCCTCGGCACGTTTCGCAGCGAATCCGGCGGAATACGAATTCGGCGCGGATTGACGCTTAAAAACAGCGTTCATTACAGCGTTCTGGGGGAATGGCCCGGAGCAGAGCAAATCTCCGGCTCGTTCGTTACGGAGGCAGCGCACGCCGGGGGTGGAAACGAAACGCAATAAGGGTGCCGGCACGCCCTAGCACAGTGCAAACAGTCTCGAAGACTGCGGCGTCCGCATTGTGCGGCACTTGAGCGAAACGATACGGACGAGACGGAACGAAACCGAAATGTCTCTCACGGAAGCGCCTCGGCGCGAGAAGCAGGTGGTGTTGCAGGTGCGCCGCTCGAACCCTCTCGGCTCTGGCCTCTTCCCCTCCCCTTCGGGGCGGGAGGGAATTACCGAAAGTAAACTTTCCGCGTTTAATGCGGTTAAGCCATAATCGGATCTTCCCTGCTCGATACGGAGCGTCGGCTGCGTCTCCCGAGGTCTTTAGGGGCTCGTGCCGCGAACGTCGTTGCAACGTGTCCCGTGAACGCCGCGCTGGGCTCCGTGTCGCCCCCGCAGCCCTCGACGCCGCCGTCGGGGAACTTAATAAGTGGGAGAATGTGCCTTCGATTGGATTCTCCCTCCGCAGCCGCGCCGCGATTCGTTTCCGTTTCTGGTAAGGATTGCTGCGCTCGCGTGGGAATCTATTCTGTGTTTTTGGGGCCGCGCGATGCGGTTCGTTGCTTTGGAGAAGATTCTAAGGGAGGATTACTGATGGGGTGAAGACACTAGAAGTCGGCCATGCTCTAGTGGTCGACCACTTTTATTCTTTAGGTTAAAGAAATAAATATACAGGGTGTCCCAGCATCGGTGGTACAACCGAGGTGGGGGTGATTCTACATAAAAAAACAAATCGAAAATAAAGAATAAAATTTTTTCATTTGAGGTTTCGTTCTCGAGAAAATCGGTTTTGAATATTCAGCGAATATTCTACTCATTGCGAAGGATTGATAGAAACTGTTAGTCAAAACCGAAGATAATAACATATTAAGACACCAAATGAAACTGTGAGAAGTGCTCAGAACGTCATGTCAACAGGAATATACAGAAGTGGAAACATAAACAAAAGTCTGTATCGAGATCCATCTATCTAGGCCATAGTTAAGTGTACGCGTACTCGCTGAATATTCAAAACCGATTTTCTCGAGAACGAAACCTCAAATGAAAAAATTGTATTCCTTATTTTCGATTTGTTTTTTCATGTAGAATCACCTCCTTCTCGGTTGTACCGCCGATGCTGGGACACCCTGTATAAACGAAGCATTTAGCATTTAACGAAGCAACAAAGATCATTATTTGTTCGAAATGTAGTTTACAGGAGAATTGATTTTAAAAAATGATTTCTCAAGCGATTGTCATTTAAATTAGTGATTCTAAAGTTTGAAGTTGAACATTTGAAGAGAATTAAGATTTCAGTTTAGGAATTTGAAAATCTCGAGTTGGAAATTTGAAGACATGAAATAGAAGATTTAAAAATTTGAAGTGGGAATTCAAAGATTATTAAGGATTCAAAAGTTTGAAGAGTTAGAATTAAAGATTTCATGGTTGGAAGTTAGAGATTTTAAAAATTGAAGCTGGGGAATCGAAAAGTTGAAATTAGAGAAATAATATAAGTGAAATTGATAAGAATTACTAGAATTACTGAATTACTAAAATTACTAGAATTATAGAATGCAATTGTAGTATAATTTACATTGCATAGATCATTCATCAAAATCGATTTTCTTTGTGTAGTTTGTGTAGTTGTCCCTGAATATTAAAAAATATTCGAATATTTTCTTCCTCCGTATTTTAATGAAACTGTTCGTTTATCGCTAATAATAATTGTTATTCCCACACTCGTGAAATAAATTATTTTCCGAATATTGAAATAAGTGATACTAAATTATTAAAAATGACGAAGAAGAAGAAGTTACAGCTGTGTTTGAAAGCCAAATACATGTTACATTGTCTACATAAATTATACAAATAATAATTCATTACTTCACAATTTTATTTACTATAGAAAGTAACTTACATATCCACAATCCAAGCAAAATCGTAGTGCAAGGAGTTAAGATTAACAAATTCTTAGAAATCTATATTCTTTGTTGAATAAACATCTAAATAATCTAAACGCACTTCAAAATACAAGCTGTTGATGCCAAGTAACAAAATTTGTCTCAAACATATGAGACGCTATTAGAACTGTGATTAAATAAAGGGAATTTGGTGCGGTGTAGATTGTAGATAAGAAGTAGAACGCTTTTGCGAAGCATCTGTGACTTGAGCTAATATGTAAATTTTCAACACGACAAGAGTGTGATAGATATTAATTTTTCCTATTACATAAATAACGTCTCCGATGTCTCCAGATCCCAATGAAAACCCTGTTCGAGTGATTCCTGTCCTTTCAATCAACCCAGCAAACGCGATAAACTATAACAGTGTCGCAGCGTGTCTTATCGCTGAAAAACCCCGCGTTAATTGGCGATGATTAACTCGCAAGCGTCTCGTCGCCGAAACGACGCATCGGCTCTCGTAACGAGAGAAAAAGATCGCGATAAAATAGTATGTAGGTACCGAGATTCGCGTCTCTCCGCAATAAAAGCAAAATATTTTCCAGCATCGCGGATAGAAGTCGTGGGATTTCCAACTTTAATTACTCCAACTCCTAAGAGAGAGATCACCCCTCGCCGGTCTCGTTTGACGGGGATGGAAGTTTTATTCCCGGGTATCTTTACTCCCTGTTCCATCCGCAATTGTTCGATAGAGATATCGCTTTAATTACGACAGCTCTGGCGCGGACGAGCGACCCTTTCCGTACATACGTACCATACTTCTTGAAAGTTGCGCTCGCCGAGTGTCGGCGCAGTTTAAGACTGGATCTCGTCGCGGAAAGTTTTTTACTTTAACGAGGAACGATGGAGGGGGAACGAATTATACCCGGGGGGGGGGGGTCTCTCTCGTCACGAGTTTTAATTGTTTGGAATAGAATCGGTATCTGATAGAACGCTCGCCGCGAAGTATTCGACGTGGAGTCTTATCCGCCGCGGAAGTAGCCGTAAAGTTTCCTCTTCATTGTTCATTGCGGTACCTGCGGAGCTGGTGTACAGTTACTAATCATTTATCGTGTAGCCTGATACAAATTAATGGGGGGAAACCGCCGGGTGGGACGCTAATAGGCTGGATATTGCGCTCAACTGGCAGTTTGATGGATATTTAATAGTCGGATAATTGATACTATCTTCGTTTCGGAGGACGTAGTTCCATGTTATAACGGGGAAAAAAACGTCAATGTATTGCGGCGTAAAAAGTATTGACGTTAACTGAATAAAAAATGTATAGTGAATGGGAGATTAAATGTGTAATAGATGGGATATTGAAAACAGTTGCGAGTAATAAGTGGTGCGGATCAATAATTTGCGAAAACTTTTATAAAAGGGAATCTATATTTACAACGTAAAATGCACTGAATAATAAATAGAATTTGTGAGTATTGAATAGAGAATAGTTACAATTGGGTGATAGACGCAGAAGACTGCTATAAGAGGGACGAATGTCGAATAAAACAGTAATTAAAGTGATGATAATATGTAACAGAGGACTTTGTGAAACCGCCGGCTCTCAAAAACGCGCCGCCGCGTTAGACACAAAGTAATTACACCGTTCACCTTAAGTTAAAAATGCAAAAACGGTCTCCTCCCTTAACTACCGTGAAATTCGCCTCTCAAACGCGGCACAAGTACAGATCGTACTGCTGAACGTAATAAGCGTTTAATATTCATAAGAATTTCTCGTAAACTCAATATTTACCAAAGCTAGACGCTTAAAATTCGTCAGAATTTTTCTGTTCGCGGAATGTTCAAAGCCCTCTAATTATGCGATTAATAGGCGTTCATCCTGCTGAACGCGTTGATCTTTGCACTCCTTTGATGTGGACAAATGTTACCGGAAAGGGTGCCATTCGCTAATTTCATCGCATAGAAAATTATCATATATTATACTTTACAATTTACTTCAGCGACGACGAATTAAAAAATGTATTTATTCCGAATTCGTTTTGTAAACCACGATAGTCACATTTTCCACTACACTGACAGAAAAAATGAGAGAACTTTTACTACATTTTCTACTAAAACGGCAGGATTGATGAAAGTGGTTAGGTTTTTACTACACCAGTGTAGCAATATTTGGTTCTCAAGACATGGTAAAAACTACAACCTCGTGTGCTGATTTTTACTACACGAATGTAGCAAAAAGAGTTTTTCTTTATGGAAATACTGAGGGGTATGCTTGGCGACGGAGAAGGTGAGGTATAGGCTAGATAAGAGAATTACTATTGGTTATACAAAGTGTTGACGACTGGAGGAGGAAAACTTTGGGATGGAAGAAGAGAATGGAGCCACTGCGATTTTCGTTTTGGACCATCGGATCAACGAAGACTTGCTTCATTATCTCAGTAGAGCCATGGTGGAATAATACAAGGTGAACCATTCCCGAGATGCGCAGTGGTTCAAAAGTAGCGGGGAAACTGTCAACCAATTAGGCTCTGACCCAAAACCGGGAAATCCAGTATGGCTGCTTTTACACGCATGCGTAATGATACCTCCGAGAGATAAAAGTGGTAGAGGCATCACGTGACTTTTCAGGATTCTATAACCCTACTAAAACGATGCGTTTACAGAATCTTACTTCCCGCCTTCATTTCTCATGGAATCAAGACAAATACAGCTCATTTTGTAGTTAAAGATATGCGCCTTCCAACGCAGGCTGGCCCTCATATTGCTCAGAACATTCTTTAAAAGAAATAAAGCTATTAAAATTGTTTGTTACGGTTTGAAATGCGCGGGACAAAGTTTTGGGTCAGACGCTTATTGGTTGCCCGAAACCATCCAACCGCCATTATGCGCAATGGTTCACCTTGTCTTATTCCACCATGAGTAGACCTATGCTGACGGACCCGCGCTTGATCTGTGGGAAATTATTTCGGAACTCGTCTTATACAGGGTGTAACAAAAATGTTGCAGTTCCTTGAAAGGGGTAATTCCTGAAGTAATTTTGAACAACTTTTTCCTTACCGAAAATGTTAAGTAGGGCTATGTTAACGAGTTATTCATGAAAAACACTGACCAATAGAAGCGCGAATACTGTGGATGAATTTCAGCGCGGGCTCCAGCTATAAGTAGTATTGGTCCGTCATCGTCCGCCTCATCATTAATCCACTGTACTCGCTCCCCGATTGGTCGGTGTTTTTCGTTAATAACTCGTTAACAAAGCCGCACCTAACATTTTCGCTAAGGAAAAAGTTGTTTAAAATCACCCCAGGAATCACCTCATTCAAGGAACTGCAATATTTTTGTTACACCCTGTATATGAACAGGGCTAGGATCAAGCACTAGCGAGAAAGACGATTATTACGAGAACACTCTAGCGGAAGCCCTATGAAACTAGGCCTATGCTCAGTAACTGCTAACGGCTAGGCCCGTAACAAATACCTACTATGTCCAAAAATAAGTTTTTCCAATATTAACTATACCATTTTTTGGACGTTTATGCGATATTCATTGAAAGCCATTGAAAAGACAATGCTAAAATCCAAGCAAATTGAGGTTATGTCACGAGACGCCACTTCTTTCCGAAGCGTAGACGTCGCTGTGTATCACAGCCTGTAGCGCATCAAACAGATTGCGTTAACCCATGGTCGAACCGACCAATCACAGCGCTACAATGGATAGCCAATGAGAGGCAAGAAGAAAAGATTCCGACAGTTACGCAGTATCCCCATGATATAAAAAAGGTGTACAAACCACGAGGTTGTGATATTTTGTTAAAAAATAAAGTTTGCATTGTTATATAAACACTGCATTAATTCAATACTCAACCCGGGATCCCGCGGAGTAAATAAAAATAAAGTTAGCGTAACAGAGTTCGCTACAAGCCTTCCGCAAATTTTACTACACTGGTCTATTAAATTTTGAAACACATGTGTTTATTTTTCCTTTCAATATAGTAGAAAGGAATGCATTTCACTGTATCCTGTTTTTTTACTACGCAATGTAGTAATTTTTCCTTCATTATTTTTCTCAGTGTACTTTTCCAATATGAAATCGTTACTTTAGATCGAGACAAGTCTGTACCATCCACCGCCGAAACTTTAGAAGAACTTTTCCCCTCCAAACTCATCTATCCCCAACTTGAAATCCCGTCGACCAATCAACCCCCGAAAACGACCTTCATTCCAGCAGACTCTCCAAACGACCCTCCCCTATTAATTACCCACCCCCGGCGGCAAACGTCTGTCCCGAACGTCCTCTCCTCGATCATTCACCTTTTTGCCCGAGCGAATCTTCCGGCGCAACATAAATTCCAATGGCGCGCGGACGAAGACGAGGCGAGGATAGACGACGACGACCTGGCAAAATCGCACGGAGAGCCACTCTCCCGCAGGATTAACCGGCCCAAGGGATGACCAACGAGTCTCCCAACGGCCGCGGTTGGCAACGGTGACCGTTTTCACGCGGCAACACCTGAGAGGCTCGATTTCCGGCTCCGTCTACGCAGCCCGAATAAATTCGACGACTCCGGGGGCGAAGCGAACTCGGTCCAAGTTGCCAACAACGCTTCGGCAAACTCGATATCCTCGCCGACTCGGCAACTTGGCGAATTCGTTGGAACTTCGGGAATTTATTTACGCCCGCTAAAATGTCCGCCGCACGCATTTCCATGTAAATGGTTGACGCATTAGGCGAGCACGCCACTTTTGATAATATATTAATATTAATGCTGCGGAGCGCGCGAAGAAACGCTTCGTCGAGACACGAGTGTGACTGGGTGATATTGATATTCATGTTTCGGAGTTGATGAGCTGTTGTTGGAGTTTTTGTTCAAAGGGAATCCGATTGTGTTTTATCGTAATTAATTTAATAGCGTTTAGGGAGAGGAAAGTTATTGGAAACGGGGATGCAGGCTGCTCGTTGAAATCTCGAAACTGTTTGCTAATTGCGAGTTTATAGTAGAGATCCTTATTTCACGTGTATTCGAATGCACGTGTATACGTGTATTTCACGGACATGTATTTTAGTACGTGTCATTTTAAATACACGGGTAAACGTGTACTATTTCACATACATTTAAATACACGTGTATTAACATATCTGTATTCCGAAACAACTGCTATTGCTGATATATTAAAATATTTCATTGCAAGCTCCACAATTTTTGGACATTTCAGTTTCCGTATCTTTGATATTTATTTGAAAATTCGAATCTGGTTGCATCGATTACGTGTAGCTAAATATACATATATGTGAAATAATACACGTGTATTTAAATATACGTGAAATAGCATGAGTGTACCCGTGTATTTAAAATGACACGTACTAAAGTACGTGTATGCACACACACGTCAACACGTGAATTTTTCAAACACGTTCATAACCATGATCTCTAGTTTATAGTATGTAAAGTACACATTTCTGAGTATACAGGGTGGGGCAATAACTATTAGCACCTCAGATATCTCGGAAACTATAAGTTTCACAGAAATATTTGCTGAGATAAAATTGCACAGTACGAAGGGGGCCATCCGGTGGCGATAATAGTTTTTTTGCAAGTGGAGGTACTTCGAACATTTGAAAGTCACCTCCATTTTTTTAAATGGATTGGTATGTTTTTGCTTCCGTATCATGATAGAGGATCATAAAACGAGTTCAACGACCTGTTACGTAAGGTCATTGAAGGTCATAGAAAGTAGAGAAAGGCGATAATACTAACGGTTTTGGTAGTAAATGAATCGCCTTTCTCTACTTTCTGTGACCTTCAATGACCTTATGTAATAGGTCGTTGAATTCGTTTGAAGATCCTCTATCATGATACGGAAGCAAAAACATACCGATCCATTTAAAAAAATGGAGGTGACCTTCAAATGTCCGAAGTACCTCCACCTGCAAAAAAACTATTATCGATACCGGGTGGCCCCCTTCGTACTGTGCAATTTTATTTCAGCAAATATTTCTGTGAAACTTATAGTTTCCGAGATATCCGAGGTGCTAATAGTTATTGCCCCACCCTGTATTTCGAGTATTAACGTGTATGAAAAAAAGGTTGAGAATAGAGGGACAGTATATATATGTTTAGCTCAAGTTACCAATTAGAAGTTGAAACTCACGAAAATTTTAGAAATCTATCATCCTGAAAATTGTACGTATTTGTCTCGATCCGTAAAATAATCGAAAACCGTGTTCGAAATTCTGTCTCACATTCTTGCCTCACCCTGTATATGTATTTGTGTTTATCCTGTTGGTAGAGAAACTGAGAGGTGGGATGTTTTGTAAGGACGATGACTGTGCAGCGGATAAATATTGTATCACTTTCTTGATTGCCGAGGGCTTTTTGATAAGATCGTTCTTAACTAAATTTGTTTTTAGGATTGGAATTCTTTCGGAATCTCTGATCTTCGAGATTATTGTACAGTACAAGAGGTTACAGTCAATTATTGTACAATAGGAATATTTGTACAATTTTGTTTAGATGTATGTATAATTAAATCCTTAGCACCGAATTTTATGCCTCATATACACCAAGAATTGTATGAGACCAATTGGAGAGATAACACTTATTTTTATAATAATGATTGTTTCATATTTTTTACTTCTACAGTAATTCGAACGTAAAATATATATCCTAACACATTCCACTTACATTTTTCGTAAAATATTATGAAGAAACTTAAACTAATATTCTGAAATAATTGCTAACAAAATTTAAAAATTCCACTACATCAAAGAATTAATACTGCTAATAAATAGTCAACATTTGTAGATGCTGTTAAACATTCAAGAAAAATGGTGTAGAAGTGAAAAATGTTGATGCCAAGAAGAAGCACATAAGACAATCTAACTTTGTTCAAGTCATTTAGAATAGATGCTGCACCATGTGCATCGTAGAGTGTCTATCCAATCTACTCAGTGATGCACCTGCTGCATCATCAAATGTGTTCACCGTGCTACAAATTATTATGTAAATTCACAGAGGCAAATAAAAACTGTATAGGTGCTTCAGAAAATAGTATTAAGATGTACCTTCAAAGAAATTTGTTGGACTCCATACTTCGAAAAATTGTACGCTTTCAAAGGACTCTACAAAGCTCAAAAAATTTGTTTCAAAGGTTGCTATGATACTATTTTCTAGAGGAAATTCTTCTCTTTATAATCAGCTTTAAACCATCGATCTACGATTTTTTTCACGGTTTTATCGCATTTTGAATACCACCATGCATTTTCCTCGAGCTACACTTCAAGTCGTTCCAATATCTACAATCTACTCTTCATTCAAAATGCGATAAATTGGCGAAAAAAAATCGTAGGTTGACAATCCAACGCTCATTATAAAGGCAAAGCTTCCCTCTACAAAATAATATGAAAGCAGGCTTCACAAAAAATTCTTAAACATGGTAGAGACATTTAAATTCACAAGATTCTTTTGTTTATTTTTCTGCAAAACTGGTACAAATTTGAATGATTCTATGCAAATTAAACAATTTTTTGGCGCAGTTTCGTTAGCATTATTTTGTAAAGGGAACTTTCCTCTTTTTAATAAGCTCTGAAAAATTGTCATACGATTTTTTTCCCCATTCTAAAGCACTTTGAAAGAAAAGTGCGTGATAGGCATTGGAATAACCCAAGATACAGCTCGAGGAAATAACATGTTTGGACTCACGGTGCGATAACAGAGCGAAAAAAAACGTAGATCGATGATTCAACGCTCATTATAAAGGGGAAACATCTCTCTATAAGATAAATTCAGAACACATATAAAGAAAAAATTATGTGAACTCTGTAGATTAGTTTGAATTCATACAATTTTAGACTAATTTTTTTGCGAAGATGGTACAACTTGAAAGGATTCTACGTAATTCAAAAAAGAAACTTAAAGAAAATGTTTTGCAATAATTACTGCATATTGGATTTTGTACAATATTTTTTTTTTTTTTTTTTTTTTTTTTTTTTTTTTTTTTTTTTTTTTTTTTTTTTTTTTTTTTTTTTTGTATATGTGGACTTTCATCACTGACTGTATTTTATTTCTTACACTTCGAATATTTGCGAATCCATAAACACCTTTCCATACTCTTGCATATTGTAATTCATAAAAAATGCATGAAAATCTGCAATCTACTCATCCCCATAATTTACAGCAAACAGTATGCATCTTTCTAAACATCCCAAACAGCTCCAAAAGATCCAATCCCAAAAACAACAAACGACTCAAAGACCGCCAAAAATAATTTCCCCATTCGCGCAATCAAATTGCCAAATCCCCACTCCTATATGTCCACAAGGATCCGCATTTTTGTGACTCGGTGGCGATACAGTTTCCATCGAGACGCGAACGGCGCAACTCCGGCAAGTTCGCGGACAGATGCCGGCTCCCAGCCGCAAACTTCGCCGCTATCGACTTCGGAATCGAGGAAACAGTGTTCGCCGGGCCGTTCAAATATTCATACGCGCCGGTCTCGAGCAAAGTGCCGGGCTCGTTCGAATGAATCGACGATTAGGCTATACATCCAGCCCCGTAGTTTCCGCAGTCATCCACCCCGACTACTCCCACGCGAGAAAAAAACCTCTCGTCCGAAAAGTTCATCGTCGTCCCACGGCCGAGTCGGGGAACTCCGAAAGCGGGCAACGCGCGAAAAACTCTGCCGCTTTTCTGGGAAGAGCTTTTCCTTTTCCGTCGGCGCGGAGGAAGAGAGGCGTTCGAATCGCTGGAATTAATTTAATTAGCGCGTCTCTGTCGTGTTTCCTCCGCGCCACGCGGTGGAGAAGAAGGGGGAGGAGTCTGAAATTGGCCGCGCGCAATTATCGCGGTTCTTTCGCGAGACGCTCTACCCTCTGCGAGGAATCGGGCGGACTTCGCCGCGTGAGAAAGCGCGCCTTCGCGAGCATTATCGTCGCGCGCGGCGCATAAATAAATACAGGAAAGGCATTATGAAACGGGTCGGGCGTCATTAAATCATTACGCGGCCGGGAATCGCGAGTCGCCCCCCTCCTTTTTCCCAGGTGGCCCCCCTTTCAAGTGGCGGCGGACTCGCCCCTCCGGCTACCGGTGCCCCGGCTGGATCGAGGATGTTCGCGGCGACGTCCGCGGATAATAACACTTTTTTAATGGACGCTCGTTTGCGGGTGGGAAGCGACACGGGGCCAACGACTCCTTCTTCTTTCGGCCGAGCGGAGATCGAGGCTGGAGGAAACACGTTTTAATTAGAATTCTTCTCGGGGGCAGCTGCGCCCTTATTCGAGGGCCCCGGCTCGACTTTTCGTTGCTGGAAAGTGCGTCGAGGGACTTCAAAGGCGTTCGAGCGCTGAAAGGGATTCGTGTTTCGTCGATTTCTTGGCGGAGAAGGAATTTATCGGCGTTTCTAATGCGTGGATGCAACGAGACGATCTTGTGTACTTTGGGAAATGTATTCATCGAAGGGAGTGCATATTTTTGGATGTTATGGAGAGCGTGTGATGTAGTTTATGGGGTGCGTCTAACGAGATGGAGATAGAATTTTTTTTGGGGAAGGCAAATACAGATATGGAAATTGAATCGAGAGCTGCTGAGGGATTTATTTATTAAATGGGTTTTCGCGTGTTTCGAGCGAAAAGTATCGATAACTGATGGATATTTCGCTAGACATATGAGAAACTTCTATTAAATCTGCTGCGTTCCTCCTCAAAATCGAAAATGAAATAACCTTTATTATTATGAAGGTGTGAAAAAATGTAGATAAGGCGTTTTTACATAATGTTAAGAAATAAGAAACCTAAATACATATTAACACTAAATGTCTCATATTTCCACCAAAATGAAACAGTTGTCAAAGAAAATGAAATATTCTAGTGCATAAAAAAAGCAGGATTAACTTCCTATAACTCTTATAATCTCTTTAGAGTTAAAAATTGTGAATAACTATGAAAGCTTCTTTATCCGAAATTGTGCGCGACATATTTTTAATTACAACTTGCTTGCATCCTGTGTATGGAAATTCAGGAAAGCCAGAAATATGATATACAAATGTGTAATAGTCGAGTTGCATATCACCATAAAGTTAAAATTCATTTAACCCTCCGGAAGCGAACACATTTTGTACTCCGCGAGCGACAATACAAGTCCAATTTTCTACCTCCTGAATTTCCATTCTAAAATTTTTCTTCGCTTTCTAAATATTTTTCCAGCCACATATAGGTACGGTGGAAAAGGTTGAGTATCTTAGAAATTGCCCATGGAACAGCAAAGAGTAGATATTGAGCGTCGAAGTGCCATTAACTGCAGATACAGAACATACGTGTATCTTCGACCAATCGATACGCGGTTTATCTGAAAATGTTTGCTCAGCTTATTAAATACAGTCAACAATTGTTGGTTATTGTTCATTATCTGACGTCGCTTCATTATATAATCATTGAACCGGCTGGTCGAACGTAACAAAATAGAACGATTAATTAAGCCGATCATCATGACTTTCTGCCCTCGATTTTCTGACAATCTGACTAATTCACAATACCCAATGCATAATTAATGAACGATACAAAAAGCTCTAAATTGGAGATTTCCAAACAATACAGAAAATACCTCAGCTTATCTCGAATTCAATTTCTTCGACAATCTTTTGCACGGCAATTACTATCTTTCAAGCATCCCAAGACACGCGAAGGCGACGAATAAAAAAGGTGGACGCTAATTGATATTAATTACCACCAAGGCGATCGTAAAGACAATGAGCAGAAGTACCTCGAGAATACCTCAGAATCCTCGTTCCGAAACTTCTCCCGCGACCGAAATTTCGCGAGAAACCGCATGACGTTCGCTCCAATTAAAATTCTTGATTTCGTCGAGGATAATTTTCGTCATTACCGCTAACAAGCTGAAATCGCACGTAGGCGTTGTCGGCGTTTAAGAAAGTGGCCAAAACTTTTGTCAGCCGTCATCGCGCAGGCGGCAGACGGCTGCGATCTTAATGGCGAAGGTCAAAGTCAAAGATTCACGTCGTTGCGACGAAGGAAAAGGCTCCCGGTTGCACCGAGGAAGCTCGTTAACTTTTAATTCCTGTAACTGGATGTTCCTGGGAGATAAGACAGTGGAAGCCTTGCAAATACTGAAAATTTCAGCGTGCGTGTATAAGCGCCTTCAAATCTTGATGCAGTATTAGCCGGTCTAAATATTTCAGACAAGCTGGAATTTATTCCGTTACAGAATCGCTGCGATGGACTTGCAAGTAACTTTTACTGTAGTTTTAATGGGTCTTATTCAAATTAACCAAAAGATGTTGATAGTTCCTAAATTTCATAATGAAACATGATTCCAAGAATAAATATTAAAACATATGTTGTGCAACTATTTTCGTTGGAATAAGCAAAAGTAGTAATGCATGTCATGTTTAAACAATTGAAAATGTTTTATTTTTAAGGTAAACTTATTAAATTAAACTTTTCCTTTAAAAAATAAGAAAGCACGAAGTAAATTGAAATATTTTCATTCCTTTAAATTACAAAATACACTAAAATATTAAGAGAAGTATGTTGAGGTACAATACAGTATTAAATATAATTTATTTCTGCATTTATAGATTTATTTATCATTTTTCTTTTTTTCGTAATCATTATATGTAAGGTAAATTCCCCAATAGTGAATGTGAAATGCTGAAAATAAAAATTAAAGGCGGCGAAACTGCTTTAAAGAAACAGAGAATTTACCTCGCTGCTTATTTTGAAGCTGTTCCAACGCCTTTGATTCTTGGTTTTAGCATTTTATGTTCAAAATATCCACTACTGGAGCATTGTTCACTACTTGGCATTCCAAATAAACAGTCCAATCAGTCATCGATTCAGTCGTGTAGAAATTTTCCCAACATTCATTATAGTTGCTTTTATATTTTAATAATATGAAGAAAATCATTTTAGTCGACTTGACTTCTTTTTAAATAGTACAGCATCTATCACAAATGCCATAGAGATATGCTACGCTTTCCTATTTCCACGTACTAAATTTCCTACGTAGAAAATTCTACAAACTCGCCTTAATGTACTACGAAAGTCAAAATATGAAAAACTATAAACATTTTAATTGCT
This sequence comes from Perdita meconis, assembly GCA_030770465.2. Classification (NCBI taxonomy): domain Eukaryota; kingdom Metazoa; phylum Arthropoda; class Insecta; order Hymenoptera; family Andrenidae; genus Perdita; species Perdita meconis. Next base: position 5,196,245 of record JASKOS020000001.1, read on the forward strand.
ATAATATTAAACTTAAAGATGTCATATAATATATAATATCGAAAGGAAGATGAATAAATTCACCTCAAAAAAGAAATCTCGCTTTCATACATCTCAAATAACTAAACAAACAAAATTGAAGAAATAAAAAACGATTTTCCCATTTTCTATTAATGCTGTACCTGAAATACGGACACTGCGACGTCTCTCCCCTAATTAACTTATTTGATATCAATCCTGCAAGCTAATTTAAAGTTTGTAGTTTCAAAATACTGAGAACTTCAAGGGACATCCGAGATAAAACTCGGTCCAAAATCGTCGTCATTCGAGCTTCCGAATGCAGAGTCCTTAATCCCTAAAAGCTCGAAGTTCGAAATTAGCCACCCTGAAAATTTTTACTCCTCGAAATTCCCCGAACACCGACGAAACAGCGAATCTACTCATCATCAACCGAAGGATTCCCGTGGGAGTCGTGCGATCGAAGCGAGTGGCGCGCTTAATGAAAAAGCAAAATAGTACGAAAATACGTTCCCGATGCGTTAAACGGTTGATTGTACGGTTTGTGCGGGATAAATGCGGCGCGACGGTCTCGGGGCCGAGCGTGGAAAGAATGCGGAAAGCGGCTTTGTTACAAGAGTTGAAAACATTGCAGTCCATACTGAGCTGCAGGACGATTTGATTATTGTTCGACGACAGTTGGAGCGCGCGGATCGAACGCGCTCGGATCCAAATAGAAATGCGCGCACGAGCGACGGGGACAAAGACAACGGGTAACTCGTTTCCAACTGTCTATCGAGGGATAACTTTCCGAAACTTTTTAGCAAACCCCTCCTCCCCCCCCCCCCCCATTCCGCGGCCGGTGCAAAAAGAACCGTCCACCCGCCGAAGTTCTGTAACTGTTTTAAACTTCCAAATGGATCCGCCTGTCGCGATGCCACTGCAAAAATTGAATATTTTCCTCCGGCCGCATGAAATAAGCGCGTATCGCCGGTCTCCGCCGTAAGAATCGCGCCGGCCACCGTCGACGGTATTATTCCGGGACCTGGAAATCGTTCTGTTCGGCGGGGAAGAGAAACTGTATACGGTGCACCGTTTTCGGGTCGATTGTTGCCCGTATAGCGTAATGTGTGTACTTTGGACGGTGGTTTCCTGATGCAGCATGGATTTCCACCGAGGAATCCTAATATCGGCATTGAAATTTGAGTCCCGGTATGGATTGCGGTGGAAGCTTTTGGTGGTCGCGGAAAAATGAGCTCGGAATTCCTTTCTGTTACTTACTGGGAAAACTTCTAGCTTCGGAATTTAGTCCAATTTTTTGCCTTTGGATATCGCATATTTACCTCGATTTAAGGTGGAGCTTAGAATTGCAATAGCAGCTTTAATATGGTCAGTGAAAAGGAACCTTTATAGAGGGACTAAAACTGGGACTATGTAGATATGCAGTTTAGGAAGATGAATTTTATTATAAGATCGCAGTAGAATTTTGATATAAGCAAATGAAGGGACTGAAGACTAGTGCGATAATTGAATTCCATAAGTAAAGACTTGATTCGATATAAGGTGACACTTAGATCTTGATTAAAATCTTATTATTAGCTCCAGAATTCCGATATGGATTACGATGGAAGCTTTGCTGGTCCGGGAATTAGGTCTCAAGCTTCCCTTATGTTATTATAAAGGCTTTTAGTCTAATTGTTTTCCTCTAGGCATCGCAGATTTGCCTCGATTTAAGGTGAGGCTTCGAATTGCAATGGAAGTTTAAATGTCGTCACTGTGAAAGAAACTTTAATACTAGAATCCAGTAGAAGCTTGATACTGGGTCCAAAAACGTGTTTATGTAATTATGGACTTGACTCCATATAAGGCGATGCTTGCATGATCGATGAGACTTGTAATAATTGCATTGGAATAGAAATTTTATTATAGGATTGCAATGGAGTTCTAATATCAACAAAAAAACAAGCTAAACAGTCGTGCAATCATCCAATTCCATAACTTGGTTCGATCTAAGGTGACGCTTAAACCTCGATTAAAGTCCTAATACCCTCTTTCGAGTCGCGGTGGAAGATTGGTTCCGAAAAAGGGGATGAAGATTCCCTTCTGCTATAAAGAAGGTTCTTCGTTTTAGAATTTAGTCCAATTATTTGCTTCTGGGTATCGCAGATTTGCCTCGATTTAAGGTGAGGCTTGGAATTGCAATGGAAGTTTAAATATCGTAACTGTGAAGGAAACTTTAATAATGCAGCTGAAAATGTACATTATTGTTTCGATATAAAGACACACGAGTTCTAACTCGATTTAAGGTCAGCGTTGACCCTGGTATGTATTGTTCAGAGATGACTATTGCGAACTACAGTACTGTCCCGATATAAGAACAATCTTACAGTGTTGACTCAAAGAACGACGCCAGAGTTTGATTCGAAAAAGGGATTTCTTTATCCTCGCCACTTCTTCGCCGGTGCGAGTCTCCTCTTTCCGTCGTAACCGAGATCGAACCTGACTCGAAAAAGGGCTGCGCTCGGTTCTGAAACCCAGCCATTCTTCGAGTCAAGAGTGTATCTATGTACATGGATACTAAATATGAATTCACCTCGATATGGAATCGCCTTTGGTGATGCTTGGATATTCTATAAGAATTGGAATAGCTACATTATTAAGGGGGGAACCTGGTTTAGGACTTCTCAAAATAAACTGATCTTTTGAGATTTTCTTTTTTACTAAACTACGAAGCGAATCATTTCGAAATTTGCAAGGTGCAACTTGTTTATATAAAACAATTTCTACAGATTATTTTCTAATGAAAAAATTAACTGTTATTGTTGGAATATGGAAGAAAATGCTTTAAAAGTTTTGGAAAAATCCACTCAACAATTTCGTAAAAAAAAAAGTTCTCGAACATTGGCTTGCTTTTAGCGTCTTAAACCATGCTCCCCCTTAAATAAATTTTATTACAGCATTGCTATAGTACTCTAACAAAAAAAAGGATGCAGCAGACTCACGCAATCATCTAATTCCGTAACTAAACGTTTGATTCGATCTAAGGTGACACCTGAACCACAAAAGTCCCGGATATCCTCCCCGGAAAACCGCGAAGAGTTCCAAACGTTATCCACTAATCTCCGTCCTCCGAAAAATCCAATTACCCCGAATTTCCCCGGCGAAGCAGAAAAATCATGCAGCGTCCGTTTCCACGGGAATTAAATACCCGGTTAAATAACGAAACAAAAACCGACATCCTCGGTCCTTGGAAGTAAGAAACGTGAGCCCCTGGGACATAACCGAAATTGCTTGTGCACCGACCTAATAGCCCGCCCCCGTTCCCCTTTTCTTTCTTCCGAGTGAACACAAATAAGAAGTGAAATTTCGAATGCCGAAGACAAAAGAAGCAGCTGGAGAGAGGCGGTCGACGCGAGAGAGATGCGAGAGAGAGATGGAAAGGGAGAGGAGAGGGTCGAACTCTCAGTGGATCTGTCAGAGTGAAGCACGAGACTGGGAGAATCCCTTGTTTAAACAGAGGCACTTCGTACCCGATCCGACGACCGGCGCGGCGCTTCGGTCCATGAACAAATGCGACTGTTCTTTGGATACTTTAATCCTGGGGATTGGCTGTAATTTATATCATTTGCTTCTCCCCCTCGAGTTTTTCCCTCTCCGTACATCCTTTTACTTCCACCTGTCCCTGGTATTTGTAAACCTACCGGAATCGCGCCCGCCCACCCCCGCGTCACCGACAAACAGCCGCCCCCTTTGTCTTTTTTCCCCCGTCGTTGCTACCCGTCGCTGATCCGAGGAAAATATTAAACGTTGATCCTGCCGGGACTGTCTCAAAGAGGGATCAGAATGTATGTCCGCCGACGGCGAGCATAATTATCGAAGACGAATCCTCGTAATTATTGGATCGCGAAAATTACGCTCTCCGCGATTTTTGGTTCCCGGGTCGCGCCTGCGTTTCTGTCGCGTACCGGGATTTTAATGGGGCCGTTGTCCGTAAATTGAACCGTTTCTCTCTCCCGGGAAATGAGCGTTTTTACAGACCTGCGAGTTTTTAAAAAATCGTTCGATAATAAAAGCCGCGTTCCACACGATGCGTTTTACTCGCGTCAATTAGCTGCAACGTTTCGAAAATTACTGTCGTGCGTTCAACAGCGAATTAGAGAAAAATTAACGTCGTACGTTGGATGCGACGTTTATGGTTACTTATTAAAAATCACCTTCTGTGGGATCGGTAATACGGCGACTTCAGGATCAATGAATTTCACTCCAACTTACCGAGGGACGCATCAATCTCTCCGGGATAAAGTTAGTGAGCGAAGGAACGCCTAAACGACCGGGAGAAAGATAAAATTCACTATTACTGGATAATAATGTCCCCAGGAAGCGCGACTAGGAAGCGGTAAGGGCTAAATTCCATTTTTTGATCCCGCCGCGGCTACTCTTTATGGGGCCATTGAGATCTACGACGCGGTCATAAGACTCCGCCGACCAATCGATGGATCTAATGCAGCGGGGTGTCTGGAATTTTTTCATTAATCTACTCGCGAAATCGCCGGTGGCACCATTTTTTCCCCCTTGAAACGTCGTTTAATGCGTCGGTAAAGTCGGCCCGGAATTTTTAATACTCTGTGTTTGAAGCAAAAGCTCATGGTTTGATCTGCTTTGTCGGAATAGCGCTACGTTATCGTAGAGATCTTTTCAGTGGAATTTGATTAGAGGTACATGTAGTAGTGTTGGATGACCAAGTATTTACCGTGCTACATAAATAACTATTTACTGTAAGTCGTTTTGACATTCAGAAAATGAAATCAATTCGTGTCAATCCTAATTCGTCACTCAAAATCAGCATTAAAGTGACACATTACAGTAGTTCGAAACTATCTCTCTACCTATTCGCAACTACCTTTCCCTTTTCATTTTCCAGTATTTAAGGGAGGAGTCTAGTTTAGGACGGTTAAAATAAATTTATTTTTGGAATTTTCTTTTTACGAAACTATTAAGCGAAGCATTTCGAAATTTGCAAGGTGTGTTATTTCGTATTTAAACAATAAAAGTGAATTTTTTCGTTAAAAATTTGTCCTCAAAAACGGGTGTACATAATTTACAGATTACCCAAATCTCTATCGGTCAAATTTTCGGAGTTTTATTAAGAAATTGTTTGTTTTCAAACCATTTAATTAATGTCTCATTTACTGAAAGTGGCTAAGATTGGAAGCTATTATCTCAAAGCTCGTAGTTGCTTTAAGGCGTGTCTACACCCAGAAAACTACGGCGAACAAACACAGACGAACGAGCGGGAACGAACGCTAACAGCACGAATAAGTGTCAGGTAACTGCGATCGCTATTTCTCTGTATGTCAAAGAAACGGATCAGATTTTGGGATTGGGATCAGGAATCGGAGCTGCGCATGGCCGTCTCTAATACAGGCCAGAATATACGATATGACAACAGCGCTTAGAGACAATACATCAGTCCTGATCGGTGATATATTCTCCGGAGATTAGAATCCTTTAATCACAAAACAAATTTCTGTCGAGGTCCGATTACATTATTTATTTTCTATCGAAATATGAAATCATTTGCATAAAGATCCGCTGTCTAGTTATGACAAGCCGATCGCATATCGCATAGCGACGTTTCATATTTATTCGTTTCTTCAGTAGTTTTATTATTCTTATTCTGATTCACTTCCGCATTCGGTAATTTTTATGCAAGCAATGCTTATGCTTGTAGTAAATCAACATGAAAAGAATCAACATTCGAAAAAGTATTGTTAACTATATGTATGCATGTATGACAACTTGAACATTAAACCATTAAACTGTGTTGCCATAAATTGTGTTGCCATTATTGAAAAACTTAACTTCAATATTCCCGCTCGTTACTTACGATGTAATAGACTCTTTAATGTCAAGGCTCACCGATCTCTATTCGGCAATCACAACTCTATCGATCGTTTGTGTAATTTGGCTAATTTATTCCTTGCCAATATCGATCTGTTTGGCGACACCCAATATGTTGCGAAACACACTTCACACTTTTAAATCTTTGTTAAAAGAGTGAACTATGTACTATTGTTTTCTTTTATTTTGTTTGTTAATATAACTGTATAGACTATTTTTTATATCTGTTAATCTATTGTACCAAAGTGTTGTTTAACCCGTTGAATAAAGCATTATTATTATTATTAAACTGTTCTAAAAATAGAAACGGTAGAGCATCAATTATTATCGGAAGGAACAGTTAGATGAAAATATTCAGAGACCAAAATCTTCAGATAAACAAAACAACAATCTTCATGTACGCTTCAAAAATGGTTTCCATTTTTTCTTAACTGCTTACTGTATATAAAAAAAACATTGGATCGTATTACCCCAAACACTTTGTACATCAACAAATACAACGTCCTGAAATATTCAGAAGCTCCCACCGTCCATTAAGCTCGCTCCCCGAATTACCGAAAACCTCCACACGTCACAGCCACGGCATCGTCTCTCGTCTCCCCAGCACCCCGACACTCAAGAACTCTCGAAGAAAAACCTGCTCGGCGTTGCAACCCCGGCCGAACAGTCCGCAACAAATAACAAGCAGGACTTGATGCAAATGCGCGCATCGCGTCGGTCGCTTAAAGTGTCTCTTCCCAGAATATTGTCTCGCTCGATGGAGGCGGTCGCGAAATGGGAGAAGCGGAGGAGAGATCGAGGGCAGAGCGGGCGGCGACCCGCGTGACATTCGAGCCGGCGGAGAGACGACCTCGGAAATTCGGTCCCGTGTGCAGGTTGTTTGGTCCGCGCGTTGTTAACGCCGCGGGATAATGAGCTCGCGTTAGACCAATGTTTTCGGATTACGCTTAGAAGCGTAAGGGCGGTTTGCGCACCGCGCGCCGGGAAATAAAGTGGATCGTGTTGTGTTGTCTTAAGGTCCGGGCGCGTCCTGAAAGAGGAGCTCGACCACTCATTAGCATGGTAATAGCCGCGGTGCGAGGCGGGCGTTCAATTTTCGATTCGGCGGCGTTTCCTGTCGCCGATGCCCCGGGGTTGTCGGCTTCCTGGAGGCGAGTGTTTTCGAGCGTTTTCCAGCGTTTTCGAGCGTTGTTCTCGCGGAAAGAGGACGACGCGGTTCCGCCCTCGATCGCTGGGGAAATTTCGCGGTGTTTGACGCGGCGACTGGAATGACTGTAAATGGAATCGAAGTGCAGCTTCGGGGAGAAGAAGATTTCAGGGTTTCGGTGCTCGAAATCGAGTTTCGGATGAAAAGAGAATTTTTAGGGGCTCGTACGAGTGAAACCGAAGCGGCGAGTAGAACGGCGAGACGCTTTCGTTGACATGTCGCGACCGGCTCGTCGGCCTGAAGTATTGGACGTCGTTATCGGTGTAACAAATCGCGGACTCGCGAAGAAAAAGCGCGAGGAGGAACGCTGGCAAGAAGCCTAACCGTTTCGAGTGGGACGAAGAAGAATGGCTCTTATATCTCGTTACAGGCTTTCATCCGGAGTTCGAATCGCGAGATCAAAGAACGACCCGGGGCCTTGCGCACGCAAGAAATATCGAACGCGATAAACAGGGAGGCTTCTCGGCATTCATCATCGCCCGGTAGCTTCGAACATCATCATCAGTACTTGAACAAATCACCGGGAAATGGAAGAACGAGAGTCCTGAAAGTCCTCGTGAAAAATGGCCCATTTAATGAGGTATTGAGAGATATTTGCGTTCTTGTCTCTTCGATGGTCTTGTCTAACATGTGAATAGCAATGCTGAGGACTTCCTGGTTTGATACTATTTTTTTATCTAAAGAAACTTGAAATTGTAGACTTTCTTACTACTGAGAAAATAAAATAGTGTTCAGATTTGAAGGAAAAATTGTTTAGAGTTGGAAGTAAGTATTATTAACTCATTCATGAGGTGTGGAATAATAAAATACCTGAAATCTAGTTCTAAGATCTAGAAATCTGATCTAGAAATGATCTAAAATACATAGAAACGAATTTTTGATCAGGTGAGAAACCAATTTTTTCAGCATTTTGGATAATCGAAATATGAGCAATTTTCTCTATCTGTAGTTCTTGTTGTTCCATAAATAATTGTCTGATAATATTTTTTGCTTACTTCGTTTATTACTCAGGGAATCAAAAATTAATTGCACTTCATTTGACGAAATGATACAATATTATTGCCTGATTAAGAAGTAGTTCCTTAATGGTAATGTTAGAGAAATATTTCAGCCTCTGGAACCTCCCCTTCATCATCAGTAGCTTCGAACATTATCTGACCAATAAATTAAAGGAAGTAAAGCAACAAGACTATCTAGTAGAAGAGTTATCAAAGGCAATTCATTAAAGAGTAAGGAGATACAAGTATTTAGGCTTCATTTGAAGCTTCGGTAGGAATTCTGAAGGAATTTCTTTGGTCTCAGGATGATGTAAAAGCGAGCCTCTGTTTTATCATTTACGGTGCTCCGATCGGCTTAATTATCTTAACATTTTCTCAGTAATATGTAAAACTGCGTGGAATACTTGAGAAAGATACCTTAAGATAAAGTCGAGGAATTTCAAATTTTTCTAATTGAAAGTAAGAAATCGTCTTGATTCGTCTTGTGTCCTCACTAGAGCTCTTATTATCCGGATGTATCCGGGTATCCGAGTACTCGAAATACTCAGAATAACCCAAACTCGAATTTGAAAACCAGTTATGAGTAATAATCTTGCTACTCGAGTACCCGAGTACCCAAAATACTTGTCATAACTCGAACTCGGTCTTTAAAACTGGCTGTGAGTAAAGTACTCAAATTCGGATACCCATAGATCCGAGTAATAGCACAGAGTAATACAGAGGCGAAAGTAACCCGATTCTGAGATACCGAATTCCAGTGCGCATGCGTATGGAACTGATGCACATGTTAGATGGAGATAGAATATAGAAGGATAGAAGTAGATTCCCCCACCAGAACTCTTATTGTAGTGCGCATGTACCAAACACAGAGGAATTTATTAATTATATTTATCAATTAGAATGTATTTTTAGTAATTGTTTTGATACATTTATAATTGAAGAAGGCATATCGCACAAATATTTGCAAAAAATGTCGGAAATTTCATTTACACATCCATGTGAAACATTTCCGCAATTATATTTAATTAAATTATTTATAAGATTAAAAATATTTTATACTTTAAAATTTATGAACAGAAAATGTAATAAAAATAAATATAAGAAAAACACAAAAATAAGTATACTATTAAATATGTAAAATTATTGTAAAATTATTGTTTTGTATATACTGATAAATAAATCGCACTATTTAAGAATCCCACCATTTATTATAACCTCAGTGGTTTACAGTTCTTCTCTGTCACAGTATATCTTACCTTTTTTATTTATTAGAACACGGAAAGAGATAGAGAAATATTCTTACGAGAACTTGGCAACACTGCATGTAACTGGTGCTCAAGGTCATGAAATTTAGTCATGGAAACATCAAAGGTTCCGCCGGGACTTTCGCCTCTGTATTACTCTGTGGTAATAGTAAGAATCCTAGTCCTCACTGCATACTATTCTCCTTTTCTTTGCTCCTCTGTACTGTTTCTCTCTTTTTCAATATTTTCTTCATCCACATATACCCTTCTCCCGATTCGTCCAGTATTGTCTTTAAATTTCTTCCAGCTTTTTCTATGTTGTTACATTTTTCCGCCAGGTGTTCTATCGTTTCGCATTCTTCTTCGCAAACTCTGCATCATTTCTTTTGTTCAGCTTCCCAATATTTGCTACCGACAATATCTCATAAAATCAACCTTCTCCAACGCTATGGTGAAATCTGTTTCGATCCCCAGTCGGGAGAAGGGATAATCGTTCCCCAAAAAGAAATCCGCCGTCTAAGGGAAGCAAGACACTCAGCGAGCTCAGTCCGAACCAATTCAGGAACGTCCTTACATCGAAGCAACACTCTCTCCGCATTAATCTCCCGGTGCACGCAAAACCGCGTCTCCGCCCGTAAGCTCATCATTAGTGGCGGCCGAAGAATCCGAACAAGCGCAAGAACTGATCACCCGGGGACGATGCTTAACGAGGCAAGGTTCGTCGCGCAAAAATATCAAGAAACCTGTCTAAGCAGCGGCGCGCAGAAGGAAGCGAGCGTATGATAGGTCACATCGGTATCTGTCACGAAGGCAAGACACGTCTCCGTCCGATCCTAGAGACGGGGGAACACGATCGCTCCTCCTCGGTAAACAGACCGAGGGCCTCGAAGTTTGCCGGCGTGGCTCGTGACGCTATTAAGGGATACGTCCGCGGCAGGATGTCTCGATCCCTCGGATATCGTCTACGGTCTGTTTTCCTTCCCCTTCGAGAGACCTCGCACCTCGCCGCTCGAGGCGTCGCTCGGTCGCGGCGAAGTTATCGTTTAATGGCACTCGTTTCGTATTCCGTGTCGCGTGGATCTCTCCCCCCGGGGTCAGAGCGGCGGGCGATCCGACCTTGTAGCGCCCCGGGAACGACCGGAGTCGACGGCGAACACGAGGTACAATCAATTACCGAGCGAGCTTCTTTCCCCCCAGCGGTGGTTTATCGAGCCGAGGCGAGGCGTCCTCGTTCCGAGCGGAACGACGCGGTCGTTTCAATTCGACGACGCAATTCCGCCCCTCTGGAGGACGGGACCCTCCTAGATCGCGAACCCGGGGGAGTTGGACGCGCGTGGATCGAGCTTCGGATGGCTGCCTCGGCTCCTGGAGCCGAGTCTTTGACGGGACTTTGCTCGGAAAGCTTAAACGTTGGACCCGCGCGATGGAAAAGGGACGATCGGAGCTCTCGAAAGTAGAAACGAAGAGCTTGGTTGGTCGCCGATTTCGAGCCGTGAATAAGAGTCGTCGCAGATGCGAGTGACTTGATTGCCGGGGGTTGGGGAAGAAGTCGCTCGGGGGAGGAGTTCATTAAAGGGCTGCGAGAGTCGGAGGTAAAATGAGGTGGATGGGCGCCGTCAAAGCGGTTGAAAGGAATAAATGAAGTGACTTTGTATAATTTGTACTCGGTATTTTTGGGTCACCGGGGCATTTCGTGATCTCACGGTCTTTGGTCGGAATCGGTAGCTCGGCAAGGACGTATTTAAGCTTCGCTTTTTAGTGCTTTAAGTGTTTCTATTTCGATTGTATCGCTCTGGAATTTTATAGCTTCGAAACTGTTGTGCGATCATTGGAGCACCAATTTTCTGCTTTTATTCGTATTTGTACTGCATTTTGAGGTAATGCAAAATCGCTTTTCAGAAGTTTGTGATTCGACGTTATAAGATAGAAATTTTAAAAAATACGCTACGTCCGAAAACTGAATGATCATTAAACTTATTACTCTTTAATGAAGAGTAGATGGTTCTGGTTTTTGAGTCGACAGCACTTTTCATTTAAGGTACGATAAAGTACGGAAAAAAAATCGTAGATCAACGTTTCAAAGTGCATTTTAAAGAAGAAACCTTCCTCTAAAAACTTGTATCAAAGCAAACTTCAAAAAAATTTTTTAAGCTCTGTACAGCCATTTGAATTCGTATAATTTTAAAGAATTTTTATTCCGAAAATGGTACTAACTCAAACGATTCTGCAAAGCTCAAAAAATTCTTTTCAGGGTTTTCCTTCATAGCATTTTAAACATTACAGCTTCCTCTTTGTAGTAAAGTATGAAAAACTAATCTACGATTTTTTCGCGATTTTATCGCACTTTAAGTGAACAATGGATTATAGACATTGCAATAATACAAAGTGCAACACAAGCACAATACATGGTGACACTTGAAGTGCGATAAAACAGTGAAAAAAAATCGTAGCTCGATGTTTCAAAATTCGTTATAAAAAAGAAACATTCCCCTACAAAAGCGTATTAAAGCAAACTGAAAAAAAAAATTTTCGAGTTCCGTAGAACCGTTCAAATTCGTAGTATTTTAGAAGGATTTCTCCCGTGAAAATAGCACAAATTCTGACCTGTCTACAAAGTTCAAAAAATTTGTTTAATGGTTCCCCTTAGCAGCATTTTATAGAGGGAAGTTTCCTCTTTGTAATGAGCTTTGAATCATCGGTCTACGATTTTTTTTCGCGATTTTATCGCACTCTAAGTGAACAATGGATTATAGGCATTGGTATGATCCAAATACAGCAAGAAGAAAATACATGTTGGAACTTAAAATTATATAAAACAGCGAAAAAAAATCGTAGGTTAGTGTTTCAAAGTTCATTATAAAGAAAAAATATTCCTCTATAAGGTGAATTTAAGACAAATCCCGAAAAAAATTGTTTGAACTCTGTAGAATCGTTCGAATTTAGAAAAATTTTAAAAGAAAAATAGCAACTTTGGTTTCCTATTTTGTTCCACAATAAAAAGTGCCATCCAAAAAAATCATGTAGAGATTTCACGCTTTAAAATTATCTCAGCTTGACTGCAAACAACTCCAAAATAAAAAAAAAATAAAAAAAACACAAAGCCGAGAGATTTTCTAACTTCCCAAGCAGAGATCCACTAGTCCCAAAAGTTCACATCGCCTAATAATTCAATAATCAGCCTTTGATAACATTTTAATGCAGTAAAAATTTTCTTTTTCCACAAGTATTGTATTTCTCCATCGCTCGCCTCGCCCGTCATCGGAATTTCGTCCCAGGAAATAGGAAGTTCGCTTAGTTCGCCGATACCCGCAACCATACGACCGTCTCTCGCTTAACGACTCGTCGATTAGCCCCACTCCAACGAGTTGACATTATCTGAGAGACGAAGTAGCAGATCAAAGTCCAAAATCGCGTTCGCCGGGCTCCAAGAATTTTCCGTTCTGTTTCTCTTCGCCGCTGGCGCGCCGATAGATACGGACTCGCGGCGGTGCCAGGATTTAACAGTTCGTTTCATACGCCCGCTAATTTGCCGCGTGCCCGTTTCGTGGGCGTATTGCAACCCTCTGCGCGAAGTAACTCCCGTGTCTGAAATACGCCACGCGTCGAACATACCGATCAATTGTTTCGCGTTGATATCAAGCCTCCTCTCGGAGCCACTGATTGGATGTGTACCTTTTTATATCGGCTCTTCGATGGATCGAAAGAACGTCGACGTTTCTGAACGCTGGAAACTCGCTGACGAACTGTCTGAACATTCGCAGAATTTTTTTTTGGTGAATGCAGACAGCCAGGTTTTTTTTTATTAACATTACTGATAATTAATGTTCATCGACGACGTGGAAGTAATTATAGAATTTATTTTAAAATGGTAGAAGAGTCATGAAAATGTTCAAATACAGAAAATAAAGTAAAATATTGTAGTTCGGATTTTTTTTTATTTTAGTAATGTTAATAAAAATTGACGATAGTCGAAAGTAACGAAAACGAAGCTTCTGTCATCGATTTTGGTTATGGGTAATGAAAAAAAAAATTCCAGGCGTCGATAATGGTTATTTGTAACCGGAAACAATTTCTGTCATCGGTAATGGTTGACCGTGACTAAAAACTACAGTCCAGTAACCAAAAATAATGGTTATCGATGGCCGAAAAAATGTTAGTGATGCTTATCTATCACCGAAAGAGTTGAGAATTAATCCATTTTGATCTCTTGATTTTTTTGAAAAATTTCTGAACATTTAATCGTAACTGCCTTTTATTTAAATAATAACTGTTTCTCTCAAATTTGTCTGACCTAAATCCAAAAAATGTTGGCAAAGCAAACATACCAAAGCATATTTTACCACAGCACCGATTTCTAATTTCCCGAAAATATGCAACGAGCATTTTGTGGCATCGATCATGTCTTTAATATTTGTTTCAATATTCCTAGTGCGCCGCGCGACGAATGTTAATATCAATTACTCCCGGCATTCCATTCAGCAATATTACAGCATACAATATTCGAACGCAGACGAAGCGTGAATATTAGCGGCAAATATAACGGAAAAATATTAACAAGCGATGGAAAAGCTGGCCTGTTCAAAGCGCAAAGTACCACGAAACCAGTTCATACACTTCACTTGACCGAACTAATGATTTCGAAGAACCGATACGCTCTCGCAATTTGATCGTAGCCATGTTTACTACCGGGGCGAGGTCTTTCTTATGCAGCCGGGCAAACTTTCCCCCGAAGAACAAAGAGAGAAATCGGAGGCGGGAAAAAGCCCGGGCGTCGATACATTTAAGACGTTTAACGAGTTCCACACGTAGGGCCGTAGTTTTTACAAATAACTTCCCGACCGATGGAGCCCTCGGTAATAGAATTTCTCCGGCGATTCGGCCCGAGTAAAACAACTTTAATCCGAGGGGGAGAAACTTTTAAATCTTCGATAATCTTGCCTCGACCAATTCGAACAATATCGGGGGCTCAGCGGATTGTTTCTTCATTGGTGTCAGCAACGCCGACGTGGCCGGCAATTGCGGAGATCTGGTCAGAAATCGAAGAAAATTTCATCGTATCTCAAAAAGTAATAGAAATCACGAAGCTCCGATTATTATCGAAATTAACGAGAAGACCTCGCTCTATAAAAGCGAAAAGATTTGCTCTATAAAAATTGATGGATCTTTTTAGTCCCTCTATTGCAGATATTTTTTGACGAAAAATAGTTTAACTGAATACAAATTCGGATTCTAGGGGTTTTAAAACTTTGCTTCATGTGAACAAAATAAATTAAAATTACTAAGTATTGAATTAGATATTACTAAGTATTGAATTCATAATATAAACATTAGAAGCTGTTGAAAATTGCTTCTCTATTTAAAATAGTATTTTCAATCTGATTCTTTAGCTTTGACTTTTCGAAACTACAACTTTAAACTCTGTAATATTCAATTTCAACTCTTAAAATCAACTTTTTCCATTTCTAACTTTAAATTTTAAACTTCCAACTTCAAACCCTCAAATTTCTAATTTTAGTTCTAAAAGTCTTGAAATCTGCAATATGAAATCTTCAAATCTTTAATTGTAACTTTAAAAAATATCCAAATATCCAAAATCTATAAACTAAAATTCTAAAAAAAACTCAAAATCTTCAGTTTTAAATGTTTAAATATCCAACTTCAAATCTTTAAATCTTTAAACCCTCAAATTTCGACTTTTAGCTCGAACAATCTCTAAATCCGCAACATGAAATTTTCAGATTTAAAACACAGAACCTCCAAATTTCTAATTTTAATATTTAAAATTTCCTCTCCAAATTTTTTACATTTAACTTCAAAACTTTAAATATTCAATTTCGTATTTTCAAATCCCCAACTGTAATTTATTTAAAGCTCCACGAAATCATAAAATCTGCAAAATTTAGTTCTAAAAATCATTAAATCTGCAAATTGAAAAACTTATTAAAATCTTGAATTTGAAATTTTCATATATTCGGCTTGAAATCCCCAAATCTTCAATTGTAACTCTAAAAATATTCGAATGTTTAAAACCTCTTAAATGAAATCCTAAAAGCCTTCAAATCTTCAATTTTCGATCCTTAAATTTTCAACTTCAAATCTTAAAATTTCTTACTTCAACTCTTAAAATCTGCAACTTGATATCTTTACATTTTCAAACCCTCAAATTTCCAACTTTAATTGTAAAAATCTTTAAATCTACAGCTAAAAATCTTCGAATCTCTAAATTGAAATCTTAAAAAATCTTCATATTTCCATTTCTAAGTTTTCAAATTTTCAACTTTAAACTTTGAAATCTTAAATTTCAACGACAAGCATTGCATTGTATAGTTGTTTTAATAATTCTTGAGTAATTTTCACCAATTATTCATATTCCGTATAACTTTTATTTCCAACAAACACAATGAAAACACTTTTTTTTCTTTAATTTTCATACTGATGCGCCGAGTATGAAGTTCTAGTCTAAAAGTTAAAGTGCAGCCCCGGACAGATTCGTCTTGTCGCTCACTCCAGGCAATTTTCGATGCACCTCTCACGAAGTTTGCGCTCCTAACCGTTGCTCGTGCATTTTTCGAGTCAGCCGAGCGCTCGAGTATTTGCCTAGATCAATATTTGTTAACGGTCAACGGGGGAACTGGCTCCCGAAGTTATACCAAAAAGGGGAGCCTATAAATATAATAGCCCTTCAAAACTACTCCCAAGTCGGGAGACAACTTTTACCCCTTTGTATATCTCCTCGCATCCTTCACCGAGATACTTTCTCTTTCCGTGCAATTTTCTGCTCGATACGCGGCCCGCTCGCATTGTCTGCGAGAAACGGATTTTACGTGAAATTTCCCTCAGGATTGCAGCGAACCTGTTTTTTCAAGTTATGGAAGGATCCCGTTAACGCGGCAGAAAATTTCTTCGACTCTCGGACTGCGATTTCGAAGAATTAAAATCGAAAATTAAAGTTGCACGAGTCCATGAGCAAGGGCCGTGTTTCAGGGGTCGCTTTGTGCTCTGGGGGCTCAGTTTTGTTTATTAAAGCCGTGAATGGCAGTGGAGCAAAGCTAATTTACTCCAAATAATTCCGGGTTATGAATACGGCAACTAACACACTGCGAGGGAATCTTATTCACTGAATTCTAATTACTGTGTAGTATAATTCCGCGGATCCTGTGCCATTTTTTTAGTATTATGGGAACAAAGGACGCAGTAAAAAATGTGAAAAATGTATCAAATGTTTCTGTTAATTATTGCGAATATTTCAAATCGAACCGCTAGCTCGGGAAAATTAGACTAAAAAGTGGGCAATCTGCGAAAAAACTAAAAATAGGTAGATCTTTTCAGAAAGTAGTTTTTCGCAAATAACTCAAAAATGGTTCGTCTAATTGAAAAATGTTTTAGATAAAAATTTTAAGAGCGTGGAATTCTGCGTAAAAAAGGTTCTATGACATTTTTTCATAAATTCAATCCTTTTTGCGATAACGTTCAATAAACGTGCTCCTATTATAATGTTGTACATACCACCGTGAAAACATTAAGGACCTATTATTGCAAAAACGGTTGCGTTTCTAAAAAAATATTATAGAACCTTTTTTACGCAGAACTCTACGCTCTCAAACTGTTATCTAAAACAATTTTCAATTAGACTAACCATTTTTGAGTTATTTGCGAAAACCTACTTTGTTATAACATTTGATCCAAAATAGGGGGGGAAGCCGGCAGCCGATCGACGGTGATTTTTCAAAAGTTCATACCCACCACAAAAATAAGCGATTCGTGAAAAGATCTACCTATTTCTAGTTTTTTTCGCAGAAATTTCTAATTTTCCTAGGCTACGCTGGCAAAAAGTAAATTATGCAGGCAGGTGGAAATTAATTTCCTGAGCTTATTTCTATACATCTACTTTGCTCATTTTTTTAAACAATTTATAATGTATACCTGTTTTTATAAAAAAAAAAAGGTAGCTGCATCGATCCAGTTTTCCTCAAAAAAATTCTTGGAAAAGTCCTTTTTTCACTGTGAGATAATAATTTTCACTAAACAAAATACCTACAAAAAAGTTTTCAAATTTCGACCAAAATCGTTAGTAAATTTTAATGCAGCTTATAGCGTGGATTTAATCGATTCAACGAAATATCATTGGCTCTGAAACGCAGATGAGCAGTAATTTTCGCATAATTTCGCTTCCAGTTGAAAAAGCGGCGTCAAACTTTTCCCGAACGAATCATTACCAGTATCCACGTTCCGCTCTAACGAAAAAGAAAAAGGGACATTAGCGTACGAAACGCGATGTAAGTGCTTAACTACGTGGCAGTTGCAACGAATTTCGGCGATTAACAGTTAAAACGGTGCAGCGACGTAAATTCTCGCCGCGCGAGTTCCGATTTACAGAGTATTGGGGTGCATTTAGTTCTCCCGACTATATTTCGTCGTACCGGGCGGCGCGCGAATGCTTATTCTAATGAACATTTGTACGATCAGCGGCCGACTAAGCGTCCGCCCTAATCCCTTGCACGACTGGCCATGGAATCGCGATCCGTTTGCGCACGCACGATCGCGATATTTATGGGGATGCAATTAGGTCGCGACTCGCACGAATGAATTACGGGGAGAATCTCAACGAGGTTTTCGAAATTAAATCGGAGGTCGACAAGTGGCCTGCCGGGGCTTCGTTATCGTCTTTTTTTTCTCTCTCTCTCTCCCGCAACTCCTGATTAATTGCGATATCGCAAAATGAACGGGGGAGACTTTGGAACGAATTAGCCTCCTTTGAAAACTGTTGGATTAGCCGGGGGAATTTTATTCGGTCCGATGAAAGGTAAATATGTTATCGCGAATGTTCCATTCACGGAATTTCTTACGCGTTGCATAAACAGTGCCAATATTTGCGGACCGTTTGTTTATCTTTATTCTCGATAAGTGAAGAGAAATAAAGTTTTTTTTTTTTTTTTACTTGGACGCTGTTTTAAATTCCAAGGGAATCGAAGCGACGAATGTATCCGACAAATGTGTAAATAGTAAATACTTCTTGCGCGGAACGCATTATCGCGAAAATGGGAGACGGGAATTCTCCGACTGCGACGGGAAATATGTTATTTCGAGTCAATTTGATCTTCGATAATTTCAGAACGCGGCTAACCGAAATTGGGTCAACGATGCCCTGATAACCAGAAATTTTCCCAGCAACTTCGTCAAACCGGTCTACTCGGAAACGTCGCACCAAGAGTCGCGCCGCAAACTTCAAACCGACCGACCGAAATGCGAAGCGACAGCGTTGATGATATTCCAACGCGGCGAATAAAAATCCGAACAAGTGGATGGCGACATATCGGTATTGACCTTCGGGGGGGACGACCGCGGCACAAAGCGACGATACATCATCGTTCCGCCGCTGCCATCCGAGCTTTCAATCCAGGGAAACATGAAACAACTTGAACGCGGGGCGACGAACGTGTTCGAACATGCCTGAAATTGCGATCGACCGGCGGGGTTTGCGTGCTATCGAAAACCGCTTCGGTCTTAGAAATGGGCAAAATCAATTGCCTATCGAGGCTTGAATAGCCGACGTATACAATTTTTTATGATCGAAGTGTCCCACGAAAGATGACGAAGAAGAGTAGAAAATTGGGAAATTGACTGTTTTTTTTTTTTTTTTCTTTTTTTTTTTACTCGGTTTAGTAATTTGTGGTTGATGAGATTTTTTGGATGTTAGAGTATTTGGAAAATATTTACGCATTTTTTAACCCTAGTGGGTTTTTGTTAAAATCTTCGATTGTGTCAGGTTAATTAATGAGTTCGTTCAAATCTTTTGGGAATTTTGAAACAATGCAAATAAGACACATTTTTATATTTTTATTAATGATATATTTACCCTCCTTTCATATTTTTATAGTCAGAGAAATTTCTATTATCAGCACATACCATTGTGATTACAATTTTATAGCAAACTTTAGAATATTAAAAGAGAAGAAATATCCATGTTTAGGTCTAATGAAACTCAAATTAAAAATAGGAATCATAAGTGATTTAAAGAGATAATAAAAAGGTATACTTTAATTATTTCTTGATCTTCTACAACCATGAATTTTTATGCAAAAGAAAACTTATGGATATAAATATATGATTAAACTGAAATAATAATGTACATATTTAAGTTTATAACAATTGTAACTTGTATTATATTTTTCATATTTTATATATTCTGTCATCTATAATCAGTCTTGCAGATTTTTTCAGATTTATATTTGTCATAAATGCATAAAAATCTGCAGTCTATGATTATAAAATATTGTTTTGTCTATTTGGAAATTCTAAATATGTTTAAAGCATTGCAAATTTTCCCATTATGGATAGTTAATTAATAAAAAGTTATTTTCATATTGTTTATTTGGACTTGTCACAAAATAAAATTGAATTCCATAAATTATTATTAAAAACAATTTATTTCTTGATGATACTATATTATGGTAGAGTTTCAGGGACTTCATACCAAATTTTTAAACAAATGAAAACCTAGTTTACACTAGCCTACAAATTTTCAATAGATAGTTATTAGCCTTTTAAGTAGAAATAACATTTTTCCATAAAAATTAAATTGTATTACCAATATTGGTCAATAAAAAGACTTAGATCTTTTTTAACTAAAATGTTAAAAATTGTTTCCTAAAATAATTTTGAAGACTAAAAACAATATTTTATTTTTCAAGTAAAACTGTATTTAGTTATACTTAATCACTGATTTACAGATATTATTGTTTCCTGTGATCCACTTTCTGTTGTTCGAATGGTTTTATGTCTTTCATTTAAAAAATTGTAGCTCTGTATAACCAACCAGCATTGAAATCGGAAATATTCCTTATGGGATAACATAATAAATAGTTAAATAATCCAAAAACTACGTTTTCTTTGAGTAAATAACAAGACAAGGGATTAATTAACTCTCTTAGCACCTGACAATTTTTTCTCCCGTGCTTTACGTGTCATTGAAACCAATGCTTCGATTTCTAGCTACTAAGAGGGTAAAACAAATCTAATATTTACTACAAACGATAAACCCTGGCGTAACTCTTTAATCTACAAAAAAACAAATTTCGAAATATACAGAAAACTTCTTTACAGTAGACAAGGGATAACCACCCCCAAATCAAATACTATTTTCCAAAATCACCTTAAACTGGCTTCCAAATCCAGTAAAATCCCCATAAATCCAATACTCGTCATAGGTTCCCACGGACACGAAGCAAAGTCATCCCAAACGAAGAACTTGAACGAGAAACAAATCCAGCTCTCAGAGTCAAAACAACGCTTCAGAGTTGAAAGTCCGGGCGTAGAGCAGCCAAGGCGTGGAAAAACAATGAACGCTAAGTGATCGAAAGGCCAAACAATTAACGGATGATCGATCCTCCGATACGAAGAAGCCCGAGAGGATCGGCGCTCGTCCCGGAAAAGCGGATCGACGCGAGATCAGCCCCTCGGTCCGCGCCTCGTCGTCAGGGGGCAAAAGGGGGTTGGCGCACTTTGAAGCGCGGTTCGTCGGCGCGGGAGCCGCAAGGGTAAAGTCGGCAAAGGTTCTCCCGTGAAGGTACGTAGTCGGCGTGCGCTCCGCAGGGTTCCGTGGCGACCGCTCCACGGGCCGCGTGCGTCCTAGGGTGGAGTCGGGGCTTGAAGAGCGACGTAGGAGAGCCTTCCAGGCGGCGGGAACGCGCGGGGGTGGTAGGTGCTGCTGCGCCCTCGGGCAGACCGCGAATCCCGGATCGATCTTCCCCATAGCTATGACGTCATGGCCGACCCACTCTCGCGACGCCACCCTCGTTCACCGACACCCCCGCGGCTCCGCAGTTCCGCAGCACCGCAACTCCAGCGACCTAGCCATCCAA
Organism: Perdita meconis; assembly: GCA_030770465.2. NCBI lineage: Eukaryota > Metazoa > Arthropoda > Insecta > Hymenoptera > Andrenidae > Perdita > Perdita meconis. Next base: position 5,217,432 of record JASKOS020000001.1, read on the forward strand.
CCTTTCCCTTCTCCGCTTCCGGCTCTGCCGTCCCTCTCGCCCGCGCGCCGCCACCGCCACCCACGTCCCTCCGCACCCTCCCACAACCCCCTCGCGCTCTGTCTCTCCCGCTGCCGGCTGGACCGCCGACCCTGGAGCTACTGACGTGCACGCCAATATCGTCTGCCGCCGAGTGCACACACACCGTCTACGCCGGCAGCCGCTGGCTCTGCATCCCTCCTGGAGTTCTTTTTTCCCCCTTCCCCCTGCCACCCCGAACCCCTCGGGAACCGATCAGACTCCGCGTCGAAAAGCTTCTTTCCGTGTCGAGCTGGGTGGCGAAGGGCAACCTGCTCGCGCCCGCCGACAGTCGCGACTCCGTTTCGCCTGTGACCCGCGGCGAACCGAGGGGATGCGTAAGGTCAACTCGAGTTCGGGAATCGAAACAGTTGGTAATCGGGTTGGAGAAGCTTTCGGGGAGGACGGGGTGAAGGAAAGGGGCGGGGAATTTTTTTTTGGTGGGAGTTTAATGATGTGTCGGACGGAGTTTGGAGAATTTGGGAGTCTGAGATTTGGTGTTGAGGGTGGAAAGCTGAGAGATTGTTTTATGGGTGTTTTGTGTTTTTGAAGTCTGTGATGGGGGTGCTAAAGTGTGTGAGTTTTTGTACAATACAAATAGCGTGTGTTTGATCACGGTTTGCGAAGGTTTGTTCACCCAAAATTTGTGTTTACTCAGCCGTTAAGAAAGGATTATTAGCAGTGTAGATGTGAGATTCGGTAAATTTGAAGCTCTAGAAATGTAAAATATGTGTAGATATGGAATTACAGAAGTTTCTGAATACAGAATTTTTATGGATATATAGATTTAGTGATATCAAATTTCTATTTACAATGCAGTTTTAATAGATTTCGAACTTTAGAAATTAAAATGCAGTTTTAACAGATTTAGAACTTCACGAATATACAATTTCAACAGCTTCTATTTCAATAAATAGAGAATTCCATAGGTATAGAATTTCTATAGCGAATATTTTAAATACAGAATAGTATTAATATAGAATTTCCATTTATATAAAATTTCAATAATTGCTAATCTAATATATAGAGGATTCCATAGGTATAGAATTTCTGTAGCGAATATTGTAAATATAAAATTTCTATTTATATAAAATTTCAACAATTGCTAATCTAGTAAATAGAGGATTCCATAGGTATAGAATTTCTATGAACAATACTGTAAATACAAAAGTCTATTAATATAGAATTTCTATGAATATCAAATTTTGTAAATATAGAATTCCAAAGCTATAAAAATTCAGAATAAAATAATATTGCATATTATATAGAATTCTAAATTATATAGAATTTTTCAAGTGTACAAATCTGTAGTTATTTAATTTTACAGATTTTTAAAGCTCTAAAAATTCATAAATATATTGAATTTGTATAATCAGAGAATTCTATACGTATAGAATTTCTTTAAGTATAAAACTTCAACAATTTCTATCTTTATAAACATAGAATTCTATTTGTATAAGTACACAAAAAATTTCTATAAATATATTTAGAATTCTATTTAGAAACGTAGAATTTTTGTAGATAAAGAATCCTCTAAATAATATCATTAAATATAGAATTCTGTAATTATAAAATTTTGCAGCCACAGAATTTCTATACATGTAGAATTCTTCAAATATAAAAAATTTCTATTAATATAAAAATATAAAAGTGTAGAATTTCTATAGATATAGAATTTCGAGTTTCAAAATTCTGTAGAAAATTAACTAAATCCCACAAAAAAAATGTCTAACCAAATTAGAAAAACCCGCTTAAAAATTAATGAAAAAAATCAAGGATATCAAATTTTCTGTTTAGCTTGGTCAAAACTATATTTGAAAGGTGGACAAAAGAAAATTTTAGTTGGCTCATAAGATTAAAGTTATCTCACAGTGTATTTCAGTCTCAAAATCAGCTGTGAGCACTTTTCGAGTTAAATACATATATCTACACAAACTTTAGCACTTCGCGATGTCAATTTTATAGACTTGTGTCTTTGAGAGAATCGCAAAAAGATTTTTGATAACATTTATCAGATACAATTTATCTGACAAATAATTTAGTACCTCAAAATTAGCTGTCGAAATCACTTTTCGAATCAAATATATCAATCCACTCGCATTTATTCACAAGAAAATATTCCATTCACGGTGTAGACTTTTCCTCCTCCTCAGACCATTTGCTTCCCAACCAAAACGATTCAAAACTCAACGTTACCTCATATCGAGGCAAACCTGTAAAAACTAGGAACCTCATCAACGTCAACTTTTTAGAAAATAACTTCACATAAACAAAAACAGAAATCAACTCAATTTTTTTTCTATAGAATCAGAGTATTTAATCGACCTCGAAAAGTGCATCTCCCACCATAATGATCTGTCAGGAGATTACAAGAGAGAAGCGATGCAACTCTTGACCATCGAAGTAGGGCGTTAAAGCGAGCACAGTCATGTAACGAGTATCGGAGAGATATTTATCCTGCACCCCTAAGCGGTGTCAATTTCCAAGCAATTCGAGAGCATCTCGAGTTCGCTGCTCCATTTCCGCGAGGCGCAGTACACGCTTCGGACATTTACCTCGTCCAATAGCGATGCGGTAATTTGCCAATTTTATTTCTCTGTTTTAGCTGCTCGCTCAAAAAGATTCTTCGCGGAGAGCACTTTGCATTAATTGCCCGATCCGGTGGGAGTTCGTGATAAAGAAGCTTCCCTATCATCAAGGACAGAGCGGCGCGAATTGGCATTCGGAATGCTTAATGGTCGCTGGCCCCTCGCTTTGAATCAATGACCGTCTCCCCGGCTTCAAACTAATTCCTGATACAAGCTGCCTCTAAGCTGCCTAACTTCGCCCACTAATAGACATCAAAAGTGGTATTTGGGATACTGGGTGCTTCCATGCAACCTTGTTTAAGCTGCTATTCCACAAAATTGCAATATTGTCTCGATCTAAGGACGAAGTTTTCAACATTGAGTAGTGCTTTTACTAGCTTCGCTATTTTGTCGTTCGTTTCGCTCAGGATTTTGATATTTTAACGCGTTAGCAATGTGAATTCGATACAAAACCTTCGATAGTCCTCGATGGGAGATGGCTGATCATCACTCTAATTAGTCGCTATTTAATTGAAGCCGGGAAACTCTGTTGACCGAATTCTAAGCGCCACGAAACTATAAATCGATGTCTACATAGATCTATCTTGATCTAAAATCAAAATCTTGTGGTTCAGTTTCGGTATTTAGAAAACAAATTTTTGACTTCTTTTGATTTTTCTCTCTCTACTTAATCTCGCCATATATTATTTGCAATTTATAGTTTAAAGTTATTATTTTCTTTATATTTGTTGTTCGTCGTCTATTGAACTGTAGTTAACTACTTCTATATTAATGGGAATTGCTTCCCGTATATAAATAAATAAATAAATAAATAAATAAATAAAATCTGGAGTTTCCTTAAATAGAATCACAGACTCTCTTCGACTTCCTTTCGATTTCGAAAGATGCGAGTAAGAAATTCAAAGAGATCGAAGACTTTTCTCAACTTTCACGACCTCAAAAACCTTCTCACTGCACTAAAACATATTTAACGCTCTAAAAGTTCATTTTCAATGACAGATAGCGAGATTATAGCGAGAAGGTAATCATTTCAGCCAGCCGAGCAGAAGAATCGACGGAATCAATGGTAGCCTTGATCTATGAATTCGCGATAGTTTTAAACTTGAAGCGGAAAGCGAGAATCGCAGAGGGGAGAAGGTCGGTTCACCTTGACCCTTTCTGGAAGGTTTTCGCTACACAAGTCGCGTTTCAACCCTTCATTGAAACAGTGGCGACCCGGGAAACGGCGGAACGCAGCGCGCGCGGCAACCTTTTTTCACGCCGCCAGGACGAAGGACTTTCCCGGTTCTTTGAAAATACGAGGGAACGTGCGATGCTTTCTCGTCGAGGCGAAGAATAAACCGCGTCGGTAATAATGACCGCCTTATGCAGGGTTAATAAAGCATTTTTATTCGTCCGGGTGTATTTTTCGCTCGCTTTGTCGCGGGTCCCTTGAAAGACCGCATCGGAGCCGGTGACTTTGCGCTTTCGAGTACGCGCGGAATAAAAAATTTTTATGCACGCGCGTGGAAGCGCGAAGTGTTATAGGAACGAAGCGCGCTGAAGGGAAATTCTTGGTGTCCTGATCCGAGGGAAATCACAAAGTGCAAAGAACCAGCTGTTCAACTAATATTCGTTCCGCCGTAATTCCGTGTTCGCGTTTCGCGTTCTTTTCAAATGTAATTGAAAATATACGTCTCGTTCTGTTATTTGAATAACAGCAACATCGCGTTGCGCGTTGAAAGATTTGCCGGTAAAGGACCGAAACGAGTGAAAATTTGCTGATTTCCAATGCGCGTATAAATCACGCTAAACTATACTTTGCTGGAAAATTTGAGTTTCATTGCGTGGCACAGGAAATGGAAACGCGATCGGAAAAATTTCTTCGCAAAGCTGTGATGTAATAAAGGTAACAGTGAAAATACCTTTCAACTAACAGGCAATAATTTGTCCTCGTGTCGGTAGAATATTCAAAAAATTTGAAACCCCTCTGTCACTCCTCGAATGATTGGACGTCACGGAAAAACGGTACATACCTGCAACAGAGAGAGAGAGAAATTGTCAAAGTTGTGGCCTCGCGGAAAATATCTGTAATATTGGTAATAAATTATTCGCGGGAATTAAATGGATCAGGTATACGGTTTGTATTCGTCACTCGGTTCGGAGCGAAATTAATGCTGTAAATAAACATTCGTGCGCACAATGTGGCAAGCTACAATAATTTGATTATTCACGCTGATCCGGCTTAATTACTACGAATAATTTCATTTCATTTATTTGTGATAGTTTCACTCGGCAAATTGAGCGACACCCTTTCGACTTGGCGTGGCTCATGGCGCTTCAGCCCCACTTCCCCTTTTCGTCTCTTTCCGCCGGTGGAAAACCGCCACACTTGGCCACATTTGTGTTATTAGGCTATCCTCCTCTCTCATTAGTCTTTCATTAAACGGTACATTAAAGAGGAACGTACTCTAACTGCACCTGAATTATCGTACTCCTTTCTTTCCTTCTGAAAAAGGCGCTCAATTCAACTTTCGTTTGTGAGTAATTTAAGTGATATTCGTTCGTATATTTACTTTCGAATACACAATTTATTATTTAAATTATATTTAAATATATTATATTTTAATTAATAATAATTAATAAATAAATTATATTTTAATATATTATTTAAATTATAGATTTCTAATTCTTATGTAAATATTTAAGAAACATTATTAAAAAATTATTAAACTATTTAAAAACGTAGCAAGAGGAATACAAAATGAATTCGAAATACAAATCTTATTAATTCTGCAGCCATGAACTTTAATTGCAGTCATGGTGGGAACAAGAAATTTTATGGAGCTTCGAAAACTCGAATTTGGTCAGAAAATACTGAAATTATTACTTCCCGATTCACACTGAATTTGCGAATGATAATTCCAAAGTAATTTCGAGTCGGATGATGGACCATCTGGTGTATTAAATTAGTCAAATTCTTAATTACCCGATGAGACCATGAAATCAAAATTGCAGAGATTCGCGCGATGAAATTGAGGAAACGCGGAGTCGTAAAGATTCTCATTATCACGCGAAATGAGCGGGCATTAAACTTTTCGAAATTTACACTCTCCTTCAAACCCCTAATTATGCAAGTTCGAATTCGAATAAACATTAATTAACAATCCCGTTGTTGGCACTGGTAACTTTTCTTCCACGATTTAACGTTTCTGATTTCATCGTCTCGGAATCTCATAAATATTTCCGCAAAGCTGTTTCGAAATTAACAGGTAGAAAATTCAATTGAAACAGCAACAATTTCCTTGTAATTAATTTTGCGATATGGCAATTTCGCAGCGACTCTTTGTGTTTCATCGCTTTTCTCCGATAGAACAACGCGTTTTGCAAGCTTTCACTGCCAACAAACACTCAACAAACAAAACTTCTGTACAAAACAGAAAATTACCTCGAACTTTCTAATTAAGTTCAGAGCGCTGAAACGGTGCAATTTTCTTTGCAATTAAACTCGCAATGGCGTCTTTTTCGCGGATAAAAATGCAAAAATATAGCGAGACGGCAAAAAAAGACTGTTAACACACTTACGACTCTCTTTTTAATACCGTCTAATTTTTGGCAACAGTTTACGCTTCATCTTAAGACCTAAGATCAGTTATTCAAATTCGCCGAGCATCTCGACGTTGAAGATCCAAAATTCTGTCCATGCGAACACTGAAATTTCGAAAATCCCATCAATCTCCCCTTCAAAACTTTCACAACTTTTCGATACGTTAATAATTTTATGACGTTCGTCGAATGCTCCCCGCGTTAAATTACCAAAAACAATAGCGCATCTAATTAATTACACGGTAGAATAATTTTCTTCGGTCCATTCGCACGCATCAGATAACCATAAAGAATCGAAGCCACGTAAACGCGATATTTCTCGTTGAAAATCCCATCTCCGAGACTCGCCGTGCAAATAATTGCGTCCCCCGGTGCGACGCGGGTTTTTAATACGCGCGCAATCTTTTCCTTCGATTCGCGAAACGTCCTTATCTTGGGCGAGATCCGTTTCAATTTTCCTCGGCGCGAACGTTTCAACGCCGCGGCCGATTTATTCCGTTCCAGCGAACCAATATCGCGCGACTTTCGATTAATGTGTTATTCATTTAACTCAAATTCAATTAATTCCTCCCCCCCCCCCCCCCCCGTCGATGTTTTCCCAATTCGCGAACTCGTCCCAGTTTTCCTGCTCCGCGTAGAAAATTCATCGACAAGTCACACCACCGGTTGTCTTCTCTTTCTTCGCACCGTTCCGATCGCGTCCCCACCGGCCCTCGTTTCCCCGAACGGCATTTCGCGAAATTCTAATGGGCGCCGTTCGAAATGGACCGAATTAAATGGAAGCGTTCCCCAGTTCGAACGCGGACGGAGCAGAGAACGGCGTTCGCGCCCGCATAAACATATTTTTTACGGAGGAAGAAGGGGGGCGCGTTGCGCGACATTCGAACAATTTTCCAAGCGCAACGGGCCGGAGGGAAGCGGGGGAGGAGGGGGCGGTGGATATGGGCGGACGGAAAGGGGCACAAAGAACCGCGCGTTGAAAGAACGTCCAGTTCAACAAATAACGATATAATCCTGAAAAATGTAGATAGCTTTTAACCGCCTGTTTTCGCCCTCGGGATCCGCGAAATAACGCGGAGCTTTGTTTCCATTAAATATTTCGGGGCTTTCTCCCCCGTGATGCGTGCCGCGTTTCGAAATGCATTCGAACCTCTGGTCACCGCGGGAGGGAGGAGAAACGGGGGAAACCGGGGGACGGACGCAGTTTCGAAGTAACGCGGCAAATGAGCCGTTAAATTTTGATATTTTTTGCGGCCGGGAAAGAGGATCGAGCCGGTCCAGGCCATTCCAGATAATGGCGCACCGTGTAATGCGAAATACCTTGCACTCGTGGCTTTATTTGATAGGGAGGCTTCATTGATAAAGAAACCATTTTTGCTGGCGAAATTGAAATCGGAGAGATTTTTGAATTGTGTAGTTCAAGAAACGCGAAAATCATGATTATAACATTATTAGCACATTGTATTTTAACAATATCACTTGAATCTACAAAATTACAAACAGTGTTTGGGCGCAGAATTATTTCTGACTTGAGTTTTACTTTTCAAGTAATTAATTTTAATGTAGATTGTCCTGAATTTATCCGAAGAATTGATCGGTATGTTCCTCAGAAAAATCTCCGGAGTAATGCTGTATTTTTAGTTACAGATGGCCGTCATACAAAAGTAGTTCTATCGACCCTATTGAATGAAACTAATTTATATCTTGGCAATGTTGATTAATCAATTAAATTATGTACAGTGAAGGGTATTTCCCGTTAATTGATGAATAACAAAATAATAATAAAAATTTTCGAAGACCTCAAAAACATCCATGAATAATTCAGAAGAATTCACATTTGCCTCCAATTAAATATTACATCCATAATTCACTTACTACTTTATTTCAATGCACGGATAAAGAAATCCTTTGGTACATACATATAAAAAAAATGATAAGTAGTGTTATGAATACAGAATATTTATGATAGATCTTTGAGAATTGTAAAATGAGATGTGAAAGAAATCAAGCGAGTGACAAAAAGCATTAAGAATTTTACAAAGATGATTAAGATAGCTAATTCGATCACAGAGTGTGCTGTGAATGTGTCAGTGATGAAGAGTACCGGTGGAGCTAATATGCGAGGCAAAAATCCAAATATTACGTTTTTCGCACCATTGCCAGATTTTTCTTGTAATGTTTAAATTCTCGATCTGAATTCCACCCATTCTATTAATGTAAGCTATTGCTGTGGTATTATCCAGCCTGAGTAAAATATTACAATTTTGCAAGTGATTAGCAAAACATCTAAGTGCAAAGAAAGCTGCCTTTAATTCTAATCTATTTATATGGTGTTGTTGTGATATCATTGGCATAGAGTAGGGAAACTACAATTTGATCATCTCGGAGGAGGCGCTCATACAATTCTAATTGAACTTCACTAGGTAAGTTCGTTCAATTATCTAATTAGACCGCGAATGTTTATACATTTTTTCCACGAACTTGTGAAACTCCATAGAATGCTTAGAGATATAAAAATACAGGGTGTTTCGCAATTCGTGGGAAATCTCCGAGATACAGGTACTAGACACGAAAATAATAAGAAAAGTTCTTATGCAATATTTTCGGAAATGGTTAGTTTATTAGTTACACGCGGTTTTACATTTCGTAAAATGCCGACGTAACACTGCTTCATCCCCTTTAAAGCCAGTGACCGCGCTTAAAGGCCCAGGCCTCTCTGGGCCTAAGTGGGCCCCGGTGACTCGCAACGTGTATTGGAATGAGATGTTTCTTCGAATGAAAAATCGCATATTTTGTAATTAAAAATTGAAATTATGACGAATGTAACACAGCTGATACTTTTCCACGATGTAGGGGCCCAAATCGCGGTCACTGACCTTACAGGGGATGAGCCTTTGTTGTGTGGCTTTACGAAATATAAAACTGCGTGTAACTAATAAACTAATCATTTCCGAGAATATTGCATAAGAACTTTTCTTATTATTTTCGTGTCTAGTACCTGCATCTCGGAGATTTCCCACGAATTGCGAAACACCCTGTATAAGAACTAAAATACATTTAATAATATTTAGAAAACAAAGCATACATTTATTTATGATTCTGTTGTAATTATATTATATGTATATAAAAAAATGTGAATTTTCATAGCATAGTGATTATAGATCCTACATGATTCCACATCTCTTTATTCTCGGAGGGTTATGAATTAGGGATCCCAGAGACCCAAGATAAGGCAGAGATCTATGCGCAGAACATCAAAAGCAATATAACAAACAAGGAGATGCCAAGAACTGCGAAATCTCGAATGACATAGCTTCATATGCATTTAATACTTTAAGTCGATGAGAAAAGAGCTCAAAACCGATTTGAGTGCACAGCCTTTTGTTTCCGAGAAATTCATAAAGAAGTGCCGTAAAAATAATGGATTACATTGTCATTTCTTATTTTCCTGGTCATAGAATCAGTGTTTTCCACATCTCGTTCTTTCAGTCCTTCGTTCTTTATTAATTTCTCGAAAACAAAAGGCGATGCACTCAAATCCTCTTGGGGCTCTTTTCTCGAGATTCGAGATTTGAGATTTCGCAGTTCTTGTCATCTCCTTGTAGGAAAGAGTTTTAGATCGTCAGCATATAATAGAAACAAGCATAACGTAAACACTTCACGTAAGTGAATATCATTAATAAGCATATTAAACAAATAAAAACTTCCGTGAAGTCGTATTTAACAATTTAGTATCTATTGCAAATGAAACTAACCAACCAGGAGATCGGATTGCCATCGATACCAAATCTCCACAAATACAAAATAAGTTACTTACAAAAAAAATGCAGGTAACATTAACTATTAGAAAAAGCTACATTCTCGATTTCATACTGCAAAAACGAAAAAAAAAAACTATAAAAAGCATCAGTTATTTATACACAAAAATATCAAATTTAAACATTCGATTGATATCGATATTGATACACGCCTCTCAATCAGCATCGATACCACGCGAAGTACTCGCCCCTTGACCGTTCGGTTCAAACATTTAAAAAATCCGATCTACTTCAAAAAAAAAAACAAACACGGGGATCGATTAAAAAAATCGCGCTATTTAGCTTACAAACTCGTCGCTCCGTTCGGACGGAGAGGGAAAAGCGTGACGTCATTCAAAACCCCGTCGCTTTTCATCGATCAAAAAAAAAAAAAAAAGGGAACGGCTCTGCCTCGTGCGTTGCATCCCCTACCCTCGCCCCCGTCGTCGATCGTCTCGTTTTCAGTTATCAAAAATCGTCGACGCCCGACGGAGACCGGCGCTCGAACAATTCGCTTTAATTTCAATTGAACAACGCGCGAAGGGTGGCTTAATGCCCCGTCGCGATAACGATTCGTCGATTACCTATTCGTAAATCGCGTCAATATTTATTAACGGCTGTTTAAACGACGATTTACATAACTATTTCGATCTACGGTGTTTACCCTCGAAAATCGCGTGCTAGACCGCGCATTAATGGCAGCATTATCATGTAACCGGGTTTTAATTTCGATCGCCAAACACGAAACGAATTTATGGACGTTCGCCCCTTTCTGCCGACGGCGGAATACTGTTTACCGATCGTTGACCAGGAAAATATTTGGGGAAACGTAGATATCGATCTTTCCGCGTGGAAGCGACGCGCCGCTGAACTCCCCCTCGATCAAGGATCGCTGATCATCCCCGTCATTGGTTTTTAATTAATTACAGACGGGAAGTGTTTAGCGGCGATTATTATGTGGCCGCTGGGGAGCGATGAGTCAGTATTTCTCAGGTTTCTCTCGATCTCCGCCAATCGTTGCATTCGAACTGTCGTCGTAAATCGAGACAAATCTGCGCCTCGGAGTAGTTTACACCGAACGAAGAGAGATCTTTCGCCGGATCAAAGACCTCGAGCTCCGTTCTTCGCGCATCGTTCAATTACCGAATGATTTACGCCCGCGATAAAATAAAACAGGCAACGACGACTGCGATTCCGAATTTATGGAGCCTCCTTCGTACGTGGCTGGGGATCGTCTGAAAGCGAATGACACAAATCCCGGGGACGCATATTGCGTTCCCGACGTTGACAGAAACGAAATCAGCCTTCTGTCCTTGCGTAGTCGAATAAAACTCGCTTACCAGACACATATTTTTATATTCGGATTCGGAATCACCGCGCGAGCGGTTCTACAACTGCGCGCGACGATCTCGTTCGAGGGGGAAGATAAAATCGTCGGCCGTCGAATCGTTCCCGCGTTCGACTCCCCTTGGAAAATTCCGTTCGGAACGAGCGTCGAACGATTCGTCGCGAGGAAACGCGGAGAACTGCGAGGAACGAGCGAATATTTGTAACATGGTTGTGGAGGATGATAATGGAGAAGCATGGCGATTCGTGGGTTGAGTATCGAGAGCTTTGAATGAAACAGAGAAATTGAAATTGTGCTGCGGATTAAGTGATCCAATTAGCTCGTTCAGTGATAGGTACTTGAAAGGTTACAGCAGTCGACGATGGCTTTATATTATCATTATCACTGCTCTTATCAAACAGTGCTGTGTGTACAGCGTGACGTGGCTATAGTCTTCTCAATCGACGATGAACTTGGATAGAAGCACAAGCTTCTGGGAGCAACTAATACGACACAAGGTGCGTTCACAAAGTTAACAGAAGTTAAGGACAACATAAGATTAATGAATACAAACATTTTTTGAGTTCTACATCATTTTTAAAGCTCATAATGTACATACCGTTAAGGAACTAGTTTTTGATCAGGCACTAGTTTTTGATCAGTTCGTGAAATAAATCATTCTTTTAAGTTTAGGTCAACAAGTAATTATTTAAAATAATTTCTGAAGTTAAGATTGACTATTCAAAAATATAAGTATGGGATGTCTAAGCAGGTAGTATTGTGCGTTTTCGTGAAAATAAATGTGAAAGGTAGCATACTTGCAGAAAGTCCTTATTGAACGCCATGTCTTACTGAACGGCGTAAGAGAGTACCGAAAGTACCGTCAGTAATACAGTTGATCTGTTTATGCTGCAGCAACTATTGAAGGTTATTTTCATACATTTTGCTTATTAAATAGTTTATTTACAACGTAGAGTAAGAATTTTAATAATTTATCTATAATTTTTATTAAAAATTAGTGATCAATTATTTAGTTCCAGTGTTTTCACGAGTAACTAGTTTTTTAATCACTTAAATCATAAATAAATTAGGACATCATAAAATTATAAAAAAATGAATTTTTTATTATAATACTAAAAATAAGTTTATTTTTTATTATTACAAGTTTGTTTTGTTTATTTCTATTTCTTTTTAATTAGTACTGGTGTTGGAATTGATCGAAAATGACAAATAAATTTTTAATAAGAAAAAGTTTCAGTGTATCATTTTAATATTTTAAATATTTTATTATTGTTATTTTATATTAATATTCATTTCATACTTATTAAATACTTAAATATACACCCATTACAGTTGTATACACCATTAAAAATTACCTAGTTCCCATGTAATTTAGATGATCAAAAACTAGTTCCTTACCTGATCAAAAATTAGTTCCCAAATAATATATATGATCAAAAACTAGTTCCCAGTTACCTTATTATTTAATAGTTTATAAATAATTAAATTATACTTATTTCCAATGTTTAAAAAGTTTTGCTTAAACTTTAAAGATAGATTTATCTTTTCGTACCAAAAAAGTCTATGGTTTAGAATTTGATTAGGTTAAGAAATAATATTACATCGGGAAGTGCTCTAAAATGATCAAAAACTAGTTCCTTAACGGTACCTGCATTTGATTTTCATTAGTATTTTAGTACTTTGTTGATTTTTGTGTACTCGAAGTATGGGGCAATTAAATTTCGTATCAAATGTTGAGAAATTCTTATTTATAATTTACAAAACAATGCAAACAAAAGCAGAAAGAGCGACTTGTAGCAATGTCAGAATTTTCAACTAAAATGATATCGTAATCATTATCACTCAGCCATTCTTTTTATTCGCCCAAATAAAATCATCAATGAAAGGAACCAAATAATAGTACAATGAGATAGTACAATGCACTATGACAACAGAGCAATTAAATGCAGTAATTTCCAAAAATTTTTCCAAGACTTTCTAATATCTACATAGATATTCTGTTGAATAACAAAAGGTAGACCTTAATTTTAATCAGTAGAACGTAGTTTTATTATAAAGTAATTTTTAACGTTTTAACTCTTTAACTTTATAAGCACAGCGTGTATTAAATCTAAGCACCATTTCCACACGTCCTAAACGGTTGCAAACCACGAAGCAACGAGCCTCTATTGAGGTAAAATCATGGAAGCATACAAGACGTTTCACAGAGCAGCGGTTGCGTCGCATAATGGCTTCCACCAGCTTCGACCAGAGGTCCAAAAAATTGTTTAATGGCCTCCTCTCTCTTCCGGCCGAGACGGAACGTGTTAGCGTCGACGGTGTCTACACATAATGTCTTCTCGTCACCCCCGATGTCGACGATACATTACGTCGCCGCGCTGTGCACGAAAATGATAATGAACACGCGCGTCAGACGCGTGACGCTGTATCGGGTCGGACCAGACAGCAGACTTGCTACTCATCGTGCTAAATACGTTAAGCAAATTGATGGATTTGCCGTGAGGAGGAAACAGCCCGAGCTCCGGGGCAAGAAGGCTAAAGCGGCAGTTTCTGGTTTTTCCGCGCGGGAAAACCGGGCGGTGGCTGACGCGAATTCTTGGGGAAAAAGCGGCCCCCTTCGAAGGAGTGGCTTTAGAACGGACCGAATCCAGACAACGCGACGCCCGAACCTAAATGAAAAACCTAAGAGCGCATGAATAATCGCGACGGAATCGGCGTTCGACTCGGTTTACCAGCTTCGGTTGTTTAGAGGAAAAATTGAGGAATTTTAACGACGCGGAGAAATCAAGAATCTCTGCGAAAATGAACCCCCTTTTTAAATAGAACAGAGGATTCTTTACAATTTTTTTTATCTCTGTTTCGCGGGAAGGATTTCTCATTAGCATACAGGAAGAGGGATGAAAATTAAAATCTGCATCGAGAACAGAATAACAAAATTATAGAAGATAAATTACGACTAGGTAATTTAATGAGATGCAGTGTACAGCACGTTATAAAATAATATACACTACCGTCCATAAGTACACCCCCGCTCAAAAGTATGTGGACACCAACCATTTTTATGAAATTTGAGATATATTATGTATACTGTTGTTGTTAGATGGTATTTATTGTTAAATTCTGTTACATACATGTATGTAATGTATTCTAGTAATATTCTATTGTTTCCAAGTAGTTGTATCCAACGTATCATCTCAAAATCAATTCCAATTTTATATTATTAGTATCATCGAAAAAAATAAAATTCTATTGTTTCCAAGTAGCTGTATCCAACGTATCAATCCAAAATCAGTTCCAATTTTATATTATTAGTATCATCGAAAAAAATAAAATTTTATTGTTTTCAAGTAGTTGTATACAATGTTCTAGTAATATATTACATACATGTACGTAACAGAATTTAACAATAAAAACCGTTTAATAACAACAGTATACAAATTTCATAAAAATGGTTAATGTCCACATACTTTTGAGCGGGGGTGTATGTGGACACTCGCATATACACGGTGCGCCAAAAGTATGGAAACGGTAAAATATTTCGAAAACGGAAGATTTTTGAGAAAAATGTTTTAGAGCAATGTTTTAGGGTTTTAAAAATTCTATTGAACGGTCGTATCCGTTTGACCTTCAGAGGAGCGATCAAGGTCTCGCCAAGGTCAACATGATTTTTTTAAATGGAAGTAAGACACACTGATAGGTTTAAACACGTTAATAGGAATCAGTACCTTAATTCTAATTCCAATGAGTGAATGGTTCATGTATCGAAGTGCTAGGCTATATCGATTACAGAAGAGAAGTTCTCAAAAAGCATTATACGGTAAAGTATACAGTTATTGACCCCCTTATACAATGATTGACCCTTTCAAGAAAAGTAAAAAATAAAGTATAATTCTTTTCTTACGTAATAAGAAAAATAGATATTTCAATGATTCAAATATTCTTGTTTCGTATACAATTAATATTTTACTATATAAGAAAAGGATTTTACTACATTTTTTACTTTTCTCGAAAGGGTCAATTATTGTATAAGGGGGTCAATAACTGTATACTTTACCCTACTAAGTGCAATTTTATTAAGCAACTTCTTCAAAGACTATTTATATTTAGATTCCTTCAATTACTGCACTCCGTTTACCCTTCCCTCCGGGTACCAACATTAGCATATTCCCTCGGCACACCTAATTAACATCCCCAAACAAAGCAAGGAATTCGTATATTCAAACGACTTCGGCAACACTCGTCGATAGTTGCGAACTAAAATAGAAAATTAACCCGACACAGCTGCGACATCAAAGCGAAAACCGTGCACAATGCGCTCGCGTAAATAAAAATCACGATCCGAGAGTTCCCGCAACATTTTCCCATTCGCCGAACTTCGCAAACTTCCCTCCGATAACGAGCTCTTCGATCACAGACCGCTGACCAGTTAGTGAAATATGAAAAATCCTGTTTGCTCCCGATTACCTCTTTCGACCGGCAAACTCCGGTTTCGCTGGCTTCAGCTGCTCCCTGTTTGCCCGTGTTGGACAGAGAGATCCTTACGTCGTTAATTCCTCCTGCACACGCTTCCTGTTTACGTGGCACACACACACACATGGGCAACCCGCGAACTCATTTTTATGTGCGCTCCGAAGACCAAAATACAGGAGAAATCCTTTTTTCGGGAATGAAACTAATACGAGAAATATGTTTGCGGAAGCACAAATTTTCCTATTTCTCCACTGAAACAACAACGAGGAACAAGCAGCGATTTACCAAGGCAATGGAACATCAACAAAAGTTCCTTGTTGTTGCTTTGGTGTAGACACAACTTGAGATAATAGAAAAAAAAGTGTTAACCAAATAGTCATGCGCCGCATTAAGCGCAGACAAATTTGTAGACCCAGCGATGAGAACTTTGCTCGCAGAAAACGCCACGTTAGCTCGCCGCGAACCAGAACAACTTGCACCCCGCAGAAACTCTCGAGGTGTCCTTTTACAGCCGCGACTGATTCCTCGAGCCTTTACATATTCATGCCAAATCTGGCCCGTGTATATGGCGGCAGGTTCGCGCAGATTAAGTACACCATTAAGCTTTCGCGCACTCCCCACACCACCGCACGATCTTCAAACGATCCCACACCACTCGGGCGAACTTCTTACCGAGGGGAGACACTTTCGGGTCTCGCGCCAGTGACTTGACAATACCGCACGTACTGCTAAAGTTGTCTCAACTGCTCCGCCACCCCCTGTTCGCCCCCTTTCGCCGCGCTCCGACGTCCACCCACCATTTTCTTCCTCCTACCCGTGACTAAAATTACGTAAATTCGCGTTCGATAAGGACGGAAGCGGAAATAATTTCGCGCGTTCCGCGGCGGAATGGCAAGTTGGTCTGGCAGCCGCGTTCCTCGCGGTTATCAACATTGTCGCGATCCGACCCCCTTTTCTCTCTCTCACCCGTTGTATTTGTGTTCGCGCGGGGATAATCTCTTGGGGGCTGTCGTTCCGTGGGGTACGCTTTTGTCGCGGGGGGGGGGGGGGGGGGATTGGATTATCCACCCTGTAGCCGGGTTTTTTGACTTTCGGGTCGGGAAATCCCGGGGAGAACGTGAGAATCCCAAACGGCTTCTGGGTCAAGCGTTAAGGGGTCTTCCCACTGTGAACCTCTGAAAGATTGCCATTTTTTGGGAATTTTTTTGTACTAAACGAAATGTCCAATCTAAATAAAGTTTTTCCTACTGATTAATACACTTATTGAGAGTACAAACAAATTTTTTTTGCAATTTGTAATAGTTTATTT
This sequence comes from Perdita meconis, assembly GCA_030770465.2. Lineage (NCBI taxonomy): Eukaryota > Metazoa > Arthropoda > Insecta > Hymenoptera > Andrenidae > Perdita > Perdita meconis. The sequence continues at coordinate 5,234,586 of JASKOS020000001.1, forward strand.
AACTATACAGGGTGCGCCAAAAGTATGGAAACGGTCAAATATTTCGAAAACGGAATATTTTTGAGAAAAATTTTTCAGAGCAATAGTTTAGGGTTTTAAAAATTCTATTGAACGGTCATATCCGTTTGACCTTCAGAGGAACGGTCAAGGTCATATCAAGGTCAACATGATTTTTTTTAAATAGAACACTCCATTTTTGATCATTCAGTGTTCAAGCTGACGATGAGACCTTTTCAAAACACTAGCTGATGACCTATTTCTCTTTATAATTGCCTGAGTGCTGAGCTTTAAATGCTTCGATGCTATCGCCTTATTGTTAGTATTATTTAGGGTGCACCGGGAGGAAGTTTCTTGATTGGACTTTGCACAATTATGGTCCTCACGTATGGGCTTACGAAGGGCGATTTTAGCATAAATACGCATTGAGCATTTGAGATTTAGCATTAATGTGTTAAATTTAACTCGTGATAACTCGTTAAATTTTCCAATTATCTTCTGCCTGATTCTTGACAATTCTTGGCAATTTTCAACAGAAATAGATCACCAGCTTGTGCTTTGAAAAGGTCTCATCGTCAGCTTTAACACTGCCTGTTAAAAAATGGGGTATTCCATTTTAAAAAATTATGTTGACCTTGACGTGACAAAATGTTCCGTTTTCGAAATATTTGACCGTTTCCATACTTTTGGCGCACCCTGTATATATCGCACTGAATTGACTGCCTCAAGAAAACGATGTAGTGCTGGCATAGATGATTGCAAAAAAATTATTTGATTAATCAGTCTCAAATTTTTACACATTATTCAACACATCAGTGGCTATCGCAGGGACCACGGAAACTTTCTTTTATTAACAATTTCATACTTTTTACAATGACAAATGACTAAAAATTCATCGAATTTCGGAACTTAAACATTCAAACTTCCGTCATTTGGTTAACTTTTTATCAATTATAATAATTTTGGTTCCAACGATAACGACATCCGTGACGACTAAAAACCATTTTGAATTTTTTTATTCAGATGCGTCGTTCTTCTGGAATCATCTACGCCAGCACTACATCGTTTTCTTGAGGTGCTCAATTCAGTGCGATATATATATTTAAATAAACTATTATAAATTGCAAAAAAAATTTGTTTGTACTCTCAATAAGTGTATTAATCAGTAGGAAAAACTTTATTCACATTGGACATTTCGTTCAGTACAAAAAAATTCCCAAAAAATGGCAATTTTTCAGAGGTTCACACTGGGAAGATCCCTTAAGGCGTGATTTCCTATAGGCGTCTAACGCTGCGACCAAACGCCATGTCTAAACACACACAATGCTTTAGTTTTTAGTTTTAGTTTTAGTTTAGTTTTAAGTTTCATTTGATGTACATTCCTTTTCTTTCTGGGTTAGGTTGCAAAACAGTCCATGACTGAACCTCGCCTTTGCCGAAGACAAATAAAATGCTAATAAAGACGTTATAAATAAATAAATAAATGCATTTTCATACACGTGAAATCCATTGCATTTGTTTCTTCTTTGTTTTCACGTTATGTGCGTTTGATGTTGCGTCCAGTCGAAGCGCTAAACGCGTATAGGAAATCCCACCTTTAGGATACTTTGAGGCGATAGTTAAAGCTTTTTGGAGGCTCAGAATATGGTGTTTTTGGTCTGGAAGGTTATATTGTTTAGCGTAGATCTTGTGAATTTATATCCGAAATCTACTATCTAGTTTTATTCGGTTTGTTGAGAGTACATTTGGAGATTGTCTTCAACAAAGGGAACTAGTTCTCGGCTAGACAAAGGAATCACCTTTGGGCTATACCTCTGGCCATATCTCTGTAGCCCGCTTTCTAGTTCACCTTTAGGTTCGTTTCTGACTAGTTTCTAGCTTATCGCAAGCCTATTTGTTACCTGAGTCGGAGTCATGAATCATTGAATACCTTCTATAATCGCTAAATGGCTCTTTGCTGGCTATTCTGTAGCTAGCTCCCTGGTTCTGTGGAAAATGATCTGGTCTGGAAGCTTCTCTGTAGATTTTAATAGTTATTTAACTTCGAGTAGCTTCCAGTACCTATCCTGCACTTTTCTAGCCTTTGTCTAACTCGGCATCAGTTTACTTTTCCTTGAACATCATTTCTCTGATGCTAATTCAGCTTGAATAATCTTTAGTCTCTTCTGTGATTGATATTCTACATTTTTCTAGACTTGTCACTTATTTCTGTGGTTATAAAGCAAAACGCTGCATCTCACATGTTTTCAATTTCACCATACAGTAGAACCTCGATTATTTATCCAACCCTCAGTTTCCCTCAACTTTTATTAACCAGGATTCCAATTATTAAATTCATTAGATATAAGAATACATTACAACTTTCATTAAAACTTGAACTACGCTTCGATCACTGTCAACTTATTATTTGCATTTTATATTACAAATATGAAGTCGGATAAACGAGGTTCTACTGCATTAGCGTTTAAAGTTTAGATCACTAACACTATGGTCTTGGATTTGATTAAAACCTCGTTTTCGAAGAAAAACTTGATATCATAGACTTTTTCTGTAACAATAATATAAATTCTGCTTTCTAGACTTGAGCTAAAACACAAACTCAATTTTTTGAAAACGTGACTTGCGTCGTTTTTTCTTGCAGCCACACATTCAATCCTCTTTCAGCTCTAATTTATAGCTTCCGTGAATCAATTGCTTCCATTCTGAATCTAACTCTAAACCATTTCTAATTTCTTCTTCCACTTTTATCCGAGATTATTTTTCAAACTCTAGACCTTCTCCAGCTCATTTCCAATCCTCTAGCTTCTTCTCTAGCTCATTTCCTACGATCCTCCGTAGTTAACAATAACAACAGCAACTAATATCATTATAGTAATCCAAAGTGAGAACCGTCAGAACCACGCGGATGGTATTTAATCGGAGCAACAATCTCTTTTGTAGGTCGTGTCGCGAGCAAACGAGATCAACGATCACCGGAAAGGAGAGGCTGCCGAGAGAAAAGCGACGTGGGATGGAGCTCGAGTTCGCTTGGAAAACAGGGGTTGGAAAGGGGTGGAGGAAGAGGTCGAACAACGAGAAAGCATCACGACGAATGACACCGAACATTCGTGGAAGTATGCATGATCCCTCGAGTATCGCGGAAGATACCTCGTGCTTTCTCCATTTCGCCTCCCTCCTATATCCCTTCTCGCCGGAAACTTTTCGTTCCGCGCAAGCGAGAAACGGCCCCGGAATTTCTCCACTTTCTTCGCCCCGTTTGCCTCTCCCGACTACACACTCTGAATCGCGTCGTCTCCTCGAAACAACGTTGTCCGAGCCGAAGAAGACACCGAACGATCGTTGATTCTCTCCTCGCAAGGAAAACTCTCTCCGAATCGCTATTAAAATAACGGGAGAAAAAATAGAAACGCCGCCTGGTAGAGCGCGATACCCTCTGGGACGAAGGGTATCGTATTTCTTGGACTTTCAGCGGCGAAATGTGTTTTTAACGCGGTCTTCAAACAAGTCGGGAAAGCTGACACTAAAAACTTGTGGAGTTTGGACAGCGACTCGCATTTTCTATTTTGCTACGGCGAGACTTTTCCAATCGCCGTGCACGGCGAGAACTTTCAGAATTCACATTGCTCAAACTTAACACAAATTCCCTCAACCATTTGAATACTTCAAAAAGCAGAAAGATTAAAATAATGTAGTATTGATATGAATGAAGTATTGAATGAATGAAATATTGATATGAATGAAGTATTAAATGTATGAATATAGTTTCGATTGGAGTGATGCGTGTTTTGTCTAAGGAATGGAAATTCATTGGAGAAGATTGCGTCGTTGAATCAAGACTGTTCTTGTACGTGTCGTTTAAATCGTTGTTGAATTAATTGTGTTGTATTCGTGCTTGTTTGTACCGATTCAAATAAACTGTTACCAGTTAGTTCATATTAAATCCCACAATAATAGGTGAAAATAACAGCATGAGACTCAACATATCGAAGTGCATGGTAGTGAGAGCTTCTCGTTCATCAAACTGTGCAATATATTCATACCAATTACAGAACACTGTTTTGGATTCAGTGAATGAGGTGAAGGATTTGGGAGTCTATTCCTCACCATGTTTAAACTTTAGAAAACACTATGCATACATAGTAAATAAATCCCTTAGGACTCTCGAATTTATAACAAGGCATGCTAAAAATTTCTCAAACATAGGGTAATGGTCCCTATTAATGTGCCTGTACCTATTAGTGTGCCTCTACACTAATATAAATTGTAAAAAAGAATATCTCTAAGCAATAAAAGAAAAATATTTTTTTAAGTAAAGTCAAAGTATTAAACTTAATGAAAAAAAATATTTTTCTTTCATTTCCAAAGGGATTCCTTTTTTATAACTTATTTAAATGTAAGGGCACACTAATAGGTTCAGACACATTAATAGATACTCTGATACTTTTATATACTACCTTGGTTCGACCACAGTTGGAGTATGCTTCGGTCATTTGGAATCCTATGCATAATAAATATGACCATCTTATCGAGAAAGTACAGCATAAATTTCTCAGATTTGTTGCTCGATTCCTAGGAGAACCAATGGCGATTACAAATCATGATTACAATGACTTGCTTCGGATTACAAAATTACAAACACTGTCCGACCGGCGAACTATATCTGACTTAATCTTTACATTTAAAATAGTTAACTCTAAAATAGATTGCTCTGATCTTATATGCAAAATCAATCTTAGTGTACCACAGAAAAATTTTCGAAATAACGCTATGTTTGTTTATAGACTACTGTCATTCAAATGTAGCTCTATTGATCCTGTTAATAGAGCATTAAAACAAGCTGTTTTATATCTGGGTAGTGTAGATTTGTTCTCTAACTCGTTGAATCTATTTTGTACAGCGATTAAATCTTGTCCGTCTTCTAAGAATTAATTTGTAAAATAATATCGCTCATCTCTATTTTGGATGCTTAATATTATGTATACTAAAGGGTTTATCCCGTTAATAAATAAACAAATAAAAAAAGATTAAAATAATTGCTTCGTTCTGCATTTTTGTTCGAATTTCAGAGATACGGGAATTTCGCTTTCAGCTCGCACACAACCCGATTTCGTCGCTTCTAAGTGCCACGAAAAAATGATCGAGTGGAGAATTTATGGCGAATCGACTCGCATCGCGACCGATCGTCGCCGTCGATCGTTTAACGGAGCGATCGTCCGCGTCAAAGGAACGTCCGCGGCTAAACAAATCACACGGTTCGCCTTTCGCGAGGACGGAGGGCCGGACCGAATAATTTTCGGCACTCGACCCAGTTCCGATAATTTCTCCATCGATCGGGATCCCGTTGGAAATGCGTCAATTAACTCGCTCCGACAATACGGAGTAACGATTTCACGGGGAAACGGAGGGACAAGCGAACGGCGGCGAGTCCAGCCCGTTGGCTGGAATGAAACGGCTATTTACGACAGATCATTTCACCAGGTGCTACTCCATTCGCGCAGGTATTAATTAGCACGGCCGTTCCCACGGTGCCCCCCTCGGACAGGCATTGCGCAAGTTAATGGTAGTACGGATCGAATCTGACAATGTTCTCCGGAGCATTGGTTTTGTTCGAACAGAAAGTTAGCGAGGAATTAAAAGGAAGTTTCCGATTCGATTTATCGGGTGGACAACGGAGTGGATCATTTTTACAAATTCTGGTTCTTTATTTATTTAAGAATACTCTGCAGAAAATGATTAAAATGTTATAATAATATAAATAAGATAAAAATAAGACAAAGCATTGAAAACGGAAATTATAGAGTATTATAAGTAGACAGCGGATTTTTATGCAGAATAAAATTTTTGCAAGCACAAATAAAAAATTTAATCATGAATAACAGTATGTTTATTTTTTTATACATTGTAACTTGTATTATATTTTTGATATTTTGTATATTTTGGCATTTGTTAACAGTCATGTAAATTTTTTGCATACTTAATATAGCCATAAATGCATAAAATCCGCAGTCTAATTATAAAGATTGTATGAAACAGAAAGTTTCATAAAATAAATATTTCAATATTATAACGCGGAACAAAGATACTAATCTCAACAAATGTCCACTAAGTTTAACGCAGGCTTTTCTTCTAGAGTCTGTCATTTTTCATTATAGTAAACTAAAAAATTATTTTCTGAGTTCAAATAGTGTGACCAGAAACAAAAGTATACCACTACCTTCAATTAACAAGACTACCAAAGTACCAAAAATAGCAATATTTGTGCAATAAAAACTTTAACACATAGTAAAGACAAGATTAAGAAAAAAAATAAAAAACTGGATCCAAGTAAACAGATCATAATAACTAGAACTCCTGTATAAGTATGCAATCTTTTTATTTGTAGTATGGTTGTTGGTGCCAGAGCGTTAAGCATAGCAAGGAAGTATTATCACTAATCAAAGATTACAATAATTATTACTTGTACACTAAGCGTAAATAATTAAAGTTTATTTTAGTTTTAAGTTTTGTTACTTTAGTTCTAAGTTTGTACTTAAATAAGTACCACACCTGCGTACAGGTAATTTATGGTTACCTCTGTAGGACTTACTTTGTAAATGCAAATTACGTTGTAAGTTTCCTGGTTAAATAAATAAAAAAATAAAATAAATAATAATAATAATTAAGAATATTCAGAAAGAAAGTTTCAAGCAGACGTTTTCTCCGGAAATAGAAAATAAAAAAAAAACTAAAACTACTATGCAACGTTTCCGCCCTCCTTTTACAATCTAACAGATCACTTTCCAGGTTCCAGAAGATTCCAAGTTTTTTAAAGGAAGTCCCTTCGATCCTGTTACATTGCACGTAACTGGGGATCTTGCCGTCGAACAGAAAGTCGATCCAGGCAAATAAGATGGCGACAGAGGCAAGACTGCAGGGAGTTACAGTAGAAGTTATGGGAAATCCGAGGAGGCTATGAAGAATCAGTGAACACGGCGAGGAACGAGGAAAGTAATAAGAGAGAACTGCGACAGAACAAAGAAAACTCGGTAGAGAGGAATCGGCGGAGATGGGAAGACACCGTAAGAAGACCATGAAAAGTCCGTGGAGACTGTGGGAACGAGCAGAGGCCTGCGCGATGTGGGACGGGGACTATGCAAATGGTCGTAAAGAAGACAATGAGAAATTATGAAGGAAACTGAGGAACAAGTTCGTTCAGACTCGTACGTTGAATTTCTGCGCAGGTAAGGAAAGGGGAATGAGGAAAGCTTACGTATCCATTTCAATTCTGTCGTTTCGCTCCGCCGTTGACGGCGAAGGGAAATTTCGAGTTGCAAATCAGCGGTGATAAACGAAACAACTTTCGAGAGACGTTCATTGCCCTTCTCAGATTCTGAGAAATTTTTATAAAGATACTCAATGGCTTCTCACAAGGAAACATTCCGAATATGGAAGTCGCTATGTCAACTAAATTTTAATACTGTTAGAAGCCTTAAACACTGTCAAAGCGATCTGTAGAATATTAACCGCTAATAACGCGTGCAACACTAAAAATAGTTGAAAATATTCTATATAATACCTTTAAAAAATCTCTACATCTGGAATTTTAAGTCCTTGAGAAATTAAAATACAATACAATCTGAACAAACTTAATCAAAAAATGCAAAAACTAACTGTAATTGAAATTCTTAACCTTTCAACTGTTCAACTCGAAATTTTCGTATCGACAACTTGAAACTTTCAAATCTTCAATTTTTCCTTTAGAAAATCATGAAATCTTCAACATTTCTATTTTTAAACATTCAAATTTCCAACATAAAATCCTAAAACTTCTAATTTTAACTTTGAAAGATTCCTAAAACTTAATATTTTCAAATTACAAACTTCAAACCTTCAATTTTAACTCTAAAAATTTTGAAATCTCTAGATTTTTCAACTTTAAGTTTTCAAATCTCTAACTTGAAACCTACAAATCTTTAATTTTAATTCTGAAAAATCTTGAAGTCTCCAACTTTTCTAGCTTCAAACCTGCTAAATTTAACTTTGAAAAGTCCCTAAAACTTAAAATTTTCAAATCTCCAACTTGATATCTAGAAATTGACAACATGAAATCTTAGAATCTTCATTTTCAACTCTGAACATTTTTAAATTAGCGCCTTAAAATCTTTGAATTTTCTACTTTTTAGGCTAAAAACGTTCTATGTTAAATACTATATGATGAAAGAAATTATTGTTACTTTGGGTGACACAGAGATTCTGAGCTTGAATCTTTTCAGTCTATTTTCTTGCATTGCGCAAGACATTATAGCAGTTAACATTCTACAAATCATTCTGACAGTGTTTGCGGTCAAAGAAATACTCTTGAATCCCGTTTCTAGATCGAAACAATGTCGTATTATCCGATGACACAAGTTTGTATTGCCAAAATCATTGCGTGGTTCCGATCACGGTGTATTATACACCGTGGTTCAGATCCAGTCGTTCATTATTCTATAAACCTTCCGCCATTGATGCGTAACCTACGATATCGCATCTAATTACACGCCAACAATTTCGGTGATTATTAGCGGCTAATTAATTGCCGGAAACCAGCAATATTTGTGTACGCGGAATAATGCGTGGCGGTGGCTCCATTCAACGGACAGCAAAAATGAAATAAAACGACGGAACGGAGAGCATAATAAGCGCGCATGCACTATCGTACGCAATAATTAATTGTTACGGGGGTCACGCGAGGTCACATTTTAAATTGTGATTTATGCGACCCGCCCGCGAAGAAGGTATCTCGGTATCCTGTTCCGAGCAGGAAATCACTGTCGCTGAAAGAGTATGCGACAGTGTTTCTCTGCGATCCACATTTACGAAATTCAAAAGAACTAAAGGAATCAGATTTTTCATCGAATTAATACCGCGCTTCAAAAAATACAATATTTCTGCATTAACAGAAATTAAATGCAACCCTTTTTGCTATTTCATTGCACTTCGTGCTGCGATAGATTCATCTGTGAGCGAATAAAAAAATTTCTTCTGAAAATTTGGAAAAGATTCGAAGAAAGAAAAATTGATGATCTTCGAGGTTGCGCAATCCGAAATAATGAATCGAGAACTCAGGGCTCATTATTTACTGAATTATTTCGATCTAAGGACGAGATTTCCAGATCGATCCAAGGTATTTCTTCAACAATCGCCGCGAATTCCTATCAAGCCAATGAGTCAACGTCGACGAGATTATTAGTTCCTTTGAGATGCCAGTGACAAAAGCAACCGCCCTCGATCCGCGCGTGATCGATACTGTTTGAGGATTCCGCCTTTAAGCCGGGACACATGTTCCCTTATGTAGCTATCAACGCTATCTATTCTGCAATAGTATTACAGATTATTTATCATTAGCTCTCGAGCCTGGATCGACGCGCCAATTAAATGCTAAATGCTCCGAGATTCCACAAAGGACGTGACACAGAGAGAAGCTTCCGATGATATCGAATCTGACTGAATCCAGTCTAAACCTGAGCCACTTGTAAATCTACCTTCTGCCAGTCTGGATCGTGGAAATGGCAAATTCGCTGGATTGACGATAACAGCAAGTTTGACCCGATCTAAAGTCGATCCTGTCGAACAAGAAGGACATTAAAGTGAGATTGTATCTGTACAAGGTGTAACCGAAATGGGTAAATATGCAGATTAGGGGAGCTACCTCCGATTTCAATGACCTTGAAATATGTTGTCAAGGTCGTCATTATGAACAACTTTTCCCTATACATATACCCGGCGGTCTCTTAAAGTTTTCGAGATATTCGCAAAAAAGTTTTCAATACTGAAACGAATGATCGGAATAGGTCTGGATTAAATTCCTTAGCGGGAAGAAGTTTGGTCAGGGTTAGCCCCCCCCCCCAAAAAAAAATAATAGACACGTTTCTACTTGTTTGTTAATTCTAGAAATTCGAAAAATTTAATTCCGTACTAATTAATGCACGACGTTACGTTACAACAATTTGTTCGAAACTGATAATAATGAACCGTCTTTCCTCGAGTTCCTTCGACATCATTTATTTATTTATTTATTTATTTATACGGGAAAGGATTCCCATTAGTATACAATGTATAAGGCGTACATAGAGGATTAAAAATTGAAGTTTACTCTATACAATACAAAATTTAAGCTGAACAAATTTGAATAATTTTGAATAATGTCGCAGGAGAAATTAAATGATTTTGTAAACATGCGATCTAAAGGCGTTTATAGAGCCACAGAACATATCTAACTTATTGATGACTATGTTAGCTTTAGCACATATGCGGTTAATTTAGCACGTATGCAGGGTCAAAGTGCCAATGGTTAGAGGTATAGCTAAGGGGAAGAAAGGTCTGAGGGTGCCTAAAAGATCTGACAGGTGCATAGAAATTAACAAGTTCAAGTAATTGTGGGCATTTAATAAAACCATTAATAGTCTTAAAAAGAAACATCAGATCAGAAATGTTTCTTCTGGATTCCAACGGCATGAGTTCAAGCCTGTTCATAATCGGACAATAATTGTGATCAAAGGCAGACATCCTCTGACCCTAACATCCTCTGATCATAAGAAATATCAACAATACAGGTATCAGCGAGGAAGGTAAACAAAAGCTGTCGCTAAGGAATTTAACCCAGACCTATTTCGATCACTCTTTACAATATTGAAAACTTTTTTGCGAATATCTCGAAAACTAATAGAGATCGTCGGGTATATGTATAGGGAAAAGTTGTTAAAAATGATGACCTTGACAACATATTTCAAGGTCATTGAAATCGAGAGTGGCTCCCCTAATCTGCGTAATTACCCAAAAATGTTGGAGCTCCTTGAAAGAAGTAATTTCTGAGGTAATTTTTAAAAACTTCTCCTTAGCGAAAATATTAGACGAAGTTTTGTTAACGAGTTAGTAATAAAAAAAACACTGACCAATCGGAGAGCGAGTACAGCGGATTAATTACGCTGCGGACGATGAGGGGCCAATAGTATTTACATTTGAAATACTTGTGCTCCGATTGGTCGGTGGTTCCTGTCAATACTTCGTTAAAGTCACCTTAGTTACACCCTGTATGCTCGATATTTTCTCCCGCCGCTTTCATGTTTCCTACTACGGATTAAAGATCGAAGGAACAGAAAATAATCCGCGAATGTTCCAATCTAAATTCAAGGTATCGCTCCGCGTCGAACCGATCGCCTTATATCGAGATAAATTCCCGTAAACTGTTTTCAGGTCGAAACTAGCCCACCTGCCCGCTGCAGAGACCCGTCATCCGCTTAATTCCAGCAATAATTTCAGGTTTACGTCGTGCAGCGCTCGGCCAGGAAGGAAAGAACGAAGGGGGAAAGGTAAACTCTCCATTTGCCATATTTCCACGTTATCAGCGCAACGGCCAGTGATTAACGAATCCGACTCGTTTACTTTCCAAGAGAGATAGCTTAGACTCCACCTGCTCCTTTTAACTTCGTTACCCGTCATAATCGGGGAAGAAACCGATCCAGTTTCCTAGAAAACGCCTCGCCGACTACGAGGGCCTCTTCGTTTCCTCGCGAGTTTTTCCTCGTAACGATGGCTCGTTGCGGTCGGGAGAATCGTGCCAGTTGCGTCTTCGATTAATGACGCGCCTCCCTCTCTTCCCAAGTCATTCGATCGTAATTCGACGCTGTTACGAGACGGCAATTACGAGTTCCGCGGCTAGGAAGCCGCGCTCTGAGAGCAAGTAAGCGGCTGTGCAAGGACGAGGGTTACTAAGGTAAATGTACCAATGACTAGCCACGTCCCATTACCTGGCCACTGATGACATTTTATTTTTTAACAAGCTAAACTGACATAAAATAAAAATAGTATTTGTACCAATTTATTCTTTAAACATTCAGCCTTCTAAATTAAAAATTATATCCCTAAACATTTTATTAAAATATTAAAAATATTGTTTGAAATATCGTAGTCAAATGCACCATGAATCTTCATGGATTCCTTAAGATATGGCTAAGAAATGCGTAGTACTTACTAAAGTGATAAATATCATTATACTACATTTTTCTATATAAAACAGGCAGTTATAAAATCTTAAGAATATTTAGAATAAATAGAAAACAAAGAATTACGCATGTAAATAGTTTTTAAGTCACAAATTTATGTGGTTTTGTACTGGTACGCAATAATCTTATTTGCCCAATAACTAACCGCGACACGTGTTTCACATTTTTCTTATTTTTTAGTTTCTGCATAAAATTAATTTAGGTAAGTTAATATTTATTATAAATAATGAAGTTAGATTTTATAGGTGTTTTGTTGTTTTACATTTATTTATTTATTTTTACTTATATATACTACACTTAACCTCAAATTATAGAACATACAATGGGCAAGGATAGAGAAAAGCAGAAGAGAAAGAAAATAAAAAGGCAATAGCTGAAGAAAGGAAAAAGTTGGACGAAGAGATCAAACGACTGACAACTATGAAAAAAGCATTACAAAAAAAATTGATTAATAATAAAAATATATCATTTATTACACAGTAAAACCTTGTTTCACGACTTTACTTTTTAACCTTTTAATGGCCTCTTTATTAAGTATATTCATACTTTTTAACTTTTCTAATGTTTCTGATTTAGTTTATTTCTTATTTTCACTTTACAAAATAAAATTTCGTTCGCTAACATTATTTTTAATACTCTGTCAAAGTCATGGCCACTTATTGGGACCTCGAAATTTGGACACTGGGACAATCGCGTTTGGCTGGCCAGGTATTGGTACATCACGTCTCCTTACATTTTTAATTAATTTGTATTTAATATCGTTGAAAATAATCGTTTCTTTTGCACTTATTTAATGTAAAATGTAATACCCTTCAAAATGCAATATTTTTTTTTTACTTTAAAGTTAATTTTATGCCTTAAATTTAAGATATTTGTTCTCCTTGTTCTTAGACGTCCAGTTATTGGTACATTTACCTTAGTTTACCCTGGTTCTTTTATGCTTTTTTCTTCGCGATCTGCCGCGCCCCGGTATCGCCACGCGATCGACGTTTCCCGGTGATCCGTGACGACGTCGAGGACGTTCCGATCGCGAGTCGATGCTTGATTCCGGGACGCTGCAATTAATAATCACGGGCGCTACGTCGACCTGTGCGCTCCGATATCATTCAACTCTGACGAAACGCCGCGCTGGCGCTTTCGATTCTCCCTCCCCATTAGCATAAAGACACATCCGTGTCGATTGTTTGAGAAACTGTTACTGTGTTCAAATGATTCTATTCTGTTGCGCTGATTGGAGGTACATACATACTTCGTGTCGGATTTCTGGGGAAGGATGATTTGTTAAGGGGAGAGCCTCGTTTAGGAGGGTAAAAATAAAGTGAGTTTTAGAATTTTCTTTTTATGAAACTATTAAGGGAATAATTTCGAAATTTACAAGGTACGTTGTTTCATATTTAGACAATACAAGTCAATTTCTTCATTAAAAAATTGTCTTTAGAAACACAGTTATATTAATGAGTTTGTATTTTTAGGGCTTCATCGTCGAAGTGTCAATTTTGCGAGAATTCCGGATCTTTTAATTGTTCTCTAAAACAAAAAAATTAAGGATTTTCTTATTTTGGATTTTTAAGAAAATCCAAAATTGATACAAGGAATTTTTTATACGTAGAGTATAAATTACTCGTAATTTAATATTACTGTGTTTTATGTGGAATTCCAGGACAGTAAAATTTCGATTTTACAATTATCCCCAATTTTTATTTTTCAGGATTTTAATTATTTAAGGAACTAGATATAAGAATACAGAATTATCTTATAATATTGAGCTTGGGATTTGTAGCATTTTGTGTTGCTAATAGCAGTAAGGTTAATCGAGGTTCTATTCTAAAAAAAGTTCGTGAATTTTTTAGATAGTTTTCTATATCCAAAGAGCAATTATTTAATTTACAAGACTGACGAAAAAAGCCTAAAGACTATAGAAAAATTGGTTATAAATTGAAATTTAAAAAATTCCCTCAGAAATCTTTTATGGAATTGTTAAAAAATTAAGGTTAAAAATTTAAAACTGAGATAGTATTGAATTTCTACCTTTAATATATTTTTAAAATTTGATTGAGGTTTTATATGCAGACGCAGCGTTTGAGCTGAAGAATTCATCAACCAAAAAGCTTCCATTTTTCCACGTCAGGGATATTTTCATTAATTAATATTTTGTCGTGAGAAATCGGGAAACTTTAACTAACGAAGATATTTTCCAGTGGAGCAACATTTGGGACAATTTCTACATACATCTTGCGTAAAAAAAAATCCATGACTCTAGTGTCTTTTTTTCTTTTGGAGTTCTTAAATTATTTTTACAAGAAACTCGTAATAACTCTATTACAAATTAGTAGTTGAAGAGTTAGTTGAAGAGACTTGCAATAAAAATTCATTCACATAGAAAACTGCATAATTTTACGACCCACTTTAGTAATATTAATAAAATTTAAACTGAGTGGCCTTCTAATAATTCCTAACATAACTAACATAATTTGAACACACAATTTTCTTACGTAGTTCTTCGAAAAAACTTACATGATTTTAAATAAACATCAAACAATTTTGAACACTTCGACTGTCAAGATAAATGCACTGAAATTTTTAATTGAGATAAAAGTAGATTCGCAACAATTCTACATAGAAATAAAATTATTTTTGAAAACTATTTCTTAGGGTAATATTTCTTACAATCATTATATTAATTTATATAAAGTATTGTGCCAATTAATATGAACACAGGTTATTTGATTGAAAATATACTTCATTAATCGTAGAAGCAGTTTTGTATTGAAACTATAATTTGCATACGAGCTCTTTATCAGGGAATATTTCCTCCTCTAATCAACCACAATAATTTAATGACCACCTATGTGTAAATATCTCAAATAGCGTTGTATTCATAATTTGCACAATACTGTATCATCATTAATCCTCATAACCATAAAAATCTTCAGCATAGTTCTAAAATTCAAGAAACTCTGAATATTAACGCAAATCTCCTTAAATCTCCCAGTTTCTCAAACAACAATTCCACTAAAAAAGATAAAATATCTCATCCTATAAAAAATCCCGAAGTCCGCAGTAGAATTAAGCATGAAGAGTTCGACCATCAAAGAAACGAGGTTCACCAAACCGACAAATCCTTCTTCCTACCACCAAATCCTCCCACTCCACGGAATCCCGAAATCCCTCCCCTAATTTCGCGGCGTCCGAAAAAAAGCCGAAAATCTCGCGGCCCCGATCCCGAATGTCCCCGAAACCGCGCGACAACAACAACAACAACAACGGCAAAGCCGCCAGTAAACACACTCGGGGTTGGCGGATCTCGCAGGGTCGACGCGTGTTTCGAGAGGGTTGCAGCAAATCGGTCGCGGGATCGAGAGGCTCGCCAACGGAACGCGCATCCGCTTCCTCGTATCCGCTTGCAATCTGTCCACTCGCCTGCTCTTCACCCCTAGACACCACCATTGCTCGCGCCCCGCCACGGGGGCAGAGACATTTGGCGCTCGGGACTCTATCGTTTCGTTTACCCAGCGTTCAGGGCGAGCTGAAGGGAGAACCTGAGGGTCAAAAGGACGAGGGTAGAGCGTCTCTGATACAAAGGGTGGTGTCCTTGACAAGTGAAAAACTTGGGGCTCGATTCGATATAACGGAAGGACACAAAGTATTCGAGGACGGAGTTGGGCAAACTGTAATCATTAATATGATTACTGACTAACGACTAATGATTAAATAAATATTTGAGTATGACTAATGACTAATGACTAAATTTTTATAAAACATGAATAATAAACATTAACTAGTGAGTAACTTTAATCGTAACTAATGACTAAATCAGTAATCAAAATTTAAATATGACTAATAACTAAAAATGATAAACTAAAAAAGCCACGGAATGATGACAAAAAATATATTTCAATACTGTATAATCTTTTAATATAAAATAGTAAATATCTAAACTCCGATTTTGATGATCCTGAAATATGTTGTCATATTTATAATATGTAGAAAAGCACACTAGCAACTAATGATTAATCAAATGTAATAACTAATGATTAGTCATAACTAATAACGAATGACTAATGATTAAATAGAGTTGTAAGTAATTTATGCTATATAGTCATGACTAACCAATGAAAAATGTTTAACTAATGATTATTAATTATGATTAATGATTAATCAGGTAATTAGTCAATTTTAATTATCAGTTGATTTATGCCCTACTCTGTTCGAGGATTCTTTAGATTTTCTTGGAATCAAAAAATCTGAAAACATTTGGAGACACTTTTTGGAGGCTCCACTACACAATCCAATAATTTTTAATTTTTTTTTTTTCGTCTGTAAGGATAGCCAAAAAATTTCCACTTTCTTTCGTGATAAAAAATATTCCCGGTTCCTCCACAAAACCACAAAATCGAAGTATTTCATCCTATTGTATTTTATTATTATTATTAAACGGGATACAGTCCCATTAGTGTACAAAGGCTTAAACAGAACTCATACGTAGTCACATATAGCATAGAAAAATTAAATATACAATCAGTGGATATAGTAGTGTTACATCAAGAGATAAGTAAAGAGATACAAATGAGATAAAAAAGTGATACGTAAAGAGATAAAAAAATCTTATTATGATCATTCACAAAATTACATATACGATTGATCGGGTCTGAAAAACGAAGTGTTGTTTTATAAAATGGTTAGTTGAAAGTCTTCACTGTCCTAAAAGACCATAGTGGAGCATTACAATTTATTGCTTCTAAGAGTTGAGGGCTACTAGTCAAGCCATTTATTAATTAAAATAGAAAAATGATATCGAATATTATCCTTCTACTTTCAAGAAACTTCAAACCCAGCGATTCCACGATAGCTGAATAATCATGATCATTAAATTCCATACTGTGTCCCGATTTGTACGCAGCGAATCTTAAAAATCTATGCTGCACCTTCTCTAATAGCTGTATGTGTTTGTTTTGATGCGGCGACCATATTACTGATGCGTATTCCAATGAAAGACTGACAAGAGAACAACACAACGGATTTCTGAAATATGCTGCACATCTCTTCATGAATCCAAGTGTTTTGCTAGCTTCTATAGTAATGTTAGTATAGTGCAGGAAGAAATTCAAAGACCGGGGACAGTATTGCATAGCTTATACTCAAAATCAATCGGGTTCCTATTCCGCGAGGATCTCGTCAGATGGCATTTCGATAGGTTTAAGGACAAAGAATTGCATTCCCACCGTTTTTCAAACTTCAAACTGTCCATCCGTAACCCATGACAATCAGCCACGCTGGATATTTCACTTTGTCCCGAGTTTCAATCCGAAATATTTATTTTTCCACGAGCCAAAGACCCGCCACGATCCTCGGAACTCCAGAGGGTTGAGGGAAAAGAATAGAGGCTCGAAAGGGTGTGGGGAAACAGAGACGAGCGTGCCAACAGTCAGATCCACGCGTTGGATTCTTTCTCAACGCAGAAAGGGAGACGCGTAGGTGCGGAAGGGATGATCCCGCGAACCGGGGATGGATTCCGTGGATCCCATGGTTGCATTATCCCGCGAGTCCGTCCTTCTCTCCCGTCGCGCCGTTATGGTTTATGTTCTTTCGCCGCAACTTCTCATTCGTTTGCCAGGGTCTGGGTTAGGTTAGCGAGATCCCCCCGCGTATCGATCTCGCGCGTCGTGTTTGTGAGATTCGAGACAGCTATCCGATTCCGCGAGACCCTGTCGCGGGGTCTCGAGGGTGCGGGGAAGGTTTTCCCTCTCTATCCGGAAACCGGGAGACACGTTTTCTGGGAATTCGCGGGAGCTGCGAATTGTTACCTGCTGAATCTTGATGGAGACATCTGACGCGAGCGTTGGATTCCCTTCGCGGAGCAGAGAGTTTCTCCTTTTTTGCTCGATTTTTGTTTGCTTTCTATCGTGCCGCGAAGAATCGGCATAAAAAAATAATGGAATCGCGATTCGATCTGAAATATTAATATTTCTTAAGTGTGTGAAACGAAATTTGATCAGTAGATGGAAATGAACAATTATTTATCCGATTGGCGAGGGTTAATAAATCTGTTTTATGAATGACTTTATAACAGCTTACCGAATGAGCTAAAATTAATTACTAAAGACAAAATTAATATTAAAAAGAAGTTGAAATTATGGATAAACTTGTATGTATAATAATAATAATATTCACTGTTTTGTTTTAAATATAAATTTGTTATTATAAATTGGAAAGTTTATATAGTAGAGTATAAGTTAGTATGTAAGCCTTATGTTGTGACCAGACCTACGAACAGATGCTTCTATGCATCTCTGTAGGATGTTAGTTGGGTCTAGTATAGTACGTGTATATTACGTGTATATTTGATGCAACGGCATTGTTTTTCTGGCAAATAAATAAATAAATAAATAAACAAATAAATAAATGTTTTATCATTTCGAAAAGTTCAGATCGTCCCCAATAAATGATAAAGTGGATTGTTTACAGTGAAATCTAAAAAATGCCATAGAAGCAAAGCGGAGGTCTGCTCGCTACAATAATTAACTATCAACCGAGCAGGAATAATTCAATGGAATGAAAAACGTGAAAACTATTTCATTTCGCCAGGGAAACTCAAAAATTCTTGTAAATCCATCGGCGTAAAAATTCGGAGGAGGAGAAACATTAAAAGCTCGTTGCATCTCTCCGTTAACGTGCCACCGACCTCGTTGCCCTTTTATTCCCCGCGCTCGGAGACCCCTCAAGCATTTCACGGGGCTTCCTTCTTGCACTGCCGCATATAAATATCCGTTCGCCGAGGCGATATTAAATTCGCGGTTTCGAGAAAAGGCCGTATATTGAAAATTGCTGGGAACGAAGCCAGTGTGAAATTGAATTTCGATTTCTGCCTTGAAACATAACAAACAATGACTGAATCTCTTGGTTCCGAGAACGCCGCGGTATCTAAACGTTGACTAGTACTACTTGGAATCGGATTTATTCCTCGATCTTTCCGTCCGGGAACTATTTCTTGCCTCCCGTGGGACTTGGCGACAGTGATTTATCGATTCTTTCGCGTCGAAAATACGAGGATTCTCGGAATATGACTTCTATTAGATCGACGCGATCTCGATGACGGCTGTGCTAAAAATTTGTCAATGTTGCATTACTTAGTGGTAAATTATTATTTAGTACTATAATTTTCAATTAGCTAGTTTTTTAAAATATTTTTCAATCATTTGATTCAATACAATTCACTGAAATATAAATTTTTGTAGCGTTTCTATTGTTCTTCCGATCTAACTGTGAAATATTATGTTTTTAAGGATATTTCAATTCGAAAAATCACGAATCAACAATGACCTGTGATCTGTCCTTTCATGAGCACTATAATAAAATTACTAGTTCTGCTTTCAAGGTTCTTGGTCTAATCTATCGTATGGACAAGTTCATTAAAAATATATTTACGCTCTTAACGCTCTACGGCTCTTTGGTTCGTCCTATTTTAGAGTATGGGTCAACTATTTGGAGTCCCCATTTTAATAACCACATTGAGTTGATAGAGAGAGTGCAACACAAATTCCTAAGATTAGTCTCTTTCCGCACAAGCTCACCGATGTCATATTCTCACGACTATGGACATATACTTTCGAGTCTGAGGTTAATGACCCTCGAACAAAGACGAATATTAGCGCGTCTTGTATTTGTATACAAGCTTGTAAACCGGGAGGTTACTTCTCCTGACCTACAACTGCTTTCCTTTTATGCTCCTAAGGTGAATGTCCCAATTTCTGCTCATGTCCCGATTTCTAATCACTTCGTATTTTTCTTATTATTATAAATATTACGTTTGTACTATAATTGTAAAAAAATAATTATGTGTTCTTTGATCATTCACGCGAGTGATGCACAGGTTTGTTAGCAAGAAAGTGCTGCGTAAGCAACGAAAACAATTTTAGAACAAGGAACTTACTCGTTCTGATCGTGTTCGTATTGCTTAGACTAAAGAACAGCAATTTCATTGTGATTCGATAATCGAACCGAATGTAGTGTGTGCAGAAATAAATCGTATTTAATACTAAAAACGTTTACTGTATTTTACTCTGGATTTTTACTGGATTTTTTGTGAGTTATTTGTCGTGAGCAGAAATACGGCCATTTAGAGTACTACATTGAATTGGCCATTATTAATAATTAAATGTCATATAACATCTTTTTAAAATATTTTTGAATTAATAGATTCATTATCGAGGTATTAATCAATTACTTCGCAAATTTTTACTGCAAACAAATGTTTTATATTTTTTTCATAACGAGAGAACGCTTAAATAAGCAGAAATTGGGATATTCACCTTATGCGTACTCTTCGAAATCGACCCGTTTTTGCAGTGAAACAGCACCGAACTCTGTACGGGAATTTTAATTGCGTTAATCACCTTTGTCTGACTGCCAATAATTTTTGTAACCAAATTGACTTTTTTGGTTTTTCTTTACTGGTTTTTAAAAAATCGGCGCAAAAGGCTATTTGTAATTCTTAATACGATAGAATTCAGTTACTTTATGTAGTATAGCTTTAGCTTTAGTTTTAATTTAGATTTTAAGTATCTTGTCTTTCTTTTACTTTATATAATTCAACAACATATTTCTATAATTTCAATATATTTTATGTACTACTTTCTTTCTGTTCTTATATGTATCGAAGGGTTCTCCCCGTTGATGGAATTAAATAAATAATAACATTAATAATGACAGATATTTCTTGAAGATGCTCAGCGAACTTCTAAACACCGTATAAACGAAGAATAATAAAGCGAAAGAGGAAACAGAGCTCAACAATCGCGGAACTCGAAGCCTTTTAATGCTCGACGTCGGATATAAAGCGTCGAGCAAACTGCGCAAAGAAAAAATGGCAATTGCATCGAGATACTATTGCATACACAAATAATCTCCATCGTCAACGAGAGGGATCGCGAAGCCGACAAGGACGCCAACCAACCTCTGCCCGCGGATCAATTTTCATCCGAACAGAGACCGACGGAACGGGCGCGCTCTTGGTCCGTGTGTTACCACCGCCGCGGAATTAATACGAATTTCCATAACTATTGGACGAGGTTATCGCAACTATGCGTGTATCCATATGTAACAGGAACGGTTAGAGCCGACAACCGTGCAAACTCGTTCGGGCAAATAGTCCGGCGCAAAGTAGGCGACATCGGTTTTACGCCGCATAGATCATTCGTGAATCGCAATGCACTGCGCGGCGATTTTCTTACTCGCGAAATGTTGTTCGCGATCAAATGGGATTCGCAGTGCCATGAAAATAGTGGCGAGGTAAATGGTACGTTCGGTATGAGAAATTTTTTATTATCACTGGACAGCGGATTTTATGCATTTATGGCAATGTTGGAGTTCGCAAAAAATCTACAAGACTGTTAACATATCCAAAAATATATAAAACATTAACAATATTATTCAAATGTAAAAATACTAAAAATAATGTGATGAATATTAAATGAATATTAAAAATACTGTTTCTTAAATTCCAATTCCTTATTTGTGCTTGTAAAAATTTTATTTTGCATAAAGATCCGCTGTCTAATTATCACAGATGCAAGTTTTATTGTCCGACGATTATGGCAAAGAATTTTCATTGCGGAGCCAGCGAGCAGCAATATAATATCAATGTTAACTTGCTAATAACACACCAGAAATATACCGATTTTCCAGTACATTTAGATAACAATACGCAGTCCATGCAATTATTGAAAGCGTAAAATGAAAATGAGCGAAGAGAATGCATTGCCTAACAAGGTCTGCATAGCTTTTCAGCAGGAATTCAACGAAATCTGATGAAAATCATCGCTGGAATTATTCTGACCTACATACGGTTCATGACACCGCAATCGTATCAAATTCCAAGGAAACAATTGCAACATTAACATTGTACAATCAATAGAAAACTCGTTATCGCCAATTTTACAAGCATAGTTTATAAACTGAACAAAGTATCGTCAATTATTTTGTATTTATGACAAATTTTATTTTTGTCTTCCTTCCATCCTCGGTTTTTGATAACCAGGATTGTTTTCGCAGTCAATGGAACTTCGCAACAGAACACGCGCTCATTAAAGCGCATTCTCTCCTTCCTCGAGATTTACTATCCCAGTATTATGCATATAATTTTCAAATGTGTACTCATTACATTAACGAGCTGTTGACATTTTCTTTCTCCGGCTGTTTCCGTGGAGCATCGCGAGAGCAGTTGCATTCAGAAATGTAAACGACAACGTTGCCGTCCACGAAGGAGTTGCAGGAAAAAAAAAGGAAGACGGAAAGAAATGGATAACGAAAAAATTCAAAAGAAACGTCCAGATTGAAAGAGTGAAACGGTGCAGAAAATGGAAGAGCGAGATATTTCACGATAAATCACGACGTCTCATGCAAATATTGTAACAATTGCATGTTCCCGATCTACTATTCATCGAATGCTTTTCACACTGTGCACACTGCACTTTTCGAACACGTTCGAAACGTAATTTATCATCGGACGATCCTCCATTTCTGCGAATCTAATCATTCTATCGCATATGTTCTTGTCTTTCAAACCTTCCGGCTAACTTTACTATCTGCGCCGACGAAACAGAATTTCGAACACGGTTTTCGATTATTTTACAAATCGAGACAAATACGTACAATTTGCAGGATGATAGATTTCCAAAATTTTCGTGAGTTTCAACTTCTAATTGGTAACTTGAGCTAAACATACATACATTGTCCCTCTATTCTCAACCTTTTTTCATACACGTTAATACTCGAAATACAGGGTGGAGCAATAACTATTAGCACCTCGGATATCTCGGAAACTATAAGTTTCACAGAAATATTTGCTGAAATAAAATTGCACGGTACGAAGAAGGCCACCCGGTGGCGATAATAGTTTTTTTGCAGGTGGAGGTACTTCGGACATTTGAAGGTCACCTTTATTTTTTTAAATGGATCGGTATGTTTTTGCTTCTGTATCATGATAGAGGATCTTAAAACGAGTTCAACGACCTATTACATAAGGTCATTGAAGGTCATAGAAAGTAGAGAAAGGCGATTCATTTACTACCAAAACCGTAGGTATTATCGCCTTTCTCTACTTTCTATGACCTTCCATGACCCTATGTAACAGGTCGTTGAACTCGTTTTAAGATTCTCTATCATGAAACGGAAGCAAAAACATACAGATCCATTTAAAAAAATGGAGGTGACCTTCAAACGTCCGATGTACCTCCACCTGCAAAAAAACTATTATCGCCACCGAATGGTCCCCTTCGTACCGTGCAATTTTATTTCAGCAAATATTTCTGTGAAACTTATAGTTTCCGAGATATCCGAGGTGATAATAGTTATTGCCCCACCCTGTATAAGGAATCAGGGAATCACCCTCTGTTATACAGTCTACCTCATCGCACATCTTATGGTTATTATAGCTCTATAAATCGAATATGTAACCTCGCCAACTCTGTTAACAATAATATTGACTTATTCAGTCAGTCTCTTGAATCCTTAAGATGCTGCCTACGACGTATTATTTAATTTAATTATAATTTACTTGTATCATGCGTTTCTACTTTTCGTTTTTTTTCTTTTCTTTTGTATTTTGTACCAAAGGGTTTTTTGCCCGTAAATAAAATAAGATAAAAACAATGACCTTGAAACATGGAGATCTGCTAAAAAATCGATTTTCCATTTTAGGGGCAAATACAATAACTTCCCTATAAATCGGGAAGTTAATAAAATAAAATAAGCAGTGAGAAATAAAATACGTTCTCGTTGTTTTCCCCAAGTTAACAATAATTCTCAATTTTTCAAATTTTCCTTCCCGTTGCTTACAGACGATTCACCCCAATTTTCCACGTCTCTCTTCCACCGGACAAGCAAACAAACGAAACACCTTTTCCCACTCCAAAGCATTTACCATCGCATCCCGTGGATAACACTCAGCCACTTTTTCCCTGAGTGCAACCGCCTACCAAAAGCAAGTGCAAAGTAATTCGATCGATGTTAACAGAGAGCTCTCGACGCTCTTTAGACCCGAGTCGCGATTCCACACAAAAAAAAAAAAAAAAATGAAACGACCAAGCTCACGTTTCGCGATTATCGCCGCGAGACCGATCAATAAACGATCGGCGCGAGGGTCAATCGTCGGTCGCAGCGACGCTGAAACATTCGACGCGACGCGAAAATCGAGGAAGGTTACAGGGTCGTCGAGTTCTCCGTGGACCCTCGAACCCTCGTGAAAGCCGAGTCGAGACTTTTCCACTCGCGAAACCTCGGCAAAGAGCCGCGAAACGGCTTTCGCGGCCTCGCAATAACGTATGAACGGGGAGGGGAGGGCCAGCTTCGTAATTAATATTCTTTGCCGCGGCGGAGGCACGCGCTCGCACGACTCTTTAAATATTTCCTCGAAAACAGGTGCCGACGTTGAAGGCTGATCCTCGGCTGCGAAACACACGGTGAAAGGAAACGCGAGCGGCCGCGTTTGCTTCTATTTAATTCTGCACGGGGAGAGCTCGAAAGAAATATCAACCTGTCTTTCCGACGGACCGCAGGCAAGAAATCTCTCGATGGAGAGACTCGTTTCTGCCGGCAACGCGCTGCCAGCGCCGGGATTGCTCAGACCTGGGTGAAATATGCATTTCGAATGGGGAAATACACGTGAGCCACGGTTACTTCCATTAACCTTCGGAGAGCTGGGATTTTTTCATTGAAATTTTGCAGTTTTTTGCGGGAAATTTATGTGCATGTGCTACCTAAGGTTACGAAATGCTTTCAAGCTTCCTGGGCGCCGCGACGCTCTGGACGATCCTGAATGGCATGGCAAATTTTGTGAAAAATGTACCTTATCTGCATATTAAATAGTTTTCTATTTGGATCGCTGTAGTGGGCATCATGGGCTTTTAAAAACTTTAATCGAGTTAAGAGACGATCTTGACGTAAAACAATCTTTGAGAATTTTTTTTTTTTTTTTTTAAGAAAAATATTGAATAATTAGTTCTAAAACTTTGTGGATTCATTAATTTACATTTAGAGAATCTACTTAATTTTTCTGATCCATAATAATGATTGTTATCACGGTTACAATGATAATAGGGTCCATTCCACGCGAACTCGGACACTTTTTGGAGTAACATCTCGGATTTTGCTACATTTTGGATATGTTCTAGCTTTTAGGGATATGTAAACGTGTGCGAAAGGATTTTTGAAAATTTTGAAAATTGTTAATTTTAGAGCTCTTTGAAGTTTACTGTTCATTTCTTTTCTATTAATTTTAGCTCTTAAACTAGCAAACTGATAAAAATGTGCTTTTAGGTGCTGATAGAGCAGACATAGCAGTACCTAATCAAAATTATTTCAGTTGAAGAAAAACTCTTTTAACCATTTATTTTGCAATTGTTGTAAAGTGCAGGTTTTTCATTGTGGGGAAATGTTTAAAAAATCGAAAAAAATTGAGAATGTAGCCCTATTTATCCCCTTTAGGGACCGCTTTTGAAAAATACGGACACTTCAAAATTCTCAATTTTTTCGGTTTGTTAAATAATTCCCCGCTATGAAAAACCTGCATTTGTTAACAACAATTGCAAAATAAATGGTTAAAAAAGTTTTTCTTCCAACTGAAATAATTTTCACTAGGCACAGTTATGTCTGCTCTATCAGCACCCAAAAGCACATTTTTATCAGTTTGCTAGTTTAAGAGCTAAAATAGAAAAAAAGTTAACAGTAAACTTTAAAGAGCTCTAAAATTAACAATTTTCAAAATTTTCAAAAATCCTTTCGCACACGTTTATATATCCCTAAAAGCTAGAACATATCCAAAATTCAGCAAAATCCGAGATGTTACTCCAAAAAGTGTCCGAGTTCGCGTGGAATGACCCAATATAAAAAGGAGGTTGAAAAAATATTTAAACACTTGAGGAAAGAGCAATGTTATGGCGAATGAAAAGAAAAATACGTATCTAGTGTTATTAACCTCTAAATTTATTCCCAACTAAAATAAATAGAAATGATCGATCGATCGAACCTCGATATTACGGAGAAAATTAATAGCACAGTAAACACAACAAATTGCGCAAATATATTTACTATAATTGTGTCCGGCGAATTTATTTCGTTCGATCTTATTATTCCGTAAATAATCCTCGCCTAAGCAAACAAACAGTCGCAACAATAACATCCTCCTGAGAGAAATTATGCGGACAGTAAGCTGCTCCGCGCAAAACAAGCAGCAATCGATATCAATGTAAATTTGACTTGAAATTAAATATTGACACGCCGCTTAACATTCTACGAGCCGATGTGCACGAGCGACAAAAAGTCTGCATACTATTATGTTTTTCACAAATACAAATAAATCGGACGACGCCACCGACATGAAATCGCAATGATCGCAGCGATTTCGCGAAAATGAAACACGACCGAAAACGATGGTAAATCACAACGACACGAACCACGGGAAAAGCGAAATTCGCTCGATCGATTAGCATCGATATTTCTCCCCCGTTCCGAGCAATTTTTCACGACATCGACCCATAAAATAAGCTTCGCTAATTCCGACGGAAAGAAGAGTCCGAGCCGCGGATAAAACAGTGGCAATCACACAGACGATTTCCCCGAATTTCCCACTGAATTAACTTCGATATTGCCGCGGTGAAAAATCTCGAAGGTGTCCGAGGCAACTGTGATTAATACGTCCCGCGTCCGGCAAAAATCAGAATGCTCCGCCGTTAATCCGGCGACCCGGAGGAATCGAGGGAAATATGAAAATCGTCGAACGAGCCGGCGGAAAAAGGAAAAAGACCGAGGGGAAAATCTCATTTCTGAATTACAACGTCTGTGCGCCGTGTCCGGGTCAGGGAACTTCACGCAGGAATTGTCATTCCCTCCGTCCTTCCTCCCTTCGCACCCCGTTCGGTCGAAGATGCACCACCGGCAATTCACCCTCTCTCGAAAGTTCCGAGAACGGTGAACAGGAAAGGGATGAAAATCGTGAAATTCGGTAAGCATATTGCGGGGAACGAAACTCGATTAAAACGTTCGCGTCGCGAATCTAACTTTTCGCAGACGCGCGATGCGTGCGCGGAACAAATGGATCGACAATTTTTCGACCATCGACGACAACGGGAAAGGGTGGGATTTATGGGAGCCGATTAGCGAGTCGATTCGACGATTAAATACATGGAGTGGATGCATTCCGATTCGATGGGAAATCATCGCTGGTCGGATTCCCATTTATCGCTTTCCACGGGGGGAGAAATTAAGGGAAAAGAAGGAAATAGATTAAGAGGGTTTCTAGGCTGGAGAGGTTGAAAGATTTTTGGTATTCTTTTTAGACTGGGTAAATGTTAAAGGACTTGACATAATTAGGCTGGAACTCAATTTTCGTAGCCAATTCTTTAGGACCCTTAACATTTCCTGCCTATTGCAACAAGAATCGAGGGAATAAAGACTTCAGAAATTTTCTAAAACCGCTTTGACTGTTTTGATAGGATTAATAGACTCATTAAAATGGGAAGCGAAAAATTAAGAGGCCTGTAGTGCCTCGCACCAAGTATTCGCGCAGCGTGAGGCAGACCGTATCACTATTACGCGAATCCAAGCAATAAAAAAATCGTCACATTGCAAAAACGATTAATCCGATTATCCGATTACTTTTTTAATGGACTCTTTTTATCCGATATCCGATTATCCGATTACTTTTTTAATGGTGTTTTTTATTTTGTCCTAATTGCCCTCTGAGCGGAGATATTTTGATATAAAGTTTGTATTTAGCACATGTTCGGAAGTTTCAGATTAAGATACTCCGCGCTTAGCGTTAAAATAGACCCCTTGAAAACTATGGCGAACCCAAAGCTTTGACGTTAGAGTTTTTTACGAAAATAGCAATTACTGAGAACTACGTTTGAAAAATTTGATTTGAATTAAACCGTAAATTCTTGTGGGAATTAATCAAACACCAAATTTCAAAGGATTAACAAAACAGTAGAAATATGAAATTTACAAACTCTTAGTGTAATATTTCATAAAAATTCTATTAAAAATGTAATCTACCTCTAAAAGCCAGACTAAAACATCGTAAAATATAATCCCAGTATCAGAACGTCATATTATGCTCGCCATGAAAGTAATCAACCCCGTCGTGAAATAACGCAGACGTCTCGATAAAAAAAGGAATTCTCCTCACTAAAACCGAGTAACTTCGGAACCATCAAAAATTTTTTCTCCCGACCAAGACGCAGCGCGGTGAATAAAGAACGCGCGGAAGAACTCCGCGGGAAATCGCGATCATCGGCGTAACCACCCTCGAAACACCGCGTATAAACCGGGGATGAATTATATCCGCGCGCTATTCGTTCCCGCGCGATGAAATTTTAAAGAGATTTGCCCGCGGAACGCGCAATAAACGGCCAAATCTCTCGCGTGTAATGTATGCAAACGGCGGAACAAAGAAGCTAGGGAGAACAAAAAAGGGAAAGAAAGTGGACGAAGGAAGGAAGAATCGTCGAAACTCGAGTGATTGGCCAGCTGAATGATTGGATGGCCGCCTTTGCGGGCAATTCTTCCGCGAAGGTCCCAATTACGAGCGTGCGTTTTCGGTTCGAATCGTTTTGGTCGCGCGGCTCGAGCCTGTCGCGATTTACGCTCGCCCGAAGTCGTCCCCGACGTCTAATTGGTCCTCGAATGCGGCTTCTCGGAGAAAATAATTACTCCGCGAAAAAATAATTAATAAGTGTGGATACAGCCGCGCTATTTCCCCGACTCTTTCTTTGATCGCAACTTCGAGCGACTGTTTTCGGTTTCCGCTTTCAGGAAGTCGCGTTCGCTTGTTTTGTTTCATCCCCTTGTGCAATGCGTGCGAAACTACCCTCGATTGCGTCGGTATTAGTGTGTCTGGAGAGAAACAAACCCGGCGACGCTCTCGTAGTGTTCGATAATTATTTAACATTTCTTTTGGTGCGGTATGAAAGAGACAAACTGTGGAAAATATTTTAACACGATCCTCGAAACTTTTTTAACTAGGGAAAATTAGCGACGGAGATTTTTGTAATACGGAAGAAACACAGGAAAATTGTTTAAAATATATGAAACGCAGGAAGATGCGAGGCGAAGTATAAAATCCTTCAGAGGATTAAAAAACATGTTAATTGTGACAAATTTTAAAAGATTCTAAGTACAATGCGGAGATTCAACAAAATATGATTAAATCGAAAAGTAAATTTCCATGAGTGAAATATTTGTATCCTAATAATTTCAAGCGTGAAATCAAATCGTAGATCTGATTTTTAAATATGCATCTCATACGTTGCCGGACAATGAAAATAAATTTCATAAAATATGTAGTAAAATTCGGTGAAATATATTTACCATCAACTAGAAATATTCGCATTTGGTAAAATATCCCATTGTTCAGATTACTTCGACACATAAAAGAAACGACTAGACTGGAAATAACGTAAAATAAATAAAATGATACTATTTGCAGTGCCGTGCAAATAAAATATTATTTCAAAACCCGTTTCGTACTCAGTAGACTACATATTTAATATTTGCTATTGAATACGCGTTTTTACAACGCCGTTTACATCTAGCGGAACGGGAAAAAAAATCAAGTAGAACAAGCATTCGAATGAGACAGTAAATGATATAGAAACAAGGATCGCGCGGTCAGGATTCACGATTCTACAATTTTGCACCGGTCTGAATATTTTCCGGAGGGTAGAATATTCAGACAGATACGCCTACGATGAGTTACAGAAGGATAAAATTCCAGTAGCGTCAGTTTCAGATGCGTCTGACCATAAACGGTCTGATTCCCCTCGCATTCTCGTGTTTCGCCTCTCCCTCACACACGCGAATCGCATGAATGACAACGAGAAACGTGGGAAGACATACGACGGCCGCGACAAATTGGATTGGTATGGAATACTTGACTGAACTTAAGAATGTGCCTGTGAATGAGAGATCTGGAACAGACCAGGATCTATTTCTGTAAAAACGATCCATGTGAGTGGAAAAGGGCTACTTTTATTCTATCGAAAAATTCTTTCAATCGCCTGTGACTAGATTTTACTTCGAACAAAAATTCCAACTTCAGATTCACCTTCAGATAAACACCGAAACTCAAAATTTTGCTTATATTGGAAATTGGGAATTTACACTTAATTTAAAATGAAAAT
This sequence comes from Perdita meconis, assembly GCA_030770465.2. Classification (NCBI taxonomy): domain Eukaryota; kingdom Metazoa; phylum Arthropoda; class Insecta; order Hymenoptera; family Andrenidae; genus Perdita; species Perdita meconis. The sequence goes on from JASKOS020000001.1 coordinate 5,264,782, forward strand.
TGGAACTTGAAAGTAACTTTAAATTCAACTTAAAGTAAAAATTGGAACTTTAAAATTACCTAACTAGAAAATATAACTTTGAATTTAGTTTAGAATAGAAAACGGGCTTTGCTTTCGGCTTATAATAAAGTTGGTACTTTAAAGTTGACGTAAACTAGAAAATGGAACTTGAAATTTAGCTTCAAATAAAAATTGTATCTTTAAGATTACTTTAATCTAGAAAATACATCGGACTTCGAATTTAGTTTAGAGTAAAAATGGTAGGAAATGCAGCTTAAAATAAGAATTAGAAATTTAAACTTGCTTTAAATTGAAAAATTTAACATTAAAAGCTGAAATTAGAATATGAAATTTGAAGTTCAGCCTAAAGTAAAAATTGGAACTTGAAATTTAGCTTAGAACAGAAAATGAAACTTGAAATTCAGCTTAAAATAAAAATTCTAGCTTTAAAATTACCTTTAACTTTAAAATGACCGAAATTTATCTTGGAATAGAACATGAAATTTGAAATCCAAACTAAAATAAAAATGGGAAATTAAAATTTAGCTCTGAATTGATCTTAATTTCAACTTAAAATACTCTGTGTCTAACTAAATTCGAAGAGAATAGAAAAATGTCTAGATTCATACAAATAGTTTTAATAAAATCTAGATTCCACTTCTATAAAAAAAATCCTTATCGTGATTAATTACTACATATTTGGTTTCTTCCATGATTTTTTTCATTCTTTCTGTACTTCTCAAATAAAAATGAATGCTTTCAAATTAACCTAACAATAATTTTGATGAACTAATCTAATGCCCAAACCAATCTCCTAAATAAATAACGTATTCCTTTATTTTAATTTTTTCATATTATTTCGCCCGAAGCTACCGTTTCCTCTCGCAGTCCATTTACGTGAAACGAACTCGGAATGGGCTGAATTTTCATTCAGGTCACCCTCCTCGAAAACATTGGCCGGCATATACATAACTCTAACGGAGGTCAACAGCGTGGCGATGGCCTACACCTGATCCCTTTTCTAGGACCGTCAGGTCCATAAATCAAAAAGGTCACTGCTTCAACGATTGAGATATGACATTTACGAGAGAATGCCTCCCGGGGTCTGGTCGTAGGAAAAAGCTATGGTGCAGATGTTTTGGAAGTTATTTCGTCCAAGGACGGAACATAGAGATCAATTGATATTTAGATTGATGGAGCGACAATGTGGAGACACAGAATCGAACAATCTGCAAGTTTCCATTTGTTAATGACGATCTCTGCATAGAAAAAAGCTCTCCATTTCTTAATCAGAAATTTTAGTGTCTCGATAAAAAAGAGGGAACATGTATCCGTCTATTGTTTCTGTTGAACATTATTTTTCAATTTTTGTGTTGAACGTATCACAGTGAGAATTTTCAAAATTGAATCCAAAGTACCGTGATGGTAATTCGATTTTTTTGATAGCAGTCCAAATTTCCCTTGTAATCGATATAAATTTTGTTACCAAACTCTATTGAAAATTATTTACCGAAGGCATCAAAATTCGATTACCGGCCCTAATAATTTTACAACACTAAACTGATAATTGGCTGACGGGAATCCATTAGCAACTTTATTCGAAATATCGCGTCATAAAACCGATATACCGATTCACTGGAAATTAATCGATTCTCGGAAAATTCGAGTATATTTATCGTGAATTGGTTGACATTAATTGAAAACACAAAGCGCTGAAAAAAGATCATTTTGATAATAATTCCGTTACAGAATTTCAAATTTCGCACCGCGTTGGATCGTTAAAAATGAAAATTTAATTAAATACCGTTTCAACAAATATTCTTTCACGACTACCAAAACTCTATTCAAATTTCGCGCCCAATCGACGCAACATCAATTTTCCATAAATGAAAGTGCGACATGACGAGAAGCTCTAACCTTTTACGAGGGTCGTTGAAGCCAGAGCGGCGAAAAACAGGATCAGCCCGGTGTTCGACGTCATTCCGTAGTCCTTCATGGTTGCGATAGTCCGCTATATGCACATAAACAAGCACACCGATCACGAAACAACGTGCGTAAACACAGAAGAGGTCACCTCGCGATGCAACCGAAACGGATCCTCGTGGCGGGCAAACAAAAAGGGAAAAAAACGGTCGCCAGATCGCAGTCAAAGATCACGAGCACGCTATCATTCAGTGCGCGAAAACACTGTAGACGAAATTTCACTGGAAAACGAGTGTGATTCGAACGGTCCAATCGCGTCCCTCGAAACGTCTCACTTCCGATTGCCGTCTGCGGTAAAATCGCCCGAAAACTTTTTCGAACATCAAACACAAACAAATGGTCGCGCACCGCGATGGCAAGTTTCCTCCAAAAACCGCCGGTCTTTTCCCCTTTTCCGAAAACAACACCGAATCCCGCCCTCGAAAAACCGAGTAAGAAAATCTCGCTCAAACGCAAGACGCGACTGACACGTCCGTCACCATCGACGACCGCCCATGCACTGATCTCGACAATCGAAACGACGCGATGTAAACGGAAGTTAACCTCGACCGCGACACACCTCGGAGGCGCGATCCTCGCGAGTTCGAAAATCCTCGATGATCCCGGCGCACGCCGCCTTCACCCCGCACTTTATCCAGTTCGAACACGGAAGAAATCACGTATCCATCAATCGGGGCTCACAGGAACTTCGCGACGGCACGAGTTCGCGATCATCGACACGCCATAGCGATCGATCGACGATCGATAATCGACACTGCACCGTGGGGTAACAGGTGAACTGTCAAGGGACCGACGCGACGGCGAGCGACGACTCCGTCTACCACAGATCCTATTTCGCTCGACGCTTGGACATTCCACCCTCTCGTCTCGAGGCTCCTGGAGGCCGTCGACGACGACGATCGTATCCAACACCGGTTCCCATGCACCTCGTCTCGCGTGCTCCTCGTCGGGATCCCGACGTACCGACGGCGACGATCACACGTGACACTCGGACGACGCGGACTGACAGCGGCGCGCGTCTCTCTCTTTCTCTCTCTCTCTCTCTCAACCGTTGGTGTGTTGTATCACCCGGTGGCGACGTTGACGGAGGACTGCTACGACCCACGGAACACACGTAACCCTCGCCGGATCGCGGGACGAAGAAACAAGAGCGGCACGTACCGGCGCACACCTACGCGGGAGTGTGAACACTGGCGGAATCGCTCGAAAGGGAAGGAGGCCTCTGCCCCCGCAGAGATCCACGGAGATTGCCGAGCTCCGCCGAACCGGCACGAGCGAGCAGCCCGACTCTCTGCGCCTTCCAACCCCCAACCGGCCGCCGAGCGCAGTGCGCACGCAAAGCACTTGACACGATGAGAATGAGAAGAACAACGCAGATATGCGGAAAATCGACGGAAAACGTCGTCAAGATGCTGCTCCGGCGACGATCGGGAACGGGGAAATTCGAACGATTGAGACGACCACGAATCGAAAATTGAATGGTCGGACGAGAAGTTAGATGCGGGGTCCAGACTGTTTCGAATGAAGTTGCTGTGAAAGAGATTTCTTTCGAGAATCTTTGTTAATCGAAGGAGATCGTTTGAAAATTTGTTGCGGAGTCTGTGATTGGTTGAGGGGATGATATGGCGTCTGGATTCGGGGCAGGGATGAGTTTAGTGATAGAAACAATGGGCGCGAGCCTGGAACCTTGATGATGAAAAGCCTGAGTATAAAAGTGTTTGTTATTACTCTACGAAATAAATAAATAAATTCTAGTAATGGAAATGGTGTATATTTATTTACTGTGTACTGTTTCGGAACAAAAACTCAATACACTGGCAATCCCATAGATATAATACATTTTTCTGATAAATAAAAATATTGTAACTGCAACTGGGAATTAAAAATATTTATAAATAATACTTGTTTCAGCGCTATAGGGTAATAATCTTACAAATCAGTTTACTTTAAAAAGGCGTTTTTTTTAATTTCTACTGATTTTTGCAAAATAATTCGGTTTTTTAATGGTTAAAATAATTTAATAATGTAGAGTGCCTTTCAAAAGCAACGAGCAACTTTTATTTTCGTTTTACGTTTTTTTTACTAATCTCGAATTAATAATATAAATGGACGATCCCAAAAATTGTGTCTTAATTTTGTGTATTTTGGTAGTATTCAACAAATAAAACTTAAAAATAAAGATTTTCATTGTATGATCGTGTCTTGTTCCCTAAACTTAAAGTTTATGATTTTGGATTCTACTCGTAAACACTATCAAATTACATACAAAAAAGGTTACAATTTTTTTACCCTCCAAAACCAATTTTAATCATATAAATTAGTACAACTTCAAAACTTATGACTTCATTCTTATCAATACAAAGTATATAAAGAAAAATAATCAATATTGTAGTTGACGATATGGCCTACTTTTAATAAAAAAATACGCATGAATGTGTCCCATTGTTAATGAATGTAATAATAAAATATTTACTGTTCTTGCTAAAACACCCGGTACAAGAAGGGCCCCCGACTAATTTGGATGCCTCCCAAAAAAAATTCTAAGCACGGTCCTGGTTTAGGAAACAATATTTTTTGACTGACTGTACAGCAAGTTTAGTCTACTCTGGTATACCTACTATTTCCGTGGTTAGGTTTTGTTTGTTAAATACAATATATCGACTACAATGTTTAAGTGTAAGAAATAAGGACGAATTTGTGTTTCATTCTGTTGCTTTAGATTCTGTTGTTTTATTCGAAATGAAGCATTAAATGAAATAAAGTCAGCCCTTAGTCTCTATTGAAGAATTTGTGTTCGCTGGAAAGTAACTGACTCACTTCAGTTATAATGTAACATTGTTGCATCCCAGTCCGATTGTATTTTCTATACATATAATTCTTTAGATTTATATATTTAATTATTTTATATCGTTCATCCGTTACTTCGTTCGTTTTTGGGGTTAGTTTTAATGACAGTTAATTTCCTGAATCTCAACCTTTACGTAATACGTGATACTTATTAACTTCTTTGTTTTGTCATTTGTTTGGAGAAGTGACTGTAACCAAAGACCATTCCTTTGCACTTGCAAGAAAGTTTCGAAAAAATCGATCAGCCATCTGATTTCATCTTTTATAGGCGAGTATAAAATAAATAACACATAAATATTGCCATTTATTGTACTTATATTGTATTAATTTTTAATTGAATCCCCATCTCAAAATTTTTATTGCATAATATATTCTCATAATATTTACAAGTAGAAAAAATTGAATTTTCAAAATTCTTATTATATCATCATATTTAAATGGTTTTATAATTTTTTTGTAATTTATACTCGTGCCGTAATTATATAATTATTCTTAATTATTAAATAAGCTTGCCTAATATCCATATATTTTCATTTTGAATTTCCGACAGCACGCAAATTAGATTTCTGTTTCATAAATGAATATTTAGTCTGAAACAATTAAACACATTCGAAAGTTCAGAAAACGGAAACTTGTTTGGTTAAAATGGAATAACACCCTGCACTAATATCCCAAAACTTTGTATTATTTAGAGTTTTGGAAGATCCTTTGTTAGAGTAGTACGCTTAGTTTCAGGACACCCGGTGTACAAGTTAATTCGACATCTGCCGTACACTTGTGCGGAGTTTAATAAACAGACGTTTAGCTTTTAAGGATCATGTTACTTTTCTGACGATTATAGAAATATTATTTACAAAACTATTGAGAATGCGTAAGAAATAATATTTTTTTAGAAAATAAAAGTCATTATTTCAATGGGAAACTTTATTTTAAATTACTCAAAGAGTCGTGAAATATTGAACAGTACAAAATATGGACCATGGAAATCCTTAGAACATTGAATATTGAGGATACATAAAATGCTACTTTCGTATTTTCTTCATGCCTTCCGTTGGTGATTCGAGAAGGACGTTTGTAACTTGACCGGAGGAGTTCGGTGAAAATACAAACAGATGCGCGTTTCCGAGAATTTTACCTCCTGATACAAACAGAACACAGTGACTGGTTTCCAAATTGAGATAACTCCCCTTTTCGTCTTCTTTTTTACCGAAAATATGTCCAAAATATTTTATATCTGTACCGTAATTAAAATGACGATAAGTATTGATCTCTTCTGTATTTGTATTATCTTTTATTTATATCTTATGCTACCTGATGAGATAATAAAAAAGGCGAATAAAAAATTCCTGCTTCGAATTAGTGTTTTACTGGGATCGAGCGCCACCTTAAATCGAAACAAGACTATACAATAGTCGCCCTGTCGGTAAAACAGACGATTATGGCAAACATGAGTCTTGTGAAGCAACCTTTATATAGATTACGTTTACCAGAAGTTCCTGTACGTGCTTGAAGGAACTCAGTATTTATGCGTGCACTTGTTTCGTAAAGTGTGATATCGAAAAATGGATAGAATATCCAATTGTTCAGATATCAAGAAGCAATTCTTTGGAATCTGTTTAGATTTTAAATAACACGAAGTAAGATTAACGCAAATATGAAAAACTTTCTGCGATTACAGATTTAGGCTACACGAAGCGATTCATTCAACCGTTCAAATAAGAGGAAATAGAAATAAAATAATGGTATGTATTTTGTACAGTATTACATTATTGTTCTTAATCTGCATGCATAAAACTTTCAGTCTTTTAGAACTCTATTCATATTCAAAAATGTAGAAATAGTAACACCGTCATTTCAATATTCAAACCAGGGGTTCTCAACTTTGTAATTTTTGTAACGTGACCGATATGACTTAGAACTGAAATTGAAGTGGAAAATTGACTCGAGAAAGTCGTGAAATTGTTTTCAAAACTAAGGTTTGTAGTTTGCAATAACAATAATAACCTCTTCAATACCAAAAACGCAGCGTCTGACCTGAAAATTTATCTTTACAATTAAAACACAAATAAAATCTGTCAAATTTATAAAAAGCTACGTATTTTAATTAAAAAAAAATCGTAGAGAAGATTGAAAAGAGCTAAAATTTCATTATTCATGAAACTTCAGATTCTTATGGAAACAAACATAAGTTTAGAAGAAAGTGTTGAAAAAATAGACATGAAAAATCGAGTGATCTAGATGAAAATGAAAAGCATGAAAAATGAACATCACTGCGCGTGATTATAATGTACAATGTTACTTTATTCCACGTAATATAATTTACAATTGATTTCTAACCAGCAGTGTTAATATTCTCTCAAACTTTAGGAATAATCGCACCGGTCACATTACAAGTCACTCCATATAACAAAGAACACATTAACATTTGAGAATTTAAAAACTAGATTGCCGACACAGGCTTCGGGTACCCATTCACTTCCGGCAAGACGTTTTCAAGATCCCAATACGACCGCGATTAAAAAATGCTGAGTTCGATTTCTCGACATCTCGAATATCCGAAAAAGTTTTTCTTTTTTTTTTTTCTTTTGTTATAGAAATTCGTCCGCGCGTATGTAGAAAGGGAAGAGAGAGAAATACAAAGTCGCAGCTCGCGAGAAGAAAATTTGTTTCGTCAGTATCCTTTTTTTTCAGTCTTATAGGTCAGTTAATCACGAGTCAAAGATCGAATAAAAAATAGAAAGATCAATCTTGCGATCGAACGCGTTCACGGGTCGAGGCTTCCGAAACGGAAACGCGGAAAATTACAAATCCATTATCCGCAACATTTTCCGTCTCCTTTCCGGTCGTCTTTATTTTCAGACGATTTTCCGCGATCACGATCGTTCGGGGGAAACGCCCTGAAAACAAGAAGTCCGACGTAAAAAAAAATGTTCTCTCTGAGAAGCGCGTTCTCGCGTCGATTTAACGATCGACATTAAGGTTTCGCTCGTCGAAAGGATTATCGTCGAATGTAGCCGAAGTGCATTCGGAGACTTCAAGCGGGACAGAAAGCACTTTACGTTTTGCGCGAAAAGAGAGAGAAAAAAAAAATATATATATAAAAGAGAGGAGACAGATACTTCAACTAGACGAGATAGATCTCCATAAAAACGATATTATCTTTCATTACGAAATATATTATTTCTAAATATTAATATATAGATTCACCGTCGCTGCGTTTGCTTGTTCGTCTTAAATTATCGATTATTGGCTTTCACCTTTCTTCGCTTCTCTCGCGTTAAAATTCACTCGAAATCGTCGTATCGAAACCGTACACACGATAATGCGATATCATAGAAAATATAGAAACTATCTTTCGAAATCCCTCAGCTGCGCGCGACAACCGGACGCTGGGTACCGTTCTTCCGGGTCGAACGCGGTTTCAAGGATTCCCCGCTTTTCCTCTCGAAAAAGGGGAACCGAGCTCGCTTTGTATCTTTGCGGGGTTTCCGTCACGGGAAACGATCGCAAAGACACCACCGATACAAAAATGCTTTTTCGTAAGGCACACGCGAAAAATGCGACATCCTCGGCGGAAGAGCGAATACGCGCGAATGTTCGCGAAAGACAACGAAGTCTTCGTGGCACCGGAAACGGGTTTTTTTTTGGCCGAAGGACACGCGTCTTTCCTCGAAATCGAGGACTCTCTCGAACGCCACATCGTCTTATCCTATTTCGTACAGTTATATACCGAGCATATACGCAGTCTTACAAGGCACATAATTCTTCTTCGCATTCTCTTTCTTTTTCTCTCACACTCTCTCACACTCTCTCTCTCTCTCTCATTCTCTCTGAATACATGTTGGATAAGGCCGCAGTGTTCTGAGATAAAGGCACGGTGCATACGAAATGGATAAAGAGGAAATCAATTCCATTTCCGTGAAAACAGAGAAGTTACTTTGGTAATGACTAGGTCATGCACTATCGCTACGCAACAAATATACCACGTCTTCTCGCTATTATATATCGTGCGATTGGCTTCACTCTCTTATAACAGCAGTGAAGGGAACTAAAGTAGCGCATCGTTTATTATGGCTGTGTTTACGTATCGCATAATACGTATATTATATATTATAGCACACAGAATGTTAAAAGAAAAGAGTACGAAATTTTCAAGGCGAATACTACTCGACCACTTTCAAAGTTAGGAACAATTGAAGTAAAAAAAATGGTTTCACACTTTCAGAAGTCCTTCTCTCGAGTAATATCCACTTCGAAAATCATGCACCCTTCTTTTTTAACAACCGGTGCACATATTAGGACTCTCCGCGGTCGAACTGCCGAAGAACGAGGCAAGCACGCTTGAACCTTGTCTCTTTTGATTTGGCGATCGGCCTACAAAACCAATCCAAGCGTCGCTCGCTTTTCACACTAATTTTCCACGACGTTCTTCTCTGAGATTCCTCTGGGAGGGAACAGTTAAGCGAATTCTGAACGAAAAACTCGACAGATCAGTATCAATATTCCACTAAAAAATAAGATTCAAATTCTGCTTCGAACAGGAACATCGAGTTCCCAGTTTGATTACTACAGCGTCCGTTTCCATTCAGAGGAATGCTTCTCTTCGAAGAACTCCCTGACTCGCATTGAACCTTGCCAATTAACACGTTCACAGTCTGAACATCCAAGCGTGAACCCATGATTGACAGTCTCTTCTATTGAACAATTTTTGTATTCCGTCGGCGTAGATTGAGTTAGGAAAATGCAACTAAGAAAGCAAACACAATAACCACCTTCAGTAGCTTCAGAACTCTCAATCTCAGCCGGAGTGTGAATAAATTGAAACTCACCCTCGTAATAAATTAAGATCGTTTTCGTTGCGAGATTTCGTACGAGCCTTTCCACAAACGGAGACCCAATCACTGCGTTCTCAGTGTTCTAGCAATACAAAGGATCCCCAAGTACGAGGGACTGAAAAGATCCACTTGTCCACGCCGAACTCGTCCAAACTACGAATCGGAACGCGTCCGACTTGATACCATTTCGATCCGCGAGGGTCAAAGTGTGAACGTGTTAAAACTGAATGCGGTAATTGCTGGGGCGCGGTATCGATCTCGCTTTGGAAGGCGGCAGAGAGGCGGTGGAGGCCTCGCTGCTGGCGGTTCCTCCGGAGTCGCGTCCTCCGCTCTTGCTGCTGACGGTGCTTCCGGTGCTCTGGCCCCGCGAACCGGTCTGCTTCCTCAGGGTGCCCTCGCTGAGGCGACCGTACTCCCCGATGCGACGAGACGGCGGCGGTATCAGCGAGCGGCTCTGATTGTCCCTGTGCTTCACCTCCGAGATGGAAAGTTGCTTCTTGCGGCTGTTCTCGGCTTGGAGACGCTCGTACTCTAGACCGGTGGTCGAGGGCTGCTTCTTGGAGGAGCCGGATGAGACCAAGGGATCGGTACCAGCCGACGACTTCTTCCTGCGTTGAGCCTTCGTGTCGAACCGGCCGTACTCGATGCCGCAGTTGTTCGCGTCGCGCACCTTGATCGCGGAGGCCTCCGAAGCCGGACCCGGGTCCGACTTCTTCCTCGTCTCCGTGTCGCTAAGTCGACAGTAGCGCGAGTTGGTCGACTTCAGGCTCTTCGGGGGCCGAGGAAGCGAGCTGGGAGGCAGACTTCCCGCGCGACGAGGCTCGCCCTCCTGCATCCTCTGCCTCTGCGAGCTTCTCCCTTGCTTCTCCAGCAGCATCATGTCCTCGGGCTTCCCGTCGGATAATCGCGACACGGTGCCCTTCAGCCTCGCCGCCGCGCTCGCGAACTCCATCATTCCCGGAGAGACCTCGCCCCCGGAGTCGTCCAGCAGACGGCTCTTGCTCGAGGCGGTGCTCGACGTACCTGTGCTATCTACACCCGCCAATAGTGGCTTGGGTATTTTTCCTTTTCGCGACGCAGTGCCTGGATTAGAGAATCCTGGAAAACAGCAAAGTGCCCGCTGAAACAAGAGAACAGAGCGCTCGCGTTGGAGAGGAGATCCGGGACCTGGAACGGGGTTAGTGCTCGCCACAACAGCGCATGCACACTCCGGGATCTACAGGTGGGTCTGGATTAAGGTCGGATTAGTTTGATTTTAGAAGGGGGGAAGGCGGTTCGGAGGAACTAGTTGCTTAACGGTTAATCGTAAAACGATAAATCAATGGCACACAAAAGTATTTGTATTAGTGAAAATACAGTTTACTAGGTTTGTGAATAAAAGTGAACGATGAATGCAGTCGGTACATATTTCGTAATTCTACAGAGAATTTGCTTTTTGTTGAAGTAATTATTAAATTAATCGTATTGTCTTCGAAAGTTCAGAATGATGTGATGAAAGCAAATTCCGTGTTTCTTTTCTATTGGTAATGTTTGTTTAAATGAAATCGATTAACAAAAACACACAGTGTTATGCAGCTTCTCACAATCGTAAACACAATGGAAGAATAGTTGATGCAGAATAAGATTATTCGAGGCTTTTTCAATGCTCATTCAATATTATGCAATTATCGTTTCTACGTTTCGAATAATAAAGATGCGTCAACTATTCTCAATCGAATATAACTAATTCAGACATAACATTTAAATACCTTTAATCGCACAATCTGTAATATTTTCATACCTGTCTGTGGCTAAAGAATGAATGCTAAAGAATTCAAGATACAATCGTCGCAAAATTAAAATATACTAAATATCGACCACTGATAAAAATGATAATGATTATGAAGTAAATCTTACTGTTTAAGAACAAAACTGATTCTAATGACACGATCATGAAACTTGTATTTTGCATACCTTACTAAGTAGTTGAGAGTCTAGCTCTTTTAATTGATCGTCAAGACTTTTATTCGTTTGCTCGAAACTGCCTTGCTTCCTGTACTTGTAGCTGTCCGTGACACCGTACGAACCAGTGCTTCCGTAACCGCTGCCTCCGCCTAGTACACTGCTCACTTTTGCACATAAAAATCACAAAATCGTTCTTTACTTGTCGTACACTATAAATATTCGATTGTTGAAAGTATTCGAATAATCATATACAGGGTGGTCCACGCAATTGTTTCAGGTCGTAACTCCGTTATTAATGCATTTACGAAAAAATGTCAAAGGAAGAAGATCAATGGCTCGAAGAACACTACATCCGTAGGCCCTTAGATTTTTTTGAGTGCAACAGTGCATGTGCAATTAACACTTGCATCGTTTCTTTAAATAGAAATGCATATTTTTTGTTACACAGAACGATTCCTCTGTTTATTCTACGCAAAAAATGATTAGGATACTATGGCAAAAAATTATTAGTTCTCGAGATATTTTCAAAAAACGTCTTTATTGAAGAAGATGCTCAAACGCTTCATGACTATGTTGTAAATGTAAATACCATTTCGACATTATTCCGTAGCAATTTACGTATCGTAACTCGAGTAAAAAAAACTAGGAATTTGAAAAATTGTGATTGTATTTCATTAAACAAAAGAAAATGTATCTTACTAACAGTGAGAAAAAAGATATGAACGACACTTTTGTATTGTGTGACAGGAATCCGAGTGCCGCCACTAGAATGTACCGGGAAAAATATCCTAACCGTCGACAACCATCGTGACAATTGTTTTACAAATTCAATAACAATTTGCAACACTATGGTGCATTTGCCAACCCCCCAAAAAAACGTTCCAAAATCAGTAGTAGGAAATGAAAAGTTTCTCTTTCTGTTATGACAACAATGTCGAAACGGTGTTTGCGTTTACAACATAGTCAGAAGCATTTGAGCATCTTCTTAAATAAAGACGTTTTTTGAAAATATCTCGAGAACTAATAATTTGTTTGCCATGGTACCCTAATCATTTTTTACGTAAAAGGAACAGAGAAATCGTTCTATGCAACAAAAAATATGCATTTCCATTTAAAGAAACGATGCAATTGTTAATTGCATATGCACTGTTGCACTTAAAAAAAATCTAAGGACCTACAGATGTAGTACTCTTCGAGCCATTTATCTTTCTTCTTTGACATTTTTTCGTAAATGCGTTAATAACGGAGTTATGACCAGAAACAATTGCGAGGACCACCCTGTATATTCCATCGAAAAAGTTCAGCACAAGTTGTTACGTTTTGTCTCTTATAAGATTCATAAGCCTATACCGAAAATCTGTCATAACTACGATGCAATTCTAAATTTTCTTAAACTGCCTACCCATGCTCAACGTAGACAGGGATCTGCCTTAATATTAATCTATGAGATTCTAAATCATTATATCGACTGTCCTGATATTTTAGGTCTAATTCAGTTTAATGCTCCGCAAAGGACTCTCAGAAGCTACCCGTTATTCTATGAATCTTCGACGAAACTCGACTTCTTTGGTTGTACGATTGAATCTTTTATCAATCGTTGCAAATCCTTATCGTACAGCGAATCTTAGTGCTATTATTTTTTTCAATTGTATCAAAGGATGCCATCCCATTAAATAAATAAATAAATAAATAATTTCGAATGCAAGAACAAGTAGCCGAATAATCAGTACCAAGAAAGTGCTTAGCTTGTTAGTGCTTACCAAGTTCCGGCGTGCTCGTCAGCGCAGTATGATGATCCGCCGACGTGCTTGAATGAGACGAGTGAGCAGCAGGATAGCTACCAACACCGCTACTACTACTGCTATCCTTATCGTACGTGTGTTTCTGAAGGACTCGAATCATCGCGTCCCTCTCAGCCAACTTCGATTCTAGATCTTTCATCCTACGCAACAATCACAACCATTAAAACAAAAGCCATTCCTAATAGCAACTAATTTTATGAAATCGCTTGACGATACCTAGATTCGAGGTCTGCCAACTTCTTCTGCGCGGCGTGTACTTCGTCCATGTGTCTCATTTTCTCGGAGCGCGCCTCGGCGATCAATTTCTCGGCGTCCTGACTCGTTTTCTCTAACGCAGCTATTTTGGCATCCCTAGTTAATTAAAAAATAACAATTACGCGAGTGTAAAACAGGAAATTGTTACGGAAGCAAGGAAACTTACTTTGGAAGGCTAGCTGCGTCGATCGCGGCTTGCCTCAGCGCACTTTCTTCGAGATAACGTTGTTCCCATTTCGCCACATCGCCCTCGAGCGACATAATTTTCTCGTCCCTCTCGCGTATTCGTCGTTTCAACTCTGCGATCGTTTCCCCGTTAAAGGACAGTTCGTGGCCATTAGCGCCGCCACCGCCACCGCCTTCCCTTAATTCTCTTTCTAATTGGCCTCTCAACTGTCTTTCTGTTTCTTCTCTTCTGTCGCTCGACGCTTGAAGAGAAGACAAAGCTCGTTGGAGTTGGCCCACTCTCTCCACGTAAACTTGCTTCTTCCGACACTGTCGAAGGTAAAACAGTCAATTTTAGTAACTCGCTAATGAACATTAATTAATTTACATTAAATAATTAATGGTGTCAAAGTGTCCTCTAATTTTAGAATGATTAGAATATATGCTCCCATGAGACATCTCAGAAATCAAGTATTATTTGCACTTGCAACGTATAAATCCAATTTTGACAATGCCGATCCGATTAATACAGGGTGTAACAAAAATGTTGCACGTCCTTAAAAGAGGTGATTCTGAGGTGATTTTAAACAACTTTTTTCTTAGGGAAAACGTTAGGTAAGGCTTTGTTAACGAGTTATTAACGAAAAACACCGATCAATCAGAGAGCGAGAACAGTAGACGAAACTTGGCGCGGGGTATGGCAGACCAATGCTACACATAGCTGTAGCCAGCGCCAAAATTCGTACACTGTTCTCGCTCTCTGATTGATCGGTGTTTTTCGTTAATAATTCGTTAACAAAGCCTTACCTAACGTTTTTGCTAAGGAAAAAGTTGTTTAAAATCACCTCAGGAATCACCCGGTCAAAGACGTGCAACATTTTTGTTAGACCCTGTAGAATATGCAGTGAAGCGAACACATTTGCCAACAGCAAATACTTCAGCTCTTAATATTAAGTACTTTCGTAGTAATGATTTTTTGAATTTTGACCATTTTTTTTTAACTTTTCGTTAATTTTTTTGAACTGGAAACATTTGTCATAAAAATACGAACAGTACGGTTTTTATGTAAAAAATTCTCCGCTTTTCAACGGAGGTATTCATTTTTCATTATAAGTAACCGAAGACCCTTAAAAATTCAATTAAAGTGAAAAAAAGCGATTTTTCTGACATTGCGGCAAATTTTATTTCAAATTTGATATTTTTTCTGAAAGCTGAGAATTTTTTACACAAAATATATCATTTTCACGATGGGCTTATTTTTTGTTTAAATACAAATAAATAAATTGTATGCTCTCTACGATTAAAAAACTTTTATTTTTGAAATTATTTCGGATGTTGATACAGCTTTAATACATGCACATCCTACTTCGTCATTAATAGGTAAGAAAGTGTGCAAAGTTTGAGTACCTTTCACAGTTTTTGATTTGGAATATCGTGTGTCTAAAGCATTTTTTTTGTTCTAAAAGTTTTTTAATCGTAGAGAGCATACATTTTATTTATTTGTATTTAAACAAAAAATAAGCCTATCGTGAAAATGACATATTTTGTGTAAAAAATTCTCAGCTTTCAGAAAAAAATATCAAATTTGAAATAAAACTTGTCGCAATGTCAGAAAAATTGCTTTTTTCATTTTAATTGAATCTTTAAGGGTCTTCTGTTACTTATAATGAAAAATGAATACCTCCATTGAAAAGCTGAGAATTTTTTACATAAAAACCGTACTCTAGCTCAAAAAAATTAACGAAAAAGTTAAAAAAAAAAAAAAAATGGTCAAAATTCAAAAGATCATTACTACGGAAGTACTTAATATTAAGAGCTAAACTCTTCAGTGAGTCATCATTTTTATGCAGAGAATAACTCCACAAAATTTGAAAAAAATCCGCGGGGGTCACACTTCAAAAAAAAAATTTTATTTAGTGGAATGACCCATGCACTAAAGGGTACATTACCCGTAAATAAAGAGATTATTATTATTATTTACTTAAAAGTGGGGATATTCACCTCTTCTTCAAGGCGCACGACATTCCCTTGAGCGTTAGTGAGAGCAGTATCTAAGATATCTATGTGCGTACGTTGTTCTTGCAATGTCGCTCGTTGCGCTGCCAATTCGATTTCTTGCCTCTCTTTCGCTGCAGCCAGTTCTTTATCTAAAAACAGAAATCAATAATTAGACACATTAAAAATGAAATGAACGAGTCGCGAAACATACTTTGCGTGATCAATTGTCCGATCAACAATTCGCGTTGAGTCAACTCCTTTCTCATGGATTCTACGATCGGCGGGCTATCAGTGCGCGCGGACAGTAAATCTATTTGATCTCTTAACGCGCGATTTAACTCGGTTAATCGTCTGCAATCGTTCTGTAACCGCAATCTAGCGGCCCGTTCCAACTTCTCCCTTCTTTCGCACGACGCAGCCAACTCCTCGTGCGCCCTGTGAACTTTCGCGATTTCCTGCTCCAATTTCTGAGACTTCGCGACTTTACTGTAGCATCGTTGTAACTCTAATTTTAAGGCACTGTTTTCTTGGATCACGATCTGAATCATTTCAGACGGCGGCCAAATTTCGCCTGTCGCGGTTTCCGTTTCCTCCCTCCCTTTTGTTTGAGGTCTACAAAAACAAAGTCATTGCAAACATAGATCGTTCACTTATATAAACGTCCGAACAGTTTCGATTGAAACTCACCGTGGAGAGGTAGCTCGCAAATTATAGTTATCGATATCCGGTTTGCCGATTCTAGACAAATCGGGCTGCGATCTCGACAGCGTCAACTTTTCCATCGGTCCAACCAGTCTGGATTTATTTTTCAGCGGCAACAAAACGGACATGTAGGAAGGCGGTGGTCTGTCTTCGGATTCGCTATCGTTCTGTTTTCCTCTATCGCTATCTCGCATCCTCGTGTCTATATTTCCTCCATTGTTCGTTAGTTTGCTGTACGACGGTACTTTAACTTCCTTCGCGAGATGCTTTAAAACCTGAGACTGACTAAGGTAATCATCCGGTATATCCGTGATATCCTGACATCCCCCGTTACTAGGTTGCTCGTAAACGTGATCTTCGTGGGATAAATTCGACAAAGATTGCATAGTAGGACTGTTCGAGTGTCCCTTCCCACCGCCGTCGCAGTACAAGTAGCCCATATCTCCGTGTTCTCTTACTACGCCCGACAGTCTACGCAACAAATTATTACGCTGTGTGTATAGACAAAAATCTTGTTAACTTTTTCTAGAAACGATAATTACCTTCCAGACGGAACCCACGAGTTGTCATCGTTGGCATTGTGTATGATGAGCGTGTTGTACGAACTCGTAGACACGTCTAAACTACTTCTATTCGAGCCAACGCTGGTTCGATTACTTAAGTTATCCTTCAAACTATTTCTGTTCGAACCATTAATGCTGTCTTTGAGACTGTTTCGATTCGATCCATTCAAATTCTCTTTCAAACTGTTCCTGTTCGATCCGTTCAGGCTGTCCTTCAAACTGTTTCTATTGAGCAGATTACCCTGGATCGCAATGAAACAATTGACATAATTAACGGAAATCAGAAACGCTGTGATTAAACGAATATCAGAGAAATATTTACTTGTATATTTGGTATGTTTTCTTTATGGCTGGAGGACCTGGATGGACTCTGCTGCTGATTTTCTTGACCTTGCGGCTCTTGACGAGCCGTGTGTCTTATGACGTAGCGATCCTCGTTGGTTAAATTTTCGTTCGACGTCGAGACATCGGTTTCGCTTCCACTTAAACTTTGCGGAAGACCACCTATCAAATACATTGCGTATAGTCTAAGAAACTGATAAATCTAAGGATCTGTAATAATATGCTTTAAAGTACTTTTCATACCTTGCATCGATAACTGTTTCCTTTGTATATTATTATTAGAAAAGGGCAAGAACCTGCTACCTTGTTGTAAAGAACTCATTTTGCTACTTTTTCATTTATGCCTTGGGTTTTGTCTGAAAATAAATAACAATACATCCAATAATTTGCTACAGAGTCACAAATTTAAATTCTAGCCGTTTTAAATACGATTGAACCTCATATTTAGCAATTCGCATGAAATAAACATTCTCACTTCGCAGAAAAGTAATAACAACACCGAAGCAAGTGCAAGTAAAACAATACTCGGTCTAAGCTTTTATGTTGTGCTTAGAAGCGTTTCGAATCTTCTGAATCAAACACAGTAAACAATTTTGGCAAAGTTTAATAGCAAATGGCTCAATTTGCCTTACGCTTTACCTACCACTTTAATTTACAGTTTACCTCTCAGGATATTTTAAGAGCTTCGAAATTTCTCAACATTCTGAACTTCCTACGATCAAAATACCATTTCACGTACACTCACTTTGGCATTCGCTGTTTCAAAAAGGATTTCACATTCAGTAATATTTCTATCTCAGGTTTTACCCAGCTCTAATCTCAGTGAAACATTTCGGAGCACTTGAACCCGAAGCTCGCGAGAAAGACGAACGTAAAGAAGGATGCGGACAATCGCTCGCAGAACAAAATCACTCTCCGCATCCCCGAACACTAAAAACCACTGGGGGAACATAAACTTTGTTCGTGCAGGTCTTATTTGACACTACGGCGGCATTCGAAAACGAGAAACGAAGACGGAATTATAGAGGATCCCGTGGCCGCGAGCGAGACGGCGGCATTATAGTAATGGTAAAGCAGAGCACTCTGACAGAGGTGTCAACACTCTGGAATGTTGATAATCCGGAGATATTGAATTTTTCGTTGATGCGTAACATCGCAGCGGGAAAGTGTTCGAGGTCTTGTAAACCCGACGCACCGACGTCTACGCGTCGCGAACCTCGGCGAGGCCGTTTTTGCACGCGTTCTCAACAAATTTCTATGGCTTTCCCGTACTTGAAGGGCTGTATAAATAAACAAAAGAATATCCTCGAGCTGCATCACACCGTGGCACTTCGTACGGCTTGTTATCGATAAAAACGCAAGCGGACGCGCCGATAGGATCGTACGCTGGATTACTCACATTATGCGAAAGGTGCAAAAACGGGACGAGTGTCGTAATTATTTCAATAAATTAGTACACTTTACTGCTCCACGCACGAGAAATAAAAATCGCTAGTTCCCGCATTCCTCATCAGGGTGCGACGTGTACGAAAACGGGATACGCTCTTCCTGACTCTCTTCGAGACTTTCCCAACTTTTTTCATCGCCCGCAGATGATTCACTGAAAAGCAATGCACGAAGAATGTCATCTTTGTGCCTCTTTTTTTTCTCATGCCACGTTGCAATCACTGCAAAGATTCGCCTTCTTCGTTTTTTTTTTCCTATAAAAAGGACAAACATTTCGCATTTTATTGCTCGGCGAGAATTTTAAGTCCGGTTCATTGTTCTTTGCAGAAATAAAACCTGTAAAATTTGTACATTTGTTTTTTTGTTGAGGGTTCGTTTCATCATTGCATAATTCTTACGATGAAGTGAATATTATTAACATAAAATTGCGTGTATTGGAAACGAAGAAAGGAACTTCGTTTATTTTTATTTTAGAATATACAAATGTTATGCTAGGTTCACTTGTATTGCTTCGGAATTATTCATAGACGCGCATTATATATACGTCTAATGAATATCTTAACAATTTAGTTGAACAGTTTGTTATGAAAAATGTACATTTGATACATGTATGTATACTTATTTGTGTATTTATTTATATATTCGAAGGTTTACAGTTTACAATACTTACATATAGAATTTAAAAATTATTCCGCAATGCTCAGAAGTTGTAAAAATTGTTTATTTATTGCTAAAAATACAAACGTAAGATTAGAAAATCGAGCCACTTTGCTTATGTGCTCCTGGTAGCCTCGGTATTGATACCAGGAACCACCAGGAACTTAGGAATGCCGAGCAGAGGAATGAGAATCGTGCCACCTACTTTGACTTCTACATCTTCTATTACTTTTCCTATTGATATTAGGATTACAGAGAAAGTCGCCTAAAACAGCTCATTTTGTACTTTTTGCGAAATGGCACCACAAACTCCAATTATTATCATTTCTGAACATTGCAGAATAATCTTTAAATTTAACATATATGCTTTAAACCGCCGAAGCTATAAATAAATACAGATGATATTGGAAAAATAAGAGATAAATAGGATGCAAAACGTAAGGCATTTATTAAACGTAAAAATTAACATGTTCGTAAGATAAAATTATAAATGAAAATATCATTCAGAGAAAAATATAATAATGTATAATAATATAATACATTCGCAATAGGTACAAAAACTTTGGATATTGGTTTCGTGCTAAATGTTAAAAATACTAATTATGGTGAAACAAATATTTAAAAATAAAGAACAATAAAACATGCCAGATTGATGTACATTTTTAAAAACAGTAGATTCGTCTTTGTAAAAAAATATAGCGCGTCTTCCTTCAAGAAATTCTAACAAATCACAAAAATATATGTCAGGAATAGTCAAAATATTCATAAACATGTTATGTCGTTAATAATTTCTGCCATCATGTTTCTGTCTTGCAACGCCGCGTCCAATTCTTCCCGATCCCATTCCAAGTTGACTTTCGTCAAACGGGGCTCTTTTTTACTCGTCAATTTTAAAATACCCCTCGTTTCTATCAGCGAACATAAACTTACGAATTCGGACCCATCAACAGCATGAATATTCCGCTTTTTACAAACTTTCTTATACACTTCGTGCAACTGAAATAAAATTGCGGTAACGTAAACTGTAATTGAGATTTTCATATGCAGATTTACTCGTGATTTGGCGAAACTCACCCTTCCTATTGTTACGTTCTTGTTTCGTCCTTTATTTAAGATAAGTAGAAGAGAACACAACAACAACTTCTGCTGCAAAGGAAACGTGCTATGCTCTTTTTCAATATTTTGCGATCCTCCATAAATGCTGTTCAAAACTGTAACAACTTCTTTCAGGTCCACTGGCTTGTCTGCTGTAGATTGCTGCTTTTTAGGACTGCCTGTATTTGTTTCTGTAAAAGAGATCGTTCGTTGTTTTTACAAACTACTAAAGTATCCATTTAATTTGAATTTCACAGCAAGTAATTATTAGGGTTATTTCATGCGAAAACGGACACTTTTCGAAGTAACATGTTGGATTTTGTTCAAATTTGGATATGTTGTAGTCTTTAGGGGCATATAGACGTATCTCGAAGGATTTTTCAAAATGTCAAAAAATATCGATTTTACAGCTCTTTAAAATTTGATTTTTCTTCAAAAAGTTGCATCTGTGATCTTTTTTCGAAAAATTATAACAGTTGAACTAATAACCCGATTAAAATGAGCTTTGTGGTGCGTATAGTAGAGAGTTTGGAGTATCTATTAAAAATTATTTCAGTTGAGACAATAATTTTTTTAACCATTTATTTTGCAATTGTTTTAAACAATTGCCATTTGTAACCGCAGCGGAATATTTAAAAATTTGAAAAAGTGAGGGTATAGCCTTATTCGTCCCCTTCTTCATGGTCAACTTTTTAAAAATATGGTCATTTTAATATTAGCTATAGGAAAATTATTTGAATGTAACGCGGCGCGTTGAAACATACCGCTCGACTGGCCAAGCCATACGGCGCTATAAGAAGAGATTCATATAAGAATCGCGGAAAAAACCTCATAACTTTGATGTTTTTCAATATTTTTCAAAAGTTTTTTGAACAGTATTTACCGTTGTTAATGCAATATTATGTAATTATTAGTACATAATTATAAGATATGGTCCTTATGTAGCGAATATATCCAAAGTTTATTGCAATCATATTAGTAGTAAATGCATTAATTTGATTAACATTTATGTTCATATAACAGTTGAATAGTAAGAATATAAAAAAAAAATGTTTGAAAAATATTGAAAAACATCAAAGTTATGAGGTTTTTTCCGCGATTCTTATATTTATTTATTTATTTATTTATTTATTTATATACGGGAAGCAAATCCCATTAGTATACAAGTAGTTAACTACAGTTACATAGGTGACGAACAACAAATATAAAGAAAATAATAACTATAAATCATAAATTGCAAATAATAAATGGCGAGATCAAGTAGAAAGGGAAGAATCAAAAAAGTCAAAAATTTGTTTTCTGAATGCCGAAACTGAGCCACAAAACATGTCCAAGTTATGATCAAATGCATTCGCCGTGATATGAATCTCTTCTTATAGTGCCGTATGGCTTGGCCAGTCGAGCGGTATGTTTCGACGCGCCGCGTTACATTCAAATAATTTTCCTGTGGCTAATATTAGAATGACCATATTTTTAAAAAGTTGACTATGAAGGGGACGAATAAGGCTATACCCTAATTTTTTTTAAATTTTTAAATATTCCCCTGCGGTTACAAATGGCATTTATTTAAAACAATTGTAAAATAAATGGTTAAGAAAATTATTGTCTCAGCTGAAATAATTTTTAATAGATACTCCAAACTCTCTACTATAAGCACCACAAAGCTCATTTTAATCGGTTTATTAGTTCAACTGTTATAATTTTTCGAAGATCACAGATGCAATTTTTTGAAGAAAAATCAAACTTTAAAGAGCTGTAAAATCGACATTTTTTGACATTTTGTTAAATCCTTCGAAATACGTCTATATGCCCCTAAAGACTACAACATATCCAAATTTGAACAAAATCCAACATGTTACTCCGAAAAGTGTCCGTTTTCGCATGGAATGACCCTATACTGTACCATTGTTATTCGTTGGTTGCAAAATTTGTACTAATTTCTGAGATTCGGCAAGCTCTATTACTCTCCTACTAAGATCCAAAGCCCTTCTAATGTCCCCAGAAACAGCAGCAACTTTTCCAGCTAACATCTGTATTGCGGTTCCAGTAAACAAATGCGACACTTCTGCTGCATTCAACCTTTCAGATATTATATTACATATTTGTTGCTTCGTATACGGAGGAAAGTGCATTAATTTCGGCTTCAATTCGCATCTGGCCTGCAATCTAGGCAATATTCTGTCCGTCAAATCCAAGGCATTAGCGATACCAATTAAAATGAGTTTCGAATCTTTAATCGATGGCCATTCAAAAATAGAGTACAAAACAGATTGCTTCTGGCTCTCCAACTGATCTATCTCGTCTAAAATTAACATCAGCATCTTATGCTTCGATGTTAAATATTTCTCGATAACTAGTTTACTATGTTTTATAGTCTTTGCTGCTGGCAATCCAAGCTCCAGCATTATTCTTGCATAAATAGTGGTAGCAGATTTCATAGTCGTACAGTTAATATAAACTACTTTGAACTGTGTCTTGAATTCAGGCCTCAGCATGAGCTTCGAAAGACAAGCCGTTTTCCCAGTTCCGGGGGGTCCAGAAACATACAAAGAAATCGAGGACTCGGCTTTCAAATGCTCCTCTATGAACTCCTGCAACTTAGCTAATTCCGTTTCCCTTCCGGGCAACGATTCAGGTACTGAGCTGTGTAAAGCTTTGCGGGCATTACGATAATTATCCGAACTAAATAACTTCTTTGGACACAATTTCTCTTCCTTCTCCGGAGACGACATTAAATTTAATTTATTGAGGAGAGTGGAAGGTGTGGAAGGTGTGGATGGAGTCATTGCAGAAGGCACTGTTTTTCCTTTCCTCTTTTGTTTTGGAGGTGTAGCGCCATGTTCATCTAAAACCAGACACAATCATTTTTTCTTATCATTCGTGAATAAGCAATTTACCAAATTCTACAAAAATTTGTAATAGTAATAATAATTTACCGTTGGATTCGCTAGATTTTCGGACGCGCCGCGGAGTTCCGACAGTCGAGTTTTTACCGCACAATTTCACATTGTTTGTCATCGACGCATTTTCCACGTCCGAATCCGAGTCCGATTCACTGCTGCTCAAGGTAATAACTTTCTTCACAGTCGGGGTGTATTTATAAGAAGTCTCTCTAACAGTAGCGTTTGTAAAATCTTGTTTTACGACGTCATTTTTCGTTCCGTAAAAGGAGCACTTCTTTCGTATGTTGAACGGAATTGTCGTTTGGACACTCATTTTTAAACAAGTCTTTAAATAATGGAAGATGCAGCGAAATTATATTTAGTTTCCTAGCAAAATCGCTTAAATAATTCAGATATCAAAGACCATCAACCGTTCAACGTAACTACGCTCTTTGACATCTTCGTCTTGTTACCCTTTAACCTGCGTGCACGACTGCAATATACTCGTTTGAAACTAATAGTTCGCAGTCGCAATTTAAACAGTGCGCTCGATAATATTACTTCTCTTATTCGAACCTATAAAATACGTACCTCAAATTATTTAGCGTTCATAATCGACGAAACAAAACCGTGCTCCGCGCAACAAGTGCCACACGCCGCGATTTTCGCGGGAAGGTGCTTTAAACGCGGGAAACCGGAGTTGCGTGAAATAGAAACGTTCCAACGTTCCTATTTTCGCGCGAAAATGGTTATACATATGAAAATTATCAAGGTTTAGTTCAGAATGAGCCTTGGTAGAAATGTTAACTGTTGCTGTGAGTAGCATAATTTAATTAAACGTTTATATCACGTTGCGTACTCAAAATTTGATTCAATATAATAAAATAATGCGTTTATATTGCGTTGCATGTGTTTTGTTTGCACGGATCTAGGTTCATGATCGGTTCTAAGACCTCTGCAGGTGAATTCGTCAACTACAAAGTGCAACATTTCCGGGCTCCGGACGAAACTTACGCTCCTCTGCCATATTGGCTTTAGAAGTCGAAGGAGACAGCGGAAACAACTCCGCGGCAATCGAGATTTTCTAGAATAATCTAGAAATCTCGTAAACTCAGAATGAGAGCGAAGGTAAGCTTTTGTCGATAACTTGCTGTTAATTTCAATATTTTTCGCGAGAAATGTGTTGTTACATTTTTCTTAAATATGTAACATTTGTCGGTTTCGTTAACGTTGTGCGTGGTTGATTGACACAACATTTGATACGCTTTTTTCCTAATTCCGGAAAGTTTGTTCCTTCTAAGATTCGAAGAATCTTATTCAGCGTTTGATATTTAGTAAAAATTGAACGTTTATTTATTTTGTAACTCGTATCTGAGAATGTGTTTGAAAAGAGGTTAATCAAACTTCACTTTCTTGTTTCAGTGGCGAAAGAAGAGGATGCGGAGGCTAAAGCGCAAAAGGAGGAAGATGCGTGCGAGGTCCAAGTAAATCTACATTCATAATCTCTGTAAGTGTATTTTGTATCACAAATTCGACACAACATATACGCAA
The DNA here is from genome assembly GCA_030770465.2 of Perdita meconis. NCBI lineage: Eukaryota > Metazoa > Arthropoda > Insecta > Hymenoptera > Andrenidae > Perdita > Perdita meconis. The sequence continues at coordinate 5,289,849 of JASKOS020000001.1, forward strand.
CATATAAACTTTAGTGAAGGTGTTTCCTGCACACGAAATAACGATTATCTTAAATATATGCAAAAACACGTGTCAACACAAATAACTTATAATAATAATATAATAATCGAACTTTGAAATGTTTGTTTCAGCTGTAGGAATAACAACATCAATTCCATCCATATGAAATCCAAGCAAGCAGAATGGTGTTTCATCGACAGTTTGACATTTACTACTAATGTTTTTACGCAGAGAGTCTCACGCATTTTTATTAATGTACGCATCTGGACGATTAATAAATTTATTATTTCCGACACGAAACTTGTGAATCTCAATTTACCCAAAATCGTATTCATTTCCAAAACTATCCACAGAAATTAAATATATGCGCTAAATTAATCATAAACAACATCGTTACGTACAGTCATGTACAGTGAGCTAACAATAAGAAATTACAGTAAAGATGGTAGAGAAATTACGATAATAATTGTGTGCTTCAATGAAGTGGATTGTAAACATAACCTTACTTTAAAACGTACAACATGCGAGGACGTTTGTTACAAAATATACTGCAAAGTAGGAGATTGTTCCACGAATATATTAAGCCGCGCACGAACAGTATAATAACTTATTCGCGATGGAAACAAGTTAAGCAATTTTCAACAATTAGTGAAAAAAAAGATGATGACAATGAAAATTCGGGAAAAAGTTCGTATAACCTAGCCGGTTCTATCGGTTCGAATTATAAACCCTTCGATGATAAGGATGCAGATATTATTCTGGACATCAGCGAAGATCAAGGAACGATCGATTTGGAGAATTTAAAAATTCAGGAAGAAGAGCCTCGCGATCCTTACGAAGGAATAAACTTAGAACGTAAGTAGACACAAAACAGTTCTATTTTTAAAATTTGTTTAACACTGTGAATTTGTTCATATTTAAAAATACGCTAAGACGAAACATTCTTTTATTAAAATGTTTGATTAATTCTTTTTCAGGAGGTCTTACTGGCGTATTCGATATAGAAGATCTTGTATCGTTATTACGAAGAGATAATGCTGTAAACATTTTTGTAGCTTCTGTACCTCCTGAAACAGCGTATGTTGATTATATTGTCGTAACCACAGGCAAATCGCAAAAACACATGCAAGCCCTGGCTACTTTCGTTCGCAAAGTATTTAAATTAAAAAGACACGAAGAGCTTATACCTAAGATCGAAGGAAAAAATTCAAAGGATTGGATCGCTCTAGATTTAGGTACACACGTTCTTTCTATTCTATAGTTTTCATTCAATTCACGAATGAAATATTAATATTAATTTCTCTTGTTATTCCTTTAGGTAATATTGTATTACATATTTTTTCAAAGTCCGCCAGACAGTTCTATGACCTGGAAACATTATGGTCAGTTGGTCCTGATTATGATGAGAAGACTAAAACTACTGACATAGATATTATGGACCAGTTTAATACATTTTTGTCAAACTTTAAACCCATTGAAGAGAACAACGCTGAAGAGATTAAAAATGAGGCTGTAGAAAGTAATAAATGAAATTTCTGTAATTACATGCATTGTAACAAGTCATTTTAAATACATATTTGCGAAAACACAAATTGATAACATTGATTATTTATTCGTTTTCACTTTCGCGGATCCGCATTATAAATTTGCGTATTCGTCGTTTATATGAAATTTCTACGTTTCCTACTGAAATTATAACGATTATAAAGAGATGGAAGTAAAACAAAAAATTGCAAATCTTTCGGGCCGAAAAAATATAAAAGTTATAAGTTATAATGTTGCGCGCGCTTATTTATCACTTGCACATTCGACATTCGCGCATCACGCATGAGTGTTGCACGACTTGCACGTCTTATGACAAAGAAAGGATTTCCCACTCCCACTCCGCACCTACATCATTAATGATTGTCCTTTCTGAAGTAATTTACTCAGCGTCCATATCGGTGGGCGCTTTATCAAGAGCAATAAGCAGAATGGAATCTTATCGATTTATCTATTTTATTTTACGCACTGACTAATCATTCCGATATACACGCTCTTGTGCTTCCCTGACTTTGATCGCCGAATATCCGTAACTTTCGCGCAGACAAAACGTATTACGGCAGCTTTAATCTATATATGTATTATAATAATCTTGTATTCGCGAATAGCAATAAGTCTTCGTAAGATAATTCGAAACGATGTGTTCCTACAATGAAGCACTTATAAAACGAAATTCTCGACAAAAGGATTACTTGTTTTTCCTGTGAATAAAAGTGAGACATAATTTGCAACCTTTGCAACGATTATTTAGGTAACGTACTCAAATGTTTAGAAATTCTTGAGCCTCTCTTCGATCAAAACAATTGCGTTTTCTCTTTCGTTCGAGTAATTTTGGAAAGTAATTTGCAACAATTACTAAAATTACATCGACGATGATCAAAGTATTATCTCCGTTACACGTAAATGATCGTACAACTCATTGCGTAATTTTTATTTCAGTCGAAATCGATTCCGAAACAAAGTAAATACAACTGAAAAACATGAGATAAAAAAATTGATGCAATCGTACATAATGGCAGAAAATTCGGATGCAATTTGCCAGAAAAAGTCCACTCGTTTTCTGCAAGTTCCTTTGAAATCAACAGAACAGATTTATCTAGTTTTTTTAATCCCAACATTGATTTCTTGCATCGTGTACGAAATTCACTTTTCCGCTGACTTGGTAGTCACTGTGCAACACTTCAGGGAAAATAATCCAGTATGGGGATGTTGCACTCTCGGTTTGATGTATGCGCCAGCAATTGCATACTTCATATTGACGGTATCAAGGCCGGATTGGTGGATGACAGATGATGACAAACTGACTAAGGGAGTATTTAGATGGTTCTGCATTCAATTTTGTCAGTTGATCGGTTTTGTTTTCTTCTCCCTCTACAGGTACCGTTATTTTATCTTTCAAATCAGTAACAATGATAACAATTTGCATTATTGCGATTGATAATTCCATTTCAGGTACGCTGGTCTCATAGTATTATCTATAGATGCTATTATTTTATCTGGGAATGAGAGGACAAAGACTTTAAATATAGCAGCTGCTCCCGCAGCCATAGAATTATACTTTTTCCTGCAAGCTTGGTTCCAGGCAGCTCCTCAAGCTATTTTTCAAATGCATTTACTTTTCCACCAGGAATCCCATTCTCAAACTCATCAGTCTGGTAATTATACTATTAGCCCAGGAAAATTAGAAATTTCTGCGAAAAAGCTAAAAATAGGTGGATCTTTTCACGAATCGCTTATTTTTGTGATGGGTATGAACTTCTGAAAAATCACCGTCGATCGGCTGCCGGCTTCCTCCCCTTTTTTTGGTCAAATGTTAAAAAAAATAGTTTTTCGCAAATAACTCAAAAATGGTTAGTCCAATTGAAAATTGTTTTAGATAAAAGTTTGAGAGCGTGGAATTCTGCGTAAAAAAGGCTCTATAATATTTTTTTAGAAACGCAACCGTTTTTGCAATAATAGGTCCTTAATGTTTTCACTGTGGTATGTACAACATTTATAATAGGAGCACGTTTATTGAACGTTATCGCAAAAAGGATTGAATTAATGAAAAAATGTTATAGAACCTTTTTTACACAGAATACCACGTACTTAAATTTTTATCTAAAACATTTTTCAATTAGCCTAACCATTTTTGAGTTATTTGCGAAAAACTACTTTTTTTAACATTTGACCTAAAAAATGGGGGAAGCTGGCAGCCGATCGACAGTGATTTTTCAGAAGTTCATACCAACAAAAGTAAGCGATTCCGGAAAAGACCCACCTATTTTTAGTTTTAGTCGCAGACTGCCCACTTTTTAGTCTAAGTTTCCTGGGCTATATCCAGTATAACCGTAATTATTGTATAAGTATGAATCTTCCATTTTTACTAACAATTTGTTGTTTCTCCAGTGGTTATAAAGGTGCTATCCATTTTTATGTCCATCGTGGTAGTGGCTATCCAAACCACGTCTTTTCAAAGATTTGAAAGCCAACGCGATAATGGCAGAAAATTACCATGGGCAATGTGGTTAAAAAAATATTGCATTCAGGTATTTTACAATAATTTTTCTCTGCAAACAACAGTAGCGAACATGTGAATTTCATTATAACAATTATTATTAGGAGCTTTCTGATCTCGAAGAGAAAACCCCTCTAAAGCTGCCTGATGCGAAAGAAGAAAATATTGTACATATTGACGAAGTGACATCAGACACTGCCGAACAAAGGCTTAAAGTGGGAAGGGACACTGTAAAACCTGAAGAAGAGAAGCAGGACGATATCCATGCCTCTTTAAATCGCCAAATATCTGTAACGCCTCCATTACCGCCGAAAAATGCATATGTTACGCCGCCCCCAACTCCTCTACGAGGAATTACAACGGTGGCTCCTTTGCCTGTCCCGGATCGACCGGCTCCGCCGAGACCGGATTCCATTTGCACGAATGCGGAAAATTCGGAGTTCGAAAGAGTACTTACAAAACCGGTGTTTGTTCCAGAATCGAATAAAAGTGCGGAGAGCACGCTAAATTTAAGAGTACCGCAACGAAGGTATTCCAAGAAAGGATTGGAGGAAGACGATCCCGTAGGAAAACTTTTAGGGTTTCTATGGTGGTTCTGTTTCATTTTAGCGCGTGTACTCGCGATCGTTGTGTTCTATGAATTTTATCCTCTTCATTTACTCGTCGTACTTAGTATACATTATGTCGTTATGTTAGGGTATCTGTTTTATTATGCAAAATACTACGATATCATTACGTTTTTCGTTAATTTATGGTTGGGATTAGTTTACATATTCAGTTTGATCGAGTACAGAATCAAATTCAAATACGCGGACAAGTGGGTTTTATCGTATTACGCTTTTGTGTTGCTACAAAATACATTTTTGACGCTTGCTTGGTTTTTCTATGCAGACTGGGATGGATTCTGGTATAGGGCTGTGTTTATCGCAATTTTTATAAGTATGACACTTTGCATTTTATCAACTATAGTTTATTACACTTTACTTAAGCCAAAGAAGTGTAGGATATATACCAGTTGACAGACAATTCAGATTATTTCGTGGTAAAAGAATTCATCGAAATGTGATTTCATAAATGCTTTAATCTATTTCTAAACAATGCACTGGCATACAATTTTCCTTGTATATTTATATCAGTTTCACTTCACATTTTCATTCTTCATACAAAGTAAGTTAGAAAATGAATATTTCGCGATGAAAAGGTGGAATTGTTAAAATTGCATTTTGCGGCAGAATATTTTTAATGCAAAATAAGATATACTAAGGACTGATAGTGATCGTTAGATGTAGTACATTAAAAAAAATGTATTTATCGTACATCACTATAAATTACAGGTAGCTGTATTTATGTAATATTTATAGAAAAATGATCCACCTAAGAAACTTTTACGAACAGTTACTATATTCGGCAGCCTTTTCTTTCTGCGAATTTTATACTTGTACAGTGATATTTACAGTACTATGCATTTATATACACAGATAATTCTAGACATCTACGTGAATACTCCTAAATATTAAAAAATATATATATATGTATATCTTTATATATATATGTATATCTTTCAATCTGTTTTTATCTCCGAAAACATTTTTATACAATTTAAGTCAATTATCCCGTAGTAATTTATTAGAAATTATTTAGTTAATGATCGGATCAATATCAGTACTTTATTCTTCACTTTTTATAATATTCGATACAGTTTTATAATTTGCGGGCTAATATCGATACTATTGTTTCGATATCATTCCGATCATTAAACTTCGTTTCGTGAGAAATGAATTAAAAAATATATTCATAAAACACATCACATTATTTATATCTGACTGTTTAAACTTGGCAGGAAACCACTTTATCATTACTGTTGTTATAGTGGCTCAATAAGGTAATATTAATAAATCTTATTTAATAAGATATATGATTCTTTGAAAATTCATTCAGCTGCATTCATCTTAATTATGTCAGAGAGAAAAATACGTCCCTCATACGTGTATATTGGAATCTCTATGAAGATTCCCTAATTGTGCTTCAAAGAGAATGTCATTTAATAATTTCTCGGCGATTATTCTTTGGTCTAATCTCATGTTTCTTAGTTTCGCCGCCACGTTTCGTCCAATCGCATCGAACTCATCTTCCATCATAAATGAGTTACCGTGCGATAATTTTAAAAGGTCGTTAGACTCGGTTTCCTCCGATTTACGTCTGCGATTTATCGGAGTTTCAGTCCATTCATTGGATTGTTCGTAAGTTTCTTCGTTTCCCGGTGGTGATTCCTCCGAAAAGAAAACGGAGTACATTAATTTTTTTTTTCAAGAAAATTCTACGTTTCAAACCGAAACAAAGATATTTACTGTTTTGTAGCACTTTCTATATCCTCGTTTTGTTTTTACTAATTCCGGACACTTTTCAGCTGACAAGTCAATGTATATCATAGCGGGTTTCCTTTGATTTGACTTGCACTTGATTTTATCCACCATAAAAGGATGTACCCTCTATAAAAGGAAAAAAATTTAATTCGATAAACATGAAGCGACTTCAACGAAAAGTCACAGCTTCGAAAACAAAAACATCTTACTTTTATGTGACTTAAAAAGTTTCCTGTAGACTTCAAGTTTCCATTCAGGTGCTTTTGGCACTGTAAACATCGAACTGTGACATTAGTATCTTCTACTCTGATCACGGTAAAGAACTCGCCGTCTAATATGGCTGGCAATCGAATCGGTGTAAGAGTCATGCTTTGCAAATTATTTGATTGAACCGGCGAGATCTGATTAGCTTGATCCTGTTGATGCGATTCTTGTTGCTGGTGCACGGACTGCGTCCCATGATTCTGTTGATTCTCCATCTCGACCGTTTGAGACGAAGCTTGTCCGCTCACTGTCTGCGCTATTTCATGCTGCTGATTCGCACCGTCTATCATGCATGTGTCGAACGTTTCAATCTTCGCTTCGTACCTCTGTACAGGATATGCATCCATGATCTTGCAATACGTGCAAAAGTCACGCTGACAATTGAATACATTAAACAAAAGACTCAATGGTTTAAATGAATTTTACATAAGTCGTGTTCTGGGTACCTGTAACAAAATGATAGGTCATCATTTTTACCGACATTAAAGTAAATTCTATTATTTATCTTGGTCTCTTATTGAATTTGAGATAAGCTGTTAGATAAGGATGTCGTGCATATAACAAATCTAGATCAGATAATAGATGAGACTGTGTGCTACGAGTTGAAGAAATTCCAGTGTCTACTTACCAACTTCAGAAAATAAAGCTATATTATTGCGGCGTTGATGTTCTCCGACGTGCAATAAAAAATAATCTCGTGCGAATAAAATGTCCGACTCATTTCCCGGACTGTTATGGGTGAATGTTTATTTCACTCCGATTTTAAGCTCGCCGACATAAAGGCTACCGCGAGATATGCGCGTGTAAAATGTAAAAACGAATACTTGGCAGCACTGTAGTAAATAAACATATCGATGAAATATCATTGCAATTCGAGTAAATTTACGTGAATAAACAGAGAATCTTCACTTTCATTCTTCAAACAAAATGTTATCCCTCCTATATACTTGCGAAATATTCTATCACGCGTAATAACATAAGACTCACTACCTACGTGTATTTCTTTTATAATTATAATTACAAGTTTCGAAAATATAGCTTCTCGTGATAAACAAAAACGAAGGAAATTGTATGCGTCGTTCAAACGGTTATCATCAACAAATTTTATGTAAACTAATAAGGTTCCGCGAAAAATTAGTTGGAAAAATATTCTAACCTTCATAAATTGCAGGGTATTTTTACGAAATATGGATCACGTTGCCAGCATTGATAACATCGTTTATAGTTTAATTATTATTACCATGGTCGTGCTACCAGATGGCACTCGCATCTTCGCATCGACCAATCCGATAATTCGTGTTCGTTATCTCCACGATTAATCAGCGAAGACGAGCCTATCAGGATCTACAATCAGTTAACCAATCGGATCTAAGTGCCATCTTCGCACTCGATCACGGCACTTGTGAAACGTTTGTTTTTGTTGAACTCGGATCAATGGAACAATCCGCACAGTGGTGTTTGGTGGTGTTTGTAGCATTTGTCGGTGTCCTCGATTATTGAAACACAACAATATAGACTCCAATATTTTTCTACATTGTTTCACACATCGAAATGTCTACGCCTTGCCTCGAGGAAGCGACGGAAGCCAAGGAAGAGCAAGATGCTGCGACAGAATCGGAGCAAGACGTTTCGACACAGAAAAGAAAACAGAGCCAGGAAGCAAATGACAAAAGCTATACACAAGCTAAAAGAAAAAGAAAGCATTCTCCAGAACCAGAATCAGAGCCCCAAAAGATAACAAAGTCTGACGCCGAGCAAAATGTGTTTATAAATTATAATATATTTATGGTCCTGGTAGAATTTTAAGACGGTTACAGCTTAACGCTGATGCGTTCAACCTTGACAAATTTTACGACCGTGCTAGAATTTTACCAGCAACTATAAGCTCTTTAAACCTTTTATCGATCGACGTTCTCTTACTCCAATTGTATTTTTTACAGCTTAGCAATACTCCGTACGATTTATCCAGTGGTAGCAGCAGACCGAAAGAAACACTGAAACCAGAAGTTTGCGGTAACAATACAGTATTAGTTGCTGAACATTACAACGCGCTAGAAGACAAAGGTCTTTCGGCCAGAAATCAAAGTCGCATCTTGTACATGAGAAACTTCAACAACTGGATTAAAAGCATGCTTATATGTGAGAAATCAATACAACTTTAAAGGAATTTTTCATTTGTAGCAATCTGCTACAAATATATTCAATCTATTTAATTTGTTTTATAGCTGAATATTTCGACAAAGTAAAAGTTGATAAAATACATGGAACTTCCTTGAGGGTGTTAGATATGTGTTGCGGAAAAGGAGGAGACCTCCTTAAGTGGAAGAAAGCAAACGTCACGCATGTGATTTGCGCGGATTTAGCAGAATTATCGGTTGCGCAATGTCAACAGAGATATAACGATATGTTGAACAGAAATTCTAATAACAGGGGTTTTGGATCCACTTTCACTGCCGAATTTATAACAGCCGATTGTACCAAGGTGTGTATTTATTACAAAACAGTGCGAGACACGAACGTTAAGGGGTCATATACGTTATACAAATTGTAGTCAATGCTTAAGTGTTAGTTACTGACAAACTATTAGACCGATTGGACTAATTCTTTTTGTATTATAAAGGTACTTGTTTGTAGAGTATAAAACAGGTATGGCAGTTGTGAAATTATTATAAATATGGTGTCTGCGTGCAATGGCGAAAAACCCGCCCTAAACAGTGGGCATGATTCAGTTCATACCAGTGATCTGAAAAAAAGTGTTGGTATTTATTACTTTTTGGGATCGTAGTTATCATACTACGAGGGGGTTTTTTGGAAAAAAAATTACAGCAGTGACATCAATTTAAATTAGGGTGTCGTGATTTTCGCTTGAAAAATCCTACATTTTTTGTTATTTAAAAATGGTTCAATTTATTCAAAAAAGCCTTCGTAGCACGATAACTACGATCCCAAAAAGTAATAAAATATCAACACTTTTTTTTCAGATCACTAGTGATGGGCATTTGAATCGAAACTTCGAACCGATTCGAAATTTTTCAGGACTGTGAAAATTCGAATCGTTTCGAATAAGTTTCGAAGCTTAGAACTCTTGAAAGTCTTGGAAGGTCTTGACAATCTTGGAAGTCTTGAACGGTCTTGGATGGTCTTTAAAGAATGCGGAGTATCGAATATTTCATTGTACAACCGAAACGCTTATTAAATTAATAAGTTATTTAACATTTGATATAGTCAATACTCTATACGTATGTCATATTACGTTATGTACAATATTACATATATTGAATTTAAATACGATTATGTTGTTCATGAAGTAATATACACAAATAATACAGTTACTTTTCCATAATCATTGGGACAATCAATGGAAAATTTTTTTATTCTATTCCATACTCTTTCTTTCATTTCCTGAACATAATTCGTAATATGTCTGTATTGCAAATTAAAAACATGAATAATATAAATAGGTGTTTCTACGATGAATGGAACTTAGCCGACATATTTAAGTATATTTTATGTCTTACACTGCTTGAACAAAAGCAATCAAAAAGTGTGTAAAATATCAAATACTCATGAAGCTTTCAATATCTGTCGGAACTCTCACGATTCACGACTTTCTAATCTATGTAGAATTTCAAGACTTTCAAGACCATTCAAGACCATTCAAGACTTCCAAGACTGTTCAAGACTTCCAAGACTGTAAAGACCTTCCAAGGCTTTCAAGAGTTCTAAGCTTCGAAACGATTCGAATTTTCCGGCATTGAATCGAAATGATTGAAATCCCATCCACTGGTACGAGCTGAATCATGCCCACCGTTTAGGACGGCAAAAAAAAAACAGTTTTTCGCCATTGCACGCAGACGCCATATTTATAATAATTTCACAACTGCCATACCTGTTTTATACTCTACAAACAAGTACCTTTATAATACAAAAAGAATTAGTCCAATCGGTCTAATCGTTTGTCAGTAACTAACACTTAAACATTGACTACGATTTAGCCCCGAAAAACGTATATGACCCCTTAAATGTTATTAGTGATGGAATCTGAAGCGCTTCGAATTACTTCGAATCAGTACATATAGAGAAAAATTCGAAGCACTTCGAACATGATTCGAATCTCTTAGAAATCTTTAAAGTCTTGATCGTCTTGATCGTTTTGAAAGTTTTGGAAGTTTTGGAAGTCTTGATCGTCTTGAAAGTCTTGATTGTCTTAAAAGTCTTGAGAATTACGATACTTTTTGAAAGCTTCATCAGAATTCAATATCTCATAAGCTTTTTGATAACTTTTGTTCAATCAGGCTCATTGACATAAAATATTAAAGGTTGTTTCGGTCTAGACATTTCAAGAAATTAATTTTTTTCAAAGATTTCAAAACCTTCCATCTTCCAAGTCAAATCTTCCAAGACTTCCAAGGCGGTCAAGACTTTCAAGTCGATCAAGACTTCAAAGACTTTTAAGTCGATCAAGACTTTCAAGACTTCTAAGATGATCAAAACTTTCTATACATTCAAAACGTCTAAGACGATGAAGGATTCTAAGAGATTCGAATTTATCGCTACATCCGTGCTAGATTCGAAGCGATGCGTGATGGGCCTCAGATCTCATCACTAAATGTTATATATACTTTGTCAATGGAAATGGGTTATAAAGAAAAGTTTCAGGTTCGCTTGCGCGAGAGGTACAAGGATCCCAGCGTGCAGCTGGACTTAGTAAGCTGCCAATTCGCATTCCACTACAGCTTTGAAACGCTGCAGCAAGCAGAATGCATGATGAGAAATGCTAGCGAGTGTCTCAGGCCAGGAGGTTACTTTATTGGGACTATTCCAGACGCGTATGACTTGGTGTACGTTCATATCTTTGCACATTAATTGAAATCGCTAGGAAAGTTTGTTGATAAAAGGTTTTTTCCCTTGGATCAGTTCTAGGTGGCAGAAATGCGATGGTAATAAATTTGGGAATGACGTTTACAATATAGAATTTTTCTGTAACAAAGAAAATCCACCACTATTTGGTGCTAAGTATAACTTTCATTTGGAAGATGTTATTGACTGTCCAGAATTTCTTGTTCATTTACCGACTCTCTGTAAATTAGGCTCGAAATATGACTTGGAGTTAATCATTTTTGAAAGGTAAAACAGTTTATTAAAAATTATAAGATATTGAAAAATGCGATGATGTGTCTGATGGCGAATTTATTTCGATCTAGATTTGACGATTATTACGAACGCATGAAAGACAAAGGTTCAGTATTACTCGGTAAAATGCAAGCTTTAGAGGTTTATCCACCGTATCATGAGACTCCGCTCCTCGGCCATCCTACGCAGGATTATCAGCATGCCGTGCAGTATATGCAGAATGAACCGAATCATCGTAAAATTGGTACTTTGTCCCGAGCGGAATGGGACGTGATCTGTCAGTATAAAAAATAAGCTTTCTACTTGAAATTTTTGTTATTTTATAAATGCGAAACTAATTATTTTATTTGTTTTCAGCCCTGTACGCTGTCTTTGCCTTTCGAAAAGTGAAAACAGGCAGGAGTAGCGAAGGAAAGTCAGAGACTGTAAAATCATAAGAGTTAAAACCTTGATAGCATTAATTTCATAGTTTAAACAACTACGACAATTGATTTTATATTGTACAAACTAGTCTGTTGCTATAGATATACATATAAGAAATATGTAACTATGGTATACAGTCGTCTACGTTTTATACAGTTTTCTTTTTTTAATGAATTTCAACAATACATCACGTTTAGGTAGTAACATGTATTGTACATTTTCATCTGTATGATTGTAAAAAATATGCTTTATACAAATCCAACACAATCAGGAGAAAAACTATTTAAAGTATGTGATACATACTGCTGACTGTTTAATCATTTCAAATATACTGAATTCAGATCTGAGATTATTCGTTTATGAAATAAGCTTTAAGCTTTATACGTCTCAGAATTTTTTTAATTAAAAATAGGTGGAAGATATTTTATAAACATGGGGTGGTAAATTTTTTCATAAAAAAAAAAAAATGCGATGTTGACGTTGAGTCGGAGAAAATTTCATTATTTCGAGAAAGAAATCATGGAATTACGGATTATCGAAATGACGCATATTTGATTCAATGAAAATATTAATTCTATACAAAAATATCGTTTTAAATTTTCCCTTGATTTTGTTATGGGTTTTGCGAGTAACCTGGTAGCTTTGATCTTAATAAAGTTGAGGGTAAGAATACATAAATAAATACAAGGTTAAACTTTATTTCCCTGAGAAAAATGTTGCTACAGTTATCGACATACAAAACGCTGCGTCTATAGAATACGTGAGACGTAGAAACCTTCTAAAAGTGGCCGTTGAAGACTCCTCTGCGCCATCGCAAAATTAATAATTAATTCGACGAATGTTGTATCAAACGATTCCTCCATGCACGTATCAGTTTCCATACTGTTCCATACTGTTCTTCGATTTTGCTACTAGCGTTTGGCCGTGATCAATTCTCGCGATGACCAAACGGATCAAAATGAAAACGATTCTTAATTCTGATCAATAAAAAGGGAGAAGGGGATCAAAAAAAAGGGAGAAGCCACGTCGAATTCTTGTCTTAGCGAAGGATTTTTTAACGCTCCGTCTCGTAAAATCGTAAATAGACGATCGATTATTTATTTTCATCAGAGTTCTAACTAAATTTTAATCGAAACTTGAAATATGTATAGTAGTCATAACAGTAAAGAGTTCATGTCCTATAAAATCAACTAATGTTAACAAATGTGCTATGAGTCTAATAAAAAGTAAGAAAAAATATTCTGTCGTGTACGAATTGCAATTAAGTCTTAACGTAATTAAATCGTAGGTTAAGAGGGAAAACATTGTAAAGAATCCAGGAAAATGGACCTGAAGTTTGGTTTTAAAGTCTACCATTTCTCCAAAAATTGCCATAATTTATTCCCCTTACTTGTCTAAAGTTTCCTTAAAATGTCTCATTTTCCTTAACTGAACTGAACGTGAAAAAATTGAGAAAATTACAGCGGCCTCTATAATATGTGCTTAGATACACATATCTTTCAATGAAAAAATTCTGAAACACTGTTCAATGTATGCGCATTTAAACCCCCTATAAACAACATTACTACGAAGCATGTGTGTCCCAAAAATAATTCATAAAAACACTTTGTTTTCTCGAGTATCAAAGCGTTGTTTGATTACAAAGGTGGCAAATGAGATTGTAAACCATTACTACGTGAAAGCCACGAAAAAAATTGTACTCCTGATCACGTAAATGTCGACATGTTTAATGTTAAATATCGTCCTAAAAAATATTTTTTGAGTTTTGTTCATCGGCGCACTTTGCGTCGTCGAAACGAAACGGATCACGAGCAAACAACAGTTAGCTGCGACGGACCGCGGGGCAAAGGGTTGGATACGTGTATATCGAGGATCGAAGAGGCGGAGCCAACGAGGGACATGCGCAGTCCGTTATTTCTGATACTTAGACTGGGTTTCCTATACGGTCTAAGCGTAGGCCTCGAGCTGCAGTCTCGCGCGGAGTGTATAGGAAGAGAGTAGTTGGTCTGGTGTGCGTGTCCCCGGTCCTCTGCTACTCTCGCTTCTGTTAGCCCTCGCGTTGCCAGAGTCTATCAGTCGCGTTCAGCAGGGAGAAATGGACATCGAGCAGCCGACAACGCAGTCGAATCTCGACACAGTAAGTGGGAAAATCGTGTCTATTCGCGTCCCCGCGTTCACCCACGTGCATGATTTCTCGATATTCGGTACCGTAACGCCGCTTTCCTCTTGAACGCGACGCACGGCGACGGACGCGAAATTTTTCTAAGTCCCAAAATGGCGTCTCGCGACTAAGTCCTACCTGGCCTCGCCGCTTCGCGCACCGCCAGACGGTTAAGTCCAATAGAGCAGCGGAACGCTTATATGCGACCGCGTCTCTCTTTACACAGGGTCTCGAAGATACATTTTTTTTCGATTTCAGGAGAAGAAGGCCAAGGAGAACAGCAATGCGACCGGGAATCATAGCGGTAAGCCGTTTATTCATGGAGTTTTACGTATTCGCACCGCCTCTGACATAGGCGAAATCGGAACTTCGTACGGGCCAGCTGAAGTTCGACGCGAAGGGTTCGGGCTGCCAACGACCCGACCGGTCTGACACGTGTTTCGACTCTGACGAACCGTTCGAACTACTTACAACTTCCTGCGATTCGAATGCGATCTCTTCGTTTTTTCTTTTTTTTTTTCCTTCGTTTTTTCGAACCTTTCGCGCTACCGAAATTGAAGTTTTTATGTCTCGCTCTGTTATCAATATGTTTGTACGGTAAACGTGTCTCCCTTCTTTTTTTTTTTTAATTATTATTACCGGAATATCTCAATGAAAGATAACAAAATTGACGAAAAATTGTTTTTAATCATTTTACTCAGAAAACATTTAAATATGTTAAATTAAAATAATACGTATTTTAGAATATTTCGAAAAATTATGGACAGTTTATTTCACATGGTTAAATAATTCAAAAAAGTTTTATATTCAACTAATGTTTTTAGATACTCATGTAAATGGCATGTCCAATGGATATGATAAAAAAAGAGAGCATAGATCTGAGCACAGGGATAAGGACAAGGAACGATCTCATAAGTCTGATCATAAGGACAAAGAGAGAAGCAAGGATAAGGATAGGAATCATAAAAGTGAGCATAGGGATAAAGAGAAGGATAGACACAAGCATAGCTCGAGCTCTGTTAAAGAGAAAGATAAACATGACGGTAGTAACAGCAAAGACAAGGATAAGGACAAGAAAAGTAGCTCGTCCTCGAGCAAAGATAAGGAACACAAAAGCAGCAGTTCCTCTAGCAAGGATAAAGAGAAGGATAAGAGCAAAGACAGGGAGCATCATCATAAATCTAGCTCGAGCTCCAGTTCGAAGGATAAGGACAGGTGAGAAAGAAATGTTCCAGATTTTATTTACTGCATTTTCTAATTAATAAAAATGATATCCCTTCGTAGACATCACAGTAGTTCCAAGGATAAAGAAAGCTCGAGTAAAGAGAAGGATAGGGATAAAAACAAGGACAGAGACAAGGATAAACACAAGCATAGTTTGAGCTCGAGTTCTCGCGACAAGGATAAGGATAAAAGTACGTCGAAGGATAAAGAAAGGGAGAAGAAACATTCATCGGACAGAGACAAGGACAGGCATTCCTCCTCTCATGGAGGTGACAAGGAAAAGCATCGCTCTTCTGAAAAGGACAAGGACAAACACAGTTTATCGAACAAAGACAGACATCGTCATGATAAGGATAAAGACCGTCATCGTCATGATAAAGAGAAATGTGAGTAGTATTTATTGCTCTATCGAAATCTAATTCAAAATTGCATTTTCACGTTGTGTAATTCACAGCTAAGCATAAGGAGGAAAGAGAGAAGAAGGAGAAGGAAGTGAAGGAAGAGGTGAAGGTGAAAAAAGAAATTATAGACGAGAAACCGAATCACATACAGCACGAAACGTTTCGCTATAATACGGATCATGTTCTCAAGCATGAAGTAAAAGAGGTACGCGTCTTTGTACATCTATGTTATGAACAATGGTTAATAAAGAAATTTCTAATTATTATACTCCACGTTGCAGGAGCCTGTTTCGCAATTAGAACAAGAGGACGATGACGATAGTGGTGGAGAACAGCGATTGCATATTCAAGTAGATGAAGAGGAAGAAGAGCCTGCGAACGAGGATGAAGCTAGTATGGACTCGACCGATGGAAATGACACGAGACTTTCGGATCTCCACAACACTACTATTAAAACTGAAGACGACTCAGACGAAGACGTACCCTTAGTAAGAATAATTTATGGTTGAACTAACTTCTCTTCGCGATATTTTACTACATACATGATTCAAATTGTAGTGTTCAAGATCCACAAGTATTAAACGAGGCATAGAGTCGGACGAAGAAGAAGACGACGACGTTCCTCTCTCCGCGCGCAAGAAGCCGAAGAAAGCTGAGACAAAAACGAAGAAAAAGAAACGAAAGCACGAAGACGACGAAGACGAAGAAATTGAACAGGTAATGCATTGATGTTATTTAAATTTTAACTGCACAGGTTCGTTATTTCTTATCCTTTTTTTTTTTTTTTTTATGTGTAGAAGCCAAAGAAAAAAGGTGCAAGAGCCTCGAAAGGCGAAAATGCGAGCCCTAGGAAGAAGAAACAAGAAGAGGAACAGGAAGTCTGGAAGTGGTAAGAATTTTTTTGTAGTTCAAAACTCCCGCTTCAAATCGTAGCATAGCGACCATGTTATATATCTGTGGTTATGTATCTGTGCCTGAAACGAAAAGGTTAGGTTAGGTTACTTAACCTCATGAAAGGCAGGAGTTTTTAGTTTCCGTTCAACATGAAGCGAAAAATCGATACACAATCATAAACACATCATGATTAGACGTTTAATTTGTAATGTAAGGTTGTTCGAATACCAAGCATTCAATTTATCGTCTAAACCTAACGTAAAATCAAAATTTTTGGAAAACTTAATTCGTTTGAGGTTAGATATTTTTCTGTTATGCAAGAGTTTCGAACGTAAATAATGAGATAAGTGTTAGCGAATAATGAAACGAATGTAATTAACGTAAATCATTATTAAAGGTGGGAAGAAGAAAAGAAGAGTGATGGAACGAAGTGGACATTTTTGGAGCATAAAGGACCAGTGTTCGCACCACCGTACGATCCACTGCCTCCTGACGTTAAGTTTTACTACAATGGCAAGGAAATGAAATTGAGTCAAGATGCCGAGGAGGTTGCAACGTTTTACGCGCGCATGCTGGATCACGATTACACCACGAAACCAGTATTCAGGGACAACTTCTTTTGTGACTGGCGATCAGTGATGACGGATTCTGAGAGAGCCAAGATATCGGATTTAGAGAAATGCAATTTCAAAGAGATGCACACGTACTTCCTGCAGAAGAGCGAGGAACGAAAAGCTATGACGAAAGAGGAGAAGCAAAAAATAAAAATTACGAACGAAGAGATTCAAAAGGAGTACGGTTTCTGCACCATCGACGGTCACAAGGAGAAGATAGGTAATTTCAAAATTGAACCGCCCGGTTTGTTCAGAGGTCGAGGCGAGCATCCTAAAATGGGTAAACTGAAGAAAAGAGTCATGCCGGAGGATATTCTTATCAATTGTTCCAAAGACTCTAACATACCAAAGCCACCGCCGGGTCACAAGTGGAAGGAAGTGAGACACGATCCTAACGTTACTTGGCTCGCTTCTTGGACGGAGAATATTCAAGGGCAGGTGAAGTACGTTATGCTGAATCCGTCGAGTAAGCTTAAGGGCGAAAAGGATTGGCAAAAATATGAGACTGCTAGGAAGTTGGCGCAATCGATAGATAAAATTCGCGCCGAATATAGGGAAGATTGGAAGAGTAAAGAGATGCGTATAAGACAGAGAGCCGTTGCATTGTACTTCATAGATAAATTAGCGCTTAGGGCTGGTAACGAGAAGGACGAGGATCAGGCTGATACTGTAGGTTGTTGTTCCTTGCGTGTGGAACACATTTCGTTGCATGAACAGAAAGATGGAAAGGAGTATGTAGTTGTATTTGACTTTTTAGGTATGTATAGTTATTTCATTAAAGGGTCCGGCCGGATAAGCATAGGGAATCGGCCCCAGCATCGATAATTTGGTTCTTTTATCTAGAAAATGATTGTGTGTAATTTCACACCTTCAACCCTTTTTTTAAGGGAGATATGGGGATGACAACCCTAAACGATTTCATTTTTTTTTCTCGAAAACTATTTAAGATATTTGAATGATTCAAATTGAAAAAAATACTGCCTGGCGTATTATATTGATTTTATTTTTTTTTAACTATATTCCACCAATCCGACCCTTCTCAAACTCACACACACAATAGGTATATACTATAGCATTATTCCTATTTTTTTCCGTAGGTGTCACTCCAGGAGTTGTTTTGCAAAAAACACCCCCAAAAATTAAATTATTTATTTTTCACCTTCAATAATCGATTTAAAATTTTGAAAAAAATATATGATGTGAAGCTAATGCGTACCTATTTTTTTTCAATTTGAATCATTCAAATATCTTAAATAGTTTTCGAGAAAAAAAATGAAATCGTTTAGGGTTGTTACCCCCATATCTCCCGTAAAAAAAGGGTTGAAGGTCTGAAATTACACACAATCATTTTCTAGATACAGATCAACATTTAGTAAAAAAAAAAAAAAGAACCAAATTCGATGCTGGGGCCGATTCCTTATGCTTATCCGGCCAGACCCTTTACTAAAATTACGATTTACTGCTATTGATATTTCTGATTTTGAATACAGGTAAAGATTCCATAAGATATTATAATGAAGTGCCAGTAGAGAAACGAGTATTCAAGAACTTGCAATTATTTATGGAGAACAAATCTCCTGGCGATGATTTATTCGATCGTTTAAATACGACTGTAATGAATAAACATTTGAACGAATTGATGGAAGGTCTTACTGCTAAAGTATTCAGAACATACAACGCGTCTTGGACGCTGCAACAACAATTGGATGAATTAACGAATCCGGATGATACCGAAGCAGAGAAAATTCTGTCTTACAATAGAGCTAATCGAGCAGTTGCAATACTCTGCAATCACCAGCGTTCAGTGCCTAAAACACACGCGAAATCGATGGAAAATCTTAAAGCGAAAATAGAAGCTAAGAAAGAAGCCATATCCGAGGCGGAACTCGCTGTGAAGGATGCTAAACGTGATGCGAAGCACGGATCTGTTAAGGAAAAAGTGTACGTTAATTACACTGTTCAACACGAATTTTGATCTGTAAAAACCATTGGGTGATCCTGGTAGGATTTCTCACCCTAAATACGAATCCGCAAGCAGAATTGTTCCATCACCCTCAGTTTTTGAAAAACACACATTTTTGTAAAAAAAAAAAGCGTGATTTTGGTAAAAAATGAGGTACTACGTGAAAACCAAAAATGCCAGAAAGTTCACTTTGGTCTTAAAAGATACAGAGGAGTGTCCTGAATAGCTTAATATGTACACACATTAAATTGTGTCATTTTAAACGGTTGTAAATAACCATCAAAGTTTAAAAAAGGGGCGATGCGCGTACTTTCTACGCACAACTTTTGCAATTTTACAAAAAACTCTTTATCCTACACGAATTCGCTATACAGTGTCGGATTCTGTAGACATTTCTGAAGAAGAAACCGTCCAGGAAAAGTGTCGGAACAGTTTTTAATTTGGACAGGTTGAGAAAATGTTCGTCGGGAACATGTGCGCGGTACTTTGCCGCCATACGGCCATCGTTCGCCTGTCTCGGCGCGTCAGTGCCGTATCTACGCCTAATCGACATCGGTACCCCGTCCGATAGACTCTTTTTATAGATTGTATTTCATTTTTTTTTTATGCATCCTTGAACTAATAATAAGTAAAATTTATAATCGATTTCGGTTAACAAAAAATCTGACTCATCAGACTAAACACATTTTATGAATTTAATATGTGGAATGAAGAATTACCTTCAGTGTCAAACACGTGATCAAATTTGAAAATGATTTCGCTTAGCTTGAATTCATAAAAAACAGTATTTGTTTTTTAACGATTTTAAATTTATATCCCAAATATCAAAATTGTTTAAAATTGAAAGTGATCAGGAAATGTTCTTTACAATTTCATGGTTCAAGAATATATAAAAAAGTGAAATATTATACAATCTATAGAAAGTTACTGTCTATCGGACGGGGGTACCGACGTCGATTAGGCGTAGATACGGCACTGACGCGCCGAGACAGGCGAACGATGGCCGCATGGCGGCAAAGTACCGCGCACACGTTCCCGACGAACATTTTCTCAACCTGTCCAAATTAAAAACCGTTCCGACACTTTTCCTGGACGGTTTCTTCTTTAGAAATGTCTACAAAATCCGACGCTGTATAGCGAATTCGTGTAGGATAAAGTTTTTTGTAAAATTGCAAAAGTTGTGCGTAGAAAGTACGCGCATCGCCCTTTTTTTAAACTTTGATGGTTATTTACAACCGTTTAAAATGACACAATTTAATGTATGTATATACTAAGCTATTCAGGACACTCCCCTCTATCTTTTAAGACCAAACTGAACTTTCTAGCATTTTTGGTTTTCACGTAGTACCTCATTTTTTTACCAAAATCACGCTTTTTTACAAAAATGCGTGTTTTTCAAAAACTGAGGGTGATGGAACAATTCTGCTTGCGGATTCGTATTTGGGGTGAGAAACCCTACCAGGATCACCCAGTGGATATCGCAGATCAGAAAAAAGTTTTAATTTGTTGGACAGTGTTATTTATAATTATTAATCATATCGGAGCAATTCTATTACGGTGTTTGTCATTGCAGTGTGTACGAGAAGAAGAAGAAAGCTCTAGATAGATTAAAAGAACAGTTGACGAAGTTGGAGGTTCAAGCAACGGACAAGGAAGAAAATAAGGAAATTGCATTAGGTACCTCCAAGCTCAACTATCTAGATCCCAGGATCAGTGTCGCATGGTAATGATCTACTTTTTTCTTTATCGAAAACAATGTTGCACAGTAATAAAAAATGATTTAATTTTTTATATCTTCAGGTGTAAAAAGAATAATGTCCCTATCGAGAAAATTTACAACAAAACGCAAAGGGATAAATTCAGATGGGCAATAGACATGGCGGGCCCTGACTATGTCTTTTAACCCCATGAAAGATCGGCTACTCTGCGAGAGAAAAAAAAAATAACTCCCATTAATTGTATTTAGTAAATTTTTCAGTTTGTAACTATTGGGAGAAAATTAATGGTATAATTTTCTATCTTTACAAAAAGTGAACGAGGAACATATTTTATATAGAATAACCTTGCGTTTCAATTTTCGGTGAAAATCTTACAATTGATGTTTAATTGACGCGTATTTGTAGTTCAGAGCTGATCGCTTAGCAATCATTGCGTCAAAATTTTAGCGGTCGCATTTGCATATAGACATTTAATTGATCTTATAAATATTGAATGTGAAAGCTGAATAGTTTGAAAAAAACTTAAATCCTTTAGGTAAAAATTTCTAATAAGTGTGAATTATAAAGAAAAAAAAAAGATATGTGCAGCAAGATTTGTGCAAGTGGATCTAAATTTAGAGGACATATCGCAGTTACTTCAATAGTACAAGAATTTCACGACCTCTAAATTTAGAAGTATATGATAAGTATAGGCTGTTGCATTGTAAATAAGATTATTCGAGAAAACTTTGCCAGCCGCTCGGAGAGGAAACATGCGTGTGTTAGATCTATAGAAATGCGTCTGCTAAACGAAGCAGATGATTTTATATTTGTTTAATTTGACATTTTTCTTATAAATATGTAGTTTTGTCGTCGGATTGTCATACCGTGTATTATCGACATTCTAGAACATTAGAGTCGGATGCACTCTATGTGAATTGTGAATTTTTTTTAGTACCAAATTTATTGAAGCAAAATTGTGGTTAGTAAACTTAATTGGATTATATACTGTCCAGAAAAAAAAAAAATGAAAGAATTGAATATGATATAGTGATGTATTTAAAAAGTAGATCATCGCTTTTAGCGATTTATGTTTTATAAAACAATGTTTAGACTATAATAAATGTGAACACAGTGTATCCTTAAGATTTTTTTAATATTTGTACACATTCATACCTTGTGATCACTATGGTATTAAGCTTCGTGAAGGAAAGCTGCTGGCGTTTTCAAATCTTGTTCACCGTCGCATTACGTAATCGGAAGTCTTTTTTCATAGTTAGTGAATGCAACTAGTATATATCGGTGTTTAGCAAGATATTAAAAAATTCGTTGCAATATTACCCGAAATTCCTAGTTCTATGCGAACTATTGTTTGTACAAGATATTCGACGATGGAGAATATCTTTATTTATGTGACTAATGGGACTCAAGTTGCGTATTAACATTTGAGAATATCAAATACCTTATTTTAATTTGTTACGAATATAAGTAAATCATACTTAGAATAAATCGTGCTATTGCCTATTTATCATGGAATATGTAACAGAGGCGAGTAATTTTCTTTTCGCGAGAATCGCCTTGGAATAGCGCTCATTCGTCGTGCATCACAGGCATCAATCGACAAAGACACTAATGTTTCTAGTAATTATTATTTGCCCGTGTTAATGAATTTCGGTGTCGTGGATTACTCGTCGCTGAGAAAATATTCCGATGACTCTATGTTGTATGCATAAATATATACGATTATTTACAACTATAATTATATATAGATATATAAATACATACATATAAGGAAACTACAATGATAAAATTATATGACTGTATAATTGGAATGGTGGTTCTTTGTAATCCCCGTTTTATTGAATTTATTTTACGTTGGTCCATTTTATTTAAAAAGCAAATTGTATGGCACGTAATTAGTACATTTCGAGAGATACGGTAATATTATTGAAGACCACTATTCTTACGAAACTGCCAATCATTGTGCGATTGATCGTATAATTTAATAGTCTGTTGCGCTACGGAACCAGTTTCTCGAATTAGATTTAAGGTTCATCAATTTTTTTTTTTAAACGTATCACCGATTATTCACAGCGTATAAAATTTTTATTTATATTTTATGACTTATTCATTATACGAACGGTTCCATTGAAAACCCTCGACGATGCACTTTTGATCGTAACTTTTTCTTAGCTCATTTACGATTACGAACATGTTTTTTTTATAAACGAAACTGGTACTGCTTTTAGACTCGATTAATTTATACGATGTTAAAGTAGACTGAATTGAAAGTACGTACATACATGCGTACGCATATGCCGCATTGTTCTCGACTTATGTATTAAAATTATTTGCAATATAGGAATTAGTAAATGAATTATCATGACAGATTGTATTGAGACGCAATCAGTGAGTAGGCCTTTGATATCAAGTGTGTTTTATGCACACAATATCAGATGATATAACATTTTTAACTTTTACAAGAAGCGAAAAAAAATAAAAAAACGCAATCGATATTTAGTACAATGGAGTCTGCACAAATCGAAGGTGTATGTAATATTTGGGACATTACAATTTCTACACATTACTGGAATAATAAAACTTATAGCTCTGAAAGATCTCGGTTCATTCATTTACATATCCACTTCAAGCATTTATTTATTAATAATTAGCTATTCGATGCATATTTATAAAACAGCGTGCTTCATTTAGTGTGATGAAATCAGCATTGATGCAAAATTATTCAAAATTCCCGCTTGAAGGTTTTTGTACTTTAAGGACGAAAAAAATATAACCGAACCAGATTCTCATTTTTATTTGTTTATTATTAAAGAGCAAAGTACAATAATATAATATATTACTGCAGTTAGTGCTAATAGAAATAAATTACTAATAATTTAATCGATATAATCGTGTAAATTTGTAATAAATATTAAACGATGTAAAAACTTACAAACATAACGTCCCGTATGAGTGCTGTGTGATTTAGTCCCGAATCAAATAAATCTAAATATTAAAATTCCTTCTACATGCATTTCGAGCCAGAAAACAAAACCACGCAACCAAAGCTGTTCGACGATTCGAGCAATAAATACGATATAAATAAAAAATTTATATAATAAAACAAAAACAATCATAATACAACAAAAAGAAATCATAATTAAGAAAAGTGTAAAAGTACGATTTGCAAGTTGTTATATTCTGGCTAGTGAAATAATTCTCAATAAATATTATAAGTTTAATTACGAACATAAAATAACAGTGCAATAAAAAAATATCATGTTTGAATAGAATTTCGTATCTAAAAAACAAAGACTGATAAAATTATAACTACGGATAATTTTGTGTAGCATTGAACATTAATTAAAAAAAAAAAAAAGAAATTATGTATCGAAGATATTTCTGGTTCCATTTTTTCATACGATTAATATTATTTATACTCCATATAGCACCACCATTTTTAGTGTATAAAATATAAAATCTTCGGATTAAATGAAATTTTTTTTTTCTTTTGGTTATTAGGTCACAGCAGCGTAATTACCAAAATGGTAGTTCCTACTTTAAATAGGTAGACTAGACTATTCTAAATCACTGATCGTTGCATTATTTTGTTATGTCTGCTACGCATAACAAAATAATTGTTGCACATAAAAAGACGCATTCCGCGAATGCTTGTAAAAATTACACACTAAAATGAACAAATTTTACTTTGTTTGTTGTACAAATTTCCATTCGTTCGTGAACGTAACATTGTTTTTTCACGAATAAAAATGACTTTTCTCGTTTTCTTTCATTCAAATAATACACACATATTAAAGATTACTAATAAAAAAATATTTACTTCGGAAAATACTTTAAATTCCTATAATTTCCGTCAATCAAAGTTTTTGGCGAATGTTGCAATTTGGTCTACCGTACTACACCGTAAAAACTGCGTATTGTCTTTCATGAGTATTTATACGAATTATCGTAATCTTAAGACTGAAAATTAATTAATTGGCTACGAAACGTGAAGCGAGTACGTATTTTCTTTCGGTATACCATGTGCCGCCTGTACGGTCAAAATATTTAGAATTCAGCTCGAATTAAATAAATTGAATTGATGAAATGAAAAAAAAAAGAAAGAAATAGCGACGTACGAGAAACCTCACGAATTTGCTGTGCACAAGTGATGCAAAAAAGCATAAATGCTTAAAAAAATATTACAATTATCTCGTGAAAATTTCGATTGAAACACGCATAAATTTATATAAATATTAGTGCTTATCTCAACGCGTTATATTAGCCACATTGTATTGCTATAATTGAATTGAGCAATACACGTTCTGCCTCTTACCGAACATCGCGTCCGCGATGTACAATGCGTTCTTGTTCGTTTGCGAACAAACGTATACTGACTTTCTTTTCTTCCGGAGAATTTATCACAATACATCGAAACGAACAAATCGATGTAAAGAGTGCTAGTAATACATACACGATTTCACGATGATCGCAACGTTTAGTTTCTCGATTTCATTCCGGATCAGTTTCTCCTTCTCCGACGGACAATACTGTAACAAGACCAGCAGCTGCTACTTTAGCTTTATACGCCTCCGGTTCGAACCAGCGAATCGGTGCCTGTCAAATACAAAATCATCGTTAATGTTCCGTCATCGACGATACGAATAAATGTAGTTAAAAATACGATTGACTTCTACTTTACCTTGGTGTGTTGTTACAAGCGGCATGCTTTAAATTTGTAAAGCAAATGTTAAATGGTTTATGTAAGTACATGCTCTCTTAACGTAGCGACACAAGCGTTCTCGATTTCGTTTTTTTTTCGTTTAAAAAAAAACAAAACAAAGATATTTTCTGTCGTAATTACTTATACTACACGATCTTTAAAAAATACAATCAGTAAAAATGCTTTATTGTTTTCGAAATTTCGGTATTTTACAATGATATCCATTGCGTTATAAGTCATCTTCAATTCCTTATAATTCGTATAAAATTTGAATACTTCTCTTTGTATAATACTAAGTAAAAATAATAAAAATTACAATAACTATCTCGATAAACTCATTTAATAATAAACTATATAATCGTTAAACCAATAGCTAATATACGTGAAAATACAAAAATGAAAAAACCTGTAGGAACATAGTTATTATACTTTAAACAATAAATATAATACTTTCGCGTTTAATCTACATAGCTAGTTATACTTCTATTAAAAAAAAAACATGAGACTCTTTAACAACACAAATTAAAAAAAACACATAAGAAACCAGTTCCTTCTACCTTATTAAATGTTATAGTGTAATGAGCAGCAAACTGCGGATCTTTATGCAAAATAAAATTTCTACAAGCACAAATAAAGAATTAGAAGATCAAAAACAATATGTTTAATGTTCTAAACATTCTAAATTAAATTATATTTTTGATATTTTATATATTTAATAGTCTTGTAGATCTTTTGCATACTTAATATTGTCATAAATGCATAAAATCCGCAGTCTAGTAATAAGTAATAATATAGCTCTTTAATACCGTGAAACAGATGTACTAATACAATGTATGCAGCCATTAATATATGTATGAAATACATGATATTAATCGAAGCATTCGATACTAGGTACTAAGTTATATTATCTTAAATACAAAATTATTAAATAACAATAAAAAATTTTACACGTAACAAGTCCTCCATATAATACTGATAACGCAAAAACTTTTTTGGTACGAGGTGGTATCACGTAATATATGGTAGTAACATATCTTTGGTTTTAAATACATGTGTCTCACATACATATAAATCGATTAACGCATGCTCCTCAATAAACATGCCAGTTAGAATGTTTTCGAAGTAAAAGGAAAGGTTGCTTTTCATCGCAATTAGTCTTCGTTAGAAAATGCGTTTCCTTCGACCCTAAATCTGTAATGTCATACGTTTTCTGCCGTATCAACGCGGTCAATATTCTAATGCGAATATCATAGAGATATAACAAACAGAGATGTAACAATCGTTTTAGCGTCAACACATTCCAGCGTAAGGAACAACTCCAAACTATAGTTAAATTTGATGCGAGTATCATTAATTTCGAGGCATTAGACTTGCGTAATCTCGTCAGAAAGATTAGTAGATAACACTGTTGCACATCAGGTGATTAGGATTGGTATCACAGTGATGTACCTTGCGAACTATGTTGGGACACTCCTTCTGAATACGAGCCCAATCCGCGGGCGGTCGCTTGGCATAAGGGCCTGTTGAACACAGCAACAAAAACTCGTACGTGAGTTCTCTGACTTCTGGAACTGGATAAAAATTCGTTTAAAACACCGAAAACATACTTTTCAATATCTCAGACAAACGTTCGATAATCACCTTCTTGAGTCGGAGGATTTTCCTCGGTAATGATACGAGGCTTGTAAGTCTCTTCGCTTTCCGAAGTCGCAGTACTGTCCGCGGCGTTTAATTCTCGGCCAATTTCGTTGGCGTTGCTTGGAGTTAAGGTTGTTTTCGGCGTGGAAGACGGGACCGAGTACGGAGACTCCTCTTCGAAATTGAAATATTCTATGCCGCTTGTGAAATTCTCAGGATCTCCCAAGAAATATTCATCTAGGACTAACTTGGCCGTCTATCGTGCACAGCGAACCACGTTAAAACGTATTAGGCAAGGATTTAACATTCGCATCCTTATAGCCCAGGAAAATTAGACTAAAAAGTGGACAATCTGCGAAGAAACTAAAAATAGGTGGATCTTTTCACGAATCGCTTATTTCTGTGATGGGTATGAACTTTCTGAAAGATCACCGTCGATCGGCTGCCGGCTTCCCCCCCTTTTTTGGGTCAAATGTTAAAAAAAGTAGTTTTTCGCAAATAACTCAAAAATAGTTCGTCTAATTGAAAAATGTTTTAGATAAAAATTTAAGAGCGTGGTATTCTGCGTAAAAAAGGTTCTATAACATTTTTTCATAAATTCAATCCTTTTTGCGATAACGTTCAATAAACGTGCTCCTATTATAATGTTGTACATACCACCGTGAAAACATTAAGGACCTACTATTGCAAAAACGGTTGCGTTTCTAAAAAAATATTATAGAGCCTTTTTTACGCAGAATTCCATACTCTCAAACTTTTATCTAAAACAATTTTCAATTAGACTAACCGTTTTTGAGTTATTTAAAAAAAAAAATAATAAAAAAAGAGGGAAGCCGGCAGCCGATCGACGGTGATTTTTCAGAAATTCATACCCATCACAAAAATAAGCGATTCGTGAAAAGATCCACCTATTTTTAGTTTTTTCGCAGAAATTTCTAATTTTCCTGGGCTACTTAGAGCTATCTGGATAATTACCCTGACAAGATCCAGATTGCATCCTGTGATCTTTAGCGACTGGTTACCTACTGTAACCGTGTGTTTGTATTCGCCTATACTGGCGTCGTTGGTGGAGAAGCTGTGGAGAAGACTTCGCGCGCGAGAGTTTTGCTGCTGATGCTGCAATCGATTGCTCTCGTCCGATGCGCTGCTGTTTAACGAAGAACTGGAACCACCCATCGCTCCTTTTTCTCCTCCACTTTGCTCCAATCGCACCGGCGATGCATTTCGTTGAATCGTATCTTTTATTAAATCCTTCGCGTAACTGTTTCAATCACGTTTCGCGCGTGAGTTTTGTACGATTGATTTCGTTTAAACAAATGAATGGAAACGAATTAATGAACTCACTGTATCTTGTCCTCGGAAGTACCCGTGATTTGGACAAGTCGTTCTTTGGCCCCAGGGTTTACTATGAAAAAAGAATCACGTTAAACTCGTGCTCGTATAAAATTACTGAAATGTCAAACACTTGTTATAAAACCGTATTAAATCGAGACACTTTCAGATGCTTAAAAACCAATTCATGGATTAAAACATTAACAAGATGTTTGATATTAACTGTATAGTCTGCCTGGGTAAGGAAAGTTACAGTTTTTAAATGCATATAAAATTGTAAGCCATTGTAAGCAGTAAAAACAATCGTATTAATCGTGTAAAATGCTGCTTGTAACAGTTCGTACTTATATAAATGTGATTTAATAAGCTGCAAACGTAATGCATACGTGATAATTAATAAAGATCACACATAATAAAAAAGAAAACATGTGAGCAATTGAAATTTCGAGGCTCTTGTAGAACGTTTCCAGTTTGGTGTAGAGTATAATTATTTCACAAATTAATTAATAAGGTAACATCGAAAGAAACGAGAAGTTTCATGCAAATAAAAAGAAGAGGAAACAAGAATGATAAAGTACATGTAGTTTAGAATCCTTATTCGTATGTAAATGTGATTGTTTCAAAATAAAAGTTACTGAAGATATCTTCTTTCGTATCTTTTGCTGTAACCGAAATATTTTCGGTCGAATGAACAAAACTAATGCGAAAATTACAATATAAATCACAACTTTCCGTAAACGAACGAAGTCCTTTCGCAAGAATATTAGAATATACATATATACATGTACATATATTTGGTTATTTTTGTAATGCATGAACATGATGCTATCAAGCCGTCTGCAAATTATTTCTTTACCTCGCTGGAAGGAGATGATTGTCTGGCTGAGCTCTTCAATCATGTGAACCCGCCGCCCTTTTATTCCCATCACTGTATTTTTGTGCAAATGATTTAGAAGTCGAAACATAATACTTACTACTTACAATAGGTGCGATAAACGACATATAAACTATACACGACACGAGCGTATTGAAAAAAATAGAAACCAAAAATAAATATAGTGTGTGGTAACTTAAAATTAAAATAAACAATTGAAAGCCAACGATATACAGTATTCAATATTTTACAAAGATTCACGTGTATCTTTCTGCTACAATGTAAGAATTATTAAACGAAGAAAGTATTAAATTTTCCTTACCTTTGCCAGAGTCACTGTTACGTATAACAACTTCGTCTTTGCAGTAGTTTTTCCCGGGAATACGCGTCGGTTTCACGAATTTTCCGCTATTTTTTATGAATTCACCGGGACCTAGGATCGGCGCTGTCGTGGGTGATGCCATCGTCGACAAAGGAGATGATAACGCACTTGTAGGCGTGTCGGGAATCGCTTCTGCCTGCTGGCGTAATCAAAATTTCTTCATGAAACATTCTATTTAGGTTGAACGCTCGATTATTTCAACTTACATTGTCCAGATTTGATAATTTCTGTGTGTAGTACACGTCCATAGAATCTGTGTGACGCCATTGCTTAGCTCGTAACTCTATAAGTTCCAGCAAATGAACCCTGGTCGTCAGATCTAGTTTTTCGTCCTGACTTCCATTTCTGATCGCCACAAACGCTCTATCTAGCTGATCTGTGGATCAAAAAGGACCGTTGAATTGTTAAAAACTTGACCATTAACAGAGCGATGCATTTGTATTAATAATAATTGATGTTATACCTTTATAAATAGCTTCTAGTTGAGGGGCACAGAGTTTCAAGTGATTACACATTGTAATCACGTTCATTTGCAGCGTTTGGTCATGGAAGCCTTGAGTCAATTCCACCACAACGTTGTCGATTAAGGACCCAACGTCCTCCACTGCAAAAAATAATTTTTAAACGTTATTAACTATCATAACGACGGTAATGGAATAAGAAATTAAAAATTACCAGTCATAATCCGCCGTGAGTTCACTGGCGGTCGAGGTTTTTCGATTTTAACGATTCTTCGAGCCCTGTTCGATTGCGTCGCGGCCATTGTTTATAATCTTAAAATTAAAAGGCGAACATTAAAAAAAAAAATAATTAACAAACTTTAAACTCATTATCGGACGTATACCACCGTACCGAATATCTTAAATGAAGTTACTTTCACGCGGTTAGAAAACACGCGTTCGAAACGTCGCGTTTACGAACATATGTATTTCAGGCAGGGAAAAAAAGCACGTATTTTTCTAATCGAATTGGTATGATTGTTCAAACAAAATTAAAAACACAATCGTACGACGGTAATTCTTGTGGACATTGTATTTATAATTATGAATATGTTGAAGTTGTTTAGAGATTAACGAAATTTCTTATTGGAAAAATGCGGCGTAGATTTATCATGAGAGAATCATGCCACTTTCTAATGTAGAATCGTTCGAACAGTGTTCGAACGAAATCGTCGAATAACAAAGCATATTCTTTGTTTTGATTTGAACAAATCTTTTCTGAGTATGAAATTCTTCAATCACTCCTCCAAACTCTCAGCGTATAGTTCTGCGCCGCGGGTGATTTAAAAATAACTTACGGAAAAGAGGGTGGTTCGCGAAGAAAATAATGACCGATGGTAACCAAAGGGGAAAAAAAAATTTTTTGTTTTGAATCTAACACGCTAATTGTGAACATCGACAACGTTCGTTAGACTCGCCGGAGATGGAGCGAAACGTACGCGTCTTTATAAAAGCAGGTTATTTTACTGTAGTCGACGTAGCGATAAAAATAATTTATGCGGTATCCATGTGAGCGCCTCTGGCACTTTCGACATCTTTGCGCGAGCATTAGAAGAAGCGAAGTCTGCGAAGGACAAAGAGGGATAGTAAGCAAAAGAAAGGAGAAAACAAGAGTGGGGGGAGGAAGGGCACGAGAGAACACTATGCAGAAGGCGTGAAAGAAGGAAAGAGAAAGATAAATTGCGACGGGGTTTGGATTTGAAAGATTTCTATAAAGCGAATCGCACAGGCTTCGTTTTGTAGAGATTCGATTGAACAGGAGCAAATTTCCACTGAACCAACAAATAACATGAACATATAGCGCTGACACGAAATCCAAAATCGTAGGAGATGAAAGATGTCACGTTCGGAAAACACTCGGTGCTCGCTGCGTCAGACACGTTGTTATAACAAATTCGATTTGCACTCGATTTTGCATTGTTGAAATGGAACTTACCACCACGTCGACCGTGCCACGGACCAACGACAGGCAAACCGTCCGAAAGAAATCGGTGAGATGTGTCGTTGACACACGTCGCGAAGGTGTACTCGAGTGCCTAAAATTTTAGACGATAATGCCAACGGGACGTTTGAAAATCACTAGCGGATGAATTTTGAATGAATTCCCACTTCACAATGTATAGATTATGGAAATCTTGACAAGTTTATATCAGCTTGTTTATGATGAGCTGCTTCAAATTTTTAAAAGTGCATTTTCAGATTGAATAAAGAATTTTTATTATTTTTGAGCATTGCAAAACAATATTTGGAGTCCATTTAATAGTTATATGCCTTGTAATTACAAATAAATAAATATACTGAGATATATAGTTAATTTTTGCTTTAAAAAATTTGGTAGAAGCATATAGAGTCCTATTATGCCTCATAGAAAATTGATAATTGGTATTTATTTTCTTTTGGAATACAGAATACAAAGGATTTCTTATTCCAAAAAGACGGCCTTTCAAAACTATAACAACTTTTATTTTCTCCAACGAACTTTATATATGTATAGTCCAACGCATAGAAATTAATTAAAATTACGATTATTGAAAATAATAATAAATAGTAGATTTCTATAACTTTTGAGTAATGCGGAATAATCTTTAGAGTCTATATTAATGCTGTAAATCTCCTAATTAAGAAAAGAGTACATAGACATAAAAATATATAAAAATTTTACACATTCGAACACACGACACAGATAACAAATATCTATATTTATAAGATTAATATAGACTTCAAAAATTCGTTTGCGAGGGTCAAAAGTTGTAAATATTGTTTATTTATTGCTAAAAACGTAATTATAAAAATTGAATCGAAAATCGAGCCTGTGGCGCCATCTAGCGGACAGCGCAAAACGGGCTGATTAGTAGACCTCCTCTGCGCTCCTAGTAGCAGGGGTAAAATAACAGGAGTGTCAGAAATCAAAGTAGGTGGCACGGATTCTCTATCCTTATTGCACGCGACTGACCCTCTCTTTCTAGCCAGTAAGCATAACCAAAGTTAGCGGCATAGTTTTACAACCTTTATAATTGCATTTTTAGCAATAAGTAAACAAATTTTACGACTTTTTAGTATCGCGGAATAATCTTAGGGGTCCATACTAACGTTATAAACTCTGAAGATATAGAAAAAATACGCAAATATATATTTGTTCTATTTTTATACAAATGATTGCGGGTCCCGCGTCTTATGCTGCGAAATACGATAAGGAAATAGAAAATATATAATTATTAGACCCTAACGATTAATCTGTAACGCTAAAAAGTCGTAAAATTAGTTTATTTGTTGCTAAAAATGCTATTACAAAGTATGCTTCTGATTAGAAAGAGAGGATCAGTCGCATGCGACAAGAATGGAGGATCGTGCCACCTATTTTGATTTCTGACTCTTCTGTTACTTTACCCTTGGTATCAGGAGCGCAGAGGAGGTCGCGTAAAACTGCCCGATTTGCGCCGTCCGCTAGATGGCGCCACATGCTCGATTTTCGATACCATTTTTATAATTACATTTTCAGCTACAAATAAACGATTTTTACAACTTTTGGTTGTTGTTGAATAATCTCTGGGATTTATATAAATACTATGAATCTCCTAATTATCAAAAAAATAAGCTAACATATACTTTTCTTTCAAAAACATGACCATGCGTGACACATTTCTGTATCTTTCTTCGACTCTGTCAAATGATAAAAATATATTTGCATATTTAATTTGCAACTCTCAATCTCATAATTCCTCGCCCACAAATTAAAGATATTTAATCGCAGTCTAGTCATTACACTATATCCTGTCGAAAAATGTATTTTTATTTCGCACGACAAATCAATAAAAGGACAAAAGAATGAATAATGTAAACGACATGAGTTATTGACATTGAAAACATTTTATTCAGTCAGTAAGAAGCATTCTACATGATGATGATGATGATGATGATGATGATGATGATGATCATGACAATGACAATGTAATCATAATAATCATTACAATAATAGTAATTGATAATAATAATAAAAAATAGTAATAATAATAATAATCATTCGTAATAACCATTTGTAATATACAGGTAAACTCTCTTCCTCATTCTCTCTCGCTTTCTCTCTTTCTCTCTCGCTCGTTCGCACGCGTTGAATTGTCATAGTACATAAATAATAGAAAATTCATCGATAAAGGAATTCGACAATTACATTCTTCACACTATGAATGTAGTCAATAAAACATTCTTATCTTGTTTCCTTTGCTGCAAAGATATCTTGTTACTCCCGTTCAACTCGGTATTCGGCAGCGTTGTTGGATTTGTAGGACTACTTTAAACTCGCTGACCACAGTGACGTTTACATATTATGTGATTCCCTTTGTACATCGTTATAAGATTCTCAGCCCGCGAACCGCGGTGCTCAAGGATAACAAACCCCTAGACATATATATTCTTCGTTTAAGGCATAATACGTTCCGTTTATTATCTGGCAACAGAATTAGCGGTAGTATTCAGTAGTAAATGTATAAATAAACGACGTCACAACAATGTAAACGTAACTGACGCAGTTCCATCATTGTAAATCCGTATTTCTATTGATTTGAGGTAGTGTATTCTCAGTGTAATCCTATTACTTTGCTGCTATATGTCGTGTGCGGATATGTGTCCTCGTATGAATATGTTCTCACACCCATACACTTTTACTATAAGTCCAAAATATGGCAAAACATGTTAGGAAAACTTTGTACTCAACAAACAGATGGCGACCGTAAAGCGTGTAGAAATCTTTTCGGATTGTTTAGCGTTCTCGGTGATAATTCTATTTGTTGCAAACAACGGTGATATTTCTCTCTTACGAGTATTTATAAACAGTTCAGAATATATATACAGGGTGGGGCAATAACTATTAGCACCTCAGATATCTCGGAAACTATAAGTTTCACAGAAATATTTGCTGAAATAAAATTGCACAAGGTCATTACATAACACAAGGTTACTACATAAGGTCATTGAAGGTCATAGAAAGTAGAGAAAGGCGATAATACTTACGGTTTTGGTAGTAAATGAATCGCCCTTCTCTACTTTTTATGACCTTCAATGACCTTATGTAATAGGTCGTTGAACTCGTTTTAAGATCCTCTATCATGATACGGAAGCAAAAACATACCGATCCATTTAAAAAAATAAAGGTGACCTTCAAATGTCCGAAGTACCTCCACCTGCAAAAAAACTATTATCGCCACCGGGTGGCCCTCTTCGTACTGTGCAATTTTATTTCAACAAATATTTCTGTGAAACTTATAGTTTCCGAGATATCCGAGGTGCTGATAGTTATTGCCCCACCCTGTATATATATATATTTATATATTATGTATATTTATATAAACGAAGAAATATGAACTATGTATATATGTATATATAAATATACACACACACACACACACACCCACGCGCAAATCAGTATTTTGGACTTACAGTTACCTCAGTTGTAAGTGTGCTTCAAAAATTATCATCTATGTATAAAGTATGAGAAAACTAAATGTCGGGCAAATTTTGAAACCTACTCTCTAAGTTTTCTTCTTCTTCTCCTTCTTTTTTTTTTTTTTTTGCGTCAATCGATTTTTACACGTGACGCACGCGAAACGAGCACGAAACAGGTGCCTTGATATTGCGTATCGTGTCAAAATCTTCCCGTTATTCAGTATTCCAACTTCATTTACCAAATACGACAAGGCTGCTGACATTAGGCTTGCTAGCACTTGTAAATAATGCCCAGCAAATTGTGCTATTCCGTTAGTTTCATTAACTATTATTTCATGAATAATTTATCACATTTTAATCGTCTTCACAGATTGAAAAAGAGAGGGCACATGTAACATTATGCGTTACCAAGTCGGCTCAATCTATGAACACTTTTGTAAAAAATATAACATCTATGGATGGTTGAGCCCTTGGTTAGCACATGCGAATTAGTATTTTTTTGAAGGTAATGGCGTATCACTTCTGCAGGAACCAGCGATGGGTACAACATACCCACGAATGATCTGTGTTTCGGTGTATTTCAGCGTTGTGCTTCCTTCGCGTTAAAAGGAAATTCGGTTTCTCGGTTGAAAACGGTACCCCGATGTTATTATCTAACAGTTAAAAAATGGAACCCATTCAAGCGCAAGAGATACAGATACTTCCTGCTATTTGATTGTACAAACTTCGTTTAATCTATTGCAGAAGTGATTATCGCTCTAGTCTTCGTATATTAGTTTTTACTCAAATATCACACATACCCCCTCCCTAAGAAACTAAACGCAGTGAACGTAAATCGTACTTGAGAAATTGACATCAATTTTGAATTTTGACACATTCGTGTTATCCTTATATTACCATTAATATAAGTTTAACGACTCAACCGAAAATCAATTTCGACGTGTAAAAAAACAACAAATACAATGCCCGAGCACATTGTAAAAGAAAAATGAAACTTAACATAAAATATGACTCACATCGAGATATAATAGCCTCAACAGTTTCACCAGGGGAAAAACACAAACGAAATATACATATAATAGTAAAACTATTAACTACTTCACTACTCTAAAATAGCGAGAAAATCCTAAGACATGCGATTATCGCACGATGAACATTATTCCTTAGAAGTTGCAGAATATTTGCAATTCCTAGAATCGTTTTCTCTTATTAAAAGTTTTGAATTTTTCTAATGCTTGCACTGAATGTCTTGTGATTTTTACGCTTATGTAACAATTAATTCAATATCATCCCTCCTGCTATGTTACCGGTTTCTTTTTCATCTTCTATAGCTGGAGAATATCTCAAAATAAAGCAGAAATATTTCCTGCTTTCAACTTTTACGTTTAACTTACAATTTTCGATCTTGGAGCCGAAATCCATTATTTGATTTAATGGTGTGTCACGGTTACACGTAATTATTTTTCATTTTTATAAGTTAAGCTCGTATGTACCTTGACATTATTCTTCGCATACCGGAATATTAGTTTTTCTTTTGCGATTCATGGAATATTTCAACTCCATAGATAAAAATTGATTTTAGACAACAATTAAAGATTAAAATCATTATTAACTATAATTATCAATTACACGACCATTAGTATGTCTTATGCAGTAATAAATTACCATCGTGCTATTTTACTTGACCGTCGACGGTTGCCTTTTATTACTAGATGTTATGAGTTATTTAGCTTAACTTATTAACGAGTATTAGTGGCATCTGCTTTTGTCAAGAAGAATCGAAGTAAATTTTTTTGCATTTTACCTTAATTAGCGCTGTGTGGAGATCAGCTTTTCGGAGTTTTGATAAAGCTGACTTAATGATGCCGTTTTTTCTTAAAACCTGCGAAAAAAAAAAACACGATAAACCGAATTACACATTTTCGTATTCAGCGAAGAAAGAAATAAGGAAAACAGCGAAGTGACTTACTTTTTTTAGCTTTCCCTTTCTTTTGAGTTTTTCTTTTCTTAGCAGATACAGAAGATGATTCCCCGAAAGATGTGATTTCTTCTCCAAGTGTGCCAAGAGTTGTCATCTGACGACGTCTGTGCTTGTCCTGTTTAGTGACTGGCAAACGTGTCATGTAAGTTTCTTCGTATTCGATCTTCCGCTTATTTTCCCGACCCAAAGTGGCTTGTTTCTCGCTGAGACCATGACTATCCTCGACAGGCGCGTCCAAATACTCCTCCTTCAGTTCTCTCAAAACAGCACCAGACATTGCGCGTCTGCGAGCTCTTTCTCCTGCCTTACGCATTTTCTCTGCGACGCTCTCGTCTCCGTCTGCAACAGAAATTTTTGATTATACATTCTCGGATCTTCTCAGTTTGAAAATAAGACAGAAGTACCAACCATAATGTACTGCAGCAAGTTTGGGAGGTACGTAAATGTTGGATTTCCTTGACTGTGCCGATTTGAAGCCTTCCATTTCACCGTCCTGGTCATTGTCGGACTCTTCGTCGTTACTATCGATCAGGGCATCGGGATTTGCTTTATAATTGCTTGGATCGTCGGTATTAGTTGTACCAGTTACAGCAGTCTTAACAAGCTTATCTATTTGATATTTAAGTTTGTGATCTATTGGTCGGATTTTCTCTAGGACAGTCCTGATTTCGATTAAACGATCGATCGACGGATCGCCATCGATACGCTCGCCCGAACATTTTCTTAGGACTACGTAAGTCAAATTAATCAAATACGAAAGTAACATATGATATTTCATCTCTAGAAAACTAAGACCCTTGTCTGTAGAAATCTCTCCGTTTTTTACACGAACCAACATGTTGTCCACGAGTTGATTCACTTGCAGTACGTTCGCATTCATCTCCCCAAGCAAGCGAAATGCTTGAGGGAGATCCCTTTGCTCCATTTCATCAATTGCCTGGAAATACAATTTTTCGTATTTAATTAAGAACAATTTTAACATGTAATAAAAAATTGTTGAGAGACATGCATATTTGTTAAGAATAAAAACTTAGATACCCTCATTTTTCTGTCATATTTCGATCAAAAAATACAAAATATTGATAAACGAACGATTCGCGGTTAATTCTTCATTCATAAAACGTGAAAAGTTTCGCTTCGCATTAGCCGAACGAATATTTCGCGAAACCCTTTAATATTTCTAGATCGCCCTCCGCCGCATTTGACACAAGTTCGGCACATAAAAATTATTATGTATTCTATTTATTTTAACGTGAACCGCGTTCCATTTAAAAAATTGAACAACGCGTGAAATTCCGTCCGTAAAATTGACGCGTAACCAATGTTTTCATACAACTATCGCGTGAAAATTTGCGGAAGGGCTTAATTTCAAGAAAAATGTCGGATCCGCGGATGTACGGGAAAAAAGCGCAATAATCTGCTGCCATCTTTCCTATTTACTAATGGATGACAGCAGAAAAAAAAACAATCAAAAATTCCCAATAGACCCGACAGAAAAATGCACTGATTTCGCGCGAACCCCGTGGAAATACACCGATATAATATGCTCAAAAGTTTCCACTCACCTGTACCATTGTTCTGAAATAAAAATTAACCGAACAGACGCATATCTAAATAACGTAACTTGTAATTAAACGAGTCCCCACGTGGGACGATATTTTCCTTTTCGGGGGTATATTTTTTCGCTCGGAAAAGCCTGATCAAAATAGTTACTCTTATACAGCAAAAGTACATCCACCTTCTATCAAGAATATCCCTTTTGTTTTGTCAGAATAATCATTTTAATGCGTTGCAAATTTATATTGCACCATTTAAATAGATAAACTGACGATTAAATAATATTTCATGTTTATAAAAGACTCACTTCCTTTTCATTTCCAGAGATAAAAAATTGCGGGAATTTCAAGAATAAACCTGATAACGGGCAGTTTTTATATCGAGTTTAATGTTTCGAACAACGTGCTAAAAGTTTCTTAAACTATTTCCTGTAATCAAGTTGACCGTAAGATGCATTTGAAATGCGAATTATACTGTTCAAACTTTAAACAAAAATCGATGAAAGAAATCGACAGATAAAATTGTTCGCATAATAAGAGAAATATATTATCATATTCCTTAATTTTTTTCCTTGCGATCGTAATAAATACAATAAGTGGCTTAGGATGTTGAAAAATTTTGCGTTTGTGCGTATATTGTTAGTGTGTGATAGAAACCAGAAACTATACCAAAATCTGTGATTTATTTACCTAGGGAATTTTTCAAAGATCTAATCCGATGTTACTTTACTGCCTTTACTGCCTTCACGCTGAAGTAAATTCCATTTTTGACGTGAACAGAGTGGGAAACTCTGGGGAACTCTGCGAGTAGCAATCGCGAATAAAATAAGAGGCACGGTGTGGCGCGCCTTTGATAAAAATAATATCGTAGAATGGTAAGTAGGACTACTCGCTATTCAATTCTTGAAACCATTCAGAACCACAATATTCAAATGTTTAGCGAATTGACGTGGCATTGCTCATTCGTTATAATAATATTTTGTTAAGTTCGTGACGGGTGTACTCGCAAAGAACAATTACAATAGTTCTTGAAAGAACTTGATAACATTGTTTAGCATTATGACGATAAAAGTAATTTGACGTTCCACATTTTTATCTTCAGCAATTGCTCGAAGTACATATTTACATATAACGTTGCTTCGTTTTATGTAATCTTTATAATCGCATCGACGTCGCGTTGTTTACAAATGTTCTTCTATTCGTAAATAAATGAATTCGTAACGTGCTTTACGATTGATTGGATGCCATACAGAATACTGAATTAATTGGATAAGAAGATCTGGATTTGATATTGTTATTCTTTTTCGCAGGGAAGATTAAGAAGTAGCGCTGTACTGGTAATAATAGCTTTACTAATTGAAACAAATGGCTTCTATGTACCTGGTGTCGCTCCCGTGGAGTTTAAAAAGGGGCAAAAAATCGATGTCAAAGCGGTTAAAATGACTAGCACTCATACTCAGTTACCGTACGAGTATTATTCTCTTCCCTTTTGTAGGCCAAAAAATGGAACTGTTATTTACAAATCAGAGAATTTAGGAGAAGTATTACGCGGTGATAGGTAAGATTTGTCAATTACTTGAATTTATATTAACACGACGAAGCTAATTTCATTTCTGTTCGCAGAATCGTAAACACTCCGTATGAAGTGTCAATGGCTGATGATATAGACTGCAGATTGTTGTGTCATGGACCAAATACACGTATGACTTGGAACGAAGAAATGTCACAGCGTGTTATAGAACGTATTCAACATGATTATACTGTTCACTTGTAAGTAACCGGAAGACTTTTTCAATCAAACTATTGTTCAGTTACAAAAGAAATACAAGATCGTACAAATGGCGGCACAAATTGTGCTGCTTCTCATTGTGTTAATTAAAGGATCAGTACGGGTTTATTTTTTCAAAAATTCGATTTTCTAAAAACATCGGAAATGTTGCAAGAAAATTATGCTTATGAAGAAGCTGAAGGAATAATGTATGGCGCAAGCATCTCTGATTGAGGGTATGACGCTTTTTTTTACGATTTTACGATAAAAACTTCAAACGCGTTTTTTTTCAAACACGAAAACTTCAAACTTCAAACACGATTTACGAAAAACTATTGCTTCGATTGGGCTCAAATTTTCAGGGATTATTCTGAACACGCATAGTTTCAGTCCAAAGTAGAATTATAAACATCCATTTATATTTAACCATATTTTTAAACAATTTAAGTTGTAAAAAAAGGGTCAAAAAATTCAAAAGTCCACCATTTTGTTATTTTTCATCGCGAGTGGAAAATTTTACTTCCAACCATAGCGACAGCTCTACTTTTTA
The DNA here is from genome assembly GCA_030770465.2 of Perdita meconis. Taxonomy (NCBI): domain Eukaryota; kingdom Metazoa; phylum Arthropoda; class Insecta; order Hymenoptera; family Andrenidae; genus Perdita; species Perdita meconis. The sequence goes on from JASKOS020000001.1 coordinate 5,331,267, forward strand.
AGAAACTACTCGATTTTTTGTTATTAAATGCTCCAAAGTCCAGATATCATGTCGGTCAGGAACAAGCAGGGCTCACTTCAAGCGGTCAGATCACCAAGATAAATCAATAAAAAAATGAAATAAAAAAATTTTTCTATTACTTTAAAACCTCTATTTTTATGTGTGAAAAGATGGAAATGTAAAAATAAATTTTAGTATGGAAAAAAATTCTTTAAAATATGTACGATAAACCCGTACTGATTTCTTAAGTTATTTAAGCTTCTTTTATTCTTTATGCATATGCTTACCATATGAAGTAAAGTAAATAATAGCTAAGAAAATGATAATCTCTGAAAGCGTAAAATGCAATTTTTAGCATCACTTTTCCCATTTTTTTTAAACACCAAAACGAGTGACACTCAGTTCTAATTTAGACACTAATCATGTTTGTTTTATATGTATGCACAAGTGTAGCTCAATCAGCTCCTCCATTTCCAAAGAAACTATAAACAATACCCAGCATTCTGAGATCCAACATCATCACTGTGATGAACAAATGTTATTTCTTTTCCCCAGGTTAATCGATAATTTACCTGCAGCTACGAAAAATGTCCATAAAGATACGAACAATGTGATTGTGTATCATGGCTATCGTTTGGGTGGCATTATGAACGAGCAGTTTTACATTAACAATTATCTTAAACTAAAATTAAGTTACCATAAATATGGAGAGTTAGTATCGATTATTTTATTGTCCAACGAACGACGAATCGGAGGATAATTAATCCCTTGATTTATAGGAATGAATTCAGAGTTGTTGGATTCGAGGTTGAAGCTCGATCAGTTGATGTAAGTCAACTGAAGTTCGATGGAACCACTTGTATATTACCTACGCATGCGAATCCTCAATTCGTAAATTCTAAAGGAACCGAGCTTCTGTTTCTATATTCTGTGGAATGGAAACAGTCTGACGTTAGTTGGGCCAGCAGATGGGACATTTATTTGGGGATGAGCGATGTTGAAATTCATTGGTTCTCGATCATGAATTCTCTCCTTGTAGTCCTTTTTCTTTCCGGTAAATATTCTGAACTCTTCGCTATCGACTTTTCTCGTTATGCTACGTTCTGTAACGCTGATCAAATTCTACAGGAATTCTAACAATGATTATGGTTCGAACTCTCAGACAGGATATTGCTCGTTACAATGCCGGGGAACTCGATAGTTTAGCAGGCTTAGACGAAACGATTGAAGAAACTGGTTGGAAATTAGTTCACGGAGACGTGTTTCGACCTCCACCGAACACCCGATTATTTGCTGCCGTGATCGGCAGTGGAATACAAATATTTTTTATGACTTTAATAACAATATGTAAATATAATTCTTCCCTTTAAAAAAATTCCCGATATTCGGATATTTACGTCGTTCGTTTATATTTTTCAGTCTTCGCTATGTTGGGTATGCTTTCTCCTGCCAGCAGAGGAGCTCTTGGTACTTGTGCCATATTTTTGTACGTATTTTCCGGCTTGATCGCTGGATATTTCTCTGCGCGTCTTTATAAAACAATGCGCGGTCGGAAATGGAAAAGAACGGCGCTCTTGGTAAGAATGAAAATATATTCAAAATCGAAGCCGAATCATATTATTGTAATTTTACGTTCGATTACAGACAGCGACACTCTATCCAGGAATAGTGTTCAGCACTTGTTTCTTCCTGAATTTCTTCATATGGGGAAAACACAGTTCCGGCGCGGTACCGTTTACCACGATGCTAGCATTGCTGTGTTTATGGTTTGGAATATCGTTTCCTCTTGTCTACCTTGGATATTTCTTCGGATATCGCAAACAACCATTCACACACCCCGTCAGAACGAATCAAATTTCTAGACAAGTTCCTGATCAGTTGTGGTACATGAATCCAGTATTGTGGTAAGTTTGAAAATACGAAAACATAATTTCTGACGCGACGGAGTCGATTTTGCATCTCAAACATTTTTACAGCACACTGATGGCTGGAATTCTTCCATTCGGCGCCGTGTTTATAGAGTTATTTTTCATTTTGACCGCGTTGTGGGAGAACCAATTTTACTATCTCTTCGGCTTTCTGTTCCTCGTTTTCTGTATCCTCGTCATCTGTTGCTCACAGATATCCATAGTCATGGTCTATTTCCAATTATGCGGCGAAGTAAGTATCAAAAGTTCACGTTTTATATTTAATTATGTATTACACACGGTGTTTTCTGTACGATCAGGACTACAGGTGGTGGTGGAGAAGCTTTATCGTTAGCGGAGGATCGGCCGTGTACGTCTTAGCCTACTCGATCTTTTATTTTATGGCGAAGCTAGAGATAACAGAACTGATCCCGACGCTTTTATATTTCGGTTACACAGGATTAATGGTGCTAACGTTCTGGTTATTAACAGGTACAATAGGCTTTTTCGCGGCTTACGGGTTTATTCGAAAGATATACGCCGCAGTAAAGATAGACTAGTCAAGGTTATCATTGACGAGCTCAATGATGAGGAACAGTTTTCTAAACTTACGAAGGATATTTAATTATTTTTAAATTAAATGTATAAAACCAAAACAGTACAATAGTTTGCTTTTTTCTGTTAATTAAATTAACTTGGGAGTTCGAATGAGTAGAACATCTGTCAAATGTTATTTCGAAATATTGCGTATTTTGTGCGGTGGCAAAATCTATAATTTTCTATTTTGGGACGTAAAAAGTATTTATATTTCAGTGACACGGTTGGTGTTTGATGTTTGATTCACATCCCATATTTATTTATCATTGTTTTTACTAGTCGTTCAAACACCTATGAATAAATTCATGAAACGGAGTATGTACTACTCGAATAATTCAATAAGAAAAAAATATATATATATGTGTACCGAAAACGTATATGTATGTAAATATTATGTGTACGTCCAAGTACATACATACATACTTACATACGAATACAGAAAAATAATAAAGTTGCATTGACTATATTAATATTATTTTCGAAAACAGTATAGAAATAATAAATAAAGGTATCGTTAAACGTAATATTAGTAATAGTCAATGTGAAATATTGTAACTCATTATATTAGTTGAAGTCATCGTTTGTTTTATTACAATAAAACATCAACACTTTGCAAGTTATATCTGCAAAAGATATATATGTGTAATACACATATATGCATTGAATGCATTGTAAGTACGACATAAGATTAATTATATAAATTTATGTATTACGTTTGTACGAATTCGAATGTAAATTTCATTCCTTAGTATTCCATCGTATAAGATACTTATCATTTAGACATAAATTATTTTTGGCACATTTGTAAAGATCTGCATATTCGATTACACAGATATGTTTAGTAAATACGAACATTGTAACATTTGGTGGTTTTTCAATATTCATATCAATCCATTAACGATTTTTTAGAAAATTAATGATATATAATGCGGTTTTCCCGCGTCTTATAATGATAATGACTCGAACTTACGGTGTCCTAGGCTCCTAGGTTCGCGTAGTTTTTTTACGAACGTACTTCCTATCAATACTCAAAATTTGTTAATATTAAAAACAGTCTCACTGATCTTTGTTAATAAGTGACACAAATACTTTATACTATAAATAGTGTAAATAATATATAACTAATAAGATAATATAAATCTTTCCAACATTGTGAGACTCATATTTTCACATGTCACTTTATTTTTGTAACACTGTATCGTGATGTATTCGAACCTCTTTTCCGATATAGACAAGACGAATTTGCATTTTCAATGAAATTTTAGTAAATAGTATCGATATTGCTTTAGCTTACATTTCATGATGACATATATGACAATTAATATTATACTGATAATGTAAATTTTTATCTCGGTAGATTCCACAGGCATGTAACATTTTGATACAGAATAATTATTGGGAGTAAAAACACCCTGAAATATAAATAGTTTAATGATTTACCATGAAAATACGAAATCGAAGTCGAAAAGTTCCATTTTTCAACTTACTAGCAAAAGAGAAGGATTATCTTTGTTGCGCCAACTGAACGACGGTATTGTAAATTCATATATGTTCTCTCTGTGTATTCTTCTACAGCCGTGATGAGTATGGCCATTAACTATTAGTCTCGGATTCAGTATATCTAGAAGCTACAAATCGATTATGTTATAAGTATTTATAATTTGACGCGTGATGTATCCATTATTTTATATACTTGTTCAGATGCTTCTTTCGACAGACATTCCCATCGTTCTCGAAACTTGACGTCTTTTATTTCATCCGGCGCTTGATCGAGCTCGTTACAAATCTCGTCCGATTCACGATACATCGGATAATGCTGTGATCATAATTAAATCGTTATAGTCACAGCGACGCCCCGAAACAAGCACGGATTTCCTGGTGCCGAAAAGTGCTCGTCGCTATCTCTACTACTTCATTTGCAGTTGTTGCGACGAAAAAGAAGACCGAGGAAAAGTGAAAGGGTACGTAGCAGCGACAAGTCGTATCGCGATATCTTTTTCTATGAACGACGGCGGTATCCATCGCAGCTTATGGCTTATCGGTGGTCGTATCTTCCTCTTTTCCTCATCTCTCTAGCGCGTCAATGCGGCCTAGTATGAGGCTCGAGCAGTTTTCAAAATAAATCATTATTGTTTCCTTCGAAAACGCAGACAATTACCTGCAAAATTATCGGTTTACTGTATCTCGAAATTGTATTTTCTTTACCGCAATGATTTCGCTTATCTCGCGCGCATTTCAAGTGCCCTGAAACAAATTTCATTAGATTAGTTTGAGAGTCCGACTCCGACGATTTTTCTAATTTTAAAATAATTTCCGAAAATACCTGCAATTTTATTTATTGCAATTTCTGTGGGACGACATAAGAAACATCCGTCCCCTTCCAGAGCCATACTATTGATCAAAACGAAGTGATTTCCTCTCATACTAACTCTTTTAACGCTGGGTGCTTTCAAGCCATTTATAAATCGTTGATTCAGAAACGGTGTGATAGCTGTATAAATACTTTTTATTAGGAAGATAAATTAATTTTCATGGAATGCAACATTTTACCATAGTGAAATCCAATGTCATGATTCCCAGCAACAACATAGAGGTGGGTGTTTTTGGGTACTGAGAATAACGAATGAAACCTTTGTATGTATTGATCAAATTCTGCAGGACTGCTCCACTGTCCTTCATCAAATAAATCACCTGGTAGATTAATTATGAGTAGATTTATTATTCAGTTATTTTCTTTTATGCTTGAAGTGTACGTTATTACGAACCTAATACAAAAATTATATCTGGTTTGTGAAGCGTCACCATGGTTTGAAATACTCTGTACATTTGCCATTCTCTATGAAAAAGGTAAAGGAACAATTGTCAATTGCACGTACATTATAAATTCAAAGTGAAACCTTTGAAAATATAATAGAAACCTCTTTAATTTATCGAACCAATGTCCGTTCCTAGAGCCAAGCAAATGCGTGTCTGCTATAAACATCGCATGCACAGGAGTTTCCTCCTGTTTTGGTAGAGGAATATTTACATCGACCTTTTTTGAATCCAAGGCAGGCCATGAGCACTAATGTAATAACATCGAAAAAAAATGTACAAATTTGGGGGATCAATATTCGTACAGATTTTATAATATTAGCATGATTTACCTGAATAAGCACAATATAATACAGTATATATTCACAAAATATAAATACGCATAATAAAGCTACGGCTGCTTCGGTTAAGTACTTTTTATACGAAAACGATCTAACTTCCAACATTTTTACAAGAATTCGAAATGTTTTTATGATAGACGAAACATAATTTATAGTCTACACTACGATTTCTGTGACGTTAACGTAATACTGTACGCCGAATATTTTTCGTAATATTATTGAATACCGGAAACATGTGCCGCATTATGCAATTTAGAGTTATCACAGAAAAAGATTGCATGAAACCAGTATCATACGCATCAAGATGCACAACAGTATCACAGATAATCACAGATTATAGTTTGGTGCACTGATAAGAGAACGGCGATCAGTGATAGCGATAGTAATGCCGAAATCATGGAACGTGACGTAGAGCAGAAGCTTACCCCCACCGTGATCTGCCGGTGACCCCCACTTTGCTTGCATCGTAAAACACAACATAATCTACTCTCGTCCGTGTGCTCTTTTGTTATATGTAGTAACTCCATTCACTATGATCCCCTCCCTATTTAAAGTCCCTTCTGATTACAGCCTCCCAGTTTTTTAAATATTTAAAACAAAACTTACATATTTTAAAAAGCTTTTAAGATATTTTTAAAGCAATAAATAAACAGTTATCGCGTTCATTATTGTTGTTGCATAATTAATTATACATACTCAGATTGCAATTACGTAAATAAATAATTGAATTAATAGGTATCATCGGATATTATGGGCGTTTCTCGAGTTACTTTTTTTCTGATTATCGCATTCTTATAGTCTACTGACCTTATATCAAAGAATTTTAATCAATCATCAGCAAAAATACCGAATTATTTATTACTGCGCGTGCATGTTTCAAATAGTTTAGTTCATAGTTGTCTTCGCTAGATGGTTGTTTTGATCCGCTCCCACGCATAAATCGAACTAATATGACATAAAATTTAAACAATATACTGTGCGTATTGTACGATTATAGCACAGCAAAAGTTTAATAGTAATAAAGATATACACAGTATGTCTATTGTTTATTTGTCATTTATTGTTTACAAATATACAGTACATTATTCGAAAGACGCTGCATTAATTCCTTCAATCGTTTCAAAATGTTGTTTGCAATGACTGAAAAAATCTCTTAAAATTGAAGAACTTTCCATGAGGAATTATCACTTATCACCTATCTGAGATACTGCAAAATGTTGGAATTATTTTTACCAAATGCGGCGGACCGAGGTCAAAGTCCTTGGAGACTATGGCGAATTCTGTAGGTTAGGTCACAATCCACGTACTGCACGCATGCGTGTTCAGGCGTGTTCCGATGATAATTCCAGTTTTGTACTGGTGATTCCATGTGCACTTTTAGTACTGTTTTAATCGGGTGTGTGCGGCTAACGCTTTAAAATATGTCACAGTACAGATTATTGGGTGCCTGTGCACGTTTTTCGTGCATAAATAAAACATTTGTAACGCAACCAGGTAACTATAGACGCAGGAAAAAAAATCACACGTTCATATAAATCTGTTTATTGAACCTTTACTCTTCGGTCAACTCATGATCAACTCGCTCTCGGTAGTCAAAATATTACACAATCCTGCGATATGCACGATACTTTGAATACGTTCGAGTGTAAATCAGTTAAAAGAAACGAGAAGCCAGACGCGTAAAGTTCGCGCAGGATCAAACATATCCCATGTTTTTACTGTTACAATAATATGCGATTCAAAATAATAAAACGAATTTTCATTTTTCCTTCCACCTTGACTAACGAATTACATTTTCAGCATTGTATCAAACACAAAGAACTTTGGCCACTGTTACGAATTCCAAGCATTTAAAATATAAAGTAGTAGACAATGTAGCAGTGATTACTATAGATTCTCCTAACACCAAGGTATATTATTTATTTTAAAAATTGCATATTATAAACGAATAAATGACTGCATCTTAATGCAGGTGAATACCTTGCACCAAGAAGTAACGGATGAACTTGTAACCATCTTGAAAGATGTAGAAAGCAATTCCACTGTCAGTTCTGCAGTTCTCATAAGTGGAAAGCCAGGATGTTTCATTGTCGGCGCAGATATTAATATGTTGCAAACTTTCAAAACTGCAGATGATGGTTACAGAGTATCTTTAGAGGGACAGAAAGTATTGAAAACCATAGAGCAAAGTTCAAAGCCGATTGTGGCTGCTATACAGGGCAGTTGTTTAGGCGGAGGTCTCGAGGTAAAGCGTTGAAAGAACATCAACGTCGTCACGCTTCTGAAGTTCTAATCACACTTTTACTTTATTGCAACAGGTAGCATTGGCCTGTAAGTATCGACTCGCTGTGGATGATGCCAAAACTAGCGTAGGATTACCGGAAGTAATGTTAGGCCTTTTGCCTGGAGCAGGAGGCACGCAAAGATTACCGCAACTAATATCACTTCCCGACGCTTTACAATTAATGCTCACCGGTAAAATGACTAAGGCGCAAAAAGCTAAGAAACTTGGAATTGTGGATGGCTTGGTAAATCGTCTTGGTCCCGGAATCGGATCACCGCAGGAAAAGTAAGAAATATATCATGTGCTTTGATATAAATTTGCAGAGAATGCGAGATAAATGTTTGCGATATTTGCAGTACTATGAGATACTTAGAAGAAACGGCAGTCCAAACCGCGAAAGATATCGCGAACGGAAATTTGAAAGTTGATCGCAGTGCTAAAAGTTTGACCCAGAAGCTCATGAAGTATCTTCTCACCTTCGACTTTGTCAAGGATCAAGTATTTAAAAAAGCAAAGGGTCAGGTAATGAAAATGACTGGTGGTTTGTATCCTGCACCACTCAAGATCTTACAAGTGGTACGCACTGGCTTAGATAAAGGACCAACTGCTGGTTACGAAGCGGAGGCTAAAGCCTTTGGTGAACTGGCAATTACACCGCAATCTAAAGGGTTGATAGGTGTATTTATTGGTCAAACGGCCTGCAAAAAGAATCGTTTTGGTTCGCCGAAAAGCGCCGTTAAGTAAGCATATTTTCTCTCGTCTATTAAAAATTATTAATTGCTCATGAAATGCTAATTTTTTATTTGCTCCAGGAAAATCGCAGTTGTCGGAGCCGGTTTAATGGGAGCAGGAATCGTTCAAGTAAGCATAGACAAAGGCTACAACGTAATCCTGAAAGATACAAATGAAACGGGTTTATACCGGGGTTTGGGTCAAATACAAAAAGGACTGAACAATGCTGTGAAGGCGAAGAGATATTCAAAGTTCGTGTCAAGCATTTCGGGGGCTCGCAAAGTTTCGAAAATATTTATAAATAATTTATCGTACGTTTCAGCGTTCAAAAAGACAAATATCTTGCACAATTGGATACGACTTTAGACTATAGTTCCTTTAAAAATGCGGATCTAGTGATCGAAGCTGTGTTCGAAGACATTGCGATTAAACACAAGGTGATAAAAGAAATCGAGGCAGTGATGCCGGATTATTGTGTGCTGGCAACGAATACATCGGCGATTCCTATTACCAAAATAGCTGCTGGAAGTAAACGACCAGATAAAGTAAGTGTATCGTGTTAGGAAATTTGGAAACGGTAAAAGTTTAATGAAACGTCGTTTAGGTGATCGGAATGCACTATTTCTCGCCAGTGGATAAAATGCAGCTATTGGAAATAATAACGCACAAAGGAACGTCGACGGAAACCATTAGAACCGCGGTTGATGTGGGTTTGAAACAGGGTAAAACAGTAATAACCGTGGGAGACGGTCCTGGCTTCTACACAACGAGAATTCTGTCTGCCATGTTGTCCGAAGCTATCAGATTATTGCAGGTAACATTTTCAATTTCCTTAACAATTGATCTTCGCAGAAAATAGATCGTAACGAACAATATGCTAATAGGAAGGTGTCCATCCATCGGATCTGGATGACTTGACCAAGAAGTTCGGATTCCCCGTCGGAGCAGCGACTTTATCCGACGAAGTTGGAATCGACGTGGCCGCGCACATAAGCGTTCAACTCGTAGAAGAATTAGGCGCGCGTTTCAAGGGAGGGAACGTTCACATTCTCGAAGATATGGTCAAATCTGGATTCCTTGGTAATTTCTCCTCATTCTTTTCTAACCAGTCCAATGCGAACGTATCTAACGAAGCTGTTACAAAATTTAGGGCGGAAATCCGGCAAAGGTGTGTTTGTATATGAAGCCAACAGTAAAAACAGAAACGTTAATCTGGAGGCATTAGATCTTTTGAAGAAATATAAACTCGAACCGAAAGGAAGTACCTCAGTAGAAGACCGACAATTAAGAATGGTCTCTCGATTCGTGAACGAAGCGGTACTTTGCTTGGAAGAAAATATATTAGCTAATCCCGTAAGTAATTTAAAAAAAATATATAATTAATGTCTTACCTTCTGACGAACGATGCAGCATTTTATCCACGTGTTCTTGCAGTTGGAGGGTGACGTAGGAGCTGTTTTCGGGTTAGGTTTCCCTCCATTCACCGGCGGTCCCTTCCGTTGGCTGGATGCTTACGGAGCCGGTAAATTAGTGAAGCAAATGGAAGAGTTCCAGAGTCATTACGGCGATGCCTTTAAACCGTGTCAAACGTTGTACGACATGGCGTCCGATCCGACCAAGAAGTTCCACAAATAATGGCCACGAGCTGAAATTGAACAGTTGAAGTTCGTGTTAAACTGATATCGATTGAAGTTTTGATATATAGGTATTCGCAATGTTGTCGCGGGAGTTAAAAATGTTATATTTTTTAATGTGTATACATGTTAAGACTGTTCCAACGATTTTAGACTTCCTTCAACAGAGATCAATGCAAGAGAGATAAATATGTATTTATTATAGGCATTTTTTTATACGATTTATAGGTATATCGAAATTTTAATATTTTCTTAATATGTGCATAGTATATAGTATTAAAGTTTATTTTTACAGAATAATAATGGAAGTGTAAACACCCGATGTATATACGTACAGACAATTTGGAATATAAAAGATTTTGATTTTTCGATTCCTCCGACTTTTTCTTGTTGCATGAGCGAATATTCCTATCGTCTTCTTTTGCGAATCTAACGGCGATAAAGATGCGTGAGCGTATAGTAATGAGCGGCTGATAAATGCATACGAATAAATTTATCGTCTAATTAACATTTTTTACTCGCTTTGAATCATTATGAAAGACGTAGGAGCGGAATTCTTGTTCTTGATGCAATGTCTAGGAGGTATTGCACTTTCAGGCGCTTGTTTATTTATGCGATTAAAAAAAAATTCAAGCGTTCCTTATTCCGCGACATTCGTGGTTGAGACAAATTTAACTTCCGCGGAGTAAACGCGATACCAGTTTAATCTAAAGGGTTTTATTTTTTATTATAATTCCGCGTGCGAACGAAAAGTAACACAGAAAATAAATTTATAAATAAAACAACAAAGCGTCTTTGATAACAGAAATCGTTCAATACTGCATTTCTTATCCTCTCTTTTTTTTTTAATTGTCTAAAAATAGATATGCAAAATGTTCTGTAATAGTTGATAACGCTAATCTTCATTCATATGGTAATCTTTAAATCGATGATTACGTTCGTTCGATCGGCACGAAGATTTTTGAAAAAAAAAAAAAATCGTAAATGTAATTATGATAATGTAAAATGTCTAGATGCAGTTTAACAAGTGAATTCGATTGTTAATTTTGGGGGTTTATGACGGTTTTTTGACGATGGAAAAATTTTAATAGTGTTTTGGATTTTGAACGATAAAGGTATATCTAAATAAAAGCAAACGAGGGTAATCAAGAGGACATTTTACGTCATCTACCGGTCCCACACCTGTTTGTGACATTTACAGCATTAAAAGAGACCGAGTCCTTGGCTGATGCAAGAAACCACAGGGTTTCGTGAGAAACCATTGACGGGAATCATGTTTTTAAGTTGACCTGTAAAGCTTTGTCCTGCGCTGGTTCGCGGAGACCAGGGATAGAAAGTTAGAACTCTACAAAAACATTCTCCGAACGCGAAAACGAACGGTTAAAACGCGTTGAAACTGAAACATGTTGAAATCCAAGCGTGCGGTCAACGTTGAACCGCCATATTTGGAGGGAATCGCGATTTTCAGCAATTCGATTCTTTTAGCGAATATGAACGATCGATATAAAATCTTATCTCGATCGATGGCATATACGATCCTTTTTCGCAGGTGGGCACCGTGATAATGCGGATGGTAGAATATTTCATTTCCCTTTTTTAAAATTGTTAAGATCGAACATGTTTTAGGTTTGTTTTCTGTTGATGCACCGGTGCAGTAGTGCAGAGTACATCATTTTCTCTCGGTTTTCCCTCGCATTAGTTCAGAACTACATAGTACTGTACCAGTTTCGTAATAGAAAACAAACCATTGACATGGCATATTTATGATGGTGTAGAAATTTTACCGAAAGATCGATCATCTTCGTGGTTAGGTTTGCAGGTTGAGTTAGATTTTTCTTGAAAGGACATTGACAGGGGTAAAAAGTCGCGAAAATTTTAATACATCCACGGATTTTAATCAACGGGAACGAGATCGTATCCACGCACTCGAACGCGATTGAGCTCTTTGTGCGATGCGTGATGGAAATTTTTCGCTTTGATATAACATTTAACCACGCTATTCAGCTCTGTTCAGCTCTCGTAGTCTGCGATTTATGTATATTCCACGTTTTCCGTGAAACCAATTATAGTGCGATTAGAACTGTCCGTACTCGATTTTTTCAAACGGGAAGTAACCGAAGTTACGAGTTGATGAACAGTTAAATCGATCAGAAAATCTAAATTCGCTCTAGTTCGATTTTCTGAAATCGATTTACATACATGTTCCTATAACAAGGTGAAGAAGTAATGTTTCTACCTGCATAGAATATCGTCGAGTACAAAAATTGAAAAATGTAACGAAATTATAATGCTTAAAATTTACTCGCAAGTTACGTTCAAGAGCCGTACTTACTCATAAGTATCTAAAAAATAAAGTCTACGTCATGAATCGACGATCCACGCTATCGTTCGAATAATCGATGCGCGTGTCAAGTTGTTTTCGAAGTTCCCGTCTTTTTCCTGATCGTGTCATCACGATGCATGACCTTCCGTATTACTCGTCAACTCTTTTGTACGTTTGAAAAAAATTCGCCGCAGTTTGCCATTACGTTTTGTCGTTACATAATTACGCAATTGTAACGAGCAGAGAAATGAGTCAAATGCAATCGCGTCGCAATAATTCATTTTCGATCAATATTTTCAAATACCAATTTGAAAGGGAAAAACCCCGCCAAACTATTGACGGTAAAAAATGGCTCGCGTTGGCATTGTAAATGACCCCAAACGTAATATTGTAACATGGCAATGCGAAAAATTCATGAGAACCAAAATAAAATCGTTTCATAAATTGGGTTTCGAATTTTATAATCTACGCATATAAGAAAAATAGTTTAGCTAAACAAACTCGCAAGGGTTTGATTTCCTTCATTAAAAACAAAAAAAAAAAAAAAAAAAAAAATGGTTGACAGTGAAAATTGTGGATCGTTATGTGCAACGATGACAGACATTTTAGGACATAAGGACAAAGTCGTGTGAGGAAAATTGCAATGTACACAAATTTTTACGAAAGTATATAAGTTGTTTAATTAATCTCTGATCTCGTAGAAAAATCATTAGAACTTATCTTTACAGGTAAGAAGTCTTACGATACCCAGACACAGGTTTGACTTAGGCACATATACATATACGTTCTTGGTGATTAACATGTAAAACTAGTCGGCGATAATGAAGACGGCAGAACATAAACGTTTTTTTTTTTTTTTTTTTTCATTCTGCGTATGTACATGATTCATAAAAACTGTTTTTGTTTTTTTAAATAAATACTCTTTTCTCGGTCAACGCGCTTATGCATCACAGATCACAGACACACTTAGGTACTTGGTTCACGGACGGCAAAAAAGCCTCGTTTTCATGACTTGTCACCGCTCCTCGTGGTCTTTCTGGTTTCCTTCCTCTTAAGTACGCCTCATGCTACCTCGATCCACGCGGTCAGGATGTTCGAGAGACACACGTTGTTGGAGAGGCAAGCGGCATCATCCATCGAGAAATCATGTGAATCCCCTAATCGCTCCGTCACGGAGGGGACGTCCCATACATCGCCGGCGCATCCAAACTTCAACGAGGTCGACGCATCCAATCTCCAACGACGTCGGCGTATCCAAATTTCGACGACGTCCACGATCCTCGTGATTAAAGCTTCATTCACAGCTTTAGGTACAATTTCAAGCACACCAGTGACTCCACGTCACTGTTCCCCGCGTTGCTTAAGCCGCCAGGCGCGGTGGAATAATTTGCTGCGCCGCCTGCGTGATCCTCGGCGCGATCATCGGGAGCAAACTCACCCTGAGCGGCGCGGACGTCACCTGGCCGACGGAAGCCTGAACCCCGGATCCGGCGACCGACGTGGATCTATCCCTGGCGTGTATTTTCACGTGCTTCGCTAGGTGATCGCTTCTCATGAATCTTCTTTGGCAGGCCGGACAGACGAACTTCTTCTCCCCTGTGTGCGTCCTCTTGTGTCTCGAGAGCTCGTCGCTCCTCGAAAATCGTCTGCTGCAGTCTTCGTGTGGACAGGAGAACGGCCGTTCTCCCGTATGGGTTCGCGTGTGCGCCTTGAGGTGCGACGATTTGAAGTAATTCTTGCCGCAACCTGGATGCTCGCACTCGTAAACGCGGCGTCTGGCTGCGGATTCCGGGATCGGCAAGGTTGTCGTCGTGGTGGTTGTGGGCGCGGTCACCAGGAGAAGCGGCGTTCGAGGGAGAACCAAGGGGGATCCCAAGAGTCCGGTGACCATGATGGGCGCTGGTTTCGGTGCTAAAGGATGCAATCTTGGCTGGCTGGTCTCGCGATCCGTGTTCTTGTTGTTCACGATGATCTCCTCCTTGCGTAGGCTCATTTTGAACTTCAGGCTCTTGAGAACATTCTCCGGTTCGGTGGTGCTGTGACGGGTGATTGACACGGACTGCGGTGCTCCACGCGGAACAGGGGTCGTTGGCGTAATCTTTGGCGTTAAGTTGGCAGGACTGTAGGTTCCGTCTCGATTCGCACGCATTATTACCGATACACGAGCAGGTTCTGGACTGGGAGGTGGTGTGCCGTCCAGGAGTAACTGATAGAAAAAAAAAAAAGATAGGGATCTTTTGAATTTCATTTTTTTCGATCAACGATAAGTTTCACAGGGGAAGAGAACATCTTTGAAAAATTAATGCAAGTGCCATCTATTTTATAACGTGGGTACTGATTAAAACATTTTATCATGCGAAGGTATAGTGAGTGCACTCGAAGGGTAAGCGAAGAGAACGATGCGAGAGAGTGAGTGCGGCGAATGGGGTCATCTTGCAAAACAACTCCATAAAGAAGTGTGCGCGCATGCGTGGACACATTAGAACGGCCCGATCGCTCGCGCGCGCGGATGGAAAAAAAAATCAAAAAGAGGAGATAGCGTGGCGCGCTTAAAATGCGCAGAAAGCCCCGTCGATAAGATGGTGTATTCACCTTGGCCAATTCACAGTGCTCCACGCGTTGCCGTTTTCGTAGGGGCTCGTCCTCCTCCGAGTCGGAAGGCTGAGGAGTCGGCGGCAAATTGGGTCTTGAGCCTCCATCGTCCGCTTTCTTCGCGTCGATCTCGGTGCTCTTCGCTTTTTGCAGAAGCTTCTCTCCTAGGAGTGCGGCGACGCTGAAGGAGGACTGAAGAGGCTCGACCTATAATAAAAAAGGAACTCTTTTAATAGAATGCGGGGAAACTTACGTAAATCGTTGGGCGAAGAAGCATTTAAAGGGAAAGGAGAGTGTAAATGGTTTGGATTGTTATGGGAAGGGCGGGTAGCAGGTAGAAGGTAGAAGCACCGAAGTCGCCAAGGATCGCTAAGGATCCCCAAGGAGCGGATTAGGAAAGTGGGACACGGGGGCAGGGCGGCTCCCGGTTCCCAGTTCGTATTTCGCGGGCGGCTGAACCCCGGATGGCGGCACTTTTAATTCCTCGCGATGCACTTACGTGTTTGAGCTGGGGCGAGGCTGGCGGCGACAGAAGAGTTTGATTCGTATCCATCGTTTCGCAAGTATGCACGGCGATGCGAGGGTGTAGAGACTCGTGAGAGGCTCGCCACGGGCGACGGTTTGAAACGCGAGCGTATAACGGGTGCGTGTAGCCTCCGCGAAAAAAGGCGGAAAGGGTTCGTAGCCGTTGAACGTCTGGTAACGCAATGAAGCTTTCTCAGGTCGGCTGGCCCGACACGCCGTGCCCGTTGTGTGCGTGATCATGCGGCGCGCTCCACCTCGACCAATCGTCGAGAGGGGCTCGCCGTGGCCGGCCAATCGGGGCAAAGTTGTCAGCCGACGACCGCGTGATCACGGGCGTGCTGTTCACGTGCTCGAAGTCTGACTGAGGCCGTGATCATGACGTCAGTCCGCGTGGCGCGCTCGCTCGATACGTCATGGTATCGCTGCGCTACCCGAGCGTCACGCAGACAAGAGGCTTCAACCCTCCTACACCTTCTTTCAAAGCGGTTGATCCGCGTTTCCCCCCTCCGGGTGCCCCGGTTCCAGGCTTCGCTTCCTACGACGTGACCTCGACGCCGCGACGGGGACAACGGAACACGCGGCGCGGATGCATCGCGAGACACGCCGAGCCCCCGAATCGACGCCGTTTCGCCACCTTTGTCCCTTCCGTCTCCCCACCGATTCGAGCGTTTCGCAAGTCCACGCTGACTTCGGCTCGGGCAAACGACCGTCCGCGTCGTCCACGCGACGGTTTCACCGAGGTTTACATCGTGGACCGAATAAATTTCATGAGACGCAGTGTTCGATGCATGTATATAGGCGTTCGGAACAAGAATCATAACTTGTAAACTAAGTAATTTTCAACCTAGATACTCTAATACTTTTTTAAAGAGAATACAATACATCGATTAGTGTATGAAAAATATACAATTCCATTTTTAAAAAATTGAGATGATATCAATTTTCTATTAAATAAAATGTTTTTTGGAAATATTTACTATTGCAGTGTGAAAAAATAATATTTTTCTAACCCCCTAAATTACCCTTTAAAATCGCGATAAATTAGGGGCTTAGAAAAATATTATTTTTTCGCGATACAAGGTAACAATATCATAGTTACTGTACTTATTGGATTAACAAGATCGTAATCTTTATTTTAGCGAAGAAATTGCTTTCGAAAAACGTTCCTATTTTGAATTATAGCGGTTTATAGCTTAAATGTTTATAAGTTTTTTTAAAAAATGGTTGAGTTTTGGACCCAAGTCATATAGAAGTTTTTTGTTTGTTTTTACACGATCTATCACCCCTTCAAAGCTTTACTATACTGTCCCAAACACCCTGTATAAACAAAACTCAAATATATTTTATAATGTCAAAAAATTAATTCAAAGTTGAAAAATGTGTAATTTTTAAAAAATCCAATTTCTCAAAAACTGAGGGTGATGCAAAGAAATGGATTTCAGATTCGTATAATATACAATATGAATATAATGAATATCGGAACACAAATTGGCTGTTGGACAGTGTTATCTGAATCACAATTATTCCTATTTTGTATTATCTAGGATTTCAATTAATTAATGCACTAGATATAAGAGTGCAGTGGGAATCTGAATAAAACTCGAACTATGATTTAATAACGTTCTATTCATCATTATCATATTATTTTATTAATATCAATTCGGTTAATTGAGGTATCTACTAATAGACATGCAGCAACTAAATTTGAAATAATGTATGTTTAATTTTTTAAATATTATACAATGAATTTATATTTGGTATTTTACATATTTTTACATTTCTGGGCTTCCTTATAGATTTTCGTAATTTCGTAACATCAAAATTGCTATAAATGTATAAACATCTAGTCTAGTTATTATTATTCCAATAGAAAATATTTAATAAAAGTATATGTGTTTCTTTATTCGAATCGTTGTCTGGTCAAAATGACCAGCTCCCCTTTTTGAGTTTCATTCAAGTTTGCTATCAGCGCATCAAATTCGCTGTTTTAGTTATAAAATTTGTGAAAGTTTAAAAAGTGGAGTTAATCACTTTCGTTTCTAAACGACGCATTTATAAAGTTTTAAATATACACATTTCCAATTACATTTGGAGTTAATTTTTTAAATGCCGTGGTAATAAAAACTTAGGGTAAGCAAGCCAGAAGATGAAACTATTTAGTTGATTCCAACATATGTATTAAGGTTTTGCTAAGAAATATTTGTTTCATAAATAAAATTCAAAACTGTGTACAAAAAAAACGTATAAATTTCAAGAAACAATTAGTTGTATGTAATAGAATTAATTTTTTCGCATACGAAAAACACTTATTGAAAAAGTTAGATTTCTGACACAACAAACGATTTTTCTTTAAAACGAAGAAACGATACGATCACTTAAAAATCTAGTTTTTTAATAATTATCGATTAATTTAAAATCGGTCGATCTACTGAGTACCATTTATCTACTGGAAGTTCTTGGTAAAACAAGTTCCTCTAAAAAAAAGTAAAGCTCCTAGGTAAAAAGAGAACTCTAAAGAAAGTTCTTGGTAAAAAAAATTGAAAACCGCTGGTGCAGATCATTTACAAGCGTGGGGCACGGTTGAAGTACCCTTGAGGACGCGAGCCAATTCGTAAATTTGCGACAGTCATTGTAGAATTCTACATATATACATACTTCGACGCGTGCGGAATCCATCGTTCAACAGTTTCCTTCGTTCGTTTCTCTTTGAGGAGGAAAATCGCTCGAATCGGTTTTTCTACGAACTCGACGCACCAGTTTCTTCCGAGACAAGTCTAGACGTTTGATGGCCGTCGTTGATTGGTTTATTGCGTCTGTGAATCGCGGCCGCGGAGCTTTTCGCGCGTCGGATCGGCGCGAACGGCGAGGGTCGCGGGCAACTGAAAAATCCGGGTAGGCGAGGTCGCCGGGAGGTCGGATTTCAACGAGGAAGCATTCTGGCGCAGTCTGCCGTTAAATATATATATCGGCCGCCCACTTTGCCACCGGTTAATTCGAATCCAGCTCGAGCGACGCTGGTCTTTGACTCCTCGCCGCCTCCTCCTTTTCCGTCGCTTCCTCTTGCGCCCGCCGCGGGGAACAAATTGCCTCGTTGGACGCGCGGCTGATCGATAGCCGGCCGAGTCGTTCGCCCGGAATTATCTGGAGTCGAGGATTTTTTTCGGAAGCGCGCGCTCGCTGATAGAATCCCGGCGCACATATTAACTTCAGTGTTATTGGCGGAGTCGAACCGTTGCGAAACACTTGAAACGCGAAAACAAATCTCACCGCGTCGATCGGCGTACGAGGAAAAAAAAAAAAAAATAGAAATAGCAATTCCTCTGCTAAATTTGTCCTCGATAAGGTTGATTCGTGAAATTTACTGCCACGAGGAATCTTTCGGGGCCGCGAAAATCGAGCGAGTCGCGGCGATGCACGCTCCGTCGTATCACGCCACTGGAGTAAGATGGAGTCGCGAGGAGATAACCGATAGTTACGCTCATAAACAACGGTCTGACAACTGGTGTTTATTACGCTTCAATTAATCTAATCACCTGATACATTGTCTTCGGTCCAGTTTCTCACCTTGAGGACGCGCCCATTACCGAGAATCATTTTCTGCGTGAACACCTTCTCCTACGACCTTCGCGACCTTCTTAGCATCCGCACGCAGCCTTGATGCGCCTGTACAAACGGCGATTACCGGAGAGACATCGATCGATTTTCACCGGCGATACGATTCGTACGTGACCCAATTGCGCCAAGGGAGGGCAGCTACGCAATTATCAATTTTATTCAATTGCCACGCGGTTGGCCAGTCGCTTGGGCAACATTTCGCGCCCGGAGTTTGCGAACTTCATCTTAAGCTGCCCTGCAAGGATCTAAAGAATTTTGTAGATAAGATATTTTTTATTTTGAGAAGATGAAAGGAGAAGGGAAAGGACTAATCCTTAAGTACACTGCGTACTTTGTAGAGTTGTCATATATATATATTTTTTTAATTTATTTAGTTTCTATTTTAACGGGCTGCACAGTCTTTATCATACTATATGTACAACATAGAATTTCTTTTTCCTTGGTTTTCGTAGTGATTTTTTGGTATTTTTGTAATAAACAAAACTGTAAACCTAATCAGTTTGGAGCTTTGTATACATATATGTTTTTGATATACTTTAATTAAGTAATACAATTTTTTTAATTCACTCGAAAATACAGTTTGAGTCAATTGCGAAGTAAACTTCTCGAGAAATTCCAATGTGGTTTTATTTTACAAATTTATTTTATACACAACTCTTTTCAAAACATTAAGAGATCTGTCACTACAATTGTTTTCTATGTACATTGCTTGTTACTTTTATTTTACCCGTTAATAAATTCATATACAGTGTTTAGAAAGTCTGGAAACAGTCAAATATTTTGAACACGGAACATTTTTGAGAAAAATGTTTTAGAGCAAAGTTTTAAGGTTTTCAAAATTTGATTGAATAGTCGTATTCGTTTAACTTTTAGTGGAGAAGTCAAGGTCACGTCAAGGTCAACATAATTTTTTTAAATGGAATACCCCATTTTTTATTAAGCAATGTTAAAGCTGACGGTGAGATCTTTTTTTATCGACCTTCGGGCAAGGTCATATAGGTTGTATATATTCTTTTTAATTAACAAACGATCGAGAAATTTCGGGAGTAAAATCAAACATTTGAGTTTGAACACTTACCATTTTTCGAAAAATAATTATTTTGGTTTCATTGTAGTTTGATCAATAACTATAAGTGTATAAAATAAAACCACATTGGAATTTTTAATTTCGAACTGAAGGGCAGATATCATGTCAACCGTAATTTCGCGATGCGTTGAGTCTGCGGTTTATTCCAACTGTATTTTCGAGTGAATTTAACCGATTGTATTACTTAATAAAAGTATTTACTAATACAAAACCATTTCGAACCTGAGAATCAATTTTTAATCTCCAAACATATTGCATCGATCGAAATGTTTTTTTTTAATTGATAGGATTACGATTGACAAATAATACTTTGCAGATTATTTCACTGCAAACAATTTTCCAAGAAAGATATTTATATACATAAAATAAAAAATTTGTAAGTTTTGTAGAAAATAGGTTTTCATAAAAAAGAATTGTATCTTATTTGTAGAAAGAGATACAAGTTTTAATTAAATCTCATGAAAAAAATATACCCGAACAAAATTTGAGAAAATATACTCATTTTGCAGCGTGAAGAAAGTGGAATTTTGAAGTTTATTCAATGATGTTCTCCGATGTCGTTTCTTTTAGATAAGATTCCTTTTTCATTTAAAAAAAAATGCTACTAATTGAGGCAGTTAATTAATTTTAACGCCAACCTTCCTCAACAAGCATGGAAACAGTAAAGTAACAGTTGGATCCACCAGGAACGTGCAGATTCTGTGACAGAATTTCCGTCAGACTCCGCGGCGTACTCGAGGATTAAGATTCTGAAGATCATCGTGACGAAATTTTCCCGGCGTACCGAAGTCTGGAGGAAAAACATCCACGTCATAACCGGCTTCGAAAATGAAGCATCCTTCGGTTACCTAATCGCGCTCGGCGCAGGTCGATTTATGATCGCTCGTGCTTATCAATGCGCGGCTGGAACGCCTTCGCCGACGATTCATTAAGGACGTCGACCGTCGATCGCGTCAACGCCGAAAACAAACGGCGGTCCGGGTCTCGGCAGGTTGGAGCGATCGATGGATCATCCCGCGTCGCGTCGGCTTCTACGTGGTTCTCCGCGTGAACCCATCGGTTTTTTTTTTTTTATCACCGGTTCTAGAGCGTGCCGCGTTATCACGCGTCGAGCAATCGCGTGGAATATTACTATGTAAATTCTTTCTTCCTCGATGCTCCTCTGCCTTTAGTAAATTTGATTTTATCGCCCCGGAATCTCCCTCCCCTCCCCGCTCCCGTTGCATTATCGTCGCGGCTGCAATTTATGTCGGCGCTGCGATTAGAAAATTCGATAGCCGCGAGTGCCGGCGCGCCTGTTTACGTCTCCGCGAGTCTGCCTCCGAAAACGCGCAGAACGCGAATCGCGTGGCGTCGATCCTCGCGGCTCGACGCGGGTTTCGTAACGGCGTAATCGCGAATTTTTACCCACGGTCTCGTCCTACCCCGCCGCGCCTCCTTATCGTCCGTTCTCTCGTGTAAATGCACCCGACAATTCCACGGTCTTTAATTAGCCTCAATATCGATTCCCGTGAGCAGCACGCGGCGCCCGGCCGATTTGACGAATCGGCCGGCTGAAGGCGTCCACGCTAGACAACAACGGAATCATTCATCCAGCTCGTGATCGACGCTCGTGCTCGCGCGCCGCGTTTATCGCGGGCCGCGGGTGCTACGCCGTTTCGCGTCGCGCCGGCGAAAGTGTCGGTGACTTTGTTTTCAACGCCGTTCGAAGTAACACCCCGGGGGACGATTACCCGGAGGCGGGACGACGAAGGTGGAAAAGTGTATCGTGCTGGACCCCCGGGTTCAAAACATTCGTAATCGCTGTCGGCGGAATTTCCACGGCTCCCAGGGCCGCCCAAGGCCGAACCGACGACCTTTCTCGGTCCTCTCGCGCAACTCGTTTCGCAACCGCGAATTGAGGAATTTTTTTATACTGGCGGCGCAGTTTTTAGGTGTTCTTTAATCAGTTGTTTAAAGAAAGATATACATTGTTTGGAATTGAGACGCATATACAGGGTGTTTCGCAATTCGTGGGAAATCTCCGAGATACAAGTACTAGACACGAAAACAATAAGAAAAGTTCTTATACAATATTCTCGGAAATGGTTAGTTTATTAGTTACACGCGGTTTTATATTTCGCAAAGGCACATAACAAAGGCTCATCCCCTGTAAGGTCAGTGACCGCGATTTGGGCCCCTGCATCGTGGAGAAGTATCAGTTGTGTCACATTCGTCATCATTTCAATTTGTAATTACAAAATATGTGACTTTTTCATTCGAAAAAACATCTCATTCCAAAACACGTTGCGAGTCGCCGGGGCCCACTTAAGCCCAGAGATGCCTGGGCCTTTAAGCGCGGTCACTGGCTTTAAAGGAGATGAAGCAGTGTTACGTCGGCATTTTACGAAATGTAAAACCACATGTAACTAATAAACTAACCATTTCCGAGAATACTGCATAAGAACTTTTCTTATTATTTTCGTGTCTAGTACATGTATCTCGGAGATTTTCCATGAATTACGAAACACCCTGTATACTATTAGGACAGATTTATTAAAATTTTATGTGTCTAGAAACTGTAAATTTTGCGTTGATTTCGTGTTGTTGATAGCCCTAAAAGGGGGAGTGTCGATAAGGCCCTTTTTTTGCCCCAGACCGATTCTTCTTAAACTTGGCAGAAATAATGCCCCCCATAGGCCACATAATTCCTCAAAACCGTTTATCGATAGGCCACTTTATTTCGGAGAACTGGGTGCCTAAACTTTTTAGATTTACATGGGATTTTGTACACCTCAGGATTCATTGCTGCATTTCTTACTGTTCCCGTTTCACCCCAGTAATGCCACTTCGTCAAAAACTGTGCATATATATAACCTATAAAATATGTAATCCGGAATATCCTAGTCGAGTGCGCACATACCTAACGCGCAGCTTATATGGAGGGAGGTCTATGAGGCCGTTTTTTCAACCAACACCGAATCTTCTCAAACTCGGCAGAAATAATGCTCTACATAGGCCACATAATTCCTGAAAACCGTTTATCGATAGGCCACTTTATTTCGGAGAACTGGGTGCCTAAACTTTTTAGATTTACATGGGATTTTGTATACCTCAGAATTCGTTGCTGCATTTCTTACTGTTGCCGTTTCACCCCAGTCATGTAACTTTGTCAAAAACTGTGCATATATATAAGCTATAAAATATGTCAGCCGGAAGATTCTAGTCGAGTGCGTACATACAGAACGCACAGCTTATATTTAAAGATTTTACCCTTTCTGACTCTGGTTATTGGGACGGGGGCCGAACCCGACATTCTCGCACATTGGCGCGGCTGAGGTGTTGCGTCTGGTCGTAAAAACAGACCCTTTTTGAGTGTCTGCAGGTAGAGATTGCTTTTTTCTACACGGGCTATTCGCTATACGCGTCCTTGCGCATCCGCGCACCTAAAAATAGACGTTGCGGATGTAGTATGAAAAAGAGGGCGCGCAGTTTCCGCGTAAGGTCATTCGAAAGGTCCGAACACGAGAGGCCCAGTTAATTGGAAAGAAGCGCTCGGACGAAGAAAAATAAAATACGCTTTAGAAAAAAGAAGAACACGCCTTCAGTTAATCACCCTTCAGGTTTAAACGCGTGAACGTTGTAAAGGACGGGCTATTTTATACATAAAGAATAGAAAAACATAAAGAATAGTGAAAAACTGTGAAGTTAAAAAATAGAATAGAATTGAGGAATCAGCAATCTACAATCTACAACATCAATCAACTACAACAGGCATGCTCAACTGGGCGGTTGGCGAGTACGGGTACTCATTTCGACCCGCGATCGAGGCGCGAGTCAGCCTGTGAGCAGTCCTATAGGTGGTATATTTTGGGTGGGGAGAGCAACATTAGTGTGTGTGCGCGGACTCGTGTCGTAGCTACGTTGGAAGAAGCGGTGAACCCACACTCACTAAGCGCTCACCCCACCCAAAATATACCACCGATAGGACTGCTCACAGACTGACTCGCGCTTCGATCGCGAGGATTCTATTCTATTTTTTAACTTCACAGGTTTTCACTATTCTTTATGTTTTTCTATTCTTTATGTATAAAATAACCCGTCCTTTACAACGTTCACGACGTTTAAACCTGAAGGGTGATTAACTGAAGGCGTGTTCTTCCTTTTTCTAAAGCGTATTTTATTTTTCTTCGAGCGCTTCTTTCCAACTAACTGGGCCTCTCGTGTTCGGACCATTCGAATGACCTCACGCGGAAACTGCGCGCCCTCTTTTTCATACTACATCCGCAACATCTATTTTTCGGTGCGCGGATGCGCAAGGACGCGCATAGCGAATATCCCGTGTAGAAAAAAGCAATCTCTACCTGCAGACACTCAAAAAGGGTCTGTTTTTACGACCAGACGCAACATCTCAGCCGCGCCAATGTGCGAGAATGTCGGGTTCGGCCCCCGTCCCAATAACCAAAGTCAGAAAGGGTAAAATCTTTAAATATAAGCTGTGCGTTCTGTATGTACGTACTGGACTAGAATCTTCCGGCTGACATATTTTATAGCTTATACAGGGTGTAACAAAAATGTTGCAGTTCCTTGAAAGGGGTAATTCCTGGGGTGATTTTAAACAACTTTTTCCTTAGCGAAAATGTTGGGTGAGGCTTTGTTAACGAGTTATTAACAAAAACCCCCGACCAATCACAGTACGAGTACAGTGGACGAATTTTAGCGCGGGCTCCAGCTGTGAGTAGTATTGGCCCGTCATCGTCCGCGCCATCATTAATCCGCTGTACTCGCTCCCCGATTGGTCGGTGTTTTTCGTTAATAACTCGTTAACAAAGCCCCACCCAATATTTTCGCTAAGGAAAAAGTTGCTTAAAATCACCTCAGGAATCATCCCTTTCAAGGAACTGCAACATTTTTGTTACACCCTGTATATATGCGCAGTTTTTGACAAAGTTACATGACTGGGGTGAAACGGCAACAGTAAGAAATGCAGCAACGAATTCTGAGGTATACAAAATCCATGTAAATCTAAAAAGTTCAGGCATCCTGTTCTCCGAATCAAAGTGGCCTATCGATAAACGGTTTTCAGGAATTATGTGGCCTATGTAGAGCATTATTTCTGCCGAGTTTGAGAAGATTCGGTGTTGGTTGAAAAAACGGCCTCATAGACCTCCCTCCATATAAGCTGCGCGTTAGGTATGTGCGCACTCGACTAGGATATTCCGGATTACATATTTTATAGGTTATATCTAGTTTTTGACGAAGTGGCATTACTGGGGTGAAACGGGAACAGTAAGAAATGCAGCAATGAATCCTGAGGTGTACAAAATCCCATGTAAATCTAAAAAGTTTAGACACCCAGTTCTCCGAAACATAGTGGCCTATCGATAAACGGTTTTGAGGAATTATGTGGCCTATGGAGGACATTATATCTGCCAAGTTTGAGAAGAATCGGTCTGGGGCAAAAAAAGAGCCTTATCGACACTCCCCCTTTGGGATCATTCTGTAAATAAGGGAAGCAAGAATTTTTCATTTCAGTTTAAAAGATTTAATAACTATGAATAGACTAAATAGTCGCATTTTTCTGTAAAGTACAATTTTTACAAGTAAAAATAAAGAATTGGAACTTGAATGATAGTATGTTCAATTTTTTAAACATTCTAGCTTGAATTATATTTCTGGTATTTTGTATAACTTGGCGAATGTCAACAAATTCGTAGATCTATTGCATACTTATAATTAGTAATGTTATAAATGCGTAGTTAAATGTGTTATTAGTAGACTGCGGATGTTTATGCATTTATGGCAATTTTAAATGTACTAAAATGCATAAAAATGTGCATAGCTGTAAAAATACATGAAATATCAAAAATAAAATACATTTCATGATATTTAGAAGATAAAAGAGATTTTTATTTAAGTTGGTTCTCTTTTTCTATGGCATTGAAAATATGAATTTGCATAAACATCCGCAGTCTAGTTATTAGTAAGTATTGTTATAAATCGGTTGCAGATCGCCAAATCGATTTTTGGTCGTCTGGCGACTTGTGTGCAAAGGCTCAAAATAATAAAATGAAAGAAACAAAAAGAAAGAAATCGATTTTTTGATCCCTGCATAGTAGAAAAACCGCTTAATTATGCGGCGGTGGATGTCGCTGAACGCAGCGCGCATTTTAAAATTATTCGCGGACATGCGGAGGCACGCGCGCGGAAGCGAGCGGAGAAATATTGCTTGGTTCGCGCGTTTATAATCTTGGACGTAAGTACTTATGTACATATACGTACATACAGAATCGCGCTTTTGAAATTGACTCGCGGGTCAATGATTCGCCCGTTGACCTCGTTCGCGTCTAAAAAAGAAAACTTCTCTTCTCCAGATGAAAGAAAGGAACGTTTCTGAAAACGCTTTCGAGCTCCTCGATAAAACTAGACAACTAGAAGCGAATCAGATTCAATGGATTCTATTCCGCGGTCGAATTCTGTTTATAGCTTCTATAGTATTGTGCGAGGAGATAAACTAGCTGCTGTAAATCGAGCTATTTTGAGCCGCGACATAATGCAGGAAACGGCGCTCGATGCTCCCGACGAAACGACGTTTATCCACGGACACGCGTTTATCAGGTGTTAGGCGTGATTCTTTGTTCGAAAGTCAGCCGAGGCTCGTTCGATCTGCGAAGGCTCGTCGCGGCATCGTCATTGACTTCGTTCATGGGCTTCCTCTGCGTCATACGCGGTTTTATTCCCGCAATGCTGCACGCAGAATTACTCGGCATTAATTGCACCTTAAAAAGTACTGCGATCGCAACGGAGCACCTCGTTATCGGCACGTAATTAAAAATAATGCATAGCCTGGACACGTTACGCTCTCTGTAATTCCCATTTTCCCGTCGGCGTCTATTTTTCTTTTGTTTCTTCACGCATCGGCATCATTGTTCTACGATATTTATTGTTTCCTAAGTAATGACTCGATTTTTCAATTTTGATTATGAAAATCTTTAAATTTTCAACTTGAACTCTTCAATTTGGAGTTTTCTAACTCTTCTAGTTTTTAGCTTTAAATATTCCAATTTCTAATTTCTATTCTTCTTTTAAATTTTATTTAAAAAAAGTGTTAAATGTAGAAAATCCGACTTATTAGACCTTTCTTCACTTATTTATCGAAATAATCCAGAAACAGTAAATTCATAAAATAACAATATTTAATTAAGTTGGTCAATAAATTCATGCAGTTTTTATTTCCTACAAAAAGCACAAAAATCTGTAATTTAATAATGAATCGCGATTCGAAAGTGAACAACATTTAGAAGCAAAAAAATAATAGAAAGCACTCGAAATAATAAGAATAATAGTAAATTTAAATATTACATTTAAAAGAAATCGCATGAACTTATTGGACAATCTAATTACTTATAATCAAGGCCGGCGCAAAGTTTTCGAGGCCAGGTTCAAACATTTTATATACCTGATTCACCTAATAGCTTAAAAAATCATGAACTGCACTTTTTTCAAGATTCTTTTAATTTATAACTTTTTATAACGAGCTGAACTCGCCTTGTGCCGGCCCTGCTTATAATAATTTGTATATAAAAAAAATGCTGAAGCCCCTAGTAATTTGGGTCAGGATTTTTGGATTCTCAACCACAGTGCTATCGTCCTTTGCCTGACCTTCGACCAACCATCCGCTGGAATGATAAGTATCTTACAGATGAACGCGGGGCTTGTTTGCGTACAAAGAGATTATCGTTGGGAATTTTATCGAGTTGTTTTTCGGCAACGTCCCCGAGACGGCCTTCGCTCCAGAACGCTATTGGGTCGTTCGGAAGCCCGCACGTTACGGTTGTAACTCCGCGTGTAATTACGCGTGCGTGTAACACGCCTGGAAGCCTGTACATACGGTACTGGAGATCGTGAGGCGTGTTCCGGTGTTAAACGGGTCAGAGCCCTTCAGAGTATCGCGTAAACACGGACGGCGCGGTTAAAAATACCTTCGATGGATACACACTTTGTACAATTAGTGGAAAAAATTTGATGAGGAGAAATGCTCATTACCCACTGAAATACATAAAATACAATATACAGGGTGTTCCAAACTCAACTCGGGAGCCGGAAATGGAAGATAGAAATGGTGATAGAAAAAAGATTATTTGTGCCCATAATTATGAAAGTGGTTTAAGTCATATAAAAAAAAAAAAAAAAATTACATTGAATAAATTTAGTTTAAAATAATGTGGTGTGAAATAACTGATAAACTCATTTTTTTAAATTTTGAGTTAGACCACTTTCATAATTATGGGCACATTTGATCAAATGAGTCTGAAATATTTATACCTACGTTATTAAATACAGGGTGTCCCAAAGTCGACGCGGTAGCCGGAAATGGGAGATTCCTGGGGTGATTCCAAACAACTTTTTCCTTTATAAATATGTCCTCCGAAGCTTTGTTAACGAGTTATTAACGAAAAACATCGGCCAATCAGAGAGCGAGTACAGCGGATTAATGATGGCGCGGACGATGACGGGCCAATACTACTCAAAGCTGGGGCACGCGCTGAAATTCATCCACTGTATTCGTGCTTCTATTGGTCAGTGTTTTTTGTTAATAACTCGTTAACAAAGCTTCGGAGGACATTTTTGCAAAGGAAAAAGTTGTTTAGAATCACTCCAGCAATCCTTTTCGGCTATTACACTTTGTTTGGGACACCCTGTATATATTTTTTTATGTATACAGGGTGTTTGGGATAGTATTGCAAAGATTTGGAGGAGTGATAGATCACGTGAAAACAAACAAGAAACTCTTTTATGACTTTGGTCCGAAATTCAACCATTTTTTTAAAAAAGTGTCAAACATTTAAGCTTCCAATCCCTATAATTCAAAATAGAAACCGCGGTTTTAGAATGGTTTTAGACGGTAATTTAGGGGGTTAGAAAAATACTATTTTTTCGCGATATAAGATAACAATATCACAGTTACTGTACTTATTGGATTAACATGATCGCAATCTTTATCTTAGCTAAGAAATTGCTTACGAAAAACGTTCCTATTTTGAATTATAGGGGTTGGAAGCTTAAATGTTTATGACAGTTTTGTTAAAAAATGGTTGAGTTTTGGTTTTGGACCAAAGTCATATAGAAGTTTTTATCACCTCTCCAAATCTTTCCAATACTATCCCAAACACCCTGTATATTAGTGGGAATGGGCACTTTCCCTCATCCAATTATTTCCCTAGGGGCAAGAATCAATGTCACGGATTGTACATACGCGTGTCTCCACCTCGTGTTTGTTGTCGTTTCGCACCCGGCGCCCGCGGTCCGCTTCTAACCTGTTCGAAACGCTTGAACCTCGAAGCTGTTGCGTCGCACGGAAATAGAATGTATCGGTTCGCGGCGACGGGAATCGTCACTGTCTTCGGCTTGTTTGCGTTCGGAGAACCGGTGCTATCTCGAAAAGTGCACTCGACGAACGGTACTCGATGTTGATTTTTCTCATAATCGGTTGGGAGATCGGGAGAACACGGATGACTTCGAACCCGGCGAAAATAAGCGGCGAAGATAAAGCCGTTCCGTGAAAACGTGAGATTGCGGACAGTTGGAGAAATATGTATTAATTTACCTTTTGTGATAACTTTGTAGCAATGATTGTCTCCCGGTGACTGGCAGATTTTCACGGTGCGAAAAATCGCGGTGTCAATTGGTACACCTATGTAGTGGTTAATGAACTATTATGTAACAGTGTTTTCACTTTTGTCTAATAGTCGTGTGATCGATTCGTAAAGAGTTTTGTTTACTTTTTATTTAATCGGTTTTTGTTTATGTTTTGTACGAGATTAGGTTTGTATTTTGATGTGTACCATCGCAGAGGTACAGACTCTCGATATAGGCTCTTCTGATTATTTATTCTTGATAGTCTTTCTTTTTCTATAGGCTCCTTAGCTACACAGGTATACTTGATTTATGTATATTTATGATGAACGAGTCAGATGTTGTGGTTTCCTGTTACTTAGTTTGCAAATTTGTATGTTTAGAGCACAGATGAATTCTGATTATTGGGCTCTCAATTATCTAATTTTCATTATCCAGGATTTTAATTATTTAATAGTAAGGTATAAGTTTAATAATAGTTAGTTATAAGACTGTAGTCGAATTTCAAGTACAATTTGAGGTATGATTCAATAATAGTGTAGTAAGTAATTATTGAAATTTTACGTTGCAAACAGCAATTTGGTTAATTGAGGTTCTACTGTAATTAGAAGCTGGAAAGGAATTTTCGTCGATACGCACGGTATCTGCTGCTACCACGAACAATTCTGTTTTGATCACCGACTGGGAGTAGGAAATGTTTCCTGAAGTTATATTTCACCGCTGCAGATGTCGCTAAAGAACCTTTAAACTTACCAATCGATAATCTACAAATAATTTTTATTAAATAAAACATTATAAAAAGTATAATAGAAAATTAACAATGCCATGAATTGTCTTTTTTACTTATAATTAGCTAAGACTTTTTCATTCCTCTTGTATTATCGAATCCTGAATACTTTACTACAGGTTTTCGTACTGATTCCCACATTCTGTATAATTATCGTCAAAAACTTTAGAACCACTTACTTGGACTTCAAGAACCATAAATAATTATAGTTACATGTAAAAAATAAATAAATTATAAATAAGAATGCTGTATTTTTTCCGTTGTAGGATTGTGATCTTATGAAGAAAAAAGTCATATTCCTTAGGGTTGAATTATAATAGTAGGTGCATAAAGAGATGTCAAGCACTTGTAAAAAAATATTCCAAATCAGGTAGGTAACTCATTATTAGTACCGATTGATACACAATTATTTTTTATGTACACTTTGTCACTAAATTCTACACATAGCATGTAACATTTTATACCAAATTAAAAAAAAATACCGAATTTTTTTTCTGTAGCATTATGATTTATATTTATGTATTGCCTATTATACATTCATTTATGTAATGCAGTATGTATGTACAATTATCTACACAAAACGTAACTAACCTTAATTATTACATACAGTTTAACACTTTTTCAGTGTTTTCCAAATTTCTGTATTTTGAAAAGTATTATACATTTATGCAGGCTATATACATTTTTGCGAATAATTTTAAAGTTACTAAGATATATTTTCCAAATTTGTATGCGTCTGCAATATTGACTTGTAAATTTCATAAGAGTCAGTTTAATGAATACTACAGTTTTCTCAAATATTCCTAATTTTAACATAAACATTTTAGTACTGATACTATTATTACACATATTCTACTTTTTGAAATATTTGCATTTTTGGAGTACACATGGACTTTTGTGACTGACTGTACACATAATTTTTAACAGATGTTTTACATCCACTTAAAAATGTCATTGAAAAGAAGTAAAAACATACGTAAACAAATATTATCATGAACTAAGTATTTTTCCAAGAATCTAACATATCTATGAACGACACCCTGTAAAAAGAAGTTACATGCATGTTTTTTGTTATAGTTATAATATAAACCCATGTCCACACTAAAGAAATAGCAAGGAATTTTATCAAACTTTATTGATGTTCCATGTATTTAACCCAAGATTACTAAACTTAAATTAGTATTACTCTGATTATTGTACTCATTATTCTTCACTTCGAAATAAAAACATGTATATTTCTTATATTTCTTTCATTTATTACAAGCAAAATACAAAAAGGCGTTATTAGTCATTATTTAAAAAATAAAAAATCATACAAAGACTATATTAGACGAATATTTAGTGATCTAGGGTTAAAAAAATTCACCCCTTATTTCTCGTCATTTCTTCAGTACAAATATAACTTGAAACGTGTTTTAAAACAAAAGTAGCAACAAAAGGTGACAAAAAACTCGTTGTTGTCTCACTCTGACACATGTTTACCATTCTCCTATATAGTTTCTTTTTCTAAAAGCATAAAAATAAATACAAATCCTAATTAGAGAAAGGAAAAACTACAATTTCCCCATAAAAGAACCGACAAAAATAGTCAACAAAGGAAAAAAGATAATCAATTTCAGATAGTCACGTGATACTATACTTCACGCCCCTTTATCTAGCTTATAAATATACTTTCCCTTTCGCTTCTTAGATGTTACAACGTTTAGAGTAGTCTAAACCAAAATATTGCTGCAAATCTCTCCTCGCCTGTTATCCTATCGTCATCCTCCAGAGTTCCAAAAACTTGAAATTACTTATTCTTTAGGGATTTGTCAAAATAAATTTTGATTCTTTTGAGTGGGATATAATCTATTGGAACGAAGCATAATTACAAACGAACTTAACTAACAGCCAAGTTCGTTTGATCGTAATGAAAGTGCAAAGTAAAAATAAGAAGCCATGATTCCCGGTACAGTACCGCCACCTAGGATATTCGTAATCTCTGCCGGTAACCGGGTCGTTCAAAATTTCCCGCTTCGGGAATCGGAATGCGCGCAGTGGGCGGTGCCAGTTCCCTTCTCCCGTAGCCCCACTCCGATTCGAGGAGTCACGCCGCGTCCGTGGGAGTGGGGGTTGTTTGGCACCGCGTGTGTTTAGTTGCTCGCTGACAGCGGCCGCGGTAGGAGCTGTCGTGGTGCGTGTACGCGTTCTTCGTCGGGGCGGTTGTGCGTGGAAAGAACGCGAAACCCGGGTCGTCGAAACGCGACCGATATCGAATCGGTGTCAAAAAGAAAGAAAGGAACCCGGGGGGCGACCGGAGGAAAATCGTGCCTCGCGGTGGTACAATTATATTTGGGGGGTGTTTGAAACGTTTTTTTTCTGTTGTGCCTGCAAAAGTGTTTCACGCTTGTTTCGTTTCTCGTCCTGGCTTTGTCCGTAAGCTCCGAGCAACCTGTTTTTGCCTTGAAAACGCTCTCTCCACGTTCCCGTTGCGTGTGCTGTGTCACTTGTTATATGTCGACGACGTCGCGGCGATCTGGGACGACGACGATCCACGTCTTCGCGCTTGTACCTGCAACGATGTCAAGCATGTCGACGCTGATTTGGTGATGGCAGAGCGCAGAGGATGTCACGCCGCAAGCAGAGCAACCCGAAACCGCTGAAACGTGAGTCGTAACCGACGTGTGATCCCTTTCTTTTTCTCTTCGGTCCCGCTTTCACGCTCGTTCTGCGTTCTGTCCTCCGGGCCGTGTGTGACGCGTGTTACAATCGTGCTCGTTTGTTCGAAGCTGGGCGGACGGGTTTCTCGTGGACGCGTGCTTTTAGCCGGCCACGTTGCTTGACAGGTGATCGGGGCGTCGCTCGCTGTCAGGCCGCCTTTCTGTCGCTCGTTTGCATACCGTCTCAGTCGATTCGCGTCGCTTTACGAATTCATCTCGCGTACGACAACCCTTTCCGCCATTTTTTTCCCTCGTTTATCTGGAACGTGTTCGGACCTGCATCGCGTGTCCGGCCAATCGCCGCGCTTATTGCGCCGCTGATTGGCGGGAATTTTCGTAGGCGCGTTCTAACGCGATTCAAACGGCGAGCAACGCTGCCAAGATTTTATCGCTCGCGAGATTTTTTCCGGGATTAGCCGAGCGAACGAATTATTACGCGAGAGTATAGACGCGTTATCGATCGGATTCGCAGCGATTTGTTTGATAGGAGTGACTCGTTGGCGGAATCGACAGGTCCGTTGTCAGCTGACCTTAGCTTCTCGCGGGTCACGTGGTCGACCGCGTGGTTACGCCAATGCTAAATGAAATCGTTGCATTTCTCTTCCACGTGATTATTTCGCGAATTCGTAGTCGTTTAATAAAATTGATCTTCGTGACCTTCTTATCAAGAGTCTTGATTTTAGATTTCCTAATATATAAGATATCTAAATACTGAGTCATTTTTCACGAATTTCATTCAAGATGGGAATGTTTTTTTATCGTGACCTGCGTCGAAGTCCATTATCAGACGTAGTGATAGTCGTATGTTTCGTAGAATCGCGAACATTTAAGCCGGTTTATTTGTGAACGTTTACAATGAGTGACCTTTCGGTTATAAAATCGATGGCTGTTAGTGTTATCTGACGAAATTAGTTAAAATGTTTTTCTGAGTGTATGAACACATTTATTGTAGATTGAGTTTTATGAAAGTAGACAGATAGTGTTTATGACCTTCGGTTTTCGACTTCGTGCGCTGTTTTGTTTTGGGCTAGCGATCGAAAGAGAAGGATAGTTGTCAACAAAGTTATCTCGAGCTTTAGCCACACCTATTTAGGAATCATCACTCGGCTCTGTTTTTGTCAAGCTTCTTTTCAGCCCATTGAAAATATCTTCCCCTATTGTGTAAATTATTCTACTATGTATTTCTATTATTATTTAATCTTTTGAAAGTAGGAGTAGGTTATGCTTGTAAATTTTCCACCGATTGAATTTTGAGGAAAATTCTAATACAGAATAGAGGAAGTAATAAATTAAATTCCTAGACAAAGATTCCGTAAACATTAATTTTCTATTTACTCGACGCTAGATTTTATCTTCCCTGTATTAACGTTAGGAAAATCAGTGTTAACAATTGGTTAGGTAGATAAAAAAATAGCGGGAATATGAATTGATGGGAATCCCTCTGGCGGCAAACGTGGGAGGTATCGCCATGTGTTCTTACATTTTGTATATCTATGATATGATCTTTGAATTATGACGTGTCCAGTGGTTCTCTCATGCAGAAAGCATTGGTTCTCATCTAATTACCGAAGTTAAATCACATTAGGCACGGTTAATGCTTGCATTCGGGACGGTCGACTGTCTAAGAATTTTAGTTGTTAACCATGCATCGAAGAACACCGTGAATCGTAAATATTTAAAACTGGTTAACTAGGTACTTGATTGTTGCAATATATACAGAAGGATGGATTATTTTACTTATCTTTTCCGTGCTTAATCGTTCAACACTAGTAGCATCAAACGATTATTTATTCTTGCAAGGTATTACGTATCTTAATTTTTATCTGAGATTAAATTAGCTTACATGTATAAATAGAAAAGGAAATCTTCGTTGAATCCTCTTTTGTTTATCGGTATTATTAACCTTAATTCTTCAGGTCTTTTTTAACTCAATCATGCATTTTATTTCTTTAAATAACTCTTTTAATTTGAAGAAAATGAAGTTTTTTCAACGTTTGTTATTCTTTGACATTCTGCAAAAATGTGATGCAATGATGTGATAATAATTGAAGTTTTAACGAATCAGATTTTTAAGAGAAAAGCTCAAAGTTCCATGATTAGAAAACAGTTGTTTATGCAAATTCATATCTACTTTTAAGAATACAAAAAGTGAATGAAACTTGAATAAAAATTTGTCTTATAAAATTTTTACATCTATGCTCATCCTTTTACGTTTCATTGTTTTTATAAAAGTATAGTGTGTATATTCATGATTTATATTTAGTGATCATTGAATTTGTAATGAGAAAAAAAATTATGCAGATCCTATTATACATAAAATTGCTACTCAAATACTCTAATAAATAGACTGCGAATGTTTATGCAAAATAAAATATTTAGAAGCGCTTATACTGAATTGAAACTTGAATAACATTATGAAACATTTTCTGAATATCATAACTTGAATTATACTCTTAAATGTATTTTTGCCTCGATGATTTTTAGAATATTTAAAATTGTCACGAATGAATAAAATTCACAATCTACTGAAATAAATTAGCATCTTTTTGATAGACAATTTACGGGTTAATATTATTATTATCTACTTTAAAAAGAGTTAATTTCGATGCAGTATAAATAGATGCACATTGCGCAGTGGCATCATTTTTGTACCATTTGATTTTTATAATTCTGTAAAACAGTATCCTTTAACCCTTGCCCTTAACCCCTTGATTTTTTAGTCTAATGATACATACATGAATTTATTTAAACAGTAAATGAAAACAAAATATGCAGCTATTAATTGGAGAGGTACATGTTAACAGGTATAATTGAGAAATTTTTCAGACTACATATTCTGTAATCAATATAAGTATTATTTTCTATTAATGAAATTTTAGTACTACAATTAAATTACTTTGTCGACTGAAAATTGTTGTAAAGAATGAATATTTATGCAGCATAAGTTATTTGTAATGGAAAGTGACTTATACTGTTTGCTTTCTATTCTGAACTCTCAAACTGCGTAAAATAAAAAAAATAATGTAGCGGATGTGTAGTAATTATTGAAAATTTCAATTTTTCTTCTTCGCTTTTAATGATCCAACATCTTTCATTCGAATATTTCAAACATAGTTCGTATCACAAGTTTAACACATTATTATAAAGCAAAGAGTTAATAGAATTTCTTTTTATCCTAATTTTACATTTTTTATCCTTATGCCTCAAAAAGTTAACCACATACAATCACACTAAACGGATCCATAGTAATCGTCGCATAAAAATCGTATCATCGGTTCTTTCTCGATCCTCGGGCGTAAAACGGTCGAGGCCAGGGAGATCGCGACGGGGCCGATTCCAATCGTGGATCCTTCGTCCCTCCGTGGATCACGTGGTCCCCGCGATCACGAAACCCGGCGTCCACTTTCACGTGGCCGCGACTCTCCGGACTCGTCGAACCGGGTGTCTCTCTTTACCTCCGTCCACCCTTTCTCGCTTCGGTCCCCCGTTTATTATTCGCCGTTTTCTCCTTCCCCCTGATGCAACGGTGTGTGCCCGTTTTCGGGGAAGCCGCTGTCTGCGGTGGTTGTCTCTTCCTCGGGTCCTACGGACGTTAATGTCCCTGTAATTATTGCGAGCCGCGCGTCGCGACTGCGACCCGAGCGCGTGACCACTAATTGGGAACATAATTGAGTTAATAACGAGCCGAAAGTGAAGTAGCGCGCGTCCACCGGTTCTCGTTTATGTCCCCGGTCGTCTTTGGGTTCGTCGCTTGGAAATAAACCTGGGAGGCGGAGGCTGTTATTTTTATTGAGACTTGTTTGTCGATAGTGTTGTAATTCAGTTGTTAAAGAATATTAGCCGCTTTTGTTTCACGTAGATTTATTAAAATGCATTTCAAATTACCAATTTATTAGGTGAGTGCGAAAGTTCGTGCATGATTTCTAGTTGAGCTTCAATTATTTTGCCCTCACCTAATAAATATCCTGAATTCATGGAAAAATAATTTTAAAAATCTATCGTACCTTTTTTTTTACATTTTTTATCTGAAAAAAGACATTCGATCACGCAGGTTAACTTAGAAAATACTTTTGAATATCTATTTTCGAATTAGATGGATCAAAATTCATAGTAATGTTATTCGCAGCTGGAAGCGCATTTTTTTCAGTTTCGAGTAGATTTCGCACGTTCAAAAAATTGTATTCCGCGGAAAGGCGAAGCTCCGAAGCGGAATCGTTAAAATTTACGATTTACGCCGTCGACTCTTGTCGATACGTGCCTGAAATTCGCGACGGAATAACGCGATCGCCTCAGATATTATCATATCTCCTCTTATCGGAGCGTTGAGCATCGCGCGCGACTAAACCGCGTTGTGCAACCGAAAAGACTCGGTCGTCGGATTTTCGGGAAGGGAACCGAACTCGCGGTCACGCACGCGCTACCGCGATTAGTTTCGCGCGTAACGGAGATACGTTATTGGCGGAAGAGGCACGGTGCTCGTCGCGACAACCGGGGACGATAAGCACCGAGCAGCGAGATTAAAAATAATTGACGTCACAAACGCTGGGAGCCTCTTTATCTTGGCCGCGCACGACGAGCCGCCGCGTCGCGCGTTTTTCTCTCTCTCCTTCGATCTCGTGAGAATTCGCCGACCGGCTAGGAAATCCAATCCGTCGTTTAAGGGGCGGAAGGGGACGGGAAAGGGGAAGATGGGGAACGTTCGGCCCGTTGTTTATCGTCGTGGTATCTGGCGGAGTCGCGCGGCGAAAAGTGTTTTACCTTTTCGGATATCGCCGCGTCATCGGCGACTCGCCTTATTACCGGCCAGTTCCTTATTGCGTCGTTTCTATTTGCTGACCGGCCGCGATACGCGGATTCGAGAGTCATTAGTTTTATTCTTTTCTTCGGAGACTGCGGAACGCCGCGGTGAAAAGGGAATCGAATCTTTGATGGTTTCGTTCCTGGTTCGCAGAGGTTTTTTAGAACGTTCTAATTCGATTTTATTTTGAAAAGTGCAGTGATGAAATAGAAATAAAATGTTTAGGAAATGGGACACACTGTTACTCAAACATTGATTATATTTATTTGTGTTTGGGAAGATTTGATTTAGCAGAAAAATCGCAGTTTAATTACTAATCAGTGTTTTTAATAACAGCTTGTGCAAAATTAAAAATTAGCCTTCAGAATTTGGTGAATTTTACACTAAAATTGGGAAGTTTTTTCTTCTCCCCTTAAATTTAATATTATTTAGCCCTATCTGTGTGAACTATTCTAACCTTTGCATCCTTATTTTCTTACAAATGATAATTTGTATTGTAATTAGTAGAGAATTATAAAATCAAGGTTCAAGTTAATTCTGCTACGTACCTCTTGATAAAACAGAATGGGACAACTTTTATTATTATCCTATTGTTAGAAATGTAGACAAGGATTTTTTTTTATATATCTACTGTTAAAGAATAAGAGACCTAAATTCTCATATTTTCAATAAAAGTGAAACAGTTACTAAAGAAAAAAAACTACTCTAATGGGTCAAAAAAGATCTGACCAGAAAACAGCGTTAACTTCGAGTCTTACTATAGTAATTTACAGTGAGTTATAGCTGGACTGCGGATTTTATGCATTTATGGTAATATTAAGTATGCAAAAAATCTATGAAATTGTTAACATATGCCAAAATATACAAACAACGAAAAATATAATTCCATTTGGAATGTTTAGAAAATTAAACATACTATTATTCAAGTTCCAATTCGTTATTTGCGTTTATAAAATTTTCATTTTGCATAAAAATCCGCTGTCATTTATAGCTAATGCATAAAATAAATTAATTCCTGGATATTACAAAAATTCAGTGTAATTAAATCGTTCTCAAACCAAAATGATCAAACTCCACTTTTTTTTATTTTCATTCAAATGTATTATCAACGCACTCTATTCGGTGTCTTAGTAATAAAATTTGTAGAATTTTAAAAAGTGGTGTTAATCACTTTGGCTTCTGAACGATTCATTACCGAAAATCTAACGATCCGCGGTTCTTCTGTATCATTTCACTCGATCATTACGCTTCTCCCAGAAGGTTGAACCCATCAAAACATAAGAATCATCTTAGGATCGCGGCATTGTCAGCGGCCTCAAGAGAAATTTCACGCTCCCTGTATCTCGATTCGCAACAACACCGAGCAAAGGATTTCTCTGTGTCTTTTACACGAGATCGATGCCCCCCGAGGTCGATCCATCGTCCGTCGCGTCGGTAACGAGAAATATCAATCCCTCCCATATTAATCTCGATTATTTTCCGCTGAAAACGCGCCGGTGCCGATTTATCGAATCGACGGGTCGGTCGGCCCCGCGCCGAGGACGAAGCCGGAGGAAGAGGAAGGTGGGCCCCGGGCCCCTCGCCTTGTATCGTGTCGGTAATCGACGATGCCAGGGATAAAAGGTTCCCCGCGGAGAGGCAGCAATCACCCCCCGTCGCGTCGAGCCGTCAAATTAATAACCAATGATTTTATAGAATGTTTTATTGAATCGTGTTCACCGTAAATAATATCTCCGCGCGCCATCGACTCGTTTCGGACCTTCGGCCGAAGGCGCGAGAGACTCGGTACCCCCGAGGGGGCGACGGGGGGACGTAAAGGGGTTGGAGGATGATCGTTTCGTTGCACGTCTCCGTTGTAATCGTTGTCGACGCGCTAATAGCGACGACTTGGCCGCGCCTATCTCTCCTCGATGCTTTCTCGCTTATTCGCGTGTCGCTGCGCCTCGCGAGATCCTTGATAACGACACTCTACTCCTTGTCTTTTTCCTCTTTTTTGTCAGATAAGTGAACGCTTGTACTCTGTTTGTGTCTGCGTGTGGGTGCTTTTTGTGTGGTGGGGGTGGTTCAACGGTTTTAGTGACACTTGGTTTTTGGGGGAGGATCTAAACCCTTGCGTACTGGAATTAGTGTTTTGTGATTGCAGTCTGATATTTGAAATTGTATTTGGGAAATCATTTGAAATGAGATTAAGTAGGGTAGAATATTTTTTTTTTTTATTTATTTAAGTGTTTGTTTTGAGGTGGCCACATTAACAATAAATTCATTAGTCACTATTAGAAATACACAGTTTGCAGTTACTTGTTCATTAGTTTGAATCAGTTGTTACTAAGAATTGGTAGAATATTTTGAGAGTAAAATTTTTGTACTTTTTGGAGAAGATTAAACTTTCTAAAATTTTATTTTTCTACGTCCTTTTCGAAAATTCTAAATGGAGTAACTTTTATTGTTATCATCACGTTATTGTGAAGGTAGATAACAAACTTTTTAATATGATGTCAACAAATGGAAAACTTATTGTTAGATAATAATTCTAATCTTCTTATATTTTTTAAAAATTAGAATAATTGTTGAAGGAAATAAAATACCCCAATGGATCAAAAAGGTTTGAAAACCATAACAGGGTTAGAAATGTTATTAATTCTATCTGGAACTATGAATATTTTTTACATAATTTAGAATTGGGTTAGTTAGAATATTTAGAATATTTTTGAATTAAAATTTTGGTAACTTTTTTCTACCGTTTATTGAGAATTTATGTTGCGTAAGGTTGAACTTTTTACATTTTAAATTTGTTAGTAATTGCATTCAAAACTATGGAATATTCTTTGAATAATTTAGAATAAGATTAGTTAAAAATTAGAATATAACGAGATTAATATGTTTAAATCTTTTTTATTTGGTTAGTTGATTATCGAAAATCTTGTTTTGGGAAAATTGAACTACCTGTTATTTAAATTTGTTAGTAATTATATTCTGAATTCTTGAATAATTTGAACTAATTTGGTTAGTGAATGACTTGAGTGTAATTTGAACTAGTGAACTAGTTGGTCCAAAAGTAAAATTTTTATACCTTCTTTATTTGATTGCGTATCAAAAAATTTAATTTGAAGAGAAAATTTAATTCTCTACATTCTAAATTTGTTATTTATAGAACTATG
Organism: Perdita meconis; assembly: GCA_030770465.2. NCBI lineage: Eukaryota > Metazoa > Arthropoda > Insecta > Hymenoptera > Andrenidae > Perdita > Perdita meconis. The sequence continues at coordinate 5,372,775 of JASKOS020000001.1, forward strand.
AATTTCCGGATATTTTTAAAGTAATATAGAACAGGGTTAGATTATAATATTCTAGAGGTAACACTTTTGTACTTTTTCTGTTTTATAAAATTTCTCTAAATAAATTAAAAAAGAAATGATCGTAGTATGTAGACACTTTCTGTGCTCGTTTTTCTCTCTTCGTCTTTCGAATAGGAGAGGAAATCTTGATTTAAACAAATAGGGACAGCGATAAATAGCGAGGGATTGAGTAATCCTGATGCAATTGCAGAGAGATCTGCAAAGTCGATACTTGGATGCACGTGTGGGTAGTTGAATAATTTTCGAACTCGATTTTCTTGAGGAAAACATTTGAAAAAAGTATATTTCTGTGAAGTATAAATAATTAATTCAGTATTCCATTAATTAAAAAAAATCAAAGTTAAATGTTTACAGAAGAATTTACAGGATGAATATTCTCAATAAACGTATTAATTCTCTACAAAAAAGGCTCTCAAAAATGATAGTAATCTGAAAATTTAATTATTTCATACATATAGTCCCTGTCTCACTCTTTAATTATCTTACTGCTTTCAATTATTAAAAAGATCCGACACATAATTTTGAACACAAATCAGTATGCAGGGGTTAAAAAAGATTCCTTCAACGAATTCTATTTAGTCAGTATATCAGAATGTAACAAACATTTCAAACATGTAACAAGCTACTCTACTTTTCTGTATTTACACAAAATAAAAAAAAACTTCATTTATTTGAAAAATTCCTTCCAGTCTATTATTATACAAAAAACAAGAATAATAAAAATTCCCAAACTCCACAATAACCAAAATATCACTCACAATTATAATGAAATTTCTCTCTGTACTTTCTTTATTTCATCATCACAATTATTTACCTACTTTCCTTAAAAAAAAATCTTCAAAATCAAGGCCCAAAGAACAGGCCCCCTCTATGCATTACCAAACCCAATCTCAACTAATTACGCCCCCTCACCCCCCCCGCAATCTCGTTCACCCCAAAGGGGGTTCAAGCCCCCTTTCCCCCTTCCTTAGCAAGATTCCCGAAAATCTCTCGGTCGAATCTATCGGCGTACAAAGGGGGCCACGCTCCCCTCGGCTTGAAGGAAAGGCACAAAAGCGAAGTCGCAAATTCCGTCGGTGGCCGGTTACCCGCGAACAGTCGTCGCGGCTATCAGTGTCGATCGGTTGGCGGTGTGTGCGCAATGAGCGGGTGACGTGAAACTGCGGTAAGGAGGGGAGGCGTAAGAGGGAGGAATCCGCGGGACGAGGAAGGAGACGAAGGGAGAGGAAGGTCCATCAGCGTCCCTTATCTCGCTCGGCCGGGTCCCTTATTCCGCGCAAACGCATGAATCCGACCGTTGCAGATGTCTCCTCGTTCTTCTGCACCCCACTTCGATCTCTCCCCCTCGCGGTCCCCGCCTTGTTTCGCCCCGGCGCGTTGTGCTCCTTCCTTTCGTGTCTTCCTCGCGAAGAAACGCGGGAGAGACAACTATCGCGGCGCTGATCTCGTCTAGTTAGCCCTCTCCCGGTGCCCTTCTCTCTCTCGCGTCTCCCTTCAGGCCCCCATCGGTCCCCCTTTAGCCCCCACTGCTTCCCTTCGGGCCCTCTTCGGCCCCCTTCGGCCCCCTTCGGTTCCCTTCGCTGCCCCTTCGCTGCCCCTTGGTTCTCGCGGCTACAGGGGACCCCGGTGCACCTTTCCGTGCGAGCCTCCGCCGTCGTTCCTTCTTCCTGCCTTTCGCCGAGCGAGAGAAGAACCGATACAGGCGTTCTCCGGACTCGGCTCATAAATACACTGCGGAGGAAGAGGCGGCCCCGACGGAGATGCGCACACACACGGACGCGACGCGTTGCACGGACAGGGGGACGGCACGCACACACGGTCACCGAGGGGAGGAAGGACGAAGGGCGAGCCTACAAATTGCTACACCGCATTGTGGTGTCACTCGAGCCTGTTACGACACGGTCCTGGCATCGCTGGAATGGTGTCCGCGAGCTCTCCTTCTTCCTCCCTGCTCACCGTCGCCCCCTCGCAGCCTCTTCCGTCGCCGTGGCGCTCCTCCCCTCCGCCCCACGGTGTCAACCAGCCTTCGTACCAGCTTTACACGCGTGTAAACGCGGCTTTACGCCGATAACCGCGATGTACCGCCGATGCCGGACACAACTGGAACTCTCTTTCCTTCTGCTCCCCCCCCCTCTTTTTTTTCCGTTTGGCCCCCGTGGGTCCGGAGCGCCTCGTGCTCGCGAGAGTTTGTTCACGGAAAGTTTTTGATACCGCCGGGGCGATAAGGTTTAATAGATTCGTGTTGGACCGTGATGCCTCGAGGGACATGTGTTCTCGGCGAGGGTCTCTGGAGGCTGGAGAAACAGGGATGAGGAATTATGGGGTGGGAGGCGTAGGAGGGGTTGGGGAGGAAATTTGAAAGTCTTGGAGAGCGGTGAGAAGTTTTTTTGAAGTTTTCTTTGGTACTTATTACTAGTTTCCTTTACAATTTGGCTAAATGTAATCTGATTACTAATCACAAATCGTGATTAGAATGTAATTTACTAATTCGGTTACACATTATTTTTTGTAATCGTTGGAACAACTAGCAGTTACAAAAAATAACTCGTAATTGAATGAACAGTTGCACTTTAATCAGAATTTGCGATTTGTAATCGGATTACATTTTGCCCAACTCTGGTTTTCTTTGATGGTTTAATTAGATTGGTTTGGAAGAAATTGGGTAGTGTGTTTTGAATTTTGAGGGAGATGGAGGATTAGATTTGAGTATTACGCAGAGATCTGTGCGATAGCATAATGATTAAGTGTTTAATTAAGTCAGTGGCGTCACCAGGGGCGTGCGGTCAGCACTGGGTGATACCATTCTGGGGGTGATATACAATGTTTTCAAATGTATGGTAAAAACTGACATTTTTGCCAATTTTACAACGGTAAGCTCTTTTTAAAATTATCATTTCTTGTTTGTTGAGAAACTTTTGAAAGATACTATAATAATAATAATAATACTACTACTACTACAATATAAAACTTTTGGATTACTTAAAATTAACGCTTATAAACTAATGCATAATTCTCTTTGGCATTTGTATATCCCATTAATTTTTTTAGATCGCATCCTTTATTTTCTCAGTTCACTCCTTTCTGACGCTTGTTCTTTGAATCTAACACTATATGCACGCTTCTATTATTTTTTTGCGTTTTAGCATTTCCTCTATTTTATATTTAATGTTCTCTTCTTCTGAGAGATATTATTGTTAATTATTTACATCAGTGTAGTAATAGATTGAAGTTGTGTTACTTAAATTTAATATTTTACATTTTATACATATAATTTTGAGGAAGAAGGCATAACGCGCGACAACAATGCTAAGAAAGGCACTAATTAAATGACACTATGTATAGTAAACTGTGTCTTGACATCCAGAAGAATTTTATGATGGTTCAGAGAAAGTGTTTTGAACCACTTTCTTGCGATTAGATGTTAATAAAGGTATATTATGCTCAATAAACAGGCAATCTTTAAATCACCTTCAGGATTTTTCTCTGAAAAAATAAATAATGCTACAGTGTTATTGTTTTGCTCATACGTTGAATTAACATTTGAACTATCTAAACAATTTTTTTTTTTACCAAACTATACCATTCATTTCTGCAGTAATCTAATAGTACAGTGCGCTTAATGTTTTGATATGCAAAACATTTTTTTCCTGGGACTTTTAGACACAATAAAACGGAGATTGACGATTGCAGGATAACAGATACGAAATGCCTATCTTCAGATATTTGATAAGGAAAAGATGTCTACCTACCGGCGGAAAAAGAGGACTCGATTATCGATCGCAGTCGGTATCGACGGATATGATTTCGCGAGAGTATCCGCGAATCAGGGGGCAAAGGGGGTCCAAAAAATGTCGCGACCTCCACACGTGCGCCGGGATCGCGAACGGTTGCAGGGATCAACCGTGGGGACACGCGGCGCAAAAAGGCCTTTGCGAAACGCGAGAGGCACGATCGAGATACGGTATCGGGCTGGCATTCCGAGTGAATATTAGCGTAATGAGCTGATACCCACCGATAGTAGATTTTAACCTGCCGACCGTCACGTTCGTACGATCCGCCGATCAAAAGCATCGGCGACGAGCAATCGACAATGCTTCGCTCGCCGGCGAGCGTGCGCGAATAATCTCTCGGATAAACGCGGCCTCCAAACAATACGCGCGCGTATCTGCGCTCCGGCGCTCGCCTTATCATACTTTTGTTCCGTATCGCGGGGCTTTTGATATATTCGCGATATCTTGCGAGCCGTACTAATTGGATACGCAAATTGCGCGGTGCTGATTCCGCGGCGCGCGGTCTCGCGCAGGTTCGCTGTGATTGAAGCGCTCAGCGGGAGGAGAAATATTCGGTTTGCACGATTTGTTGAGACGATGAGGATTGGCGGAGAAAGTGTAGCGTATTTAGAATACAGAAGAATTAAAAAAGATTGTATTTTTTTTTTTATTAGGAGTGAGAATTAAGTTTCATGGCTTTCAAAAAAGGAATTCGTTCAGACGCTAAATTATTCCATAACGATGTTCTTTGTTTTCTTGGTATAAAGTTTTCACGTGACTTTTGGTGCTATGACGCTAAATTTCATGACTTTCATTATCGAAAAAACTGGAAGTCGCATTGGTATGACTAGACTGCGGAAGTTCATGCATTTATGGCAATTTTCAAATTACAAAAACCTATAAGAATGTCTGCAGGTATAAAAATGAAATCAAATATAAAAAATATAATGCATTTTATAATATTTAGAAAATGAAACACACATTTATTCAAGATTCAGTTACTGTTGTATGTCTATAAAAAATTTGCATAAACTGCCGCAGTCTAGTTATGACATTGAATCCAATACCATGAATTTTCAGTGTCACAGTGTCATGATATAAAAAATCCTGACTTGTAGTTTCACTTGAAAACGTACCTTAAATGGGAAATAGTTGTAGAAAATGGAGGAAAATGTTTTGCTTAATCAAACTCGTAATATTTTACAGTTCTCACTGTTGAAGCTTTCGGGTGTAAGCCGTGTCCATGAGGAAATGTTTTCCCAACGTTTCGCTAACATTGCAGCTGGCTTCTTCAGGGAATCGTAATATTTTTTCAATTCATATTCATTTTTTGTATTGAATAAAATCAAAGAAAAAAATACGTATGATCACAATTAACAGAGTTTTTCTAGATATCATAAAAAATTCGCAACTTTAAGATTTCTATTTTCACCGCAATATCCATGCTAAAATCACAGAACCTTGGATTAGAAATTCTTCATCCTAATTTCTGAGAAGGAAATTAGATCTCTGCAGAAAGACTAAACAAAGGGTTTATCACTGTTCCTCGCGTCGTTTCCTAGGGAAAGATTGGTCAGAGTCCGGTGGTTCGCGTGCAAAGTTCGAATCGCGAAGACCGGTCGTTGCGCGATAGATCGGGCTCACGTTCGCTATATTTCTCGATGTCCGCGGTGCGTATACGAAGTTCGCGTAGCATTCCTTAGACACGATTCCCTATCCTATTACCGTTGTCTCTGGTCTCCCGGCGGCGGTTTTAGGGCCCCCGATACCAGCCAGATTAGCCGCGGCCACGGAGCGTCTGCGTTTTCTCAAGTCTTGAGATAAACCGGACAGGACGGAGCAAGGGTAGCTGCCTCGTCCCTGATCGCGATACGCTCTCGCTCTCGCTTCGCGTGTGCGTGCCCACATTGACGTATGAGCCACTAATACCGGTAACACTTGTCCGTATCTGCCCACTGATATTGGAATAACTGTGGTACTTCGAGCGCCGACCGGATCGGAGGAACTCGGTTTTTGTCGCTGCGACTGGGGAACTTGTGATGAAACGGTTCTGAAACGAATTCCTTTCGAGTTAAATGAGGAGGGAGATTTGTAGACTTTAGTTTTTTGGGGATATTGTATTTGGAATTAGGTCCGTTTTTTTTTGGGGGAAGTTGGTTTTATTCTTTTAAGGGGTTCTGTTAATAGGATAAAAAAAGGATAAGGTACGGATGTTAATCATTATTAAATTTAATGATTGACCATTTTCTTAAACAATTAAGAAGTATAATATCATTTTCTGTAGAATGAAATATAAGAAATATTTTATTGTATCGTAGAATCTCGTTTAATCGACTTCATATTTGTAACATGAAATGTTGAAAATTAGGGAATCATTATTAAATCATAGTCCAAGTTACTCTTGAAGACCTGTTTTACTCTTACATCTACTGCATTAAATGATTTTAATACTTTGGATAATTAAATTCTGGGAAAATTTTAAATTCGGATAGTCAAGGTTGTACTTTATTGTATTTCCTGCTTTTTTTTTAAATGATCAAACATTGTATGTTTATAATAATCTGTACCTATGAGTAAAAATTAGAATCCTAATATGAATCCTATTATTAATTAAGTTAAACTATTAAATTTTATGGAAAAAATGTTATTCTTTTATTTTCAGAGGTATTCTTTTTTTTACAGATTATTTAAATGTAAAAGGCACACTGGTAGGATGTGGTTGAAGGATTTTGAAGATTTTGATAAGAATAATCGAAGGAAGAATCATTCCATTAGTAATAAATTTTACCCTAAAGAGATTGACGATTGGTAATGGAAGCATTCAAGTGGAATTTTTCATAAATAATTTAGAATTCTAGGTGTACTATTTTCTCGGTGTAAGGTCTGTGTTTTTCCCTTGTAAAGGAAAGTTTAATTTTCATAATTCACTTCGGAATTATCATCTTAGTTATGTCCGAACAAAATCCGTAAGGACTAAATTTTCAAACTTCTGCAGGACTTTTTCTCCAAATACAATACTTCTAATAAAGTTGATTGTGAGATATTTTTTTTCCTAAAAAAATGTGCAATATCAATTCATTCTGGATTAAAAAATCTCTTTCTTAAATTTAATGTTCTTGTACTTTTTACTTCTTTAATTCCTCAAATTAAATTGTTATGATATTAAATCCAAAATCTTAAATTTCTACATTATCTAATAAAGAGCAAAATTACGAAGTATCTTTTGAATTTCTTGATCAACTTTTTTTCAGATCTAAGAAATGGTGTGTAAAACAACATCTAACAATTGCGATGATAATTTCTTTCCCGTTTTCAAGAGAAAAATTCTAAGAACGTGAAAATTTTTGCCAATGGAAATCTTTTTCTGTTTCGTAACGCTAACTTATTTTAAATTACATTTTTTCACCGCTTATTGTCTTCATAAAAGACTGTAAAATTTTTTAAATAACTACTAATTTTTAAAATTCCAATAACTTACGTATTTCTTAAAAAAACCGAGCAACGGTGCTCTTCGCAATTTTTTATTGCAGTTTTATACGGTTTCCTCTGCGCCCAAAAAAAATTCAGGAATTCTCGACCGAAAACCTTTCACTTTCCAATCAAAACTCCCGAATCGGAGCAGCAGCCAGATTAACGAGGCTAGGCCTCGGCGCACGTGGAAGGCGAGCCCGAGCTCTGCCATACGAAAGAACCGAGGGAACGTGCGCACGGCTGCGGCCAGTTTCGCGACTCTTCCAAATATATCGCTCATTAGCGTTAACTGATCGGAACAACGAGAGTTTCTTCTTCTCGTGTGCCGTTGGGGGGAGGAAGGGCCGCGGTGGTAGATCGCATCTGATCTCGGGCCAGAACGATTTGGCCCGTTGTTTCGTTCCGCGGGGCCGGATCAGATAATCGTGTCTCTCGCTTTCGCAAGTGGAGTATTCCGCGAACGATCCCTACGATAGGTGGTGGTATTCAGCCTTTATTCCACGCGCGATCCGTGCGCGATATCGTGGAGGGGGACGTGTCAAAGGGGGCCCCTTCGTTTCTGGGGCTCCGCTCGATTTCACTTCGAAACTCGAATCGCGCGCGGGGCGATTAACCCTTTCGGTTTACCGGTCAACCCTTAACGAAAGGTGAATTCCCGAGGGAATCGTGGAGGGTAAGAATTAAGAATATCGCGTTCAGGTTCAGCGAATATTCGTGGATCGATCGTATCTCAACGATTTCTTTCCCGTCACCGAATGCAAATGAGATTCCCAGATACCGCGCGGTCACAGAAAAAGATCCGACTCGAAAAGGTTAATGCGGATCCGGAGATAAGAAGGAGGGGGATATTCGTTAAACTCGCCGACGTGTTGTAGGTGTGTTTCTGTGGGCCGCGTGTGTCATTTCTGAACAATTTCTGCCCTCGTTGGTCGGCGACGCCGAGAGGTATCTCGAGTGCTCCTTTCCTCCTCAATCATCGGGCTTATCCGCGCCTCTTCAGATAAGAGTGGCGCCTCGGTCATTTCGTGGCAGTACCGGCCTCGAATTCTCTCCCGATCGAGATAACGTTAAAATTAAGGACGACCTTTCGATGGCAATTAAACCACGGCCGGAGCCTCCGCTACGAACGAACGCACGTTCCTTCGAGAGTCGATACAATGCGCGCGAACCAGCTTGGTTTTTGGGGATTAGGAACGGGGAAATGGTGTTTTGAAGTTCTTGGGAATTTTAGTAGTCTTAGGGGATATGGGATTTTTATTAAAAATTGATCTACATTTTTATTATAAATATTGCTGGTGAAGAGTTTGGAGCGAGAAAGCTGGTAGCTGGTTATGGAATTTTTTTGGGGACCAGAATTGTGGCAGATGTTGGTTTTACGTTGAGTTTGATTGGGGATTTTGTAAATAAAGAAAGAAGATTTCTTGTCGATTTTATTCTTTTAATGTTGTTCACTTTTAGGCATTTTGTGTAACATAGGTGAAATAAGAAAATTTGTTTGTGGTGTGCGAAAAAGGAGAGAATATTTCAGAATTAGATGACAATATTTTTATGGGCAGTTTATTTAACAATTATGTTAAGGATTTTGAAAATGGGGCAGATTTTATTTTAGTGCGAGGTCTTCAATTTTATAGCATTTTGTATCGAGATCATTTAGTTAAATGCAATTTATAAAAGTATGTAATCAATAGATTGCGGATTTTATGCATTTATGGCAATAGTAAATATGCAAAAAATTGATGAGACTTTTGAGATATGTCAAAGTAAACAAAATATAAAAAATATAATTCAAGTTAAAATATTTAGAACATTAAAAATACTATTATTCAAGTTCTAATTCTTTACTTGTGCTTGTAAAAATTTCATTTTGCATACAACTCCGCAGTCTAGTAATCAAATATACTAAGAATTTCTATATTTTACAAATAATAAAATATATCTAATACCTAATATAATAATTAAATATTTGAATATATATGAAATCCATCATAAAAAAGAAATTACTGAAAACACAGAATGCATTTATCATCACCACAAATATCCTTGTTGTGTTTGATTCTCTGAAAGTAAGCACAAAATCGTCCGGCGGTCTTCACGGTGGACGCGCAAGGGCGTCACGAATCCGTTTTTTCGTTTTCGTGCGGATGCACCCATCGACGGTCACTCACACACGACTCTCCCGCTCAGCGACGCACACGTGCACAGTTACCTGCCGGGAGATGCATAGATAAGAGGTTGGAATGAGGTGATGCCGCTCCTCGGTCTTTCTTAAATGTCCTCTTTCTCTGTTCGTCTTTCTCGAGCTCCGCGTTTCCCCGCGCGCCGCGCGCTCCGTTCTCCTTCTACCCGGCAGCCACCCACGTGCTCGCGCTTTAAACAGCGCTCGTCGACGAGCCTCGGAATGACGTGTCGCGTCGGGAACGAGGAACAGAGCGATCGCGTGGGTTACACGTAATCAGTCCTCGCTGAGAAATTGATATTGGCTTCTCTCCGCTTCTCGGGGAAAGCGACTGATCTCTTTAAGTTCGCTGTTGTTACTCATAAACCTGGAAGAACGAAAGCTTAAATGTACTCTTGCTCATGACTCGTGGCATCTTGTCGTGTAACGAGCTCTTAAAGCGTAGGAAACTCATTTTCAAAGCGACTTGCAAATCTTTTGAAGTCTTTTTCGTTATCAGATGCTTTGTTAATCTATTAAGAATCGAAGCGGATTTGTTTAACACACTAAAAAATGTTGCCTTAACCAACGTTGGGGCTTAATGGGTTAATTTGATTTCATGCGAATTTTTATGGAGCAAATGCTACGATAATTGATCGTTTGGAGCGGTTTTGAAAATTCAAGAAACATTCCAGTTAGTTCTAATTAAAATTTGTGTTTGATCAAGTTTAATTAGAATCTGTAAGCGAGATTGTAGGGGGGCAGGCAGTTTGTTTCCAGAAACGATACAAGGTATCGAGATCTCAGCGCGTGTCTCGTTTCGCGCGCACGCCGCCCGTAATAATATCTTGTTTAGCCGGACAAACAACGGCACGCGCGCCGCGCCGCCGTGTCTGAACAGACCTAATTGCCCGGCTCGTATTTGCTCGGCAAACACCTTCCGCGCCGTACAAACTCCTCTACCTGTCCCCTCCTGTCCTCGTCGCCGTTCCTCCGACTGGCTCTCACCTAGTGAGTCACACCGTCGTGGCTGCCGCCCCGACGCGCGCGATAATTGTCCCTTCGGACGCTTCGGTGGTTCCTTCTTGTCCACCGAGAGCTTCCTATGGTCTGCCGCATCTAGATTCTCGCGGGAAAACGATGCTAGATGTGTGTCCGAGTCTCGTTGGCTTCCTTGACAATGTGTAGTACGCGGGGATGGGTTGTTAACATGTTCCTGGGTGGTCGTTCAGATCTTTGATAGGAGTCCGAAGAGGGAGGCTTTGGGAGGAGGTTCGATGTTGGGAGATGTTGGATTTGGTTTTTGGGAATGAATTCGAAGTGTTACTGAAGTGTTGGACTTTGATTAGGGGAGGAAATTTGAGAAATGGTTTGGGGTATTTTGGGGTGAGTTATTGGGTTGTGGAATTCAGGATTTAATTCGATCAGGTTTTTGTTTTTGGATTTTTTTTTTGTCGAGGTGAAGTCTGTATTTTTTTAATTCTTAGAAGAATCAAAAATATAATTCTGTAGAATGAGGATTGATTCAGTTTTTGGAGTAAGAAGGGTTGAAATTCGATAATTAATTTTTGGTCAAAAAATTCATGAATGTGAGTGTTTAAATTCGAGGGGATTTCTAGTGTAAATGTTAGTTTTAAGTGCGATTTTTTTAAATATTAATTGGAGGAAAATTATCCAGCTTAGTTGGCTGTTGTTTTGTAGATATTTTTATACATACTCAGGTTAATATGAATCATGAATTTTTACAAGATATTTTATCGAAAATTTTAAAAATTATTATTAGATTTTAGTAGACTTTAAAGAAAAAAAATTTTGGTTTCATGTTAAAAGTCGTATTTCTTATGGCTTGCAAAAATAGTAATTTCAAAGATATCCAAAAATTCTTAATTTAGGCGATAGTGTGAATTATATTCTCTATGTATGTGAAGTTTCAAGTCGATTCGTTGAGTAGTTTTTGAGGAAATCGTGTTTAAAGACCGCAAACTATATGCTGTAACTTCGTAAAAAAAAAATTATACAGTAGTCTATCTATGTCTATTTTAAATATAGAATATCATTTTGCTTTAAGATCGCTTTTCGATATTTTTTGAAGTTCATTGAGCCATTTGAATTCATAAAATTTTATCAGAAAAATAGTGACTTTGCTGTTTTTTTAATTCTATTCTACAGTAAAAAGCAATCTTTCGAAAAAAGAGTCTTGTGACGTAAAAGTAGAGACTTTGCACTGTAAAATAAGTTTAGATAGATGGTTGTACGTTTTTTTACAAAATTTTTTACAAAATTTCGTAATTCTTTGACTGTTTAGTCATATTGCATAATCTCTCAAATTGTTTTAATTACATTATTTAACTTTTTAAACTACGAACACAAAAAATGAGCGCAAGACAAAATTCTAGTTAACTACCAAAACTGTATTGAAAATTGCCTCAAGAAAAAGTTCTACGGTTGTCTGCAGAATAAAATTCTCTTTTTTCTGTATCAAAATTCTGCTTAACATTTGCAATAATTCTAAAACTCCAACTTACTGTCTCAGTAATTTTATGAAACAATACATTTTCGATACAGTTACCGCATCCAGTATTTCAAATTCAGAAAGTATAGTAATTTATATTCGCTGCACTTGTATCATCTATCGGACTATCGCTTGAAAATAACAATTGCTTCCAAAATAATAGTATAATTCCGCGAAACCTCGTCGTCCCCGAAGGTCCAATCAGCAGCTACCGCGTACAACATCCTCGCAACACCAAATCAAGCCCTCGTTCCCCGTTATGGTAGTCGGCCCACGCATCTTCTCGCCTAACGCCTCATTTATCCCCGGCGCACGGGGCGAAGGAGTGCGGAACGAGGGTTCGATCCCGCGGGGTTTCGCAGGTCCCGGTGCCCCCTAATCGATCTATCCCGATAGAAGCGTTAATGGTACGTGTCGGTGTCGATCGTCGGTCTCGATCGGCGTGTTATTTTGACAGGGGCGCGTTGCACGCGGCCACGGCGTTAATTAGGCGGAACGCTCTCTCGTTGCCCCGGGAGAGGAGAGAGGTGTCGATCGCGGCGAGAGACCGTGTTTCGCCGAGCGTATTCCCGCTCTCGTCGGCTCCGGATCGAGCCTCGATCTTATCGTCGATATTAGCGAGCGTGTCGAGAGCGTGTAGGTAACAGCGAGAGAAACGGGTGCTCCTAGTATATTCACCTGGGAGACGAGTTCTGCTTCCCCCTTTCTCTCCTTCGGCGAGTCGTCCAAAGGAGTTCTCTCTCTCTCTCTTTCTCTTGGAGTCTCTCTTCGTCGCGAGAGAGGAGAGCACGTCGACGAGCCACGTCCGTCTGGACGGGCGAACACCGTGACGACGAGCGCACAGCCGGTCGATAGGGTTTTGAGGCGAGCTGGGTTCGCCTTATCGCCCGCGAATCTCCACCCGAGAAAGGACTACCGCGTCTCCTCCTCGGTCCGGTCGTAAGGAGATGCACCGTTCCCCCGTGAAACCCCTCGTCTTTACACGATTCCCGGTTCCCTGGCCACCGTACCCATTGTACCCGATGCCAACCGCTTTTGATTCGAGACTACGATCTCACCTCGGACTCGGATAACATCGCCGCGGCGAACGGGAAAACGCCGCCGACGAGCTGCCGCCGATGGATATTGATGGACTGCCGCCGCGTGACGGCGCGATGCGTTTATTGGTGTTGACGCCGGATGGATATCGATGGTGTAGATCGTGGGACCGTCGCCGCGGCGATCTGATGCGCCGAGGAGCGACTTTTCGCCGCCTCGGATTACGAGATGGTGATTAATCGCGATACGTGTTGTGGAGAGATCTGGAGAAATTGCTAGAATCGGATTTTTGAGGGAATTTTTCAGGGAGTTTCGGTGAGGTTTAGGGTTCGAGGTTTAAGGTTCGAGATTTAGGGTTTCCGATATGAAAGATGTTGATTTGTTTGTATATGTAGTTTTTTGGGAGATCGTGAAGTTTGGAATTATTTATTTATTTATTTATTTATTTCCGTTTCACGGGAATAATTTCCCATTAATGTACAAAAAGACGGATAGAGAGACTATAAATCGCATCGAGGATAAAATAATAAAATGAAACAAAAGATACGCTAGTTAGATTTAAGAATTTGCATTTTTAGGGAGTAAATGGAGCAACAAAATAGATCCAAATCACTACCTAGAACATTGGCCAATACGCAGGATCTGAGGGACCTTGCAGGAGCATAGAGATTAACAAGCTCAAGCAGTTGAGGACAACAGATGGAACCATTAAGAATTTTATGAAGAAACACCAAGTCTGCGCAAGTTCTTCGGGTTTCAAGAGTATTAATCTTGAGGGTGTTCATAATAGGTTGGTAGTTATGATCAGTGATTGCCATCTTTTGCCCAATCTTGTATGCTACATATCTACAAAAGGAATGTTGTACACCTTCAAGCTGCTGTTTTTGATACAATAGCATATTCTAAATGTGGTCTTACTAGCGCGCAATATAAGAGCCTGAAGGTGCTAGGGTTCACAAATTTAGATGCACATCGTTTAAGAAAGCCTAAAGATTTATAAGCTTTAGATACAGTAACAATAATATGGTTGGAGAAGTTAAGGAGAGGCGTGAAAAGAACACCCAAATCACGCATCTGAGAATTATGGAAGTAAGACAGTTTCGTTCATGATCATTTAGATCAAAAAGTAGTTTCAGCTTTTAACGTTTTGACTACAGAATCTAGAGATTTATTTATTTATTTATTTATTTATTTTCGGGAAAAGGACCCATTAACACAAAGAAAAATAAAGATTCATAAAGTACGAGCTAAAAGAAAAATACAAAAAGAAAAAGAAAATACAGTACTGATCAGAAAGTGTTCCCCTGGCTTGACTCAGAAAGTGTCCCATCGAATATCCCCACCAGTTTGACTGATCTTCGCCGCCGTAACTCGATACGCCTGTGGTAGCGGCGAGGGGACTCGCGCTGTCGAACAAGCCATAAATTTTGCTCGGCGCGTTGCGGCTTCCTTTGACGAAAGACGGAATATGATTGGTCCTCTTATTCTGACAGCTACACGTTCAGTCCGCGCGGATTTACTACGATACGAACAGACTCCAATTCTTTAATACTTTAGTTCATTGACATTTTAACTTTGTTTGTATAAATATTGTTTTTACCTTATTTATACCTATATGTACAGTAATTATTTTACACTTACATTCGGATAATATTAATTACGAATGTGATAAATAATAATTTATGAAAAATGTACAAGACGTTCAGGTGGCCGTATTGTTTCAAATTGCACCCACTAAACTATAAAAGTTATTACAAAATGATACAAGAAAAGTATAAAACGGAAATATTAATATTTTTTCGGGATTGACCTAATTTGTCTAAAATTATACTATTTAGTTCTCCCTCTTCGAAAATAGTCATGAAAAATCTGTATAATTAACTCTCGAAGTACCGATCGCGATCGGTTTGATCGGTCGCACGGAAAACTACGGTGGGTCCGAACAGCAAGAAATAATACATATGTCCCTGTAATAAACTCTATTTCCGCCAGTTTGCTTATCGTCCCGCGGAAACATTTCACAAGTAAAGCCTTCCCAAAAGCAATAACATTCTATTTTTGAGCGGCAATAAGTAACGGAACATAATTAAAGTATTTAGTCAGTGCGAAACAAACATTTCCAGATCTATGTTTGATAGCAGTGATATATACATATGTATGTGCATGTGTACATACATATTCACATAAAAGGGTACGGTTTCATTAAAAAACAATCAAGTTATCTCAGAAAAAGACTAAAAATATAAAAATAAAAATTAAATTTTTACGCCATTACAAGTCACGTTTAAAGCAGTGCAAATTTGTCCTGTATCATTTTTTTACAATATCGATAATTTATCAAGCACAACTTGAACTAACACTGTTAATTGAACGTCTTGTACAATATTTGTAATAGTAGTACCTAATAATTAATATTCTTATATTGGTTTAAAGTTTAAAATAATTACTACATGTTTATATTTTTATATTACAAGATATCAGTATGTATAGGTTTAAAAGCGTAGAATGAATGAATGGGAGTTCACATCTTCGCATCATAGTACGCACGGATTAAATGACAGAAGTCAGAACGAGAGCGCTTGTCGTATTCTGTTCTTTTCTTTTATCAACAAAGAAAGCCGCACCAGCGCCGAACGAAATTTATGGCTTGTACTACAACGCTAATCCCCTTGATCGGCCCGAGCCGCCTCGAGGGCGCGGTAGGCATCAAAGACTACGAAAACGACTACCCGTCTCAGAAGAGACTCGCGCCCGGTCCCGTTGAGCGAACACTTTGTGGATCAGAACTGTACAAGAAAAATATGAGTAGAATGAAAAATGTATGGACAGACGATAAATTTCGGTAAAATATTACGCAGTGAAGATTTAAGCGCATGCGATGATTGTAGGAAAAGATGAGGATTAAGAAGTTTAAGAATTTCAGAAAATCCACAAAAATCCATGCACAATTAAAAAAATCCAAGGGATCCAAAAAATCTAAGAAGCCTAGAAATCCAATTCCTAGGATTCCAACAATCAATCCCCCCAAAAATCGAAGAAAATGGTAAACGCGCAAGAAACGTCCGGAAAGCAGCGACCGTTTTCCGCGCGAGAGAGGATCAACCTCGTCGAAGGGGCAAAACCGTTCGTTCCGCCGCATGCGGAAGCAGAAGATTATCGCGGATAGTCAGAAACAGACGGACTGTGGGCGCAAACCGTGGTGGAACCGCGAAGAGGTGGGGAACGAACCCGAGGGGAGGGAGGAGAGCAGCGGCGTTATCATTCCGTAGTTTTATCAGTCTCCGCATCGTCTGGGGTCGCTCTCTCTTTCTTTCATTCCGCCTCTCTTCGACGGGCCAATCCCCTCGTGCGCCGCTTGCCCCCTCGAGGCAAAACTCGCTCCACATGCTCCACTGGATGGATATCCCGCGGATGTCTGGGGACGTTTGTCCGACCAGGGGTGGATTAATCGAGGTTGACTCTGCTTGTCATACTGAATTGGTGAGAATTATAGATTCTCTTTCTGGCTTTCTTGGGGCGTCGAGGGGGATGGGTATCGCCCTCCGGCTATTGGGGGCCTGATTTGATGAGGATCTGGGGAGTGGATTTAATAGGCGATAATCAGGGATTCTCTTTTTGGCTTTGGTTGGGAAGTCCAGGGGATGCTGTTGTGATGGTATATTAATTGTGATTGGTGATTTATGATTCGATTTATGATTTGATCGTTGTGGGAGTTTCATGCAGGGATGTTGGATCTCTTCTACAAAGCGATTTTCGTCACAATTAAAAATTTTTCCTTAGTGCTTTTCTGAAATTGGAGTAAGTTGAGGCTCATTAAAAATTTGTGTTTGAATAATAGAGAAACTTTGAACTAATTGACCCAAATGATTCTTCATTTTTCTACTCAAGATCAGAAAATTTATAAAATCCAAGAAGTCCACGGAAAGTATAAAGTCTACGAAATCCCAGAAATTCAGAAAGTCTATGAAATTTACCAAGTTTAAAAATTGTACGAAGTCTAGAAAATGTAAGCAATTCACGAAGTTCAAAAAATGTAAGATGTCCGAAAAATCTACAAAACCCAGAAAATCCACAAAAATCTACGAAATCAAAAAAGTCCAAGGAATCCATAAAATCCACGGAGTCCAGAAATCCATGGAGACTAAGTAAACAATCTAAGGAAACCAGAAAATCCACAAAAATCAACATGAGCTTCGAAAATCCAAGGAATCAGGAGAATCCACAAAAATCGACAGAATCCGAAAAATCCAAGAAGTCCAAAAAATTCAAGGAGTCCGAAAAATCCAAGAAGTCCGAAAAATTCAAGGAGTCCAAAAAATCCAAGGAGTCCAAAAAATTAACGAAGCCAAAAAAATTAACGGAATCCAGAAAATCTATGGAGTCCGGAAAATGTACAAAAATACGCGGAGTCCAAAAAATCCAAGGAATCCAGAAAACCTACGAAGCTGGGATATCCACAAAAATCCGAAAAGTCCGCTAAATCCAGTAAGGTTCAGAAACTTGACGAAGTCTACGAAGTTCATAAAGTCGAAGAGGCAAAATGCAAAATTCCCCGGCGTCAAAAGTCCAGGGCTCCCCAAAATCGCCAAAAAATCGTATCCCCTAAATTCCCATCTCCGCAGTCCGCAGTTTTCTTCTTTCTCGACGTTCGATCGTGTGCAGCATTCGCATGATGCACCTCCGATGCGCGGGAGTCTCCGTGAGCGGGGATGCGAGCGGTAGGGGGTTCACCGGTGGGACGAGAAGGTAGGAAGATGAGGAGGTGGAGGCAGAATCCTATCTGGTTAAAAATCGTCTGCGTGCCGCTCACTTGGTTCCATTCGCGAGGACGACGTCCGGCTTAATGCATTCCGCGAGATGGAAACGCGCCTCCGTGTGTGCCGTCGTCGTGGTCGTGGTCGTCGTCCGTGCCGGCGACGAGGAGAGCGATCGATCTCTCGAACGTTGTGTACCACGTCGTCGTCGTCGTCGTCGATTCTCACAGTTCGCCCCGATTCTTATCGTCGCTACACGGAAAAGGGACCAGCGGTACAGGTGTGGTCGTTAAATCCGTTAAATTGCCATAAGTGACCGGCTTGGGGAGAAGGAATGCCTTCGAGTATCCCCCTTTGGTAGACAGTTTCATCCCCCTTCGGTGACCCCCTCCTATAGGAATTAACTGTTTGGTTGCTCTCATTTCCGACCGACCGATTCCATCTACGCTGATTGTTCCTCCCCCTTCCTTATAACTTGCAATTTCTTGATTGATAGTGTTCTACCTGGGCCTCTGGCCTCCTTTCGGACCCTAACCTCTACTGGCAGGGTAAAGTTGGGTACTCTAGTTTGCGTTAGGATGAGGTTTTGTTGGAGTCAATTGGTTTTCTACTTTCTGTTTCTCTTTAGGAGTTTTGGAGATTTGGGATTTTTTTATGGGGTGGAGATTTGAGGAGTTTTGGGGTTTGTTTGATTTTGGGGATCTTGTGGGGATGGTTTAGCCAAAAGAGAAGAGGTTTTAGACTTGGATAGAGGTACACCTGGATATCTTTTGAATTCAGTAGATGTTATATAGAATTTAGGTTTTATGGATTTTTAGAGGGATATATTAGCGGGTACTGTGAAAAAAGGACTTCTTCAAGGACTTGTTTCGAAGACACTGGTTGAAGAGGATCTTAAAATGGGTCTTAAAATAGATATATGGCCCAAATAAATGCTTCCAATCGGTCAACTTTCTTAAACTTCCACCAACTCCAAATCAACTTCTCTTCCAAACCAACTTCTCTTCTAACTTCCCTTTCACGTTCCCGCCGCGATTCCGCCCCCGCCATTGGTGATGGGATCGCAGCAGAACCTGGGGCCCCGAGAAAGCAGGATTTTCACGGCGTCACGGTGCCCCTTTAATCGATCCAGCAGAGGTTGTTGGGGCCCCGGTGATGGTGTGCGACAGCAGGTCCTTTAAGAGCTTGGCTTGCGGAACAGGCCGGGGGAGGAGTAAACGAGCGTGGCTACGACTTCGATATACACGGATAGATGCGACCGACCGACCGTTCGGTCTTCTCTCCGGTGCACCGATGCAATATGCACGCGATCCGGGTTTTGATAATAAAGGGAGCCTTATGCAGGCACGGCAAGTGTGTGTTTATGCGGAGGAGGGTGAGGGGCGATAGGCGATGTAGGAGGAGGAGGAGGAAAAGAGTGAAACGTTGCGTGTGCGATGGGGATAGAGAGAGAAGAGAGACAGGGGGTGGGAGAGAGAGAGAGAGACCGTTATCGGTAAGCGCAGACTCGAAGACGAAGAGGAAGAACAAGAAGAAGAAGAAGAGTGGCCGCAAGAAGAATGCTCACAATGCTGTAATTTCAGTGTTTGATCTTCCCATCTCTCTATGGGGGTATTATATGGGTTCTCCGTGTGCACAGGTTACACGGACGCGGCGCGTTGACGCGTGTTCGCGCGTTCGCCGATGTTTTCTTCTCTGTGTCGGAGTGTGCGTGAGCCCGCGCGCGCGTCTGTTAGCGTTCGAGGGGGAGGCCGGTTTTATTTTACCCGCATTATTATTCCGTTGGAGATCGCGCGCTGATCCGTGGCCGTTCCACCGCTCTCGCCAAGGCAAACCCCGTGGAGAGAGCCGCGCGCTTATTTATGGATGGATTCCCTTTTAACTTTCGGCAGGATCGCTCCCTCCCCCTTCCAACTCAACCGATGAAACCCCCCCTCTTGTCCCTTTGTCGTACTGCGCTCGTCCACGCGACTATCCAACCCTTCGACGACGGGTTTGATACTGTTTCGGTGGCCTGGGCCGGTGTTTGGGTTTCTTACTAATCATGGGTGATGCATAGGGGATGCGATGAATTTGATTTGGTATGGAGAAGGGGGATAGTTTTGGGGAAATTTGGAGGAGGACGTTTCCAACGTTGAATACGATTTGATGAAAGAAGTTAAAGGCGACTGCGTTGGTAGTGTAAACACTGCTGAATATGGGAATATTAATCAGGCTCTGAGGATTGTTAGGCTCGTTTTGGATTATATTCTACATTGTACCTTCAAAGTTTATGGAGTAACTTTATAGATATATGAGGACTTTGATTAAATTTATAATATAAAATGTAATTTAGTAATTGTTAGAAAAATTAATTATGGTTCAAGTTTGACTTGGAATTCTACTGTATTCTCGTATCTAATAAATTAAATAGTTGAAATCCAGGTAATGATGAAAATTGTGAATAATTGAGGAATAATCAAGGTTTTATTGTTGTTTATGGTAGGAACAATATTTTAAAAAACTCCATTTCTGTATAATTTTGCTTTTTCTTGCAAAATTTTCAATATACTATTCGACGATTATATACTATAGTAGAGACTTTAATAGGAATCTGAATTTTTAGATAACTTAAAATAGTAAAAATTCAGGCTTAGATGCAATTTATCTGTTTTGTTGAAATTTGGAAATCTTCTATTTTACTATTGCTTAATTATTTTGGAGCTTTTTTCTTCAACTACCTTCTTTGAAAGTCTTCTTTTTGAAACTTCTGTTAAATTCTAAAGAGAATTCAGTCCATATTAAAATTGGTTTTGTTGTCATTTATTGTATTGACAGATTAAATTTCTTAAAAATTCTGTTTAGAAAATTTTTGTTCATACTTCTGATTTTTCTAAAACATTTATCTTCTTATTTAAAATTTTTTAAAATACATATGATACAAAAAATTAATATAGTTTTTAAACTCTAATCCTAATACATAGAACTTCCATATTTTTTCTTTTTTGTACTCCTTGTGCCATGATTCTTTGTAATAATAAATTAAATCTGCCGTGACTCTCAAGATTCTGGCTTTAAAGTTTTGTTCTTTTAATCCTACAAGAACCAGAAAGATAAATGACGAAAATTATTTTAGAAAAATTTGCTTTAAAAATTAAATTACTTTAAAATTTCTATATATAAAAAAAATGTAATAAAAAAAAAACTCCACCTTGAAAGTTACAGAAAAAAAAGAAGAGGAGAAAAAATACTTCTATTGTTCTAAAAAATAAAAATCATAAACCCAGAATCACGAACGGCATCAAAATAATGTTGCAAGGGTCTAAATCCCTTCAGAAAGGATATCCAACATCTCCTAATCTTCTTTCTCTCAAACGATGCAAGAAACAAGCCATCAACACGTAAACACCCAACCATATAATTCCAGAAACAAGCTCCCAACTTCGCCAATTCCCTTTCACAACCTCCCCGCTAATCCGAATCTGTTATTAAGAAGACTCCTGTCATCAAGTTCCAATTAAAACCCCCTCGACCTCGGCACGCGGATCCCGCGGTCGATCGGCTATCAACCCGGGAACTCGAGACATAAAGTCATTCCACCCGCATCGTGTCCCGTCTTTTTCCACGATCCATCGAAACCCGCGTGTATCGCGTCCGAACGGCAGCCGAGCGTCGACGGTGAACGGTTCGGGAAGTGAATTTGGAATTCGTAGAAGTTCTCTTTTATCAGGCTGCTATCTCGGCCGTAGAGTGTAATCAGTCCATCATCCGGTCCCCCTGTCTTCTCCCTCTGCGTCCCCCTTCGTCCGTTTCGCCCGCGACTCCTTTTACTGGTTATTCGCCCGATGGAAACTTTCCTCTCGTCGCTCATTACCGCTATCTCCGTCCGGCTGACCATCAACTGATATCCTATCGACGACCAGCAACTCGTAGGCCATTTTTTACAAAATCCCCGACCGTGCACTTAAAACTCGCCTGGTCGGAGGAGACCGAGAAAGAAAGAGAAAGAGAGGAATGAAACGACGCGTTCGTGGATCGAAAAGTCCACGCGGACACAAAGAACCTGTTGTCTCCGTCGACCGAAATTCCGTCGCCGTTTTTTCCCTCCGTCGGCTATCTTGCGGTCCAAGGTCCAGCCTCCTACTTCCGACGTTCGACTTATCGATGGCCGACCAGGTGGCGGCGGCAGACAGGATCCATGGATCCCGCGAATCTGAAAGATGCTGCCGGGTGTTCATGGATCACGCGAATCCCGAGGATCACGCGGATTTCGAGGATCGACTCCGCGAATCCCGTGGATCCCGAGGATCGGCTCCGCGGTGGACCAAGTTTTCGTCCGAGCAGCGAGCGCGATTCGATAACGACTGTTTTCCAACGATCGAACGCCCGGACAGTGCAGATTGCATTGTTGTCTTGTCCCAGAGATCACCGCCGAGGGTATCGGCGTTCCCCCGGCGCGATATCGTCGCAGAAAGCGAGGAAGACCCGGCCGGGTGAAAGCTTTCCAGCTCGCGAAAGCGAGAAAGCCGGGGTGATACTCCGGGGGACGGAAAAAGAGGCGTTGAGGAGGCTGCGGGACCCGCGGGCCGGGGGCAAGGGAGCGGAGGACGAATTAAAAGCCGAGATGCGATGTCTGTCAATATTCCGCGATGCAACTTATCTGCACCGCGATGCAGTCGGTCGCGCGAGAGACCCGCGTGAAAACATCCATTAACACTGATTCGCTCTGAAAAACACCTTATCGCGCGATCCGTTACACCGTCTCTCCTCCGTCACTCTGTCGCGCCGATAACGCGACGTCCTTCCCTCGATCTGCCCGCGATTCACGGAGATCCTGTCTTGGATAGTCGATCTCCAGGTAAGGGACGTCGGGGACGTGGAAGTTACGGGGGGAAACCTGGGGGAAAATAATGTTGCGACGCGGTTTCTTCGTGATCAGAGTTTATTCGAGTCGGAGAGGAAGCTTCCACAAAGTTGCGTGGTGAGTGCTGTCGTTGGGATTGTGATAAGTTTAGAGTTTTGATAAGGGTTCGTGCTCGACGCGTTTCATTTCAGGTTTCTTGATGGGACTCTGAAAAACTGAAAACCACTCTGAAATAAGATTGCTGAATTTTTTTTTTTACTGAGAAATGAGCTTTAATTGAGAATTTAATTTTCAATTACGGAATTTAGCTTTCGATTCTAAAATGTGAGTTTGATTTAAGAAACGGAATGTTTAGTTAAATTAATTTTGTGGGTATGTGAGATCCACGTGACGGGGAATTTATTTAGTGTTGATACTATCAAAATGTTAAATCGGTCGAATTTTTTGATGAATTGGAATTTTGAAGAAAGTTGAAACCAAAATGTGAGGTATCAGGTTGATTAAAATACAGAAGATTCCTTAATGAAGACTTCATATTATTAGAAGTAGTAGGTAATTTATCTTCTAGTTTCCCATGTATTGTCTTCGGATTTTTATTCTTGGGATTGTTTTCATGAGATTGTTTCGGTAACAAAGTGTAATTAATATATTTTTGTAAGCATGTTTGACAGTATTTTAATGCTAATTTAACTCCTTGACTTATTGTTTAATGAAAAATAAGTAGTGGTATTTAAAATCGTTCTGGAAAACTTCATTAATATTCTACAAGATTTCATCTTAAAATAAAAACACAATTCTTATTTTTTATTAACTAATGTTCTTTAAGAATTAGGATTTCCTTCTTAAGAATTTTTCTAAAACATATTATTTATTTTAAATTCACTTTGAACAGAACTGGGAAAATAAGCGAATAAATATATTTTTAAAGTCAAGTACCTACATTTTAAAAAATCTGATGTGTAGATAATCCATAGAAAAAGTACAAATTTCTCATTTTTATTAGTTTTCTTATTAATACTTATCCATTAACACTAGTGAATTTTTGATTTTCTTACGTAGCAATTAATTCAAAATATTATCCTAAATTTTTTTATAATATCTAACGAAAAATGTGAATACAGCATGTAAAAGTATATATTTTTTTTAAATACTATAAAAGTATAAAAATCGAATCAATCATTACTCCAAAATTAAAGATTATGTATAGACTGCGGATTTCTATGCAAAATAAAATATTCACAAATAACAATAAAGAATTCAAACTTGAATAATAGTGTGTCTCGTGTTCTAAATATTGTATCAATTAATTAACTTTTACTATATTTTGTCATCTGTCAACAATCTCGTATTTTTTGTATATTAAATTAAGGATTACAATAAAAGAATAAAAATCCATTGTTTAGTTATCTAAACTGGTCTCACAAAATTCTGTATGAAATTACACATGAAATTACTACTATACTCAACATCAAAGAGTAAAAATTCTTTATTACATTTTTCACAATCCTTGTTTTATATCGAAGGCCTTTCAGGGTTAAAAAAGACGGCGATTCGCAAAACCCCCATTTAATCAGTATTTCAGCCTCTTTCTCTCCTTTCAACATCCTGCGCCCCGTCATTCAGCAATTATCACTCGTCACGCGATTGTCAAACGCGTTTTTCCCCGGCAGAGTCGGCCGTCAACAACCCCCGATGGTCGCGCGGGGGAGGAAGGTCGGGGGGCGCGAGGATCGAATCGACAGGGGGGGCAGGTCCGCGTTGGTTAGGTCGCATCCGCGTGTGCCCACCTGTTGACATCGTGGCCGACGCGACGGCGAATCGAGGAGGGTGGCCCGCAAGGGACCCGGGGCGAAGGGGTGGCGGTGTAACGGTTGTAGCAGCGGCCGCGGCCGACGCGCGGGGGCGAGAGGCGAGCCAGTGTCGGCGGCGCAAGGGGTGCTCGTTCATTATCTGCCACGCTGGAAGGCCCTGAAAGCCACCGGTTGAAAGGCCAGAAAGAGAGCCGCGTCCCGCCGCCCCGTTACAAAAAGCGGCTTCCTGCCGCGCTGATATTGGCGCCGGCGACTCTCTTCCGCTTTCCGCTTCTTACGATTTCGGACCGCTGTTTTCTTTTTCTTTTGGTAGGATTTTTTGTGTCCAGCTTCTTCTTTTATTAGGAAAAATTAGGGGTGGGTGGAGAATTTTTTGGAAGACTTCATTTGAATAAATAGAGTAGTTAGGCAGATTGTGTATTAATTTTCTTTTGGATTGCAATAGATATCACTTCTTTGATCCCTAGATCACATATTTTTTTTTGTTATTCAAAAATAGAAACTTTAGATCCATTTTGACCCATAAGACACATTATAATACAATATATACATACCCTTATATCCCATTCAATTTCCTTTTCGTTATGATTAATTTTCATATTATTACTAACCTTCTTATCTAACTAATTAATTATATGTTCTACCTTATTAACTGTATAATTTACACTAACAAATGGAGCAGTTATTAGATGGAAAAGTAACAATCATTTTAATAGTTAAATATAGTTAAATTTGTTGTTCTTAAAGACTGGAAAATCCTAATTTCTCGAGAAGAATAAATAGTTTCTACTTTTTAATATAGTTTTTGTTTTGTACGAAAAATTTAATGTTAAACCTTTTTTTTTAAATGGATGAAAAATCTTTTTGCCCAATCAAAGTACTTGTAATATTAAGAAGTTTATTTTTATGTCTCTGTTAAAATTTTATTTTCTGGTGAATTTTGCTTGTGTGGCTATTGGTTTTCTTCGTCAAAGATTTTCTCAAGGATCTTCAGGATCAACGATTCATTCCGTTCTGCTTCGTCAGAGGCTCAGCAAATCGCCATCAGCGTGACGTAGCACTGCGATCCGTAAATCGAGTAAATAAGTTTTATCAAGCCGCGGTTTTTCCAGCTGTATCTTTTGTACATACGCTTCTCGGTTCATGCGGCGAGCATAATTGCATGGTACGAAAATAAAAGCTGATATCAGAGCGTTGATTCCAAAGGAATTGTTGTGAGTATGTTCCCAGGGGCTACCTTCCGGGATAAGGGATATTCTAAAAAAACACGGGGCTTATCAGCGTTGCAGAAATCCGCTAAAACGAACCTACTATTCTTCCTTACAACCTTGATATTCGTAAAAACCCATCACCCTAAAAAATGAAGAAAACTCGGAAGCAAAAATTTGCTTTCGCAGTCAACTCCAAAGTAATTAACTTCAAAATCTGAGACTTCGTCCACATTTTTTAATGTGTTCTTACCACTACGACGGATCAAAATTCATGTAAGATTCTCCAGTGATTCTATGGACTTTCCCGCGATGCGACTGCAACAACAATTTCGACTCGGTAAGAGGTCGCAGAGAACACGACGCAGCGAAAGTGCGAGGCCTTTCCAGTCCAACCTCTCCCTGGACAAGCAAATTTGTTGACGATTTCCAGTCGTTATCGCGGTCCCGTCGCAGATCTCTGCAACCCGCTGCGAGCGCAGAAGGACGCGAAATAAACGGTCACGAGACACGCGACGGGCGAGAGGAGGAAACAGATGACGAAACGTCGTGCCGAACCGCTGATCTCTCGCCAGCTTCTGCCTCCGACGTCAAAATGTGATGCTGTTATCGAGCCGAGCACCGATAACGACGCGTCGCTCATCGAAGCTTCCGAGGGAATCTTTCGCGCTGCCCTCCTTCTCTCCTCTTTTTTCTCCTGTCTCGCAAAATATCGACCTATCGAGCTGAGGCTTTCTGTCCGAGATTTTTTATGTTCCTGGTTGGATGATCTTGAAATTTGGAGGTCGGAGCGATGGAATATGTACTGAATCCATCGCTCTTATTTTTTTGTTTAATTCGGGAGAAGTTAGGGTTTCGGTCACTTTTGCTGGGATTCGCAGGGTTCGCGGATCTCAAGGTTCGTGACTCTCAGGATTAGTGAGCCTCAAAGATCGTGAGTTTTAGGATTCGTGAAGCGAATGGTTCGTGTATCTGAAGGATGTATAGACTTCAGGGTTCGTGGATCTCAGGATTAATGAATCTCCGGGTTTGTATCTGAAGGATTTGTAGACTTCAGGGTTCGTGGATCTCAGGGTTACGTGGACTTCAGGATTCGTAGATCTCAGGATTCGTGGATCTCAGGATTCGTGGATCTCAGGATTCGTTGATTTCAGAATTCGTGGATCTCAGAATTCGTGGATCTCAGGATTCGTGGATCTTAGAATTCATGGATCTCAGGATTCGTTGATTTCAGAATTCGTGGATCTCAGGATTTGTAGATTTCAGGATTCGTGGATCTCAGAATTCATGGATCTCAAGATTCGTGGATCTCAGAATTCGTTGATTTCAGAATTCGTGGATCTCAGAATTCGTTGATTTCAGAATTCGTGGATTTCAGAATTCGTGGATCTCAGGATTCGTGGATCTTAGAATTCATGGATCTCAGGATTCGTTGATTTCAAAATTCGTGGATCTCAGGATTCGTAGATTTCAGGATTTGTGGATCTCAGAATTCATGGATCTCAAGATTCGTGGATCTCAGAATTCGTTGATTTCAGAATTCGTGGATCTCAGAATTCGTTGATTTCAGAATTCGTGGATTTCAGAATTCGTGGATCTCAGGATTCGTAGATCTTAGAATTCATGGATCTCAGGATTCGTTGATTTCAAAATTCGTGGATCTCAGGATTCGTAGATTTCAGGATTTGTGTGTCTCAGGATTAATGAATCTCACGATTAATAAATCTCCGGGTTTGTAAGTTTCAGGATTCACGAATCTTCGGATTCGTATATTTCATGCTGATAGGGACAGCACTTAGAAAAGAGTTTGGTTTCAAGGTTGATTCGAAGAGTTCTCAGTGAAGTTTCCTTCGAGCTACGAAAGACCAATGCGTTGGGAATTCCCGACTCACGAAATCTAAGTGTAACTTATTTCCCTAAAACAAAGAAAACATTGAAAGTGCGTTAAATTTTTCAACATGGGATCAAAAACTGAAAAAAACAAAGCATCGTTTCCCACATTGCGCGGAGTTCAATAAAAAATCGAAAAGATTCAAGATGAATGTCTCGATTCCCCAGTCGATGGAGTGGATCGTCGGGTATCCCTGACCAGACGCAACAGCGACGGAGCGATTCGTATCTCCTCATAAATACCCACTCGAGCCGGCGAAAATAACAGCATATTCCGCGGTGCCGGCGAGCACGCGCGCTCGCGCGCACGCCGCGAGATTAATCGTCACTCCGGGCAGCGCGTCGGTAGTAAATCGTCGATTGATTCAATTACACGCCGGCTGCCCGGCCACACGATACACATATCCCGGAGGGTCGCGTTTCTCTCTCCCCCCGCGTCGAGTGTTTAGCGATCGACCGACACGTTTTATTATTTCGCCGCGAATGGATAGATGTAACGGACACCTAGCCATTATAGGCGAGAGACCGCCTCGATCGAAAGATCGATACGCGGATCAGAGGCGATCGACGCTGAGCATCGTCAGCCCCGATGGACGCGATCGCGTGGGTGTTCACGGATGAGTTCGCGTCTGTTTCTGGGTGGCTAATTCTACTGGCGACGATGCCTTGACACGTGTTGGTGTATCTATGGTTTGCTCATGGGAAAAACATCGATGTTAGTCTTGGAAATTGAGGTTTTTGCTCGGTTTATGGGCGGCAGTATAACGTACTTTGTGCATTTTATGAATTTTTTGGTCCAATAGTTAAGTAATAGAGAAATGAAGGAATATTTGGGAAAATTACACATGTAGTTTAAAATTTCTTTGTTATTAAATACGAATTTTTTTACTGAACTTGTTCTGAAGTTTGCTCCGATTTCAGAGAAACTTGTTCTTGAAACACTGACAAGCTTTAAGTATCGGAGTAAAATTTTCCATTGGGTCAAGAATCTTTTTGTGGAAGAGAAAAATGGAACCAAATCAATAAATCCACTGAGTTACTTTACTTAGAATTTTTTTAAAACCTCTATCAATGCAATCTTCAAATCTTTTTTAATGTCCCATCAGATATTTTGTTTCATATTTGTAAATAACTGTTTGTGTTTTAAGAAGCATGTAAAAAGTCAAAATTTCGTTACCTGTATTCGTCATGTTACATTCGTAATTAGATTATGATTTTTTTTTGCATTTATAGCAACTATAAATTCGTGAAAATTGACAAGACGGTTCAGAGATGTCAAAGTATCAAATATATAATAAATGTTACAATGCTTGAAAAATAAAACATAAGCATGAAGTATCTAATTCAAGCTGCAGTTTTTTTTTTATTTCTGTCTGTAAAGATTTGAATTTGCATAAATATCTGCAGTCTAGTTAATTGTTATAATAAAAACTATCTTTTACTTCTTATTGTTTATGATCTTGAATTTGTAATTTTAATATTTGAAGCAATTCACACAATGTTCATCTCGATATAGGCTAATCACCCTTCTGTGATTAGCAGAATGCAGATTTTATGCAATTTATGGTAATACTAAGAGTGCAAAAAAATCTACGAGTTTGTTAACACATGCGAAAATGCACAAAATATCAAAAATATAATTCAAGTCAGAACGTTTAGAAAATTAAATATACTGTTATTCAATTTACAGTTTATTGATGCTCGTAAAAATTTTATTTTGCATAAAAATCCGCAGTCGTGTGATTAGGTATTAGTGATGAATGAAATTCCCCAGAAAAAAGTGCCTAAACCTAACTTTATGTCCAGGTTCTCCACATCAGAAAATAGATCATCTTGAATTATGAAGAATACCTGTCACCCTATATCTATAATTTCTACCGCTAAATTAGAACCTCCCTCGAAAAAAAATTCCTCATCAACCCCCAAGATTCCTTCCCCCTTACCCGTCCCACCCCCATCGTCCACCATTCCCCAGTGAATAATATCCCCTCGCTCCCACCTTTCGTCCAACTCTTCGCGCCGTCGCTAGCTCGAAGTTTTATCACAACCCCCGATGTACCCCTTTGTACACTTTTCCGTCGCCTCGTTAATTTTCCCCGTGCGCGGCCAGAGCGCGGGGGGGGGGTGATCGTTTCGCCTGTACACCCTTGGAAATCGTCCCTCCCTCCGACGACTAGATTAGCGAAATTATCGGAGCGTGTAGCGGCCTGCGAAAGACGGACGTCAACCACCCTCGGCGAGAACTCGCGGCGACATAGGGGTGCGATAGGGAGGAACGGTTGCCGTCCCGGTCGGCGATACGATAGCGTCTACCCGGTCGCGGCGCGATATATGCGTCCCGACGCGGAAGGCTCTCGCACCTGCCCCCTGATTACAGGGCTGCACTTTTTCTTCCTGACGTAACGAAGGGGCCCCCGGGCTCTATTGAAATTGAATTACGAACGACCCGGTGACAACCGCGCGCCCCGATAACGCCGCAGATTTCAATTTCGCTCGCGTGTCCCTCGTTCAGGCCTACGTCTCTGTTGCCGCCGCGATCGTTTCTCGCTGTTCGTAATTTAAATGAGCCTCGAAGGGGTGAATTCGCGGCGAGGGTGTCTTTGAGGGGTTGAGCCAGCTTTGAGACCCGAAAATCGTGCGTGAGTGTTTGAATTTTTTGGAGCGATATTGGGAAATGAAGAGACACATTTTCAGAAGAGTTTGATTTTATATTTTATAGTGCATAGAGGAATTTGTTTAATATTTTCTTTTTGGAACAAGATGTTTCAGATTGTTGGCTACTTCATTTTAGAAGTTTTTGAAAGAACTTCGGGATTTCAGTAGGTTTTAACATGGGAGAAGAATTCAGAAATTTTTTTATTCAGTGTATGACATTTACTTACACAACTGCATAATTATACAACAAATAGTAGTTTTTGAAATTATATTCGAGAAAGTTTGTTAGAGTTTTGTGATCTCAATGAACGAGTTCCATGTTGTTGAAGAAAAATGTTTTACATGTTTAGTTAAAATTTCAGCTGAAAAGATGGATACTTTCTCGAGTTTCTTTCTTATCATGTTTACCGTCTTAAAAAACTTGATTTTAAGAAATGCGGTTTTAAAGTTTCGTATATTTAAGTATTTCAGGGTTTAAACAAATCTTACAAATATTTTAAAGTAAGAATTGTTGAAAAATTCCCAGAATTACGGAAGTTACAGTGTAAAAAATGACGATCATGTTATACCATAATATTGTACAGCGTATTCGACAAGAAGTGTCAAAAATTTGGAGGTGCGATTCTTCAAGCCAAAATAATTGAGCCTTCATTAACAAGTTATTAATTGTTGCAAATACGTGCAAAAACCTGTCTGACGCGATGGTCTATTCTACTGTCGATGCGCGCTGTCTAGGTCAGACATGCCGCTGTCAGTAGCCACTCAAAGGAACCCACTTACCTCGTATTCGAATTAATGACACCATGTGAGACTACAATAATTTTCTTCAAAATTTGGTTGAAAACCTACCAAGAGTCACTATACGACGTTCAGTTAAACATCGAATAAAATTATTGTACTAGGTCCTCAAAGTCGATTAGTGTTATTATTTATTAGATAATCAAGTGGAAAACCAACTCCATGGCCAATCGAAGAAACTGTGTAGCTTTTCAGAGTGTGTTGCTCTCAATTTTTATCAGAATTTCCTCTTCAGAGACTCTAATCTAAGTCGAATCAACCAAGAAGCTAAGCTCCTTTGTTCTCCAAACCTTTTCAAGTTGTGAAACCTTGGAAAATGCTCTATCCAACGGACCCCAAGCTCAAAATCGCCCTCAAAGGCCCCGTCCACGGACATCAGGCTTCTCAAAATGTCCCAAAGCATCCGTCCCGAGGGGGACGTTAGTCCTGAGACTTGGCCGAAGCCGTCGTCAAAAACGGAGGGAACGCCGACTCGCAGAAGACAGAAGCGTGGCCGTGTGTCGCTTATCAGACGCCGCGGTATCACATACGGGTCGCTAATGTCTCCTTATCAAAGGTACCTACCTATTCCCCATGTCCCTCTGCCCCCTCTTCGGTATGTCCCACACACACGCCGGTACCATTGGATTTCCAGCTACCAGCACCGCTTACCTATACCCACCTCTAACGTCACCCGGTGCGCCTGCTATCACCGTCGTGGGACAAAGACTTTCTAGTTTCTCGTTTCTGTTTCCGCGCGGCTCCCCGATACCGCCGCGCGATAACGCCGCGCGCTGCGTTAAAACCGGGCTGCACCTGCAAACCGCCTCCGTCCTCTCTTCTGCCCGACGACTATTCGCCGGTAATTACCGACGCGACTTTGTTCCGCCGACTATTTTTTTCCATTAACCCGTGGCCGCTATCTTGGAGACGCCGGTCGCTGCTGGCTTCTGTGGGGCGCGACGAGTTATCGGAGGATGAGGGGCTTATCTTTCATTCGATTTCGGCGAATCGGATTTTCTGACGGCGGATGTTGGACGATAAGGGCCATTGCGGATGACTGTGTTGAGGCGACGGTGACGAGCTTAGCTAATGATTGCGTTTGGTTTGATTTAGCTGTAGTCTTCTGGGCTAAACAGGAGACCTTACAGTGTGTACTATGGATTTTAATGAAATTTTAGTGAATGAATCTAGAGGATGTATGATGACATTCTTTAGAATATTTTGTGTCAATGCGCATTTTTTTTCAAAAGGCCGTAAGCTTAATACGAGAACAACGATGTCTGATAGCTCACTGGGAAAAACACCTGACTCGTAACTCTTAAGCTGAAGGGTCCCGAGTTCGAAATCCTGGTTTGTGTTATAGGTTCATTTTTTTCAATTTTTTAATTCCTTCACTTTTATTCTATGAGTTGTTTATAAATATGTAACTGCATAGTCATATATTTAAAAAAAAGTATATCAACATCTAAATTTAATATCGAACATATTTTACATTCCTTGCAGTCACATTCACTTCCCTTAGATTTATTTACATTCTTTGGGTCACTCATAGAAACATTTATTTTTGTTTTATATATTCAAATTTTTACAAAATTGAAACTATACGAATGTAATTATTTACAAAATAACGCAAATAACTTTAGAATCATTAACAGATTTATTGTATTAGGATTGTACATTGCATATCCATTGCATTACATTGCACTATAACTTCACATTTGAATTGTCTATAAAACATGCGCATTGACGCAAAATATCCTCTGGATTCATTCACTAAAATTTGATTAAAATTCAAGAAGTACACACTGTAGGTTCTCCTTCGAGATTTCTATAGAGTGGATGTCGCGAGATGTCTGTTTCTACTTGGATGGGGAGTGATGTGGTTATTCTACTGGAGAGCGGTTGTTTGGGTTTGTATGATCTTGGCGATCTTGGATAGCGATAACATGGGAGGAAGGAGATGTGGTTGAGGTTGGTTTTTATAACGATTTTATCTCAAGTTCTTATCTACGATAGTTTGATGAGGAAGACTGACTTCCGGAAGTGTCTGTTGAAGACTGGTTTTATCTACTTCGATCTGGGAAGCCGTTGTTATGAAGGATTCACTGGGTATGAGTTGTGTAGGAGTTTTTTTTTTGTCTTGGAAACCTTTGTGGAAGTATCTGATGTGTACAGTATTTTGAGTTGTAATCAAGTGGCTTTTAGAGTCTTAATTATACAGTGTGTCCGTCGAAACACCGAACAGTCCTTTAATTCCTAATTCATTGAAGATACCAAAAATATTTGTATATGAAATTGCATAGCAAAAGGGAGCAAATTTATTGGGAAGGTCAAGTTCGATTTTTTAAACGGGATTATATATTTTTTAAACGGGATTATATATGAATTGGGACTAAGAATCAGTTGGATGAATATTTGATGGGTTAGTTTTTTTTTTGATGTAGTATTAATTACAGAATTTTCATTTTATAGGATACAATTTTAAAAAAATCTATTAACCACTGTAGATCTAATTAATTTTCATTTAATATTTTGAGTAGTAACATTCATGAAATTTCCATTTTAATGCAAAATACCGTTTTGGAGGTCTAAGTTTGGAAATCTATTGTCACGGATTAATTAGTATAATTGAATTCTTAAAAATCTGGTGTATTAAAAAATCTAGACAGTAAAATTTCTATAGAATGTAAGAGAACAATAAATGTAGAAATTAACATGGATTTTCTAATATTTTTCTTCAAATTGGAGTAATTATTGAAAGAAATAAGAAACATAATGGCATCAAAGAATCCACTTCTATGCAGATCTCCTACTTCCTAAATTGTCTGTACACCACTGTCTCTATCCACTTAAACCGTCTATTTCACAAAATAGAATTTTCAACCCCTACTTCAATTTTTGGGATCAGTTTAAAAATTCAGTTCCCACATCCTCGTTGCATTCCAAGTTTGATTCTAATTAATATACTGCAGATGTTTATGCAAATTCATAATTCCATAGAAATGAAAAATCAATTGAAACATAAATACAGGGTCATCCACGTATCTCGGAACTCGTACACATGATTATAAATGGGCTCGGGTTCCGAGATACGCGAATGACCCTATAGAAGTGTGTTTCCTATACTAAAGACTTTAAAATATATATGATTTTGAATATTTTATATATTTTTATATTAGCGAACATTATTACAAGTTTTTACATATTTAAAATTGCCCTAAACGCATAAACATCTGGCATTTTCGTAATTAATATACAAAGAAATTCTAAGAACTGTTTCTCTAAATAAAATTAGTACATTTCCCACAAACTAACTTCGACAAACTTTCAAGTATCTCATTCTCAGTTCTCCCTCGCACAGTTTGCATTCTTCTTACATCGATCATTGTATTTCCTCCAAGATCACGTTCAAACCCTCGAAAACCTCAAAATCTTGAAAAATAGTAAACTCCAAGAACACCACATCCAAAATTCGAAACTCTTCGCCCCGCATCCCCCGTTCAGTCTCCTCGCAGCTCCAACTAGTAACGGCCACTTAACGACTTAACAAGTGGCGAAGAGCATGCGCGCGAAAGGGAAGGAGGGATGAAGAGGGAGTCGGTCGCAGAAAAAAAGGGGGAAAATAGTGTGGGTCAGTGCGATGCAGGCGCGCGTGTAAGAGAATCCCGGGGTAACAAATCTCTTCGTCGCCTCTTCTTTTTCTCATCTTTCCTCCCGGGGCCCTTCCCTCGCTCGAGGGCCTCGCATACGCACGCCGCCAATTATAAACTCCCTCTCCCCGCGTTCTGTCATCCTCCCCCACCCCCGGGGCTCGCCGATCGCGGGGGTAGAGCACAGGTGGGCACCCGCCGCCGACGCTTCTTCGCGGGGCGAGAGGGGCGAGAGAGTCGCTATCTATAGCCGCGGTAGAGGTGTTAATTCACGCTCTGCCTCTCCCCTTCCACCGACGCACCCCTCCTCTCGCTCTTCCAAGCCCTCCTTTCCTCGATCCACGCGGATCCCCTCCGCCCCTGCCGCGTTTCTACCTCTCCGCCCCCACCTCGAACACCCTGCCCGATCCCCCCACTTGCGCGCCGCTTCCCACTTCGTCGCGAGGGAGCCTCGCACACGCACGCACGCACTCGCGAGGAGGAAAGGTGCGCACGTGGTGAGAGCCGCTCGAGATGGGCGTGAAGGGTAATCGAAGACCCCTGCTCGGGTTTCGGGGAGGGATCCAGGTGCTTCCTGGACGACGATTGGACCGTTTTTTTGGGGGGCGAAGAGCTGGTTTTCTGCTGGCACCTATGGAGCATGCTGCATCCCTAGGTCTGTGAAGTTGGCACCCCTAAGTGCTCATTTTTTTTTAAATACGCGTGTTATTAGGGTGACGTATACAGTTGTTGAACCTCCTATACAATGATTGACCCTTTCAAGAAAAGTAAAAAATATGATATAATCCTTTTTTCATGTATGTAAAATATTAATTGTATTCGAAACAAGAATATTTAGATCATTGAAATATATGTATATGTATTTTACTATACAGGGTGTTTGGGATAGTATTGCAAAGATTTGGAGGGGTGATATATCACGCGAAAACAAACAAAAAACTTTCATATGACTTGGGTCCAAAACTCAACCACTTTTGAAAAAGACTGTCAAACATTTAAGCTTCCAGTCCCTATAATTCAAGATAGGAACGCTTTTCGTAAGCAATTTCTTTGCTAAGATAAAGATTGCGATCTTGTTAATCCAATGAGTACAGTAACTGTGATATTGTTAACTTGTACCGCGCAAAAAAATAGGATAAGATTATCCAGGATTTGTCCACATTTGTTAACCCATAATATTCATTTGTCCAGCCTTAAAAAAAAAAAAAACAAAACAATTACGATTACATAAAAAACTTTGACGTTAATTTTCATGAAAATTTGATTTGTAAGTAGTATAGGATTGTTCGTGATCTGTCTACATTTGTCCACCCTAAATTTTCGTTTGTCCACCCTTTAAAGAAAAGTTTAAACGAAATTTTAAACATTAATATTAATTCCCATGAACTTTCGTCATTGATTTTTAGGAACAGGGTAGAGAAATGTGAATAAATCATGGACAATCTTATCTTACTTAAAAATCAATGGAAAATGTTCATGGGAGTTAACATAAATTGTTAAATTTTTTCACAATTTTTTTTTGAAAAGTGGATAAACGAACATTTTGGGTGGACCAATGTGGACAAATCCTGGATGATCTTATCCTAGTTAAAAACCAATGAAAAATGTTCATGAGGTTGCTAATATCTCAAGTTTTTTTAATTTCGTCATAACTTTTTGGTGGGGCTTGAACAAACGAAACTTTCGGTTAGACAAACGTGAACAAACAAATAATATGCGTATTTTACATAAATTAACCCTTTTGGAGTGCTAACTTCACGCACCTCGCATCCCTTTAGGGATAAATTCTTGAGGCGAGGGAAACAGTGAAGTGGTAAAAGATTTCTAAATGTGAGATCCGAGGATTTACGCATTAAAAATTTAGCAATGTAATAATTATTCGTCGTCTACATTATCTCTATCTTCGTCTGAATTTGCTTATCCAGACGTTGAAATGTCTACTTTTCACGCGTCTCCCAAGTCTAAAAAATTGACAAACAATTTTCCCCCGTGAATTCTTATTTTCAAAAAGCTGAACCTGATAGTCGATCCTACGTTAAAGTATTCAGACTGAAGGTTTTTCAAATGGTCCCATAAGGGTTGCAAGGGTTTAGGTTTAATTGGTGCTCCAGAAAACGGCGGAGTTGCCACGCGATGCGCGATATTATTTCGCGAGGGCCGACACACGGTTAACGAAGAAAAATATCGAACACGATAGCGAGATAATTAGCCGACGCGGCGCTCATGTAAATTAGTCAAATAATTAATCGCGTGTCTGTTAAGGGGAGAGGTTGCAACCGTTCGGTAACGAAGGTTGCACGAATTCATTCAATTACAAACGCAACACGAGCCTGTTGGAATTCCGCGCAGCGTATTCTTACGGCGATAATTAAACGCCGTATGAAATATCCTGGCGTCGTACCTGACGTATAATAAATTATTTCAACTCGTATTTGGTGTAAGAAGCGGAGATTTATTGTGCCATAGTACGCGAGGGCTGGGCCTCGTAGGCATTCGCTCGTGATTCCTACGGTTGTCTCTCTAATTACTAAAACTCGATGATTATACAACAAAACTGTGAAACGCGTGCAACTTCATAATCGTTTGTCCGAACCTCGAAGTCTACTTTCTAAAAAATTCCCCGTCTCCCAAAAAAAAAATGATCGAGATTCTCTGTAGTCCTTTACTCCTCGTCTTCGTTCCCAAAAACTGCGTCCACGCGTTTCGTGCCGTTCGTTTTGGTCGAAACGGACACGAGCGGAACGGCGGGGTTAATTATAAGCATGGAAATGATTCATTGTAACCGATGGACGTGGCGACGACGAAAAAAGGCAGGCCCCGTGCACGTGTGCACCAACACAACCGCGAGAAATGATCTGATATGGTCGTTAAGTTGGTACACTGGACAGACACACGAGATCGTCGCTGATTGCCCACCCCCGTTCCACGTGCAGGTATACCGGGTGACTTCGTTAGTAGAGGCTTGATCGTATCGATGCATCCGGAGTGAAGCGCCGGGGTCTAATCTTCGAAAGAGTGGGAAGGCCCTCCTCTTCCGCTCCTCCGGATGGACTCGCCAACCGAATGATTTCATTCCTGCCGATGTAATATTTGTCGCGGACCGATGTCTGACGACTTGATTATTCATTCTCCTGTAGTCTTTACCCATGTAGACTTCGATTTCGATGAATGGTATCTTCAGGGTTTCAATTTTAATTGAAGATGGAGCTTCGGAGGCTCAGATTTTTAGATTTTATCCTTTGTCGGGAATTAATTGGCTATGAATTTTTTTAGGAGGGCCTTTTGTCACGTTTTTAATAATTGAATAGTTTGAATACCTTAGGTGTTAGAATTTTGAGTAGTATTTTGTTTGTGGAGATTTGAATAGAAAATATAGTTGATTTGGCGTTGATTTTGAGGCGTTGATTGAATATGAATTTTTCTAAGGAATTCCTTGTATAATGCTTCGAATACTTGAATATTCTTATGGTGTTTGTGTTGGGTTTTGAGTAAGTAACATTTGTGATAGAGGATAAAATTTTAATTCTCATGGAATATATAAATAGGTTTAGGCAGAATTTCATTGTGAAGGATTAATTAGGTTTGAATTTGTGTTTACAAATTCCTTACATTATATGTACAACGTTTTGAATATTAAAAAATTTGGGATATTGTGTATGTTAGGATTTCAAATTTCCAATAATACGTATTTTTGATAAGAATTTAGTTAAGGAATATTTTTCATAAGGAATATGGTTTTAATTTTATTGGAAGATACCATTGAAAAGAATTTATTAAATATGAGTTATTTAGTAGTCTTTTGTATTCCAATAGTTTATATCAAAATTTCGTGGATTAGTTGATTTTGACTACTAATATCTATAAGATTTTTATCTTAAAGGAAAATTTCATTTTAGAGGTCTAAGTTTTAGAAAACTTTTTTTCTATTTTGAAGCATTAATTAGGTATAAGATTTTTAAAGATTTTCTTATATTTAAATACTGTGTCTTAATATTTGAAGTACTAATATTTATGAAATATCAATTTTAATAAAGAAGACAGTTTTGTGAGTCTAAACTTTGGAAAAATTCTTTTTATTGTGAAGAATTGAGTATAAGTTTTTTTTTGGTATTCCTTGTATTTAAATATTTGGGGATCAATATTTTATGAATGGATATCCTATGAATAAA
Organism: Perdita meconis; assembly: GCA_030770465.2. Lineage (NCBI taxonomy): Eukaryota > Metazoa > Arthropoda > Insecta > Hymenoptera > Andrenidae > Perdita > Perdita meconis. The sequence continues at coordinate 5,411,541 of JASKOS020000001.1, forward strand.
AAATTACAATTTTGGGTACTGATCGAGCATTCATTTTATGATTTACTATTTTTTATAAATATTAAAAAACTAATCTAGAACTTTAGACCTAAATCTTATTAATAGTAAACAATTTTATTATGAATACTTGATTCTTAATATTTCACGAATGCAAATTTGAAAAAAAAATTAGTACCAATTAAATATTCACTTCATGACTTAATATTATAACTTTTATTATCAATAACTGCTTCGTAATTGAGTTTCGCAAATTTCAGTCAAAGTATTTTACAAACCATTGCTTCATAATTAAGACAGTATAACTTTGTATTTTCATTAATTTTTCCGCAATCGATACATTCTACTACAAATAGTTTGTAACTGAGTACCGCAACCTGAAGTTCCAGTACATAACATGCGATGAAGTAAAGCAATAATCTAAAGCAACATTCTTCCATCCTCTGAAACGAGTAGCAGCCTCAATTACTCGGAAGTAATTCTCAAAGTAGTCCCCTTAACCAACTCAAAGTAATCATCCCCGATCTAGAACAGTTTGAAAGGCTTCTTCGGACGAATGTAATATGGTAGTAATTAAAGTGCAATGATAATTACACCCCGAAGTGGAACATCATCCGCGGCAGATGGAGGAGAATGTAACCTGTTGATCGGTCAGATTACCGAGACCGATTTCTGCGGCGCGACTTAAGCTTACGTTCGTAATGCTCAACAGGTTAATCGCTGGGAAACGTTATGCCACCTAGAAAATTGTTCAAGAGCATTTTTACGTAGAAAGTTTCTTGTCGAAAGAACTTCTGTCTCATTCATTCCACCCAAGTTCAACGAAAAGTAAACTCGGTCTACTTCTTTGTATGAAAATTCCGCGTTATACCGTTGCAAACTATACGAGAATATTTAAACAGCAGAGTATTATTTCTCGTGAAATATTAATTGATAAGATCCCGATAAGAATAATTACCAGGTAGAATGCAACAACACTTGATACGCAAAGTAGCAACGAGCCGCGAGGCACAGACGAAACGATTCTATCGCATCGCGCGGATCAACATCGTTTGGCGAACTGCCGCGCCACACCCGCACACTCGACCTCGATATTACAGTATTATCACCTCGAAGCGAGTCGTAATAAGTCGTTTGCATCGTCGTCACGTGCCGGGGGGATCTCTCTGTCTGGTGTGTGCCCGTAGCTGATCGACGGTCGGGATAAGACGGAACGTGTCAGTCGGAGAAACTGGAGGGCCAATGACCAGTTTCACGAGGCCCTTCGCAGCGATAACATTAACAGTCATTTTCGACGCTTTCATTACCCTCTTTTCCAGCAAAGCTTCCCCTATTCTCCCTTCATTATCATGGCTGAGCGTTGTTTCCACTCGTTTCGTTAAAAGCGGCGACCCACGTGTGAGGATGGCATGCGAATAGATTAATCTTTTACGGGCTCTTAGGATCTTTCCAGCGAAAGAAAATTATGGTAGTTACTGTGATAAATTCTTCAGGCTTTCAACTTTATTTCGGTTGATTTTATTTCAATTTTGAATCGCGAGAATGATGAATATTTATTTAATGAAAATTGAGGTGTTTCATGTCGAAAATTTGCAAATATCAGATTCTAAAGGATTGTAATAGGGTCTGTAGAAATTTTTTATTAGTATAAGGGATTTTGTTGGCCATTCGTACATATTAAGTTTCTAGGAGATGCAAGTTTACTGTTGTATGCTTGTACTTAAATAATAATTGAGTAGTTGCATGAACAGAGGCACTTAAGCTAAAATGCCATTTCAAGGGAGTTGACCTCAGAGTTTTCATTAAGGTATTGTTTAATGAAAAATAATGTAATTACATTCAATTCATCATTCTTGAATGTAATTACTAGTCTGCGGATTTTATGCATTTATGGCAATCCTAAGGACGTTAAAAATCTGCGGTATTATTAACATACGCCAAAATATACAAAATATCAAAAATATAACTCAAGTTAGAATACTTAGAAACATACTGTTATTCAAGTCCCACTTCGTTATTTGTTCTGATAAAAATTTTATTTTGCATAAAAATCCGCAGTCTAGTAATTACATTACTTTTCCTTAAGTAACATTGGAATAACTTTGAAAAACATTTTTTTGAAATGGCATTTTAATTCCAATGCTTCACTTGATTTCACAGTCGAAGAAAGACAAAAATATTTCACAAACTATGTTTTATTGTAAAGGATTTAAAAATTAGGGAAACGATCACGTTAGATTAAAGATTCAATTTTTGAAGCACTTTTACCTCAAGAAATTTTGCTAATTTACTGATTTATTGTAGTGCAATAATCAAACATTCTTCATATATTTTTTACTTCTCCTGTTACTCTGTTTCGCTTGTAAATAATCCTCCTGAAAATCAAGGATTCCGCAGACGAGATTGAAAATGTGCAGCGGTAGTAAATATTTTTCGCGATGAGAAGTTTGCGGAAGTAAAATATATGGCGAAATTTCGTACATCTCGATTTTATATCGCTGCGAAAAATTGGTATTGAGTCCATGAGATCCTCAAAAGAGAAAAACAGTAAAAGAAGGGGAACTCTGATCCGTTTTTGCCAAAATCAGCCAATCTCCGCGGAATCTCCGTAGCTCCAAATAGAATTAGGAGTCCGTAATTCCTCTAAGGGCGCGAAGGGTCTAACCGAAAGCAGCCGGATTAAGGAAGCCGGAGCACCGGCGGGGCAGCGTAAAAAGACAAACCGCGAGGTCGTTTCTCCCCGCGTTATCGCGTTCTTTCCGCCGTTCCTGGTGTCCAGGGAAACGAGGAAAACTCCGTGACCGGGCAGCCTTTTCTCTCCTCCCCGGTGAAAAGCCCGGGACAGTGGCGCGGCCATTTATCGCGGCCCCCTGAACGAGGGGGGGGGGGGGGGTGCGAGCACACGTGCGTAGAGCGTTATATCCGCCGTTATAAACACCTTTCTCCCGCTCTCTTTCTCTCTGAGGAGAGAGAGAGGTTCGAGTAGAAATATCGCGGCGGAGAACAGGCACGCATCTCGCGCCAATGAAACCCGGTGGAGGGTCGAGGAGACGGGGTAGGATGGGGGCGCGGAGGAAGGCAGGATGCCGGGGTTCGTTGTCATGCAGGATGCAAAGGGGGATGAACGGTGTCCGCCCCCTCGGCTGTCCCTCTCCTCCAACCCCTCGACTCGAGATGGCAAGCCGGCGCACTTCATTTCCGCGTCTTACAGCCAGCCGGCGTGCCGAAGGAAATGAAAACAATGAGATACAGCGGTCATCCGTTACCTATGCTCGCCGGCCCCGCGTCTCTTAACTCGCATTTATATTACTTAAGCGACTCTAAAAGCAGCCACCCGTACCCTCCACGCCATCCCCGTCGCGCTTCCACGGAATCGGGAGAAACCGCCCCTGGGGGGAACTTATATCCGTAGTGGAATTGCGCTCCTTATGAACGTTCTTATTAATTTCGTTCGGACCCGCCGGGCGCAGGATGAAATTGGTCTGGATTCGGTTCGGGACTCGTGAATATTAATTAATTAATAATATAGTAACATTTAATAAAAACAGATTATATAGAAGAGACAAACTTTTGTTTGTCAACAAGTTGTGTTGGTAACAGCAGTATTTTATTAACATTTTGTTGAATTTTATTGCCAACACTTCTCCTAGATAAAATTTTATTTTAATCCAATGTTTTTGGAACAATAATCATGATTTTGACAAAGCGTTTGTTTATATGTTCGCTGGAATATTCTGGGTTTTCATATACATAATACAAATCCAATACAGTTTCGGTAGCCAGTACATACTTTCTGTATAAAATGATGCTTAATATCAATAGACAGCGGATATTTTTATGCAAAATAAAATTTTTACAAGCACAAATCCATATCCATAATTCCATACTTCCAAACTAATATAGTAAATTCGAAAGTGTGTTTGTCTTTCTGCTTATTACGTCTTCACGACTAAACTACGGAATCGATTTCAATGAAATTTGGCAGGAAGGTACAGCGTTGACTCGAAGAGCGGCTGGGTTTTAGAACCGAGTGCAGTCTTTTTTCAAGTCGGGTTCGATCTCGGTCACGACGGAACGAGGAGACTCGCACCGGCGAAGAAGTGGTGAGGATAGAGAAATTCCTTTTTCGAATCAAACTCAGGCGTCTTTCTTCGAGTCAACACTATTGTCCTTATATCGAGACAGTACTGTAGCCTGAAATCTGGAGAACATAGTATACGTTTTATTCCGAAAATTTGATTATTATTTCCTGCGACATTTTACTTATGAAGCTATGGAACTTCTATTCTATTTGACGATTTTTGCCTGATTATTGATTGCTGATTTTTCTTTTTTATTTGATATTTGTTGAATGTTTGATTTATGATTTGGGTTAGTTTTTGTTTAATTTCATTATAAGTTGTAGTTTTAGGTTTCTTTTCCATGCCCTTTTTTTTATACAATTTTTATTAAATTTGTTTTAACAAATTGATATTATTATAAAAACTTATAGTTCCATCAGCTTGAACAGTTCAAGAATTATGCAACTTTAAAAAAAATCTACGTGGGAGAAGCCGCGGGCTAAAGCTAGTAAAGAATAGGAACTTAAAAAACAGTATTTAATGTTCTAAATATTCTAACTTGAATAATATTTTTGATAGTTTGTGCATTGGGTGGAAGATGCACCAATAGATGAACATATAACAGTGAATGAACATTATACAAAAACTAATGAAATAAATTATTAAGTAGCTTAAATCTGAAATAAAGTATTGACAAAATTCAATATTAAGTCTTGTATTTATTTTAATAACTTATTTTATTTATTTTTGCACTGACAATACTTAGTATTGTCATTAATGCATAAAATCTGCAGTCTACTATATAATGAATAGACTGCGGATGTTTATGCAAATTTATATTTCCAAAGGCGTAGAAAAAGAAAATCAACTTAAATAAAAATGTCTTTTGCCTTATAAGAATTATAACATTTACTTTAATTTGGATATTTCGTACATTTTTGAATCTATGCGCATCCTGATGCATTTTAGTAGTTTTAAAATCACCATAAATGCATAAACATCCGCAGTCTAATAATGAATGTTTATTTACAACATCCCCAACATTTTACAACAACTTGCGAAATATCCTCCCCGCTAATTTCCACATTTCCAAACCCTGGCCAGAGAATCCATGGAACCTTTTCCACGTTGCACAATAGGGGTCGCACGAAAGGGGATGGAGAAGACCGAAGCAACTCTCAGCATCCAGCAGACGTTGTTTTCCCGACGTCCTGCCGCGAATCATGTCCAAAGTTCATCCATCTCGAGCTTCCATTCTCGTTTATTCAGTCCGGCCTTCTTCCGAGCTCGTCGATGCTCCGTATTAAATTCAACCTCACCCCTCCATCCACCGTCCTCCGCCCGATTCCACTGGCGCGCACGTCCCGCCTACGGAAATTATGAAATCAGAGACACAGAGCACGTACTCGCACCCGCTTTCATGCAGGATGACTTCGGCTCCTCCGTCCTTGGAGTCCTGGAGAAGGAGATTGGCAAAAGTTCGCCTCGCGGATGATGTATCGTGTCGATGATAATGGCGTGTCCCCCGCGATCCCTCTCCCCGCCTCTTTGCGGCTCGGATAAATGATCTGGACCCTGTCTCCGTCTTCATCTTCTGGTTTCCTTTTCTCTGGTCGTCTCTCTTTTCATCCTCGGTTCCCTCGGCTCGAGGATTCCGCGGAATCGACGAAACACGAGGCCTGGGATTGATGGCGCCATTACCAGGCGAAGGACGCTTTGTCAGTAGTGAAAACCGTTTCGCGCCTAGGCCACTTCGTTACTCGTTTCGCTCTCGAATTAGTATCTCCGGGAGCCTCGACACCGACACCACGTCATCGCTCGTTTCGATGAATCATCGCGAGCCGTGAATTTACATCGACACGGAGCGGGCTATTATTCAACGCCTCTCGAGCGAATTCGTACGCGACTCGATGTGACGATTAGATTGTTATCAAGTTCTGACCGGGATTGGAGGGGATTCGATGTGAACTTGGAGGCCGATTTGCTCCGTTTTTTGCTCGGCGATGTTTGGAAAATTTGGTGGAGATGATTTTCATTCGAGGGAAATAATGATACGAAGAAATTGGCTCATTGGGAGTTTGAACTTGAGTTTGAACAATTCTGAGAAACATTTTGCGAATTATACACTCAAGTATGAAGTTTATGGAGGTAGACATTTTTCTGTTGATTTTCTGATATTTTTACTAAAGGATCCACTCATTAATTGGAGCTAATATTTTTTTTTTTTAAAGGTTCCTGAACATATGAAACACAATTTTGAATACTACAGTTTTTCTTCGTTTCGTTTGGAAAAAGCCTTTCATCGCTATAAAATTTCTATTTACTTTGAATACTACATGTTCGTTTACAGTGAAGGATGAAATTATTAGAGGCACAGTACAGAACTGTTTTATGATTGCTTAAAACTATTTCTTGCGTTGTTTTTCAGTATATATATATTGGATTGTTCAGAAAGTAATTTTGTTTCCGGATGAAAAGGAAAGACAATTTTGTTTGTAGAAACAAGTACATAATTTTATTTAGTTATGTGTTTATCATTTTGTTCCAACACTTTTCATCTCTGAGATAATAAAACGTTCCCCACTGATAAAGTTCATTGTCCTTATTGGTAAAAAACTGAACGAAATTAATTTTCGAACAACTTACTATTTGCAATCATCGACGCTTCATCAAAAAATAAAAAATGGACTGTGAATTTTGTTCCATAATCTTCACAAACGCAATTAAAGAATTGAAACTTGAATAACAATTGTCTTATTTTCTAAATATTATAACTTATAGATTAAAATATTATCGTATCTTTGATATTTATCAACAGCCTTGCAGATTTGTGCATATTTAGAACTACTCTCATAAATGCATAAAAATAATCATAACTAGGCTTTCATTTAATCCTGTCAGGGTCTTTTGGTCTGTTTGAACCCAATAGTTAATTTTATTTCAGTCAACAAATAGTTCAATTTTAAGCAAAATTGTAAAGAAATTAATGCTATTACTAATATTTATTGTTGCTTAATATTCCATCAAAATTTCGTTGTGCATATTAACAACGATTTGTTATTAATTAAAGTTTCTATAAATTCAGACTTTTAAGAAAAACGCAGCAGGGTTGATAATATTTCTCAAGGAACAAGAAACCTAAATTTTCTTAAGCATTCATCTTTATACATTTTTCTCGAAACTATAGAATTATTAGAGAACATGAAAAGTACGATTGGGTCAAAAAATTGTTTAAGGATGTATGGTAATTAAAAGACGTCAATCAGAAAAATTTCAAGGGGTTGAATAGGGTTGCTCCTAATCCATCGGCCCGGTTCCAATCGCCGCGATATTTTCGGCGGGGCAGTAATTGCGGCATCTAATTGCGAGCGTCAACTGGTTCGATGCCAAAACGGGACCAGGTTGGCGGGTAAGGCGCAGGGGGTGTGACGGGCCGAAACCCCGGGGGGAGGGATGGCGAACGTTATCGTGAGAGGGTGCTTCGCTGTATTTGCCGCGATACGATGGAGAGAGGGGTTGATCAGATAAAAGCCTCAAAAGTAGCGGCGTTCCAGTTTGAAAAAACTTGCGCTATCCGAGCGCGATTATACAGTAACGAAGTCAGGGACGCAGCCAACGTTGTTCCACCTCTTATCGAGTCCCTCTTTATCCCATTATCGAGATTTAATTCCGTAGCGAGCCTCGAAACGTAAGAAGCGGAGAGGAAAAAAAAAGGGAGAAAAATAAGGATCTACGATATGTATATGTACTCAGGGGAGGAACGTCGAACGCAATTAATTTGTAAAGATGTCTGATGTGTACAGAAAGAAGCGACTCGTTATCAGGGGAGAAGGATAAAAAAAATTTAACAAACATATTCCACTTGTTTCATAATTACCGATGTGCAATTACGCCTCGGCGTAATATGTAATTACACGTTAATGCAATGCAAATGAATTTCAAGACGCGGACCGGTGCCGTCGCGTCGATGAAAATTTCCGGCTGCGAGACTCCCAATGGCCGACCCTGGACGCGGACCACGGGTTACGTGGGACACGGTTTGATAGGGGTGGATTCCACCCCCCGCGCGCGGCGCTCGCACACGCCGCGGACCACCTTATCACGCCACTCTGCTGCGGTTCACTTTTTGTTCGCCCATATCCCGACTTTCTTCCGCGCTGCATCGGCTCTCGCTGTTTACACGCGCGCCATTGCACACGTAAATGCAACCCCCTCGCATACTGATACCGGACCGAGGGAGATAAAATTTAACTCGTGACTGCTTCGTATTATACAATTATGAGCCGAACTCTACTTCCTTGGATAATTAGTGTGGTAGAAAAATACGTTAATTGAGAATTCATGGAGAAGAATGAGTCATTTTTGGTTTGAATTTAATTCCAGAGTGATATGAATTTTTCTGATAACGATGAGCGTGTGGCCAGTGGAATGTGGTGCAGGATTTTTTCTATCTGGTTTTTGTTGGAAGAATTTTTCTGTGGAATAGAATTTTTAATGGTGGGTTGAGATTTTGGACACATGTTAATATAGGTTGATATTTCATATAAATGTTAGGAGCGACAGTCATTTTTTAAATAACATAATATGGTAAGATAGATAATTCTATTTTTTGAAGTCGAAAGGAAAAAAAGGAAGACAAGAAAAATTAGAAAAGAGAGGGAGAAGAATGTTTATCGACTTGTAGCAATTCTTGGATAGATGAAAATGCGAAGATGAGGATAGATATAAAAAAGATGTAGAGTATGCTAAAAATAAGATACGTTTTGTGATATTTATAAGGTAAACCACATTTTTATTCAAGTTGCAGTTCTTCTGTGTTTATTATAATCGAATTTTGCATAAAAATCCTCAGAGTACTTATTACTGCAGTTACTGGTAATTAGAATACATTATAATCAAGTTTCAATATAATTGTTATAATAAAAAAATTGTATAAAAAAACAATTGTATTGTATAAAAAAACAATTGATGATAGTCAATTATCTTTTTTATTACTGAAATAAGAAAAACTGATTTTATTCAGAGTATTTAAATTTGGCAGAGAATTATTAGATTGTAGATCTTTATGCAAATTTATATTTTTGCAAACACAGATAAGAGAACAGAAAATTCAAAACCGAAATTTTTACAGAGAACTAAAATAATATGTAAGTGTATTTCACCTTCTAAATTTTTAAATATCGTAAAAGAGCTTGATAATTGAGTGTTTTATATTTTTAATAATTTCATATATTTTTGCATCTTCACACATGCTAATAAATTCCAAAAAATCCATGCTCTATAATCATAAAAGCACTCCCGGAAACCGTACAAAAATCGAAAAATAAATAAATCTGGTTAGAGAAACATATTTCGAAGAAATTTTCGCTGAAAGTGAGCCACAATTCCTAATCTAAAAATTCGATCGTTGCTCCAGGAGCCTGAACCCCGCGAGGACCATCGAATCCCGCTCCGAAAAGCTTGAGATTTTAATTCACTGCCCCCGATTAGCATAATTTCCCCGTTAACGTCGCGCCCGCTTTCCCCGGTCGCGATACAGGTGCATCGTTGCAGCGAGCGATAAGAGACCGCGTAGGACGGTAACGCTTAACAAAACGGTAAAAAGTGGCCAATGGAGCGGTGGCTGGTCGCCTGATTCTAGTATCGACAAGTACAGTTAGGCGCAATCGACTTTGAAAACGATCGAAATACCGTTTAACAAAAAACTGCATCCCTTAATCGATGCTTTTATCTAACATCCCTTACAAAAATTCATAGCTCCTTCCATAGAACAAAACAATCTTCAAACTGGAGAAGCCTTCTTCTCATCCGACTCACCTGACTAACCATTCCTTCACCTCAAATCAAAGCATCTGTACAGTAGGGTGGAACGAAAAAAACAAGTTTTGATTTTTAATTTGTAACAGCGCGGAAAAGTTGCTTTTTGGTGTAGACAAGATAAAAAAAAAAAATATGAAAAATATTGGAGCACGTTTTGAGGTGCCGCAAGAGCGGTAAAATTTTATAAAAACACACTTTTTGCAATTTTTTCAAAGATTTTTACATGTCTTGATTATGCAATAAAAAGTTTCAAATAAGGTGTTTTATATGTACGAGAAAACCATAAAAAATAATTGATTAATGTTTATAATTTTTCAATTTTTAAAATTTTTTTACAAATTTTAAGCTCTGCGGCACCTCTAGATTTTGTAGTATAGCAACCAAATTTTTTTTCTTCTTTTTGAACCTAAAAGGCAACTTTTTCCCACTATTACAAAACTAAAAAAAAAAAATTTTCGTTCCACCCTACTGTACAGCCTCCAAGATTCCTTCCCTTCGTTTTTCATATCACTTTCCATTCCGCGCAATTTTCTCGCTCGCGAGACACAGCAATAAACTCCGCGCTGCGCGCAGCAACTATAATATCACGGGAGTGGCCATTTTGCTCGAGCAAAGTCTCGGACAGCACTCCAAACGCGTAGCTTCCTCGGGGGTTGGAAGGGACCCAGATAAGGAGCAAAAGCTAGAAGCGCGATTTCCGGTCGCGGTGGCGTTTTTCAATCGGCTTCGCGCCGCGAAGCTCCGCTTTTATCCGCGTCCGTGGGCGCGAAAGTAGAAAAGCTCGCCGTCGCGGCTTTGTTCCGCGGAACAGTCACCCCTCCTTCCACCCCTTTATGGAGAGGCACGCGCTTTTATCTCGTTCGGTGCGTGGACAGCCGCGGATGACGGCGGAGCCAATGCCTCGAGATGCGTTTCGCGATTCCTGCGATGCTTAATAGAGCAAGGAAATGCGTAGTCGAGGGGGTTGCTTGATCGATTCGCCGGGTCCATTACCACTGGCTTTGCTACTCGGCTGCTTGAAAATGGAAATGGACGTGGATCGGTGAGCACGCGACGGGGGGAAAAAAGGTGAGAGAGCAAGCGGCGGAGTTAGTTACGGAGCGGTGGCTACCCTAACTGAATTGATGGACAAGTTTATTTACTTATTTAGTTGTTGGGAAATGAGGGCAGGAAGGCGGTAAGTGGGTCATTCGGGGGCCGGAAGTCCCTGGATTGCGTGTAAAGAAATTGTATAATCATTGTGGGATTATTCTTGATTTTTGTCTTTTCTTTTTGTGGTATAGTTGAATAAAGTTTCAAGTTTGAGAGAACTTAGTTTCGAACTCGAGGAACTACAGATTTTATTTCTAATTCACAATTTGAGGGAATTCAATTTAAAATAAAAGAGAATTCGTTTTGAAATTTATGGAAGTTCAGCTTAAAAGTAGCAAAATTTTAGTTTTTGGGGGAATTTAATTTTTAACTTGAGAAATTTCAGACATTCATTTAGTTTAGAATGTAAAAAGGGATTCAGTTTTAAATTTAAAGAAACTCAAGTGTAAAATTGGAGAGTATTCAGTTTAATATTTAAAGTAGTTCAGTTTTAAAATTAGAAGAATTCAGTTTTGGGCTTGAGGAACTGGAGATTTTATTTACTTAAAAATTCAAAAGAATTCAGTTTAAAATTCTAGGGAATTCATTAAAAAATTTGAGAAAATTCAATTTTAAATTTGAGGTAATTTATTTTTAATCCTAAGAAACTTAAGATTTCGTTTCATTCGAAATTGAATGGAATTCAATTTTAACCTTGAAGAATCTATTTAGTTTGAAATTCTAGTTCATTCACTCTAGTATTAGAAGAAGTTTAGTTTTAATATTGGGGAAATTCAATTTTTAACTCGAGAAATTTCAGATTTCAATTAACTCAGAATCTGAAAAGGTATTGAGTTTTAAAGAAATTTAGTTTAAAATGTGAAGACACTCAGTTTCAAATTTGAGAGAATTTAGTATAGAACTTGAAGAATTTTAAATTTCACTTAATTCAAAGTTGGAAGGATTCAGTATTAAATTTAGAATAATTCTGTTGAAAATTCTAGAAGATTCAGTTTAAAATTTGAAGGAGTTCAGATTTCATCTTAATCCTAGATAACTAAATTATTCGTAAAATTGACGAACAAAACAATTGGATTACCAAATAAAATACCTTATTGTTAGCCATCTAGGGTTAAAATTCAAGATTAAAAACCGCAATTATTTTTACATCAGCTCTATATTCCATCCTTTTTTGCAACTATAGTACCAAGCCTTCTAAAAAATCCCCGTGTAAATCGCCTGCAATCGCTGTATAAAATCTTCTGCAGGAGTCATCAGATCCCCAGAAAAAATCTAAATTAGTCCGCAGTGTCTTTCAAGTTGCAACGCCTTCTAGGAATAAAGGATTCCCCGACACCTTAAACAATAATTATCAAAGATGACGCTGAAATGATTCCCCTCGATCGTTAAACAAACCGTTCCTTAAGCAAAGCATGGACAATGGTAGGGTGAGGCTTGATAAATAGTAGAAGTTATCTCGCATTCATTTACACCCCCGGCCCGCCCCCCTCTCGAAAGCATCGTTTGTTTCGAGCCCAGAAATCATTCGGTCGATACGGGATCGTCGGGGCGATATCAGCGGGCCGGGGAACCGGGCGAAAAAAGCGCACTTTCCTCCACTATCTGGAGAACTATTTCTCCGGTGTGTCTGGAAAAGCATTGCCGCCACGATAACGACTGCGAGGGCGGTCGGAGAAAGGGCGAATTTATCGGATTGACGATGGCCGAGGCGGACGGGCGCGTGCACACACGGACACATTTGTATGCAGCGTGTACGTGCACGGGCTTTTCGCGTCTGGCCACGGCCGTTCCCGATATGAAGAAGAATTGTTCGGACGTAGACATCGAAGCCTTTTTTTTTTTTCCACCGGTGGGGGGTTGGTGCGCCGATAACGCGATAAAAACCCGGGGCCCCGCGTCCTCCCTCCAATTAAACGGCCACTGGAGTTCCTCTGCGCCGGGGGATGCTGATCGTGGAACGGAGGGATGGGGATGGACGATAAAATTGCGATTTCTTTCGGCTTGGAATTTTGATTACGATATTAACTAATTCGATTATTTTGAATGCGCGTTTAGGGAGGTTTGTTAGAATGAGGATTGAGGATTCTGAACGATTAAGACCTGATGTATTGTATAAGCGACAGAAAGTCGCTGCGATTCTGCATCTACTATGCCTTTCACAAATGCAAATAAATCGAACAACGTCACTGACATAAAATCGCAATGATCGCAGATGATCGCTGCGACTTCGTGTCGCTCGTGCGCATCGAGTATTACAATTAGAGAGAAAATTGACATGTGAAAAAGAAGGATAAGAGGAAAGAGGTCCTTCGTTCCTGAGAGCGGCGATGAAAATGCGTTCACAGTAGCCTTAATTATTGTGAGGAGCGTCTCAAAGGGAAAACTAGCTCTTTACTTAATGATGAACCCTTATTTTATCAGATTCTCAATTTTGTCACCACTCTGATTTTTGTTGATACACTTTTGTAGATCAGATTTGTTATAGATTCATCTTCAACTAATTTTATGCTGCAGTTTTTTTAAAAACATTAGGTGTAGAAATGAGTTCTTCTCGACAAATTTCACCACACAACTAGAATAGTAATTTGATTGAAATAAAAAATGTATGCGAAAAAATTGCGTAAGGTCATTGATAATAACTACAAGTATTTCAAAGCTTGAACAACTCTAGTTTTTTCTTAATAGAATTTTTCAAGTATTTCAATGCTGGAACAATTTTATTTGTTTCCTTAATAGAATTTTTTAAGTACATATTTCAATGCTGGAACAATTTTATTTTTTTCCTTTATAGAATTTTTATTTTCCTCAAATATCGGGAAGAATTCATTTTTACACCTAATAGAAAAGATTAGTGTAATATTTGCACTTGACTTCTAACTTGGACCTGACTGAAACATAAGCAAGATTCACACAGAGGTTTTCATCCCCCATTCAACCCAAACTCAAATCTAACTCTATACAAAATACAGCATCACCTCGATGGGTTCTAATTATTTAGCGCGCTAGCAAGATGGTAGTCGAATTTTGTGTAAACCTTGAATTTCCATTTAGCGATGGTAATACTAAAAATAGAAAAATTCTGCACTATGCAAATGCTTCAGTTTTGACTTCGATATTAGGCTAATTATTTAATTCTCCATTGTATAAAGAAGTCTTCCTAAATTCTCATAAACAACCCCATAACCTTGGAGGTTTTGCAGGAACCTTGCAAAAGGGTTAGGATCCCCAAAAACCATCCCTTCGCTTTCCTCCAGCCTTTCTCTTCCTCTTCTTCCAACTTTCACTGAGGTTTTTCCAAGGAGACCAAATCTTCCGCGATATAATCCGTTTTCGGTGTCCGCGTAGAAATAAGTCGCAACAGATCGAAGGAACAGCCCGAAACAAGGCTCTCTATCCTTCCATAAGAGAGGGTGGAAAGGGAGGAAAGGGTGGCGAGCGTCGGGACGGTCGTTTCGCAGGGTTGCAAGCGTTGTGTACGGTGCAGCTAGCTGCAGCTATTCTAGCGGAGAGCGATAAGGCCGGCGAAAACGGTTGGTCGTAGCCCGTAAATATCGAGACGGGGGCGGCCAACCCCTGGTGTGTCCACCGCCAACCCCTTCTCTGCGTAGTTTATCGCTGGTATCGGAAGTCGCGCAACCAGAGACGCGCCAATTGTTTTACGACGCGCCAGCCTGTTCCTTCAGCCTCGCTGGTTGAGCTTGATGGTGCTGCGGGATCCTGGGGGTTGATAGGCGACTTAGGACTTGATGGTTCGGGGATCTTAATAGTACTTTGTTGATATAGTTCCTTAGGACGGGATTCGTACTTGCGATGTGCCTTGTATCGATATTTTAGAGTCAGAAGCTTGGGAAAGACTTGGAAGCTGGAGAAGTTTGGTGAATTCGAATGCCAATTCTTCAGAACTCTCAGAGATCTGCTAAAGATGATTGGAAATTTCTTTTTTGGGAGGTGATTATCGTTCTCTGAGACTATAAAAATTGAGGAAGTTAAACTTGCAAGATATTAACCCCTCAAATTCTTCTTAGGCGTTTTTGGAATCAATTATACTTTTTATTTCCTCTAATAATTTTTCTAACTTCGGAGGAAATCTAAAGAAATCTATTATTTTGAGGTGTAGGAATGAATTCTTTCCGACAAATTTTTGCACACAATTCGTATAATAATAATAATTGTATTTAGGGGTGTCTAACCCTTTAGAGTACAATTTTTTCTTATAAACGGTCATTCACAGGCGACAATGTTTTTAATAATCTAAATCTAAAGGAGGTGTGAGAATTAAAGAAATCCAGTGAATCTCAAAATTCATTAACATGTATAATCATACGGTTAATGCAGTTATATTTGCCATAATTCGTACGGTGGGTCTGTTGCAATAATAAGATATTTCTTCTGGATGACGTTGACGTCATTAAGTTAAAAAGAGATAGTATCTCAGAGCATATAATACAGCCATTAAGTACTTTATATGCACACAGTAGGTATAATAATTAGACCACAGATAAAATCAAAAATGTTTTGCGATAAAAACGGTTTAAGATTATTGATAACAATTGAGAATATTTCGATGATTGAACCATTATATCTTTTTCTTAATAGAACCTTTAATTTCCCCAAAAAATCTGAAAGAATTCGTTCCTACACTTAATATTATTTATATTTCTTGTTTCTTGAGATTAATTCAACAATTCTATAGTTGTATAAATTTACAATAATATCTGGATCATAAAAATAATTATTACAGGTTTTTAATGGGAATGTCCAAGGATTTGAAACCTCTCTATCACAAAATTTCCAGGACTGCATAAAATTCAGAGTTCAATATTCAAACCTGGGAAATAATTATTATCACAGAAAATTTCAAAGAATCCTGTATCACAACAAAAAAAAGAAAATTCCAGTCTCCATTGTTTCTTCTCCAAATGTTTAATATCGTCGGTTCGCATGTTCCCTCGGCTCAGTAACGTCATTTGCGGCAAATGGATGTAAGCCTCGCGAAGCCGCGTGACGTCATTAATCATCGACGATCGTCGGCGTCATCGCGAGAGGGCGGACGTCTGGTACAAGGTGTTCCGAAGTCGAAGGAGTGGCTCGTTGGCGTCCGGTACACGCGTCCGTTTGTGCGCGACCGGCACGATATCGATCTCGATAATTGAATCGAGCGATCGGGGGTACCCCGCGGTGCGCGATACGTCCCTGTGCGCGACCGTTCGCCCGTCTCGTTTTTTAAATCGCGAGTGCCGCGAGAATATACAATGACCTGGCTTCGATCGCGAAACACGAGCCTCGATAAACGCTGATCGTGATAAAATGATGCGCCGGGTTGCGACTTTTCGTCGTCGCATATTTTCGTTTCAATTTACTACGCCGGACATTTTTGCCAGTTCATTTTCACCAACTCACTCGCTTTCGAGTTCTAAAAATTTTAGATACGTACACGTTTCGTAGATTTTTTTATGAGCAGCATCTTTTTTTAAAATTATTTTAAGAGAGACAGAATCAGTATTCTTCGGTAGAGTTGCTTGTTAGAAAAAATTGGAAGATTCCGGTTTTATACTGCGATTTTTAATAAATGTCGTCGATCCCTTTTGTATTTCTTTCGTAGCAGCGTTTTGTTTTTTATCTTGACAGGCTACAAGGCTGCTACATTCTTATCAAAAACTATAAATAAAACTCTTTATAGCCGTGCAAATAATTAATTTTCATGATTCTGCGAAGACGGTTTAGCCATTGGAAATTATACATAGATTCAAATAGAACACTTTTTGCTATCATAAAAAAAGTGTCAAAATTTTGCGAATTTGTAGTATTTATCAGGGACCATTTAACTGCACTTTGACTTCAAAAAATATCGCCACCCACGAAAATACTTGAGGAATTCTTGCGTCAAAAGATGCGCACTTCTTTCCAATTTCCATCTGAGCTATCATTCCCCTTTTTCGTTTTCGATATGATAAAAACTTCTTTCTTGTTTTTTTTCTGGGAAATATAGTGTTGACCAAACTCGCGATTATGATGCGCCGAGACTCCCGCAATTAGCCGCGGCCGATGATCGGTCGCCGCTAATGAAACGTCGCCGCGTTCATCACGAAGACCGCGCGAAGACTAACAAGAACCGCCGTTGGGGCTCGCGTGGTCGCGTACTGGAAATGTTTTATCTTGTCACAAATCGATTGGAGCGGTTCTCCGTGCGGCTTAATTAAATTTACACGTTATCTGCGATCGGAGGGTATACCCCCGGCGCTGTTGCACGCAGCGCCCGGAGAGAGTGCGTACACACGGGCAACACCCGCGACTCCGCGGGACTCATTAATTGAGAAATTAATCCTCGATAATTGCCCTTTTTGCGCTGCTCGTTGGAAGATCCTTCCCGGATAAGCTTCGTACATTCTTCTTGCGTCGTTCTTGACTCTTCATTTGTCGGGCGAAGAGCCCTTTGAACGGCGAGGAGCTTCCTTTTATAGTAATCTATCAATTCTGTGGTGTCACAGAGTTGTACCAAAAATTGGAGTATTGCTATTAATTAGGTGAGCGATTGGTGTTTCAGTTTTGACAAAGACATTAGTAGCTTGGCGTTTGGAGCTTCATTGCAAAAAGTTTGAGATATTTTGGAGCAGAAAAAAGTTGTTCCAGAATTTAGGGAAATATTCTTCTGTTTATATTTTTCATTTTTATACTTATTATATTTTGTATATTTCTATAATATAGGACGTTGCGAAAAAGGAAGAGCATTTCGCAGAATGAGTTTTAAACAGGGAAACAATGTATGCGATGATAATAATATGCAAAATGTTAATTAAGTATTAAGTCTACTGTATTATAGATTCTCTTGCATTTGAGTTTCCAGATTTTACATTCAATTGCTATGCTATTTTTGTAAGTGCATATGAATTGTTTTAGTGTTCCTGTGTTTGAAATAAATTTTCTAAAACTGTCCCCTTTTCTTGCACCACTTTTTAGCACTGAAATAATCATCAAGTAATTAAGGAAGTTCTTTTCCTTCTGTATGCATTGTATTTTGTATCATTATAATAATGTTTGTAAAAATCAAGAAACTTTCTGAGTTACTTAAAGCCCTGTACTCATTATTTAAATCTGGGTTATTTGTTTAAATGGACCCTTATCTGCAGTCCACAATTAGATAGACAATTCCAGTTTCAACTTTCTATAATCAAACACACTTCTTGCTCGCCACGAGCTCGACGCTAATTAGTTTCTGATGTTAATTTATACCCTGACTCATTCTCCTCTTATCAAGGGTGATACCGAACGATAACAAATGAATATATAATTCTCAATAACGGTGGCAACAGTCACCAGCTCGCATCAAGCTAATACTGCACATTATTATCACTTATTTCTCTTATCACGTTCACGCTACAATCTATTGCAAAACTATTCTCTCCGACTGTGATAAAAAGACTTTCTCTCGCTACTCTCATAAGAAGCATTCTAGCGTCCATAAAATCCATAAAATCTACAAGGAAACGAATCCTCTAAGAATCCTCCAAGAATAGGTGGTTTAAAATTAAGAATCGGAGATCGTGTGGCAAATTTTGTTCGATTCGATGTAAAATTCCGCGTCTGCGATTTTTCTATGAAACATTTGCTATCGCCGGAAGAAATTCGCGTTTCTCGAATCCCTAATCGATCACATCGTCTCGGGCGGTTAGTATCGCGCTCAAGTCGCGTGAGTAAGTCCAGCGCAATGCGGCGCGACAGGAAGAGGGATCCCGTCGGTCCTGTGCTCGATACTCGCTCGTTTTTCGAGCTTATCTCCCGTCCCCGAGAATTATTGAGAGCCTTCTGTCGCCCTCGCAGCTCCCCCGCCCTCGACTCGTCATTAACGCGACGAAGGAATCGCATTTGCTCGCCTCGGCGTCTTCGCCGCGGATTGAGAAACGACCGTCGCGATCAACTCCCGATTACATATCGATATTATTAGCGGAGGCCTAGAGGCTGCGCGAGTTCGCCTCCGTTCGTTGGGACAGAGTCGTACTTCGGGGACCGTGTATCGATATCGGAAGGGGGCCCGATAGCCGCTCGCGACGGATGAGGGAGCGCGGACACGGCTCGTCCATTACCCGCTCGAGAAAGTCGGAATCGATGGGGCTCGCGAGTCGAAAGTTGACTCATCGTCGCGGCCGGATGCTGCGAGGGAAAAACCGGTATCCGACGGAGATTAGAGGGCTTGTGCGGTTTCTTTTCAAAGTCGTTTCCTGGAAAGTGGCGACAGTTGGTTTCGTGGAAATTGTATTCTTCAAATGTGTGATTTAAAACGATGATGCGGCTCTTGCGAGATCGCTGATATTATTAGCGATGCCGCGCGATAAGAATTGTGACACTTCATTCGAGGCGTTTGGATTATCTGGAGCAGAGCGGAAACTCGTGTGACTTGTCTGAGATCCAGAGGAGATTTAGCGAAGACTTAGAGGAGATATAAAGGAGATTTGGTTGGAGAGAAGGCTGATTTATTTATTCAGGAACGATGATATTGAATTATTAGATTTTGGGATTTTTTGGGGCTCCGGAAGTTGTCGCACTGTGTAGAATAATTGACGTAGATCACTGGAAGTAGATGAATCCAGTCTGTAACAGACAGAGTTCCCTTAACGTTAACAGCGTGGCGAATTGGATTGTTGTGATTATGCGTCTCTTAATTTTTACCTGGGTTTGTATCTTTTAACCAAACTTTTTTTATACGTAGAAGAAGGCGCATAGAATAATTTCAGAAAGTTGCAAGCAGCAATGTTTTCCCGGTTTCGAGAAATAAATTCTTAAAGGTGTGTTAAATTTCACTTCACTTCAGCAGAAATTTTCATATCGTTAGTAATTTATTTCACGAAAACAAGAAAAACCTTCAGCTCCCAATTTTCTAGAGCTATTATTTATACCTTTCCCTACATTAAAAGAAATTCGGACAAGTTTTTACTTGCATTAGTAAAATTTATCGATGACTGTAGTCAATATGTTTTCTCTATATTTTAACTGGGCCTGGATTTAACAAATTTTTTTTTTTATCTGTAGGGGAAAGCTTATAAAATAACTTTAGAAAATTGCAAGAACCATTCCTTTCCTGTTTTCGAGAAATAAATTTTGAAAAATGTGCAAAATTTCGCTTTGTCTAGACAAGAATTCTAAGCGGGGAATTTTCAGATTTTTAATAATTTATTTTTGCAAATAAGAGAAATTTCCGCGTTTCAACTATTTTTGGAGACATTTTTTATACCCTCGCCTATATTATAAAAAATTGGGACCATTTTCTAATGAGAAATAGCAGAATTCAATAGGAAACTGTTAGAACAGTAATTATATGCTACATATGTTGAAACTTATGATTGAAGTCAACACAGTTTGCTGAATAAAATCTTAGTAAGTAGCAAATCCTGAAGTTTCTGAAATCATCGCACTGTGTTTCATAGTTTATGTTTATGTAGATCAATGTAAGTAGATTATCCCAGTCTAATACAGACTTGGTTCCTCTAATTTCAGCAATGTTGAGAATTAGGTTATCATACTTATAATAGGTTCTCTCAATTTTAATTAGGTTCGTATTTCTTAACCAAAATTTTTTTTTAATACAGGGGAAGATTCAGAAAACAATCTCAGCAAATTTCAAAAACCAGCTTCTTCCCGTGTCTGAGAAATTAATTATTAAAAGCAATGTACTGAGTTGTAATATTCAAACTTGTGACATACGAAAAAAAGTGTTTTCATAATAAAAAAAAACCACGAAAAATAAATTAAATAAAAAATAAAAATAAGTTACTATGTACACTATAGATGAGGAGTTTCCTTCATCAATAAAAATATTTATATCCATAACAATTTATTCTCCAAAAATGAGAAGGTGCAAAAATGCATCTTTCAACTTTCTTTAATTATTTCATATTTTAGAAAAGTTTGTTTAAAAGTTTCCAAAAACAACTTTGCAATGCGTCATCTATAATCCTTCGAACGGTGTAAAAATGTCTTCTAAATCTTCAGTATGAATTCTCTCCAGTTGTCCACAAAAATCGCAACAATCGAAGTTACCAAGATTCTCTGAAGTGATTGATACAAAATAGTCGAGGACAGTCGAATGCGATTGGCGTGCAAGGTGAAGACTCGCGGTTTTACGAAGTGTCTTCACGTGGCGATCGTTTCGTTGGGGGGCGCACTTCTCGTTTGATGAGAACCGCCTTGAGAAAACTGTTCGCCGGCGAGGCATGGGTTGCCAATCAACGGAGGCGCCTTGTGCCCGAGGAATTTCGCGATCGCGAACGTTCTCCTCGCGGCTGGCATAACAAGCGTGTGCTAATTGCCTTCACCTTCTTCCCTCTCCTCTTTCTTTCGTTCCTTTTGCGTTCTGTCGTCTTCGTTTTTGCACTTTCTCCGTGCAGTGGTGTTCTGTCGACCGAGGTAACGGTATCCTGTCTTCTCGCCCGAAGGACTGCATTCATCCTCGGTCCGCCCGACGGAATTAAAATCGAGGATCGAATGAAAAAAAAATCTTACAATCCTCGTGGATTTTATATCGAGTCAAATACCTCGCATTCGGTCTTCAATATTCCATATAACCGATCCTGCGGAATCAGCCGCGGATAAATTGATCACTAGTTGGAATTTCTTCGGATACGCTGTGGACTTTAAAGGCTATATTTCTCGGTTCAAAGGTCGGCTGACTCACCCTATCGCCCCAGCCAGCTACCAAGACTATCGCTCGTGGATTATCAAGCGTCTCGATAGATTTTATTGGTCCTCGCGAGGATAATCATTGCGCGAATTGCTTAGCGCGTACTCACCGGGAATCGACGATTAGCGTTCTATCGGCTGCGCGTTTCTGATCGCGTTTCAGAGGCTTACACGTGGCGTGCATTTCGAGCATCCTGCCCGTTCTTGAGTATGCTGGCCTGGTGCAGATAAGGCATTCGACAGGCTCGAGCTCGGTGGAAGAATTCTTTGGGCGACGATCAACTTTCGATAACAAGCGCGAGGCACTTACGTCAGAGACTCCATCGAGACTTACTCTTTCTCTAATTTGGAAACCTAGAAGGAGGATAAAACATTCCTTGATTAACACATCCACTGCAATTTTCATTCAAAATGCAATTTCGGAAGGTTGATTCATTTTGATGGTTTCCAGAAATCGGTTGCACTTATTTTGTTCTTATTTTCGGAACTACCAAAGCATTACAAATGACTCGGTTTTAATTTCCTGGTAATTGACACTGATATTCTAATATTCTTCATTTCGACTTTGACTTGGAAAAAAAATTAGCTTGAATACTTGAATCCCATTCATAAAATTCTTAAAGGTTCCATCTGTTGTCCTCAACTCCTTGAGCTTGTTAATCTCTATACTCCTGCAAGGTCCCTCAGACCCTCGCTTACATTTTATCCTTTTGTGTATACCTCGAAATTCTCAAATTTTGATCCTATAATTCATATACACCCCCGCTCAAAAGTATGTGGACACTAACCATTTTTATGAAATTTGTATACTGATGTTGTTAGACGGCTTTTATTGTTAAATTCTGTTACGTACATGTATGTAATGTATTACTAGAACATTGTATACAACTACTTGAAAACAATAAAATTTTATTTTTTTCGATGATACTAATAATATAAAATTGGAATTGATTTTGGATTGATACGTTGGATACAATTACTTGGAAACAATAGAATTTTATTTTTTTCGATGATACTAATAATATAAAATTGGAATTGATTTTGAGTTGATACGTTGGATACAGCTACTTGGAAACAATAGAATTTTATTTTTTCGATGATACTAATAATATAAAATTGGAATTGATTTTGGATTGATACGTTGGATACAATTACTTGGAAACAATAGAATTTTATTTTTTTCGATGATACTAATAATATAAAATTGGAATTGATTTTGGATTGATACGTTGGATACAATTACTTGGAAACAATAGAATTTTATTTTTTTCGATGATACTAATAATATAAAATTGGAATTGATTTTGGATTGATACGTTGGATACAATTACTTGGAAACAATAGAATTTTATTTTTTTCGATGATACTAATAATATAAAATTGGAATTGATTTTGAGTTGATACGTTGGATACAATTACTTGGAAACAATAGAATATTACTAGAATACGTTACATACATGTACGTAACAGAATTTAACAATAAATACCGTCTAACAACAACAGTATACATTATATATCACAAATTTCATAAAAATGGTTAGTGTCCACATACTTTTGAGCGGGGGTGTATGCGAATTGGCTAATGTCCTAGGGGGTGATTTCGATTTATTTTGTTGCTCTGTTTACTCCCTAAAAAGACAATTATCCTCGATGCAATTTATAGTCTCTCTATCCGTCTTTTTGTACACTAACGGGAAGTTATTACCCGGGCAACCGAAAGAAATAAATAAAAATACCGGCATCAAATGTCAATTGTCAAATCTTGACCATCATACTTTTAACACTTTTGACTCAAACTGTCAATCACAGCGTCGAACACAATTCAGTACAGTATAAATGCGGAGACCTGGAAGAATGGTTTCAATTCACGGCTATCAGAAATTCATTCCGGTGATCAGTAATTCTCGAAGAAGTCGGTATTTCTTTTCACAAGGCGAACCGATCGCAGTGGCGCGGGGGTGGTCGAACAAGGCCGCGCAGGAACACGGGGGCTGGGAGGGTAGGGATTGCGCAAAGGGAGCAAAAAGGGGTGGCTGGTCTTGTCGGGGCTGGGGATCTCTGTCGGTATCCCCGTGCATCTGGGAGACGGCTATGCATTTATGCATGTTTTGCGGGTATCGCATGCTTCTTGCCAATAACGCGCCATTCTACGTGGCACACGACTCGCGCACACCGAGCCTCCATTTTCTGCCTTTCTCGGGGCTCTGTCGTCCCTTTCGTCACTTTGATCCCTGCCAAGGACACCTGGCTAGCCCAAATCCTGACCTCGGAAAACCTTCGTACTCCTCGAGGACCGTAACTTTCAGTTCTTGAGTCTTCAGACTCTTCAGTCTGAATAGTCAGTTGAACTCTATTATGGAATACAATTTTTTTTGACCTGAAAAATTTCAACTATGGGGGCTTCAAAAATTCTAGAAGATCCTCCAAACCTTACTGTAACTACACAAAAAATTGGGAAGAGCCTCTCATTCAGACTTCTTCAAGAAAAATTCCAGAGCATTACCTCGAAATCGGTTCGATCTTAAGACTTTACTGAGAACGAGGAAATTCTTCATTAAAGCGGTGCTTAAATTTTGTTTTAGAAGCTTAAATTCTTATCGATAAGTCCGAGATTCTAGCACATTTTTTCCTCTCACTGCTAATTATTTAGCCTTTCTTGTGGATTTAAGTTTGAGATTTTGTCGACTAAGAAGAATCGCGCATCCAGAGTTCAAATTCATCATCCAAAAATCGAATCGCTTAGTTAGTGAGCGCTTAGATCAATTTTTGCACATGTCTCCGGCACGACAACTGTTCTTCCACGATCACAATATGCCAGAACCTTCGATAATACACGTGTCCATACCTCCAGAAACGCTTGTTACGTACCAGGGGGAAGTTGGTAGTATGCAGCGCGCGGCCAGTAAAGTCGTAAGTGGACCCCGTTAATGGCCGGCGCTGTACAAGATAAGGAATTATTGATCGTAAATAATTTTGTAATGTACGCGACGATAATGTTGCAATCGTCGGCTTTATCGGACCCGGCATACCGTAGATGCGCGATCGGACGTAAAAGTTTTTCGCGGAATGATTTTTTAGCGTTTCGATCGACAATGCCCCCGAGTCCACGGCTCCTTTATCCGTTCTTCCTTCCTCCTCTCGTTGGTAACGAAGCACCGACGCATTAAACAACTTCTGCTCATTTCTGTTCTCTCCACGAGATACTCGCGTTATCAGCAACTTTTGCCCGTGTAGACTTTCAAGTGCGCCGAGGACTTCTTTTTTCTGATTCGGATCTCTTTGTGCTTTCGAGTGACGAGGATCATTTTTGGTAGCCAGGTGCAATTTTTGAGACAAGGAAGGGACAATATTTTAATTTAGGGAATGGAAATATTTTTAGACTACTTAACACGTTGAATGCCATGGAAAAAGTTTGAATTTGCAAGTATCAAATACTTCATAGTTTCAAGTTTATACCTTTCTACTCTTTTTTTTTTGTTTCCAATTTCGTAGTAAGTAACTTTGTCCAATGCAAGCTTCACTTTTGCAAAATATTGTAGAATGAAGAAAATTACCTGCGTTTGATAAAATTTTAATTCGGTTTTGAAGGTTCAGTTTCTGCTAATCAACTCAGAAAAAAAGCTTCGAGTTCTAGAAACTCGTAGCAAAAATTCTTCCAACCAAA
Organism: Perdita meconis; assembly: GCA_030770465.2. Classification (NCBI taxonomy): domain Eukaryota; kingdom Metazoa; phylum Arthropoda; class Insecta; order Hymenoptera; family Andrenidae; genus Perdita; species Perdita meconis. The sequence goes on from JASKOS020000001.1 coordinate 5,436,846, forward strand.
AAAATCATGTTCCAAGTATTCTAATCGTCTCCAAGTTCTCAATCAAATTTAATATACTAACCTAAACTCAGCACAAGGATTTAATTCCCACCAAAAGACGACACATTGCGGATTTCCATCCGTTTTTCCAAAACCTCCACCGTTCAGCTTGATTTTCCACTGGAAAATCGTTATCTAATCTTGAATGAAGCTGAATCATTCCTCATCGCGTCGCAAAATGTCCCCGGAATCAAAAATTTCAAAGGACAGGTGGGAAAGACGCGAATTGAATTCGCGGAGAAGTGCGACGAGACCCGGCAGTTTCGAATTGAAACGAATTAAGATACGGGGTGTGCATTTTCGGCCGTTCCCTCCTTCGGCTCACCTCTCCCCGGGTATTAATCGCTATCAGATTTATCGAGGAGCCCATAATTCAGGCCGTCCACGTTGACACGTGAACGTAAGCCGGGGCGCAACACGCTCACGCACAATGTTCGTGTGTGCGCGCGCGCGCCGCGCCGGCTACCTGTCTGTATCGTAATTTTATGCACTTCGGGACGATGAATATGGATTCGCGCGCACACTGGGTCGTCGATTTATGCGGGCTACCTGGCCGCGGAACGCTATTTACCGAATAGGCGTGGAATCGGAGAAAAATGTGCACGAGAAGCGGGGCGAGCGCGATCGCTGGTCACGCGACCGAAGCTGGAAGTCGATGTTTTCCCTGGCCGATGATACGTTCATTAACGCTGCTCACCGTATCCTGGGTCAGGATATTCGGAAGGAATGCGATTTCTTATTGACGAGGAGAGAGGAAATTGGTGAAATTGAGGAGGATTTGACGTCGATTTTCCTTGGCTTTTATGATTCAGTATCACAATTTGCATTTTTAAAGAATTTTTATCTCTTTCTTTCACTTTGTTTCTTTTTCTTTTTTTGCAATGTAGATATAAGTAAAAAATTACGCTGCTTAGAAAAAAAAAAAAAATTCACTTTCATTGATTTTCTCGCATCTCCCAAATTTTTTACAATTTTTTACTTACATAGAAATTCGTCTACAATCAAATTCTACTCCGCAACAGAATTTTTTTGCCCCCGGAAAATCCCAAATTATATCGCTCCAAAAAATTTCAAAATATCCCCTAAACTCGGTTACTCTTTCCCAAAAAATTGCAGAGTCTCTCTTCAAGGTTTCGCTAAGAAAAATTCCCAAAAAAATCTCTTCACAATCGGTTGAATCCCCAAGCGAAATCCCGAGTCTTTCCGAAGAATCACACTTCCTCTACACGCTCCACATGAATTATTAATCGCAATTCATCATCACATACGAGAGACAGTCTACCAACATTTTCCTGGATCGATAGGAGATACAGACATACAAAGTCGTTGCTCGATGGCAAACCAAGCGATCGAGTATGCATTTAATTAGATCCTCGACAAAGGAGAGAAATATTAATAGATCCGACGAGGTAGATTCGAGGGGAATGAAGATCGTTGTACTATTTCAGAGAGAGGGGTGGGGGGAAGAAACTTGTGGTAGGGCTGCGACGATTCTGAGGGGGGGAAAAAGCGAATAATCGCGGGGCGAAGGTTTTCGTGCGAGCCTACCCACATTCCTACCATCGGCTACGAATGTTGCGGGCTCGTACGAAAAAAAGGAGAAAGAAAAAAAGAGGGTAGCAGATACGGACGGGACAATCTGATTAGCGCAATCTAATTAACGCTGCTTTTAATGGCGTTCATTAGCACATGCCTCCCCCTCCTTCTCTGCCGCTGCCCTCCACCTAAACCTCGACCCCTCTCTTGCCCCCCTCGCCAACCCCCTTTTCCGCCACATTGACACTACACCTTGTGCGAACCCACTTTTGTTTGCCATCCCTCTTTTTCTTTGTGCGCCTCGTTCACTTGTTCGCTCGTGTTTCCGTCGGTGTATTCCTCTCCTGATTCGCCAGATATTTTCTGGCTATCTGCGCTCTTCACTCAGTTGGATTTCTTAATTTTAGGGGGTTGAAGTGCGATGGGTGTTTGAGGGGGAGGAGATTGGATATTTTAATTATTTTCTGCGTGGGTTAGATACTTTGGATGTTTAAGTTGGGGGATGTCTTAGGTATTTTGTGGGTTTTGGAGGTTTTGGGTTGATTTCATTTGGTCTCATATATTTCAGATATCTGAGGAGTTTTTTTTTTTTTATATTTTTTAATATTGGCTGGTTTTGATGTTTTGGATTCTAGATACATTTTTCCTATTAATCACCTGAATAAAAGTTACATCTTCAATTTTGTAGGATTAATTTCAGCCTAAATATTATTTATTCACAAACTCAGTGCTGGACAAAACGAAGTTAACAATTTGGACGATATGAAAATTCGTTGAAATAAGATAATATCTATGTCCTACAAAATTAGAAGTTACTTTAGGATAAATGGAATATTAATTGTGTAATAAAATGAACTAATCTATGAAAGTCAATTAATCTATGACTGGAATAAAAATGGTATTTCATATCTTTTTTTCTAATAGCAAGACCACCAAACAAAACAAAGATTCATAGCATTTATTAATTGAATTTTTGGATTCTGCAGACATTTGCAGAAGGCGAAATGAGGACCAAAACTGTAAATCTTCGATTTGCTCATTGTAAAGGGTAAAGCCTCTACTTTCAAACCCCTAAATTGCATTCGTTTCAAAGAATTTTATTTCACAATTGAGAAAAAAGAAGGAGAAACAGTGAAAAAATGAAGTTGTTTGTCCCAAAACGTTTCATTGACGACAAATTCAATGGACTCTACAGGGTTTCAAAAATTTGGTTCACACTTTGTTTTACGATGATTTTACAGAGAAAATCCTCCCCTTAAAAGTTAATACGCGATTTTTTCATCGTCGCTTATATCACCGTTTATCTTTTGAATAGTGTTATCAGTAGCCTGCGGATGTTTATGCAAATTCATTTTTTACAGAAATACAAGAATAGCTGAAACTTGAATATAATTGTGTTTCCTATTTTAAATATTGTGTAATGTGTTTCATTTTTAATATTTTACATACTTTTGCATTTGTGGACATTTTTTAATAGTTTTCGCATATTTAAAATTGCCATAAATGCATTAGAATTGGCGGTTTAATTATTAAAAATTCATACAGCGTAAATTAAAATTTTCTATGGTTCTTTTATTTAAATAACTTCTAGATCAATTCCCCAAAATCGTATCGAAATCAAAGTGACGCAAGTTACTGATTTTCCTCTGCTAATCCCAAATCTGGTCTACAAAAAATGATCTACATCGGTAATAAAACCGAATGAAATGCGGCTCCACGAAACTAGATACAAGCGGCCGATTAAATTCCATTTATAATACAACAAGTAGACAGCCATAATTAGCCAGTTCGATATGAAACGCGCCGCAGTGTTAACACGAGCGTTACACGAGCTCAAAGTAGGCAATTAGTTGCTTAGTTCCACCGCGTGGCCGCCTCGAAACGATACTTAAATGTAAATGATCGAAGACGAATAAACCTCGCTCGCTCGCGCGCGCGCGATTTCATTTCCACGATAAAAGGCGAACTCGTCGGTATTAAAAATCGTCGCGGTGAAGCGGCGCCTTGCCGTCATTTTAATTGCAAAACAGCGAGGAGGTTCGCCGGGCGAGTTTCGCGGCGACTCGAGCCGAGAAACGTCCGAGGTAGGGTGACGATTTCAAGGATTAGAACGCGGCGGCTTTTATCGGGGGATGTATTTCGGAGCGAAACGACGCGACGGTAACGCCGAGCCCCCCGTGTTTACCGGAGAGTGCGTGACATTGTATGGATATTAGCCGATTTCTCGGACGATAATCTCGGAGTTGCTAGTGTGCCAGTCGGAGCTATGCGGGGGCTCTTTACGCAAAAATCTTAATTCAGAGCGGCACGCTGGTCCTAAGCAATTATGACCTACATTTGTCTCGATTTAATATTCCCAAGTGTTGCCGCGGCGCACGGAAACGGTTGTTCAACGGCTGAAACGGGACAAAAGTGTTATTACGGAACAGTCGCGAGTCACTTGACGCTGTGAGCTCGCTGCTGAAGAAACGAAAGCGACTGAACCGAGTTCGATACGATAACGAATCGAATCCTTGAATCCTTGGTGATATTTAACTATCAGCGACTGGGCAAATTTTGTGTTTTATTTAGAAAGCTTTAAGATTTTTTTTTGGACGGTTTAACGCATCCAATGATCAATTTTTATCATTTTTACCATTGTACCATTTTGGTTTTGCTGAAATGCATTTAGTAGAGTAATGCATAGTGTAAGGGCGTAACAGAATTTATTTATTTATTACGTAATGTGGTTTTGTCAACGCTTCGAGATGACCGATTCCCGGAAAACATTTATAGCTCGTCGCTAGGCGCACGTATCAACAGCGCGCACACGCTCACGCTGCATGCTACGATCGGCGATCGCCATGACCATAAACTAAATATCTCGCAATAGGTATTTCTGAAGGAAACTGATTTCTCCAAAATCCAAGAAAAATGAATTTTTCCGAGAAAGGAATTGCAGCTGAGATAAGAATGAGCTTTTTTGCAGCGGAAAGATACTGCGTTGATTCGTTGATTTTTTTCTGAGGTCAGCAATTGCGTAACGCTGCAGGAATGCATATTGTTTATGATGAGCAAAGCGCATAAAGCTTTTGTAATTAACTTAATCGATACTTCGCACTTTCTTTGAAGAGACAGTGTGTATCGGGTCTCGCACGGGGAGCGAGGAAACTTATTTGTTTTCGGCGCATTTCCGTATCTTTCCGCCGCGATACGATGCTCGATACGCATTCAAAATATTCGAGAATAATCGTTTCCCGATAACGAGTACGTGGCCGCTGCCTATTAATTAAATGCATTCCGGCGTGGCTGCATGTAAACACGACAATGGGAAAATAATAATCTGATGAGAGGAGCGATCGGGAGAGACGCTTTTTCCTATTTTACTAACCGGCCTCATCTTGAAGTCGTTGCGAAGAATTTACTATAGTAATTTCATTTGTTTCTTAAGAGTTCTGAGATATTTATTTAGAACAATAAAGTCGGGACTCGGAAAATCGATGACGAGAAGAGGGAACAGAAAAATGGTATACTCAGAATTTTATATTCATTTTTATGGGAAAAGTATTAATTAATGTTTAATAGAAAATGTAGTATTAGTATTGCTAATTGTAGGCAAATAGTCTACGAAAAGGAGGAGATGCAAATTGTTATGCAATTAATTGCAAATTGTATGAAGCAAGAATAGTTATGAAAAAAGGAGCAATTCTTGGTGTTGAAGTTATTTGCTTCAGAAATTTTTGTAATAATGCTATTAGTATTCTTAATTACAAAAATGCGTAAACTGTGTAGAAATTAATTGAAAATATTCAGAAAATGAGATTAATCATAAGGTTGAGTAAGTTTTATAATTTGCACAGCTTTAGCAATTTTAATATTAACACCATTAGAGTTTTAAAATAAGGGGATTCATTCCCAAAGTACACAAAAAATAATAAAACTTGCGATGTTAGTCATGAAATTCAGTAGTTTTTACCATTTTCACTTTTTTGGCAATTCCAATATTACATTGACATCGCTAGAATTCCCAAGTAAAAAAAAATTCAGAATAGGAATTTTTAGTGCTTATTGAACATTATTAAAATCCTGAAGTTACAACATCAATGCAAAGAATAGAAATATCCAAATTGAAAATTTTTTCATGAGTTGAATTATTCATAAAGTTTAGCAAATTTGTATCATGTTCAACGCTTCAAGGACTGTGCTATGAATCTCATAGAATTGTAAATTTGAAAAATTTACCCTCAGAGTTGATATGATTTAAGACCTAAAAAAACTTACAAATATAAATCAATCACAAAGATAGTAGTTTTTACCATTTCCATAGCTTCACTAATTCTAAAATTATCGCTATTAAAATTCTCAATTCTAAAAAATTCATACCTAGAGCTGAGAAATAAATTAAAAATTTCACAAAATAGAACCTCAGCTACAAACTCATATAATAAACAATATTTGTTAATTTACTACTTTAAGAAAAATTCAGCAATTCTAATACTAACAGCAGCAGAATTGTCAATGAAAAACAGTACCAGCTCTGAATAAATAATAATACGAATATAATAAAATGAATAAATAAACAGAAACAAACAAAAGGTACCTCATCAATTCACAACTAACTTGGTCCCTTGGACATGTCTACTTTATTTGAAGCGCAACACTAGCGCGGACGTCACAAAAGATCCCCGTACATCACGGTCCCCCGAGTTTAAAGTATCCGAAGACCCGTGTCCTCTAAGATCCCTAAACGGGGGACGATTCATTCCCATAGTCTGGGTTGGACGGGGGGGAAGGAAAAGCCGCGGCTCGTAAAACGGCGGCGAGTGACTTCGCCGCGGAAATCTCGCGCAGCACGACACGGTAAAACCGCGTCGCGTCGGCCGCTCGCACGGGCCATGCACAATCGTTTGATATCCATACAATGCGAGGCCCGCCAAATACAAACGCTCCCGCGGTCTGGCTCGCCGACGAGCACACGCTCTCGCGCTTGCACACATACCGCGAACACACACACGCACGCACGTGCGCGAATACGGCCCCGAACGGCAGCGGAGATAAGGCATGGCACACGTTGCTAGATATGTAGCAGATACCGAGCGACGCCGTTTGCCGAGCCACGGCTATACCGAGTGTACGACCTACAACTAAAGTAGGTACTACCTACTAGGCCTACTACAACGTTCCTGGGAGTGGTACAAGTACCAGACGCGATCGAGACATCCATGGGAGCAGTCGAGGTATAATCGCGCGGGGAGCTGCTACCGCCGCGGTATTCGCGACTTTTGTTTGTTGAATTCTTCCGTGAAAGTGAGAGTCGAGGGTAAAGGGATTGGAGAGAAGGATTGGGGGATCATTTTTAGATAGGTGGACTTTATTAGGCTGTTCAAGTTCTTCGATATGAAGCTCGGAGTCTTTACTAGTTTCGAAGTTTGACACTTTTGCTAGTTTTGGGAGGTCTGGGAGGTCTACTTAGAGATCTTTGGAGGACTATTTTTAAGTCTTTCAAAGGGAATTTTAAAGAGAAAATTGGTCGCTTCGCTATTTCCAGATCCTTTGATGAGGACGTTGGAAGTTTCATTAACTTCAGGAATAAAGTGAAGCCTTTGGAAATGAAGCTTGAAGTCTTCATCAATTTTGGATTCTTTAAAATCGGGCTTGAGGTTTTTACTGGTCTTTAGTTTTCCAAATTAGGATTGGAGTTTTAATTAGAATTGAGTTCTTTTCAAATTTGAGGGTTTTATTAGTTACGAATCCTCTGATACACCTTGAAGTCTATAAATATTGGAGTTTTCATTAGTTCGAGATTCCTTTGAATAAAATATGATATCTCTTGAATAGATTCAGGTTTTTGAAGATGAATATTGAAGTCTTTTTTATTTGCGGGTTCTTGGAAATTAAGCTTGAAGTCTTCTTCTATCTCGAGGTTCATAAAAATGAAGTTTGAAGTCTTCACTAGTTTTAGCTAATTTTAAGTAGAGTTTGAATTATTTAGTAACTTAGGTTTCCTTGACATGAATCTTGAAATTTTCTATTATGTCATTCTAAGTCTTTGAAGATGAAGTTTGAAGTCTTCAGTAATTTCAAGTTCTTTAAAATAGACAGTAAAGTCTTCTTCTCATTCTTAACCATGAACACTTCTTCAGCTTCAAGTGTTTAGAATTAAAGTTTGAAGATTTCTCTAAAATACTTGAAGTATTTTGTAGCTTCAGATCTTTGAAAATGAAGCCTCAAGTATTCAATAATTCTTGCTACTTTGAAGTGGAGTTTGAACTATAATAAATAGGTAATAGTTATAGGATTTCTCGAAGTCTTGAAGTCTTCACCCTTTTGAATTAAAGTCTAAAATCTATAGTAATAAGTCCCTTAAAGTTGAAGTCTTCACCAGTTCCAGGTCCTTTAAGTTCAACTTGAATTCTAAAGTCCTAAGTAATTCCAGCGTCTTTTAAGTTAAAATCTGAAGTTTTGAGTACGTATATAGTTTTAGGTCTTCCAAGTTGAAGTTTAACCTAAATTCATACCAAATACCAAGAAGAAATTGAACCTAATATCTGGACTCTATAATTCCAAGTCTCTTTTCTTCAAGATGCATTTTTTATAGTAAAATATTGCATAGTTCTGTCTTCCAATTTGAAATCTAAAGTCTTGCATATACAACAATTCCCGGTCCTCAGATTTAAAGCTAAAGCTTGTAGTTTTAAGTACTTCTACGTTTCCCCTTGAGATCTAACATCTGCAGTAGTTCAAAGTTCCTCGAACTGAAAGCTGAAGTCTCCGCCCCTAGTTCCAGATTTTTTGAGTACAAGTTTGAGGACTTGTAACTTAAAACTTGAAGTCTTCAGTAGTTCCAAATTCTCTGACTCAAAACCTACAATTTTCTCCATCAGTCTCAACTTCAATTTCAACTTCAACTGCTGTCACCACCAGTCTGTGAATTTCGAAATTTCTATCTCTAATCTATTCTTCACCCCATTCCACTCTCCTAATTCCACCCATCACCCAAACACCATACAATCAACCCTTATACCAACTTCGCGCTTCGCCATGCAGACTCGCTCAAACCAGCCAACAATTTCCATCCTCCTTCGCCCACCTTCATCCACCTTCCCTCCTTTCCCAAACTTCTCCCACCCCCGTCCCTACATTCTCCTAGAACCGTCCTAGGCGTTTATTATTACCGGCATCGTCACCAGTCGAGCGAACGCGTCGTGCCCAGCATCCCCATCCCCCTTGGGCGTGTGTCTTTTTACGACGCGTTGGCCCGCGTATGCGTGCGCGTGTGCGCGTGAAATCATGCGTGCAAAGCCTGTTAAACCCGGGGAACAGGAGGCGGCGGAGGCGGAGACGCGCGGGCGTTGGAGGTTGGTTGGAGGGCCGAGGACACGATAGCGAGAGCAAGGGATCCGATATCTGTTCGCACGTCATTACCCCAGACTGCAGCAGCAGCATGATCCACCGTAGGATCTCGTTCCACCGGGGGCGCCGCCTTCGCTCGATCTCCCGTGATCTATGGATCATAGTCCGTTTAATTCCGCCACCGTCGAGAAAATCTATCGCCCCGGCTCCGACGCGGAAGACGCGTCGCGTATTAGATCAATGACGCGGCGTATCTGCCGGGGATCGGAGCGTTATTGAAAATCGAAAGCCCTGCTCTCTGTACTTTTCCTCGCGCTTAAAAATGATACATGGACGATGGGGGAGGGGATTCCGATAAGGGGGGATCGCCGAGGTGCCCCAACGGGAGGATTATTCATTTTTTTTGAGATTCGGAGGGGTTGAAAGAAGTTGCGGATCTGATTGGAGGACGGTGGGTTTGACTGGACTTTGGCTCTTAGGGGTTGGTAGGTTTTATTGTAAAATAAAAATTAATGAATAGACTGCGGATTTTATGCACTTATGGGAATCCTAAGGATGTTAAAAATCTGCGGTATTATTAATATACGCCAAAATATACAAAATATCAAAAATATAACTCAAGTTAGAATACTTAGAAAATTAAACATACTGTTATTCAAGTTACACTTCGTTATTTGTTCCGATAAAAATTTTATTTTGCATAAAAATCCGCAGTCTATTAATAACATTGAAACAGATTTTTAAGGGATTTGAGATTTTCACGGCTCGGCATCAGCCTCAACACTGAGAATTGTAGATTTTTAAGGGTGTTATGTTCGATGGAACCACGTAAAAAATGTGGGTTACTCATGGGACTCAAGTTTTGGTTGATCTTTTGAACTACAGTAGAACCTGGATTATTCGGTTCTTAATTATCCATAATTTCTATTAATCAAGGTTTCAATAATTAATTGCATTAATTATAGCATATGAGAATACAAAAGGACTGCGAGTAAAATTTTAGCTGTGCTTTATTAATTTTCAACTATACTGCGGATCAACTCAAGTGGCCTTTCAAGGTCACATTTTCTTTTTATAGTTTTCTGGCAGCGAAAATCTTCGTAGGGACATTCTTCTCCAAAAAGTGAAAGAAAATGGTGGCTACAAACTGCCAGTTGAGTTGATTCGAAGTATAATTATTAGCATTTCATATTAGAAATACTAAGTCGGATAATCGAGGTTCTGCTGTATGTATACATTATCTTACTTTTTTTGGTATTGATGGAAGAAAAATTAGTAGCATTTTGCTACAGTCAATTATATTCAGTATTGAATAAAGCTCTGTTTACTTGGATCATCATCTTTATCGTCGCGTCTGATCATGAATGGTCATTACCACTCAACTTAGAAGCAAATCAATCACTGTACCCTTGGTCAAAATATATCTTCTGCCTCGATCATAGTGAATGCTTCTGGAACTAATCTGCGATTGGTCCCGCACGTGGATACTAGGCCTACCATTGGTCGAATTAGTAATATATCTATGGCCGTACTATTTGGTACATCGTACAAGCAGTCAGTGAATCGATAAATCATAAATCTGGATCTATATGTATACACTTGCAAGCAAACGAATCTGAACCTGAAGAGTTTCATGAAGTCCAACAAGAACAGTGCTTCTTAATTCAAACATAGAAGATCCTTCCGTATCTAATTAACACTTCATCCTTGTTTTTAAATTTTATCCTCCGGTCCACAGAAAAAGATCCGAACCTGTTCACCAACGCAACAATTAAATCCTCATGGCAGCTCATAATCTTCGTCCCAGCAAAAATTCTAACAAGACTCTGACTCAAAATCCATAGCACAGAATGCAGAGGTTAATTCTAATATTTTTCAACGGTTTCTAGACTCTGGATTGGACAAATTTGAAGGTAAAGGGGGCGGGTAAAAACTCGGGGGAAGAGAAAGAGACGTAGAGAGAGGATTGTCGATGATCGTGGCGATGTCTGCTCCGGCAGCGAGTGCCAGGGCCGGCAACAATAATCGTCCCTCGTATCGGCCGTGCACGCCCGTTATCGCGGTTATCACCGCGTCCGGTCTCTATCGGCTATCTATGCAAATCGCAGCTAATTATATTTAATTAGATTCGACCACGGCGCTCCCACCGATTGCCGCCGCGCCGCGTCCCGCTCTATGTTCTACCGGAGTTTCGGTCGCGCGAGTGTGCGTTCTCCGCGCTCCTCTACACACGCGAACATGCGTTTACCTGGGCGCGTCAGGTACGTACGATCGACCGGGTCACAAATAAACTCGATATCGAGGTACTCGTTCGACCCTATGGATCCCTTCCAGAGAGACGAATTTATGAAAAATAGGACTCGTCGAATTTTTAGTTCAATTTTCCGCGTCATACACTGTGACTGTGAAAAAGAATCTTAACACTTAGGAGACATTATTGCGAAGGCTTCCACTTTTTTTTAGATCTAGGGGAAGATATATGGAACAGCCCCTCAAAGTTACGGGGAGAGATTCTTCCCTGTTTTGGAGATATAAATAATTTAAACGAGAAAAAGGAAATTTATAAAAGTTTACGAATTTAAAGATAGATGCTTTGACTGTGATAATCAATATAATATCTAGGAATATGTAATAGATAACTTGTAAAAAAATAGAATGCCATGAACTAAACAAAAGATACTTCGAGTTTCCAATCCCGTTGCAAGTGTTGAAGCAATTTTTTCTATCTACTTTAACGTCAATAATTTCTCCAATCGTCGATTTAATTTCTCCCTGCTCTATCGTCTTCCCACCATCTTCAGAATCTATCTGAATGAAACTAGAGAGGAGGAAGGAAACCAGGAGCAAGGGAAGAGGGTTTTCCTAACGCGACGTTTCTCGTAAAGATAACCATAGAGAAAGAGGGACGGCAAGGGTAGCGCTCAAAGATTCCCCCTTCCCCGAGCTCCTGCCTCTTCCAAGGGGGTCAGTACCCCTTCCAACGCCAGGGGGTTTCGCTATCGTGGCGTTACATCTCACGCAAGTGCTCCAGCTCGCAATTACATCGTCGAACATAGTTACAGTTCGCCGCGTTACAGGCGCCGCTCGCGTTCTGAATCTCTTACTCGGCCCGATATCGCGAAGCCATCGGACGCGAACTCTTGATATCTCGACGTAGACACATCCGGGTGAGGTTTCGATTAATCTTTTTTCGATCGCGCGGGCCTTTCTAGGGGACGAGATATCGAGGGAAGTGGCTCCTCGCTTGGAAAGTGTGGAATATGTTTCTTTTATCGGCCGATCTTCGTTTCCGGAAAAGAAATTATGAGTGGGTGGCGTTTGGGGATCTCTTATCGTTGATATCAATTTTCTGGGATCGATAGAAGAACCTGCGGTTTAGATTTCCGATGCGCTATCTTTAGGGAAACCTGAGAATTCTTTATTTTTTAATATTATCTTTAAATTAGAATGTTTGAGTACATAGTTTGATATTTTATTAAGGGGTCATATATGTTTCTCGGGACTAAATCATAGTCAATGTTTAAGCGTTAGTTACTGACAAACTATTAGACCGATTGGACTAATTCTTTTTGTATTATAAAGGTACTTGTTTTAGAGTAGAAAACAGGTATGGCAGTTGTCAAATTATTATAAATATGGCGTTTGCGTGCAATAGAGCAAAACTGTTTTTTTTTAAACGGTGCGAATGATTCAGCTCGTACCAGTGATCTGAACCAAAAAGTGTCGATATTTTATTACTTTTTGGGATCGTAGTTATTGTGCTACGAAGGCTGTTCTGAATAAATTGAACCGTTTTTAAACAACAACAAAAAATGTACGATTTTTCAAGCGAAAATCACGGACACCCTAATTTAAATTGTTGTCACTGCCGTAATTTTTTTTTTTTTTCAAAAAACCCCCGCGTAGTACGATAACTACGATCCCAAAAAGTAATAAAATATCAACACTTTTTGGTTCAAATCACTGGTACGAACTGAATCATGCCCACCATTTAGGGCGGCAAAAAAAAAACAGTTTTACGCCATTGCATGCAGACGCCATATTTATAATAATTTCACAACTGCCATACCTGTTTTCTACTCTACAAACAAGTACCTTTATAATACAAAAAGAATTAGTCCAATCGGTCTAATAGTTTGTCAGTAACTAACACTTAAACATTGACTACGATTTAGTCCCAAGAAACATATATGACCCCTTAAGGTAATATTCAATTAGCTCTGTATATCTTCGTTAAGTATTTATCATGCAGCTGCACACTTTTCATAAATCTTGATCCAACGATAAAATTTCGAAGCGCATTCTCCATAAATTTCATCGCAACATCCTCTATGAAATCGCATACAATCATTTCTTTGCTTTAATATTTTCTTGTATCGTTAAAGTAAAATTCAATTTCTGAGATGCATAGATTAATTTATTTGTTCTCATAGAGAGGGTGAAATCCACCGCCAGCCATCTGTCCTCTCCCCATTTGCAGACTGCTCGCAGCATTAACGAGTGTTCCGAGCGCAGAAACCTACCTGTTGTGCGGGTAACCGAGGCCCCGGAATCGATCTCCCCCTCGTCGTGACCTTCGAGAAAGTTTGATCGAGCCCCGTGACCCCTCGATCCGTGGACGAGGGATCTATCCAACGATCGGCTGACGAATCTGTAACGTCCTCCTTCACGATCTCTCGTGACCGTCGCGCGTATTTAGGCGCTATGCGCAACCCCCGTAATTAACGATCGCAATTCTAATTAAGGATTTTTTATGCGTCCGATTATGTAAATGGGCCTCCGGCCGTTAATTGACGCCGGTCTTTGGGTATCGATCGACTGGGGAAAAGCTGCAACATAGGGGCTTTCGAAGCAGTTGCGGTACACGTTTGTTAATTCCTTGACGCGGAGACACGGTTCATCGGCTCGTTCCGTAAATAAATTAGCCGGTCATCTGATAAGGATTGTTGGGACTGATTGGACCAGATTATGGGGTCGGAATTTTATAGCGAGCTTATTTTATGGCGAATCTTTTTCTTGGAATATAAGACATTTTTATTGATTAAGGGGTCTTCCCACTGTGAACCTCTGAAAAATTGCCTTTTTTTGGGAATTTTTTTGTACTAAACGAAAGGTCCAATCTAAATAAAGTTTTTCCTACTGATTAATACACTTATTGAGAGTACAAACAAATTTTTTTTGCAATTTATAATAGTTTATTTAACTATATATATCGTACTGAATTGAGCGCCTCAAGAAAACGATGTAGTGCTTGCGTAGATGATTGCAAAAAAATTATTTGATTAATCAGTCTCAAATTTTTACACATTATTCAACACATCAGTGGCTATCGCAGGAACCACGGAAACTTTGTTTTATTAACAATTTCATACTTTTTACAATGACAAATGACTAAAAATTCATCGAATTTCGGAACTTAAACATTCAAACTTCCGTCATTTGGTTAATTTTTTATCAATTAAAATAATTTTGGTTCCAACGATAACGACATCCGTGACGACTAAAAACCATTTTGAATTTTTTTATTCAGATGCGTCGTTCTTCTGGAATCATCTACGCAAGCACTACATCGTTTTCTTGAGGCGCTCAATTCAGTGCGATATATATAGTTAAATAAACTATTATAAATTGCATACAAAAATTTGTTTGTACTCTCAATAAGTGTATTAATCAATAGGAAAAACTTTATTTAGATTGGACATTTCGTTTAGTACAAAAAAATTCACAAAAAAAGGCAATTTTTCAGAGGTTCACAGTGGGAAGACCCCTTAAAAAAGGTGGAGCATGTTTTTCTTATTAAATATCTCTTTGTATTTTATATCCTTTTTTATAAAATAAAAATAAAGAAGCAGAAAGGTTGAAAATCTCTCTATTAGTGTGTCTAAAAAATGTTCAATGAAATTCTGCATACAATAAAATATTCTCAGTTATGATTTGCTTGTTTTGACTCGTAATTCTGAAGTTACCGTCACAGGAAGTTGACAGATTATCGTCATGGAATTTTTAAACCCATCATACAGTGAAATAATTAATCCCAATTCTTCATGAGTGCCTAAAAAAAAAAAAATTCTCCGCGTTCACAGAAGCCACGGGCATCTCTTACCACAGCATTCATCACGATTCTCTTCCGTGACAGTGGTGATTAGATTATCACTTCGAATTTAGCTTGCGCGTGCAAGGTGACGGCAATAAAAACCGCGGTGTCGCGTTACATAAAAACCAACCGGCGCGTCCGTCGCACAAATCGTCTTCCACACGGAATAACTCAATCAGTACTTTTCCCTCGGTCCCTTCGCGCCTTACTTTTCCCTCCGCCGTTTCCCATTTTTCTCTTTTCCCCAGTTGCCCCTTTCCAATCGCCAATAGACCGTTCGCGTGAGAATGCGTGCACACCGTCGACGGCATCTGCGTGTCCGGCCGTGTAAGAGTTGCATTAGTTATCTTCGCCGGCGGTGGAGGTGGTTCGAGGACGATAGGGGAGGAATGCAACCGTTGGTTTATCGACGAAGCGTGGGTTTCAGAGTGCCGTCTTCTGGCCCCGAGAATGCAGGTGCTTTATCTCCCCGCGCGGAGGCCACGCACGCGGGGGGGGGGGGGAGGAGGACGATCCGACGCGGGGATTACTCCAAATAAACTTCTGTCGAGATGCGTTTCGACCCGTATTTAACGGCGATACCGGCCGGAATCGGGACGGATTTTATATTTCGCGGACCTCGGGGCCACTTCGGCTTGAATAATTATCTGCCCTGTAAATCTTAGATTTCTTAATCTCCGAGCTTGTCCTGGGGACCCTTGAAAGGATCTCCCTTCCTCCTCCACTTGCACGGAATCCTGAAAACCGACGCCGACGAAGGGAGGCTGACTGTGAGGCCGCCTTCTTTGGCTTTTGCTGGGAGTCGAAGATTTTGGAAAGTAATGGGAAGATTCTTTTAAACAGTAGTCCAAATTGGTGGAATGATTGGTTTGATTGTTTTATGCAGATTTGTTGCACTATCAATTCTATGAAAATATTAGGTAGTATGTTTATCTTGAATGAAAGTGAAGAAACTCGAAGGTGTACTATTTATTTTCTGGGAATTGTGTGGTTTTTGAGAAATGTATCATATGGGGATTCAGTAGAAAAAGAAATATATATTGTATTAATTGTTGATAGTGTGTTAGTATCTTTTAGGGAGATTTTTAGGAGACTTTTTATCAATAATGGAATTCATTTTAGTATGTTTTTCAACATTTTCTATTATTTTAATCCATATTTTCTTTTTTTAGAGGAATGTGAGGCATTTATAGAAAAAGTTTATCAGGGGAATTTTCAATAATTTTTTGATTAAATACAAAGAAAAGGGATTCTGTATATATGAGAGTCTTAAGAGAATTTTCTTAATTATTGGAGAGTGTTCTGTAATTTAATCCTTTTAGAATGAGATTTTTTTACAATTTAGAATAATTTGCCATTAATTGCAAAACCTTAAAAAATAGTAGAATAGATATTATATTTAGCTATGAATAACCACTCCAATTTTTTCCTTTCTTTTAATACAATAACAACGATATGTACAGTAAAATATTATTTTAAACTCTAAACATAGTTTCAGCTATTAAAACTACATATTTTGTAGAATTATAAAAGTTCCGACAGGACATTAGAAACTAATAATAATATAAAATAGTAATAATTCTGTTAAATTTCTCAGGCTTCAAACTTTATTGCCTTATACTTTGTTCCAGTTTCAACTTAAAACAAACATAAAATACTTAAAATATTGGATTACTTGGTTTTAGAAACGATTTTCTACACCAAATTCAAGCTTCTTCTCAAGCATCCTAAAGCTTCTTACAACTAAGAAAAATTTTTGTTTCTCAAATACTCTAAACTACACCTGAACCAATTCTCCAAACAAATCAATTATGTTTCCATATTTTAATTATTTAAGGTAAAGGTTAAT
Organism: Perdita meconis; assembly: GCA_030770465.2. Lineage (NCBI taxonomy): Eukaryota > Metazoa > Arthropoda > Insecta > Hymenoptera > Andrenidae > Perdita > Perdita meconis. Next base: position 5,453,696 of record JASKOS020000001.1, read on the forward strand.
TAGCTCAGTTCGAAATGTAGCTTACTTAAAAAAGGAATCGTTTGTCTTCTTTATTCTTGTGTTCCATCAGAAGACTTCTAATAGTGCATTCGTTAAAATGTAGAAAGGTTCAACCTCCAACCACCTGCTAATCAGAAATCTTCGCTCCCAATTTAGAAATAGATACAGCGTTTAACGATGCCGGTTCTCTTCCATCCTCGATGCTCTAGAACTGTTTCCCTTTCGACATAAGCCTATAAGGGGTTCGAATGTTGCGAAACCGATGCGCAAAAACGGTCGTTGCACCCGCGGAACGGGGAAGAGGAGTCGCAAAGAGGCGAGGGGCAGGTGAAGAGCGAGAAGATAGGGTTTAACGAGGCAGGCGCTCAGCCAATGGCACTAATGACGCTAATTAATTGCGCCGAAGACGGCGACCAACCATTATGTACTTCTCACGGAAACATACGAAACTGCGAGGAAGTTTTGTTTGTGTCTAGGAAAGAAATCGGAATGTTGTCGGTTGTCGTCGAAGCTTTGGAGATTCACACGAATTGGAGGAAAAGAATCGAAAATCTACGAGATGACGATTCACATCAGGAAACACTGGTAGTCAGTTTTATTTGAGGGTGCGCTTGTTATCAGCGATAGCTTTATCAGAGATTCGAGTATTTTTATTTAAATAGAATGCTTATTTAGGGTTCACACAGTGCAACATAGTCGGCAAACTTTTTAATTTTTCCGGAGATCAGAAAATAAAGGAACATAAACTAGAAATATTTAATTTCGTTACGTTGAATATTTATAATGGATTTCGTATTTAATTATTTAGATTTTAAATATTATGACAAGTGAGTAGAATATTATGCGAACAAGTGCATGATTCATCGCGATTAGAAAATAATTACTGAAATTTTCCCAAAGATCTTCTATAATTTTTCCACGAATTCGGAAGGTTTGGTATTTTACGTATCGACGTTTAATGACCGTCCGCAGCGTCGAACGAGATCCACGGAATCCTTAAAAGGCAGCAATTCGAATCGCGATAGGCAGAATGTCTATCGAGGAACGCGCGATAAGGGGTCGGAGGTCGAGATTCGATAAGGTTGCCCGCATTGTTCCCTGCCCGTCCCCTCTTCCCATTCTGTCCGTCTGTCGCGGAGAGAGAGAGCAATCAATCTGATGACTTAACTCGCATTATCGCCGACCGGCGTAAAAATAACGCGGATGATCGAACGTGTCTCTATGTCCAGTGTTCCCGTTATCCCCGTCGAATATCTCGCGTGTTGGAAATAATTTCAGGCTCCGTTACGAGCAACGGAGCAATTTTCACGAGTGCCGAGCCGCCGAGGGAAACGTTTGACGTGGTGGAATAAATCGCCTGAAAGCTTCTGGCTGCATTCGGTGTCATCATTCAGATCCACGTTAAATTGCCAGTAGTCTGCTATCTTGCAAAAAAAAAATTTTTTTAATTTGACGGGGGAGAAGAATCTGTTGTTCCCGGTTTGGAAAATTTGAAAATTCGCTTAGCTTCGTGGAATCTTCACCCCTTTCAACTTTTTTTCAAGAAGCACAATAACAGAGAATTACAATTTTTATTTTACATAATTGGGAGAATCGAAGACCCAGTTGATATCAATATTACTGATAACCAGAATATTTGTCAATATTAAATGTCATTATAATTCAAATATTTATCAGTATCACACCAGTTTGTGTCAGAAACGATACACAGAAGATCTTATTAAGAAATTTAATTAATATCGCGAGCTAAAATAATCAGTGCAATGTATTTTCTACTAAATAGAAAAATGAATTTTATTTGCCCCCAAGGAAAATATGAAATCGCTTCGCGCATAAAAATTCAATTTGTAATCACTGAAACTAATTTATTTCTCAACTTCCTACGCATTTCTGTCTCTCGGCGTATCTCAACCTCAGTAATAAAGATAATTGATAACTGTTAAGTGTCATTGACTTTCTCTTCCGAACGTCTTGCGTCGAATAAAATCCGTTTCTCCACCCCCCGCGAATACCACTTTTCATTCGATGTTATCTGTACCCCGTAAGCATGGACGCCGATCATCCCCCAACCTTCCCTACAGAAAATCGCTGCCCCGTTCCTGGGTAACCGGGTTGTCGTTGGACAAAAGCCGCGGCAAGAATGGGCCACCTATGCTCACCTATTCTTGTTATCATCCCGCGGAGGTATTGCTGCGATATCGAATGAATGGCCGGCTTTATGGTTCTCGATCTCGAATGCGATACATCGAATAACGTGTGTCCCATGCACGCTGATTACGCGACCAGATTGAACGTGATTCCGAGACGGAGACCGACGGGGAAATCATTTCTTCTTGGAACGTCGACATCTCTAAACGATCATCAATTTTTCTGAGTTAGAGTAAAAAACAAAAAATGAGGATTTTCCTTCTGTCGGTGCTGAAGATGTTTCATTACATCAGAAATTAGTATAAAAAGATATTCGGTAGTAATTAAAAAAAAAATATATTAGGTGTGAAAATGAAGGAGACCATTTTCTATAGACTTACGCAGCGTTGTGATCATTTTGAGTTTCTCTACTTCAAAGCAATTAGGTTTCGCTTCAATTTCGATTTGGCTATCGCTTAATTTTTCCCTCACTGTATGTGTCCACGATTCAAGACAAGATTCGCCGCGACGGAATCGGAGGGCAGCTCGTAATTCGCAATCAGCTCGATATTCAAAGCTTCCTTCGAGGGTGGGAAAAGTCGAGGCCTGAGTGTCCCATTTAAAAACGTCCCGTCCTGGCCCTGAACAGCCGATGCGCCGATAGAGGCCGACTTCTTTTCACCGTTTCCACTTCTGTCGTAATCTATACTCACCTTGAGTATCGAGCGAAACGAGGCTGTCGCCGATGCTGAGGTTTATCGGAGCAAATTGCGCGCTAGATTCTTCGCCTACGAGATTCTTTCTCTGCGACATTTCATTGCATCCTGGAGATTAGATCTGAGACCGAAGGAACCCTCAAAGAATCTTTAAATTGATATTTTCCGAGGGGGAATTTTGTGCGGAAGAAGACATTCTGAATGTTTTTCGACCAGATGCTATTGGCACTGAATGACATCCTTAGAAGTTTGATACCTTCAGAATATTTTCAGGTATTTTTACTCTGTTGACTTTTGTTTTATTATTTTTTAGTACTGGGTTTATTTTATTTTCCTGCGTGGCTGATTCGGTTCTTTGAGGCTCCTGAGAGTTTGTGTTAGGAAATTAGGTGTCGGTAATATTTAGACCCGTAATATTAGTATTTGGGACAGTGAAGATACTTTCATTGATTTCGTCTTTAATTTTATAAACATGATCACTTCAAACGCGTTGGAAAATGCGTCTGACTAAAAGTGGACCTATTCTACTATAAATCAATCATTTCATGTTCCCTCCGAATGCAAGTTGTCGAAAAAAAATTTTGTACTTTTCAATACGGGTAGAACAAAATTTCTCCAAACAGATTTTTCATACAACAATTTGTTCCACCGGAATAAATAGTCAAAGTTAGGCAAACTATATAGTAGAATCTCAGTTAATCGGTATTTCATTATTTTCTATTTCTGTAATATTATCGTGCCTCTTAATTATTGAATGCACTGACGATGAAAATACAGTAAAATTTCGGGAAAATTTTCAACTTTGTTTTAATGATGGTGCACTAAAAATAAAAAAAATTGCATCAAAGCCGATGTCACAATGTTGCAATTCTGATTTTTATATGAAGCCGATTAATCAAGATTCTAGTGTATGACTTTGTGGTCCCAGGGAAGATATAATTCCTCTTCTGGTCCATCATTCATTGCAACTAAAAGTTTAATTCTCAAAAAGCTCACAATCCACACATTTTGATTTTCACGAGCTATTCGATTCAAATTTCTGTTTCTCAAACCTTGTGAGTATTGATATCTTTCGCATTCCTCATTCACACTTATCCTCAGATTCTCAGAATAGCTTCACGCTCAGATAAGCGACCAGATATGGTCGGAAATAATAGCAAGACGGAAGCATTCAAATAATCGAATCAGAACGTCACAAAAAAAAATTTGTTTCGACATAATACTTAAAATTAAGAGAGCCATTACGTGTAAAAATTCTTGCATCTCCTCTCCTTTAACTCGCGAAATCTCTTCGCTAAAAGATCATTCTGCAATAGTTCTTCAGAAAACTGAAAATTGCACAACAAAGTAGAACAATTATAAAAGAATTCATGAACCAAATTTACAATTCCACATTACAATTCCACCAATCAATGTATCCCGTTGTAACCTCATTTCATGAACTCCTCGCAGCTCAAATTACAGCAAATCGTAACAAAATGAATCCCGCAAAGTTCTGCCTCTGACAGGTGTCGAAAATCCTCCCCCGAACCAATATCCTTCATCACGAAAACATCCCCACAGATTTTCCTCCTTGGAGCCAAAGCCGTTTGCCGAAAAATTCTACAAGAAATATATTTCCATTCGGCTCGGCAGATAATAAATAAAGATAATATTTCCGCGGCGCGAGGAAGGGAAGAAGGATCGCTCGACGAGGATCCACCTTGTCCAAGCGGGCTGATAAGGGCCGCGACGTCGTTATCGCTTCGGAGGTAGCGTCTCCGACGCGAGATGAATATTCAGCCGATGGCTGGGATCACGGTCCTTCGTTCCTTCGCCGCCCATTTCCACGGGGTGGGCGCACAATGTAAAATAGGCGGCCAGTGGACGCGCCCTTCTTTTCCCCGGCGGCGCGGGTCTCCCCCCCCCCGGCGGGGGGGATGACGAAGTCGAGGTAAAGGGTGGCTGGGGCAGGCTATCGGAAACCCTCGGCTCGACCAATGCCACGGCGCCTTTATCGTTTTACAACAGAAAGGCGCACATCAGTCAACCGGTATCTCCTCACGGTTGATTTCCCGTGGCCGCCGCGGAACCGGCGCTCTCTTCCTCTCTTTCTCTTTGATCTCCATCCCCGGTGGCGCGGCACGGGCGTCGGGGGTGGCGGCCCTTCCTCTCCCCCGCTGGATCTTCTCGCCGTTTCTCCCTCCGCGTCCTTCTTTCGCTCTCCCCCTTCCCCCTCCCCCGCCGGGGGCGCAGCGCCTCTCGTCCACCTCGTCGCTTCTCGTTCCTCGCCGCCCCCGTCTCCGCCAACCCCGCGATGCCACCCCCGCGCGTGCGGAGGCGACTCCGGCAGGAGGTGGCGCGTAGTAGGTGGAGCAGATAGCGGGACGGTGGCGGCCCGGCTGCGGTAGTTATGAAAACATATGAAATATATTCAATCTGGGCCGACGCGATAACACCGCCGCCGACCACCGACCGAACACCCCCTCCGACGCCGCCCCCCGCCGGACAGAACCCTTGCACGGACGCGGGGCATGGCTTGTGTGCGGCGCAACAGCGGTGTGAGGGTGCAGGCGACGCATATAGGTCGGGGGCTGCGGAGACTGCACACTCTCTCTCTCTCTCTCTCTCTCTCTCTCTCTCTCTCTCTCTCTCTCTTTCTCTCTCGCGCGCGCCTCGTTGCTCTCTCGCCCTCTTCGGATCCGCTTGGAAATTTCAATAGGTGCGCGGCGAGATTGCCGACGACGACGACCGTCGACACCATCCCCTACGACGCCGTCCTCGCTATCGGATGGATTAGAATGGCCCCGACGGCGATTCCGACCCGTGAACGACCGATTCTTGCGGCCTCGCGCTCGATTATCCAGGGAAAAATGAATTCCCCGGTGAAGTGGGGATTCGGGGAGGAAGTTGCTTCTTCTGGGGGGTGGCGAGGAGGGGATGGAGATTCGCGTGGACCGCCGGGGGTCGTTAGGGTGGTTGTTCCGGGAATTTGTTGGGCATGGCGAGTGTTGTTTTGAGATTCGGCAGAGTGGATTGATTTAGATTTTCTTGGGGGTGGGTTTGTGTAGCGGGTTGATCAATTTCATTTTTGGGGGATCGTGGGGAGATTGCGGATGGGCTTTATTGATTGCTCGGTCTGTTTCAGATTGTTGCAGCTATCTGACATCGTTTTTGGCGTGACTAAATTCATAAATAATCTGCTTATTGATTACTTTGCGGTGCTTGGGTCTGCTGAATAGCTTATTATGTGATTTGGCGTGCGGTGGTTGGGCGAAATTTTGTATGCAAGGGGGTGGAGCGAGGGATTTTGAGGTTTCGGGGTGGTATGATGGCAGTTGTTCTTGAGATTAATGTTGGTGATTGTTCGGGATAAGAAACGATTTTTAGTTGCTTGGTGATTGATACAACTTTTAGGGACGTCGAAATTTCTGTTAATATTTTTTGTTGTTGCTGTGATTGGTTCATAGTTTGAGAAATGAGAAATATTATTTTGATAAATACACTCTGAGAAACGGAACAATTTTTTTTTATAACTTGTAAGGCACTGGTAAAAAAATTTTTAACTATCCATATAACTTGAATGATCTCGGGACAAATTTATATTTTGTATTTTGGATGTGTATTATAAATAATTTATACATCGTTTTTCAAAAGTGGAGACTGTATTTACTTTAATTACTGAAAATTTTTGGTGTTCATTTTAGATAAAAATAATTTTCACGCCTTTTCTGTAGACAATTTCTTATTTCGAAACTTTCTGTAGAAAAACACCAATTAAATAACACTAATATTCAGAATTTTTATGTAATACATGGTGGGACTTAAACAATTCTTGTAAATAGTTATTACTAAAATTCAGTTTTTACAGTACCTACATAATTATCGCAATTTTTACACTTAAATATGCAGTATTCAATTTTCTAAAATAAGATCTGCGTATTTTTCAATCAAATTCAGAAAGTTGGTATCATTATCTGCGCTTCTGATTATTGAATATTCTATAACAATTCTGCTGTTTATAATTATAATAATTAAATTGTGGAATTTCGTACATTTATCGAAACTTATGGATGCAAAAATGTACAAAAACATTTTTAATACCAAAATACTCAGCATCAACGTTAAATCTCTTCTCAACAAATTTTCTTTTCATTTCATTTCGTTCTAAAAATACCTAATAAATTTCTATTGACGAATTGCAATTGCAATTGCTTTTACTGCGAAATTGCAATAAATTCTCTGTTCTCCAACATTTAAACTTACACAAGATTTATCACAATAACAATATAAGTTGTACCTACTAATTAACAACACCTTTTCTACTTCGCTAATTTCTGTTTCGAGGGAAATCGGGGTTCGCGAGAATCTCCATAATATTTTCGCGCCGCTTCCACTCGTCTTACGCAAATTTCGCGAGCGCAGCGAAGGCAGCAAAACGCAGCGAACGACGAGTCACCTGTCGCCCTCGTCGAGTCGCGCACAATATACACTCACGCGGCTCTCAACTATACGTGTGCAAGCGACTCGAGGGAGAGGGAGCGAGAGGGCGACGAGGCCGGAGCGAGAGGGGGAGAGTTTGTTATCGTTATCGCGCGACGTGGCCGCGCGGCGATCGTGATAACGGCTCGCCACCGCTCTTATCGCCGCGCCGGTCTGCTTCGCCCCGTACGTATATTCCGCGTCGCATCCATTCCAGCTCGCTCCACTTCGCCCTGACTACTCGTATTTTCGCACCACTTCACGGACCTACCCCTTCGGAGGATCCCTGTTTCCGGTTCCATCGCGGACTTTTCACCTTCCCACCGAATTTCTCGTGGAGAACTTAACTTGAAAGCCTGAAACTCTTTTTTTTTTTTTTGGTACTTGTGTTCGCTGTTTTGGGCAGAAAGGATTTTTGGAGGTGGTTATATGTGGGGGTAGTTTGATGGTAAATCATCGATGATTGCGATGGGGGGATCTGAGGGTGGATTGGGGCTTGCGAGGGGCTGATAATTTGAATGGGTGGATTGGGAATTGATGGGATTTTTAATTCGGAGGAGGCGGTTTTTGAGGAGAAACTCGTGAAAGTACAGTGCGATATTTTGATCATTAACACGTTGACAATTTAGTAAAAACCAACGGTATTAATAGTAATTTTTTTTAGTATAATGCTTTTGCTTAGCAATGCATATTTTGTATAATTTGTAAGGTACTTACTGAAAATTTAAATTTAGCGACAGTGACAGAGTATTTAGGCAAGTAGGTATTTTTTCGCAGGTCATAGACAAAATTAATTGTAGATTAATTTAGTAGTAGCTACTATTTTAGGTTTTTGAGAAATTTGAAAAAATTGCAGATTACTTATTAAAGTTTCTACCATGTTATAAAAATATTTATTAACACTTCGACTGCAGCTGTCATGTACGCAATAAGGTATTATGGATAATATTAGTTTATATAATTGTGAATGATGATCATATTGCGGATTTTTGAACAGAATAAAATTTTTAAAAACACAGATAATGAAGAATTGAAACTTGGATAAGAGTGTGTTTTATTTTCTACACAGTGTAACATGTGTTTATATTTGTGATATTTTATATATTTTTACATTTGTCGGCAGTCTCATACATTTTTGCACATTTACAATTATTATAAATGCATAAAAATCCGCAGTCTAATGATGAAGATTTTGTATTGTAAAATGTTATAAAAAGAGTGCTGTAAAATAAATATAGAAATAACTAAAAAATTAATTTCATTAGAAATGAGAATCTCTTCAAGGTTTGAAGAAATTTAAGTGAAATTACTTTGGTAGTCAGTGTTGAATGAAGTATTTAACATTTTTTGTAACAAAAAAGGACTCGAAAATGTCTACAGAGGGTTACAAAAATTTTATGAAGATGTTATCTGAATAAATTCTTTGAATGAATGATGAAACTATCAACATTCGCATTTAACATATTTATTTCTATCTTTTTAAAACAATAAAGACTGAATTCAAAAAATTGTAATGGTAATTTCTGTTTTTTATAATAATCATATGAAACAGTGCGACTGCCTTAAAGCTAGCTTCTAGTCTAAAAAATAATACAGTAGAATCTCGATTAACCGACTTAATATTTGCAATATAAAATTCTAATAGCCATCATTAAATCGATCATTCTCAGGTGAAAATAACCAACTCCATTTTTGAGTATTCAAATTTACTATCAGCACATTTGATACGAAGTTCTAATAATAAACTTTATAGAAGTTTAAAAAGTGGAGTTAATCGGTTTGGCTTCTGAACGATTCAAATTATAGTTCAAGTTTTACTAGAAGTTCTACTGTGTTACTCTTATTGGTACATTAAATAATTGAAATTGTATACCTTCAAAATACGAGATAATCGAGTTGGATAATCGAGGTTCTACTGTTAGTAAACTTGAACACCTGCCAAATCAAACATAATTTTCTAATCACTATATAATCGATAAATTCACCATCAAATATTGTTTCTCGTTGGCAATATTTTTCACGAGCCCACGAATTACTATCGTCGTCCCGATCAGTTGGAGACCGCGGCCTCATTACCCTCACAATTATCATTATTACCGCTGAAATGGCTAAAGAAGCATTCCTTGTTTATCCACGCGAGAATCATTATCACTATCTAAATCGTTTAAAAACAGTTTGACCTTACAGCTACCACTACTCTCGCTCTGTTAAACCCACGAATAGTCTGAATCATCTAGGGACTATCTAGGCGAAGTCGGCGTTATCAGCGCGGATAATTCACCGGAGCTCGTCAACACCGGCAGTCCTTTCGCTCCGGGGCATAATCTTCCGTTGCGCAACGAACCGAAAGGAATTTTCATATTCCCCTGGACGATGACAAATGCCCGGGTCCTCAATAATAATCATCGGCGGTCGCCTCGTTATCGATTGTCCGCTTCGCGAGTTTTTCGCGCGGTTTTCTTTCGCGATTCCGGGCAATTCCGTTGTAATTGTAATCCCTGGAACCATGTCACGTTTCATCGTACGCGGACACGATCGCAGATATTTATCAGCTCGCTCGTATTATAGATAGTTTTTTTTTTCTCTCTCTCCACCCTCTTGCCCCCCCGTGCGCGCGCGCGCTCGCGCTCGCTGGAATAAGGATAAGCGATAACGAGTGGGCGACTTTCTTATCGTCGCGTCCATTCCAGCTCGCTCCACTTCGCCTGACCGACTCGTATTTTCGCGCCACCCGACGCGCGCGCGATCGAGCGATCGTGCAGAGCCGGCCGGCGGACGTGGATCACGCTTCCTCGATCGCTGGGATCGATGGAGTAAATTATGCGCGGGCATTTTTCCACGTACGGGCCTGCTGTTTTGCATAGCGATTAAGACGGTTCTTTATCGGTTCTCCTACTCGAAACGAACCCACGTGAGAAGGGACTCCGTAGGGCTGGCTCGCGAGCGGTAGGACGGATCGAGATAAATAATCGGTCGCCGATTACACACTTTTTTTTTCTCTCTCTCCTCCCCCTTCTTTTGATTATTATAACGACCGCGCGAGCGAGCTTGTGTTCGACTCGGAAAGGTGCAGTTCTATTTTAAGCGGCCGCGAGTCAGATAAGACGGCCTCTGCGTGGGGACAGTAACTGGTACTTTTGCGGACTAGTTCTTATCGGTACACTATTGAAGGATCCGTGGTCTTGACCCTCTTTTTTTTTGGAGGCCCTTCGAAATTCTGATCTTCGACTCCTTTTCATGTCGGAGAAATTTCGGAGTCGAGATTCTTCTTCCAGGGATTCGGAATGAGGTTTGGAACGGAAATTAAAGAGTAATTAAGGCATATGGTAGCTGGGCTTTATGGGCTTTTTTATGGTGGAGGCTTGATTAAAGAGGGTGGATGTGAGATTGATAACGGGACGATGAATTATTTAGTTGTACTATGATCGATGTTTGTTGCATTGTGAATATAGTTTGAGTTGACGTTTTATTAAGTTTCTGTCATTAATAATAATTATTATTATTAGATAACAGATGTTTATGCAATTTCGGAAATTTTAAATGTAGAGGAATGTATAAAGATACAGGATGATGCAAATTTTTAGCGCACTCAAATGTATTTAATAACTAAACTGCAGATTTTTATACATTTATGTCAAATGTTAATGTGTTAAAATCTATAAGAATGTTTATAAATCGTGAAATACACCAAATATAAAAAATTTTTCTTCAAGTTTCACTTCTTTTTTGTGTTCCCAAAAATAAATTTGCATAAACATCTGCCTTGATTACAATTAATCGAGATCGTGAAGGATTGGTATACTAATAAAGATTCATACAAAAAGAACCTTGAATTTGGTTAAATATAAAAATAACAAAAATTTCAAATGCTTCCCACAATTTATATGTAGTACAATAAATCCACAAATTCTTAATTTACCCTGAAACTTAAGCTTTGGAAGTCCAACTATGGGCATTTTTCGCTTCACCAAGTATTTTTTTAACGTAGAGAAAAATATACCGAGCAAACCCAGAAAGTTGAAATTTTCTCCCTTAAATTTTCGAGAAATAAATCGTCAAAAATGTGATATAACTTCTCTTTTAATATTTAAACTTTATATATAAAGAAATTCTGTGGTCTTCTAAAAAGACAGTAATATTTCAGAAAAGAGTGTTTCAAGTGCAACAAACAAGCGATTAAATGAAAACTAAAACCCAGCTACTATTATCAAGCGAAAGAGAAATTTCATTCATCGGCAAAAATGCCCCCTTTTTTATTTTTATTTTTTCAAACAATTAACGTTTTATAAATGGGAATGAGGCATTCCTTAAAATTTTTTTTCTCCCCTCTATTGATCTCTCTACCTCTCTAATTTCTTAATAATCTCTTTAATTTTTTGTTTCGCAACAACAAACCGCCCCAAAAAAAAAATCAAATAGAAAGCAACCGCCATCAACATGCCATAAACTCCTCCCAAAATCTACTACAGATATACTTTCTCAGCGAAACCACCCAATTATTTCCCAAGCCGCCCCTCGACTCGCCAAACTTGCCAATCATCCAGCACATTTCCACGCATCCCTTATCACCGCCCGCACCCCACGTCACCGTAATCATTACCACCAAGGTTTTCCCGGTCGAAAACAGCGATTCGCCGGATAAAACCTAGCCGCGCGGAGGAGGAGGGAAAGCAAGAGGTTGGCACGGAGCTCCGTTCGGTTTCGTGGCGGTGGTTCGCGGTGATTTGGCGGGATCGCAGATCGCGATAAACTCGGCTAAGTAAGATCGAGGTGTCGGCGAAGGAGGGTTGACTCGCCGCGGTCATAAACTCGCCCCCGCAATACACCCTCTTCTCCTCCCCTCGGGACGGCGGCGTCGATCCACGGTTTAGGGGATGCGAGGCACGCGACTGCCGCCCCATTGCGCCGCGTTAGTTTCCACCCTCGATCGTTTTTCGGCCGCAACGAGCCCCTCTGTTGGCCGCGCGCCATCAAACAGAGACGAATCCCTTTTATGCTTTCCTGGCTACCTTGGCGCATGACCTACCGCTTGTAAATCCTCGTTATGGCCGCGCGGTACGTGCCCCGCCGCGGGATCGAACTCCGTTCTCGTTTTATAGAGAACCCCTTGCACCCCTTCGACCAACCCCGCGCGATACGATATTCGTTGCGTCGCGGTTTGTTTACCGGTGCTTTGAATTTCCGCGACGAAGATCGATGGCCGAGGCGGAGAACGCCGCCCCCCTCACCCGATGAAATATGCGGGCTTATGTTTTGACGAATTATTGTTTTTCTTGGTGATTTATTGGACGCGGGGGTGGGAATTTCATTGGTTTGAGGGACTGCGATTTATGCATTTCTTTTGCGGTATTTGCTATTCACCGCTTTTGATCAATTTTGAGAAGCTGAAATGAGGATTTTGTACCTCTTTGCAGGTCATTTTCTCAGGTCAATGCAATGAAAAATAAATTCGTTGCTCTTCCACTGACTGTAAAATTCTGCGAAAACCTGTTTTCAACATCGAATTTTTACTATCAGATAAGAATATTTATTTCATTATATGAACAATGGACATCGACAGTAATATTTTAATTAGTTGTAGCTTAGTTTTATTTCTTATTTTCTCTGTTACAAAATGTTTATACAACAAATGACGTTTTAGAAGTTTACAGGTTTGTATTTTGCTCAACGAAAAATAGTCATATACACATATTTTAATTAAATCTAGCAGTTTAGAGTCTTTTCAATTTTATTTTAGTAATTTGATTGCACATTATAAACTGCACAAATAGAATTTTCTAGAAACACATACATATTGTATAATAATTTATTATACATAATATCGATAATAGATAACAAACTTCATGAGTGCAAAATTTTACAAATCTAGAATCACAAATACATAGAGTTTCTGTGGGTGAAGACGTCTAAAGATAAAGAATTTCTACAATATTCATAAAAACATACAAATTTCTATTAAATTTTCCAGACAAAAAATTTTTTTAGACGCACAATACTTTAATATACGCGAGGGAAAAAAATTTGAAGAACAGATTAGGATCAGAAATGTTGTAGATTGTAGATAATACAAAACAAAAAAATATCAACTATAATTATAAAATAAAATATCATTATGAACCCTTTAATGATGAGGTATGGAGTCTCAAAGACCCGATAAAATTTTTTTTTTAAAAGTAGCACACTAATTTACATATTACATATTAACACATAACAAGTGTCATTGATTGAAATGACTAATTTTGAATAATGGACAATTTAAAAAGAGCATAGGAAAAGAAGTGTTTTTAAAACTTATAAAATTGTATTTCGCCAGTGCTGAACAACGTTAATTCGTTGTACCTCGAACAGCGAAGCTTGTTTTGCAAAGGATCGCTGGCGATTCGCGAATTCGCACGCGATTGTCTTCTTTTTATTCCCGTCGCGACGTACATACATATATGTTCGCGTTATTGCGGTAAACACGGTCGAGCTGGTTTTTAGACGTCAGAGCGTGGCGATCGAGCGCGCGTTCGTTCCCAATTAATCGATTTGCTTCGATGGCCAGCCGCTGTCGAGATCCTATCTCGGTACACAACCTACTACCTACTGCCTACTGCCTACACTGCGCGCGGAAGAGGCACGACCCGACCGAAGATAGACACAGAAACGATAGAGACACTTTTCGAAAAGCGTTCTCTGTCCTCGAGCGATTGTAAAAAAATCGACCGATCGATATCCTTCGAGTCACGGAGATCGTCTATCGCTCTAAACCTGATTCAACCAGAGAAACGACACGATCATAATAATCGTGGCGATTTTCATACGACGATGTGTTTCGATCAGCGAACAAATTTTTATTTCTCTCGAACTGCATTTCAAGTATTTTCAAGGAGTGCGAAAACAAAATAATAGACCAGGGAATTCATAAATATTGCTCTATGATTTTTTCAAGCAGAACTTCGCATAATTCGTTATTTCTATTTGCGATTACCTTCTCATAAATTTCAATCACAGAAAAAGTGTAATACACAGCTGTCCAACTATGAAATTACACGGTGTCAAAAAGCGATAACCAGTCTTCCCCGATGAATGGATTAATAAGTTTTCTTCTTCCTTCATTTCACACAGAATTTTCTCATCGAACCCAAGAAGCGGCAATCCTACGGAGCTTTCCTCGCCGCGGAAAATTCTCAGGCGAGAAAACTGCAAATCGCCTCGATCGGCGGAGTGATTAATGCGTGCCACGAGCAAAAACGGGTCGAATGAAATGAATATTATCGCATCGCACTTTTACGCGGCCGTGTTACGCGGCTGGTTTATATTAATATGTTAATGGAGGGATCACCGATTATCATAATATAATTCACGGGCTCGCGAGCCCGAGGAAGGGAGCGCGGTTGCTTATCGTCTCCCCTGGCCGTTTTCTCGGACGATTATCGACCGTGTTCCTTGGCTATCTCGCAGAGGTGTTAATCGATCGGAGATCGATATCGGCTATCCGTCGCGATTCTCCTCGATTATTGTCGCGGCGATACGATCGATGTGCCGGGGGAATCGTTCGCGTTCCACGGGACCCCATTACTACCGGTTCTCTACCCGTTTTGTTTGTCATTCCGCGGTGTTAATCACCGTGCTCGACTCTAATACGCTGTAAGTGTATCCTGAGTGGTACGTGACGGGAATTCGCACAAATTTCTACGGGAGACAGTCGCGAATACGCAGGTGTATTTGGAGGACTCGAAGGAACAGCAAGGAGCACCAGTTGGGGTTGTCACAATGGTTTTATTGCGATTTTTTGACAGGTTTTGCAGGGAGAATTTAAACATAGCTTGAAATAAATTAGTTACGCGTGGCTTCATGAGAAAAATTGTCCCCATAGATGTTATCAGAAAGATTGGGAGATAATTTGTATTATAAATTTTAATAGCTATGTAAAATATAGAGTCCGGGTTTTGTTTATTTATGAAATAATTAGACTGCGAATTTTTGTGCAAAATAAAATTTCTACACGTATAAATGAAGAATTGGAACTTTAATAACAGCATGTTCAATTTTCTAAACTTTCTAACATGAATTATATTTTCGATAGTTTGTGTATTGAGCAGTTTTTAATAGTCTCGTAGATTTTTTGTATACCCTAGCATTGCCATAATTTCATAAAATCCGCAGTCTAGTAATAATAATCTTTTGCAATCTTTCTTATTGTGTAATTGGTTTCGTTTTTTAATTTTCTTACAGTCTCTAACATTAATTCAAGAAAAACCTTATATTTCAATTTTTTCTTTTTAGAATTTCCCTGAATTATTAAGATTTGTTAGAAAATTCTATATTTTTGGAAATGTTGTTCTGAAATTCTGTATTAATATGTTTAGTGCCGCAGAGAAATTTATAGTTCTCGACGGGATACTCAAAATTCTATAAAAAATAAGACCACAATCTTTTATTATAAAAAAGTAATATCTGTTAAACAATGTTAAGTTTCTCATAGCTTCAATTTTAGATCGATTCATTTTATCTTAATTTCCCAATCACAGAATACGTACTTACATCCGATAAAAGTTCTTCTTTTGTAAAATATCGTGGCTTACGTGGCACTTGATATGCCGAACATCACAATTTTCAAGATGAAGACAAAAGCAGTACAATTTTCTAAATTCCATAAAATATCCAAAACTCTCTATCACATCATTAGTATCGGTTTCACCGCCTCCAAAACGACAATTCCACATTTTTCTTATTGCAAAAAGTCGCCCAAAATTTCCCCTAAAACCCCTTCGCTTCAATTTCTCCCCCCTCATTAAAGCAGCTCCGATCTTATCACCGAATCCACGCGTAACCGCGAATTTTTCGCGCAGCCGATATCCGGCTTATCGGCGTCGAAAATAAATACCCGATTCTTTGGGCGTGTTAGCGCTTACGAAATTGCATTCCGACACGACAGATTGTCAAACTCTCCGACTACGAAAAGTGCAAGACAGTCCAGAGAAGAGAGAGAAAGGGGGAGAGAGAGACAAGCGTCGTCGAACGAAAAGTCAGTCGGACGTGTGCAACAAGCACGCATGAATGCGCGACGGAACGGCTTCGACGACGACGGAGAGATCTCCGTGTGATCTCGAGATCGAAAAGGAAGATCGAGAGGGAGATCCGTCGTCGCTCGGGCCCCTCTGAAACGGAGCGCGCAAGGGGCCCGGATTCCGGGCAAACGGGGCTCTCTTTCCCCCTCGATAAAAAAGGGTTTTTTGGGGCCTCGATGAGAAATTCGATCCCGATCGCGCGCATCGGCTCCTCGGTTGCCTTTTTTTTTTTGCAATTCCTATCGAGTTTCGCGTCGCGGAGACGCGCTGCCGCGTCTCGCCGCGCCGCTTAAATCTCGATTTAATCTCCGACGGGGAGGATTTTTGTTGCCCCCTTCGCAATCCTTATATAACGCGGATCGATCCTTGTAAATATCGTCGGACAACACTTGCGGTCTCAGCATCCCTTTTCGAGTTAGGGACTCGTGATCAGATTTTTCTGAGAGATTGGAGACAATTAAAAAGAAAAAAGGATTAGATGGGGGTGTTTTGATTGCGGGACGTTTTGGGGACACGTGGAACACGGGAACGGTGAAGCAAATTCATGGAGATAGATTCGTTATATCGGTAGATTCATGGTGATGTTAAGAATGAATGCAGGATTAATGTCAAGAATTTTGGTTGAGATAACTGAAGAAGAAAAAGAGGGGAAGGAATTGAAAAATAAATTTTGAAATTGAAAGCACTGAGAATTTTTATGATGGTTCATAAATTGATTGTTTTTGTGGATATGAAATTGAACACTGGAGAAATGCTGAATATTATTATCGATAGTTATTATTTATGGAGTATGTTAGATTCTATGTTCAATTCACGATTCAAATTCAGTCTTTTTTTCAGTAAATCCTACATATAATGCAATACATATCTTCAATTATAATTTATTTGCATTTCATGAATAGTATTATACTATGTGAATCAATTTTTCAAGGTATTTACACAATATTACAAAGGATAAAACTGTTTTCAGACACAGAATTATGATAATTAAGAACTGATATCGATTGTTCACAAAAATTTTCTCATTTCAAATACCTACTCGAGTCTCCAACACAGAAATGAAAAGAATTATCATTTAAACACAGAAATTAAAAGACCTCCCAAATCCTCAATTAAAATAAAGGAACTTCTACCACTTCCACAATTTACTGTCACAAGCCGTAAACAAATTTTTCTCAATCTTCAGAAAACTCCGATCCTCGCAAAACTTTGTCCACCACAGCACCATTCATAATTCCACGCACTCGCTTTGGCAAGGAAATACTTCATAACCGAAACACTTCCGCGTACAAGGAAATAAAAAAACGAAACGATGGTGGCCACAAAGTAATCCGGCAAGAGCAGCTTTCCCTCTCGAAAGAATGTCGCGTCGCGAGGCGGCAGAGCGAGTCGGCCAGGGGGCCAGCTTCTGAAACGGAAAAACAGTTTCACCCGGCGTCGGCGTTCGGCGACTTTCCCCGGTCGCGGCGCGGTTTCGTTAATTTACGACGGGCATTAATTGCAACGGGCGGTTTTATCGGTCAGAAAGCTCTGGCAATCGTCAGCCGCGGAGCGACTACTTCGTAGCAGATAAATCCGCGCTTTCTCGATTTATTGCTGGGAATAATCGCGAACGGTACTATTTATACCGACTCTCGAGTCCGCGATAAGCCGTCGGAGGGACGCGGGCTTCGTTATCGCGATGCTTCGACTTCGAGGAAACGCGAGATCGAGACGATTCGCCCCTTTCCGCGTCCCTCTTCTCGTTCGTTCGATGATGAAACAGATACCCGGGGACCCATTATCATTATCGAAAACCCGGGGCCGTTATTAGGAGGACCTGGTCTTTTTCCATCAGGCCCGCAGTCGGTGATGACCGATGGACGAGGCCGATGACGATAACATGGTTATCGAGTGATCTGGGGGGCGTCCAAGTGTTATCGGCCGGCGGTGATAAGCCGGCCGGGTACGATACGCACGCGGGGACAATCTCGTCTGACCCAGGACCCCCTCTTCCACCGTCCCCGTCGTTTATCGGCGCTCTCCTAAACGAACCCGTGGAACGTGCCTCTTCGACTATGCATTCGTGTACTTATTTCTTTGCCCGGTTGTTTGTTCGACAGACTCGGACAGTGAGCTCGATAAGATCGATTCTAATTAAGATTGGCCAGCTGGATGCGTGGGAAGCCTGCGCCTCGGCGCGGACAGATTGGACTCCCTTTTTTTCTCGCGTTAATTGCGAGACGCTGCTGCAACGCCACTTCACTTGTCCGAGTCGAATCTACTCTGGGAAGTGTCTCGAATTCGATTTTGGAGATCGTTTCGGTGATTGGGCGCAGCTGTCGTAAACAGAGGAATCTGGAAATTAAGGCGGGAGCCTGGTGTAATCGCTGGAAATCCAAATAATCTTTGAAAATTTTTTCTGGGGAAACTATACGTGCAATCATTTTCAAACTTCCAGGATATAATATTACATACTTAAAGAAGTAAGCAAATATTTTTTTTATATAAAAGTCTTATACAAAACCCTAGACTGCACGCCGTGAAACAACTTTCATATCCAGGTCGTTTCGAAACATCTGTGCCATTTGGAACAATTGAAACTACCGCATTATTTTCATATAAAAACATATTTCTTTACTTTTTTAAGTATGTAATACTGTAACTTGGAAGTTTGAGAAAGATTTCATGTATAGTTTCCTTAGGAAAAATTTTCGAAGATGACTTTGATTTCAGCTGATTACAACAGGCTCCTTAAAATTAGAGAGATCGCAAAGTTCAAGAGTGCAGGATGAAAGAAACTTTAGTAAACCATTTATCTTGCAGGAATAAAATTTATAGTCAATCATGGATCTTCAATAAAACATGTAAAAAATAATTGAAAATTTGCAAAGGAATGGGTTTGTGTAATTTTAATTTTAAATCTACTGCTTTCTCTACATACATAAAATCCGGAATTCTTAACCCTTCGCAAAATACAATTTAGAAATACTGTAAATTCTTGTTTTATTTGGTTCTGTTATTATAAAAAATATAAAGCATCATTTTTAAGTGCCTTTTTATTCAACCCATATATGTATTTGTGATTGTATAATATTGAAAGTGAAATCAATTCCACAAGGTTGAGTATATACTTGTTATTCTTCTGATTCATGAAGGATTAACTCGCCCTATAATAACGTGTGAGTGTCCTATAATAACTCGTGATACGAATTATGTCAACTCAAATAGTGGAGAAGTTGAAGAAGTTTTCAACAATTACAAATTTACCACATTACTTTTTTCATCTTATGTAATTAATAGTTAGATATTTTATGTTTTTATCTTCCATTTCAAATAATTCATATATTTGTGACTAGAAAAATTGTAAGACAAGAGTTTATTAAAAAAAAGTATCTAAAGAAGATAAAATTCTATTATCCAATCGTTCCTCTTTAAAGTCATTATTTTTATAAAGTACCACTGGATTAATTTCATCTCCATTCTACTGTATTTTATAAAGGTTTGACGAAGTGTGCATCCCTTTTGGAGTGGCGTTGGGTAGAAGATTCAACGTTGCGGTGTCGGAATAGTTTATGGTGGAGGGTGCGATCGGAAGTGGGGGTAGCGCCGTCGCGGAAACGTCGTCAGTGTATCGGGGGCAAACGATTCCTTCCTGGGCGACGTCGACGTAGGAAGCCGCTGTGGAAAAAATCGGTCGTGACGAAACAGCTCGTTTCCATGCGTCGTTCGCGACGGAGCCGATAAGCTTTACGAGAGTAACGCGCTCCTTCGCCCCCTTCTCCATCCCTCCGGTCGATCCCCTCGATTTTCTCCGGCACGAGCGTCTCAAACACGAGGATACATATCTATGTTCCCTCTTATGATCAAATATTCGTGGACAATTATAAATAATGGCATAGCAATTTATTCCTCAACTCTATGAAATTATTATATGTATTTGTGTTTCTTGTTTCTTGATATTATTTAAAATCTGAAGAGTTTGTTGTTTATGTTTCTATTCATGTACAGAGAATTTTAATTAAGTCTGGTATGTTTCTCGTGAAAATTCTGAATGGAAAAAACCTTTGCTATTATGTTGTTAAGAATGTAGATAATGATTAGACTGCGGATTTTTATGCAAAACAAAATTTTTAATAGGTACAATTGAAGAATTTTGGTACATAAATAACGCTATGTTTAATTTTCTAAACACTGCAATTTAAACTATATTTTAGTATCTATCAACAGCCTCGTCAATTTTTGTGCATTTCGAATTGCCATGCATGCATAAAGATCTACAGTCTAGTAATGAATTTTTAATAAATATAAATATAAAATAACACTCAACTTCTGCGAAATATTTTAATGTATAAAAAAAAAAAAAAAAAGAAAAATTCAAAGACCATAATATTTATAATTAACTGTAGAATCCACAGCATTAATTCCTTCTTTCAATTTGCGTCGTTTCTCCCTTCCACAGTTAATTGTTTCTCGGTTTCTATGATTTTTATTATCCATGCAAAAGCAAACATCTATTTCAGACTTTAAATAAATTCAATACAGTTTTCAGCCTTCATAAAAAATTTATGAGTCTTTATATTTATCTCTCTCATCAAAATTCCAAAGAGTTTTCCCCCACTTTTCCTCCCCTTTCCCCCATTTCCTCAAACACCAACATACCCTCGTACCGCTTGAGTCTCCTCAAGTTCCCCAAAGTCCCTGCTCTTCCCCAGGATTCCCTTCCCCTCGTCCTTTAACCTCGCCGGGTCGCTCCTCCGGATCCTCCCGAGAGACGACGTCCTTCCCGTTTTTCCGCGACGCCGCGAGACCTGTGAAAAAAAAAAGGAACCGAATACGGCCCTGGCATTCCCGCGGCGTCCACCGGGCACCGTTCGTATCGGAAAGCCATGGGAAAGAAAGAATCCGCAGGAAAGTCATCCGGACGCGATGGGACCGTCCGATATCGCGGGCCTCGCATAAAACTCGGCTATCTTCGCAATCTGATGCCGCACGAACCAGTTTTCGGTACGGGGCGAGGATCCGCGAGGATCTCCCCGGACCCGGACGAACACCGTCCTCGCCCCCACCCCTCGGCCCGCCTTTATCCGCCTCGGGGCCCGAATCCCCCTTCCCCCGGGCCGCGGGCCCCTCGCCGGGGCCTGAGAAAAGAGAAATACTGCCGGGGATCGATACGCCGAGGCGAGATCGATCGCGAGGAGAAAGCGAATCGTGCGCGCGTGTTCCTCGCCTTCGAAAGTCGGACATGCTTAATTGAAAAAAAATGCGGGGCAGGATTCGAACATGGCCGCGGATGAACCCCCCGTCGGGGGTGTAAATTGCACCACGAGAGAATTGGGTGTCGATATTAATCGAGCGAGTTTTTAGGGATGGAGTTTGGGGCGGATTTTCCTCTTTGCGCAATTGAGTCTTTTTTATTTTGAAGGATTTTTTGTGGAAGCGGGGAGAATTTTAGTGGATCGTAGGGGAAGGAAGCTGAAGCTTGAGGATTCTTTGGAACTAATTAATTTGGGAACGGGAATTGTTCAACTCTTTAGGAAGTGTGATTAAGAATTCTTGGTCTGTGATGCGTGTTGGAATTTTGAAAACAGAGGGAGACGAGTTTTGAGGATGAAATGATGTTGAATGAAGTGAATTTTCTTCTGAAATTTTTTGGTAACACTGTAGTGGTAAATTGGAGCGGTAATTATTAATCGTGCGATTTTTTTAGCGCTAGCGATTGGCGTGGATTTTCTTGTGTATTTGATTGAATCTCGTTTCTATGTTTCTGTTTTAAGGAGCTTTCTGCGATAGTGGGAAGAATTTCATTATAGTAGATTCTAGAGGACAGGGTTGAAATTCAAGGAATTTTGGGAATTGTTCAACCCCTTGGAAGGTGAAATCAAAATTCTGTAATAGTCTGCGACTGGCGTCAGAATTTTGAGTATAAAAGAAACTGCATGTTGATGGTGAAGTCGTGTTGAATGTTAGAATTTTTTGGCAAGAGTGTAGCGGTATTTGTGATGTTTTCGAGGGATTGCCGCAACATGGAGTGAATGAAAAGTAACCCGAAACTGCGTGTTCATGGCGTTCGTCAACCCGCTAGTTTTCATCGACCGCTTAATCGATCAATCGGCTGTCAACCGATAATCTAACTAAATCGAGGTGTCGAACTTCATTAGCGTTCCTTCGCAGTGAACGTTAATCGGCTCGTTATTCTGTTAAGAC
This sequence comes from Perdita meconis, assembly GCA_030770465.2. NCBI lineage: Eukaryota > Metazoa > Arthropoda > Insecta > Hymenoptera > Andrenidae > Perdita > Perdita meconis. The sequence continues at coordinate 5,476,239 of JASKOS020000001.1, forward strand.
ATGGCTAGAAGATTCCGATCATAGATATACATACGAAAAAAAGAGACAAATAGTAGAAAAGTAGGATAAGACAACGGGAAAAATAATCTAAAATTTATTATAAAGAATGTGGTTATTTGTTTGAACTCATTGTATCTCACATTCATCCAAATTTTATATTATCTTACTTCCTTTTTTTGCTGCATACACTTAAAGATACATTTCCACAAAAAAATAATAATAGTAAATTACATGTGAAATAAAACTGAAAAGGTATTAAATAATTACGTAACTACCGCGCATAGTTATGCAAATCATATACTCCAAGTTCGCTCCAACTCACGGTAGAACTTCCATTAGTCGATTCAGTATTTATCACATATAATGATAATTACTATAGGAAATCCATTATTGAATATTTGATTAAATTCCATTATTAAAGCATTAAATATTTGAAACACTGTCTAATAAAATTCTGGAATAATTGTGAGATCGTGGTTCTACTCTAAGTAGTTTAATCATTGCTTAAATAGATGATCTATAATCTATACCATCTTATACTCTGCTCATTCTCAACATAGCCAAATTCTTCTACAAACATAAAACAAAGCGTATCTCAAAATACAAACATAAAAATTCGGAACCAGCATATTAGATAATTTAGAACACCAAAGTGTTACTTAAAAATAAAGAAACCAGATCTAAGTACAGTCAATCTCAGATGCTAAAACCGATACTAAGCAAGAAATCCAATCAGCTGCAAAACAAGCACCAGTTCCCAGTAGATCAGCCAATCTTATTAGATAATGTCTATCATAAATCCACCTGCCGAGGTCCACTCGGCGCCGCGATATCCCCCCCACCTAATTTATCCACGAGAGAGACGTCCAGCGTCTAAAATTAATATTAATCAAGAGCTCACAAGCAGCTCCGTTCGTACGAAACAACTTCCAGATACTGCATTCCCTCGGATCGGCTATACCTTGTTGCTTCCTGATCGAGAAAAACCTTATCTCCTTCGCGATCGACGCGAGTAACTGTACACAGGTTTTCCAGGCACCGTGTGCCAAGAAGATCGACTTTCCCAAGCAGAGACATATTCCCAGCAGTCGCGAGTGACGCGGTACAATTGTTCCGTCTGTGCTGTTGCCTGCTCCTCTATCGGGTGGCAGAAAGAGAGGCAGAGAAAGGACGATAGAGGGAGAGCAGGGGGCAATCAAATTGCGGACGAACGTAAACAAGCGGGCGAAATTAACCTTCCAATTTCTGCGGCTTGTTGCTAAATAATCGATTCCCGTGTTCCCCGAACTCCGTCACCGCTTTGCTGGTCGGCGCGGAGGCAACAGGTGTGAGTCGACCCTGTTACACGACGCGGCCCACGCTCCTCGCCCTCTTTTCATTCACGATCCGAACACCTTCCTGGCTCCCCTGTTTATTTATTGCTCCGCCTGTTTCGTTCTTTAACGACTGGTTCCGGGGATTTCGGGGAGCGCAGTGTTGGAAAGTTGACTGCGGATGTTTATGCGAATTCATATTTTATCTAAACTGGTATAGAAATTGGAGAATTTTGTAATAAATGTGTGTACATAGATATTTTAGGTTCTGAGAATTGTATAGGATGGAATTTATTTATTATTGTTTTATGTGTTTCTTCTTGTATTTTTAAATGTTGCGAGATTTTTGCATATTTTTATTTTTATGGGAAGGAATTGGATATTGATTGATATATTTGTGTTTTGTGGTTTGACTCTGATAGGAATTTCATTTTTCATTTTTCTTGCGTCTTTATATTTTTACAATCAGAATAAATGAGTAAATATTCGAAATTTATTGATAAGGTCTAAGACAATTTTTTTTTTTTTCGAATGACTAAAAGCTAGAATGAGAAGAATTGGTGTAAATAATATAATTTTGGGGATTGAATTGGGCTGAAATTAACAAGAGTGATTTATGGAGCATTTTATTTTAAAAAAGGGATGTCGAAAAAAATAGTTATTGGACATAGAAATCTGTAAGAAAATATTGTCAAGTCTTTAGTGAAAATAGTGGGATAAATTTTGACTTGTTGTGATTTGAGAAGGAAATTTATTTAACCCTAAAATAACATCAAAAGAATTTTTGTTTTAAATGTATATGATTGAAATTTTTTCATGTTTTAATGATAGATTTCTTATTAAGACCAAATATATATTAAAGAGATCAGTATTAATAGTTTTTATATTAGTATTTTGATTAATAAAACTAAGTATTTATTTTTATGAGACTCGATTCATATTTCATAAGATAATAGAAGTTTCTATAAAGCTTACAAGATTCTGCATTGCTTTACAATTTCTCTATCATTTCACTCATTTATTTAAATCTTAAGCTTCAACCTCTTTTCCAAAAACGTTTTCCAATAAAAAATGTAACACTCACACAAATTATACAGTATTTGAAAAAACTATAAAATTCTATCCCCTTCACAGTTTACAATCACTTTACCCCTTATTTTTACTCATTCTTCAAATCCTAAATTTTTTCACCCTTTTCCAAAACAATCTATACTAAGAAATTCAAGAATCTCTTTAAGATCCTAGAATTTGAAAAACATTCCCAAAATTGCATCCCTTTTACTGTTCAAATCTTTCAACCTCTCCACTTTACTCATTCATTCAAACTTCACAATTCTAACCCCTTTCTAAAAATATTCTTGACTCAAAAATCCTGAATTTTCGCTCTACAAAATCACAGAATTACTCCAGCTCCTTTCCCTTAAGCCTCATCCTCACCCTTCACCCAATTCTCCATCCTCTAAACTTCATCCCCTCCTTCAAAAACCTTTCCAATAAAAATCCAAACCCCAAATCCTCCGCACCTAAAATTCTCTTCTTCCCTTCTTCTACCTTTTCTAAATGCCTCCTCCATTTTCTCAATCTTCTCTGCTTTCTCCATCAAATCATTGTCACTCGCCCCTCCATCAATCCATGAAACTACCGAAATCTCATGAAAACCGTCCAAGCTCTCCCCTTTTCCCACCCCCGTTGTCGACGGGTTGTCGCATCAAGCGCGTCAATAAATTCGACAGGGTGCTCCCGAAACGGGAAACGTTTTTGGATCCATCGGCTCTCCGTATCGATTCAATTCGAGGGGTTTTATCTGGCAGGCGGCGAGCGCCGAGGGGATGGGAGGGCGGCGATATTGGAGTCTATCCGACGAGGGGTGTAATCGGCGTCGCGGAGGCCCGGGCGTCGCGACGCATCGTGTGACCGCGGCCGATGGGCGTCGGATAAGCCGCGGCAACTATTTCGAGTTATAGCTCCACGCGAAACAGAGAGAGAGAGAGATGGGAAACGGCGAACGCAAACGAAAGCGAGAAAGAGAGAGAGTAACCGGGCCGCGGGATTTATTAATCGCCGCAACGACTGACCAACCCCCGCTGTCTTCCTCTCCCCCCTAGCCTTTTCCTCTGTCACCCTCCGGGGTTTTTTTTATTTTTATTCCTCCGGGCCTCCAATCATTTTGCTTGAAATCGAATTTAACGACCGCACGGAAAAATCCAGCTTTAGATGCGCCGGAGATGCGTTCGAAAAATATCGTCCGTGGCCAGCCGCGCGGAGGAAATATATTACCAGACGTTGTATCTGATATTCTTCGGGACACCGTGTAGGGAATTTATTGTACCGCCGCGCTTCATGTTCCGTATGAAGTGCAATGAATCTCGACCCCTTGCTCGCGTCTTTCGCTAATTAATTGCTTTGAATGCGCGCGCGAGCCCCGCGATGCCTGGGAATTTTCGGAGGACTTGATAACTGAGGGAGTGGAAATTTCTTGGCGAGGGCGGGAATCTGACAAAGAACTTCGTCACGTGAAGTGCGCCGTTCTGTTTGGAACACCGAAGTTAAACCGCGTTGAGCATGGTCAAGGGGATTGAGGATTGGGGGATGGTTTCTCTGGGAACTACCCTTGCCTTGTTGGCTACTCGGGGGATTCGCCTTTTTAAGGTGAGGGTAGAAGTTGCAGGAGTAAGCAAGGGAAGGAATTTTAGGGGCAGAATACTGGGAGAAGGTTTATTGTATTTTTTTAGGTCTCGACTTTTTGGGACTTTCTTTTGTTAGATCAGGCATCTCAAATTCTTTTCCTTTTTTTATTATTTAAATAATTATCGAGGACATGCAGCATTATTATAGTAAATTGTAGTTTTTTCTTTATTATAGCATATTCTCAAAATTAAAACTTTTACAATTCTCAATCTCAATTCAACTGAAATCTAAATAATTAGCAGAATAGTATTAAACTTATTTAATATAAAATTCACACAAAAATAATGCCAATAGATTAGTGAGATTTTGACGATGAAAACGACTCCAAACATGATACAAATAAGACTAGGTTTAACAGTAGCTATTCATTTTAATTAATTACTTTTACAAGGAGACCCTACAGTATGTACTCCTTAAATTGTAATGAAGTTTTAGTAAATTAATGTAGATATATGACGATATTCTGTAAAATACTTTGCGCCAATGCGCATTTTTTTTATAAACAATTAAAATATGAAGATCAAAAAGTCCAAGTTTAACATGAGAACAAGGATGTCTGATAGCTCATTGGAAGAAGCACCTGCCTCAATATTCCGAAGGGTCCCGAGTTCGAAATCCTGTTTTGTGTTATAGCTTCATTTTTCTCAACTTTTTGTTTCGAATAGTTTTAATTCCTTTACTTTTATTCTAATGTGTATTAGAGTTGTTTATAAATATGTAAATAATCATATATTTAAAAAAAAAATACATCAACGTGTAAATATAATATCGAATCTATTTTACATTCCTTGCAGTCACATTCACTTTTCTTAAATTAATTTAAATTTCTTGAGTCACTCATAGAAACATTTATTTTTGTTTTTACATATATTTCTTAAATTATACATGTAGATAATATCATACTTACTCGAAATCAAACTCGCTTCACATATCTTCCAATTTTTACAAAATTGAAACTATACGAATGTAATTATTTACAAAATAATGCAAATAACTTTAGAATCATTAACATATTTATTGTATTAGGATTTACATTGTACCACCCTATTAATTGTAACTGTAACAATTCATATTTTAATTGTTTATAAAAAATTCGCATTGGCGCAAAATATTCTACAGAATGTCATCATATATCCTCTAGATTCATTCACTAGAATTTCATTAAAATTCAAAGAGTACACACTGCAGGGTCTCCTTGTTAGTGCCACTTACTATTTTCATAAAAATAGAATGAAACTAATGGCAACTGAATCTTTCTCATCGTCTGCAGTCGATTTTCCCTATCAAGCCCACATCGACTTCCATCGATCGCCAAAGAGTATAGTAACAGAAATTGATGATCCAAACTCATCCTATCAAAACTGCAGCCAAAGAAACTATCAAATCGAAGGACTCAAAGAATCGAAGGATCCGAGGTATCGATGAATTCCAAATACTGAAACCGCCGTGATAATCAAAGTTGCGCATCGAAATGCAGACTGAACAGAAACACTCGACCGCGACTTTCCCTCGATCGCGCGTTCCCCACCGATCGTGAAGTATTCACCGGCGATAAAAGCGAGACGCGAGTCCAGACCTTATCGATTATCTCCCGCGGCTCGTAATTAATGTCTCATTAATTTGCGAAATCGACGTTTCACCGTTATCGATAACAGGAGATATCGAAGGGAAGGGGGATCCGTCTGCGTCGTTTCTTCCATTTCACGGAAACGTCTCGTCATATTTCATCCGTTTGGTTATCGGCTCTATCTCAGGGCGCTCAGTCATTTTTCAAGCATCCTTCGGCCGCGTTTTCAACTTGCTATCGCCGCGGTGCCAAGGTGTCCACGCACCGCGGGTATCGCCCGCTCACCGCGACTGAGTTATCGTCTGCCTACGTGCGTTTACGTTCGCATAGAGGCGGCCACTTTCCTATTCTTCCTATCGCGAACTCCGCTCGCGCGGCCAGATTACGATTTGTCGTTAGCCTCTCGCGATAAACTTCACGGCTGACACCGATATCCCGCGATTCGGGGACGCATAAAACGCACGCCCTGCCTGATATCGCGTTTCACGGGTTTTCCGATCGACTTATCGGTGTCTTGGTCCTTGCTTTTAAAGCGCACTTAAAATATTTATCAGGGGGATAAATTTTGCGAATTTTTTTTTAGATTACGTAAAGTGACAGTAATTATGAAGCGATTAAAAGTACTTTACTTGAAAAATGCTTTGGAAATCATCAAAATTTAAGTCAAGTTATTTTAACGACATTTGATTGCAATTAGTTGTGTAACTTTCGTGAAGAAATATTGGAAAGTACCTTCAGAATTTTATAGTTACATGTTTTCGAGATGCAGGCGAAGGAATATAAAATAATTTCGAAAAGTTGCAGAAACTATTTCTTCCTCATTTTCAAGAAATAAATGACTGAAAATGTTAAAAATTCTTTAGAATGAAAGTTTCAAGTTTAAAATCTTTTCAGATATTGAACTGGGTAATTCTTTATTTTTTTTATTTAACTCTCTTGCATTGCAACTTTTTTTGCCATGAAAACACTTTTCCTTACATATCACAGTCTACTTTTTATACGTCTAAGAGTTCACTGCTCCTGCAAAAACTTTTACATTTGTAATTATTTATTTCTCAAAACAAGAAGACATATTTACCTTGTAATTTTGTAAGATTCTCTTAAAAAATTGTGTTTGAAAAATTCGGGAAACAGGTTGCAATAACTTGCTGAGAAAATTCCTTTCTGTACTTCGAACGGTGTTTACGAGAATTTTCCTGCCGGGATACTCATATTCCTGGTAGGTGAGTTTCTTATCGGAGACCAGATGTATAATTTCCTCCTCGGTTTCTTTCGCATTGCCCGCGCGATGATAGATCACGCTCCACAGATAAATCTTAATGAAAACCACGTATCTCGGTGTGTAATCTTAGATAGGTAAATAGAAACTGGCTTGGCACGATTTTATCGATTCTTCTTATTCTGTGATCTTCATTTTCTTCGTGAAGAATCAATTCTGCACAGGAAGTTCTCATCCTCTATTTTACACATGGAAGTGCTCCACTTTGTAGCTTTTAAAAATGCCAATTTTAGCACAGAGAATTATTTCTAATTTAATATTCCTTCCATCTGTCCTTATGCATTTTATTTGGGGACCGAAAGCTTCTTTGAAAGTTTCCCTTGATTACTGTTTAAAATGTTTGTAAGTTTAAGCAGCGTCTTTGCAAAAAGAAAAATGGAACAAATCTTTAGAGCACCGTAATCCCAATTTTCTCGTCTAACTACGTTTTATTACTCCCTAGTCAAATTAATCGCATCTGATTATCAATTAATGAAACTCTAAAATATTCTTTCCAGAAGACCAAAGTTTACACGCAAAATGCTCAACTTTTCCAAACTGTAAAGATCCTCGATTCTCTAATACTTCTTACTGTCAAAAGTCAATCGCGATGCAGAAATAATCGACGGAACCATCGCAGTCTGAAAAAATTACCTTTTCTTAAATTGCAACGTGTAGTTCGAGAGCAGAACAGAGCGGGCATTCAGAACCCGAGGGTCAGAAAGCCTCGGCGAAGTCGTTATCGCGTCGGCCGCCGCGTCGGGCAAAGATATCGTCGCGTTTGCATTGTTATTGGGCGTTACGTAATAATAATATGCTCGGCGATATCGACGGTTTCCGCGTATCTACGCTCGCCCGGTGCACGCGCTTCACAATATGTCCGATCTCGTAGATACCGATGGGCTCGAAATGCAAGCTCTCGTCTAAGTGGCGGGTCCGTTGTCGCTCCCATTGTACCGCGGGTCGATTGTTTCTATTCAGGTCCCCGTTAACGGTGCGTATCCTGACTCTTCCTCGGTGCAGCGCGTTTTCCTAATTGCACCGCTCACGGCGCGCCGCTATCGATGCACCCTTTTCATCGATCCTCGAGTCTGCGGGCTTCGTCGACGCGGCCTCCTCTCGAACCATTTTCGAACGCATATTTCCGATTGAAAGAAAAACTAGAATCTTTTTTTTATACGATTGTAATAGGACAATTTTTAGATCTCATAGTTTAGCGAGAATGATATGGAAATGGAAATGGAAATATTTAGGGAAGGAAGTTTTTAGGAGAAAAAACAATTTTTTTTTAGATCCGAAGACTGAACTTGGAGCTTTAGTACAGTAGAATCTCGATTAATCGACTTAATGTTTATGAAATAAAATGCCGAAAAGTAGGAAAATATTGCTAAATGGTGGTTTAAGTTATATTTGAAATTTTAATGTACTCTCATAACTGGACGATGGATGTTTATGCAAAATCAAGAAAATAAAGAAAAAATAAAGCATTGGAACTTGAAAACCAGTATGTTAAATGTTTTAATTTTTTAAGCAGTCTAACTTGAATTATATTTTCGTAGATGTTTTGCTTATGTTAGCATTGCCATAAATATTGTGATTCGGGTAATCGAAGTTCTGCTGTATTTTATTGAAAGAAAGTGGAAGTAGCGATCTATGATTCAAAGGCAAAAGGAGAAAGAATTTTTTTCACATAATGAGACAATTGAATTTGGAGTTTTAATATTTTCCCGAAAGAAAGTAAAATCGGAATCTAAGCTTTGATAAAGAAGACTGAACTTGGTGTTTTGGCATTTTATCGATGGCTACTGAAGATACTGATCTCTGATGGAGAGGAAGAATTTTTCCTATCGAGAGTTCATTTAGTAGATCTATTGTTTTAATGAGGGTAAATGAAAATATGCACTATGCTCTGATGGAAAAGAAATAAAGAATTTTTTTTATGGAGTGCGAAGAAATGAATTTGTAGTTGTAGTATCTTGTAATATCTGTAGTAGTTTCAGTATCTTAAATAGAAAAAGTGGAAACATCGAGACTGAGGATTGTAAATTCTATCTACCGAAGAAACAGATATTGATAAGAAAATTCAAAACAGAAAATGTATCAGTACCAATTTCGAGTCTCCCAAGAAATTAAGTTCATTATCAAATAGTATCTACAATCACTGCGGATTTTTATGCAAAATAAAATGTTCACAAGCACAGATGAAGAATAAAGGCTTGAAATACAATGTGCCTTACTTTTTAAATATTGTAACTTGCATTTTTGATATTTTCATCCACTGCCTTGTAGATATGTACGTAATTAGGACTGTCATAAATGCATAAAAATCCAGTCTAATCACAAAAGCAATCATGAAGTTTCCAGCACTCTCAGATTCTCTCCCACCAAGTCCCATTATCCTTAACAACCTGTCACTCAAACGCATTCCTCGGAAACGCGAAAGAAAACTCAGCCGGTCAGCGAACGACCGCAACGCAACTCCCTGTAGATTTCATCAGCTCCCAATGCAAAATAGCTTTCCCATTACCACCGTAGCGCACCGGTCGTCCCCACCATAAGCCCTACACTCCACACAATCCACGACTGAACCGCATCGGAGTCCTACCACCCACGGCACCTTCCCACCAAACCGCTCCCGACATCCTCGAAAAGCCCCCCGGGTTGCACAATGCTGAGGCAGCTCGTGGGTCACGATCTGTCCGCGGAAAATTAAATAAAACTGGCGTCGGAGGAACCCGGGACAATCGTCCTCGTGACCAATCGATCTGATTAACGGTGTCGGAAGGGGAAGGAAGGGAGATCGGTCCCGGAGAAATGGATACGAAATCATATATTCCGGGGCGGTGTTGTCTCCCCCGGACAGAGTCGAGTGTCCGAGGGAAGGCGGAACGAGGGAAACGGGGCGAGGAGAGGGGAGCGTCGAGTGAGTGAGAGCTGTATTACCATCGATAGAGGATATATCGAGGACGGCGTGGCCACGTCAATCGATAGGCGGCCGTTCGATATCTCGAACCGGGCGAGCACCCGAGGGCGAGACCCCACCTCCTCCGCCGCGTACTTCCATCCGCGCATAATCATCGGCAATAAATCTCGGGTTGCATAAGTGTAACGAGAGATACGGGATCGCAACGCACACAGCCTGAAGCGTTACCGTTCCCGTGGCTCTCCAGCCCTGGCCACGGCTACCCGATGATCGCCGGACCCCGTTCGAGGGCCTTCGATCCACGACGATGATGCGGGAGGCCGTGAGAGAGCCGCCGGGACCCGGTCGAATGATCGAGACGCGGCCGCGATAACGGCCTACGATTGTTCCCCGCCCCGGCCACGAATTTTTGGATTATGATTGCTATTATTCCTTGACGCGCCCCGGACTGACGCTGATGAAAGCGTTCCCGGAGCTGATAAGCCATCGATGGGAGCTGGGAGAATCTGGCTCTGGTCAGGAGGAACTTGTCTATGCATCGAGAGAGAGAGAGAGAGAGAGAGAGAGAGAGAGAGAGAGAGAGAGAGAGAGAGAGAGAGAGAGAGAGAGAGAGAGAGAGAGTTTTTAGAGAATTGGTTTCTGGTTTGGGTTTTTGATTTTGTGCAACTGAGGATCTTGCAGCAAGAAGAATGCAACTCCATTTTTTACAATTTCTTAACTATAAAGTATAATAGATAAAATAAATTCTGCATCGTTTTTCTACTTTCTAAACTCGTATCAATACTATTCAGTGGTTTAGTTTCAATGTTAAGTTAGAGAAATAATTTTATAAATACATGTTTTTAAATTATTGGTAGTAGATAAAAATGCAGCTGCATTTTTGTAACTTCAGGATTTTGATTTATTAGCATGTGGATTTATCAGAATGTGAAAATCTATCACGACGTTTATACATTTACAAATGTACAAAATATAGAATAAAAGGTATGAATTCCCACAAAAATCATGCGTCTAGAAATTATAAATAATTGGTTCATCAGGAATATCCATAGGATAAAATGATTGACTCCATTGTTTGAATGTTGGTATTATAAATATTACCAAGGCGTTTCAATGATTCTAATATTATTAAATATTTGCTTAGGATCACTGAAAATTCTCATTTTTTAAGGGAAAGAAACCCAAGATACAAAACTTTCAATAATGGTAGAAGTTTTAAAGTGTATATTAGTTAAAATCCAGAAATAGTAATTAGAATTTTATATAAACTTTTTAGTTTAGTTTCCAGAATTGAAATATTAAAAAGTTTACATCTAGAGATGTACTAAAATCTACAAAATTTGTTTCCATATTTATCGAAACAATTAGATAAATGTGATGTTCGAATCTCTTCTTCAAGAATGTCTAGTCTTTTGATCATAACATGATATTGAGTCAAATTTGACCAAATAGTGATTTACACTAATTTTTTCAAGCATCGAAAATATATTATACTACATCTTTACATATAATGTTGCTTTTTGTATTATAATTGGGCTTGGAAAATTAAAAGTTTCTTAGAAAAAGATAAAAAATCATTTAAATCGTGGAAAATGGTCAGGAAATAACATTTTTACATGTAAAATAATTCTAATTTGATAAAACAAAGAACCTTTGATAAACATTCATACATAGATTGCAGATAGATCGTAAAAAATATTGTATATTATATAAAACTCTATTTAAAAAGGCTTTGCAAACATTTTGAACTTTGAACTACCTAATAATATCCAATATAAGTACAATATTTGCCATTCCTTCGCTATACAATTATGTTTGCATTACAAGAAAATTATTAATAAGTTTCTAGCTCATATTTCAATTCAAACAATGTGTCACAGTTTACAACTATGTAAAGATTTTCTTCAAACCATTAAAAAGTGTCCTGTTAATTGCGATCAGTGAAATACTTTCAAAGTTTCCACCAACAGGAACTTTCCAAATATTTACAATCTTCTCGCTTACATCGATTCATAAAGTCGCAATAAAAAAATGTATGCAAATTTGGAAGTTTTAATAAAACTCGAAACCTGAAACTTCGAAACTTGAAACTTCAAATTTCAGTTTAAATAGAAACTTCTAGATATTTTCCAAGGAAAGAGAAAGCAAGATCTTCCACATGGAAAGAGTTTTTCCGTGGCTCTGAAATATATTATTAGGTAGATTGAAAGCGAAGCAGTCCCAGCCGGTGCGTTTTTAATTGTACCAGTTAATTTTATGCCGGTTAATACCGGTCGGCGGGTATCGAACGGGCGGCTATCTTTCGGATCTCGATTGACGTGGCAGCGGCGTCCCCGATATATCTTCGATCGATGTTATCGCCGCCGCTTCGGCGAGCCCCTATCGTCCGGCGACCGGAAACAAAATACGGCCGGCGAACACTTTTCGTAGCGTAATCAAAGCAGTCGTTCACCGATAATTAATCGATCGTGTCAGCCGTCGCTCGTATCCATTCGATCGAGCCGGCATAATTACATTTCGGTCTTGTGATACCATCGGTCACTTCGCTCCGCGCTTCTTCCCTAATTAGCCTTCCATTAAGTCTCATCAGCTTATACGGAGTAAAAGAAGATCATATTCCTCGATCTTCCTGTTTCGAAATTTCGATCCTTTTACCGCAAGATTCTCAAGTTCCAATTTATCTTAATCTAATTCGCTATGTAATTAGTCATCGAGGGAAAAGTTTGAGACCGCAGCGCATGGATTTCGATCTAGATTTATTATCAGACGTTTGATAGAAATGAAATAGAAAGCAATAGGGCTTCGATACGATCAGAGATTGATTACGCAGCGGCGTGCAAAGAAATGGTAACGTCGATTGTGTAACACACTTATCAAGGTTTCTCTTGATTACCACTAGAAACCGGAGTGCGCGATCTTTAAATCGAACGATCGTTATCGATCGACCGCCGGTAATTACTGCCTCCATGCGTCTATCGGCGCTCGATTCCCCGCCTTCGTTTTTTTCACAAATAAAAAGGAACCGCTCCTATCAACGTTCCCCTACTATAAACGATTCTAATTTGTCCTTAATTACTCATCAGTCACGCGGATCCACGACTGTTACTCGATCGATTTCTTTATCTGTTTCCCGAAGATCTAGGGATAAGATAGACGTAATGCAGATAGATCTTGAACTTGAATTTTAAGAATTTTTTTTTTAAATCACTGGAAATTTTAGGTGTCTAGAACCCAACTGTCTATTCAGAGAAAGTTAATAACTTTACTCCGACTGAAGTTAATAAAATAAAGGACCTTGGTGTACTATTTACACCCGCATTAGATTTTTCTAAGCATTGTTCCGCTGTTACCAATGCAGCGTTAAAAACTCTTGGGTTCATAAAGCGATTCTCTGCGGTTTTCGTTAATATACAAACGATAAACTTACTGTACATATCGTCAGTCAGGCCTCAACGAGAGGATGCGTCGATTATTTGGTCTCCTGCCTCATTAAAATATATTAATCAATTAGAAAGAGTACAACACAGATTTTGAACATTCATAGAATATAAATTACACATTTCTGGACCCATTTCGAATCATGACTATAGTTCAATTCTTGAAAAACTCAACATGAAAACCTTAGCTGCGCGTAGAATAGTGAATGATATGATTTTTCTTTTTAAAATTATTAATGCAAAAGTAGACTGTCCGTCGCTACTGGAACTCATCAATTTTTACGTACCATTGAGAAACGTCAGAAAAAAACAACCTTTTATACCCTGAAACTACAAATCAAAATATGGATTACTTAATCCAGTTAACCGATTACTCAAAGAAACAAATACATACAAGTTCGAAGTTCGAACTTGGGAAGGAGAGAAGTTTAAGAAGTACAGTTACAATATACAGGGTGCGCCAAAAGTATGGAAACGGTCAAATATTTCGAAAACGGAACATTTTTGAAAAAAATGTTTTAGAGCAATGTTTTAGGGTTTTAAAAATTCTATTGAATGGTGATATCTGTGTGATCTTCAGAGGAACGGTCAAGGTCATATCAAGGTCAACATGATTTTTTTAAATAGAACATGCCATTTTTTAGCATGCAGTGTTAAAGCTGACGACGAGACCTTTTCAAAACACTAGCTGATGACCTAATTCTCTTGAGAATTGCCTGAGTTCTGACCGTTGAGAATGAAGAAAGTCTACTGTATCAAATAGTCTGGAAACGATCAAATATTTTGAAAACAGACCATTTTTGAAAAAAATGTTTCAGAGCAATGTTCTACGATTTTAGAAATTCTATTGAATGATCGTATCCGTTTAACTTTTAATGGAGCGGTCAAGGTCACGTCAAGGTCAACATAATTTTTTAAAATGGAATACGCCATTTTTTAACAGGCAATGCTAAAGCTGACGATGAGACCTTTTCAAAGCACTAGCTGGTGACCTATTTCTGTTGAAAATTGCCAAGAATTGTCAAGAATCAGGCAGAAGATAATTCGAACATTTAATGAGTTAATGCACATTAATGCTAAATCTCAAATGCTCAATGCGTATTTATGCTAAAATCACCCTTCGTAAGCCCATACGTGAGGACCATGATTGTGCAAAGTCCAATCAAGAAACTTCCTCCCGATGCACCCTAAATAATGCTAACAATAAGGCTGACAGCATCGAAGCATTTAAAGCTCAGCACTCAGGCAATTATAAAGAGAAATAGGTCATCAGTTAGTGTTTTGAAAAGGTCTCATCGTCAGCTTTAACACTGCATAATCAAAAATGGAGTGTTCTATTTAAAAAAATCATGTTGACCTTGATATGACCTTGACCGTTCCTCTGAATGCCAAACGGATATGACCGTTCAATAGAATTTTTAAAACCTTAAAATATTGCTCTAAAAAATTTTTCTCAAAAATATTCCGTTTTCGAAATATTTGACCGTTTCCATACTTTTGGCGCACCCTGTATGTAGACAACATTGATTTTTTCTCAGGTAACATCTCGTTGTTTTAGAGTAAACTTCTCAAGTTAGTTTAAGAATTTGTAAATACCACGTCTTAAGTATTATTATAATTAATATTTCATGTAAAGCGCTTCGCCCGTCCAGTTCTTAAATAAATAAATAAATAAATAAATAAATAAATAAAAGTGAGAACTGTATGACGCCGGGCCGTGAAAGCCTCAAATCTCCAAATAAATAAAAGATGTCCTCAAAATCGATCCCCGCGCTTCGATTGCAGGTAGAAGTCTTTAAATCGCTCCTCGATCGGTCGATTTTTCATCCGATGCAAAGTCATATCGTTAACGAGTATCTCTTTTAATACCCCGGGAACGCTTTATAATCCCTCAACCCTCTTTCTCCTTCTTTATCCCGGTCTCTCTTCCTTCACACTCAAACGTCTCCGTTTCCTTCTCTCCTCTCCTCGATCCCCGGGAGCGTTTCGAGGCAGGACACGCTTATCGCTCGGGCCGATCGCAAAACGGCACCTCGCGATAATTGTGAAATATTAATAATAACGAGGAAACGGCTCCGCGCTGCAAACGGGGCCGTTCACGCGGCCGCGAATCGCGTTTAGACATCGTCGAGGGCCATCTTTCCGGGGCACTTTGATCGCGAGGCGACGACGACGCCTCGATCCTCGTTCCAAACCCTCCTCGTACCCTCCGACGTCTCGTTTATTTACGCGCGGCCCGCTAATAATATCGTTATGTAAATTCCGCTAGCCCTCCGACCGCGATCGCCGATTTCGACTCACGGGCAGACTCGATCGCCTCGGTAAATCAATCCGAGCCGGGGGCCAGCGTCGAGATGAATGTCGGAAAATTAGAGGCCTCGGGACGGTTAATGTGCCCGCGCCGTGGTACGTTAATTGAATATAGAGGAAACAAAAGCGACGCTCGCGAAGGTTGATTGATGGCGCGCGTGCACCTCGGCGATCCAGGTTTCGATGTTTCTCCGAGAGATCGATCTACGACGCGGTGTTATAATGACCGGCGATACTTTGTGGGACACCTGTGAGTTTAGAGAAATTAGAGGCAGGCTTCAAGTAGATGGAAATTGAATATCGAGGCTCGGTAAAATTGGACCTCGAGACGGTTGATTAATGATCACTTGGCTGATACTTGGTTGCTACAAGGAGAGAGGAATTTTTGGGGGATAGATTGATGAACGTTGTTAGGGGTGGGATATAGTATCCTTCGATCCTTGATGGTGCTGAACGATGAGCATCACCTTCTTGATTCAGTATTTTGGGGAAGGAATTGATTTTTTGAGCGGAGAGTTGATAGAGTTGCAACGAAGTTAATTGGATCTTGGATTGGGGGTTGGCGGAGGCTTTCTTCACTGTTTTTTAGTTTTTAATCAGTCGATTATTGAGTGAATATCTGGGGAGGATTGGCAAGATTCCTCGACGCAAAATATGCCTAAATTTACTCCAGTTAAAACCGAAAATTCTACTTCACCTAAAATCAGAAGTTTGATTTGTAATTCGGCATAGACAACAAGTCATTTATAATGCAAGTGAGATTTCAAACTCATTTGAATCATTTGTATTAAAAATTTATTTCGGAAAAGATTTTTCAAACATTTAAAGTGATAAGCGACTTTAATAAATATCTCAGAATTTGTTTCCAATTATTTTTTCTTTCTGAAAATTGCTTCCGAAAAATGCTTCGATTTTTGCTCAATTCAGTTATCATTATTTTGCATGTATTTCAATTTTAAAATATGTGTCATATCTATACTAAAGAATTATAGGAAATACAAATAGTCTGATTTATTTTTTATAATAGAATGCTTTTCAATCAAACTCAAAAAGAACCATTAATTACAGCAGTTAAGTTAGAATTCATTAACTTTCATTCAAAATCCTACTAAAAAATTAATATAAACTCTGAATAACAGAAATTGAGGATAATTAAGAAGCAGGAAATCGAAATTCTACGCCAACGAAATTGTATCATATCCTACGTATGTGCGTGAAATCGAGTCCATGAGTCATCGACTCCAGTAATCGGCTCCCTTTCGCAGCTAGATACCAAGAGAGATAGAAGAGTTCCTTATCAGCGAATTCCGCTCGCATTCCTATCAATATTTCCGCAAACGATCGATCAGCGGATTG
Source organism: Perdita meconis (assembly GCA_030770465.2). Lineage (NCBI taxonomy): Eukaryota > Metazoa > Arthropoda > Insecta > Hymenoptera > Andrenidae > Perdita > Perdita meconis. The sequence continues at coordinate 5,493,091 of JASKOS020000001.1, forward strand.
GCAACCGTGCGAAATTGCAACACACGGATAATCGCGCGCGCGGGGAAACTCGTGACAAGGTCGTCGTTTTGACGTTAAGATCCGGGCTCGAGTTAATAAATTGATATCGAGGGGAAGGTGATTTTGCTGGTAATTGGCTGCGAGTGCTCGAGCCTCCGATGACTCGGTTATCGACGGGAGGCTTCGTTTTTTACCCTCCCCGCGAGCTGTTTGTCGAGTTTACTATTCAATTAACGTATCGTTTCGTCTCGGATGGTCGTGCAACGAGCTCGCCGCTCTCTGCCCGGCTCCGAGGGAAGGTATCTCGCATCGACGGGCCACTTTTCAACCCGGGGAATCCGGCTCTCTGCGCGCCCTCCAATTAACTTTTTTCAGAATTTTCTACGGGGGAGGGGAAACACCGCCTCGGAAATTGATTGATACACGTCGGGTAATGTCATTAAGATGGAACAAGGTAAAACGTGGTGGAACATGGTGATTCCGAGAAATTAGAATGCGTTTGGATGTGCCGTGACGCAAGAAGAATTGTGGTTCTTGGTTCTTGCTTTGCGTGGTGGTTTTGAAGGACAGGCATTTTTCAAATAAGAAGAGACAAACATGGATGGAGGATCATATTTTTTTCCTTTTTCTTTGATTTTGGAAAAGAATGTTCTTCAGAGAAATTATTGATGGAAGCACTTAATAGTTGGGTTAGAATTTTTATTTTCAAGGCAATGTTAATATGAAATTTTCATGGGATTGTTTTAAGGATCTCTTTTGGTTTATATCTTTTTAAATCAATTATTCTAGGTATTTAAGGTTCATTGATCCTGAACACGTGTATAAATTATATAAATAAATCGTATTTTCAACAGATGTGACTCACAGGTTTCGTATGGTTGAAATTAATTTTAGTTGCGAAATCTATATTTTCGATCTCTTGGTGTTTAGGTAAATCTATTACAAGCAGTGAAATTTCTTTAACAGTATAGCAATTTTTGTTGCTACAGAAAAATTCTTCTGTATTCAATACTACTTCTCATTCCTATAAAAAATGTTTCAACAATTATTTATTTATTTATTTATATAGGGGAAGCAATTCCCATTAATGTACAAGTAGTTAACTACAGTTCCATAGATGACGAACAACAAATATAAAGAAAATAATAACTTTAAACTATAAATAGCAAATAATATATGGCGAGATTAAGTAGAGAGAGAAAAATCAAAAGAAGTCAAAAATTTGTTTTCTGAATACCGAAACTGAGCCACAAAACATGTCCAAGTTATGGTCAAATGTATTCGCCGTGATGCACAGACGGTTAATAGTATCAGTTTTGGCGTAATTGGAGGTATAGTTTGCTGGTAGAAACGTTTGCGATTTTCTGAGAGATCGTGTAGGCGCATATAAATTATGTTTGAAGTGTCCTTAAATTATTTTCAAAGTACTAATCACTGTGTCTAAACTGCGCACCATTACATAAAAAAATCACAATCTTACAACGAAAAACTCTTTGAAACGAAAAAAATAAAATAATGAGTAAGAAAAAAATTCTATTAAATGCTACAGTTGCATAGTAATTATAAAATTCCAAAGAACGCTGTATAACAGCACTGTATACCAATTACAAAATTCAAATGCAATGGAAATGATGTTTGTTTCAAAGAGTGAATCACTTTCACGAATCACTGGAATAAAAATCTCAAAACCCATCACCGTTAATCCACCAAAAAATCCATGAACCGTAAACCTAAATCCTCAAAAACCAATCCCTCCGCTTCCTTCCACAAAATCCTACAAATCCGCGCGTCGAGGGTTACGCGCTCCAGAATCGATGCAAAAACCCTTTTAGTACCAAGGTTCCCGTCACGGACGATATTCCACCCATCGCCAAGATCTCGCAAAAACCCTCAGATACACTCGGTCGTGTACAAGTATACAAGGTAGCTCGAAAACCGAAGGGGGAGGAAAAAGTGGGCGATAAAAACAGGAATAAATCCGATTCCCCGCATTGCCTTTCGCGTGACTCCGCGGCCTGCGAGCCTCTGGTTGCGTATATGCGTGCGCGAGGGAGCCCTCTCCTGAATAATGTAGCCAACCTTTATCAGCATAACCTCGAAGACTGGCTCGAGCTCTCGGCCGGAGAGCCGGAGAGAGCTCTCGCAGATGCTTGGCTCATTCGCGAAAGATCGCCGAAAGATTAGCTATATCCTCGTCCCCGTTCGACTTATCGGATCGGCGCTCGGTTCGCCGCAGATTCGACCCCCTTCCTCCCACCCCTCGCCTATTCCGTTCTGTCCATCGGGGATAGAGATGGCCGGCTATTTATCTGCCGATGCACGCCCTGGACCACGTCGCTCCCTCCGCACGAAACTGCCGGATTTCCTTTGTCACTGACCGCCCGGCCGAAGGGGTTGCAGTGGAGAACGTTGCGGGTCAAGTGTTTCGGATTTCGAGGCGGAAGATTTTGGACTCCTCAAAAATTGATGGACTTCAGTCCGTTTCAAAGTTTTCACGCGGATCAATTTTTCCCAACGCGCGAATTTTCCGTTGAGACAGGGAATGTTTCGCGGTGGAAAGTTCCCCACAGTGTAAATTAGTACTCTTACTATCCGGATATCCGAGTACCCGAATTACTCATTGTAACTCGAAATCCGGATCCGAGTATCCGGACTTGGATCCGGATCCGAATATCCGGACTTGGATCCGGATCCGAGTATCCAGGCTTGGATCCGAGTATTCGAGTGACCGGTTTTGGATCTTTTATCAGGATGACTTTGATAGAAGGCTGTTGTTTTTTCAATTTTGAAAGTAAGTAATTCGGGTATCCGGATATCCGAGTACCCGAATATAAATTTTGTGGGTATCCGAGTACTCGGATACTCAAGACTCGGATATCCGTAAATCCGAGTAATAGTAAGAGCCCCAGTGTAAATACTTGGCGTCGAAAAATTTTAGTCATTGATAGCTCAATGATTTTAGTACATCTAAGGAAAACTTCTCGCTGCCGCTGCTGAAAACTTGAAAAGGACCTTGGAAATTTTGGGAAACATTGAAAAGGACCCCAAGTCCATGGAATTTGAAGGAGTCCGAAATCTTCCGCTCCAACATCAAAAACAATTGACTGAAAATTCGCGTTGGTATGCATAGGTATGCTTTCGTTATGAATACTAGGGTAACGTATATAGTTGTTGACCCCCCTATACAATGATTGACCCTTTCAAGAAAAGTGAAAAATTTAGTATAATCCTTTTCTGATATAGTAAAATATTAATTGTATTCGAAACAAGAATATTTGGATCATTGAAATATGTATATATTTTATTATGTAAGAAAAGGATTATACTATCTTTTTTACTTTTTTTGAAAGGGTCAATCATTGTATAGGGGGGTCAATAACTGTATACTTTACCCTAGTCGTCGTGACTGAACAGTTTAATACATTTGTACAACCACGGTGAATTATTAGAGGTGTTCCAATAAAGCACCTCAGTCTGGTTGAATTTTTGTGATCAATAGATGGAAGATCCTCTGGTTGCCGCTAGGGGCGCCATAGTTAGAACTCCGTATGGTATTATAGCAAAGAGTAGTATAATAAGAGGCGACACTCCAAGTGTCCCTTTAAATTGGCTGGGTCATTTCGTCTCTTTCTAAGAATGAAATTACCGATCAAAACACCCTATGGGCAGTTAAATTGACTGTTATTTTTTTTTTCCCCTCTAAAAGTGGTTTTCTTTTCGAGTGTCGCCTCTTGTTATATCTACTCTTTGATTATAGTATGCCTAGACCATATATACCTATAGATACGACCTGAGTCATCTACATAGATTGATGCAAAGATAAAATCATCTACATAACGTTCATGTGGGCATGCATCATGTGGGCAAAGAATATCTACTTTCAAAAAGTATCTATACAGTCTATGGTGTCTAATCGTCTGATTAGTTTGATGCACTAATCGTTATCATGAATTATCTTTTCTGACGTCACTGTGGGCAAACTTGCTCGTTATCTTTGCATCAGGCTCTCCCATGGGCTCCTATACCTCAGGCTGTGTCTATAGGTATATATGGTGTAAGATAATAGTACGCATGTGTGCGAATGAAGTGCGGCACAGATGATCACAGAGTTTTCCTCGCGCTCGATCTCCTCACCACTTGAGCTCGCTGAACCAATAGAAGCGCTCCCCACGGATGTTTCTACTCAGACGCACTCTAGCGGTCGCTACAAGATCTTCTATCTAATGATTTATTTATTTATTATTAATTTACGGGAAAAGAACCCATTAGTACAAAAAAAGAATAAAGATACAAAAAGTACGAGCTAAAAAAAATACATTAAAAAAAAGAAAGAAGAAAGAGAAAAAAAATTACAAGTCAATTATAAGTAGAATAAGAAATTACGTTAGAAAAAATTGCGTAGTGCAGATTTAAGCGCATGCGATGAGTGTAGCAGAAGGTCTGAATGTACATGTGACATGTTTGAGTGAATAAACATACGATTGTAACAATTAAAATAAGCGTAGGACGTACGGTGGTATTCGATATGTAGCAGTTCTGGGTGTCGCAAGTTCCTAGATGGTGATCATACAGATTTCTAGGGAATCTTGCAACACCTGTATAATACACCGCGTGTACAACACAGAGAAATATGAAAATCAAATGCAGTAGATCACATGTATTGTTTATTGAAAAATGCTATTTCTATTGGACGCCGCGTCCAGTTGTAATGATTGTAAGTCGTAGCGAAAACCTACCTTTAGGATAAGCTCACACGGACCACTTTCCGGTCACTTTGGAGCGACGTGACAGCCACAAAACTGTCAGTGATGTTGTTCGATTTACTTGTGTTTGTGAAAAACATAGTAGTGTCGCTCGAAAGTGGCCGGAAAGTGGTCCGTCTGAGTTTACCTTAGGCGAAGGGAAAGAGGCGGAGATGAGCTTGAAATACTTGCGAAAATCGTCAAAAATTCTATAATTTCGCCGACCCGAAAATTCCGCAACTAATTAATGTAGCTTCCGACTCCTCAATTGTCCAACTAAAGTCGTTCATCGGCGCAACGCTTTCCACTTTCCTGGTCAGATCGTCGAGGAACTGAGCGCTGAGGAACTCGACCGGTCGAAACCACGGCGTCATCGAAATCCAGGAAGCCGGATGTCGCAACGCCGCTTTCCCAATCGCGTCGCCGAGGCATTTTTCCGCCTCGCTCGAGTTAGCGTCGCCGTAATGAGTATCGCGGCCATCGCGGCGTACGCTATCGTAAATTCCAGCGACGCTCGCGGATCCGCTCGCCGCGATAACCCCGGAGAAAAAAAAAAAGAAGGAAAAATAAAAAGGGAAAAGAGGTGCACGGTCGCGATTTCCCCCGAGGAAAAAACCGGGGGAGAAGGGACACGGAGCTCGATTTTTTTCTGCGCGTGGACGAGCCGCTAAGCCGACAGGAAACGAAGCGGGAGATAGTCGAGGAGCGGCGACGCCGTTGCAGGCGAGATAAAACGGCGATAGGGAGATCGATGAAGGCGATAGTCGAAGTTATTACCGGATAGAGGAAGCGGCCAGGACGGAGACGGAAACGGACGAAAAAGAGAAACAGAGGGTGAAGTTCCCCCCTCTTAGGGCGAGGCAGGGTGTCTTGGAGAACGGAGGGGGTTCTGATTAATTCTCATGTCGCCAGTCAAAATTTTTCGCATGGGATTTTACAATGCAGAGGATTCTTAGTTGAAAATAAGCGAGTCAGGTCTTGAGGCTCCAGTTTTGCGTGGGAAAGTTAGTTAGGGGGAGGAAATTCCTTAAGGGTTGCACTCATTTTTTTGATTGGCTTTGTCAATCTGTAGAATTTGTTTAAGGTTTTATGCATTTATAAGAAATGTCAATATGCTGAGATCTATAAGAACGTTCAGAGATTATAAAATACAAAAAATGAAGTACAGGGAAACTGAAACACACTTCAGTTCCTTATTTCTGTCCTTAATAATGTCGTTTGTCGTTTTCCTAATTATGTGCAAAAAACTGCAAAGCAGTTGGAAGTTAAAGAATTTTTTTCTTCTTCAAAACTGATAATTTCTTAAGAATATTTATTCCTTAGCGTAAAGGTTAAAATACTGAAATTGTGAATTAATTTTTAGGGATTTTTGTGGCTTTCTACAATTTTTTATTATTTTTTCCGGTAAGAAATAAATATTGCGATTATAGTATGATTCGTTTTCTGAATCAATCAATTAACAATTACATAGGTAACATAGATCGAAATTTTTACAATTGAAGCATCTATGTAATTTATAGAATATTTATAGAAAGGATTGCTAGAAGTAAATGATTATTAAGATAACGACTACATATACAGTCTTGACTCGAAATAGGGTGCCCGGGCTTGACTCGAAATAAGAATCTTCGTATCCCCACCACTTACTTTGTAGTCGCCGCGTAACGCCGCATAATAATACGGTTGTGGTAGCGGCGAGGGGACTCGCGCCGCCGAACATTCGTCTCTTTTGTATTCCGTCTTTCGTCAAACGAAGCCGCGACGAGCCGAGCGAAATTTATGGCTTGTTCGACAGCGCGAGGTCGACTGTCGACCCCTCGTCGCTACCCCAGCCGTATCGAGTTACGCGGCGAAGATCAAAGCGGCCGAAACGTAGTACCTGACTTGAAATAAGGATGCTCCCGGTCCCAATACCCCACCGTATTTCGAGTCAAAACTGTATTGACTCCTATACATATACAATAATTAATCGTTTTCAAAAATACAAGGAAATATAATAAAATAGTATACCTATGTATATTTCAATGGTCCGAATATTCTTCTTCCAAATACAATTAATTATATTTTATTACACAGTAAAGAAAATATTATATCGTAGGTATTTCCTACTTACGGAAACGGTTAATCATTAAATAGGAGTCAACATCTATTTTATCTTGTTAAAATAACCTTCCAAAATGGTTCACATTTGAATCTTGTTCCACAAATCTAAACAATCTTTTTCCAATACCTAATAATTCTCATCTCTTTGTAAACTTGTTTCCATCAACAAGATAATTAAATCACCCCTCCTCCTATCTTCAAACTAACATAACCAGGACCTCGCCAATGGAATCCTCTTCGCACCTCCTACATTCCCGTCGAAGAGGCCACTACTCGCGATTAAGGGGACTCCGAAAGAGGAGAGAACCAAGAACCCCGTGAATCGATGACTGAGGCAGGGGTTGGAGGGAGAGCTCGCGATAAGCAGAGACAGCCATCGCGCGAATGGAAAGTACAGATAAAGTTCCCCCGGGGAAAGCATTTTTAATATTGCATTAAAGGCGGGTTCGCAACCGCCGCGACGGTCCCTCCGTGACGCATCGCTCCGTGGCACGCGAATTTCCGCGCTCCCGGCGCGATCCCTCCGGACGATTTAATTAACAGCCGACTTCGGGAGGAACGCTCGCGAAAGGAAGACCCGCGGAGAGAGGAGAGTGGACGATACGTCGAGCGGGGAGCGAAAGGCGAGCGAGAAAAAAGCGATCCCGTATCGACCAGATCCCCGGCGGCGATAAGTCGCTCGCCGCGGCTTCGATATTTGCATTTTGATGCCGGTTCGGGACGGCGAATTGCGAAATCGATCGGGTATCTACGCTCGGCTCGGCTCGGCTCGCTCGCTCGCGCGGCCTTTATCTAGAACGGGCGTCGATTTACTTTGTGCTGCGCCTGGAAGCGCGCGCGCGCGCGCTCGGACTCGGCGCATCGGTGCATCGCACGCGCGCGAGCTGACCTTGCGCAACGCGCGGACAACTCGTCGGCCCTGTATTTACGAGCGTTTACCGACCAAGGGAAAATTGACCGCGGCTGTTTGGCTATCGCCCCCATCGTCGTTTCTCTTCGTCCGCGGCGATCTGTGCCGCGGAGGGGAAGCGGCCTTGAATGGACAATTGATTTCGCGTTGCTTCTACGCACCGCGATTGTTTCTGCCTTTGTCTTTTGGTATCCGCGAATTAGGAGTTTGTTCATTTTCCTGGGTCAGTGGAATTCCTCGATCCTTCCGCGCGGATTTCACTGCGATCGAGGGAAATTGACCTTGTTTCACCGACTGTGGAGTTGACCGTTGTTTCTCTGGGTTTGTGGGGATTTGGGGTGGGGAGAATGGCCTTGGATCTCCCGTTCGCTGAGTCATGGTGGCCTTGGGCCACTGTTTCTAGCTTTCTCTGGCGAGCGAAGAAAGTGTTGAAAGTTCAGAATTTTTTGCGGAGTGATTTTTATTAAAATTTTTGGGATCGATTTTTTGAGAACGTAGCACTTAAAGTTCACGCCTAAGAATTATGGCAAAAGACCTTTATAAGTGGTTTTCTTAAGGATTCTAATTTTGTGTGACGTTAAGAGTGTTTGATAAAGTATCCCCGAGTGGTTTGTGAGATACTTGGGAGTTGCTCATAGGTGTTAATCAATTTTACGATCTGGAAGACACTCAGCGATTTCGGACGATCATCCGATGAACTCGAGGCTCGATACTGTTTCGCAACCTTCTTTCGCAAAGGCGGTCAAACTTTTGCGCAATGCTATCCACCGAACCGCCACTTAATCGACGCTAATTCAACCGTTAAACGCTTGAGATTTGCATACCTTGGCGAGCCTGTGGTTAACGGTCTCACACCGACGCCATTATGCAAATATCGCGCCTCCCCCGCGAGGCTTCTTCGTGGCCGTGAACCGAGCAATCGTTGCGAATCGAACTGAAAGATCTACTTCACGTTTGGTGGACAAACTCTTAATCTTTATTCACCGTAAGCTGCAAATAAAAATACTGTTTTTTACTTTCACTGAAAAATTCAACGAATAGTATTAGGAAAATTCTAAGTTATTCGTATAATATTTTCCGCAATCTGCTTATTTCAGAAATTTCAATATTAATTTTTCAAAGCCCCATCAAACTTTGTAAAACCGGACATTGCAGTGCCTATAAAAAATATACCAGTTCTCCGAAATTCAAGTATTTTACCCTTGCGGAAAAAAACTTTGTACACCGTTATTTTATATTAATGTACAATGTTACAGAAATAAATAAGGAGGAAACTATTATACTGTATTTCTGTGTACGATAATAATAAAAGGAGATGCAAGTGAAGTAGATCAGACATTGGCATAATTTAAGTGGGCAAAGAAACATTCTTCTCCAAACGAATAATTCATAATAATTAGAGTGCGGATTTATATGCAAAATCAAATGTTTCCAAACACAAATAAAGGATTGAAGCTGAAATAAGTCTTTGTAACTTCTATTACAAGTATTATAAGTATTTTTGATATTTTATATATTTTGACATCTTTCAACAGTTTCCCAGATTTTTAAATGCATAAAAATTCGCAGTCTAATTAAACAAATAAAATTAGAAAAGTTCAGACTCTTCTTTCAAATTTTTCGCTTCTTCTTTGCAAATTTTTAATTACTTGCTCCAATAGTAATTAGATAAATCCTCTCAAAAGAAAATAATCTTTTTCTTAACCTTACCAAACAATGATCCAAAATTCATATCCATCAGCCAAATCTCATCGATCTCCTCGAATTTAAAATTCGTCAAGACCCCCGTTTTAGCCTAATTTTGCAAATCGTCGACTCTCCTCGGCGCCGTCGAATAATTTGTCGAAAGTGGCCGAGATTAGCATCGAGTTGTGCCAGTAGAAAGGGAAAACACGAGCGGCGGAACGAAGTTGGCGAGTAATCAGATGTTATCAGAAGGCCGTGTGATTGGACTCGGATCGCTGCTGCGACCGGATATCGCGTAGCCAGTCTTGGCTCCGTTTCGTCGCGATTTCCCCACTCGTTGCAACGCGCACGCACGTCGCATTCCTCGGCGACGTTCGGCAATAATTTTTTCGCGCGGCTCGTCGGCGAATCCATGCCCGTCGACGGGCCGCTATCGTCGACCTTACTCCGAGATTTATCTGCGCGGAATGAAGCGATAATCGGGAGCGAGTCGGGACTAGATCTCGGACGGCAATTTGAATTGCAGATAGCGCGAGTTATCCGCGTCGGCTTATCGGACCTTCGTTTTCGCGAAGGAAACAAGTTATTAAAAAGACGTCGCGAGGGGAGGAAAAAGGGGACCGATTCAGGTAGCCGATTCTTGCCGCGCAGATCGTATTTTTTTATTACGATCGCGAAGTAGACAAAGAAACTTGTTTGCGATCGAGATGCCTTGTCGACAGACCCACCGAGTCACTGTGGGCCGTCCGTGGGGACCGAACACGATGCCCGAGTCCAACTGTTTTGACACTCGTCTGTCTTAGGGCCTCTCCTTCGTCGGCCTTTCTTCGTCGGCCTCTGAATTCCGTGAGCGGTTATATCAGAATATCTACGGACTCGTCCGGACCACTTTTCGCCTAATCGCCCCCTACCATTCCTTTCCCATGTCCCGCTGTCTAGCTTAACGATGGACAAGCTTTTGCGTCGGGATCGCTCGAATTTATAATATTCAGAAAAATAAGATTGAAAGCAGAATCGGAGATTTCTGGATCTTGAGATCGAAGGATCGTTTGCGGTGAGTTGTGAACGCTGCCGGCTGAATTGGCTCGGTTGATGGCTGCGTTTATACGCTTGATAAGAAAGCGATAATTCAGTGCACGCCAGAAATGCGATTCGAGCGATACTCGGATCTCTTTCATCGCGGTGACGCAAACGCAAACGTGCAAAGGTCGATTTGTAAATAGTTCGGCATCTCTGTACGATCTAGCTCGACGCTGATTAAGACTCGAATCTCCTCACGGTCAATCGTTATCTTCGCCCCGAGTACAAAGATTTGCTTTGATTCTGCTCGGTGGCTGCGCCACGTGGCGGGCTTGGAAAATTATTTTTCAGTCGGATTCTGAACAATAATGAGATTAGTGGACAATGAATTGTGTTTATTTTAAATGGTTCATTCGAAGGGGAAAATCGATCATTTTGAGGCAACGTGGCGACAGTTTAGGCAAATTCATTTTTTTTGGAGACGTAGCTGAAAAATTGAAACTGAAGAAAAATGTATTTTCACTTCTGATTGTTGTTAAATTTATTTTATGTTTTTTTTTTTACTTTCTTGTTAATTTGAATATATTTATATTCGTCATAAATGTATGAAAATCCGTAGTCTAATTATTACTCACTATTCATTATCAATCTTTCAGAATTTTTAATGTTTCATTTATTAAGAGTCTTAATTTCTGTGAAATAATTTTCCTCCAAACTTTTATTGTGAAATATCCTGGGGAATCATTTTACATTTTTTCCATAAATAGTATTAATTTCATTGTTCTTCTTATACACTGTATAAAAGATATAGGTATATTTTTATAAAAACACTTACAAATTGAGGGAATAATTAAACTATGTAAAAGGTACATTAAAAATAATTGGAAATTATGGGAACAAGAGTTTTTGATATACTTTTTGTGCATGTAGTGTATTTAGAATAGTTTCTTCAAGAATTTGAAAGTGTTTTTGATGTATCTCTTAGATATTGTATAAGAAAAATAATGAAATTAGTGGATTTTTCTGGAAAAATGCAAAGTAGTTCTTCAGGAAATTTCTAGGATCAAACATTGGGGTAAAATAAAATTATTTTACTAAAACTAAACACATTCATTAATTTTATGTTAAAAATTCCAGAGAACGAGCTGATCCAAGGGGATTGAATATACCCCATTCTCAATAATACAATTTATACATTCAAAATTGTTAAGAATTTCTAATCCCTATAAAATAATTTTATTCACAATTCTGTTCATGAAATTTCCCAAGAAATTATTTAATATTCTCTCGAAAATTCCATTCATTTCATTGTGTTCCTTAAAATAACATATCAAAATTCGATACACAAAAAAGAAACACTGTTAGAGTGAATCAGAATTTTCAAAGTTTCCAGGCTTTGTAAAATTAATATTAACTCTGCACCCTGTGAAAGGTGTTACGAATTCCATAATCCTCCCCATTCTCCATAAAACATTCACCATGAAAACCCTTGCAATAACTCACCTCCTTAAATTCCTATATTTTCAACTCTCTCCAAATTTTCTCCTTACACGATACAATAATTCTGTACCCAATTTCAATTATTTAACAAGTTTGCCTCAGAAATCTCTCCCCCAAAAAATTCCTCAGACTTCAAAAACCTTACTTCCAAGACCCACCTTCTTTCTCAAATCCTCATCAACCTCTCCACCCAAAAGATTGCAATCTCCCGCGTCCGAAACAAAACAACAAAGCGAAGGGCCGATGCTTCTCTCTAGAAGTCTCTCGGACAGAGTAACGTCACTCTCTCGCAAAAGTGGCGGCGCGAGGTGTCGTCGATAGGCAGGATCGAGGTTACCAAGATGACCCAGCAAACGTCCACGCTCTCGCCCCCGGGGGAACGACGACGCGCACCGGCGCGGCGGTCGGAAAGGCGCACAGTAGTCGGCCCCCGTGGCACGTCGTGACGGTTCTCGCGGAGTCTCAGACTGCTATCTTCTGACATTGAGGCGGCGGTATCTGTGCCACCAAGTCTCAGCGTACAACCTGCTGCGACCGAGATACGCCTCTCTCGACCGGCACAACTTTGCGCCGTTTTGACGTGCGCCAGATAACCAACGTCTCGCTCTTTCCACCTCCCCCGTCCTCCTCCGCTTCTTGCCTCGCGTCTCTGACGTGGCCGAAACTGCACCGCCGTCGCCGTGTATCTGCGTCGAGGAATCGGCGCTACGAACTCCGCCACCGGGTTCCTGGTTCCTCGCCGCGGATGACCTTCTTTCGACGCTTCTATTCGTGGCAAGTTTAAGCAGGAAAGTGGACTTGCGTCTAGGCAGATTTCTCTTTGGAACGAAAAGGCGAGAACTCTTTGCGATTCTCGCGGGAAACCTGCATGGATTCCACCTTCAAGTCGTCGGAATAATCGGAGTCCCCAGCTTCGCCATGAAAAGCTCACTAGAAAACAAATTAGAATTAAAGCTTCTCGTTATGTTAGCAAAAACTCTTCACAATTTTTCCTGGAAAGTTACACGAGTTTTTTCTCTTCCATCAGCGCAATAATCGAGGTCCTTTTTGTCACGGGTTTCTCACCGAGAAGGACCTCCTTTCGGCGCTTCTATTCGTGCAGAGTTTAAATAGGAAGCTGGACGTCCCACAGTGGCGCGTTTCGGGGAAAAGTGTGAAAAAATTCAATTTTCGACTTGACAGATAATGGAAATGTAAATGCAGGAAAATCTTCCCATATATATCTATTTTAATGACCGATGCTTCTTTTATTTTTAGAAACACTACAGACTGCTTTATACATGGTTAAAGCTTAACCATCTTTTCGACCCACTTCAGCAAGCATTTTATTTCCTTTGTTGTTGTCGCATGAAGGAGTGAAATATATCTAAGTTTTACACAGGAATGTAGTGTATTTCAAGACGAAAAGAATAAGATTTATCTGAACCTTTTTTGTTAATTTTAACATTTTCTACAACTGTTTTAAGTAAGCACATGACATTTGTGAAAATTTTATGTTTAATATTCACTATCAAAAATGTTCCAAAGTGTTCTGCTTTGGCAATTATGTTTTCTGAAAGGTATGAATGTGTACTATCGAATAAAAAAAAAAAATTAGCTGCTAGTAAGTGCTACTTTTTGTGTTCGGTCCCGAAAATCATTGCAATGAAGTGGTAACCGCGCAGCAAACCGTTGCCATTAAATGCACGACCATTTCAAAATGCTGTGTGAAGGAAAGGGATAATTAATAATTAATTACTTGGAAACTATAATTTATTACAACAGCGCAAAAAAATAATACAGGAGAGATTTTGGGCGGAAATGGGACTGAAAGTCGATCGTGTAAGACAATCCTACGGAAATACCAATGACGGTAATACTGCCAGGCGTATATTCGATAATCCTCAATTAGCAACAAGTATAACCGGGGTTAACGAAGAACTTATTACTCGGTTCTCAATAATACTAAAGGTTATTAATAGTTATTATCCTATTAATAAGACAGTATTCCAAAACTATTGCCGAAAAACTGCTGAACTATATGTAAAGCATTACAGTTGGTTTTACATGCCAGTAAGTGTGCATAAACTTTTAATGCATGGTGCACAAATTGTGGAGCATTTTACCCTTCCGATCGGCGAATTTTCTGAAGAGGCATTAGAATGCCGTAACAAAAATATCAGAAATTATCGAGACAACCACACACAGAAGAAATCTTTAACCCATTCAAATAGGGATCTTTTTTTACCGTCTACTTACATTGTCTGATCCCTTCTTAGTAGCGAAATATGGATATCCAAAAAAACAAGTGAAAGAAATTCCAGAACAAGTGAAAGAATTATTATCTATAACAAAAGATACGGATATGAATACGGACACGGATACAGATATGGATATGGAGACGCACGCGGATACAGATACGGATATAGATGCGGAAGATTACGCATTGTTTATGTAATTATTGTAAGTCTGTTATTATCATTATAATTTTTTTAGTTCTTAGATTCAGTGCATTTCGAATTCTATGCCTAAAATTCAAAGAAAATATTACCATGTACCATGCGTAATGTTTTATATGCTGGCTTCTTAAAAATTCACAATATATTGTTCCATATTACTTTTGCTTTTCAGTTTACAAGAAAAATAACAATATATTTTGCATCTCCAGGTCGAAATACGTAATAATGAGGCATAAAATAATTTTTTCACACTTTTTCCCGAAACGCGCCACTGTGCATCCGTTTAGTGTTCCTCGTCGAACCGGAAGCTTCGCGTTCAGTTAGTAAAACTTCTTCACGATTTTCTCCTGGAAAGTTACACGAGTTTTTTCTCTTCAATCAGCGCAATAATCGAGGTCCTTTTTGTCACGGGTTTCTCACCGAGAAGGACCTCCTTTCGGCGCTTCTATTCGTGCAGAGTTTAAATAGGAAGCTGGACGTCCGTTTAGCGTTCCTCGTCGAACCGAAAGCCTCGCGTTAAGTTAGTAAAACTTCTTCACGATTTTCTCCTGGTAAGTTGCACAAGTTGTCCTCTGCACTCAGCGCAACAATCGAGGTCCCCGGTGCTCCGGAAAACCGAGTGGAAAGCTTCCGGTATCGCAGGCAAAACATCCGGAAGCGTCGATCGCTATCGGTCGGAGGGAATCGACAACGGCGAGTCGATTTTCGCGATCCGCTCGGATCCGCGGGAAAGAAGCCTCGCCTGCGGTGGGAGGGGGTTGACAGGAGGGGTGGGAATGACGAGAGGAACGGACGCGAGTACGGTGACTTTATCTGACGCACTGACGCATCGTGACGAGCCATCCGCCGGTGCTCGATAGCGCGGATCGGAGCGGGACGAGCTTCGCCTCGAGCAACGAGGACAGATCGTCACGGGAGGCCGGAGAGAAAGGGGGGTGAACGTGCACGGGGGTCGAGGAGAGCGGGAGGGGGACCTCTCGCGGTGGGGAGAGATCGTTATCGAAGCTTTCCTGTGTCCTGCCACGTTCTCAGAAGAGCATTCGAGCTGTATGAGGAAACGCCGTCCATGAATAATTCATCGCCGTCGTCAAACGACTGCCAGCGCATCGCTTTTATACCTGCGCGCGGCCGAGGGATCTTTGGATCGGCTCCGGCCCCCACGCGATCCTCGCAGAAAATCGCGAATTGCCGCGCCTCAGTCGCGCGCGAAAACGCGACAGATACGACGCGGCGGACGCGCGAAGGCGAAGAGAGCCGCCCGGGTTTCAGGGTGAATTGTCACGCGAACGGGACGTAATTGGTGGCGTCCGGCGATCGGAGGCGCGATGGCCGATGGAGACAAGTCGATGGAACGTGTAATCTTACGCGATAGAGGCTTGTTCGGAGTTTTCTTTGGCGCGAGAGCGAGAAAGGCTTAATTGATACCTTTGCGCGCCGCTCTTTGTATGCAAAAAGTGCCTGGATCTTTGGGATCCTGGGCTGGGACGCGATTTAATGGATGAGTCGGATTTGGTGGAGACGGCGGAATGGGATGAGTCAGTTGTTTTGGTATTTGGTATAATTGTGGGGCTTATCGGGTGAATCAGCTGACGATTGGTCGTCGTCGCTGGGAATTAAGTGACTGCGATTGGTATTCGGAAAGTCGTGATGTTGGAAATTTATTTTTCAATGGAATATTTGGTTAAGGATGTAAATTAGTGAGTTTAGGTAATAAGACAGTAGAAATTTTTACGAATCTGCAGCCAAGAAAAAAAGAGATTTCTTTGATAGAGACAGAAATGAATATGGAAATTTTGTTCAGGGTAATTATTATGAATTATGCGGAAACTTATGCAAATTCACATTTTTGGAGACATAAAAAGAGTTTGACTAATTTCTGGAGACCGTAGATTATAGTGTAATATAATAATTAATTATTTTCTGCTTTTATTATTTTCGATTACAGTTGTTTCATGCAATAGTGATGAGCTTATAGTAGAATTTCGAGTAAAATTGGGACTTCGATTTAATGATGTTCTACTGAAAACAGGAAAATTCTGTATCAAGGAAATTCTTTAGTTTTGTCTTCGATATTAAACTTGTTAATAGAGGTTCTACTTTATTGTATATTGTAGTAGTTCAGAAGTTCATAATTGATAATATAAAACCCTAATTTATAACGTTAAATAAGTGGCTCCTTGGTTCTAAGTAGATTCCATAATAGAAAGGTGTTAATTAGCTAAATGAACCTCTGGAAATAAGTGGAACTTTTTTTTTAAACAATCTACATTCTGGTGAACTCTACTTAGAATTACCATTAGGTGTCAAAAAATTCTTGAGTCTGATTCCAGCTATTTTTAGACTTAGACCAGATTCTTCACTGTTAGCCTAGATTCTTTATAGCTTCTAGGGACTCTGATCTCCCATAGGGATTTATGCTCCATAAATCAAGGTTGCCAGATGCTCATTTTTAGTGCTGTTGAATTATTAATTGCTTTGACTGACGTTTAGTGACTGTGGATCACGGTAATTTAAAAGCTTATAGCTGATAAATGTTCCAGGAACATTCTAAAAAGAAGTTTATGATAAAATGAACTTCTGGAATTAGGCTATTTAATTTAAATCTATTTCTACTTGTAGAAGTAAGAAAAAATATCCGAGGCTGTTAAATATCATCGCTTCGTTAAACAAATCACTTTCTACAAAAGCAACACAACAGAATCTATTATCTCCTCAAAATCGACTATCTTCAATTGACAAATCCATTGAAGAAAAATTCCTCGCAAACTTCCTTAGAACTTGAACTTGCCTACCAAGCCAAATGACTCATCGTTTATTTACCATTTCTACTTTCCTGGCCAGACGGCATCGCTGTTATCTCCACTATTTGACCAGATATCCAGATACCGCTGAAGTCATCCAAACCCCACAATCTACAGCCCTAATGCAAATTACTCTCACGGCGCGAAAAGAATGAAATACCGAAGGACCCGATAAACGGAGAATCCTAGTCAGGACATTCGAGCCAGACTCAACTTCTCGAAGTTCGAAGTCTTCGACGAACTTGCTCAATCTCACCTAAACGCGAAACAAGAACCCGGCGTCCTCCCCCGACTCCTCATTTACGTCGGCGTCGGTAGTGGAGGGCCCCGCGCAATAATTCTATCTATCTATTTATCTTCTTCAGCCTTCAAAAGAAGAGAACAATGACGCGGCTCGCGAGACGTTCGGCAATTTGTTGCGGAGGGCGGCGGGTGGGAGGACTATGTGGAGAGGGAGAGACAGAGAGAAAGCCCATGAACGTTGAAAGGGACGGAGAGCGTGGGCGGGGGCGGAGAGCGACGGAGGAGGGAGAGTTGTACGCAGCCGAGGTAGCCTCTATCCACGACTGGGATCTAATCTCCCTCGGGAATCTGGCATCCTATACCGGTATCGTTCAGGGAATCTCCACCGCCTCCCTCCCCGCGCCCGCTTCTCGTCCACCCCCCTCGGTATCTGAGCGCTGACTATGTCCTAGTTTATACACACTTCGATATCCTTGTGATAACGCTCCGAGCCAACCCCCTCCACTCCTTCGACCCTCCTCCTCCTCCTCCTCCTCTCTGTCTGGCAGTGCGCTGGTGCTAACGTCGGGGGCTCACAGACGCTCGCAATTTCTCGAATGGGTCCTCTTCTCCCTCCGGATCGGATGCCACCCCCGCCACCCAAACCCCTT
Source organism: Perdita meconis (assembly GCA_030770465.2). Lineage (NCBI taxonomy): Eukaryota > Metazoa > Arthropoda > Insecta > Hymenoptera > Andrenidae > Perdita > Perdita meconis. The sequence goes on from JASKOS020000001.1 coordinate 5,511,184, forward strand.
AGCGATACTGTTGACAGATAAAAATGTTTGGAGCGGCCGGTTATCGATCCTCCGACCAGATCCCACGAACCGATACCCCGGGATATAATCGAAGATGTCCCGATACACCGTGAATTCGCTGTTCGATGGGAGATCGCCGCGTTGAGTGGACCGGAGGCTGCGCTAGCGAAAACGGGAAATGGGAAATCCTCGATCCCGTTGATCGATCGAGGAGTCTTGAGGAGAGGGAAATCTCGGGAAGGTTTCTTGGATCAGAGATGGGAAGGATTCTGTTGATGCGGGAGGGATAAGGGAGATGGAATTAATTTTGGGGACGCGGGATTAATTATTTTTTGGGCGATGTAGGCGCTGATTGGGTGGACTTCTTTTTCAGTAGCGGAGATGTGTGTGTTTGGAATTTTTTGGGTGAATAAACGTCTTGTAGACATTTTTCTGGAACAAGGATGGTTGTATCGTGGAGTTTTTTTTGCAATTATGAGAATTTTAGCCCTTCGCAAACCACGGTAAAAAGAATTTAAACATGTTGGAAGTCTTTGTTTTACTTCGATCACTATAAAATATATAAAACATTATTTTTATGTGCATTTTTGTTGAAGTTATGTATTTGTGGTTGTATAATGTTTAAGGTGAAATTAATTATGCAAGGTACAAGATGTAATTTTTATTTGTTTGGTTTGCGGAATAGGCAAAAATCTATAAGGTTTTGACAAATTCCAAAATATAGAAAATATTAAAAATATATTGAAAGTAGAGTGTTTATAAAATAAGAGACACTATTATTCAAGATATAATTATTTATTTATGTCTGTAAAATTCGATTTTGTATCAAAATTCGCAGTGGTTAAATGTTGATGCAAATCTGATATTAAACTGTGCAGTGAAGGAGATACAATTTTCCTGGTGAGATGTACTATGATATATTGTGTGCTGTGGATAATTGAATAAAAAGTTAAACAGTATTTCAAGAATCCCATAGAAAAATAAATTGTAATGTTTAAATGATTTCAATTTTGAGAATGTCATGAAAAATACGTGAAGTTTATAGTTTACTCAAATTTATCTAATAACATTTAAACTACAAATAATTCTTCAAATAAGTATCAAAATATGAACCTGTATTACTTTGAAATTCATTGCTTTAAGCATGTGAAGACGGTTCAGAAAACCACAAAAAGGATTAAAGTGGTATTTTATTTTTCATTCAGGTTTAATTTAAGACCCTGTTAGACTCTGTATCAATAGTCAAGAGTTGATGAGGAATTTCTCAGTATTTTAAGTCTTAGAATTTACTCCAAAAACTCCTTATTTCCACCCTCAAAAATGAGAAAAAAGCTTCCCCAATTCTGTACTTATTGATGGATAAGTAGAATATGACCCATTATATACAGACACGACACAGTAGAATTTTCTCTCATCAACTAACAGTCACATTTTTCACTTCTTCTATTCATCAAAGTTATACTTCACAAAACACTTCAAAAAATTCTCGAAACCCGTTCACATATTTTATTTTTTTTTTTTTAAATACCTATTTCGATTTTCAGAGAAAAATAAGTAAAGTGATATCAATCTTTATACATAATTGTTTTCCCTTTTCAATACCCATTTTAATTTTCAGTATAAAATGACAAAGCCAAATAAATATTTATGATTTCTAATTCTAATTTAATTCTAGTTAAAGTATTATTAATATCTACACTTTTACATTACTTATCTATTGAATTAGTTTATCTCTTCATTTAGTTTATTGTTAGCTAATTCCTTGTATATTTCTGTAGACATTCTCAAGACGTCAATTTCAGTCCTTTAAAATTTCTTATATTCAGAATCACTGAGAAAATTTTGTTTATAATATTTAAATTTCCATGTTTTCCGTCGTCAAAAAAAATATTCAAATACGTACCAAACAAATTTTCTTCCTCTTCTTGAAACAATTCAGGTCTGATAGGGTTAAAATCTCGTTTTTCACATTCACCACAACCCGTCAACAACAAAACTCGCCCCAAATAAAATTTTCTTTCTTTAGCCATTCACACTTCGACTTTCAAGTCAAACAGGAAGTGTCTCCGCCGTCAGAAAAATTCCAAATCTCTCCGGCCCACAAATTCTAAAGCCCCTCGGCTGTCATTACCGTCATTCTGGACACCGTGACGCTTGATCCACCCATCGATCGTTATGGACGCGAGTATCGTAACGTCAATAACAATTTACATACAACGCGCGAACGAGGTGTAATTCAACGACCACCAGGGTTAGGGGAGGAGTGGAAAAGGAAAATGCAATGCAAATAAAGGCAACGGAACACACTGAACAAACAAGTCCCGCTTGAAATATCGCGTTCGCTCCGTCGACTTGAATATTCACGGAGTTGCCGCGGCGATAAGGAAAACCGTTCTCGATCTCTGCGCGCTGATAACGCCGGAACTATCGATGATCTCCGGCTCGATACCTACCGATCCAAACATATTTTCCTAGCGGCGCGGGGACGCGCGCGCGTGCGTTCCACCGGGCTGATTAAAGCCTGTTTATCTTTATTGTAATCGGGGGGGAGCCGGTCGTAAAGCCCGTTTTCAGCTGACTGGATGCGTCCCCGGAAATGGTGACTCGAACTGTTTGATTCGATCGATCAAGATCCGGGTTCAAGTGGAAGGGGGAAGCATTAAAAGCCCCACTTTTCAGAGAGGATTACGTGGCGAACAAATTCCTCCTTTCTGGGTGAAAATCTTTGGCCACGCGGATTTTTATGCATTTATGGCAAATCCAAGTATCCAAAAATCTATAAAATTAATGAAAAATGCCAAAATATAAAACGTATGAAAAATATAACACGAGTTGCAACACTTGGAAAATAAGACCTTGTTGTTCAAGTCTTGATTCTTGTTTGTGAATATTTGATTTTGCATAGCAATTCGCAGTTTAGTAATGAAAGCAAAGAAATTAATTAGAGTATTTATTATCTATTATTTAGTTGTAATAGTGAGTTCCACCCGTGAAGAAAAAAATTAGAGAGCCGCTGGAATTTAAGGATGAATGTCAGTAATAATCTTAATCAGAAATTAATCAATTTCCAAGATATTAATAAGGCTTTTTTCTGAAAAGCCTTATTAGAAATGGTAGAAATTAGAAATGGTAATTGACAAAAAAAAAAAGTTTTCGTCTCATTTAAAAAAAATCAATCGAATCAATTATCTGGAATTTTTGTGACAATTTTGTTCAGTGTTTAATTCTTCTGTATAACAAGATTTAAAAACTTTGGTTCATTATTTCACTCTTAATTTTGTAGTTATATTTTTCAGTACTGCATTTCAGTATTGCATGGATTTCTATATCCAATATCTGAGGCTGTAAGTCAGAATGATGAAATTTACATTTTCAAAAAAAATTTGTGTTTATACCTCAACTCAGATCTAGAATGCAAATTTTATATTATTACTAGAGAGAAAGTGTATTAAATAAATGTTTCCGTCCAAACAAGAGGATTTAATTTTTTACTGTTTGATACAGATATTTATTTGGAACAAAAATTCTTCTATGACTGTATCCACAAAATAGAGATTTTGCAAGTTTATGCAAATTCATATTTTCGAAGGCATAGGAAGAGTTTGATTGATTTCTGAAAGCAGTAGATTATATTAAGTACAGTAAAACTTTGATTAACCAGCTCTTAATTATTTTCTATTTTTATTACCTTAGATTCTAATTATTCGGTGTAGTAGTAATAATCTTACAGTAGAATTAAAAAAAAAATAAATAAAACTTGAACTTTATTTCAATGATGATAAAAACAACATCATGGAAATGCTTCAGTTGTATTTTATTATTGAAGGAATCCGAGATCATGGTAGAATACTTAACTTACAATTAGTTAAGTTTTATTTTCTCTTTTAGGTGTTACGTACAACTTTATTGGCCTCCCAAAAAAAAGACGTTTCAAAAGTATCAATACTCTCATTTTGCCAGCATAGCACACAGTATTGGTGATCAGAATTCTAAACACGAACACCTAAAAAATGAGAACGTGGTATCAAAATAAAGTTTTACTGAAAACTTCTCGATGGCTTTCTCCTCCCAAGATAATTAACCCCCCATGAAAAAAATCGAACTTGTCGCGAAGGACCCTGCAGCAACCCCCGTCGAAATGGAGGAGGACGAAGGGGTGGGTTCGTCTCAAAACAGAGGCCTCGAAAGGAAATAGAATGGCGAGGACGAGGGACCCAGGGGGAGGCGGTGGGCCGGGGAACGGAAGGGGGTAAAAAGATCGCGGAACATTTCGCAGAAACGAGAGCGGGCGTAATGGGGGGAGGGGGGAGAAGGGAGAGAGAGAGAGAGAGGAGAGAGGAATATATACGAGTGGTGTCGAGGCTGGAAAGCCTTGAGAGTTGCGGCGCCACTGGATGGAGATAAGGGAGCGTTATCGGCTGCGCGGTGGCTCTTATCAGCGATCGCGCTCTCCGTTTGCCTCTCCCGCCCCCTTGCCCCCTTCCCACTCTGTTTCTCTATCTATCTCGCTCTCGCGCCCCCGCCACCCCGCGTGCAGCCTCGGTTCGCGGCTCAGCGATGCTATCACCTAACTAGCTCCAGCTACTGATTCTATCTCGCGTACCCACCCAGCAGGGCCGCCAACCGAGACCAGGGACGTCGCACGAAAATCTCGCGCCCGTCGCAACGTCTTTATCGTCGGCCTGCGCTACGACGCCGGTTGGAGAACCGACGGCGATCCTCGCCGGCCTCGGGGATCCATCGATCTCTCTCCCCCCTCCCCCCTCCCCCCAGGCCGCATACGGGGATTCTAGACTCGCGCGGCGCTCTTGAGGATTTCGGTTTCATCAATCTGGGTCGCTTGATTTTCGATTTTTCGGCGGTGGGCGGGTGGGACTGGCGAGTGATTGGAAGAACTCGTGTTTGGATCTCGTGGATTTTGGAGCATTGTGCGTTGGAGTTGTTGGATTTGATTGTGTTGATTCTACGGGACATTGATAGGGAACTTTGATCTTTTATGAAGCTGTGAGATGATTGTACACAGGGTATATCAAAAGTATGTGTCTTTTTATACTACTACAGCGGAAATCTATGCCACCAATTTGGTGGAAAATGGTGTAGTTGCTGAAAAATTGACCTTGATCTTGAAATTCAAGGTCAAAGGGTTAGATTTTTTTTCGTTTCGTATTCTATTTGTCACAAGGGTCAATTTTGCGGATGGAACCATGGGTTGCAACTCAACTATTAATTTGAAAAATGGTGTTCAAGTTGTTGAAGTGTTAACCTCTGAGGAATCAACGAAATAGTATGATTTGAAAAAAGAAATGTTGAAAAGTTTGATTTTAAATGTCTAAAGTTTATTTCATATAAGTGTATTTTATATAAGTAATTATTATCAAACTCAAATTCAATTTTGTGGATGGATTCTTACATCCCTTTTCACGCTACGGAGGGTGTAGAATCACCCCATGGTGGCCGTGATCATGCATATAATTTTTATAGACCTCGTACGGTGAATGCAAATAGGAACTGAAGGTATTGATATTAAATGAAGACTCACAGTTAATTATACTGAATTCTTATGAATTCTTTTTTGGAAGCTTGAAACAATCATAAGACTCGTAATTCTGGACTGTGACTGTTATAATTTCATCATTAATTGTATAATTGCTTTTAAGGAATATCTCGAAATTTTTTTAACAGCTTGATATACATATACAATAGATAGTATTTATCATTTTTCTATTGCTAACTATTGTTTTTAGAAAAGCAAGATTCAGAAAAGTATTGAGGGTACAGTAACTTTTCTAAGGAATTATCAGTAGTTAATGTTGGATCTGAGGAGATCTTTGAGATAAATCATACTAGTTTTATCTACCAGCTTTATACAAAAAATATTAAAATGCTATTATACTTACCAGTATGTATGGGTACTGTCACATATCTAAACTCCAAACTAATGTCGACACCATCATTACTAAATAGACTGTAAATTTTTATACAAAATCAAAATTTTAGAAGCAAACATAAAGAATTTAATTTTTAATAACAGTCTGCTGTAACTTGAATTATGTTCTTGATATTTTACATATTTTGGCGCTTATCAAGAGTCTGAAATATTTCTGTACGTTTAAAATTCTCATAAATACATAAAAATCCGCAGCCTAATCATCACAATCATCATCAAGTTTGAAAAATCACCATTTCAAAGATCCTATAAACTCCCAAAAAATTCTAATCCTCCTCAATAAAAATTTCCAAAAAACACCTAAAGAATCTCTTCGCAATCTCCTCAACTCTCACTTAACCACCTCATCCAGTTTTCCCCTTCCTACTTGTCACAATCCCTCAAAAGACGGTTCATCCCCAAATCACTCTCAATCTTTCTCTCACGATGTTTCTCTCATACTTCTTCTCTCAAAATCCTTTCCCCATCTCCAACCACAATCACTCTCCTCTATTCCAACCGCGGCACAACTAAATTCGGCATAATATTCGAACAAGCTCGTAAAAGAAGAAAGCATCAGAGCACCTGGCGCGGACGTCTTCATCCACCAACAGGATTGAGGGCACGGCGATTGGAGGGGGCAAGTCTGGATTCTGGATGTTACGAGGAACCCCGATAGCGCGGAGCAAGCTTTTACAGTTGCGTGGCATGCGGCGCGGTTGCGACAGACGCGCAGGATGCCTCGGTTACTCGGTCGAGTCGCTGGACGTCCCTTCGTCCCTTCGTCCCTTGGCTACCCTCGTTTCACTTCGCCACGGACGTTCGACGCGCTCCTTTTCGCGGTTTCGTCGCGCTTGGTGCCGCGCATTAATCCACGACGCGATATCGCCGAGTTGATCTCCGGTGCCGGGGAATTCTGGGAATGTTTTCTGATAGCAAAATGAAGCCTTTATGGTTGATGGCGGATGGGGAGTTGATCGGGATTCGCGGGAAAGAAGGGTTCCTGGAAGTTGGGAGGATGAAGACACGACGAGCTTGTTACAACTCTCTTCTCTTTCATTCGTTTTGTTCGCTTGACTGTGATTGTCATTTAGTGTTTAGTGTTTATTGGTGCTTAAATGATACGTGTTTAAGGGCTTTAACTGTGTGTAAAAGGATGGACCCTCCTTTTTTTTTGGAGGATGTTTGCTGTGGAAATTTGGGAGCAAGGAATTTTTTTCTGTGTGGATCTTTCGTCGAGTTCAGCACGCAGAGTTGGCATAGCGATTCTCGGATGAAGCTATTAGGCGGAGAAAAGGCGAGTGGCAGCACGATCTAATTTAAATGGAGCCTCCACGTTCCCCTGCAATATACATAAGCGTTGAGGAGGAAGAAGGAGAGAAGTCTGTTCGCCTGGGCGCCGTGGAAATTAACATATCTGGCTGATAATCCTTGACGGTTCAGTGGCTGCCTTGCATATGCACCTATGCCTCACTGTGTGGGGGAACTGACACTTGCCAGACTATTATCTCCTTCTACTGCTGCTTTCAAGCATCATTAAGGGGGTGGTTTTTGAGTAATGATGTCGCTTTATACTACGTAAACCCTCATCGATCTTGAATTTTTAATATCATTCCACTTTATTTTGAAACACTAATAATTAGACTGCGGATTTTTATACAAAATAAAATTTTTACAAGCATAAATAAAAAATTGGAACTTGAATAATAATATTTTTAACCTTCTAAATATTTTAACTTAAATTATATTTTCGATATTTTGTATACTTTGGCATATCTTTACAGTCTCATCGATTTTTTACATATTCAGTATTGTCATAAATGCATAAAATCCGCAGTCTACTAATAATAGTATTTTTCTTGTTCTGGGATCAAGAGAAATTAATTATAAAGTAATTTAACCCTCCGTGATCCTCGTTATTTGTACTGCTTCAGTTAGCTCATTGAATTTTTCATATGCAGATCCATTTCTTCTTTATCTCGCAAACTTCTAAACAATTGGAAAAAATTCAGGTATACTTCTCAAGATTTCTACTACATGGTCCAATAAATTTAAAACTTTTTCTAGGGAGTGGAGCCAGATCTTTCCTCCTTTTCAGAGATATTTTTGTGATTTTCGAAATATTAGCGTTTGAAGTTTTTAATATCAGTACTGTCTTACGTACTTGAAGTTTCTTATATTCCTATTTTTAAAATTTTTTCTCCGATAAAAGTATGAAATTTCCTTTTTGGATCTCAGTGAAGACATAAACCTAAACTTTTTGAAAATTGTGATACACGTCGTTTTGCCTTACATCCACAGATTTAAGCATGGAATTTTTCTTGTGGCGCAAAAAATACAGGAAAGTCACAGAGAACTAAAATTAAAGAAAAACAAGGATTATAAAAAGGATAGTTTTCGAGTTCAGAATTTCCCAAACCCGGATCCCATCCCTTCCTTTCCTTTAATTCAGAACGAAACGGAACCGAGTAGAAAACAAACCCTCAAAAACAAGAAACTAAAATTCCAGTAGAATTACCTTTTTCTTGCAAAACTGATCTCATGGACCACCCCGCGGAATGGAATTATATTTACCTAGAGACCCAGATAAAACCGACCCCCATCCCTTACCATTTGTTCAAGAAAAACGGGACTTTCAGAGCACCTAAAAAAAGAAGTAACCAGCATTGCAAGAATCCCGAAATGCACATAAGCAGAATAAAAGTAGAATCTTGGCGAAGAGGAAGGGAGGGATAAAAATGGCAGAAGCCGAAAAAAGGAAAGGGGCGGGTAAAAGTGTGGGTAGACACAGGAAAATAGTCAAGATAAATAGAAAAAGAGTGAAAATCGAAACGGTGCGGTGGGAGAACGCGAGTACCGCGAAAGATTGGACGGAGGGAAGCGCGATGGAATAAGGGATCGCAGGATCGAGATATCCCTCCGGCTGTGCAACGACGGCAATCGATATCCAGACATCTATATCGAGTCGCGCATCGATTCGTCAGAAGAAGAGACAGCCCGTTACGGTTTGTTTCTATCGCTCGTACGCTCCTGTCGATACATATCCTGAACGTCGGCCCCTCTAAGAACGTTCAACGCTGAAATTTCCATATGCTTTTACGTCGAATCGATACACCGTCTATTTCCATGATCCGTCCATCGCCTCTGCCGGGGAGGATTGAATTGTAGATAATTTCGTATTTGAAATTGTAACATCGCGCGCGCGATCATCGCCGCGAGTCGCGCCTAACTTCTCCTGCCATCGAAAGCTGCGAAAAAGCTCCTAACACACCGAGTGACAGTTTTATATTTAGGGGAAAGTTGCTGATTGAACCCACTCTCGTATTTTAATCGTGAAGTCTGAAATACATTTGCAGTTCTTTTGTTGGCTATGCTAATTTATGGAGTGAAGGTGGAATGTGTGACAATGAAATACTTATGCATTTGTTTGTTGAAAAATTGCAAATATATTTTTTGGATCGAAGTACACAAATGGTTCAATGTAGGAAACTTTTCCCTAATACTTACAGGAAGGTTTCCAGAATTTTTTTAAACATAGAGAAAGACACATAAAACGACTTAACAAAATTAGAGGAAGAATGTTTACTACGTTTTCGAGAAATAAATTATTGAAAATATGTGAAAGTGAAGGTGGACAATTGAAACTTTTTGGTAGACGCTCATCAGAAATTGACACATTTTGGATAATTTATTTTCTACAAACGGGGAAAACCTGAGCTTAGCAACTTTTTGACGTTGTTTAGTGTATTCTCCCCTAGTTCGTAAAAGAATTTGGTTAAAAAATTTCAGAGATTCTTCGAATTATCTCGCTGTGAAATTTATTAACCCCCCGCAGCAGAAATCATGAAAAGGACGGTGATTATTCAAAAACTATTTTATGATTGTCCCAATTAAATTTTCTTCACACTTTGCATATGTATTTAGAGAATTATGTGCAAGTCGAGAATATTTAGTGTTTATTAGAAAGAAAAACATTTAATTACTCACTCAATTATCTATATTCCTGATTTAGGTTGAAAACGAATCTTTTTCGTATTTTTAAGCTGATTTTCTAAGCTTAACTTAATTAATATTGCAAATATTATGATATCATTATTAGAAGTCTGGAAGAATTAGTTACTATTTCCGTAAAAAAAATTCCGTAAAAAAAATCGCAAAGAAAACCAGAAATAAGACTTCGAAATGACATAGCATTTACGTATATTTTAACTTTTAACTCATTCTGAATATAATTCTCTCATGATTTTTAAGGTTTTCATTTGTTCAGAAAATTAAAAAAAATTAGGATTAACAAGAAATTTAATATGCAGTAGAACCTTGATTACCCCTCAATTATCTTTCATTTTTATCATCCATGATTTCAATTATTTGTTATACTAATAACAGGAATACACTGGAATATTGAGTAAAACTTAAACAATAGTTTAATACTGATTGGACAGATATAAAAAAAAATTCACCATCAAGTAGAAGTTTCAATATTCACTCTGGTATCAACTACTACTGTATTTGTAGCTAATTTTCTGCTCTTCCTAATGAAAGTTCGAGATCTAAATTTCTAGACGATTCCTCGTTTTCGACGAATAATAATGCTTGTCTTGCATTACGTCAAACTAAAACTTCGTTAACAATACTTGTCTTCGAAGATCTTCCATAGTTCAAACCACCCCCAGAGGAAACCCCCGCGTCGCACCCTCCTTAACCCCTTCGCCACCCTCGAAACAAAGGCGTTCGCGGAGATTAACCGAAGGTGTCGAACTGGAAAAAGAAATCCCACCCCCGGTGCTTGCCGCCCGCGGAAGAGAGAGAGAGAGAGAGAGAGAGCGCTCGTTTTTTTCGCCCCCTAGACGACCGGCAGACAATATAAATGTCGAGAGGGTGGAGGGTGCTGGTGCGACGGCGAGGTGAGCGGCTCGCTTCGAGGGTGGATATCTGCTAGCGAGTTAATTCCGCCCCCAGGGTGTCTGTGTGTGCTGGGAGCGGGGCGCGTTAGAGGGACACGGACCCGAAAGGAGGATGGAAAAAGAGGTAAAAACGCAGCGCGGGCGACGAGGGGGGAGGGTGAAAAAGGGACGAGAGGGGCGGGGGGCAGCAGAGACGAGCCGCGCGGGCAAGATAACACATTTTGACGGTATAAAAATGAGTGTTTTTCCCTCCCCCTATCTCCATGGAGATAGCGCACCTCTGGAGAGCGAACGGGAGGAAGGAGAGTAGAGGATTTCTGTCTCTCCTCTGCGCCGGGGCTTGTCAGAATGATGGTGGCCGATTGAATCGGTCAGAGGGACGGGGGTATCGGGGGTGGGACACTTTTTGGAAGCCGGCCAAAGGATGCCTGGCCTCGCTCTTCTTCCGTTCGTGGCTAGGAACCGCGACCGACTTGGGACAATCCTTCGACGGTCGAGAAAATGTGGGAGAGCTGCTGTGAAATTTTGGGACGCGGGGTGAGCCTCACGGTTCTGGAATTCGGGCATTAGAATCTTAAAAAAGGGGTGGAGATAATCTTTGAAATCTTTCAAGTGGGGTTTTTCAATCGGCGAAGAAGTTTAATTCTGAAAAATTAATAAGGAACTCCAGACTCCAGAGGAATTGATTCTCTATTTAGTCGAGTGAAAAAGTTTATTTGTTTCAATATCTAATAAACTCATCGCCACTTTAGTATAAAGTTTGTGTAAATACAAATGACTCCACTAACAACTTCATCGAGCAGAAAAAACTGCGCGCCCCCGAGTCCACGTAAAATAAAAAAAAGAATTCTTCATTCCGACACGTTTCCCGGTTCCGTTTCTGCACGTCGGCTCCCGAAAACAGCTTTATTTCGTGCTCCAATTTCCGGTGGCCGCGGCTCACGGTTGTCCAACCCTCGAAATCCGCGAGAGGCGGTAAAAGAATTCGGAACGAGCGTCGAAAAGCTTAATCGAGAATCCACCGTTTCGTTGGTTCGAGGCGAAGCCAGCAGGCAGACGTTCATTTAATTATTATCGCCCCTAATGAATCTCGTTCTACCCCTTTCCCTCCTCGGGCCGCGTTCATAATGGATTTCTGCGGCAAGTTCGGGGGAAGCCGCCCCCTTCGTCGCGGCTTCTCGTCTTCTTCGGGAAGCGTTCTCCGCGATACGCCGCCCCCGATTCCCCGGCTACGCGGAAAAGGGAATCGTCTGGTGAATGAAGCGACGTGGAAGTTCATTCCCAGGTTTCTCGGATTCGGAACTCTGTTTGTTCGGGAAGACTTCTGTCAATCATCGGGCGGCTCTCGGTTTCGGAATATTGAAAAGATTATCTGCGGCGTTGTTCGGTAGAATGTTTCTTGCAAAGTTGCGCGGTGTAATTAGGAAAGTTGGAGAGCGAAAAGTTGAGGTGGTAAAATAGATGAATGTTGTTTCGTTTTGTTTCGATTTCAGAACGAGTTATGAAGGTTTTGAGAATGTTTTTTTTTTATCTGGAGAAGTGCAGCCTTTTGGGTCTAATTAAATTAGTAATTGTGAACTTTTGTTGAATTGTAAATATTTGTGACAGAGATTATTCAAACACTGTTTTGTGTTGGAAAGTAGAAAATATATATTTTATTCTGTATTTATTTGCAATTGGAGGATTTATTGCATTTATTTTATTCTAGTTTAACACTAAATAGATTTACAGAAAAATTGACGGATATTATTATTTTCTATTAGCAATTTAACTTCCAGAAAACATTGTACAGTGACTCAATTAAATATGTTTAAATCCCCAAAAAATAATATTTATTTTTACACGATAAAAGTCTTGGAAACTGAGCAACAATTAATTATGGAAGCTGCAAACGATTCAGATTAACAGAAAAAATCAATACTGTGAATTTTACTGTTAATTAACATTATTTGGAGTGCATATGAACAAACCTGTGAGTCACTGTGATATTTTAAGGAAATGTAAAACTGAACACTACCTATTTTCTTGAATTATGTATTTTTACAAAAGTCTGTTATATTGATACTTTGTAAAAGAACGCCTATGTATAATAATTGCTTAGAAATCTGATCTTCAATCAAATCATCAACCCTTCGAGTTCTAAACCATCTTCCATCTTTGCTAAAATCTTTTATACACCTTTCCCAATTTCCCAGCCCCCGAGAAAAAATGAAGATTCACGTCAACAATGTTTGCCTCGAGATATTCAAATCCGCAAGAATCCGACTCTTCCAAGATTCCAGCGCACGCGAGGAAAGTCCGCAATCTCCTCGATTATCATCTCCGAAAGTTGGCCAGGGAGATATCTAGGTCCTTCGTTTCTCAAAAATTACAAATTGCTCGTCAAGAAGCAATCTCTAGGTTCCCCCGTGGCGGGCTGCAGCAAGAGGAGGGATGACTTAAGCGAGCATGTTAAGAACCGTGACAGCCGTGGAGGGGGCGGATAAGGGAGGCCGAGAGGGACGATTAAACGGCAGGACGTGGCCCCGGGGGGCTGGGCGAACTTTTTAAATACTTTCGAACTTCCTAAGGATGACAAATTGGACGAAACTCCCGTGGAGCTGAAGGTATCGCGGACCTCCTCCTCCAACCGGGCGATTAATTCGAGTCTCTCATCTTGTCTCCGTTAACCAACCCCCCTGGCGCCCTTGTCCTCTCGCACCCCCGTTTTGTCACGGGGAGGAGAGCGCAATTTGAATCGCGGGGGAACGATAAGCCGTTTAATTTCTTCGTTTGTCAAATTTTTGACCTCCCTTACCAGGTCAAGACAAGTGTCTCTCCCGTTGCCTTGGAAATATGCGACGTTAAGGTACTTTGCGATCTCCTTATGGATGTGTGAGGGTTGGGGGATGATTTAGGGTGGGTTTTCTTTGGATTTGGTGGAGGTTTATTCTTCAATAAGGGTAATGTTAGTTGCTTGGTGGGGTTGTTTCAGCGGTGGAGTAATTGGATTTGTTAGATTGGAGAATTATCTTCGGAGGTATTTTATTTTTATGGTGGGAAATGGGGGTGAGACACAGCCTTGGGGGATGAAGTCATTTTAAAATATGGCTTGAAGACGAATATATTGCAGGTTTGTTTCTTGTGCTACTTCACAAGGTTTTGGTTTATTGTTAAAAGGGTTTAACAATAAACCAAAAAGGGTGATTATTGGAACAAATTTTGTTTTAATTTCACTAAACTTCTTTTATAAAATTTTTTAGTTCATGCAGCAGTTCTATTAAATATTCTAACAAATATAATATTTTCCATAAGTCATCGGCCAGTCAATGACGATATTAAAATTAGTAAATGAATAAATTTAGAGTAGAGAATGACCTAGTTAGTGTCATTTTTTAATTATTTACAATGTAGAGAATATAAAAATTCAAATTAAGTGTTAAAAATCTTGCTGAACAAATTTAGATTATTTAATTATAATTTGTATACTATGAATATATAACTATAATTTTGAAATAGAAATATAATTTTGTTATATATATAATTATACTCAAGATTTTTTTTTCTATGTAGAGATTGTAAATTACCAAATAAATTAAATTAGTTCGATCAGCTTCAGTCACAAGAATTGTCATTATTGTTTAATTCGATCAACTTCCTCTAGAATTTGTGAATTTAATCGACTTAGCCAAGGATAACAATTTGTGTAACTAAAGCTGATCCAACTAGTTCAATTTATTCAGCAACTTAGATCTCTGCATAATACCTGAAAATTCAATTGAATTTAGCTTAAATGCGCAATTCTTCTGCCCCATAAAATGCAAAATATTTAAAGAAATCTCAGTTCTAGAACTTCCTCAGCAATAAACAATTTCCAAGAGATTCGCAGCGCTCACTAGCGATCTCATAGCTGGGAATCCATTCGAATTTAGTCGTCGACGGATCGGCATCGCTCGATCGCCGGGTTCCCCGGCGTTTCGAGGAATCGTGATCCCCTCGATCTCGCGGATCAGACGATCCCAGCGCGTTCGGCTTTCTCCCATTCACCGGTTCCCTCGTCTTCTTCGACGCCACGAAACGCGATACCAAGAGTCACACCGTGTCCGTATCGTCGGCTAACTGTAAATTATAATTCAACTCTACAGAGTTTTTTCCGCGAGCCGATCCGAAGGAAGCGAGGACCGCGCCGTCGACTCCTACGCGAGATCGTTTTATCTCGATCGATCCGCAGTGTACTATTCCACGTGTTCCACGCTCCCTCCTAATCGTGTTCGCCCGTCTTTCTTTCTCGACGCTTCCTCGTTTTCCGTGTTCCACAACCGCCGAGATGAGATCTCTCTTTCACCCGTGTTCTCACTCCCCCGTCTATCGCTGCATATCGCAGATGGATCGATCGCGCCGACGAGTCCGCGATCTAGCAGCCGATCCATGAGGATTTGTTCTCGCCCCGGAGAAATCCTGACGCTTGCGAGCTCGTGTGGGATGTTTCCGGGCGTGTGCCAGCCATCTGGGGAAATGATTTAGGCCTGCCTTCCGGGGAAATTTAATCGTCGGAGGATGGCGAGAATGAAAGCTGAATCGTGGATCCACCTTCGATCGTTGTGATTGATGACGGGGAAGAGATCTTCGTCCCGCGGGAAATATTCAGACTCCGGTCAGTTGATCTTATCGTGTATTTAGGTTGTTGTAGTGAAAGGTTCATCTCTTCCTAGCGTTGCGCTCTTTTGAGTGGAACTTTATTAAATGAAACTTCCTGAAGTTGAACTCTATTGAGTTGAAGTCTTTTGAGCGGAGCTTCTTCAAGTTGAATTCTACTAAATTTGAATCTGTTCAGTTGAACTGTTTTGAATTTAACTTCCTTCAGTTGTACTCTTTTGAATTTTACTCTCTAATGTTGAACTCTGTTGAGTTTTACTCTCTAATTTTGAACTCTCTTGAGTTTGACTTTGGAATGTTGAACTGTGTTGAGTTTTACTCTCTAATGTTGAACTCTCTTGAGTTTGACTCTGAAAAGTTGAACTCTCTTGAGTTTGACTCTCTAATGTTGAATTCTTTTGAGTTTGACTCTGGAATGTTGAACTCTCTTGAGTTTAACTCTCTAATGTTGACTTCTTTTGAGTTTGACTCTGGAATGTTGAACTCTCTTGAGTTTGACTCTCTAATGTTGAATTCTTTTGAGTTTGACTCTGGAATGTTGAACTCTCTTGAGTTTGACTCTCTAATGTTGAATTCTTTTGAGTTTGACTCTGGAATGTTGAACTCTCTTGAGTTTGACTCTCTAATATTGACTTCTTTTGAGTTTGACTCTGGAATGTTGAACTCTCTTGAGTTTGACTCTCTAATGTTGAATTTTTTTTGAGTTTGACTCTGGAATGTTGAAATCTCTTGAGTTTGACTCTCTAATGTTAAACTCTCTTGAGTTTGACTCTCTAATGTGGAAATCTCTTAAGTTTGACTCTCTAAAGTTGAACTCTTTTGAGTTTGACTCTCTCAAGTTGAACCCTCTCAAGTTGAATTTCAAGACTTTCACCTATTGACCTACTAAAATGACTGCTCTACAGAGTCTTAAAAAAAAAAAACTAAAACTCATCGTTTCAGGAAGAATCAGAAAACCTGAAGCTTGAATACTAATAAAACCTTCTGAATCCCAGAATACGTCGACTCACCTAACAATCCAGAAACACCTGTTCCTCGCCAGAAAACAACTTCCACGCGCAACAGGCTCACAGTAGAACAGCCCAACCCTAAACCATCCTCGCTGAGGATCAAAACTCCTTTCGAAACTCCGAAACCCCAAGACCCTAACATCTTAAACTCTCCAAGCTTTAAAATCCCATAACCATCAACCTCGTAAGTCTTCATGTCACACACAGCAAACCGTTCGCAAAAAGTATCCCGTCGCAGACATCGCACGATTCGTGGAAACGCGAGTCGCAGAACAGAAGCGGAGAAACGGTTTCCCCCGTTACTTGGGGAACAAACAACCGGCCATTACCGACCGCCACCGCGGAAAGGAGATTTACGATTTCACCGGGAAGGCTTTCCCTACGGTGCACGCCACCTAACCGTTTTTGGTGGCACGCTGGATGCCCTTAAATGGTCTCACCCCGTCCTATCTCTATCGTGATACGCGGCGACGCACACCCACGCACTGGGCTCTGCGAGCGAGGCGGCTCGCGGATGTTGCACTCCGACGCGGCCTTAATGTCTCACGATTGTATTCAGATCCCCCTCCTTCTCCCCTCTAGGGAGTTTTTTTCCACGCGCTGGGTCTGTTCCAGCATGGTGAGCCCGCTGGAACGTCGCCCGCGTTCCCTCGTTCTCCTTTTTTGCATGTGAAAACCGCGTTTCGAATTCACTGCAAACGAGAATTTTCCGTATCCGATTTAGCATGGAGAAGTGCCATTTATGAAAATTTAACTTAGAAGAGTCCAAGCCGAGGAAGTACAACTCAAAGAGGTTCAAATTATGAGGAGTTCTATTCATGAAGAGAGTTCAACTCAAGAGAGATTCAACTTGAAAAGAGTCCAACTCGAGAGAGATCCAAATCAAGGGAGGTCCAACTCAAAAGGAGTCCAATTCAAAAGAGTCCAACTCACGAGAATCCAATTCAAAAGAGTCCAACTCGGGAGGTATTCAACTCAGAAGAGTCCAACTAGAGAGGAATTAAATTCACGAGACTCCAATTCAAGAAGAGTTCAACTTAAAGAAGTCTAACTCGAAATGGCTTATCAACTCACAAGAATCCAACTCAAGAGAGTTCAAACTCAACGGAGTCCAACTCGGGAGGTATTCAACTCACAAGAGTTCAATTAGAGTGGACTCACGACAGTCCCTCTCAAGAGAGTCCAACTCAAAGGGATCCATCTGAAAACTGTCAAACTCAAGAGACTAATTAAAAAGAGTTGAGACCAAAAGAGTCTAACTCGAGGAACTTCCACTTAAAGGCGTGTCAAAGCGTCCAACTTGAGGAAGTTTAAAGTAAAAATTGAACCCAGAAAAAGTCCAATCCGATAAAATCCAACTTAAAAGAGTCCAATTCAAAGAAATCCAACTTAAAAGCGTCTAATTAAAAAAAGTGTAATTTCTAAAGATAAAATATTAACTTAAAAGCGACGACTTCTAGTAAATCTACGTCTGTAAACTTCAAATTTAAAATGTTCAATTCAAAAGAGTCTAAATCCAAGAACTCCAACCCCAAAGACTCAAACATCAAAAGCTCATCTACGAAAATCCAAACTCCAAAACCTCGACCTCCAAACCTAAAATCTCCATATCTCCCTTCTTTCCAAGACCTTCTTCCCACCTTGAAACCCTCCCCATCACCGCCCGGAACTCTTGTCTCTTTGAAATCCATCTCCACGCAGAAAACAATCCTCGCGGCTCGTCGCTCGACTAGCGGATCGATCAGTCGTCCACATTTTTCTCCTCAGCGTGTTCTCTTCTTCATTATACTATCCACGCGCGGGGGTGGGAACGTCCGGGGGTTGGGTGGACGGGTGTGGAGGTCCATGACTGGTAATCTCTGACCAGAGCTAGCAGAGCTGAAGTAACGGAATGAAAAGGGGAGGTGGAAGCCGAGGGGGTGGGCAAACCGAGTGGATGTATCGGCAATAATCGCCAGGCCTGTGCCTCGAGTGGCACCCGCGGAGAGTAGCGTGTAAGGGATGCTCTGAATAGGCCGTACCGGGGGGATGTAGATACGCCATGCTCGACGACGGCGGAGCGTGCGATTCGACGAACGGGATGCTCCTTTGTCTTTCGTTCGTTTCGAACCCGTCCCTCGCGCGCCAAGGGGGCGGCTCGACGAGCGCCTGATTCAGACAATTATTGTCGATTCGCGGCTGGGAAATCCATCCAGCCGACGCCAGCAGCTTTTTCTCTCGCGCGGCGGTCTGCCCGCCTCGGATCTCTCCCCCTACCCCTTGGCGCTCGCACGCCACCCCCGCGTTCGAACCCCCCGATGTGCTTTCTTTCGCCCGGCGACTGTCACCCTCCGCGGTGACGTTTTTAGAATTATCGCGACTTCGAGGCGAGAGCCAGCCCTTTGAGCGCATTCTCGTCGCGGTCGCTGCCTGGGGGAGATAGAAGGGTGTAAGGGGGTGGACGGGGGCGGGCTCAGGTGGTTGCGATCGTCTGTGTCGAGTCTCGGTGCAGCGAGAAGGGTGGAAGACCCATTTACTAGCAGCTGCCGAATTACTCTTAGACTTGATTATTTTATTTAAAATATGGAATGAACATTGTGAGGATAGTTCAAAAAATATTGAACATGCAAATGAAACTGTGTATTATAATGTATATCTTAAGCTTCTTCACAACGGGAATCTTTTAATTCATCTACTGTGACAATTTCTTCAAACCCTTTTTTCTAAGTTAAGTTTCTTTATAATATTTTACAAAAAGTATACATGGAATATTTTGGAGTATAATTTTCAGCTTCTGAATACTACAAAAGTCATGGAAATAGAATACTACTGACATTTCTAAAGCGTACAAACCTCTATAGTCAAGTTGCTAATTACCCCAAATAGTGATTGATGAAAATAATAACAATAAAAAAGATTATCATAATTCCAAAATAATATATACATATATTATATAGAGGCGAGAAATTATCATTTTTATGAAAATTGGTACAGTGAAAATAAGAAGGGGGTGTGAATATTGAAATACTGTAGTGGGTTTAATTTATCTGAAGGAGCTGTTTCTTCTATTTAAGTATTACAATACTTATATCTAACTTACTATACATTCTGAATTAGTTCTAAACAACTTTATAAACAATCCAATATCTCAATGTATGGTAAGCAAGTCAATAGATGGACGGCTTAGCTGATTGCGATAATCAGTAAACAAAATTCAAACGCTTTGCACCATAAAATGCATAAATTTTAAGAAACAAATTGTCATACATATGTAATAGATGGACGATATTATGAAATATTTGCTTGCATACAAAAAACACTTTCCTTGAAAATGTTAGATTTCTAACACAATAATATAAATAAAAAACCTACTTTTTTCACAATTACCAATTAATTATAACTTAACAAATTCTGTCCATCGGCGTGTTTACCCTGTATCAACAAAAAAGGAGTTCAAATCTGAGTCTGAACTCCGCCCCGACCAGCTTCCTGTTCAAAAACACCTCGGAGCACCGTCTCCCAAGAAGAAGTCTCGCAGGAAGTGCTCAGCCGTCATCGAGGGGCGGAAAGGGCGGAAAAGAAGGGTAATTCGGTAAGCGTGAGGCGGCTCGTGCGAGAAAAACGATCCGGATCGTATAACCGACGGGCGGGTAGTGTGTGTTCACTCTTTTCGACGTCTCCAAGTGGTCGTTCGCAACCCCCGTAACTTTAGAGTCGCCTTAGGGGCGGCGGGGGTGGTCTCACTCGACTTGACGTGGCTCTAATTTCCGATAGGACACGTGACTCGAATCCTCGATGCGGGACACGCGCCTTGCGAACTCCAAGGGCGGCTTCTTTCTTCTTATTCGATCCTCCTTATCCCCGGGACACGCGGTCCACGTCGTGATTTATCAAGGATTCCGGAGGGGTTGGGAGACCTCTGGGTGGTCCTCGAAAGTCGTTCGTGGATAATTCGTCGTTTGGGGTAATCTCTTTGATGACAGAGGATTGTTATTTGGCGGGAATGCTTTGAGAATTCTTTATGAGCTATTGATTATAGAGGATTGGAGATTAATCTTATTTTTATTGATATTTTGGTCAAGGTTTTATGCATATGCTTGTCTGTTGAGTTAAGTGCACTTGGAATCAGGTTCTAGGTTTTTATAATTTTTGTTTAGGGGAAATTTTAATAATATTTACAATGAGGAATAAATTTTGATTCAGGGTTTACTTAAACATCCACTCTTTCCTTATTATTATTAATTTATTTATTATACTGTGGGCATTAATAGCAGAATTGATGACAGAATCACTGACAGTCTGATTCTTAAATTTCTGTAAAAAATAGCGGAGCTACACATTTTTCAAAAAATATATAACCAACTGAACATGATTCCTAAATGAATATTCTATCCATATATTTTACAACTTTAAAATAAACGTAATGTTATTAAAAAATGAACAATCATCATAGTAACCACTTCACTCTATTCCATGATATTTACAACTCGAAAAAATTAAATCAAAAATATTCATACCAATAGCCTATCAGAAACTTCGCCCAATTTTCTCTAAAACTAACCATATTTTCTTTTATGTTTCAGGTAAGTCCAAAATCATCACCTGTACCGATTTCCCCGCGACATATAGATCGTCCGAAACGAGTAAGTACGAGCTTTCACCCCGTAATGCGATAATTAACGGAAGTCGGTCGGTCAGGCTTTCGATAAATCGCGATCGCGGCCGATAAGTCACGACCCCGGGTTCTCCGTTCGGTCCAAGAAAAGAGAGAGAATAAAAAAACAAAAGACACGAAGAAAGGGTAGGGGGAAGTGGCAGGGTGGAAATGAGAAGTGGCCCGGGGATCGAAAAAGCCCCGGACAGGACATCGGCTCGTTCTTCACCGGGTTTCAGGGGAATCCGCCTTAAGAAATCGCCCCGTCCCTTATCACCATAGAGCAGGAATCCTTCTGGTGCAGGCGCGCTCGATCATCTTGCGGAGGGAACACCGGCCAGACAGTTGGAGCGATTTGTAACGCCATAGAGTGTAACGCGAGGCGATGAACGACGCCGGGGGATGAGGGGTGGTTGGGGGCGGAGTTCGATTTATCATCGGTTTCCTCGCGATGAAAGTAATAGCGAAATAGAACTGATGGGCCGCGGAAAAATGAAGACACCCGTCGCATTCTTTTTCTCCTTTGGTACACTGATTGGACAATAGAATCTACACCCGGAGATCTTTCTGAATGAATATTAACGCTCAAAATATGTAGGGTTGTTAGTTCTCATTAGAAGATTCAGCTGTTGAAGATAAGACAGTCTGAAGCTTCAGGATTCTTTTCCCAAAGTATATAAAAATATTTTAGTCCAACAATTCTACGAATATCTACCTAAACTATAGTAACAAACTTCCTTGAACTTAAGAAATTATTCCTTCACCTCTAAATGTTTTTATCAATGATATAATTCCTCAATTAAAACTGAAATGCAACTTTCAAAACACGTATTCAACTTCGGAGAAGACGTACTTCATAACCGGTCATCAAACTAAATTATAAGTCACCTTCAGTATCAAGATACTTCGCCCCCTTCCCCCATGAATCGCCAACAATCTCCCGCGCAAATTCTTCCATACGCACACCATAAACCCCATCAACCTCTGGATCCAAGGGTCCCAGCAGTGGATCCCTAGATCCTCGACACCCTGGCACCTAATATCAAACCACGGAGCGTCCGGGTCTCTCTGAAGGTGGTGCATCGAGACGTCCAGGTCGGTGGAGGGACGCGAGAGGGTAGCCAAGCGAAAGAGGAGAGAACACGGCAAGAGCAGCAAGCGTAGTACCACCCAGGAACCACCGACGCCGCCCGCCCACTCGTGTGGAAAAATGATAGCAGCGTACTGACTGAGTGCCCGTGCTCCTATCCCCCTCCAACTCCCCTTTGAAGCCCCCGCTCGAGGGGGTGGACTGCGGGGGTTGGCTGGTGGGTGGAGAATCGCGGGGGTCGGTGGAGCGGTCGCGCTCGCGCGAGAGAAAGACCGAGGGAGGGTGAGAGAGCGAGAGGGACGAGATGCCTGCTCCCGATTCTCTTATCGCCGCGGCACAGTTGTGTGTGCCTTTATGAAGATCTGTCAAACTCTCCCTCTCTTGCCCTGTTCTCCGGCTACCCCTTCTCGCCTACTCTCTCCCTCGCTCGCTACCTCCTTTGCCTCACTGCTCACCCGCAGGGTGTTGCGGGCCTAGGTGTAATGACGTATCGTGTATCTAGCGCACGTCGAAGCCAAATGCGGCTCCTCTGACCTGTCCCTCTACTCACTCTTTCTTTTAGCTCTTATCTCGGAGCGGAGTTTTTTTGGGGTTTATTTGACTAGGCGGGGGTGTCTGGACGGGGTTTGGCTCAGGGACTTGGGAATCACGAGTATGGGAGGTGTGTAAAGCTTAGGGAGAAAGGGTTAAGATAGTTCTGCAGGGTGGTTTGATGGTGGTAGGACTCAATGGCAATGGATATGCACTTAGTAGTGTTGCAAGATCTAGTGTCCCGAGCGTAACTTAAATAAGAGATCGAATTCAGGAAGTTTAACTCAAAAAAGTCCAGTTCTAGAAAGTTTTACCCAAAGAAGAGGATGCAACTCATGAAAATCCAACTTAAAAGAGTTTAACTCACCAGAATCCATCCCACAAGAGTCCAACTCAAGAGGGTTCAACTCACAGGAGTTCAACTCAAAAGGAGTTCAACTCAAGAGGAGATCAAGTCACGTGAGTCCAACTCAAGAGGAGATCAAGTCACGAGAGTCCAACTCAAGAGGAGTTCAACTCACTAGAGCATAACTCATGAGAGTTTAACTCAATCGAGTCCAACTCAAGAGAGATCCAACTCAAGAGGGTCCAACACAAAAGAGTTCAACGCACCAGAGTCCATCCCTCAAGAGTCCAACTCAAGAGGATTCAACTCAGGGAACTCCAACTCAAAAGGCATTCACTCAAGAGAATTCAACTCTTATCATTTCGACACAAAAAGATTCCAACTCAAAGAAATCCAATTCTGAAAATTCATCTCAAGAAAGTCCAATTTAAAGGAATCCAATTTGAGATCCTCTGAATCTAAAAAGCCCAGATCTGAAAATTCTAAATGAAGTCCAGCTTAATATTGTCCAAATCCAAAAAGTTTAACTCATAAAAATCCAAAGAAGTACCACTCAAAAAAATCATCCTAAGTCATAATCAACTCTGCCAGTATCCTAATCACTAGCCTCTCCTTGTTTATAACCCTTCCAGGTGACTCTGTAACTTCCCCTTTCTCGTAATTCGCTCGAAAGATTCCCGTCTTAAACGTCGCAAACAGGAAGTCGCTTATCTCCTCCCGATCATCACCCCCGCGAAGAGGGTGTGTTCCTTAACCGATGAAGAGGGATCCTTGAACGGGTATCAGTCGGGCAGATTAGCCGACGACTTGGGTACCTCTTAGCAGAAGTTCGCATTATCGTGTTCGAATTCATTGATTCCAGACGGCGGAACGCCGCGGAAAGGGGCCGAGCCAGACGCAGAACTTGCCGCCATTACGGGTGGGGGGCCGTTATCTGGGCATTTGAACGAGACTGCGGTGTCCTACGACGTGTGATATCGACACTTCTACTTTCCAGCTAGTTACCGTTAGCGGCTCTTCGAAGGCGATTCGCGATGGTGTTGCAGATGTCGAAGATTCGCGCCTCCCTTTACTCCCCCTTGCCCCAAGTGTCTCACGAATGGAATTGAGAATTCAGCCCTTGAGGAGCCACGGTTTAGGACAGAATTCGCTGCGATTGGACCGAAGGGAGTTCCTCAAGCTTTTTGAGAACTTGGAGGGCGAGGAGATAGTGGAACGTATTTATATATTTGGGAGTTTGATTGCTCTGTTAAAATGTTGAAGGATTTCTGAATATTAAAGGATTGCAAACATAAGTAGGAATCCTAACTTTCGTCTCCTTAGCTGTGGACTTCACTGATTTAGAAGATCTACTTCAGAAGATTCGCTGAAAGTCCCCAGAGATCCTATCTGTAGAATCCTGCAGTGCGGATGATTTAGAGGATTTATTTCGAACTGGATCATCCAAAAGTCGAACTTTCATCGATCCGCCATCTGAGTTGTACAGGCCCAAAAGAGGTACTCAGGTCCAATCCCAAGTCGTATTAAGTTAGGCCTGAAGATATTTCGTTGAAGAAGCCACGCGTGCCCAACGTGGGGGACAAATTGGTCCCCCGGCAGATGAAGACGCATAAACCCCCCGAGAACAGTCCATTAAAGCCGCGCAACGGGCCCGAGCGAGCAGCGACTCCAGACTCAGCTTCATCGAGTTGTATTATATAATTATCCGGTCTGTCGGGGCCGAAACACGAGAGGGAGCAGCGTGAAATCCCTCGGAATTCCTCGCTCCCTGCCTCCCCTTTGGGCCCGGCGTAATCCCCCGTCGGGGCCCGGAGGATTTCACGATCGCTAATGAGATTCCGAGTGTCAAAACTCCGGGGCGAGTCCGGGGCCCCTGGTACAATGTGGCCACCAAATAACGGATCGCGGCGATTAGATGGAACCGATAAAGGTGTCCCCGGAGGTGGGCTCCGAAACGAACAGGTATACCGAACCCCTTCGTTTTCTCCTCGTCACTCCGGCGAGGCGGTTCTCACTCCGGTGGAGAACCGACGTCGGGGAGGGAGAGGACGAGAGACCGGGAGAGAAACTGTCTCTTTCCTTCTCCGGAGGTGGAAGGGCGGAGGTGGCGGAGGACGAGGGCAGAAAAGATAAAGAGAGGACTAAAGAGCGGAGATTAGCGCTAATGCACCATCGAGGGAATGGGATGGTATGGGGGCGAGGTCCGTCGTATCTCTCATATTTCAGACCCCCGTGACGTCGTGCGAGATACCGAATCATTCCCACCTAGAGACCCGGGACCGTGTATTTTTAGACGGTCTCTTTTCTTGCTGCCTTCGCGTGGATCGGTCTTCCTGTTTCGCGTGCTCCTGGACCGGGAACTTCGCGGTGAGAGGAAAAGGGGATTCGGGAACTGGGAGGACTTTAACCCTTTCGAGATCAATTAGACACCTGGTGTGCAGTGCCTTTGAAAAATTTATTCGTTTCTGGGGATCAATTTTGGACAAGTGGCTGACATCGAGTGTGTTAATTCTGTGGTTTCAAGGTAAAACGACGCTAGTCACATTTTCGAACAAAATTGAGTTTATGATTCAAACGTAGAAAGGAGAATTTATATTGTTAGAAGAGAGAAAGTGTATTGAACACAAGTAAGAACGTATTTAAAAACAAGGACTTTACAAAATTGAAATAATGCTACAGTATTGGTAAGTAGAACTTTAGACATGAATATTTTGAAAATGAAAGTATGTGACATGCGGCGTTTTGCCTCATAGTGTTAATTGAGTCATTTTTGAGCCAAATCAAGTAACTCCACTTTTTGAATTCTATACGATTTTAGTGAAGTTCGCTGATGGTAAAATTTAATAGAACTCGTAAAGTGAATTATTACTTTGATTAGTTGCTCTGACCTATGAATGGGTCATTTATCTAGAGATCTTTGTGAGGTTTGTGGATTGAAGCTTGGTTGTGATTTTGGTGATGATGGATTTATGATTCTGTTACCTATGATATAATCTTGAAAAATTGTCTCAGAGAAAATTGAAATTTTCTTGGAGAAGACTAGGCAGCTTCCCAAAATGAGGATTTGGTTGTCTTTTATTATTGGGTTCAGTGAATCATGAATTTTGAGCCCAATCAATGATGAATTTAAATTGTAGGATAAAGGGAAATCTTCCAGAAGAATTTTCAAAAGATTGAACTCCAATTTATGTATGTGGAAAATGCAATTAGAGGATTCATTAAAAAATTGCAGTATTGTGGAGTCCCATTGTCAGTTCCCATTGCACTTCCTCAGAAAATCAATTATCTACACAAAACCATCTCTTCACCAACATTAACCACCTGAATTAAAATATCACAGAACTCCCTAAACTTCTTCGAACCCTCCAGCCTTTCCTACACGAGAGTGTTTATGTGTTTCCCGTCCTGGTTTAAGATGTCATCCTCTTTTCTGGCAAAAATCACATCGCATCTTTGGTCATTTCAATTATATTAATTGGTAACTTCAATTGTATCATCATCAGCGTTAATAAATATTGTGATGTTATAGACTTTTTCTGCCCACACGACTTGTGTAGGTGTCATATTATCCATCTTTTAATATTAAACACTTCATGCTTAGATATTTTTGTACATCCAATACATTTATTATACATATGTAAAGAAATGGTATTTCCTAAACTCAAATTTTACCGCGCTTCGCGCGTGGTAGAGCGTAGAGTGTAGAGTGGTGGTAGAGTGTCTACTGTATAGAGAGAACGTATAGATAATTACATAACAGATTACAGAACACATGTGGATAGATTAATCATTAATAGAGTATTATTAAAATAAAATAAATCAATAAAAGTGAAAACAAAGAAGTGTGTGACGAAAATAAACTTTAAATGTCGTTTCTCTCGTTACAGTTAAGATTGTACATATTGTAAATAAGCGTTGTAATATAATATAATAAAGAAAATAAACTCTCGTTACAGGGAAACAATTTCTAGTTTGTTCTGAAAATCCTTTGTTTGTTAGACAATTGTCTTATACATATATGTATTCTACACTAATTTCTATATTTCTCTAAAAAAAAGTTCAAAGAATCTCAAAATTCATCCTACCCAAAGATGGAATATCAAACAAAGGCTCCTCTTTGGAAAGCCTCTCCTATCCTCTCCTGCCTTCTCTTGCTTCCTCCTGCCATTTCATCGTGGCTGAAATAAATTCGTCAAGGGTCCGCGCGAAATCGCGTCTTTCGCAGGTATAATCCTCGTCGGCGATAATTTTCCCAACGATCCGTCGATGTGTGGGCCCGAATACTTGTAAATCACCTGGGCGCGCGGTCGCACGGAATACCGGCGCGCTCGCCGATATTTATCTCGCAGAAACCGAGAGAGAAGCTTATTAGACTCGGATCCATGTACCCTTAACAGACGTTCCTTATCTCAGAGGTGTCGACGCCTCACGCGGAAAAGGTTAACGTCGAGACAAACGTTAACCTCCGATTTACGTTCCCCGGCTTTTTGCGCCGATAAATAGCGCCACGGCCTGGGGATCGAGCGCCTCTCCGCGGTTGCAATTAGGATCGGCTGGAAAGTGCACACACACGCTTGCGTCATTTCGCTTTCCTAATACCATTTTTCAATGACTCGGGATCGGGAGGATCAGGGGATTTCGACAGGTCGCAGTACATCCTGGTGGGCGGCTCTTTCGTTCGGCTGATTCGCTGGACCTTTCAGACTTTGGGATTTTAAGACTTCTGGACTTTAGGAATTCAGGACTTCAGGATTTCAAGACATCAAGACTTTGGGACTTAGGATTTTAGAACTTCAGCACTTCAGGACTTCAGGACTTTCGGAATTAAGAACTTTAAGATTTTAAATCTTCAGGATTTCAAGACTCTAGGACTTCGGGATTTTGCGATTTTCAAGACTTTCGAACTTTAAAACTTTAGGATTTTAGATCTCTGAGTTTGAAACTCTGGAATTTTAGAACTTTTGGATTTTATAATTCTGGGAGTTTAGGACTTTGAGACCTTGAAAGTCTGGGATTTTAGAATTCCGGTAGGTCATTTTAGGAGATTTTAGGAGTTTGAATATTTCTAAGACTTTGAGGCCTCAGAACCAGAGTTCATATATCTGCTGTCTATCGTCTCGCAATTTAAACTTGACGGACTTAATTTTTAGGACGTTGACAACAGTTTATTTAATTATCACTTAAAGGAAGGTAATTAGCAGAATATCTCGAAGGGCGTACACACCTCGAGGAAGCATGATTGGGTTCGAAACATTGGAAATATCGCCTCGGCAAGATGTCCGTGTTCGGCGGGATGCTTGTAAATCGCGCCGCATAACCTGTACAGAAATTAACGACGCTTTCAGCGAATCGTTATCCGCTCCTGCCTGTCCGCGCTATGTTTTATAGCAACACAAACTTCGGTTGCGCATTATCACGAAACACTCGATATCTTTGTACTTTGTATTTCCCAATCAATCTCCTGGCAGCTGCACCGATCGCTCTTATGTTAAATTATTCTTTTCCACGGGGATTGCTTTTTGAAGGCTTTTATTAACTTTCACCCCCTAGATTTTGATTCAACTAAAATATCTTTTTTTAATTTTCTGGAAGACCTTAAAAAATGAAGAACTCTGCTATTAGAAATTAACTCTATTCAAAATAACGTTTATTCTTTTGTTAGAAATTTCTTGGATCCTGTACAATATTTTTAATTCTCCCGTTTGGATTTAGCAAAATCTCCCCAAATCAACTCTAAAAATTCTTTCACATAAATTATCTAAGTACCAAAGCCTCCACCTTCTTTTTCACAAAAAAAAGAAGCCTATAAGTTCCCTAATTTCGGTTCCACCAATTAGGGAAACGAGGTGTCGAACGATGCGTCGATAATCGCCGGGCGTAGATCGATCCCGCGAACTAATATCGGCTCATAAAAAAAAACGTGTTACCCATTCACGCGTGCGGGCTTACACGTTGCATCCGTTTAACCAGAGAGAAACGGTCCGGCCCCGAGGGAAGGAGAGAGACGGACGGGGGATGGTCGGGGGTGCGGGGAAACGAAACAGAGTCTCGGTACGAGCGTCAGCAGCCAATTCACGGTAGCAGATAGCATCGAATATTTTTCGAGCGAATGTTAGCGAACGCGAACAAAAAACGAGGAAGAAACCATAGGGGGAGGAGGGACGCGTTCGCGACGCAGATGGGGTGAACGCCGAAGCGGCGAGGGGGTGGAAGGGGAGCGGGAGGGCGTCGGCGATGGGGTGGGGAGCCGGGTAAAAGGCCTGGTCCGAAGTTTTTGACAATAACCACCGGCGGGCTGGCCGTTATTGAATTTTTATTGGCGACGACGAGTCAATTTGCGATTAAACCCTCCCTCGACGCTACCCCCGCGCCGCTCGCCGGCTCGACACGAGTTCGACAGCTCGTTTAAAAAGGAGGCGATCCTCCCCCTGTCCCTTTCCCGTCCATTTGACGCGAACGGACCCGATCCTCGACTAATGCGAAACTTCCTGGTGGAATGATTGCTCCAAGACGGTGATCCCGGTGATGGACTTCTTCGAAAGACCGGGGGAAATTATTCCGTCTGTCAGGGGGATGATGCTCGAGGTTTCTGGATGGTTCTTTGAATATTGTCTGTCCGGAGGATGACGTTCGGCTTTCGTAGGGCTTTCGCAATCTTCGGTTTTTTTATTTTTGATGGTTGGAAATTGGAGGATGTTCGCTGAAAGTTTCTCAGAAAGTGTCTAGGAAATTGTGATCCCAGAATGATTCTAAGAAATTGAAGTGTTTGATTAAAAGACAGAATCAAGTTTTTTAGGTTGACAGTGAAGAATTCTTTGGTATAATTCTAAGAGTAATTGTTGAAGCAATGTTTGTGATAAATTCTTGTATCTACTGAGAAATTGGACTTTCAGGAAGAGTTTCAGAAAGTCAGGCATTTTATTTAATTGGTGGGGAATGAGATGCGCAAAAGTTGGGGTTGAACCATTTTTTTGTATGATTCTAGGAGTATTTGCCACCGTCTTCAAGATTTACAGGATGATTTATAAGATTTGCAGGAAGTTTTTCAGACAGTCAAGTATTTTATTTGATTAATAGACATTGAGGCATTCAGGAATTGGTGTTAAAAGAATTTTTTATATAATTTTAAGGGTAATTAACATTTCTTCAGTTCCATTTTCAATAAAAATTGGTTTCAATTCTTGTATCTACTCAAAAATAAGATTTTCAGGAAGTTTGTTGGACAATCAGGTATTTTATGTGATTAATAGAGACTTAGAGACTGATAGAATTTAGAAATTAAGGTTAAAGAAATTTTAGAAATTGAAGAAGAAATTGAATTCTTAAGAAGTTTCTAAAACAATCTGGAACAATTTTTAATACCCATAAATATGGTAGCAATTACAACCTTCTTTGTGTCCCTTTTTCAATATTTTGATGATTTATTTTAAACTTTTCAGTCCATTGACAAGTTGAATTCTCAAAAGTGATTTCAGATTTTTAAATATCTATTTTATTTCATTACTTTTTAGTACAAAGACTAAAATACTTAGGGACTGAAATTGAAGAATAACTTATAAAAATCCAAAAGCAAGAGTTATGTTTTTCATGTCCATTCTCCTTAAAAAAATCATAAGTTCCTCCATACTTTACAAATTATTTTTAATCGCTTGATAAACTAAATAAAATTAGAACTTTCTCAGAAAATACAGAAATGTTCAGTATTCTATATAGTATTTCTCAACAGTGCAATATCTTCCATAATTTTCCTTTAACTAGATTCGCCATCGGTTTTACTTCATACACTCGAAACAGAATCTCGGGGAAGCTTCGGCCTCTCGAAGAGGTCGTCCAAAGTGAAGACGTCCTGCCACGTGTTTGAGGAGGCACCGTATATCCTTTCCAAGGAAACGGGAACGACTTGGCGCGGTCGAGAACCGGAAGGAGCACGTGCAAACCTAATGGATTCTTCTCGTACGGTACTTAACCGGTTGTTACGTAAGAGGGACGATTCTCACCTGTCGTTACGAGGGGTGGACACGTGGATGGGGGGTGGGAACCCTAGCTTCTTATGGAAACGCTTACAGGATGGTAAAAGAAGAATTCCTTGAAACCAAATTATCGTTTCCTGGGGAACATCTCACCCGTGAATAATAATTCTGTTTTGTAGCATAGTGCGTCTATCATTGAATTTGTTTAACAAACTGTTAAATACTTCAAATTCCATCCAACACATTCTGAAATTTAAATTTACAACAATTTTCCTGTTAAACTTTTCTTTAACTCAATTCTGGATGCTGGCATGAACGACATTTAAAAAATCTTACTAGACCAAATTCTGCTTTTGTCTAAAAAAAAAAATGTTGAATTTCCGACCACTGTAGTAGAATTGTATTGGGTTGGTAAATAAATTCATTCAGTTGTTGTCATTTACTTCACGCTAAACAATCAAACGAACTTATTTGTTAATCCAATAGAATCCATTATTCAAATTTGGAGATTGTCAAACAATTTAGAAATATGTTTATTTAGTTGACAAATAAGTTCGCTTAGTTTTATAAAGTGGAATAAACGACAAACACCGAACGAACTTATTTGCCAACCTAATATAATATAGTGGAGATCAAAATATGTATTTCAGAATTTTTCAGAATTTTTTGGAAGCTCACTATGGTGAAAAATTTCGATTCAGAAAAAGGGGATTGTAGAATGTAGTAAAAATTTTTCTCATTTCTAACTCGTTTATTATTGTTATTGAACAAGTAATAGTGCTTTCCTTTTTGATTGGGTGAGAAACGGTTGGATAGCAAAAAATTGAAGGTTAGAGAAATTTATTCGCATGAACGGGTTCAAAACTGTCCATCAGGGGCTTTGGAGAGGGTCGATGCTCACCTGTCGTCGCCAAACGGTGGACACGTGTCCAGGGGTTGAAAACGGCGTATTAACACGGGTGAGGGATGAACTGCGCCTCGTCGACCTCCTGACACGATCGGCCACCGGTGTTAGATCACTCCTGACGGGATTTCCGGTTGTTTTTCGAACGTGCAAGAGGATTCGGTCGATAACGGTGTCTCCCCAAAAACGAACTTCCACTGAGCTTTCGATTTCCCTCGGAATTAATACACTTCTCACGATCTTTAGAAACGAAGCTCATTGTCAGCGGAAGTTCGAAAATTAGTATACAAAAAAACAAACACACAAAATGGAAAAAAAAAAAAAAAAAAAAAAACTACAAACATGATTCACCACCTTTAACTAAAATCCTATAAAATCCCACAAAAGCTCATTAATTCCAGAAAAATGAGCTCATAATTAAACGACTTCTTTTTAAAGGTCCACAAATCTCAACCCGTAAAATCCTCCAAAATCCTTGCAAATTTCTTCCAAAAATATTCCTTCAAAAGAAGGAAACCGCGTTTCCTAGAAAATTATAATGAAAAAGGGAAACACTCGGTTCGTCAATCGCATACCGGATCTAGATGCCTGATTCAAACACGTTTTCCGTGACCATTTCGCAACTTCCGGTCGCGGGGTCGATCTTTCTCGAGCGCAGGGGCGTCCTTAAAAGGCGTCCGCCCCGGTGTCTCCCCGAGTCCGTACCGGCAAGCAGCGTTAATGGCTTAATGGCGAGTCGATGTCGAAGCGAACGGGCCAACATTTCACCGTGCGTCGCCAATACATGGGACAATTACACGCTCCTCGAAGCTCCTTTTCCTTCCTCGTGGTCGGCCTCCTCCCCGCACCCCCGCGCGGGGCCGATATCGCGAAATGGCCCGCTGATAACGGCCCCGTGCCTTTTTATCTTATCGGACACTCGGAAACCCTCGTTTCGCCCGTCGCGTCGGCTGCTTCTTCGCCTTCGTTCCGCCTCCTCGTCGTCCTTCCACGCCGCTGACGGACAGTGGATCCATTTATTCGCAAATGCCAAGGCCGAGGGAAAGATCGACGATCCGCGGGACGGACGGAGGTCGCGGGGATCTAACGAGCACGTAGATCTCGAGACGAACGCGCGGGAACCATTCGGGACGGTATTTTCGTTCGGTGAAAGGTCGACGGTGAAAAGGAGGTGGAAAATATTCTGGGGAGAATATTTTTTAAAAGATTTTTTTTAGATACAATATTTAGTAAGAATTTTTGGAACAGGGAATCGAGGAATTCCTCAGGAATTTTTATGGACTGTGTTTTTTTTTAACGCCTCGTAGTTGTGACTTCTCCTTTTTATTTTAATAGGTAACTAGATTTTGAAAAAAATGTCTAAGAAAATTAATGGTTACTTCTGATTACAAGAAGGTTTGCTAATATAATTTTCATAATTGGTTCTAAATTATTACAAATACTTTCCTTTTTAGTAAAAGTAGTACGTTTAATGTGGAGGAACATTATTTTGAAGAGGCTACATACTTTTCTCATAATCAGACATTCTTTAGACTTAAAATTATTGAATAATATAGTGTTTACAAGTTTAATTAAAATTTACTTACCCGAATTTCAGTAATATCATAGTTTCAATCCGAGTAAATATCAAAGACTCTAAAAACTCGAAAACGATTAGTTGTTGCATAAAAAAAAATATGTTTCATACACTGTATTTCACGCTTAATCAGAGATCTAAATGCATGTAAATGAATCTAACAGTCACCATAAATACAAGTAAAAATTTATAAAATGATCAGATTCATGAAAACTTATAAAATAATTCCTTCTGTAAATTAATTCTACGTAAACTTAATACCACTAAATTAAAGAAAAATAGAACTTACGTATTTCTTTTACCACTAAACAGCGGATTTTATGCATTTATGGAAATATGAAGTATGCAAAAAATGTAGGAAACTGTTAATTCATGAGAAAAAAAACGAAATATGAAAAATGCAATTCAAGTTACAATGATTAAAAAATAAGACATACAATTGTTCAAATTTCAATTCTGTATTTAAGTATGTAAAACTTGTATGTTGCATAAAAATACGCAATTTATCCATTACGTTTTTAATCTAGAATTCAACTCGAAAATCCGTAAAAATTCTTGTATTCGGAAGCTTCTAATTGCCCAGCTTCGGCGCGAGAAACTCGACCGCAACGATTCTTCCTGAAATTAATGGTAGAAGAAATCCGGCAGAAGCGGAAGCAGAGGTCCTGAGAGGACCAGATCTCGATCGTTGGCCAGCAGGGTTCCAGAGTCCTCGAGATAGGAAGCGATCCTCGAGGGTTGATCGACGATTTGTCAAAGTCCTTCCGCGTGACGTGGGAAGACGACGAGGACAATGCCGTCTCTCGGTGGACCGATATTTAACGTTGCCCCGCAAAAAGCTCGGACCTCTGGCTTCTATGTACCCAGCAAAAAAGCTCGCCTAGCTTCTTCCTCTTTTCAACCTGGCATTACTTGCTATGCTCAATCCATTAATGTCTTGAGAAATCTCGATCTTATTGTAGATCATAATTAGACTGCGGATGTTTATGCATTTATGGCGATTTTAAAAATTCTAAAATGCACAAAGATGTGCATAAATGCAAAAATATATAAAATATCGCAAATAAAATACATTGCATGATATTTAGAAGGTGAAAAATACTTTTACTTATTCTGGTTTTCTTTTTCTAAGCCCTTCAAAATGTGAATTTGCATAAACATCCGCAGTCTAATCATAATTTAAATCATCAGAATCTTTATGTGCCTTTTTAATATTAGGCCTGGATAACTACTTTACAAAATTTGGTATCGTTTATAAAAATACATTCACAATTAGTTTTGCAATACATCTTTGTGTGAGTGCGATTAATTAAAAAAATTTATATTTTACTCCGATTTTTTTTTAGATGTCCAAGTAGTTGCTAGAGAAATTTAAACATAGTAAGTTTCTTCTTTATGAAGAATTCTTTTCTAGTTTTTCATAGATCATTATTGAATTATAATTCTCATATTTTACTCGAGGTCCTGTTGTATTTTTTGTCGCCAATACAGTGAATAATTGAAGCCCTGACTCAAATGTAAAGAAGACATACAAGATTAATAGAAAACTTACTAATTAAAATTTCATTGTAGTATTAAATCTATAGGGTAGAAAATTTTTTACGGCTGTGTTTCACGACTTTCAATCACTCTAAAATGAATAAAAATCGATAATTCATTTTGTAGTGGATCTTCATATTTCCTAATCGAAATATCATTTACACACTTAATTTATTTTCTTTTTTTCATAATATTAGTGTCCTATATTAAAAAATTCTTTATAATATCTTTTTATAAATATCTCCCGCTACAATTGATGAGTTTGCAATATACATATGTATTTTTATTCCAGACCAATAAACATTTTAGAAACGTTTTAGATATTTATAATTATATTATCAGAAATGGACACTAAAGAAAGTTATCCCTTTCATAGCACCTCTTCCATAGATCTACTACCTAATTACCTAATGTACTGACCCCCAAATTAGGCTTGAATACTTCGCCTATAGAAAATAACCTGTTCTTTCAAAATCCGCGGGACAGAAACAGCACAATCTTTACACCCGAAATTAAATTCATCCAGGGACATAATCAAGCTTTACAACCCCGGTATCCGCGAGACATAATTCTCTTCCGGAGGGGAGTGTGCTCGTAACTGCACCCCCGCAGCGAGCCTCGCTATCGGGACGTCCCCAGACGTTGCGTGCGTCCAGGTGCACAGGGTCGGTTCTTTTCGCATTAAAAAAGCCGCAGCCTCCGCGATAGTCGTTCTGACGTGTATATCCTCGGCCGCAGATGTCGCAAAACCCAGAGAGCAGCCGGCACCGAAGTCCTCCGATAGCCTGATGGTCATTTCTCATTTGCGTAATCTCCGTTGCGCGCTACCTACCCCTCGGCTTCTCCCTCTACCCCCTGCTCCTCGCCCTCGGCGCGTCCTCTGCTCCAGATATAAGCCAGAAGGAGGAGGAAGAGGCGGTGGAGCGAGCGGAACGCTCTTCCGCGACCTCGAGGGGGTGGCGTGAGCGACCATTTGTTCCGCGGGGGCGGTTTTGACGAGGCGACTCTGCCCTAATCGCCGTCGCCCGCGAACGCAACACCTCCACCGGGAGCTAATCATAATTGCGCCCGCCGATAAAAAGTGTCCGGCTCTTTTTCACCCGTCCTGGCCGCTACCCCCGGGGGCAACGGCGGACGATGACGAAGCGGGCAACTCTCGGACTACCCGCGACTGATGTGCCCGCGTAATCGACCTCGAAACGCGGTGCCGCGATTCGGCTGCGAGTTGCAAGTTGGCTAGGAAAATGCTCGGTGATTGAGTGGGTGCAGGGGAAAATTCGTGGGAGACGCGAGGGTTGATGGGTTGGAAATTTTTGGAGGGGTCTGAACGGTGGGGATTTGATGATTCGGGAGTTTAGGATTTTGAGAATTTTGGAGTCTGAAAATTTACGACTTCAGAAATTTAGGATGTTGGAGGTTTAAGACTTTGGAACTTTAGAATTCTGGAGTTTAAGACTTCGGGGCTTTGCTATTCTGAAAACTTAGGAATTTGGTGCTCTAGAACTTTCAAAGGTTAGAACTTTGGGACTTTAGTACTCTAGAAGTTTAAGACTCTGGAATTTTAAAACTCTAGGAGTTTTAAGCTTTGAGGCTTTAGAGCTCCGAGAGATTAGAACTTTGGGGTTTTTTAACTCTAGAAGTTTAGGACTTTAGGATTTTAGAACTCTAGGAGTTTAGAACTTTGGGATTTTTAAAACTCTGAGAATTTAGGGCTTTGGGATTTTAGAACTCTGAGAGTTTAGGATTTCGGAATTTTAAAACTCTGAGAGATTAGAACTTTGGGACTTTAGAACTCTAAGTGTTTAGCAACTCTGATAAGGACTTTGGAGCTTTAGAATTTTAAGAGTTTAAGGTTTTGCTATTCTGAAAACTTAGGAATTTGGAGTTCTAGAACTTTCAAAGTTTAGAACTTTGGGATTTTAGAACTTTAGAAGTTTAAGACTCTGGAATTTTAGAACTCTAGGAGTTTTAAGCTTTGAAGCTTTAGAGCTCTGAAAATTTAGGGCTTTGGGATTTTAGAACTCTGAAAGTTTAGGACTTCGGAATTTTAGAACTCTGAGAGTTTAGGATTTCGGGATTTTGAAACTCTGAGACATTAGAACTTTGGGGTTTTAGAACTCTAGGAGTTCAGGACTTTGAGATTTTAGAACTTTAGGAGTATGAAGACTTTGAGGCTTTAGAACCGTGAGAGTTTAGGGCTTTAAAATTTTAGAACTCTGAGAGTTTAGGACTTTGAGACTTTAGAACTCTAAGTGTTTAAGACTTTGATGCTGTACAACTCTGAAACTTGGAACTTTGATGCTTTACAACTCTGAAACTTGGAACTTTGATGCTTTACAACTCTGAAAATTTGGGACTTTGATGCTTTACAACTCTAAAATTGTAGGACTTTAGAGTTTTAAAATTATGAGAATTAATGGCCTTACAGCTTTAGAATTTTGGGACTTCAAGTCTTAGGGATTTTAGAATTCTGAAACTTGAGTATTTTTTAATTGTAGATCTCTGAGAGTTCGGAACTCCACCAAATAATCGTTCAAGTGGTAACAAATCGTTCAATATAGTTTTTGCAACTGCACCTAAAAAGAAATTTTAGTAAATATCTTTGCTAACATCTAATTTTTACTCGACCCTTAACAATCGTTCAACGCGTTTCAACTCCACGAGCGCTTAAATTCCATCCCAACTCCACAAGCTTCTCGCCTCGAACCTTCTCAACCCTCAGCACCGGAAGTCATGCGAAACTAGATCACCCAGAATCATCCGCGCTCTCGCGAATCATCGGCCGTGACCGGCGCTCGTGCCGGCTATCCCCGTCCATCTCCTCGGACAGATGAGAGCAGCAGCGAGATAAAAGGATACGAGAGAGCCAAGGGTAGGAGAGAGGAAGGCGAGGGGGAGCTATCTCTCGCGTCGTCTAGACTCGAAGAGCCGTTCTTGGATTTTCTCCCTCGGGACCCTCAGCACACTCGGTCGAGGTGGAGGAGAGAACAGGAGAGAATCTTGCGAGACAGTGAGACCACTGTTGGGATCTCTGTTTCCTCCCCCTCCACCATCGCCCGGAGGATCTTAACGAATAAGATAACACGGCGCCAGCGAGCTCTCCTCTCCTCCCTCCCTGTTCTTCAGCTCCTTGGGCCACTCGAGGAGACGGTCACCGACACCGACGTCGATGATCCATCCTCCGACTCTGTTCGGACGTCTCTTTGCCACGATTACTGGAATCTCCTGGTCCCTTCGTCGCTTTTTCGTGATCCCTTGCCTCTACTGCCTCCCCGTGTTTCGTTCTGCCGATTGCATGGCTCGGTCGCCTCGCAGCATGATTTGTGATGCTGCACAGTTATCAGGGACAGCTTGATCTTCATGACGTATTAATTGCTCACGATGGACTGCGGCGGAGGGTCTGGGAGTCGGTTTCGCTTCGTGTGTCGTGAATTTTGATCGCCCTCGGCGTTTTGGGATTTTCCGAGAAGACGAAGTGCTTTGGTGTTGTTTGGGTGGTAAATTTGAGCGTTGAAAGCGCAGGAAGACGAAAGAATAGTCGAATTTTGGAATTTAGAAGATCGCCAAAATTTTGGACTGCAAAAATGTTTGGAGTGGTTGATGATCGAGCTTTTGGGACAAGTTGAAATCGGCTGATCTCTAGATCGGTTGTCCTTCGAAATTTAGGACATAAAATCTGTAATGCGATGAGTGACAGATTTCTCAGAACAAACTTAAACGAAATCAGTAGATCGTCAGATCGCAGATCACAATAATTTTTGGAGCAGTGAATGATAAATTTTCTGGAACTGGTTAAAACGAAATCGGCTGATCTCTATATTGACTGGCCTCTAGGTCTCGGGCCTCAAAAATTTGTATATCGATGAGTGATAGATTTGAAAAACTAAAACGAAATCGGCAGATCTATAGACTATAGACCACAAAAACTTTTAGAGCAGTGGATATGTTTTCTGCGATAAGTTGAAATGCCATCAGCTGATCCCTAAATCACCTAACCGACTATAGCGCACCTTCCTCGCAAATTTATTTCCATTTCCGCTTCTCCAAACTTCCAAATGTTTCTCTAGGTTAACTCTGCCAAACCAGATTCTTCCTACCTAATCAAGTCATAAATCGGCGTAAAAATTCTATCCTTCGCAGTCGTAAAAGCTCGTTTTCAACGGCTCTCGAGATTACAACGAACACCAACAGCACAATCACCAACTTCCCATTGTCGAGTTCTCTCCAGATATCCTCAAAAGACCACAAGCTTCCGTTTTGCACCGAACGAACAACACACTTCGCCGAGAGAATCGGAGTGAAGAAATCGAAGCGACGCGACGTGACGATTTCACCGCGAAATATTGTAAAATCTAATCGTTGCGAGTGCTGAAACGAGCCGTCGGCGATACCTCGGCTCGACACACAAAGAGCACAGTTATTAGATACAACAGCCGTTCACTACGTGTCTTACGATCGTCCTTATCGTTATCGCCATTAGTCACGGAGCCCGTTCCGCCGCGTATCGCCTGGACGGTTATCGTTATCCCTTATCGGGCCGCGCTATCGGCGAACTTCAGGCTTCGTGACGGCAGTGACAGGAGGTGCTTTGGTGCCCCCAAGTCTGCCAATGAAGGCCGACACGCGGCTTCGCCTCTTCTTCACGAACAACGCATCGTTTATTAGAACTACAATCGAGCCTTCATTCCCGATTCTCTACCAAAATTGGCGATCCTCTAAAAAAATGTTGAAGACTTCTGACCAAGTGCGTGGATCCTAAAAAAAAAAAAAAAAAAACCACCTACATGATTGATGACGATGTTGGCTTCGTTTCTGCCTCAGCAAATTCGTCTCGTAGGAGTTGAAGAAGCAGAAGAGAAGATGAAAGCTCATTCGCAGCGATGAGAGTTTTTCGAATCGAATGACGCAGGTTTTCCAAATCAATTTATTAAAGAAATTTTCGAGGAGCGGCGATAAACGCGCAGCCTTCGCAGAGGTTGATCCTCCTTCCCTTCTCGGAAGGCGGCAGACAGCTCGGCAGTAGACGCGAAAGGGAAAAGCGGAATGTTTGCTCGGCATTATCGTGAGGCGGCAGAACATGAAGAGCGGAGAAAGAGAGAAGGAGAGAACGAGAAAAGCCGGGTACGGGCAAAAGAGGGACGGACGGCGGAGAGAGAGAGAGAGAGAGAGGAGAGTGATAACAGGTAGCCATTGGCATGGGTCTCGGTGCCGCTTGGAAACCAGTGATAGTGCTTCCCCGCAGGAGCGAGCATCTCGCTCTCTGCGGTTTCGTCTTACCCTCGGTTTTAAACAGTCCGTCGAAAGGAGCTTTCCGACGCGTCGGGATCGTCGCCGCGAGTTTTTGGACCCGTGGCGTGTCGAGCCTAGGCCTCCGAAGATCCTGGCGGGACGCTGTCAACGGGATTCTTCGATATCGTGAATATCCCCCCGTCGAAGGACTTAAGAGCTTAGGCGAGAAACTCGAGCTTCGATCCGATCGAGCCAGTTTCTTCTCCCTCCTCTCGACGACGTAACAGTGACGAGTGAAAGTAGACGCCGAGGGTCTCGGTTGCGGTGAACAGGACCGAAACGGTACGGAACTGAAGTCCGACTGCGATCGCGCCTCCTATCAGAAAGTCGGACTCATATTACGGCAGAAGAGGCGATCGTTTTGTCAGCCACGGTGAATAAAGCGTTCTTCGAGCGGAATCCAGAGCAACGATATATTACACGTCGGCTTTCAGTCGCCTCCTCGCATCAGGAAATCCATCACAATCATGCTGCGAGCCGCGACTTGCCCTCGTTAGAAACTGGAGAACGATTTAGCCGAGTCGACGCAGATAGACCACGATCGTTTTCGTTATTGCCGCGTTACCGTCACTCGATCTCTCTCTTTGGCTCGAGTGGCCGATTGACATATTTAAGAAGACTGATTGTTGTCGCGGTTCATTCGTGTCGAGGTGGAATACGAGAACCGTTGCTTTGAACGGTATATTTTTAGGAACTGGGATTGCAGAATAGTTCAGTGCTAGAAGGATGATAGAAAGGCTGGATGAAGGGATAGGTGAGAGGATTCAGGGAATCACAGTGCTTTTTTTTTCTATTTTTGGGGATAGTAAAATCTACGAAGAATACAATAATTCTTTGCTGATGGAGAAAAGGAAGAATAATTTGATACTACTTTGTTCTTGGAGAAAAAGGATTAGTGAAAATATTATTGGACTCTAACTGCAATATTGTGCTTCAAGAAATGCAATTAAAATGCATTAAGGAGAAATCTTAGACTGTGGGCATGGAGAAAATTTATTGAGAACTTCTGCTGATCTCTTTGAAACTGTTAGAAGAATATAGAGAACAGTTTGAACCTTCGTTTTTGAAGAACGAAGAATTCGTTACTCCGTTAAGACGAAAAGGAAAACTAGGGAAGACAGCTTTATATTTTCTTTTCAATGAAGACTGAGGAAATCAGTATTTTCGAAGAAAATTTAACTAGAAAATTATCAAAGTTCTCGGACTGTAATAAGTTTCAGCTTCAAGGAGAGAGGAAGAGCAATTTAACTAAGAAAAAATTCTGATAGAGAATTCTTTTTTGAGAAAATCATCAGTCTTTTTTTATTGTAATAATTTTCTGCTCTAAGATAAAAGGAAGAATAGGAAGGACAATTGCAATCTTTCTTCTCAAAAGAAATTCGTAACAAAAATTAAGACATCTGGCTACAATAATTTTTCCTCCAAAAGAAATTTATTGAGAATATCGTCAGATTCCTTCATCTGCAATAATTATCTGTAAGAAAAATAGAAGGAACAAATAGAATACTTTTATATCTTTTTCCCGAAGAAAACCTAGTGAAGAAATCATTGGAGTTGCCAAACTGTAATAATTCTTTGCTCCAAGAAAGAAAGAAGAATAAAAAGGATAGTCTGATCCTTTCCGCTAAAAAAAAATCTACTGAGAAAATCATCAAACTTTTTGAACCGTAATAATTCTTTACCTCAAAGCCTTCATTCTTTTTCTTAAACGAAATCTACAAGGAGAAACATCAAACTTTCCTGACTATTGAAATTCTCTGCTGCGGGAAGAAATAAAATATGTAGAATTATTTTATCCTTTATTCTTGAAGGAAACTTACTGAGAAAAGTAATAAACTCTTTCTACATGAAAAAATTCTCTACTCCAAAAAAAAAGGAGAATTTTAAAGAATAATTACATTCTTTTTTCTTGAAAAGAATCTACAGAAAAAATCATTAAACTCTTCTGATTCCAATCATTTTGGACTCCAAGAAAAAAAAGGAAGAATAGTAAAAACAATCTCATTTTATCCTCTTGAAGGAGCCCTGAGAAAATCATCAAACTCTCCTAACTGCACCAAGTCTCTATAACAAAAAAAAAAAAAAAATTGAATTTGAAGAACATACAAAAATTCCGTATTTCCTTTTCGAAAATCATCTTCGTCGAACTCAGAAGAGAACCCAAAGAATATTCTAAGAAAGCTTTATAAAAAAGCCTATTGAAAACGTCATCCGTTCCACTGCCAACAAAAAAGTTTCACAGCAAATTATTTTCAAATGAAAGAAACAAGGATCCCAAAATAATTCCTGAGACTTCCACGAATCGCAGAATCTAAAAGCGCATCGATCCAGATCATTCGGATCTCAGCGGAACGTCGGCGTGGCATTCAATTACCCTTATCGTCGTCCAGGTGTCAGGCGTTATCAGTTCGCGGACCACCAGGCCACCGAGTGACGAAAATCTCGCCGCGCTCGGAGTCGGGCCCCCTAATTGTCGACGGTCGCGAAATTAGCCCGCCGGTTTTCCGGGCGAATCGGCGGCGCGCGCGCGTGTGCACGCGATCGATAAGATGCCGATCGTGCCGGCTTATCGGGCAACGAGCGACCGATAAGAGTCTCGGTCCCCGGAGCTGTCCGACCGAGCAACGGGCTGGCCGCGATACGCGGATTATCCGCGCGGCTCGTTTATTCCCCGCGTTCGCCGGGTACAACGACGACAATCGGCCTATCGAGCCTCCTCGACACTCCCCCGCTGAAAATTAGGGTCGTTGGTCGCCTGGTTCCCCCGGCTGCAGGGGTCGCGGTCCCTCCAAATATTCGGCGATTCTTCCGATGATTTCGAAGACCGCGTATTGAATGATTCTGGAGAAGCTTTGATTTATTTTTTGGGGGACTTTGAAGAAAAGAAGACAATTTTTGGGGAGATGATTGGAGATTTTTGAAGCGATTGTGAAGTTGAGGTTACTGGTTTTTGGATTTTGAAGGGTTGGAGAAGGTGGAATTTGGGGGAGTTTGGAAATTTTTTTTTTTGCAAGTTTTTGGAGGATTGAAAGAAGAATAAGGTGTCCAAAATAGTTTAGGGATGAAGAAACTAGAGGTTCTAGTGTCTAGGAGGTTTTTATAGTTGAAATACTCTCAGGATTTGAATGTTTTATGGGAAAACATTTTCATAACTTTTGGAAAATAGCCTAGAAGCTGGCTTTAGACTGGTGAAAATTACTTTTTTGGTACCAAAATTCTAAAGAAAATGTAGATAAATTTTTTTTTTTAGACGTAGAACATCATCAAAATTTGTTTATTTCATCTGAAAAATGTTTTTATAGGTTTTAGAAACCTGAGAAAATTATAGAAAAATAGTAGAAACTGACTTTAGATTGAAGAAAATAAATTTTTTTATATATACACTGTGAGGAAAATTTAGACGAAACTTTTTTATGTGAAACATCGTCACAATTTATACGTTACAGTGGAAATTATTTTCGTAAAGTTTGGACACCCGAGAGAAGACAGAAAAACAGTAGAAATTAGCTTTAGGTTGGTAAAATTGAAATTTTTAGT
Organism: Perdita meconis; assembly: GCA_030770465.2. Lineage (NCBI taxonomy): Eukaryota > Metazoa > Arthropoda > Insecta > Hymenoptera > Andrenidae > Perdita > Perdita meconis. Next base: position 5,555,074 of record JASKOS020000001.1, read on the forward strand.
ATCTGCATTGTAAGAGAACTTTGTTCGAGATATTGTTAATGTTAAATATCTTAAAAATTTGTATATTTCATTGAAGAATATTCTTATAGGTTTTGAACACCTGGAAGAATACAGAAAAGTTTTGTTTTAAAACATTTTTGAATCCTACAATCTAAGAAAAATTTGAACAAAGTTTTTTTTAATGTGAAACACTGGGAACATTTGTATATTTCATTGAAGATTACCTTATAAATCCAAGAGGATCTATAAAAATAATAGAATTTGACTAAAATATGAATGGCAATTGAAATACGTAGAATCTCTAATCTAAAGCACGATTAAAAAATTATATTGACTCTCAAATACTGTCTAAATTTAAATCCTTCGATTGAAAACCACTCTTATAGCTTTAGTAGACCTGAAAAAATACAGGAAAATACGAGAACCTATCATGGGCTGAAATTCTTCCTGTTGGTGCAAGAAATTTTCTACAATTTTCATGAGGTTCAAAAACTAACCAAGAAAGAAAAACTGAATGAACCCAAACTTGGACTTGTTTTCTGAACCCAAATCCTCACCAGCTGAAGAGTATACTCACACCTAAAATACTAGTTCATTCCAAGATGACAGCCGGATTAGAAGAACCGTTTTCACTCGACGAATCTCCATCCGAAAGGCTAGAAGACGATCTCCAGATTTGAATAAGAAGATTAGTTGAAGTTGAACGTAGGTTTTGCGTGTATTGAGAAGTTGCCGAAGTTGGAGATAACTTGAAACTTCGGCCCTGAGTACACTCGATGGATCTGCTTGGGAGCATCAAGTAGGGATGATTGAAACCGTCGATCTATTTGCAAGATCTGCGAGAGCCTCGTACACTTGAGATTCGCCTAAAAATAACGATTAATAAAAAACCGGATTAATATTGACCGGCGAGTTTCTGATCTCCGAAGCCCAAGAAAACAACTCTGATCTCTGGATGATCGAAGCGGTCGTGCGAGATTGGTCAAACGTTGATCAATCAAACTTAATGCGGGCGAAGATCACGATAAGGAACTATGAAATCCCTGTGAGTGCGTCATCCACGTGGTGGGATCCTAGAAATAATCTTCGAGGAACCTTCATCTTGATCCTCGATACACCGCAGAGATTAGGCCGCCTGCCTACGTGATCATCAGAGATCGGGCGGAGCTTAATCGCGGTCAACGATCGATCGAGATACCGATAAAGCCCCCGGCGGCGCAAGGTCGACATTCACGTGAATCGAGAGCGAATTTCGGTCCGCCTACGTCGCGAAAACGTGACAGAACGCGACAGATACCGACGGGGATCACGAGAGCGATGCGTTCATGCTGCGCAACGAGGGGGAAGAGGGGAGATCGATGTATTTGCGTTCGGCAATCGGGCCTCGCGATCGCGATAGAGCATCGAGCCTCGTGCCGATAACGTGACACGGTATCTACGGTGATCTACCGTTGCGCGATCGATAATCTCGATCCCGATCGAGCCACTTCGGCCGTGCGTGTCGACAGTCGGCCGAGGTGAACCCGCACGAAATCGTGGAAAAATTGAATGGGACACGACGGACGAAAATACGAGCGCGACGGTTCGCGTCGCGTGCTCGACGAATTCGCCCCGAAAAGTGACGTGGCCCCTTCGTGGAAATGTGTGCGCGCGACCGCTATCGTGAAATGAAGCTTGTGACGTAGGTGCAGTGAATTTTCGGTTCGCGATGAGCATTCTTCTGTGGCGACAGCGGAGAGCCAGCCAGCTCAGGGCGGAGTCCTCCCTTCCTTTAACGAGTAAGTCGCCGTTAATAATGTTAATTGGCGGAGGGGATTTTGGTTTTGGGATTTCGGAAAGTGGGAGGAGTTGAAGAATTTTTGTAGTGGTTAGTTTAGTGGAAGTAATAGAGGATTTGAAATAGGAAGAAGAAGCGAATGGTAGACTATACATTATTGTCGATCATTAGAAGTAATTCAGTAATCAATCAAAATAATAAATTACTCTTTGACGAGTGTTATGAATAGAAAGCAAATTTTTATGATTTTATGGCAAATTTTAATGTACAAGAATTCATAAGAATGTTCAGAGATTTTAAACATAGGTATACAAAACATGAAATTGGGAGCATGTGGTGTATTATTTAGAAAATTAGACACACTATTGTTTAAATTTTTTGTCTGTAAAATTAGGAATTTGGATAAGAAATCACAGTGTGGTTATGAATATCATATTTCTGTTTATCGGTAAAGAAAGTTAAAGGAATTATTTGTTTTGTTTTAATGTTATCTGTTCACTTCGCAGACTTTATTTATTTCAGTTTACACTATTTATGGAATGGATGAATTTTTAGTTTTTTTTTTTTTTTTTTTTAATGAAAGAGTTTTCTATCTTGAAGAGAAGAAGAATATTGAGAATTTCTTTTAAATATTCCAAGACAGAGCTTTTAAAACATTCTAATATTTTTATTTGAGGATATATTAAAGATTGATCTGTATTTCTACATGTGATAAGAATGAAAAAGAAATGTTTAAATACACTACACATTTTTAGAATACCTATAGAAAAATTTATTCCTTCAAAGGGAGTGTAAATATTTAAATATTAAGATTTTGAAGAAATATAAAATATCTTTATATTTACTATTGAGATAGTAGAAATGGTATAAAATATTAATCCACATTTCCATATACATATAATGCACATAAAGAAAAATATGAAATTAATGCAAACCTTTTTATAATAACCATTTTAAAAAATTTGCCTCTTCAAAAAAAGTGCAAATATTAAGATTTCGCTTTGATTATTTAATAGCAAAGTATTCAAAGTGTCCTAATATTCACAATTGACTTAATATAAAATATAAATCCCCATTTCCACGTGTAATATGATCATGTGAAGATCCTTAAATACTATTAAAACTTCTGGAATGTTTACCTAAAATTTCTATCTCACTTTAAAAATCGCAAAAATATTGAAGTTTTATTTTCTGTTCTTCTACTCCAAAACAGAGTTTCTACAATACTCTAATATTTTCTCTTGCAGTAGTATAATAGGTACGTTAATCCGCGTTTCCACGTGTAGTAAACACGAAATGCAAGATCGAAATCTACTAAAAGCTTGCGCAATATTTATATAAAAATTTGTACAAGGCACAATTTAACAATTCTCATATCATCCCGTAAACAAGCTTCTCGCAGTACGAAGTTCCGTTCCTCGCGTTGTCGCCGATTATCACTGTATCTTCCTGACAACGTTATCTCGCGCAAACTTCGAAATTCCCCACTGAAGAGTGCTCGTTATTCATCGTTGTCAAACGGTGACATTTTCTCCCATAAAAGTTTTGCACAAGCTGCATACAAAAAAAAAAAAAAAAAAAAGAATTCCTTGAATTTTTCAGAATGCCTCAACGTTATACGATATTTTAGATACGTATTTCACAAAAATGGAAACCATAATTTTAAACGCTAATAGAAGAGAAAATATCACAAACTGTAGCCTTGCAATGGTCTCGCAGCCAATTATAGCGGGAAGATCGCGATCTAATTCACGTTTTCGAGTGGGTGTTTCGATCGATCGCCGCGGAATTCCACGGAGCTGGCCCCTCCGATTCGACGAGGGTGATCGAAAGCAGGCAAACAGAGAGAAAAAGAGCGGGTTTCGTCGAACGGTCGCCGGTCGCGGCCCTCGCAGCGTTAATGGGAGGAGTTCATTAAGATCGCGCGATTACCGGCTTATCGCGGCTAAGCGAGGCTCGTTACTTTGCCGTGACGTCACTTCCTCCCTATGTCGCCCAACATCGTCGCGGGCTCGCCTCTCTTTCCGTTCGCGCTTCCAGCTTTCCGCCCGACACTTTTGTCCCTGGAACTCGAGCTTGCACCGTGCTTCCTCCTCAGTCCGCAACTAAAAACTCCCCTCAACACTGTCTTTTCTATTCAGAAACACGAAACTGATGTTCCAAAAAAACGAGCGATTATTTTTACTTCATTAACTCGTTTTAGTTCAACGATTAGACTTGATATTATTTGGAGAATTTAATTGACTGAGGATCTGCGGAAAGTACACTGCTCTTCACTTCATCAGAAAGATACAAAGTGATTGCCCGCATCTAGATGGTAATCTTTCAATGTTTGTGTAATTGTATCGCTATCGAGGCATTATCAAGAAAATGATTTTATTGTCGAGCAACGATACTCTCGATAAGTTGTCTAGACATGATTAACACTGAGAGTAGGATAGATCTCCTCGATCTGGTCATTGATCGATATCGTGGGTGGACTCGATATCTCTGCGTGGACCTCGATTCTTCGCTCTTTGAACATCTCAATCGTTTCTGAACTTCACTTGTGGATATTTAACCCTGCTCTTCTCCTCTTAAAATTCTGATTTATTACAACTTGAATTATTAACATACCATTATTAATACGGTCAATGAAATGTTTACAAAATATCAAGGAACAATAAACATTAATATTAAGACTAACTTCCATATATTTTTCTTATAATTCATATAGTTATTTAACAAACTAAAATGCAGGATTGAGTCAAAAACACCACGACGCGCTATAATCAAAATCAACTGAAGAGTCAAAGCTTCACGAGCTGAAAAGCTCTCAAGCTTCTCTAACTTCACTTTGTCGAACTTCAGAATCTTCGTGCCCTATCGTCACACAATATTCTGAAGATTTTAACTCAGAAGAATTTCAAACTCTGAAACAGTGAATGAAAATAGTGACGGCTTCGAACGCAACTTCAGTATTATTGTCCCAAAAATTCCCATAATTCAAACTGGGAATGTGATCGCAATCTCCAAAAATTTCCTGTGTCACCTTCGCGGGTTAAAAAAGATCTGAAGCTTCTTCTTAACCTACTTGTCGTTGTCGAACTTCGGAAACATTGTACGATATTCTTGAGATCTCAACTCGGAAGAATCCTCTCACTTCCAAAAATACTTAAACTCCAAAACGGTGAGTAAAAATAGCAACGACTTTCAACTATTATTACACTATTGTCTACTAATAGGCTCTGCCCGTATATACCGAATAAATAAATGAATCATTCTTCGAAAAATTCCCAAAGTTGAGAACCGATCAAAACAAAATTCGAACAGCGATTCCCAAAAGTTCTGTGCGCGCAGAACTTCGTCGAGAGCTTCGTTTCCTCATGGAAGATCGGTTCGGCGGAGGAGACGCGAGTCGAGGCGATCGTTGCCGCGATTTCGAGGACAAGGGAAGGCCGAGGAGGAAAGAAGAAGGCCAACGGGGATCGGGGGGGAAACAGATTGGGGGAGGGGGCAGGGTGGCGTGGAGGGTTCCACGAAAGGCAAGAACGAAATAAACGATAAGAGGGACGCCGGGTTAACCAACAAGCAAATTAACACGTGGGAGGGTCCGATCGGCAAATGAGATAATTGTGCAACGAGGGGCCCCTCGGGGCTCTCCCCCTCCCTCTCGTTCGCCCCCTCCCGACCCCCTCTCGCAGACCGGGTCGATCGTTCCCCGGGACGATTCGCGTCTGCCCTCTTCGTTCATCTCCTCGCATGAAGCGTTTCACGAGCCACGAGGCGATCGGGAGAGGCGTGTTACCGATGGATGGGACTCATCGATGGATCGATCTATCGATCCCCTGGTACCGGGCCCTCTTTACCGGGGCCCTTCGTTCTCCCCCTTCCGCTCCTCGTACCTCGTTGCCATCGAGATTATAGGTGAGCACCGACAGCCACGGGCTTCCAATACTTTGTGAGTTTATTTGCGATCCGGCTGTTTGTATCTTTATTTATGAAATACCCGAAGGGGGGAACAGCGACCTCCTTCGGAAGGGGATCTCGCGATCGCATTCTGGGCCACGAAATTAATTATGACGCGGGGGGGAAACCCCTGTGCCCCGCTTCGAAAGGATATGTGTGAATTAGTTCAGTTGTGAATTAGTTTGTTGATATGAATTCGGGTGAGTTTTGGGAAAACTATTTTTTTTTTGTTCATTTTTTAGAGGAGAAGAAAATTTAAATGCTGAGATGGGATTGTAAACATTTTTGGGGCAGTTTGAGTAATGATTTCATTTCATTTATCTTCAAAGAATTTCTTTGCTTTGACAAATTTTCTGACCAATGGAACATTGCAAAACATGAACAATTGTTACTGGACTGCAGATGTTTATGCAAATTAAAATATTTACTGGAATAGATAAATGATTCAAGTTTCAGTCGTTGCATCAATTCAATCAGTGCATCTTCCTTTTTAAATGCTATAACTAGACTGCGAATGTTTATGCAAGTTCATATTTTGGAAGGTATATAAAAAGGAAACCAACTTAAATAAAAGTGTCTTTTACCGCTTGAATATCTTAAAATGTATAATTTATTTTCGATATTTTATGTATTTTTGCATCTATGCACATCTTCATGTATTTTTGCATCTATGCACATCTTCATGTATTTTAACAAATTAAAACTTATCATAAATGCATAAACATCCGTAGCCTAGCTATAATATATACTTCATTTTTTATGTTGCATGCATTCCTGCATCTATGCGTATTCTTCTAAATTTTTGCATACTTCAATTGCTCATAAATGCATAAGAATAATACAAATTCCTTCGCAAAAACACTTTTTTAAATCCCGGTTTAAAGTCCACACTCTTTGACTCCTTGACATCAATTTCAAAATTCCCTTCTATTTAAATATTCAGGCTTTTTTTGTAAATTTATCGTGCCTTCAAATTCAAACTCAACGGCATCAATTTCAAAATTCCTTCCCTTTTATGAAACGTTCAACCTTCTTTGCAAGATTAAGTCTACAAATCCAAATTCCCGACGTCAATCCCAAAATTCTCTCCCTCTTTAACTACGCACCTCCATTCGCAAAATCACTTCCTAAGGTAAATGACCCCATTGCTGATTGTAACCCCATTACCGACCGGTTAAAAATTATTTGTTGTTTATAGTAACGAATAAAATATATGGGTCTACGTAATTTATTCGAAGTCATCAGAAATATACATAGAATCGTACAATATAAACACAGCTTTTATCTTCTTTTTAATTATAATAGCTAGATGGAAAAATCCGGTCAATAAAAGGGACATCCGATCCTTTATATAATTTTTGTGTAAACAGTCAAACAATATTTCAAAACCGATTTCATTAGGAAACTAGAGACGTTAATAAATACGGTCATTCATATACTTTACTCAAATATTGTTATGTATTAGTAAAAAATTATTATTTTTAAATGATTACTTTCTTAACTGTCCCATAATGGGGTCACTTACATCCATCAAACAACCACACCAAAGATCCCCAAGAATTTTCCCCAATTTCTCCCCCATTCGTCAGCTCGTCAGTCGATCCCCCGTCGCGCCCCCGTCGCGTCGTCGCGATCGAGAACACGATCCAGAGGCCGTAGCATAGATCGCGATCACGAGTAACACAGAGGAGGGGAGAGCAACACAGGAGTCGGAGAGAGATAGATGGAAAGGGGCTCAGGGAAAGGAAAAATGGAAGGAAAAGAGATAGACAGCGGGTACGGATCCGGCGTTGCTATCGCGCCGCCTCTCCGCCAGGAGAGAGAGACTTATCTAGCAGCCGGACCCTCTCCTCCGCCACCCCATCTGGCCGTTTCCGATATTAAAAATATCAGCCGGCAGATAGGCGCGCGGCTATCGGCGCTCGGCCACTCGAAGGAACTTCCATTAAAAATAGCTATCTCTATCTGAAGCCGGTACAACAGCACACCGTGGGCCCATGCCAGACGCGAACCGCCTTCCCTCTACTCTCTCTCTCTCTCTCTCTCTCTCTCTCTCTCTCTCTCTCTCTCTCTCTCTCTCTCTCTCTCTTTCTCTCTCGGTGGGTGCTTTCGCGGAGAAACGGACACGGAGAACGTGCGCCGACATAAAAACCGGGCTTTCTCAGGAGATACGGGATCTTATCGGACGGGCAAATGTTTGGAGCCGCGCTATCGAGCCGCTTTATCGGACCGAAACCCCCTTCGCCCCGGAATCCCCTTTCCAGAGCATTTTTTCAGCCCACTTTTAATTGCCCGCCAAGGGTTGAAAGGCCCACTTCTCGTGGGAGTTTCTCTGGGATGAGAGAATTTTTTTTGACGTTGACCTAGAATTTAGATCTTAGGCCCATGAATTCCAATCCGGATTCCACTCGAAGCTGTGGAGTTAAAGATCCCACAGAGCAATGCGAATTTTTTGCGGCGGCACCTTTTCGCGAGTATTTCTCGCGACGTGAAATTTTCAGCGCTAGGTACAAAACACGGCCAAATTTTTCGCGTTGATCCCAATGAATACACTGACCTACGTCACGAGTTTTCCACGTTTGCGAATTTGCCTTGAAATATTCGCTACTGTTGCAAAACTCCGCGTTCATCTGTTCCGCGCTGGAAAACTCGGTACTACAGAAAATTCGCGAGCGTAGAAAATTCATTGCGTAGCCTTCGCGTCTTAATCGAGACCAGCGCGAAAAATTTCGCTGCGTATTGTAATACTGCAAACGCAAGAAATCTTCGTGGGAAAAATTCGATATCGTTGCGAATTTTTGCATCGCTTTCTACGGTCCTTGAATAAATAATTCTATCAAGTGGAGGCGGCGAAATATTTTTCGATTTTCAATTTTGAAGTTTCTAGTTGGTAAACGTTTAAGAAATTTAGGTTTCGAGAATCAAAGAAGGAAAACTGCAGGGGGTAAAAAAAAGCGCGGAGAAGGGGACGAAAACGGGACCGACGTGTATTCCAATTTACCGCGGCGATGCCAGCCGACGAAGGAGAAGAAGAAGCGTACGCGGAACGATCGATAAATCGGTTTCCACGGCGTGTATCCGATATCCTGCACCGGCGACGGAGGGAGGCTATGGTAGACCGCGGCGCTGCCAGGGTGCGGGCCCCGATTAACACGTTGTTTGTATAGGGGAATGTATAATAACAGGTTGCGCCGTTGGCATAGGTACCCATTTGTATCTGTAGGAGGGCATCTCGGGTTCTCATCCCGCGGAAGGATAAGAGGTGGACCGAACAAGGAGAACACGGACGGGACAGGTAAAGAGAGAGAGAGGGGCAGGGATCGGAGCGAGAGTCGGGATTCGGTGAGGGAAGAAGATACGTTCGGGGAATAAGAACGTTCTTGGTTGTTGGGAGCATACTGGGTGTCTTGGTTTAATCCATGTTTGTCGCAATTTAATGTATCGATGAGGTGGTGAGTTGAGAATTTTAGTAAAATTGTGATTTAGGAAAATTTTGGTATCGATTTTGGAGAAATCTTATGGGATCAGCAGGATTTTCTTTGGTAATTCCGCTGGCAATATTTTAATATTTATGGTTTTTTATTTTTAGTGGTTTTTGGTTGTTGGGTGTTTCTTAGTTCTTTGAACTGGTTTCATAGTCCTAGCGGTGAACTAGGTAATATTTATTGTGTCAGAAGAATAATATAGTTTTGACTTTTTGAAAGACAGGAATTAAAATTAGTGTCGAGCAATATTGTTTTCATCCTAGATCTAAGGCATAATATCAGCCGATATACACAGAATACAAGGATTTTTTAATATAATACAATACATCACTAAATTTCTATACAGAATTTTTGTTAGGGTTTTAATTTCCCTTTTGACAGAAGAATATTTCTGCCACTTAATATCTATTATCAACAGAAAAGTTTAAGCAAGTAATTCTGTATCCAAAAACATTTTTTATTCAGGTCATTCTTAGATTGCTCTTAAGAGTAGTTTCACAAATTGAACAATAACAAAAAAATATTTTACTGCATCACAATTCTCTAAGGAATAATTAACTGAAAACTGTGTCCCATTTTAGATTCCTTAATCTAAATGTAAAAACGTGGCTTAAAATTATCAGAAAGTTATGCACAAAAATTTTAATAACAGTGAGTGCATCACCAAATCCAAATTCATTGCTTTTATAGAATATAAATGTCTTTATTTATCAAAGGACAATTTTAATCAACATTAATATTAAAAATAGACTTAAGCACATATTCCACATAATTTTTATCTAAAAATAGCAATTATTCTGTCTCTTTTTCTGAAGAGTTCTTAGCTTGCATCGAGTACGCAAAGCGTTGAAGATCAGATCGACAAGCAGGTTCCTGCAAGAAGATCGAGCAGACCTTCCACGTCGGCCTTATGATTTGTTTACTCGGATCGCCCTCGATGCAAACCCGCCCATCGTGGCAGGCCAGCACCGAGCCCCGAACTCTGACCCCCGGCTAATTGTTGTTGGCTCTAGATCCTCGATAGTAGTTCACGAGATTCTGACAGCGTCAACGCTGCAACTTCCTCGACATTCAAACATTTTCTTAAAAAAAGAAGCAACATTGGATTCTAAAATAAAAATTCAATCTCCTACGCATCATCCTTGATAATACATGACAATATCAATTCTCTTCGCGGTCTTAAAAATACAAAAATCGCATTATACCCAAGTATCACTCATTCTCAAATTTCTAACTCGGTTCCAAAATATTATAGCAAGCAAATCAAAGAACGATCCCGAACTTCTCTGTCAGAAATATTCCATCAGAGCCCAGAAAACCCAGCGAAGGCCGATTCGATCAAGACTCTCAGGAAGAAGGAAGGCGAGAGTAAGGATCGCCAGGGATGCAACGAAGGCAGGTATCAGCGTTGCATCGGTGCACCGCGCCGTCGTGGTCCAGTCCCTCGATGCACCTGGTGCCAGGCATCGTCTCGATCTCGATGCCGCCCCGAGGCCCACCTCTCTCCCTCCCCCCGTCGTCGCTACCCCCGTCGATCCCCGAGCCCCTCGAAACGCCCTGAAAATCCACTGTGAACCACGTCGTTTCGTGGATCGATCTGGATCCCGATCCACGGGGCGATAAGCAAGGGCCTCCGCACGAATCCCCCGGTGCATTATGAAGACCCGTGGATTCTTGTAACTCGCGATCTGGCGCGTCGCTGCCGGCGCTGACGTTACTTCCGCCCCTTTCCTCGCTTCGTCCACGGCCTAGACCCTGGGCATCGTGAAATTGAATTACTCGCGGATTTAGTCTCTCGCTGGAATCCTACGGGTCAGCGGGTTTATCTCGAACCTGGGGGTTGAGGGTGTTTAGCGGGGGGTGGAGAACGAGTGGACGGAGGGATGGAAGGGATGCTTGGGGTTGGAATTTATTGGACCCTTGTTTTGTTTCTGGTTGTAGCATTTTTTTCTTGATTTTTTGGAGCTGTTTATAGTCGATTTTTTCTATTCCTATCTTTTAGAATTTTAATAGTAATTAAGTGTTAGGTTGATGCAAAAATAATTATGGTTTTCAATCTTATATTTTAAGGGGGAATAACACTTTGATACCGGAAGGGAAAAGTATTTTTTATGAATTATTATTAGGGCTAGAGTCGCTCTTAAGGATTGCGAGGCCAGGAGCAAGCTTAAGCCTGACAAAAGGACGATCTAAACAGTAATTGCGGGGCTTTTTAAGCGCGGGGCCCGAGGCAGATGCCCTGTTTGTACGGTGATAAGGGCGGTACTGATTAGCACACCAACTTTGTAAAAATGTTGTTCAATGTTTATGTTATTGATTAATGTCATGATTTATGTTATCATGTAAGGTAGAAATCAATCATATTCTCAAATTTAAGGAATTATTATTATTAGACTGCGGATTTTATGCTTTTATGACAATTTTAAGTATGCAAAAAATCTGCGAGACTGTTACTACATGCTAAAATACACAAAATATCAATAATACAATTTAGGTTGGAATGTTTAGAAAATTAAATATACTGTTATTCAATTTGCATTTCGTTATTTGTACTTGCAAAAATTTTATTTTGCATAAAAATTAATGAATCGAGGTCTTATTTTAACCGTTGCTATCCATTTCTCAAAAGGCACATTCACAGATATTAACTTTTGTTTTCTCAATACAGAGACACACGTTTTAACTGATACACTTCCACACTATAGCCGAGTGGCAAGTAACTGCATTGTTTTACTAAATTACTCGACTAAATTTTGGTGTTCATACATAGCAACTTACTAAAATACTTGCTACTCGACTAAATTACTAAATGTGTCTGAATCAGCCTTTACATACAGTAAAACCATCACTACAATTATTCGGCAGTGTGTGACAATTTTCTTTTTCAAACAAGCAGTGTCCTGAAGCCGTTGCTGATCCAATCATGTATTGTATTTCAGTCAACAGATATTTAAACATTAAGAAAAATATAAAGCAATTAGTATTACCATAAATGTTTGTTGTTGTTTAACATACTATCAAAATTGCACTATGGTCCTGAATAGTTATGTTGTAACAATTAATGTTCTTATAAATTGAGATTCTTTAGAGAGACTTAGCAGGGTTAAGGATATTATGTGCGCTCTTGGTCTCATGATTTCCCAATTTTCTCTCACTCAGTTCATTAAAAAAATGAGGCTTTTTCCTAACCAATATCAATTGTAGTTTCAGTAAAAAGTATATTAAAACATAAAGTATATTAAATTATAAAAGCTTTCCGAGAAATAGCAAGCCTCAAGTATAAACTTCAGTAACCAAAATTAGCCAAAATAATTAATTTCCAAGATATTAAGGGGGGAGCCCGATTTGGAACGCTAAAAGTAAGCCAATTTTCGGGAATTTTTTTTTACGAAATTATTGAGCGAATTTTTTCGAGACATTCAGGATATATTCTTCTATGTTTTAACAATAAAAATTAATTTTTTCGTTACAAAATAATTCGTAGAAATAGTTTTATATAAACAAGTTCGTAAGACTTCACCGCCGGAGTCTTCGATTTGCGGGAATTCTGGAGGCTATAATTCTTCACTAAAACAAAAAACACAAAGATTTTCTTTTTTTTTCATGTAATTACACTGTCGATGAACCTAAAAGTCTAAAGAAAAGTACATAATTAGTCAATTAATGGGACTTCAAAGGAAAACTTATGATTTTGGCTAAAAATTTTCATATTGTTTATGTTAAGAAAATTGTTTAAATTAATTTTTTTATAGAAGTTTAAGGTTCATCGACGATGATTGATCATTGTTTAGTTGTATGTACAAGGACAAGTCGATTGAATTAATAGTTTTTTTTCTATTTGTCCCGCAAGTTTTAAAGAAGTGGTTTCGAGAAAAACGCGGATATATATTCGTGTTGGGAAATGTCTTTACAGGCTGAAATTCGGAGTTTGGCTGACCGTTGACAGTAACTGCCTAAAAAAACGCAGTACTGGCGGAAAGTCATAAATGTGGACTCACAAAATTCAGGTAAACAGTTACCAAGCTCGGAAACTTTATGCGACGGACCCAGAACCGCGGTTCGCTGCGCGCCTGCAGGTATACCTGCTTGACGCGCTGCAGTTTCATGATCCGTATCTACATAGTTCCATCGAATTTCGATCTGTAACTTTGGGAACATAATTTTAACACGTATTACTATTAATTAAAGCAAAAAAAAAAAAAAAAAAAAAAAAAAAAAAAAAAAAAAAAAAAAAAAAAAAAAAATCGATTTTTTTGAAGTTGACAAACCGGGCTCCCCCCTTAACAAAACTTCTTGTGATGAAAATCAGTTAGGAATGTTGATCTCTTTTTCCATAAGCTTGTTTGCTGAAATGTAAGTACTTTAACTGCAGCTGTTAGCAACTTCACTCTAAATTTTGTAATACATTTCTCAATATAGGGTTTAAAATTAAGAGTTAAATAATCTAAAAAGTACCAAATAAATTTTTCTAAAATTTCGCGTAGGGTTTTACCATTGCATAAAGATTTATTCCTCAAATTTTCAAAGATCTCCGCTTATTTCTATTCTCATCGAAGTCCATCCTTAAAACAAACGGTTCTGAAATTTCATTGATAACGAATGATTGTCGAAGCAAACTACACAAAAGGAATATCGTGACGGTGAATGTAAAATGCTGTAACTCATTATCAACCCCCGCACTCTCATTACCCAATACACTCGCAATCCCTATCGACCCAGCTGTTCGCGGTGTTCCCACCGGCCAAAGAAATTCATCGCAATCAGAAAACCTGGCTCTGCCGAACGACGATATGTCCCCCAACCCCCGGTTCCGGCCGCCTCTTCGACACCCCTTTCTCACCCCCCTCGGCCCCGTGAATTCCTCGGAATTCCGCGGCTGGTGACTGGCGGTGGCGACCGCGTGCGCTTCGCGATAAGCTCCTCCACAACCGGCACCAACACCCCCCACCCCTTCGCTCTCTCTCTCTCTCCCCCCGTCCCTCAACGACCACCACCATCAACCACTTGCTCACCGTCATCCCGGGAGGCACCCTCGCCCCCTCGCGAAAGTTTTCGGGGGTGTTGCATCGGCGGCCGTAAGCCCGGGGCCCGATCGATCTGCGCGCATCGCGAATCCCTCCCCGTTATCTTTATCCGGCGCGCGAACGTCGCGATATATCTGATTCGAGCTCTCGCGAGTTCTCCTTCTGTGGTCGAGGGGGTGGGAAACCTCCCGGTGGGGCGAGAGGGAGAGCGGGAAAGGAAGGCGGGAGGGTGTAACAGCCGCGGTTAGGCTTCCCCGGGAGGGCGGCGCGGAGGGGGAGAGGGGAGTAATTTTAAAACGATCCGGAGGATTTCGGCGCCGGTTTATTTATGGCGAAGGGGTGGCTGTCTTATCTGCGCCCCGCCGATAATTGCTCGGTTTTTGCCCGCCGCCTAGGAAACCTGTCGAGGTTTCGTGCGCGCACCAGCTTAGCCCGGAACGTTTTGAGGCGTTTTCAAAACGCATCCCGCGCCGCCGTTACGGCAAGTTTTATCGTGACTGATAATGGTTCGGTTTTTGAGGGGGTGGAGAACCGGGCAACTTTGGATCGCAACGGTTCGTGATTGGACGGGGGTGGATCGAATCGCTTCGACGCTGCCGGTTGGATTCTTCTGAAACGGTGGTGGGAATGTTTACGGGAACGTGGATTCTATCGATTCCGCGTTTAAGGAATGGAAATTACCGAACTCGAGGAGAGATTTTTCGACCGGGAAATTAATGATACCGTGTTTTCCTTAGGCGAATTTGAGGTGGCCTTTTTTTTTTTATCCCTTGGAGCAAATTGAATGCATTTCTAGGAGTTTTTCCTTTTTTTCGAAGGACGTTGATGGGGAGAAGTGATTAGAAATTGTATATTTCTGCTTGGGGATGTTCTACCTGTATTTGATATTTGAGTCTTTTTTTTTACCCAATCGTGTATTTTATTTCTTTAAATAAGTTTTCTCAGTTTAAAAGAGAATATCTGTGACTGTAAGGAAAGACAACGCAAGTCACATTTTGAAAAAAAATTGAGTTTATATCTTAACTGGAATCTACAGGGTGTTTGGGATAGTGACGGCAAGCTTTGGAGGGGTGATAGATCACGTAAAAACAAACAAAAAATGATTATATACCTTGGGTCAAATCGTAGCCATTTTTGAAAAAATAGCCGAAGTTTTTCGCACTATTTGGCAACGCTGCTCGGGACTCGGACACGCAAACTTCATATTATCGCGCTTGCGCAGGTAAATGGAAGGAGAACGATAGGCCCACGAATCCCTTCCACTGTATGTTGACAGCCATCCGAATAATTGGGAGGAGTTTAGATAATCTATAATCATCACTTTTTCTTTCAAAATGGTTGTCAAGGGGTGGAAACGTAGAATACAATAGGTTGAATTTAGACGCCATTCCTCTCTTACATACACATTCTCCTTTGTGCTGTATTCATTGACCGAAGTAGTCACCTCCCAAAGATAAAGATACAGAACGAGGATGGAAAGAGGATAGAACGATCGGAATAAATACCCCCCTGACCTTGCGCCGCGACCCCCCGCGCCGCGCCGGCCAGCAACCGATTTTCAGTTTTGCACAAACGTAAACATAATGTGTGTCTGACAGCGTCTTTGACGCAGCCAAAGTTCTTTTGCCAAAGTCAAAAGACTCTCCCCACTCCGTGGTCTAATCTTTTAGTTTAATCTTTAGCGGCCCGAGTCTCAACGATGATCGGAACAGACGGCACGGCGGGCCCATTGTCGGCACTCGAAACAGAAACAAACCGTCCGCGATACCCGACACCGCGAGTAGAGTACCGCCACTCAAGCCGCCACTAAATCTAAACATCATTGACAGAATTAAGATCATAGCCTTTGACGGTATTAAACTTTTCGAAGAGACCAACGCACCCAAGTTTGTTGATCCAACACGTGTCTCGTCTTTCGATGAAACTGACACATGCATTTTCTTCATATTATAATTATACAGAAACCTAACTCAGGTATAAAACGTTTTATAATTGGATTTTTTGTATTAGTATAACAGCAGAAATTGTTGGTAAATTTTTTTATTGCATAAATCTGTTGTACTTGACGAGTAGAAAAAAATTCTAAAAGGAACCATATGCTAGAAAAGCACCGTTTAGCCGCTATAAGACGTCAAAGTTTACGCGAAATTGTGCATGTGTAGCGCGACTACGGAAATCGAAGTAGATCCGTATACGGATGAGAGAGACTCCTGACCTACCTCACAGCTGACGCTCGAAAATCGATAGGATCGTTCCTCTCTTTCTTTCTTATTAGCTCCAGCGTCTTCTCGCTCACACGCACAGGCGTGGTTATTGACCCTTGGAGAAACATCGTTCATTCCGAGCGATTGCCTTTGCAGAATTTAACAAATTTCTCAATCTTTATACGTAGCTACAAATTGTGTAACCTTAGCTATTCAACTTAAACATTGTCTAACGTAAAACATGAGTTAAAAGTAATTCAACTTATTTCATTTAACGTCGTTTACGACGTTAGGCAAAATCTCAAGAATTTATGGTTAATGCATTTGCGAAACTTTTATTAGACAATATTGAAATCTGAATTCACAGTGTTGGATATTGAATGTGCCCTTGGTTCAGTATCTCTGATATTTGTCACTTACCAACTTTGAATAACAAATATCCTTAAATTCACTTGCAAGGAAATTTATGATTTTATGGAAACGTTAATTGACGTATTGTTCATTATGGTGTTATAAATGTATCGAAAATTGATTGCTGACGTGTTTTTTACGAAAACAGTACTGCATATGACGCAACATAAACCAAAATTTTCAATAATAAAACTTCTAACAGATTATAAGTGAATTTAGGTATTGTTTTACTGTGATTAATCATCTGAAGTATCTCATTTGATATCACTTTCATGGGGTAAACAAAAAGGATCTACCTTTAGTTTTGCAATTTTATTGCTTTCAAATGTTCAAAGCGGATTTTTGGAAATAGTATTTCGCCGAGAAGTTCAAGATAGGTTATGAAAGACTTCATACATCCCTCTCTTTAACCTAAAATCAACGGACGGCCTCGTCCGACTGACTGCGATCAGGGCGCACCGCCTCTCCTCGAATCGTCTACTGCGTTGCATTTCCATGGCTGTCGAACCATCTTACCGATGCGCTGTTGCCACGTTTAGAGACTTAAAACGACGGTAATTTCAGGGGTTAGAAAATTACTTATTTTTCGTAATACAAGGTACCAATGTCGCAGTTATTGTACTTATTCAATTATTAAGATCCCAATCTTTACCTTAGCGAAAAAATTACTTACGAAAAACGTTCGTGTCTTGAATTACAGGGGTTGGAAGTTTAAATGTTTATGACCGTTTTTTTCGAAAATGGTTGAGTTTTGGACCCAAGTCATATAGAAGTTTTTTGTTTGTTTTTACGTGATCTATCACCCCTCCAAAGCTTGCCGACACTATCCCAAACACCCTGTAGAAAGTAATATTTAGGTTACTATCAGAGAGAAATTATATTGGACGAAGTTTCTCTTTGAACACGAGGATTGAATAAAATTCAAGAATTGGTGACCAGAACTTTAAACGTGATCTCGAAAATGAAAACAAGTGACATGCGGCGTTTTGCTTTAAGATCACAGATACAATAAAGTTAGAATTCATGCCTATACGTTTATTATTCTTTAACATTCTATAAAAGTCCCATTATTTATGTTTATAATGATGTGCCAATAATTGAAATCTAATAAATCAAATAGCAGAGTTAAAATGGTTTTATTTGTTTAGTAAGTGGAGGATTGAGAGTTTCATCCCCTCATGTGGAAATAGTTTATGTAATTTATTTAATGTAATAGATAGTCGAAGATTTTACGTTCTCAAATTATTAGCATAGATCTATAATATCTGTTTTTGCGGTATGTAGAATACAGTTTTTCAAGATCCACACCCCTTAGTACAAAAATATTTTTTATTTTCCAACTCTGAATAATTGAATCTTTGCTTTGCTTTTATTGTAGGTAGAATACACCCCCATATATTCATCCCCATTGCAGGATTTGCTGTAACGTATTCAGAAAATTACAAGGATTTTCACCTTCGAACCTCAACATAATTCAAACTTGTCTTCATCCTTATGATGAGTAAAACTCGACCCTCAAATTTATACCCTCTATTACAGCAACGAATTCTATGATACATCCATAAAATCACAAGGGTTGTTGCCTTCTAACCCACCCCTCATTAAATGGATTTTCACGCTTGGTATGAGTAGGAATTCCATCCTCTGTTACACGACTATGTACAATATTTCCTGTTATATTATGCATCGAGAAAATTTGAGAAAATTTTGCATTTTAACGTAAATCCTTCACATCTTTTCTACCCCTTGTAACAATATCCCTAAATTTCAACCCCATAGACAGCCAAACATCCTGTCTAATATACATTAAAAAAATTGTTCACAGATTACCATTAAAATTTAAAGATCCATGAAAGTAAAATGATTCTATCCTTTACAACAAAGCTAATTGCAAATAATTCAAGTTAAACTTTCCTCCATCCCTCAAAAAAATCCTCCAGTGTAACATAAACTCCATATATAATCTGAAATATTTCTAACATCTTAAAGCTTCTCTGCCAAGTCTCTCAAAAATATTTAAAAATCGTGGAAAAATGAAGCGGAGCAGAATCCACCCCCGGGAAAATCGCACGCAGCCAGGACCATCCCCTTGCCGGTAACTTTTGTCTCTCCCTCTCGGCGAGATCGCGGCAGAAAAGATACGAGACAGAGCGAGGTACGCCATGGTACAATGGTGAGATACGGTTGCCGCGTCATTACCCCGACAACGACGACGACGAACACGACGTAGACAACCGACGTCGCGCACTTTGTCAACTTTGTATATCAATCAACCCTGGCGCGGTAATGTTCCCGGGACATGCCGAACAGTCGATAAAGAACATCGATGCATGGGAGGCGCAGAGGCAGCCGATGAGCCGAGCGCGGAGATAAACTCGGGACGCCTCCGTGCGCCCTGTTCCCAACGCGTTGGATTTTGTTTTTTGAATTGATACGGAAGGGAATCGTCGTGTAATGGGGTATCGATATTTCGGGGAAGGGGATTATGCGATAATCGAGCGAAGAAGGAAGACTATATTTTTAGTAATATTTTGAAGGTATTTTTGGTAGGGTTTAGGAAGTGGAGGAATTGATGTTGAATTGTTATTGAATTTTTGTAGATTAAATTCATGAATGTGATCGATGCAGCTGAGAAAATATTGGGGCTGAATTTAGGTATCTACATACATGATTTCAGTTCTTCGTTGATTTCATGGAGCTTTGAATTAAATGATTCAATTCATGAATAAAAGGAAAGTTGTATTACACAGAGAAGATAATTGTAAATTGTAAATAACAGTGTTTAAAGTATATAATAATTTATTTCTTGTGTACGGGTGAGACCCTTTGATTACAAAAACAAAATAAGAAAAAGAAGATAACATAGTATAATACAATGTAGTAAAAACAAAAATATATGCAACAATGCAAAAAGAAAGAAAGAAAGAAAGAAGGAAAGAAAGAAATATAGAAAGAAAGAAGAAAGAAATAATAGAATTGTAAACTATTATAAGAATAATAACAATAAAAATTTAAAAAAATTTTTATATAATTATAATAATTATTAACGTAACGAGTTATGAACTAACTTTAGGACGAACTGTTTGAAAGAGTTGAAGGGACTGCCGTAGAAATCGAGTTCATTAAAGTATGTTGGTATAGATGTAAAGAGTCTAGTTCGAAAAATTAAAATAAAGCGAAAACAGTGTAGCATTAAATGTAAAAAAAAAAAAAAATGTTTAAATCGTGATTCAAATTTCTGAAACTCTTTTTTAAAAACAGCCCCTAATAGAGAAAAGAAAAATAATATCTTTTAAAATTGCCAACTTATTAGAACAGAATTGTAACTAAACTTTGTCAACGTTAAACTAAATAGATTAATGCATAATGTTTCCAATAGAGTAATTTTTGCTAGTGAAGGAATTGCAAAATTTCCCAGTTTGTTACCCGAGGCCTTTTTCCTGGAACGTAAACAATTCAACCGCGTTTCTCATGCGTATTAAAAAGGTCACCTAAGCGAAGAACGCAGTTCACCGGCGACGTTGGTCAGGAGAACAGCATTCGAGGCTTTGGTTTTTCCGCGAACGTAAATTCCGAACACAGTCGGCTAAAAATAAACCTAACTGCTTCCCTTCTGTTAGTCGGGCGGATTAGTTTAATTGGTGATTCTTAAAATTCTCTATAAACTTATTAATAGAGCAAAATTCTAGTTTCAGCTTTAGTAAAAAGAGTGTTTTAATTTGATTGTATGATAAAATTAGTGTATGTTGAATTGGTGTAAAGACAGGAAGTGTTGTGAGATCTGCGTTCGACAAAGTTTCGATTGCATCAGTCATCGTTTGAATCATTTGAACTGCGTAATTGAGTTGGACTAACAATATTGGAAGTTACAGGTTCCAGAGTGATAAGAGATTGAATATTGTTTGATGCAAGACATACGCACGTTGAATTTGTTCAGTTGTCCTTGAGATAGACGGTATGCTATCCATTTAGTATGCCGATCTTATCTTCCTAGAAGTACTTATTATTACTACGTCTTTATTACACTGATACAATGTCAGATACACAGTCATCAATTAATTAATTGATATAAATGCACGAGAAGTGAGGTGCAGCGTAGAATTGCCATTAACCTAGCCTCGATAAGCGTAATTTACGGATGCAGTATATTTTCTGCGTTTAGAGTTCACTATAATCAACGAATACAAGAAACGAAAATATTAACAACATTCACGGACATAAATAAATAATTGGAAAGAATGCTAAAAGTAATTTTAAAATACAAAGGTCCTTGAATTTGATCCATATTTTCGATCACGCTATATTTTTCACGCATCTTGCATTTCGTTTATGTAAATGTATTTTATCAACAAAAGTTATGCAATATCGACTCGCATTTTACACTGTTTATAACGACTTCAAGATTGCCCCAAAATCGACAAACAGAGACTTTCGTTTATCACAAATATCTCGGAAAAACATTACAAGTTCAAGGTGTTGATTATTGTTATCATTCCGAAGATTGGCACGTTAATCAATCGCCTTAATTAGTATAATTAATTTGTGCCCATTCAATTTTTTTTCACTTTCGAGACCGCAATAGGAACGCGGTACGAAAACACGCGGTTTACTTTGTTTATAAAAACAGATGGAGATAATATTGACTAGTACAGTGCGTCAGTTCGTATTGACGTAGACTTGCTGAGATATCAGAGATTTCGATTAAAGATACGATACAATCTACGTGATTTAGTCCGTCTACAAGTACAGGAAGAAATTACTTGGAACTCCTTTATTTCTTTCGATTTCCGTAATCGATGACTAGCATTCCTACTGAAAAGCTTACTCCATATTCAATTCACACTTTTTTTTATTTCAGTTCAATAATTTTGATCTATCTGGATCTACATGTTCCTACATCAAAAAATAAAGTTACAATAGAACCTCATTTATCCAAATCATAATTATCACCGATTTATGTTATCCAAGAGTTCAATAAATTAATATTGTAGCTAAAAGAGTTCAGTAATATTGTTATACTTCTGCTTATATGTATTTTGTTTAATAATGGTCAGTAAAGTTTTACGCAAAAATTTAGCCAATTTCAGTTTTTAACGATGAACTTAAGTAACAATCTAAGCCAAAAGTTAATCAATTTCCAAGATATTAATAAAGCGTATTCTTGTAATAAAAACCTGTCACAAATATTGATCTTTTGTTAAAAACCTCTTTATTGGAATGTAAGCACTTGGAATGCAACTGTTAGTAACTTGACTCTTAATTTTGTAATATATTTCTCAATATTACGTTTTCTCATAAAAATTGAAAATTAAATAATTTAAAAACTATCGAATCAATTTTTCTAAATTTTTGCATAGGATTTCACTATTGCATAAAGATTCATTCTTCAAATTTCCAAAGATTTTCGCTTATTTTTAATAATACTAAAGTTCATCCTTAAAACAAAATATGCTTCTCGCAAAACAAAGTCAGCACTTCAAGTTTCAAGAGTTTCAAATGTCCAAAGTTTCAAAAGTTCCAAAACCTTGGAAATATTTCGTATTCGAGTTTCAAGAACACAAAATTAACAGCTCAAAAATTAATAAACCTCAGAAACCCCCAAAATTCGACTCAAACCCCTAAAAAATCGTCTCTAAATTTCCCTTCGCGAATCCTCCTCCACGTACCTCGCTCGCAAACAACCCCCACCCCCAACAGGAGTAGGATGCAGTTGCGGAGTTCGAGAGAGAGGCAGGCAGAGGGGTTCCGGTATCTCGAACAGCGCGCGCCGATTAATAACGAGCAGTCGTTACAGGAGATAAGGAAGTGCTGCGTCCTCTCCCTCCCCTTATTTCTCTCGTTTCGCGAGGCCAGAGCCGTGAAAGAACCGGGTCGCGAGCACAGATACCTACGTATAGGTGTGTGTTCTACGAGCGGATACTCGCCCGATCCCGCGCGGACCCGCTTCTTCGTGTGCGTTTGCACGCTCTCGCGAGAAAAGGGAGAGAGAAAGATCGTCGATAGGCTCGCGTAAATTTTGACGATCGTTAGGCTGTAGGAAAAGCATCGTCTTCCTCCTTCTCCCTCCACGCTCGCAGCCAATTTACTTTTTTAGATCACGCTTCGACACGAGACGCTGGCAGATACAACGCGTCGCGGGTGTAGCGTGACGATTTATTGCGTCAGGTGCAACCGCGAGCCGGGCTGGTATCGAGATCCACTTCGAGCCTTCTTAATTCACGAAATTAATGGAGTCCGATGGATTCGATGAGGTTTATGGATGGTTGGGAGAAGAGGAAGCGAAGGGGTAAAGAGAGCTTTTTGGGGGGTGCGGTGGGTCATTTTATACTTGGAATTTTTCCCTTCTGCGGGGGTTGAAATAAAAAGGACTGGTGATCATTTTGAAAATCACAGAATTTTGTCTGGTCTTATAGATTATTAAAATTGTTAATTATGAAAATTTGTGATTAACTAGGGAGGAGTTTGACTATTCTAATTGTTAGTGTATTTGGTTTTATAGTTTGTTACAAAACTTCAGTAACTTTTAATAAACTAGATAAAAGTTGGAGTATTTTAGTAAGATGCTAGAAGATTGGAAAATTTTAGAAGGGTATTGGAGTAAGAAGAACCGTGAAAGTTTTAAGAAATTATAGAGTCCTACCTGGTTTTACATTAAATTTATAATTTATAATAGATTTTCAAAGATTGTATAGTTTGATAAAATGAATTATGAATCTGATAGAAATTGAAATATCTAAGCAGAATATAGAAGCTGGGAATATTTCAGAATGGCGTTAATATAATGAGAGTTGTGAAATTTTTCCGAGTACGTTATAAAAACTTATATAAACATAACATAATAAGTGCAACATAGAGAGTTTTACTCTGCGAGATTTGCTGAAGAAACTTCGAACATTTTTGGAGTCTATTATATCGAAGTATGACTTTGAAAATTTATAATATAATAAATTCAAAGTCCTGCCTATTACCTATAAAATTCAGGTAGAAAGTTAAATTAGAATTAAAGGTAGGATTAAAGGTAGAAAGTAGTAAGGTAGTTAAGGTAGAATTAAAGGTAGAAAGTGAAACTTCTTTCATAAAGAATTGGGATGTAAATATGTAGAAACGAATTCAGCCTAACACTTTGCATTATACATATACCCAGATTGACGGTTAATTAAAAGTCATCGAATTAATTCGAACACGAAAAATGGAAATCGGAGTATAGTAATGATTGTAGTAATAATTTTGGGCTCATATATTGTTAATAAGAGTCTCTCACTGCCTTGTTTTAATTGTTGATAATTATTATTGTTCATTAATAATATATAAGTAAAGTTTCAAAATTTTCACTTTTGAATAACATCTGGAGTCTAAAACTTTGAAAATAAATTTTATTTCGCGATTATTGTTTAATTTTTAGTTAAATAATATTGTTCCTATTTATTATAAAAGTGTTTTTAATGTTTAAATATTTTTTTACCTCAAATTGTCGTCAACAAATATTTAATACATTCAACCATCTCCATTGAAATATTGTTTAATATTTACTTTGTTATGTATGTCACAATTACCTTATATAATAATTAAATATTTTGTTTACTTTGTACTTTTAGCTCGCACAATTTATAACAATTTCATAATTACAGTAAACCTAATTTATTCAATTTCGCGTAACCAGTCACGTCGTCATTGTTCCCGTCTAAAATAAGCACCTCTTTTTCCCCAGTCTCCCTCTTCCCCTCCAGTCTCTCCTCGCCACCATTTCCGTATCGAGCCGCGATACCAGAGAAATCGGCAATGCATGTGCGTCTCGCCTTTCGTACACAGGATGATTTATTATTTTTATCTCGCCACCGTTCCTCGCCCAGCCACCGCGAAGGCGTCGAGGGGGTGAAGCTGGGGGATGGGACGAGATGTGCTCTGATCGAGGAAAATCATTTTGCCCATTGAAGTTCGAAACTGAGGGATGAAATCTCGAAATTTGTTAAACGTAGCAAAAGAGTAACATCAACCTTAACAAATTCCCTTCTTAATTCGTATTCATTATCCCTCTCTCGCTATCAAATATCATAGAAACAACCCCAAAAACCAGGGAAATTGATAATACACTTAATATCAACCACCCTCAACTGTTTAATCAACCCGAGACATAATAAATTCTCACCCAAATGTCTCGTACTTCTCAGCAGCTCGCAATTAAGGCGACAGAATCGGCGCTAACGGGGTGACGAAGGAAAAAATGCGGGGCCCTAAGGGTTGCTACCCCCCCGGAAACTGGGTGCAATTCGCGGAAGCTGTAATCGTCCGGAATCGCGAGTTGTCACAAGGGGCGGTTTAACCCTGATCGCGACGCATTAGCTGTGGTTTCGAGGGAGGGAAACGCACCGGTGGCGTGCAAAACTGGCCGATAAGTCGTCGACGGTCGTCGATTCGACGTCGGGGGTGGTGGCAGCGGTTATCTTCAGACGGTGTTCCCAGTCGCTAACTAACGGGCTCGATGAAAAGCTCGTCGAGCCGAAGCGACGTCCCCAGGACGTATTTTCCCGCGGTCGAACTCCGGTGGAAATAAAAAAAAAGGGGGGGGGGGAACCGCTCGTCGAAATCGCCCCGATAACGCCGCGAAATATAACCCTTTTATTAAGGTTCATTTATTAAAATCGCGGCGCGGGATCTCCGACCGAACGCGGCGAGCGAATTAAGGGAAACGACTCGGGCGGGATAAGGGAAGGATCCGTGAAATTATGTGACGTCGGCCGGTATCAATAATCGATTAATATCGCCCACGGTTAAATACGATCCGGAGCGTCGCTGGACGATAAGTGGTCGATAAACGGCGGGGGTGGTCGCGGTGTCGTTAACTAACGACTCGATGAAAAGCTCGTTGGAGCTTCCGACCAGATACGGCGCTAGATAGATATTAGGGTGGGGCAGGGGGGCGCGTGGCAGCCGCTAAATTCTCAGGGTGATTGCTAAGAAATTGCCTGCGAATGTACGACTGCCGGAACCCCCTGACAAACCCCCGTTTTCGGGGCCGTAAACTGGGCAGACTCGTTGTTAGGCGATTTGGAAATTCTGCAGGTTTGCAAGAAACTTTTAGATTTTTTTAAGGATGAACTTCAGTAACATTAAAAATAAGCGAGAATGTTTGAAAATTTAAGGAATGAATCTTTATGCAATAGTAAAACCCTGCGAAAAATTTTATAAACATTGATTCAGTAGTTTTTAAATTATTTAACATGTATCTATTCTTATGAGGAAACACAGTATTGGGAAATATATTGCAAAATTAAAAGTGAAGTTGCTAATTCCAACAAAGAAGTTTATGACAAAAGATCAAGATTTCTGACTGGTTTTCATCACAAGAAAAAGCCTTATTAATATCTTAGAAATTGATTAACTTTTGGATAAGATTTTTACTGATGTTTCTTTGACTTTACTGAAGATTCATTCTTAAATAATAGAATATTAGAACTGATGCTAATTATAATAGAAGTTTAATTCTAATTAACTCCTGTAGGAATTTTTTTTATATTTAGGATCTTTCTTGGGAGACACTTATGAATTTTGTAACACCTTTTGGACTTTTAGAATGTTTTCAGTATTTTAGTTGATATGTATGTTGCAATAGATGATCAAATTATTAAAACCACAGTATAAAAGCATGTGTTTTCGGATTGTTTAAAAATGTTTCTTGCGTTGATTTTCAGTGTGTATTTTTAATTTGGGGTCATCGAAGCTTCAAAAAAATTGTATAAAAATTTAATACAACTGGGCCTTCGTTTACTAATAAATTGTCGATACATGCAAGTGGCTAGAATAATTTGATTACCTATTGTATATTTGCTGGAAGGACTATAAAAATAACTTTAATCGAAGGACAATTTAACTCGTCAAGTCCTTTTTGACCCAATCATGCATTTTGTTTCTTTCAATAAATGTTCCAATTTAAATAAAAACATAAGAATGTTAGTGTTAATATTTACAGTTTGCTGTGGCTTTGATATTCTACACAAATTTCACTGTCCACATTCATAATAATGTGTTGATAACTGAAATTCTACTAAATCAGATTTTTGTAAGGAACATTGCTGGGTTAATACTCATAATTACTCAAAATATTCTATTCCATGTAACACTCACCCTAATTATACCTTGAACCAAAACCCTAAATCTCAAAATAAATTCCAAATAAAAATATATCTCCCACATAAATTACCTTTTCATCTTCCTTCAACTTTAAAGTCACTCTACTTTCTCTAAAAAATCGACCGAAATTCCCTTTTGACATTTTTGTTTAAATTGTGTTATAAATCTTCATTTTATTTCACCCTATCATTACGAAAATAATAAGTAAACTGCGGATGTTTAAGCATTTATAGCGATTTCAAATATGCTAAAGTGCGTCAGAATATATACAGATTAAAAAATGCATGAAAAAACAAAAATAACCTACATTTTATAATACTTAAAAAGTAAAAGACACTTTCATTTAAGTCACTTTCCTTCTTCTATACTCTTGAAAATATAAATTTGCATAAACATCCACATTCTAATAATAGCACATCATTTTTAAGTCTACATTTATTTAAATAATGCATCTATGAATAAATCAATGTCTAGAATAAAATTAATCCGCCATTCTCTTCCAAGCGTGTTTTTGATTCACCTTATACACACAGAGTCAACCCTTCAAAAACAGAATACTTTTTCACCCTCATCCGTAATGCTTGATTTACCCCAACCCCTTCCAAAAATACGAACTGCAACTTCTACCGCGTCACCCTATCCCGCAAAAAAGTCGAAGCCATCGACTCATTACGAGTAATCAATAACCGATACATTATCGCGCAGACATTGTCGGCGAGGGGGTGGAAGGCGTCGGAGGGGCCAGCAGCTCATCTCCGTGGGCGGCGAGAGGGGAGGAAACTCTCCAGTCGGACGGGGGATGTTCGGGGGTTCCGATTTACACAAGTATATTGAATTTATTGAGATGAGCCTAGGGATAGCGGCCAGGAGGATATTAGCTGCCTACCAAGCGCCCCGACGTTTCATACGATCCGTCCTTCCCCCTCGCGCTTCAGCCTCGCCCCGACTCCCTTGCCACCCCCTCGACCACCCCCGTGCGCCTTCCGACGCTCGCCGTCGGTCGCGTCGTCCTCCGCGCATTTATTAAGATCGCGGGGCTGATTTATGCCAACCGATAGGCGGCGGCTGCCGTCGGAGGTGGGTTTCAATGCGATTCAAAGCAAATCTAATATCGACTGGGGCGTCGATTATCGAGACCAGGTCGCGCCGGGAGAATCCGCCGTGAATGCGGATCGAATTATGCTTGAGGGGGAGGATCGTGTGTCTTGAGAGGCGGGGGTTGGGGGTTGGAGGAATCGGAATATCGTTGGTTGCTGGCTTCTTGGAACTATTTATGTTCCTGGGAAGCTAATAAACATTTCCGCTGCATAATTCGAATTCCCTGAAAATTTCAAGTTCTCGTACCCCTTCATCCCCTATTTTCGGAATTCGAAACTCTGAGTTATTAATTAGAACCCAAACTAATGAATTTATTTTCTCTTTCTGTTGCAGGTAAGTCAGACTTCAACCGCAAGAATAGTAAATCGAATAGCGACTCTCCGAATCATCCTTCAAACGAGCGAAGTCAATAACGCCGTAAGTTAACCGAACAATTTCGCCTCGAATAGAACCCAGAAGAAGCGATTCGAGGGGTCGATTCGCGCGCGGGGGCAATTCCAGCCGGATTTCGCTCGCGATTTTTCGAAACGCGGAGTGGACCGACGCGGAGGGCGTCGTCGACGTCGCGACGATCCTCGGGGGTAATCGGTGGCGGCAGGCTGAGAAGTCCTGCGGATTCTGCGGCTCCGCGCGAGAGATTCGAGCTGTCCTTATCTTCGGCGACCAGCCGTGGTTCTACAACTTAACCCTTCCAAGGCAACACGGCCCAGAGATTACCTTTGCGACCCCCTTTCCTCCCCGGTTCACCCTCTTTCCCGCGTCTGGAGCTTCTCGGGCGGAAACGTTCCACTTTTCAGCCTGTCCGCACCTCCCCGGCGAACTTCGGCGACACTCGGTGATCTCGATGACGCGAGAGACGACTCGATGGATACTTTTGGGGGTTGTTTGTTGAAACGAGGTTGATATTTAGGAAATCCTTTTTAATATTTGGGGAATTAGGTGGAGGACGGTTCTTTTATTTTTGGAGACTGAAAGAAAAAATGGTGGTATAATTAGGATTTTTTGTATTCATTTTTAAGACAGTTTGTTATTGGGAATGAAGATCGCGAATTTGGAGGAGATTTAATAGTGACGGTCGACGGCTTGAACTTACAAAAAGAGAGTTTTTAGTGAAATGTACAGCCAGAGATTTTTCTTTTTATTTAGGGAAGTGTTGTTTACTCCTTCGTATGGTTGCACTACTTTTTTGTTAGATACTAGAATCTTTTTAATTTTAGTTTGCGAATCTAGTTGGATTATTCTTTGAAATTACTATTTTAAAGTATTTTTGAAATAATGTAATACTTTGAAGGTACTTTATTGTTACCACTGAAAATTTCAAAGGGGGAAGGATTTAATACTATTTAGTATTTAATGGATTGAGTTTCTCTTAGAAGATTTCTTTTAGTCAAAACTATAGGCAACCATTTTATGTGAGTTGACATACTTTGTTATACTACTTTTTTGTAGACACCAGAATTTTTATGGATTTTAGTTTTCGAATCTAGTTGAATCATTCTTTGAAATTAGTACATTAAAGTATTTTTTAAATAAAGTAATACCATTATTTTAAAGGTACTTCATTGTTACTACTCAAAATTTAAAAAATGGAAGGATTTAACACTAATATTCAAAGTATTGAATTTCTCCTAACAGATTTTTTTTTCGTTAAAGCTATAGGTAACAATTTTATGTGAGTTAACACAGTTTACCCTTTCATACAGTTATACTACTTTTTTCTAAACACTGGAAATTTTAAGGATTCTAATTTCCAAATTCACTTGGTTTATTCCTTGAAAGTACTACTTAAAAATCTATTTTAAATAACATAGTACAACAATTCAGGCAAGAATTATTAGTAAAATTATTGGTGTGATTAAATTTACATTCCATTAACTTTTGGCATACTTCTTTATATTATCGAAATTTTCCAAAGTGCAAGGGGTTTCAATTTCAATATTTCAAAGAATTGATTTTCTCTATTAAAAATTTTTCCATCGAACAATGCAGACAATAATCTTCTCTGATTCTAAGAACATTGTTTACTTAAAATTCTAATAGTTTTCCATTCTAAAATCTCTATAGTTGAACTATTCCCCAAAACGCCTACTTTGAAGTATTATATTTAAGGAACCCAACACAATTATTTAAATAATGTTTACTAAACTTTCATGCCTTCTCAATATCATAACTAAAGAACAAATATTTATTAACCGAACAGCTTGACAATGTTTAGTGCAACATTTTCGAGAACATTTTCACCATGACATTATGATACCAGGACCATTTAAATCATTCCCCGAAAAGTGAATATTTCCGAAAAAGATATCGTCCGCGAGGTGGGGACGCGATAGGGATCGAAATAAATTCCGGTCGCCCGAGCAAACATATTTTCCCCACGTCTGAAAATCGGGGGATGCGTGCGTGATTGAAAAGAAGCCCGGGTGACAAGGAGCTGCCTGGTCCTGATAAGGCGCAGGATAAGCCAGCATTGACGAATATGAATACGAAAATGGGGTGGAAAAAATTTCCCTTCTGTACCGCGAAATGCACTCCCCGTTTGAAGAAGCCTCAGTCGTCGAATCAAATCTTCCAACGAAATCCAAACTTTCCTCGACACCCTTATCACTTCCCATCGCTCCCACCCCATAGGAAAAACAATTGTCCTCATTCGCAAACTTTCCCTTTTCAATCTCCCATCCTCTCAGAAAAAAATATAGAAAGAAAAAGTTTGAAAGTGGGACGCCAAGAAAATTATCGGAATCTCCTTTTCCAAGGGAACGAGCACTTTCCCAAAGTCTCAACCCCCAACCCCCGTCTCACGGCAGCAAAGAGGAGAGCTCGGAGATTCGGACGCGCGGTGGGTGGTATTTAGATATTCTAATGGCCGCCTGATAACAAGACACCACGGCGCACGAGATAAAGACGACGCCCCCGTCGAGGACGCGACGCTGCGCGTCGCTGATAACGCCGCCAGCCCCGCTCGTTGTTTACGTATACGGCCGGTTACATGCACGTAAGGTGTATCTCCCTTCGTCTGTGTGCGCGTGCACGCGTGCACTCAGCCGTGGCCGCGATTATTGGTGCAGCGAATATTAATGAAATGATTATGGCGGCGGGAGGCGCCGAAAAAGCCGTCGACGCCCGAAGGGGGTGGCGTCTTTATCTCGCCAAGTTTGTCCGTTGCAGCGAGCTTCAACCGAGGAGATTAAGAAGATTGGCGTGCCGCCCGATTCGTGATAAGGAATTCCGAGTGATAACTCGCGGAAAATGTTCCACAAATAAGGATTTTTTTAGGGGGGTTGTGAAAAACTGAATTTTTTGACTTCGTTGAAATTTTTGGGGGTGTGGATTAATTATTTCTGGAGTGTTTTTGTGGATGCTGTAGAAAAAGAGAGAAACTTGGGGGATACTTAGAGCTTTCTTTTCATGATGGAGAGAAGAATTAGGATTAATTAGGGGAGGGTGGAATTTTTTATACTGCGTCTGTTTACGGTATTTCTATTTACCTGAGAATTTTAATTTTTTTTCTGAAACTTTGCAGGACTAAGAGAGATCTTAAAAGAAGAATTATACAATTTTTTATTTTTAATACTTTTGAGGATACTTTTAGATTAAATATACTTCTTATTTTTAGTAATTATTCTGGTATTCCTATTCTGTTTTGTGTACTTCGCAAAAATGTCTTTTTGTACTTCTATAATTCTAATAGAATTCATAAAAATTAGTGGTTTAAATAAAAAACTATCTCCATCGCTTTTTTTTCTAAAAAAAATTATAGAGTAAAGAAGGTTATTAAATTTTCAGACCAACATTTTTTTAATATTTTATATATATTACAATATAATAAGAAAATTGAAGAAGCCCGAATTAACTTTCAGAAAAAGTGGTTTGATTCCGAAAAACCTAAATGTAGCAGTATCAAAAAAATAAATCAATACTTCATTTGATGTCTTCTTCGTTCATGAATCCGTGAATCCAGACATTCAAAAAATATTCTCAAAGACGTAGAAAGCAAGGAATCCCCGAGTTTCGAGCACCGTAATTGATTCCCAAAAAAGGGGAATCCCAAAATTAAAGATGAACGATTAAAAAGAGTCTCGCTAATGTCCAAAGGTCATCGTTTCGAGGAGGGGGGCTAAAAGGAAGAGGAAAGAAAAAGCCCACGGCTCTCGGGGTAATGGCTTCTGGCCGATAACGATTTTAATGGTTCGTTTAGCGTTCAAACGGTTGTTAACTGTCGTTGTGTGTACGCGGACAACGCGTTTTACATGCATATACACTTGGGGAAATTTTATGTTCCGCTTTCGCGATGCGGGACGTCGCGTCGACACCCTCTCGCATTAAAGTTTCGGCCTCGCTATCGGAAACATCCCGATAATAGTCGGAACATTTAATAAATTATTCGAAATACCTGAACAATAAAGCAGAGTGAGATCCTCGATCCTTCGAGATCTTTCTCTGACTTTGATAAGCGTGGAAGAGTTTCGGATTTTATTGTCCATTCTTCTATATCAAACCTCTACGGTTGTTTTTTGATTGAGAGATCTTAATATTAAATAGTTACATGGACAAAATAGATTTCTTTGCAAGTAATATTAAGAACACAGAAAATTCGAACATATATTTAATCTTATTACATTCGATAGTGTGCAGTGTAAGTTTTTCTTTTTCTCTCATTGTAATCCTTGGGTTCGACCCGTTAATAAATAAATAAATAAATAAATATTCAGGATTCTTTTTCTGCATTTTAGATCGTTCGTCCATCATTTTCGATATTTATATTCTTCTTTGTGTTGAATGATTATATTCATGGAATTTTTTCGAAAAATAATTATACTAGCAGAAAGTTTTAATCGTAATCAAAAAAAAATTCTATAGAATCTTTCGGAACCTACTTCCAACTCTGCCTAAATTTTCTCGAAGCTAAACTTTCGAACACTCTACAAACTTTCATTTTTTTGTTGCATTTTCCACTCTGTCCATCATCAACTAACTATTCCATCATTCCTCATTGAAAATTCCTTTTCAAACACAAAAATCTTCAAAACTGCAAATCCTTCTCCCTACTCACTTTCAAACTCACAATAACAGAATCTCAAAGCTGAATTCAAGCTCAACCATAATCCTCCATCGAAGATAAGGATCCCAAAGCCTCGAGGTCGATAGCGATCATAAACTGACCTATCTCCAACTTTTCCAA
The DNA here is from genome assembly GCA_030770465.2 of Perdita meconis. Taxonomy (NCBI): domain Eukaryota; kingdom Metazoa; phylum Arthropoda; class Insecta; order Hymenoptera; family Andrenidae; genus Perdita; species Perdita meconis. Next base: position 5,588,331 of record JASKOS020000001.1, read on the forward strand.
GTCCATTCGTTGGTCCCTTATCTCTAAGGACGCGCGAAGGAATCGCCTATCAGACACGAAAAGGAAAGCGAAAAGGGACACCGAGAGGCGCGGCGTGTCCTGGTGGCGTCTCTGATTACCAATAGCGATGGTCCACCCGCGATCCAGTTACCGGGACGCGTATTCGCCGTGGTCACGAGTCCTGGGGAAACCGGACGCGGTGCAGGATCCGTGGCCTCCGGCAGGACAAAAGGACCCTGGGATTAAGGCTCGCCTCGCGGTGCACACCCACGTGCACACGCTCCACGGAATAAAGTCGTGGCGAGAGAGGAGAACGTGTTGAGCGTTATCCAGCGGCTCGGCGTCCGGCCGTAGATATGTTAATCAGCGCGAGCGGCTGAGTTCGCGCGAGAACCGATCCTCTCCTCTCCGGGACGATAGAGTTGCGTGCCCGGCATCCCGAACTCGCGCGACTTGTAATTATAAATCAGCATCCCTCGTATGCTAATGTGTCTCCTTTATTCCCCCCCTCCCCCCATTTGAGGCGCAGTATTCGCGAGTTCGATGGGCACCGCGAGATCTGGGGCCCAATTAGGCCGCGATACCGCGAGTTTGGGAATTATGAGGCGAGGGAGATTTTTGGGGGACGAGAGCTTGGAAGTGGGATTGATTATTGCTTTGTAAGGTTATTTTGAGGGGGAGGTTAAAGTGGGAGGAATCTTCCGGGTTCGGCAAGAATTTGGGGGAGGAGTGAGAGCTTAATTGTGGGGAAGAAGGATTATTTTGGGGGAATTGTTTAACACTTAGGGAGTAAATGTATTTTTAATAGGAGCTTAAGGTTAAGTTTTTTCAGTAGTATAGTCATTGTTGGGAGTTTAATAAAATTCTGGGATACTTACTAAATAATTATTTAAGCTGAGGGTTTTATAGGTTGTTAAAATAGAATGAAATTTATAGAAGCTTTTAGACTTTTTTTTTTTAGATAAAAAAGTACAAAGATAAATAAAAGGCATTCGCTACAGTGCATATGCGGTTTATTTACAGGATGAGTGTTAATAAAATAAGATTAATAGTGATAAGGAAGAGAAGCTTTAGAAACTTTAAGTGATCTCGATGGTGCATACAAGTTTATCCACTGTAATAGTTGTGGACAACTTATATAATTACCACACTGCGGATTTTTATGCAGAACAAAATATTTAGAAACGCATCCAATGCACTGACACTTTAATAATAACATTTCTTGTTTCTTAAATATTGTAATTTGAATTATATTTTCGATATTTTGTATACTTTGGCATCTGTCAACAACTTCAACGATTTTTACAATGCTTGAAATTGTCATAAGTGCATAAAATTCGCAGTCTAATGATTATAAATCAGTTTGTTTAACAAAAACAGATAAGTTGTCATCCTACAAGGTTCAAGGCTTTTCAAATGAAACTTAAAGATAATAAAACAGTAGTTATGATCCATATAAGCACTGTTTTAATCCAACATAAAAGCAGCGAACCTGACAAAGCTGTGAATATTCATTCAAGACACTTTGCACCACCCTCCAGCAAAACCAACAATAGTGCATGTTAGAAAAACTAGACTTGTTAGCAAAACTAGACTTTGTCACGAGACGATCTCTATGGTGGTTCTGGGGTAAGTGCCGTGGGGTTCATCACAGTCCTCTCACCAAAAAGGCAAAGCCTTCCCCACTCCGTGGCCAGATCCTTCAGAACAATATCTCTAATTTATGACAATACGGCGCCAGACCGCTTGCCATTCCCAAACTATTTCTCTCTCACTCCAAACATAAACAATTAATCCATCGACACTCAACAGCTGTGAGACCCAATGTGGTCATCAGCCATCGATTGCCAGCAAGACCAATTAGTCTCATACAGGCCCATTTATGGCCCCTGGTAGCCTAAATCCTGGTCATAAAATTCTTGAAAGCGGGACGACCCAAAGCCGTTCACCCCAAACATCGGTAAAAACGATGTTGAGGCTAACATGCAAGTTTCCCAAATACAGCCTTGACTCGAAATAGGGTGCCTGGGCTTGACTCGAAGTAAGAATCGTCGTATCCCCACCACTTGCTTTGTAGTCGCCGCGTAACTCGATACGGTTGGGGATAGCGGCGAGGGGACTCGCGCCGCCGAACAAGCGTCTTTTTTCTATTCCGTCTTTCGTCAAACGAAGCCGCGACCTGCCGAGCGAAATTTATGGCTTGTTCGACAGCACGAGTTCGACAGTCCCCTCGCCGCTACCACAGCCGTATCGAATTACGGGGCGAAGATCAAATCGACCGAAACGTAGTACCCGACTCGAAATAAGGATGCTCCCGGTCCCGATACCCCACCGTATTTCGAGTCAAAACTGTACCGGCAAACCGCCCCCGTAGCTGGGCACAGAACCCGAAAGACCAGAAATCCCCCCGTGACCATCTCACACCCTCAGCCCACTATTCCGGAATCCATTTCCGCAGTGAGCTGAAGGCCTCCAAGAATTCTGCATTCGGAGGGGCAAATCCATCGGCAGAAAGCCATTTTCAGCCGCCGAATCGCACAGCCTAACGCCGCGGCACCCCTTCCCGAGAATCTGGAAACAAATAATCCGCAGAAGGGAGGATTGCGAGCGCGGGGTCGCTCGCGCGTAAAGCGGGTCCTCGAAGATCCACGGGTTTGCGAGTAGAACGCCGAGGGGAACGGAGAGGAATTGCCGGCACCCCGAGGGGGCGGAAAGGGGTTGGGAAAGAGACGGACAGGGAGGCGGGGAGGTGAAGATGGTATCGGTGCCATATTAGAGGAAGTTATAAATCGCTGCGAATCTAAAATTGATCTTTTCTGCAGCGGCTCGATGCGGGACCCCGGGTGTCTGCGCCGCTCCGCTCCGCTCGCGCGCAAGACGTTTCTCGCTCGCACTCGCGCGCGAGTAAAGAGCGAGGAAGGGCCGCGTGGGCGTTCTACGCGCCAGGATGTCGAGGGTGGAGGAGGGCGGCAGTCACCTATCGAGGAAAGCCTCCGCGAGATATATCGATTGCGACGCGTCTGCGAGTTCGAGATAAGCCCGATCCGCATAGCTTCGCCTGTCGAGCCACCCCCTACGCTTGCCACCCTTTCCTCGGCGACCCCCTCGGGGTTCCGTGGACTCGCCAAGAGGTTCTGGATCCTCGCGATCGTCTGATGACGATTGAAAGGGGGAAGTAGATCGTTGACGGTTTCGGAAATTCTCGGTGAGATCTTTTGGCGGTGGTTGGGGGATGGAGACTTCTTGGGGGTTAATCTGGTCTGTGCTGGGAATTTTAGGGGGTGTTTTTAAGGGAAGACCGGAGGGTAACTTGACGAATTTCTTCGAGTAACTCTTAACGATTTAGATGCAAACTTCGCTTAAACAGAGAATTCGGTGCCTATCATTTTTATCTCTGCTACTATAATTTTCTTACGGCATATTGATATTAAACGGGGTTGTTTTCGAGTAATTCCATCTACTTCTGAATCTTCAACTTCCACGGAAATATTTATTTATTGATTTATTTAACGTGGTTGCACACTTTGATACAATCCAAACAATAAGAAATCAATGAAGAATATATCAAAATCAATGAATAAATTGATCAAAATGGATGCATTGGACGTGAAGGTAACGTTAAGATTCATTACTCAATTGGATAGAGCAATGTTACGGCAAAGTTCATTCTTCAGTGACGGGATTAAAAAACTTTCAATCCGATGAAAAAATGTACACGTAAAAGTGAAGCTAATACAGGGTGTAACAAAAATGTTGCAGTTCCTTAAAAGGAGTGATTTCTTAGGTGATTTTAAATAACTTTTTCCTTAGCGAAAATATTATGTGGGGCTTGGTTAACGAGTTATTAACAAAAAACACCGACCAATAACGGAGCGAGTACAGCGGAGTAATGATGACGCGGACGATGACAGGCCAATGCTACTCGCAGCTGGAGCCCGCGCTAAAATTCATACACTGTATTCGTGCCTCTATTGGTCGATGTTTCTCGTTCATAACTCGTTAACAAAGCCACACCTAACATTTTCCCCAAGGAAAAAGTTATTTAAAATTACACCAGGAATTACCCCTTTCAAGGAACTGTAACATTTTTGTTACACCCTGTATAAAAAAATTACATGTGTTCAAAACTTTGCTTACTGTGACAGTAAATTTAAAAAAAATTCCGGTTTATAGGGTACTTGTCCCTATTAGTGAGCCTGTCCCTATTAATGTGCCGTTATATTTAAATAAGTCGTAAAAAAAAATACCTCGAAAAATCAATGAAAAAAATTTTTCTTATTTAAGCTAAACTATTCATGCATGTGTTACAAAAGATACTATTGCATTTCTAAGCGTTTAAAGTATAGTAATAATTTTTAAAAAATGCACATCATGAATCCGAGGGTGTTACTCAATTACCTTGTTAGAAACGTTAAGGAACACGTATTTATCATAAGTTAATAAATTTATAAGTAATATGTTTTACACGTATAGAAAGTTATTCAATGTATCATAAAGATGTTTACTTTTATTAAAATATCACAAAACAAACCCTTTCTGAAACCTTTTTTGTATTTTTTAAAGTGAATCTATTAATACCGCAAGATTTTACGGCTTCTCCGCATTAATGTGTCTCAATTTGTCCGTTTACTGTTACTGTGTTACCGACAAACCTAACCTTATTTTCGTTTCGGAGACTGTCAAAGCACCGTAAAGATCTGTCGTGAAAACCTTTTGAAATTAGCAAATATGGACATTATAAGTATAAACTAATAAAGATTTAAACAATATTTACTTAAAAAACATTAACTGGAGGCACACAGTTTCGGACAGGCACATTAACTAGGGGCACACAGTTACAGACAGGTACATTAACTGGGGACACACAATTGCAGACAGGCATATTAACTGGGGGCACGTTAATGTGTTCAATGCACTTCTAAGGGCACATTAATTGGGACAAGTACACCTATTTTTATTTTAATTAAAAAATAATGAAAAATTAACATTTTCTACTTGAAAAAAATTTCTCCATTTATAGAAATGATTGAAAAGCTAATATAAATTTTAAGCAGACGAAAATAAAGTCAGAATATTCAATAATTAATTCATGAATCTGAAACTCGGCTTAATGGCACATTAACAGGGACAAGTACCCTATTTGATCCACACCCATATTTGCCTGCCTACAACAACGTCTAATATATTCATTGGAGGAAACATTAGATCTACATATATGAAGATTCGTGGAATTGTTCACCATTTATTATCTATCTACCTATATTATCTATATTATCTATCTACCTTTTCCTGCACCTACTCGACACAAAAGTAAAAATGAACCGACTCCATAAGAAACCCCAGAAACTACCCTCGCCGAATCCCCGCGCAGCTCCATCAATTCGAGCCCCATCGCCACCCCTTGGATCTCCCATCCCTCCCGCAGCTTCCAATCTCGGAATCACCGCAAAAGCCCCATCACAAAGAAGCAATAGTAACGCCTCGCGCAGAAGCAAACAATATCGCGACGACTCGTCGAGGTATCGAATCAACGGGGCTGGCGAGAAAGGAAGACCGACGCGGTGAAGGGAGAGCGGCAAAATTCTTATCGCTATCGGGCCATCATCCGTAATCTCGTGACAAAGAGTTTCATTCGAATGGAACGTAGCAAAGGGGGGACGAGGGTCCATGGGTTAAATTAATTTGGGACTCGAAACCGAGACCTGTCCGGTTCCACGCGGGCCAGGTACAACTTAATTGGACGCGGGGAGAAACTGGTCCCTTCGGTGGGCGAGAAAGGGCTCGCGGGCAGGAAGGAAAGGATAGGCCGGGCATGCGCCTCTCGGAAGAGGAGAATTTTAATTGGCGGCAATTTGTCGAGGCTCCGGAGGGTGGAATCCCCCGGGGTTGAGGCAGGGCTACTTAGCTTCAGCCGAATGGCCACTTTGTACGCCGTCGGGGCAGTCATTTTCGAGGGGACACGGTGATGGGACACCGTTCCGCCGGGACCGCCAATGGTTTGTCCTCTTTCTGGCGCTTTGAGGTTGTTTTTGTTAATTTTCCTTGCATTTGAATCATTTTTTTTTTTTTTTTTGTATTTATTGGTGGAGGAAGTTCTTTTATCCTTAATTTGAAGTGTGATGGATGTATAATAGGGTGAGCAAGCCAGTAAATGGACGGCTTAGCTGATTCCGACATTTGTCTTGAAGTTTTGCTTGGAAATATTTGTTTTATAAACAAAATTCAAACACTTTGCACAAAATAAATGTATGAATTTTGAGAAAAAGTTAGTTATATCTAATAGAATTATTTCCTTCAATCATAAAATTATGAAAAATGTATTATCAAATATTTTTTCACATAAAAAAAATTTTAAGGCAATAAATGATTTCTCTACAAAATAAAGAAACAATAGTATAAAGTGGAAACCTAGTTTTTCCTTAATTATCGATTAATCTAAAATCTGTCCTTCTATTGGTACGTTTACTCTAGATTGTTTTGTGAGGCAGAGATTTAGTTTTAAAGTTGCGAAGTGTTTTCTGAATTTTTTATCTTAAGGAGGGTGTAAAAAATGGCTCTGGAAAATTTCGAGAGAGGGAACTCTATTGTTTTTGATAAATAAATTTCTAAATATGAGAGAATTTTTTCTGAAGATTGTTGATCCAGCGGAATTAAATTTCGCATATTTTGGGGAATTAATTTTTCGAAAACCGAGATGAGAAACTTCCTACAATTTTCTTGGAGTTGATTCATGATTTTCACTATGTCTGATGAAAATTTGATTAAAAAATCCGGACCCTGTTGAAATTGAGGAATCTATGATTGTCAGAAACTAATTCGGAATGTTGCTAAATAGTTGCTATAATTACGAGAAGTTTGTCTGTATTAGACTGGAGTAATCTACTTATAACAATTTAGGTAAACTATCAAACACAGTGTAAATTTTCAGAACTCCAAAAAGATTGAAGAGATACTTTACGTCCTTTTTTGTCATTATTCGAAAAACCTTCAATCAATAAAATATACAGTTTAATCCATCAGTTAATTCCAATGCAAGTAGAACATACTTTTTGTTTCAACAGTTGACTATTAAACTCCATTATTTCCCATAAGAAAATTTTCTATAATCTCCATCAACTTCAAATTAAAATTAATTGCAATATTGTGAATTTTATTATAAAGTAAATTCTATTCTGTAAATTGAAACTTAATCGGGACTCAACTAAAAAATCAATGGAAGGATTTATACTGTCCTTGGAAAGGATATAAGAGAGCTAAAGTGTGATGTCCTGCCTGGCGATCCTCATTAGTAATGAGTCCTTATCGCAAAAAGGTTCAGGGCCATCTCATTTCCTTTTGCTGACTGCTTTCGAAAATTCCACTATTTCCTGCAAAAACTTCTCTCGTCCCAGAGCACAATTTCCAAATTTCCAATACTCTTTCCCTTTTCCAAATTCGACAGTGAATTCGAACATCCGTTCAGCGACTCAGGTGTCAGGCGCGAGCCATCTATTAGCCTCTAAATAATTCGTAGGGCCCCTTCGGACGAGGGCAGCGACAGAGGAAGCGGGACCGTGCGATAGCGATCTGGTCGACGGGGTCCGCGTGCTCATTATATTCCAGGGATGGCTCGTGTCTCGGTCACGACGTCGCGACGACTTCCACCAGGACGACGATCCATCACGTTTTCACGCGAATTCCGTGCACGATCGCGTCGCGGCGCGCAATTAATGCCCGGAGGCCCCCGAGGACGGAGTCGAACGTGTCGATGACAGGGGAATCCTGTCTCGTTTTCCCCCCGCGCCCGAATTTCGCCCCGTTGTAATTACCGTAAAGGGCCGCGCGGAAGGTGTAACCTTCTCTGTTTCGCTTCCGAGAACGGGTGTCTTAATTATTAATTTATTCGATCCCGCCGCGGGGATAATTTATTCGGAGCCGCTCGCCGCTCCTCTCTCCTCCTGTTAATCGTTTCGTGCGAACAGAAACGATCGAGCTTCTTCCCCTCCCTCTCCCCGCCCTGCCCCCACCGTTAGCCGCTCTGCCTCTTAAATATTTTGTTGGCTCGATCGGCCTGTGGTTTATTGGCCGAGCAAATTTACAGAGGCAAATTTCGGGGGGCGCGAGGGGGAGTCGCGCAGCCGGCGAAGGGATCGCGGTTTAATGGAGATGCATGCGCGTATGCAAATCCGTAATTGAATATCGAAGTATGGGCGGGGACGGTGTAATGCTCTGAACGCCACTTTTTGCTAACTACGCGGAAAACGTTGCTTTATAATTCCCCCTCGGCTCTCTTTCGGGGAAGGTGTTCGTTAAAGGATCTTCCCAGTGTGAACCTCTGAAAAATTGCCATTTTTTGGGAATTTTTTTGTACTAAACGAAATGTCCAATCTAAATAAAGTTTTTCCTATTGATTAATACACTTATTGAGAGTACAAACAAATTTTTGTATGCAATTTATAATAGTTTATTTAAATATATATATCGCGCTGAATTGAGCACCTCAAGAAAACGATGTAGTGCTGGCGTAGATGATTCCAGAAGAACGACGCATCTGAATACAAAAATTCAAAATGGTTTTTAGTCGTCACGGATGTCGTTATCGTTGGAACCAAAATTATTTTAATTGATAAAAAATTATCCAAATGACGGAAGTTTGAATGTTTAAGTTCCGAAATTCGATGAATTTTTAGTCATTTGTCATTGTAAAAAGTATGAAATTGTTAATACAACAAAGTTTCCGTGGTCCCTGCGATAGCCACTGATGTGTTGAATAATGTGTAAAAATTTGAGACTGATTAATCAAATAATTTTTTTGCAATCATCTACACCAGCACTACATCGTTTTCTTGAGGCGCTCAATTCAGTGCGATATATATAGTTAAATAAACTATTATAAATTGCAAAAAAAAATTGTTTGTACTCTCAATAAGTGTATTAATCAATAGGAAAAACTTTATTTAGATTGGAGATTTCGTTTAGTACAAAAAAATTCCCAAAAAATGGCAATTTTTCAGAGGTTCACAGTGGGAAGACCCCTTAATGTCTTGGGCAGCGTTCGCCTCAAAATCCGCGAAGTTTACTTGCTTCGACACCATTTCGCTTCTCTTTTTGTTAGTAGTTTCGGATCTTACTGTAGCAATTGCTTTGTATTTTGTCGAGATTAGAAAGATTGTTGGAATCGATAGGAAAGCAGCTTGAAGTTGCTCGGGATATCTAGGACACTGGAGCTCAGGATATACCGAGAATTCAGTAACTAGGGCAGTCCACCGATTCCACCCTCAATTTTATTTACTTATGGTTACGCGACGGATTACACGGTTCAGAAAGGACTTAACTTGCAAACTGTTAATCAGAGCGAGCCTCGAAAGGTTATCTCGCGAATCGCAGCACCGCGCGCGGATACAAATGAGCCTTTCCTCCGGCACGAGATTGGCTCGTTTGAGGCCGCCTTTGAAATACGCACTGGAGGCTGATTGCGGTCGCAATCAACCGCATTAAAATCCGAGCAGTTCACCGAAGGGCCCTCTTGTAACCGCGAACTATCGGGGATCGCGGCATGCAACGTGTAAAATTATATGCTTGCACGCTTGCATCGCGCTCGGATTGTTTGTTTTGCCTTTATCGAGACGGGCTGTTCGGAGTGATTCGGCCCCTAAACGAACTTGGAACTTAAAATTCTTAATTGTCGTTTAACAAGCAAACATGCATCAAACATGAGATTATTCGGCAATTTATGTCTATACTTTGGGTTAACTCAAATGATAGTTCAAGGTCACATTTTCGTCTTATAGTTTTCTGACAGCGAAATCTCCATAACTCCATAACTTTATGAATCTTCATAGGGTCATTCCACTCCAAAAATAATGAAACAAAATGCTGGATTTGGAGGACTAATTGAATTGATGACCTTGAAGGACCCAGAGTATAATATGAGGAAGTAGATGCTCAAACTTAACTCTATTTCATAGAATGGCGTCTGAAAAACGTCACTTGTTCCATTATACGTACCATTTTAGACTTCCTCACGTGTCCTAAGCATTTCCTAAGCATTCTGCTCATTTAAGCGCTCAATCGTTATGAAAAGGGTATAAAAAATTTGTTTGCAATAAAAATTTGCAAAGTAACTGATTAATACCTCTCGATAATGAATCAATTAATTTAAAAATATTTTAAAAAGATGTTATATGACGTTTAAGTATTAATAATGGCTAATTCAATGCAGTGCTCGTAATGTTCGTATTTCTGCTCACGACAAATAACTCATAAAGATCTAGAGTAAAATACAGTAAACGGTTTTAGTATTAAATACAATTTATTTCTGCACACACTACATTCGGTCCGATTATCGAATCACAATGACATTGCTGTTCTTTAGTCTAAGCAGTAAGAATACGATTAGAACGAGCAAGTTCCTTGTTCTAACATTTTTTTCGTTGCTCACGTAGCACTTTCTTTCTAACAAACCTTTCTTTGTAACAAACTTATAATTATTTGTTTACAATTATGGTACAAACGTAACATTTATAATAATAAGAAAAATACGAAGTGATTAGAAATCAGGACATGAGCAGAAACTGGGACATTTACCTTTTATAATATTTCTAAAACACATCGACTCGTATTTCATTGTAATTTCCAGTTAATCAATTTCCCTTCGATCAGAATCTCCAAGAAAAAATGATGGTTCTCCGTACCATGATCTTCTCGATGCCCTCAAAAAAATCTGCCAAGTAACCAGAAACAATTACCTTTCAAGGAACCCTGGAACGCCCAGAGTGTCTCAGAAGGTTCATAAACAACGCCCGAACCACGAACCAACTCGCGTCACGGTTCCCCCCATAATTAATTCTCAAAAATTGTCCCCGATTCGTAGAGTCAAAACACCGTGTCCCAAAAATAATAGCCACTGTCGCACCTTGCACCACGCAATTACTATCCATTACTCTCACCTCGCCTCGGTCGGGTACCCTCTGCTTTCGCGCCGTTACGATTAAGGCAAACGATTGCGTAATGACGGCGTTCGGCCGCTTGACAATCGATCGCTAATAAATTCGCGGTACCTAAAGAGCGGTCTTCCCCGCGAGAGGCGAGCAGAAAGGGAGATCCTCGCGTGCGTCGGCCCGCGACCGGGGCCCGATCGGTATTCATTACGTTAATATCACGTCATCTGTGGCATATCCTGTAATCAAGCGGCTCGCGCCGGTCCCGGGTTCGCCTGGCCACCCCCCGGAGCGAGGAGAGCCGGAGCCAGCGTGTTATTAGAACAGAGCATCCGGCGACTCCGCCGAGCACCGAGTAATACGGTAGTGAGGCTCATTGAGATTTATGGTGGACCGTCTACTCTAGCCTCGCACCTGCTCGTTACGCCTTAACGTTGCTAAACGCTGGCCTGGTGTCTTGGTACGGGCGTTGCTCTTATTGCTTTCGGCGAATTTAGGGATGGGGATGATCGTGGAATCGAGTAGAAAGATCGTGGAAGAGTAGGTTGATAGGGCTAGAGGATTTTGTGAAGTGAGCAGGGACTTTGAAGGGTTTGGGGATGGGAGTTAAGGGCAAGGATTTTGGAATTGTCGATGGGAAGAAATTATGGAGAGAGATTTTGACGAGCAGAATTTGGTAAGGAGGTTCTGTGGTTTGATAGAGATGCAGGTATGAAGTTTAGTCTTTTGGATTTTTTGTATTGCTTGAGGAGGAATGAGATTAGAAGGCGCAATGGAAACTGTTGTATGTAGGAGGTTTTAGGTAAGTTAGGAGACTACTTCTAACTACTACTTCGCTAGAATCTCGCATCCTCTCTCAGTCCTCTCAAACTTCCCACCACCTAATAATTCTTACAGTCCAGGCACAATCTCCTCCAAACAAAAACTTACACAACCCAAGCTCTCATACGGCATATCTGCCAAGTATTTCTCGGTGACGACTGTCCGCTCATTATAAAACCCGCCAGTTAATGAAAATTCCTTTCCCCGCATCCCCAAGAACCGAATACCTCATTCATCCACCGCGAAACCCTCATCATCCTCGCTCCGGCGACAAGCGCATCCCGCGGCAAGGTGTACAGAGAAATTTCTCACGGCGTCCGCAAGCCCCGGCGACACGAAAAACCCTGACGGCGCAATAGTTATCGCCGGACGATAGCGATCTCCGTCGACGCAGGCGGCTCTCAGACCTGGGCGACGCGTTTACCTATTTCGATCGCGCGCCGCGATCCCGCGAAGGATGCAAAGCGCGTGCTCGCGTCGAGTAATAACTCGTCGATAACTAATGGGCCGGGAATGCGAAAGAAGAAGATGGGGAGGCGGGGGGTCCTAAGGCCTCTGGTACGCGCACGCGGGGAGACGCAAGAGGCCGAGGGAAAACGGAGGAGTCCGGCGCGTCCGCCAAACATGGCAAGTTGCTCCATCCTGATCTCTCCGTCGCGACGCGAAACTGTCCCGAACCTCTCCGCCGCTCTTCCTTTCGCCGCGGGAAGCGCGACAGATGCGGGAACTCTGATATACGCGCGCGTACCACAGGGGTGCGTGTCTCCGAGGTATCTCTGGTAATGTCTCTGGCCGCGCAGCCGGTTCCACCGCCGCTCATAAATAGTCGATTCTCTCTGCTCTCGATCGGGGCCGATCGCGGAACCACGGCGGACGCACGCTTTTCAGTCCCTGGAATTATTTATGGAAAGTCGCTTTGCCTTTTTTTCTGCGATCGAGATACTTAGGGGGGCAACTCCCCTTGTTTGCGAAGCTTCGGGTGGGGCTTGATACCGGTGGCGATTGGGCAAGTGTTTTATTAGTAGTACTAGGCGAGTTCTAATTCTTTTGGATGTCCGGATTCTTGTGTAGCTATGTTGTTTGCTATTTAAGTTCCTGTTTAAGTTCTTGGGTATCTAAGCAGGAAATTTTGGGTCTAATATTCCTCTTTTTAAGGGATCTTATCACTGTGAAGCTCTACGAAGAACTATCATACTTTAAGAATTTTGTTAGTGAATAAAATGTTCAACGTGAATAAAGTTTTGCATGTCTACTTTCTAATGAGCACCATGCAACGCTGTATACTTGTAACACTAGTTACTAAGTTATCCACCTAAGAAGCAGTATGGAATTCTATCAACCTGCTGAAGCTCATTAATAAAGAAGTATTACACCTGAAGTAGTTTCAATTCTCTTGACTTGCAAATCTAGGTTCTTGAATGTCTTAAGTACCTAGGGTCTTGAATGACTTGAATCTCTAGTTTCTTGATTGTCTTCAGTATATTGGGTATCTGATATAGATACTTGCGTGTCAAATTTCTTGTATATTTGAATATGTAAAATCTTAGATGTCTGGATTATTGGATGTCCTGAATATTTAAATTCTGAAGTGTCTAGTTTCTTGATTATTCTGGACTTTATCTCATTATCAGATTAGAGCATAACTGTTCCGCATACGGAATCGCCACATTTGCGTCTTCTACCACTCTTTTCACTGCCACACATAGTGGCACAGTTATGCCACACAGTGGCACAGTTACGCGTTAATAGCTGAAACCGCACAAAATGATGGTACGTATAACCAATATTACGCGACGGATATTGGATGGCAGTGAAGACCTGCACATAACAATCAGAAATCGGTCGGGGAGCAATTATACTCTAAGGCTCAGTTCAAATGAGCGGTTTGCTGCGATTTATCACTGTGTTGCTTGCGTCAAATTTATTTACGTTTTATACAAAACCGTGTTCTGCTAAAACACAGCAGCAAATCGCTGCAAACCACTCGTCTGAACCGAGCCTAATCAGTAACAAGATATAGTTTATTGGTGTTAAAGTTCTTGTAAATTCAAGTTCTCAGAAGTCTAGCATACATGTGTAGGTTCTTGGCTGTCTAGATTCTTGTATGTCTTGGATATTTAGATTGTTGAGTGCCTAGATACTTGGATATTTTAATTCTTGGGTGTCTAAGTTCTTGAGTGCTTTGATATTGAAGTTCCTGGAACTCAAGATTTTTTGACACTAGATTCTTAGGTGTCTGGGGTTCTTGTATGTCCTGCATATTTAGATTGTTGGATGCCTGGATACTTGGTTACTTGGATTCTTGATTATTTGAATACTGAAGTTTTTGGAGCTCTAGATTCTTTGATGTTAAAGTCTTGGATGTCTCGGGTGCTTAGATTATTAGATCTCTATATTCTCGAGTATCCAACTCTTGAATGCCTTGGATAGTTAGATTTTTGGATTCCTAAATGTTTGTGTTTTTTGTGGAACGAACTATGGAGCTCGTGAATGGGTTAAGGAGGGTGGACGAGTAAAAGACGCACCGTAAAACAAACACTGAACTGTATATTTCACGGAACTAAAACTTCGCACGGGCGATTTACAAAATTTCTCCTTCGCTCGGAACTGACTCGGGTGTTTTCGTTCGCAAGGGCGTTACGAATCTGACTTCTCGAAGCCGTTGTCGTTTGGAACTCCTGGAGGCCGTTAGTCCCGACGAGGCATTCGAAAGCCGTCTCGCGATTGGCGCTTCGCGGTCGCTAGGCCGTACGCACGCACACGAACGTCGCGAGCGTACACAAACATATGCGATTCGCATGATAACAGTCGAGCCGTAATTGGATTACGGCTCGCGATTTATCGAACACAATAACTTATATTAACTTCTTATAATTAGAAGAAATCTCGCACGCGTTCGTCAACGCATACAATAACTTAAAGCTAAACTAAACCTAACTTAATACTAAACAGTTTGGATATTAATCCTCTTGAGTGTCTAAATCACTGATCATCTGAATTCTCAAATGAGTGTTCGGATAATTAGACGACTTCTTCTCACTCCGAGGAACGTCCGCAGGGTCGTCAGCACATGAAGCAAAACATAGGTTCGCTCAGGTGGTGCATGGATAATTGGCCGATCGTTCTGCAGAGGTTTCGCGTCCGCCATGCATGCTGCACCGTCTGTGCACATATTGGGAGAAAGAGATAGAGAGAGGGAGAGAGGTAAGCAGAAGGCGCGAGGAGAGTCGAGGTCCGAAGAAGAAGAAGAGAGAAAACGGGATCGACAAGGATCTTCTCGATCCTGGGCGACGCGGTTCGAAGGCCTCCTCTC
Source organism: Perdita meconis (assembly GCA_030770465.2). Lineage (NCBI taxonomy): Eukaryota > Metazoa > Arthropoda > Insecta > Hymenoptera > Andrenidae > Perdita > Perdita meconis. Next base: position 5,603,385 of record JASKOS020000001.1, read on the forward strand.
TGGCCCGGCTGATCTATGAATGGGACCAGGCATCGGAGGAGGTCGTCGGTGCCGATTGGTCGAGGCTGGTACCACTCTGGTACCACATCGACCAATCGTTCCTTGGTCTCTCTCCTCTCTCTGGCCTCCCTTCGTATCAAGATACCGCTCGGCCACCTCCTCTTCCGTCTCCTTTTTCTTCGTTGCCCTTTCCCCTCTTTTCTTTCCTCGCCACTCTCACTCCCTTTTCATCTTCGACCCTCTGTTGCTCCTCGCTTTTGCTCGCTTCTGCTACAATATACTTGTTCTCAAGGGTGTTGAAAAGTGATTAAAATTGGAGGGTAAAGACGGAAGCTTTAGGTTTAAGGAAGTTTAGGTTATTCGATTATGGTGGAAGATATTGATGAGATCCTGATTAATTTTGGGTGGATTGTTAGATTTATTTATTGATTGTTACGTATGGTGTTCTTTTGGTTTCTTGCAAGGAGAAGTGTTTCTGAAACTATGATTTTAGGTAACAGTGTTTATTTGTTATGAAGTTGTTAGCAACTGTTTTTAGTATTTTTCAGTTTCTTCAGAGTAATTATTCCCTATTTTTAGGACTTTCACTCTGAAACTGTGGTTAGAAGTCAGTAGAAATTACATACTATTACTACTTGTGAGAGGTGTGCAGTAGTATTGGCCATAAATAGACAGCCATATTAGACAGACTTCACTGGAAGAGTAAATGATTAGACTTCACTAGCCAGACAACTAATTGTGACATAAGTCCTCTATTAATTGTATAAAATTGAACACAGATAAAATCTTGAATTCACAAATGATGTATTAAAGCTTAAATAACAATGTGTCTTATTTTGTATTTATTGTAACACATTTAATGAACTCCCTCTTCTTAAAATCTGTCAATATATTTAGAATTATTGTCATATAGTAAAGCCTCGATTATTCAATTCGAAATTTGTAATGCAAAATTCTAATAATTAGATCATAATTCGACTTGTGCATTGTGTCATTCCATCATAGTTCAACTTTTACTCTAAATCCTACAACATATACTATTACACCTAATGCATTACTTAATTGGAAAATACTAAATAAGAGAAACTGATATTTACTTGCGATTCAGATCTCAGATCAATTCTACTGCAAATAAGTTCTACCACAAATTCATAAAAATCTACAATCTCTCCATCATCAAATCGTCCCAACTTCCGACTCGAAATGGTTAAAATTCTCTACCAAAAACTCCAAACCACCCAACAATCGCAACTTCTCGAAATTCCACAAATCCACCCAATGAAAATACCCGAAGCTCCAAAACCTCAGGTAGCCAAGCTCCCAAAATCTCCCCAAAGAGTGGCAAAAGGTGATAATGAAAACCGCCAATAGAGGTCAAGCGATCGGTTCATCAGATCCGCTGCTCCCATTATTGTATTTCACGCTCGTCTCGCTTCATCGGTCTTGCCGCGATAATGAATTTATCGGCCCACCTTGGTCGGCCCCAGCCTCCTCGTAGCCCCCGATCGTGGCCCCCTTCGAGGAGGCCCCCTCGACTCTCCCTATCCAGGAGGATGATGCGAATCCCTCGGCCGACTTCGCGTGAGCATTGTTTGGAAATACGCGGCTGATCAGCGCCGATATACCGAGCGGTTTCACCCGCCCCCCGGCCTCCCCCGTCCCGCCCGGCCAGCCGGACGCGATTTTTGCTCGTTCGTCCTCCCTTTTTCGTTTGCGTGCCTCGGAGTCCGCCCGCGGAGAGAGAGAGAGAAGGCCCGCGCACACGCCTCGTCTTGTACGCAATTTGTTCCCTTCGACGGAGAAACGCGCGTTGGCCGGTGGGGTTGGATCTTCTTTTTTTGCCTTGCCCCCTCGGTACCCCGGGGATCTCGCGATGGAATCGCCCCGGCGTAACACAAATACCGAGCGGAAATTTCTTCGGGTGCTTTATCCTCGGAACGGAGCTCGGTTCCGACTAACGATGGCGTAAGGCTGATTCTGGTCCCGCGAATCCTTTGGTTATGGCGCGGGAAGAGTTGATTTCCTGTTGCTGAACTCGTTTTCCGGAATTGTTTCGCGAAAGTCAAATTTTGGAGAGGTTAAATCGCTTGGAAGTTGAATTTTTGAGAGGATCGATGCCAGGTACAAGTTGAATTCTGTAGAGATTGAGTCACGAAATAAAGGTTAAACTCTGTAGGGATTAAGTTAAAGCAAGAAGAGAGCTGAGAAGGTGGAGGATTGTTTGATTGATCTTTTGGGGACGATGAAATTGATGATTATGCAGAAAATGATTGCGAATAGCCGACAACTTAATTGTCCCCAGCGAAATGGTGGATCAGTTAGCCGAAGGACTAAACAAAGCAGCGTTTAGCAATGCGTCCCGAACAAGTTCGAGGGAGCGATCTCTCAGTCTCTAAGGCTGAACAAGACCAATCGAGACACGATAAAAGGGGCAAAAGAACGCGAGCGGTACGAGGTCCTAGATGACCTCGGAGGATCGAGCTCGATCTCCGAAAGATCTTTCTCTCTCTCTCTCTTTCTCTCTCTCTCTTGCTCTCTCTCTTGCTCTCTCCGCCCCGCGGTTCACCGGCTAACGAGACGTTTTCCCTGCGCGGGATTTATCGTCGAGTTCGGGTTCGAGACATCGGTCGAAGAGCGGCCAGGAGAGGAGCGATTCGCGCGTCGCGGGCCTCGTTTCTCCGCGCTAATCGTTTGCCTGGTCGACACCGATCCCGTGATCGGCATCCACGCGTTCCCTTCAAAGGGCATCCCCCTTTGACGTGGCCACGTCGCGGGCTCGGAACGAAACCGAGCTGGCATTTCGTCTCTAACCGTCTGCTAACTGGACTCTTTATCTTCGCGGCTGGGATTAGGCTCTCCCTCGGCTTCCCGGCTCATTGCTGAGACTTATCTCCGCGGCGTTCCTGAGGCACGGGGATGCTGTTCCGAGCGTTGGATTCGTTGGATTCGATTTCTTTGGCCAGGGGAAATACTGTGGTGAAGTATTTCTGCGGAATTAAGCTCTTTAGAGTTTGGATGAAGGGGAGTTTTTGGGTTTTCTGGATGAGTAGCTTGAGTGACATTTGAACCCAAGTTGGTTAAGTTCACTCCAATATTCTCAGGCCTCGGTCCCGTTCGCACGCTCGGAGACGACAATGGTCCCCCAAAAAGGAGCGGAGGATGTTCTTTCCAGGTTCCACGCGTTGCGAATTCTCTCCTCTCCCACGTACCGTCAAAGAGAGGACACTGTCTCCTCTATCGCGCAAAGTGTGCGCGAAAGAACAGGCCCTTCCCTCCAGCGTTCCTCAGGCTGTGGCGAGCCTGCGACGATAACGACGCAGCGAGTAAATTTGCTGCCATTAGCCGCGCGAAAATAAAGGACGACGGAGATATTAAATTAGCGGCTCGTCGCCTGAAGTCGCTTCAAGTCGCCCCTCTTGGAAATAAGTCTTACCTTCTTGCACCTTCTGTGATTTAGTTGTCTTTTTCCTGGCGATTTCAACGTCTTTTCTGGATATTTTCAAAGACTTGAATGTCTTCTTTTTGGTGATTCAAGTGTTTTCTTCCTGATTATTTGGATGATTCTTTCTGGTGATTGGTTTGATCTGCATATCATCTCCTTCGTAACTTAAGCCTCTTCTTTCTGGCGATTTTGATTAGTGTAGTTCTTTTTTACCCTTCGAAACCCTGGTACCTCCCAATGGGAAGGAATCTGTTTACGACTCTTTCACTTTCCCATGAGTTCATAGCATAATGCATACTACAGAAACTGATGGAGCAGAACACTGCTTAATAAGAGGAATGACATTTATCAGTCTATCAGCCAAGACTATTTCCACATGAACAGTTTGCATTAGGTCCTCATCTAATTGAAAATTTGCATTACGTTCTCACCTTAACAGCAACCTCAGTAACCTGTTTCCTTCAATTACCATCAGTTCACATACTTCGCACACTCTTCCCCCATATCCATAAATTCTACCCCCACAAAAATTGATTAATCGGTTTTCTACCTTCTCGATTCTCAACATTTTTGCCTAGCCCAACTCTGGCGACCCAAATTCTTCAACTCCTCGTCAAAACTCTCTCCTATCTCCTGCAAATTTCCTCTCCTCTCACCGTTTCTCCTCTCCGGCTCCAGCATGAAAATTCCTGGACTCCGCATCCGCGTCACTGGAAACGAATCCGACTAGTAAAGAAACAATGCTCGCTTTGTACAGAAAAGTCTCGGTGGTCGAAGCCGTGGCGTGGCGGTCGAGCCAGTAAAGTGGCCGAGTCAAAGGGATCGTAATCGGCCCGGCGCGAAAAAGCGGCTGCAAGTAAAAAGAATAATAATCTGCCGTTGGAAAGGCAGCCGGCTGGCTTTTCTAGAGGCGAGGAATGGCAGTTGGGGAGCGTGGCGTGATAACCCTTTCGTTATCGGGGGTTGAATAGGGGGCGGGTGGGAGCTTAGCAGCGGACCAGGCGATCCCAGACCTTGATAACGGGCCGATGTCTGATAACTCACACTCTACATTATAATACACAGCAGCCAGAGCAGGCTCGCGCTCGCTTCTGTTGTTGCTGCTGCTGCTGCTGCTGCTGCTGCTGCCGCTGCTCTGATAACTTTCACGGTAGAGATGAATGAGGGGTGGGTTGTACAGGGTGATTAGAAAGTATATCCGCGGAAAAGGCTGCGTTTGTTTCCCCTGGACGATGTTTGTCGTGACCCTTCGGTGCGTGTCGGCTGAATCAAAGCCTCCGCGAAAGTGTTTTTCTGCTGAATACTAATACCGATCCTATCTTGAGGGTAATTTCAGAATCTCATCTGGGAGCACCGATTCTTGGGGCTCTTGGGGAGAAAGTTGGGAAATTAGCTTGGGGGTTTGATGGTATCTCGGGAGATGTTGTTGGAAGGCTGCTGTTAAGTGTGTTTTATTCATCGATGGACTCTTTGAGAAAAGGAATGAGGAGAAGGAGAGTTTTGTAGAGTAATATGTTTAGAATCACTGATTAACGTCTTGGCTTACGATTTTTCTTAGGATGCAGATATAAGGTAAATGTCCCAATTTCTGCTCGTGTCACGATTTCTAATCACTTCGTATTTTTCTTATTATTATAAATGTTACGTTTGTACTATAATTGTAAAAAAATAATTGTAAGTTCTTTGATCATTCGTGCGAGTGATGCACGGGTTTGTTAGAAAGAAAGTGCTACGTAAGCAACGAAAAAAATTTTAGAACAAGGTACTTACTCGTTCTGATCGTATTCTTACTGCTTAGACTGAAGAACAGTAATTTCATTGTGATTCGATAATCGGACCGAATGTAGTGTGTGCAGAAATAAATCGTATTTAATACTAAAAACGTTTACTGTATTTTACTGTGGATTTTTACTGGATTTTTTGTAAGTTATTTGTCGTGAACAGAAATACGGACATTTAGAGTACTACATTGAATTAATCATTACTAATAATTAAACGTCATATAACTACTTTTTAAAATATTTTTGAATTAATAGATTCATTATCGAGGTATTAATCAATTACTTTGCAAATTTTTACTGCAAACAAATTTTTTATATCCTTTTCATAACGATTGAACGCTTAAATGAGCAGAAATTGGGACATTCACCTTATTAATTGTTTTGAGCTGTAGATAAATACAGTGACTCACAGATTTGTTCATAAAAAGTATGATAATCTGTTTTCTGTGGGTGATCAAATTATTAAAGCCAGCTGCGAACGTTTTCTCTTTATTACTAAATGAACGCCTAATACACTAAATTCTTATTATCCTTTTCCGAAGCTTTGATGTCTGCAAATTAAAAACGTACGTTGGGAAGCAGGGTAAAAAATATTTTTTAACAATTCCAAGACACATACTTTTAGTTCTGTGGCACTAATAATTTGATCACCCACTGTAATTCTAAAAAAAGGAATTGTATATAAACAATATTTAATTCCCGGAAACAAAAATGGAATCCATAACGTCCAACACGTCCTTAGCTACCCCAATTCCAGGACACATCAGCGCTCCCAGAATCGCAGGTTTCCATCGCGGTTTCAATCATCCCCCGATGCTCCGTCGGCTGCCCCGGAAGGTCTGCGGCGAGAATTCGAAGTCCGAAAAGGGGATCGCAGTGCCGAGAGAAGGGGTGTCGGGTTTTCGATCTGAAAATCCCGCGAAACACGTCTCTGACAGTCGGATTCGTGGCGCGATTCAACGTCGGTACGGGGAACACTTACCAGGTTACCGCGAGTTTCCAGACGAGGCTTTTGCGGAGAGACTCGAACGCTGGACCCGTTTGATAACGGCTGCCAGCCACGTATCTTGGACCCTGCAGGCTTTATTATAAACCTCCTCCTTCACCAGCTCCGCCAACCCCCGGTTTTCCTCCTTCTTCGGCCAAAGCCCTGCTCTCTCTGCCCTCCCTCTGTCGGCTCGAGCCGTTTTCTCTCTCTCTCTCTCGCGTTCTCTCGTCTCGTTGCTCCCTCGACTCTCCGGGGCGCTTCCGCCTCGAATTACGAGTATAATCCTGTAAATAGAAAACAAGATAAGGTAGGCAAATGCTTTTAACGGCCGCTTAAATCGGCCACGCGGACGGAAACGATGATGATGTAAGTGAATTTTAGGGTGGAGACCGAGGGCTGAGGGATTTGAATTTTTGTGATGTTTCACAGTGATTGGGGGTGGGTTTGGTGATTTTTGTGGGGCTGTTGGATTGCTGTCACTTTTTTTTCGATAGAGAGAAGATGATAGGGTAAATTGAAATTAAGTGGAGATTTCAATCTTTGAAAATAGATAGATCTGCGAGTTTGTGGATCAAATCTCTGAAAAATGTGAAATCTCTCTAGAAATTTGAATTTTTTTGATGATAAAGAAACATTTTTATTTATAGAAATTGCTAGAGTTTCTATCAATTTTTTAGGAATATTAGAAATTTATTGATTGTTACACTTTTTGAAAAAAGGAAAATTATAGATGAAGTTAATGTGAAAAATGAGTTAAAGCAGTTAGAGTAAATTAATGAACCAATCCAAGTTCTCGGACACAGTTTTGGTAACTAGCTGTTTATCCTGTTACAACTGGTTGGTTGTAAAAATTAGCAACTCTTGTGGAAAAATGGGACGCGCAGCATTTTTCGTAACATGTATTCGTCCGAGATTTTCATCTGAATTGTCCGCTTTCACGATCCAATTTCTAGTTACTGTTTGTCGGAACTAGAACTTGGACACAGTTCTTAGACCCTGGACACAGGGCTTTATGATTACGATAGCCAATGTGAAACAAAAAAATATATATATAAGACACCTCCGATCGTCATCAGTAGACTGCAAATATTTATACAAATTCAAATCTTGCAGGCACTAATAAAGATTTGCAGCTTGACTGAGAGTATGTTTTATTTTCTAAATACTTTAACATTTAGTATACTTTCGATATTTTGTATATTTTGGCACCTGCGAAGAACCTTATAGATTTTATGCGCACATACATTTCTCATAAACGCATAAAAATCCGCAGTCTACTCATCCAGCTTATCATGTCCCCAAGTATTAAACAATGGCAACAAAGTCCCCTAACAACTAACAAGAAATAAAAGGACCCCAAAGAAGGCAAAGTCCGAAGTATCCAAACTCCCCGAAACCCTGCAGTATACTGAGCGCAGCGGGAACCATGGGCGACAAGAAGGCGAGCAAAGCGTTAACAAGAAAGAAATCCTCCGGCAGAAAGTAAAGAGAAAGGGAGGGAGTATCGCAGATTTGTAAGAGCACCGAAAGATAGCCGGCGCGGCGGAGGAAAGGGAGGCATCGGAATAAACGGGGTAGAGGAAAGCGGGGACACGGAGAGGAGGCGGAAAGAAGGAGGTGTTGCTGCGGCTACGTATGCCCCGCGAAGAAGGGCTACGCGGTGGTGGGACCTCTTTATCGTGATCCCCGTCCTGCAGCTCAGCTCCTCATTAGCTCGACCGCTCATCAATCACTCGTCCACGACCACCGTCTCGTAAAGTCTCGGCCCCCATATCGGCGCAACCCGGCTACTCTGCTTCTCTCTGCGGCTATCTCGCCGCGAGAGAGAGAAGGGTACAAGAAGAAGGGGAGTCCGGGGATAAAGGGGGAGGGACGTTCGTTTCGTACGTACCGCGTCCGAGCCCGGAGCGTACACCAAAGTGTATCGAGGAGAGGAACACCCTCTCCTCTCTCGCCCGTCTCTTTGTCCGGCTTTCCTCTTCCACCTCGGGAATCCTTCTCGTTCGAAGACACACATACACACACTCTCTCTCTCTCTCTTCCTTCTCTCTGCATTGTCCTCCCTTTCCCTCCATCGAGGAGATCGTTCCTCGGACTCGCGGAGGCTGGCTCCGACAAGAGATTCGGCGCGTCCCAATATTTGGACCGTGGATCGCGGGACCTGTCCCTTCTCCAGCCGGAGATTCGATCGACGGACCACTCTGGACCTTCCCGCCTTTCCTCCTCCCCTTTGAGATCGATCGAGATATCGGGAGCGGCGGACTACGTAGCTTGGTAGCGCGCTGAGCATCTCGCGAGGATGGAAGTCGTCTCCAGTTGAGAGGATGAATAACGGCTCTCAGGGTTTGTTCTTGGTTGGATGACTACAAAGTCTAGAGTTTTTAGAGTTTATATGACCTTTAATGACGGTGGATCATCCCTCAGCATCCTCCAAATGATCACCTAATTTAGTAACTCGTCCAACCTTCATCCCCTCTTGTTAATCCTACGACGACACCTAAAAAGAATCTCGAAAAAAAAGGACTGCATCCTCCTCTTTTTAACTAAATTACTCTTTCTACTTTTCAGCATCTCTAAACAACATCTCTCACTCAACTTAACCCAGACCTAACCCTTAATTTCTCAACATCCTCTAAAATATTACGAATCAATTGATCCGTTTATTTTTTTATGATCAACACCTCCAAGTCCTCAGCATCTTCAAAACCATCTACCAAAATTCTCTCTAAAAAATCCTTCAGCTTTCGTTCCTAAACATCTCGACCTCAACCCAAAGGCCAGTTCCTTGACGAAGCCCGAACCGTCCCGAACAAATCTCTCAATCCGGCAGAAACGGCTCCCCAGGAGGCTCATCGCGGCAAGTTCGCGACGGAGGCGAAGTCGAAGAAGAAGCCCTGAGAGGCTCGCCGAGAGTTCGCGACGTCGTAGAAACACACACCGCCGACGGGGGTGGTTGCGTAAGGGAGAGAAAGCGATAGAGAGAGTAACGGAGGAGAGAGTCTTGAGGGGGTTGGAGTGTACGTAGGACGAGAGAGCCTGGCCGGCCTCGTTATCAGTCCAGGAGGTGTTATCAGCTGGATGCAGCTCCCTTCCAGCGCCCCCCAACCCCCTTTGGCAACTCGGGCAGAAGGAGGGACGAAGAGCCCAGAGGCCCGAGGGGGACGGGAGGGAGAGAGGGAAAACGCGAACAGGGGGGGGGGAGAACGTTCGAAGGTGCACGCTATCTTCCACCCCTGGAGAGATGGCTATAGAGTGCATCTAGCGATAACGAGGCAAGTTAAACAATATCGAGCTATATGAGGGCCAGGAGTCCCGGCCGAAGATTAACCGCGTCTCCGGCAAGAAGATACTTCGGTATCTGCGAAGAATCGGCTCCCCCAGGTCTTGGACGTATTTCGGCGGAGCCCGGTGGTTGGCCCGCGTTGGAACTGGGGCTGGAAACGCGGCCGTTGATTAAGGAGTATCGGTGCTTCGAGGGTGGAACGAGGGAAACTTGCGAACTTGCTGCTACGGTGCGTTTCCACGCCTCAGTTTTTATTCTTTTTTTTTTAGTACGTTGAGAATTCTCTCTTTTTTTCTTTGCGTGAAGTTTCAGAATTAAAAAGTACTGTCTCGAGGGAGGATGCAACCCTTGAGGATTTATAGACTTTGTTTTAGGGAGGTTGCAATTGTAACGAAGGAAACGTAATTCTTGTGGCTATTATTGTAGAACCTAACTAATTCTAGGGTGAAAGACCCAATTACTGGCATTTTGAGGTCTGACTTTGACGTTATTGTATGGTTTCTGCATTTATTGAGCAGAAACAGAAACTTCTATTTATCTTTATTATTATTTGATATGTTTAATGGAACAAGAAAGTTTCGTTAGCCTCGCTCTCTCCCTCTCTCAGATTTTCTATTTTTGTTTTTATAAATTTATTGATTTAAAAAATATTTTTCGTAAATTATCACTGCCATCCCTAAAGCACATTCAAGTTTTCCATTTTTCATTCTTTTTTATAATGAAATTTGGGATGTTTATATATTTATGACAATTATAAATTAGAAAAAGCTATGTAAAGATTTCTACAGATATAAAAACATAATAGAGTATAAAAAATCTAATACATTTTATAATATTTAGAAAATAAAACACACATTTATTTAAGATTCAGTTGTTGTATGTCTATAAAAATATGAATTTACAGAAACTTCCGCAGTCTATTAATAATATCTTCATTATCCAAAATATTATATTTTTCTTTAATAATATCATAAACACTTGACTGCAAATAATAGAGACTAGACTGCAGATTTTTATGCAGATTCATATTTTTTGCAGGCATAGAAGACGAACTGAAACATGAACGAAAGTATGTTTCAGCTTCTAAATATTACAAAATGTATCTTTTTCTTTATATTTTATAATTTTATCCATGCATATCATAATACATTTCTGCATATTTAAAATTGCCACAAATGCTTAAAATTCTGCAGTCTACTAATAACTTAATATTAGAATTATTTACAACTTTTTCCTCTTTGTCTTATTTTCTCACTTATTACTTGAAAAATTCCATTGAATTAAAAAAATGAAGGGTAAAAACTATCAAGTGCTACTTTTTCTAACACATAAATTAAAGTTTGAATTGTTCATTAAATTTGTTAGGGTTAGGGGTAACAGTAATTCAGCAAGAGACAGTAAAAACATGGACTTTTTACCCTACAACCTCATAACATACCCTTCCCCACAAAATACCCTCCCTCATTCCCCTTTTCTTTAATTCTCCCAAAGACGATGCTTTGGTGCGAACGTAACACGTGTAGATTTCTTCCGAATTCCCTCCAAAGAACACAAAAAAAGGAAACGATAACGGTTTCCACCGGAACGAGAACGACTACAACTTCCGCGTACAATACTATTAAACCTAAAAAAAAAAAGAAAGATTCCGCGTGCCGCAGCCGAAGAAACGAGGAGAGAGTGAGAGAGTCCCGGGGGTTGAAATAATCCGCGAGAAGCGGGCGAGTCACGCGAAATTCTTATCTGTCGATTAGAAAACTTTTTCTGCCGCGGCCGCGCGTCTAATCGTCGACTTTATCTTCGGCGGCGAAGAAACGGCGAAGAGTCTTACGGGGGCGAAACCGGCGGAGGAAGCGAATGGGAGAGAGCGAGAGGAGAGACGAGAGCGTCTGGACGCCTGCGAGTTGCTCCGTCGCCGGCGATAAGACGCGACGTGCTGATATCTGCGACCCGGCACAATACTGCCCGTTGTGCATCCACCTCGCGCGAGATTTCGAATGAACGGACCTCGAGACGGCTTTATATTCCTCCTCCCCCTCCCCCCTCCGGGATCAGACGCTCCTCTCTCTCTCTCTCTCTCTCTCTCTCTCTCCCCCCGAAAGTATTTCTACGAGTGGAGATTGAGTATCCGCTCTTCTTTTGAGCGCTGGGGACATCAATTATTATCACCCTTTGACGTCGCGCTTTTAATTAGGAATATAATCATACAGTAGAACCTCGGTTATTCGACTCTCAATTATCCTGAATTTTTATTAGCCAGGGTTTCAATTATTCAATTATTAATACCACTTTGAAATCTTATAAAAATGACTGTTTTTGAGAGTTTTTTTTTTTAAGACAATGATGGAGAAAATGACAAATCTGTTAGGAAGAAGTTATTGTACAACTATTAAAGTATATAACAAATTTTTTTGTTTCGTTTTTTTTCAAACTAAATGGCATCGCTGGTACAAATATTTTCATCATAAAAAAAAAAAACAAATATTTCCATTTTCTACGCTACATTTACTAGAGAAATACGTAGGATTTTTTTTAAATATGGATCTTTTTATGGATCTTTTTAAAAATTGAGTATAGAAGTGTTTGTAACAAGGTCAATCTTTAGCATATCGCAAACCCCCTGTAAAATTTAAACCATGATTTAATAACTTTGTACTAAGCATTTTACATTTGATGAAAATTCTACTTCTGCAAAATATCGTAGTCCATCGGTGAACAACGTGGCATTCAATGCATTCAATATTAATTTTGTATTGATTCATTTGTATGAAATGGAAGATTGATGAATCCATAAATTTCTAGGCATTGATGAAGGACGCAGGTGATCCAATCAAATTATTTGATGAGGAGATCTTGAACTACGCTTTAATAATTTTCAAGTAATTATTGGCTTCTTATATTAGAATTATTAAGTCGGATAATCTGAAGTTTTACTGTATCATATTGAACTTATATTAAATCATTACCGTACAAAAATCCTCAAAGATCTCAAAGATCCTTCTCAAGCAATCTCCTCCTCCGCCCTCCAATCAAAAAATCGTCGCAACCAAGATCGAGGATCTCCTCGCGATCGACGGAGTCCGCCGGCCAGATCAATCCGATGCAAATCGAGTCAGAGACGCGAACCGGTAGCGTCCAACAAAGAAAACCGCGTTTCTGGCGGGGGATTTCGTGGAATTCCACGGGACGCCGTGAAATATCCGCGATGGAGGTAGCAATTGCCGGCGATTACGGTATCTCCGACGAGGGAAATAAAATTTCATTCCCTCCCGACGGGATGCATTATCGTAAGGGAACTGATGGAAGAACTCACTCTCTCTTTCTCTCTCTCTCCGCGCCCGATGATTCATCGACCGACTATTTCTCGAGCTGTGCGCGCGCGAGCTCTCGCGATATATATTTTAGATCTTGACGCGAAACGATTAGAATCCCCCACCTCACCTCCCCTCGCTACTCTCGGATTCCCCGGCTTTCGTACGAACTCGAGATATCACGCGATTTATCGCTCTATTTTTGCGCGGGCGACCTTCGATCATCGGTGGGTTCCGTGTTGCGATCTGTCGCATTTCGAGATCGACGGCGATCGAACCTCCCGGTTTGGCTGTCCCAGGGTTCCAAGTTCTGTTTGCCGACTGCAGCAAATTTCATGGAGACTGAATTTTGGAGGCAATCATTTTGAGGAAGAAGCAGCGTTTATTATTTAACCATGCGCGAATTAGAGGAATAAATGTCATACAATTAGTGATTCGATGAGAGTCGAATAATCGGAAACAGAATTTTACGTTTATTGTAGAATGTATTATACTCCGGGTCAACTCAACGGGCCGTTCAAGATCACATTTTTCTTTTGCAGTTTTTAAATAAAAAATAGAAGACACGAACTATAAAAACTACATACAGGGTGCGCCAAAAGTATGGAAACGGTCAAATATTTCGAAAACGGAATATTTTGAGAAAATTTTTTAGAACAATGTTTTAGGGTTTTAAAAGTTCTATTGAACGGTTATATCCGTTTGACCTTCAGAGGAACGGTAAAGGTCACGTCAAAGTCAACATGATTTTTTCAAATGGAACACCCCATTTTTGATCATGCAGTGTTAAAGCTGACGATGAGACCTTTTCAAAATACTAGCTGGTGACCCATTTCTATTGATAATTGCCCGAGTGCTGAGCTTTAAATGCTTCGATGCTGTCGGCCTTACTGTTAGTATTATTTAGGGTGCGCCGTGAGGAAGTTTCTTAACTGGACTTCGCACAATCATGATCCTCACGTATGGGCTTAAGAAGGGCGATTTTAACATAAATACGCATTGAGTATTTGAGATTTAGCATTAATGTGCTTTAACTCGTTAAATGTTCGAATTGTATTCTGCCTGATTCTTGACAATTCTTGGCAATTTTCAACAGAAATAAAAAATGGGGTATTCCAGTCTAAAAAATCATGTTGACCGTGACGTGACTTTGACCGCTCCATTAAAAGTTAAACAAATATGACCATTCAATAGAATTTCTAAAATCGTAGTACATTGCTCTAAAACATTTTTTTCAAAAATGGTCCATTTTCAAAATATGTGACCATTTCCAGACTATTTGGTACAGTAGACTTTCTTCATTCTCAACGGTCAGAACTCAGGCAATTCTCAAGAGAAATAGGTCATCAGCTAGTTTTGAAAAGGTCTCATCGTCAGCTTTAACACCGCATGATCAAAAATGGCATGTTCCATTTAAAAAAATCATGTTGACCTTGATATGACCTCGACCGTTCGTCTAAAGGTCAAACGGATATGACCGTTCAATAGAATTTTTAAAACCCTAAAACATTGCTCTAAAACATTTTTCTCAAAAATGTTCCGTTTTCGAAATATTTGACCGTTTCCATACTTTTGGCGCACCCTGTACATTGTAACTGCACTTCTTAAACTTCTCTCCTTCCCAAGTTCGAACTTCAAACTCTCTTTCCTGTAAATATCCTATCCCACCACTCGTCTCCAAAAACCTGTGGACCCAAATAGACCCAAACCCGGGCCCACAACAAACGCCTCAATTTCAGAACACCCCGAAACCGAAGGAACCCGGGGATAGAAGGTTTCCCCGCGAGCCACGCGCCCCGAAAACGGAAGGAGAGCAAGTCGCAGCCACGAGGCGTGAAAAAATGACTCCTCGCCGGTTGGAGGGGGTCGAGGAACGGGGGGCAGGATTCCGGTCGAAGCCTTTTAGACGGTTTACGAGCCCGCGGACAAGGTATATCTCGAAGGCTGTCGAAGAGAAAGGACAGCGCACGGGAGGACGCGGAGACGAAGACGAAGGGAGCGGCGGGGAGGGTTGCGAGGTCGGTCGGCAGATACGAAACCGTCATCATATTGAAAACCATAATTCGTGGGACTCGGAGGGGCCCCAGGTACACCGGGGCCCAGGGGCGTACCGTGACCGCTATCTGCATCGCGTCACAATAAATACTAATTCCTGGAAGGTGGCCCTCGGCATTATCTCAGGACCGTGTGGCAAAGTCACTTATACTTACTTATACTCCCCTCCCGCTGCTCCCTTTCGCGCCCCCTCCTCCCCCTCGGGGCCCCAAGAGGTCGATAGAACGAAAATAATTATTTCCGATAGGTCGACGATAGGTCCTGAGGCCCTCGTTATTGCTTATGCTTTATGCCCCCCTTGAGGGACTCCTCCGGGGTAATCTTTCGTCTTACCCCCTTCTCCCCCCCCACGCAGTTTTGGCGTCTCTCTGTCTCTGTCCGCTCGCCACCCTCGTCTTTCTGATTTCTTTTTTTTTTTTATTGCCGCCCCCCGTTGTTGTCTCCTTTTCGCCGCGCTTCCTCCGCTTCTCCTTTCGCAACTTTGTCGCTTTTTCTTCACGGTCCTCGACGCTTCGTCCCTTATCCGGGGAAGCCTAATCGCAAACCATCCGTCAGTCTAATGGAGAACCGAACGGGGTTAACTTCGCTTCCTCCGTGTCGTTAATTCGCGCCTCCTGGTTCCTGGTTTTATTTTTGACTCGCGTGGTTGGCGATATTTTGCTCGAGATTCAGCGATTTTTCTTAAACGATGAATAGAATGATTGAGGACTTTGTAATAAACGGAGCACAACTCCATGTTTGACAATTTCTCAGTTACGGCACATAGTAATACTGAAAAGAAATTTTATATCGTTTTTATGCGTTCGAAACTCGTTAATATGTATTACAATATTTAGTGTTTTAGTTTTAATGTTAAGTCAAAGCAATAATTTTGTAAGCACTTTATTTAATTCGAAGTAGATAAGAATTGTGTTGCATTCCTACGAGATGCCCAATTTTTGAGGGGTTAATTGAAGCGCAAAATCGCAAATTGTTGAAGGTAATAATAGAGAAATTAAATAAAAACTCACAGTAATTTAATTGGTCTCAATGTAAAACAAAAAGAAACGTGTCTGGCTTTGAAGTAAAAACTCACCCCTTAAATCCGCTTTTGCCCCATAATATTCTATCACGCTTTCGATTCAAGTACAAGATTCCTCCCTCCTAAAGTAATTGAATTCAACGAATCGGAAGATTCTACAATAATTTCGAGATTAGATGGAGAAGAGAGCCTGAAAGGGGTGAAAGGAAGACGAAAAGAAGAGGAGGGTTGCTATCATCGGTCCGTAAGCACGAAATATCGCGACATCGCGGCGGTTGTACGCTGTAAAAATATTTTAAGCGGGTCTCGAAAGCGCGGGGGCGGGCACAGGTAAGGGGTGGTTTAGTGGCGGCGCCTGAAAAAGCACGATTACGTTTACGACTTCCCTCTCAGTCTGTCGATCCACCATCCCCGTCCGCGATTTTCCCACGTTTCATCGTGGAGGGAGATTTCCCCGGTCGCGTGCTCGACAAATTTTCAATCGGATTTCGGTCGTTTCGTTCCCTGTTCCAACCACGTCTCAATTATTAATCGGAGATAATTGAGGGTTAAAAGAATGATCAGAGGGGTGGAATGAAATGCAATTTTCTTAAGGTGTATTTAAAAATTTGTAGCTTTTTAGAAGCTTATGTAGTAATTAGTTTTTAATTTATTTTAGTTTTGTGGATAATTTTTGTGGATAAACGAAAGAAAATTATAGAAAATATTGAATAACATTAATTAAGACACTTAATATTGGCGTTAAAATATTGACATCGAAATCTGTGCTTTTTTTGGAAGAAATGTCGACATAATAAATTTTTGAAATATACCTACTTAAAATAAAAACAATATCCTTTTAGATCATAAAAAATCGAAATCATTCTGACTCATTTTGTAGTTCTACTGTAAATAAGTAATTTTAAAAAATTGCAAATAAGGAACGAAAGCTAAAAACGTACTCGATGGGAATAAAGCTAATCTTTTTTTATATACATATATATAAAAAAAAGCTTCACACTAAGATTGCTTAATTATAGATTATTGAGGCGTTGGCAATTTTCTGCATAACTTGGTTCAATTTGGATTAATTGAAGTCTCTTAATTATCAAGTGATGCAAAGTATCGAATCAATTATTTTTATCATTTTATTTAGCTTCAATATTAACAATTTGACTATAGAAAGTGTATTTCATGCTTAAAATTCTTCCAATATAATCTACATTTCCATAGCAACTGAAATAGATTAAATTCCGTGAAATCAAAGAGACGCAAAGATCGATAAAATTCTTTTGACCGTGATGCATCGGTGTGAAGACGATCGACGAAAGAGTTGTTGCAAAAAGCGAGCTTGATTGCAGCATCGCGCGATTGCTGGTTTTGCAAATCGTCGAACAATTAAAAAGAATCAGTCAGATAAAGGGGTCAGCTCGCAATCCTGCAATATATCACCGGGGACCTATGCGACAGATACATAACTATTTTATCGTTGCACCGCCTCGGAGAGTAAGCAGCGAACGAAATAACGTGTGTAAATCCACGGCTGCATCGCGATTTTATTGGAAAAACCTATTACAACATTTCCAATCGCAGAACCGATCTCAGAACACAAAGAAACTCGAAGAAGAGAGATTGAAAAGTCCATTCGGTGCATTTCGGAGCAATTATTTCTTCGATTTCATAATTAATATTTTCTTCTTAACTTGTTTACCTCGGCGATTATTTCCTTTTAATGAAAATTAACTCTTTTTTAATGAGAAACCAGTGTTTACACTATCGACTAAAAATAGACTTCCTGGAATAAACGATCGTATTTATATTTTTATCACGGCGGAATAAAAAGATCGCCGCCGTCGCCGATGAAATCGTCTCCGCCTTTCAACTAATTTTTAATAATCGCGCGATGCTGAAATGCAGACTCGTCTCGGAATTTCGAAACGGGGAGAGAATTTATTGCGACCATGCGATCGCGCAGAAAGCTCCAATATCGAATCAAGTAAAAATAAAGCTTCCCCAATCGATTTCAAGATCGCGATAAGGTGAATGTCCCAATTTCTGCTCATTTAAGCGTTCACTCGTTATGAAAAGGATATAAAAAATTTGTTTGCAGTAAAAATTTGCAAAGTAATTGATTAATACCTCGGTAATGAATCAATCAATTCAAAAATATTTTAAAACGATGTTATATGACGTTTAATTATTAATAATGGCTAATTCAATGTAGTACACTAAATGTCCGTATTTCTGTTCACGACAAATATAACTCACAAAAAATCCAATAAAAATCCAGAGTAAAATACAGTAAACGTTTTTAATATTAAATACGATTTATTTCTGCACACACTATATTCGGTCCGATTATCGAATCACAATGAAATTGCTGTTCTTCATTCTAAGCAGTAAGAATACGATCAGAACAAGTAAGATCCTTGTTCTAAAATTTTTTTCGTAGCTTACGTAGCACTTTCTTTCTAACAAACCCGTGCATCATTCGCACGAATGATCAAAGAACTTACAATTATTTTTTTACAATTATAATTAGGTCGTGTGATTGGATATGAATTATAATGGGATTTCGACCTACAAACGTAACATTTATAATAATAAGAAAAATACGAAGTGATTAGAAATCGCGGGACATGAGCAGAAATTGGGACATTTACCTTACAGACGTCACAAGAAGTCCCTCGCCTCGGTTGTCTTCCGAAAACAAACCGCGCGAAGCACGGATGCAGCTGTCGTTTTATCGCCGCGACAAATTAAATATTGCAAGGCATTAAACGCGATAAGTTCGATCCACGCGAGCTTATTACGCGTTATTTTTCTCATTGCAGTTTCGTCCGGATGGCGATCGCCGCCCAGAAATATTTTCCACGTCGCAGATAGCGTCGCGTTCTCCGCTTTTCCGAAACGGCGGGTCCACCTTTCGCGGCCACCCCCGCGTACAATAAAACCCCCGCCATCCCCCGGTTTCAGCTCCCCTCGCAGCTCCTTTCTTTCTCGCGATCGCCGTCTATCCGGGTCGGTTCAGAGTTTCGCGATAAAATCCGCGATAGCACGTCAGGGGGCGATAGATGAGCAAAAGGGGAGATAGCCTTTGGTGCACTGGCGAGGCGGTCGAGAGAGAGAAAGAGAGAGAAAAGGAGAGAGAGAGAGAGAGAGAGAGAGAGAGAGAGAGAGAGAGAGAGAGACGAGGACGGGGGAGAGAGGAGAGATAAGCTCGATTATGATCCCCGGTGGTTAAAGTCGAAGTTTTTACGGTAGATAAGGTCGCACGAATGGGTTGCGCGGAGATAACGCCGCTTCATCCCTCCCACCCCCTCGCCTCTGTTTCCCTCGGAAGCCCTGGCGCTGCTTTTTCTCGATGCGAACGCCATTTTTCTTAATAAGGCCCCGCACCCTTTCACGTCTCGACGCGACGCGCTTAACCCCGATCTTTGGGGTTGCTTCTATCCCAACAAGAAATAAACATAATTAGATCCGGAAAATAAAGATCTGAGGGATGCTGAACCGATCACGAAATACTCTGCACCGTTTTTTCTTCTTCGTCTTCTTCAACATCTAAACCCTGACAAATTTCTCCGGGGGGTTGCGACCCAAAAACAACCCCTAGAATTCGTTTTCCATAACTCTGCACGCGGTTTGATCTTCACCGCGCGAGCCTCAATCATTATGCAAACCTCCAAACATATTCAAAAATTCAGAGATTTGAGGCTTTCACGCCCCGGCGTCATACAGTTTTCACTGTTGAAGCTAGCGAAACGTTGGGAAAACATTTCCTCATGGACACGGCTTACACCCGAAAGCTTCAACAGTGAGAACTGTATATTCAAAAATTGTATATGTAATTGCATATCCTACTGAGTATATTCAAAAATTGTTAAGGCAGTTTCCAAAACTGTATTTTCAGGGTCTTCGTGCAAAGGAATTTCAACCTTCGCGACTCTCAGAAATGAGCAAGCAACGAAATATCGAAGAGCAAACAATATAAAACGAGGACTCGAAGGGCAACACTGATAAGGGTGGAATTAACTTCCACTCGCAGCGCGCCGGGCGACTTCCTCAGACACTCGATAAAAATCCTTTTCCACGTATCCAATCCCCGTGCCACCGGTTCACTGCTTCAACCCCCTCGCAACAACGCCGACGGTGTGCCCCAATATCGTCGGAATTGAGCGATTCCGCCGCTCCGCCCCTTAAATGAGCAAACCACCGACTTTCCACCTCCGCGAGGGGGTGGAAGTCTTCGGCGCTTTGCACCCCTCGATCGCAAACGAACGTACGTGCCTGGCCCCGAGTCGGTGCATCCGCATGCATAATGCAGCCCGCGACGCGAGTATAATTTTAACGAGCGCACCGAAACCACCCCTCGTAAACGCGCTGGCTAACCGATGCTGTGCTCCCGGGGGTTTGTCGTTCTTAAGGAGGAGCATTTCCGGGGGTGTGAATGTGTTGAGAAAGTGTATTTCGAGAGGTATCGGAGGAAAAAGGTTCGCGAATTTTGAGGATGGGAAATTGAGAAAGGTGGGGGAAATTTTCGGGGAGTTTCCTTTTTGTTTCGGAGTGGAAAAGTATGTAGTTTTTGGGAAATTTGAAGCGCTAGTTAATCCTAGTATGTTAAAGATTAGTATTATTAGGTATTTAAGAGTTAGTATCATTAGCAGGCTAGCGTGATCACAAGTGATGATTTTTTAATATGATTTTGGAAATCAAAAAATTTGGAACTTCACAATTGAAACCATCAATTCTAAAATAGTGCAAAAATCCACTTTTTGAGGATAGAATACGAGTTATTAATAGACTGCGGCTGTTTATGCAAATGAATATTTTCATGGGCCTTTAATTTTCGATATTTCTTGTATTCCTGTATCCATGCACATGCTTTTGACATATTTAAAATCCTTACAAATGCATAAAAATTCGCAATATAGTTATTATCCTAACTACATATTTTCAGTTCCATTTTCAGTATAATTCGATAACTTTATAAGGTAATGTTTGTGTTGTTTTAACTGTTATATTGTATATTGTGAGTCATAATGTTATTATTGTACAATAACTCATATAATATCAAAAAGTAAACTTGTGTTATTTTACAATTCGTGACTTATGGCTTCAATTATTGCCCTAAATATTTCTCAGAATCCAATTCTCAAATATTTTTGTAGGGTTTCTTCAGGAAAAATAAAATAAGATAAATTTATAATGAATATTACAAAGACTCGAGAAATTAAGTAACTTTACGTCTGTTCAATGTCTTTTACTTTCTGTTCATATTTTAGAACGTTCCTTTTTCGAATGAGTAGCATAATTAATATTACCTTAAAATGTCTCTATTCCCTCCCCCTCCCCCCCCCCCCGAGTTGGTAGAATGTAGAATGCTGCATACTTTGATATAAATGAAATAAAGTAATTAAATATATAATTTAAAGTAGAATAATGAAGTTCCAACAGTCTGAATCTGATAAAGGCTACCCCCTTCTTAATATTTCTTCATCGTCGCAGTTTACGGCGATCCTCATCTCTCCCCCGCATCCCTTCGGTCTTTTTAACTGTTTATGGTTTGTGTACAAGGTTCTTAAAACATTTTAGCGGGCAGTAGATGTGCAACCTGGTTATACCGAGATATAACAGAGCGTTTAACGTGAACTAGGTGTGGGGGTACGTGATACTTGGCAACGCGAGGGATTGTTCCTGGACACGCTCGTAAATAACCCTCTTTGGGGCTGTCGATGCCCTGATATTTTGCGACCGCATTATAGCACTTCGTTTGGTGAAAATTTTTCATCCATCTTCTCAACATTTCTCAAACTCCTTAATTTCGGAAAAATTCCTTGAAGAAGAAAAAAATCATCCATAAAAATCTTTATCGGAAACACTTATTTCTACTTTTGGGAATTTTCTAATACACTTCGTTGCGAGAGAACTCATTCAAAAAATATTACAGTAAAATTAATGTATTGATGGTGTCAAGACCCACACGTGGGTAAGGAGAATTTTAATTGGGAGTTTGGTTAATAATTGTGAACTGCTAAATAAATTTGACACAAAAAACACAGCAGCAAAGTTCAGTAGATAGCAAAAAAAATTGTGTCCTTCTTCCTTCATACGATTTGAAGTTGGTTAGACGCGTATTATTAGGTTGGAACGAAAGTTCGTAGTGTTTTTCAACAGATTATTTTTGCAAAACGCGAAGTTCTGAGAGAATGGACCCATGAAGACTCTTTATAAAGACCACGAAAAATGGTAAAATAAAGTGGCACATACGTAGTTGCATAAATTTGAGTACAAATATTTCAAAATTGTCTTCGAATTTCACTCAAGAACGCTACGAACTTTCGTTCCAACCCAATATTACGAATTTCTTCAGTTAAGAATTTATCTCTCAAAAAATGGGGTAAAAAGGCTCCTTAAAAATTGTTCATGAATTATTTTATTCATCTTCCACCTGTGTCTAAAAAAATTGGATCAAAAAGTTATGGAAACAGTTTTCAATGTCCCTTCAAAAGCTCGAAACTTCTCAAAAAAGGATTGACTAATTTTTTAAATTATCTAAAGCCTAATCTTATTCACTAATCTTAGTGAATAATCTTTATTAATCTTAATCTTTATTAATCAAAAATCTTATTTTTTGTATGAGTTTAACGTCGCATCGACTTCTGGATCATTAGTTATAGGGGTTTGTGGGAATCTCTAAATTTTATGGAGGTCTGCGTCGATTGAATACTGCATCGTGTTTTTTTACGTGTTTTTATGGAATCAGGGCTAGCTTAATTCCATGGTTTCTTTGGAGGTGGTCTCACTCAACTTACAGTATTCTTCAGAAATCGTGAATGCATAAATACTAATTAGTCCAGGGATTTTAATCGAGGCACAAAATCCATCATAAAGACTCTGTCCTCCACACAAAGACCCGCGTCACTAGTCACTACCACAACCAACCATCTAGGTCTCCTCAGGCCTGAAGTCTCAATTTCCACGTAGCCAGGACGGCGAGGCGCATCTCGAAGCCGCCGAAAAAGGAAAATCGAAAAGGAGGTCCGATCCAGAGGGTGGCAGAGAAGAAGTAGGAGGTGGGGAATAAGGTGGCGAGATATACCGGGTCCTCCCATTGATAATTATTCATTCGGTCGACTTCCAGAGCGGTTCGATATCGATCTTAAAACGTCGTCCAGAAGGTAGGCGAGAAGTGTCCTGGTCAGATACGAAATCTCGCCGTGTCGGTTCACCGTCGTCGTCGTCGTCCTCGTCGGCTGGTAGGCGATTCCCGTAGCGTAGGACAGAACATTGCGAAGGTGGAAGAGAGAGGATCCGAGGCGACCTTAATGTATGCGCGTCGAGGTCCTGCCGAGCGATAATTGCCCGATGTGGCATTGCCTTCGTGGCAACGAGCATTGGTCACGTCTCAATGTTTAAGCCACGTTCACAGTGTGTTGTCCTCTATATTGACTCGCCGCGGAACGATCTTCGGCGACTATCTGACACTGCGG
Organism: Perdita meconis; assembly: GCA_030770465.2. Taxonomy (NCBI): domain Eukaryota; kingdom Metazoa; phylum Arthropoda; class Insecta; order Hymenoptera; family Andrenidae; genus Perdita; species Perdita meconis. Next base: position 5,626,732 of record JASKOS020000001.1, read on the forward strand.
GAATAGGATTGAGTATGAGCGAAGGCATTTTAATCGGACTTTGATCGCTGGGACCGCAGAACCTCGATTAATCTACTGGTAACTCGAAGCGGGACTGAGAAAGGACATTGGGAAGACTTTGGGACTTTGTACACGGAGATTTTGGTGGAATTTAGAGTTCTTTTTAGAACTTTTGGAGGAAATGGTTGAAATGTTCCGAGGAGAAAAATTCTCCAGGTATTTCTAACAATATGAAATTTGTAAACCCTAGCACCTTCAGGCTCTTATATTGCGCGCTAGTACGACCACATTTAGAATATGCTGCTACGATATGGTCGCCTTATCTATTGTATCAAAAACAGCAGCTTGAAGGTGTACAACATTCCTTTTGTAGATATGTAGCATACAAGATTGAGCAAAAGATGGCAATCACTGATCATAACTACCAACCTATTATGAACACCCTCAAGATTAATACTCTTGAAACCCGAAGAACTTGCGCAGACTTGGTGTTTCTTCATAAAATTCTTAATGGTTCCATCTGTTGTCCTCAACTGCTTGAGCTTGTTAATCTCTATGCTCCTGCAAGGTCCCTCAGACCCTCACTTACTTTTTATCCTCTTAGATACACCTCGAAATTCTCTAACTCTGACCCAATTAATCGTGTATGCGTATTGGCCAATGTTCTAGGTAGTGATTTGGATCTATTTTGTTGCTCCATTTACTCCCTAAAAATGCAAATTCTTAAATCTAACTAGCGTATCTTTTATTTACTCTTATTCACTTTGTCCTCGATATAATTTATAGTCTCTTATCCGTCTTTTTGTACACTAATGGGAAATTATTTCCGTGAAACGGAAATAAATAAATAAATATGTTTTCTACATGCGATCACTCGATGTGTTCGAAATTCAGCTTCCTAAGTCCTCCTAAATGATCCCAAACTGCAAATCCCAAGGACTTCCACTTCCCTATCATCAATCACAGTGTCTCTTCCAGGTGTCATCTACCATTCCTTCACCTGGACCGATCCAACCACCGTACCAAACCTCACCGCAAAGGTGCCTTCTTCTGTTCCTCTTCACCTCGCGAGTTCCCCAGCGCCCCGAAGATGGTCCTCGATCCTGCGTTCCCCCGGCGGTTCCCCATAGCTGGTGCACATGGTCCTCGAGGAAATTTGTAAAGAGTCGAATCGGCCGGATCCCGGGGGCCGAGGAGAGGGCCGAAAGGTAACGAGACTAAAGATTGACCGGATCAGATAGGCCCGGGTAGGACCTGGCCAGTCCAGATCCTCGTGATAGGAGAATTTAATAACCTGCTACGTGGCGGAGGGGAGGGGGAGGTTGTCGGGGACGGACGGGGTGGTTGGAAGGTGGCGGAGGGAGGGGGTGCAATAATATCGAGAGATATCGATCTTTAATTAGGCACGCAGCGCGCGGGAACGAGAGATTAGATCTCTCAGCTAGACGAGAAGCGAGTTCTGGCCATCTTCTCCCCCCTCCCTTGTGTTTCCCTTCCTTCTCTCTTTTTCGACGCTCTCTTTTTCTCTCTCTCTCTCTCTCTCTCTCTCTCTCTCTCGCTCTCGCTCGCTCACTCTCCGTTTCCTCGGTCTTCTCCACTCGGTCCTCCCAAAGATCTTTCGGCCACGCCGTTGGTAGTATCCTCTCCTGCCACAATGAGACTCGATCCAGATCCATTTTCGTTGATTGTATCGAAAGAATGAAGAAAGGGGGCTCGATGCTATCGCGCCGTCCCGTCGGAATATTTCGTGAATATAATTGCCTGGATTTGTTTTATTTGCTTGCCGGGAGATCCGAGGGGGAGGGACTGCGGCCTTTTGTTGCTCGGCCCACAGAGAGGTTTATCTTCTGCCTCGTTGCCTGACGAAAGAGGGATACGGCTCCGGTTGTTTGCCCGGAGTTGTCGATCCGTGGCCTCCGCGACAGTGTTTGACAGTTTTACACCAATTATTTTCTCCTGCTACCACGAATCTTCGCTATCAATTAATCCCGCAGCCTAATCACCTCGATGAAGCTTCGACAACAATATTCGAATCATTCAGAATCTCAAGTCGATCCATCTTTGAGATCCTGGATTCTCAAATTTTTATCTCCATCCTTGGGGCTCCGACAAGCTCTCCACCCCTCAGCAACTCCTTTGGAAACCTTTGGAAACCCCGTTAAAATTCTGTTCAACCCCTTATGCCACGCAATTTGATATTAACATGCCTAATGGTGAGGTGGCTCGAAAAATTAAACATTGGAAGTAAAGAAGAATCTAAAAACTAAATTCCATGCAGTTAGAAATCGACAAAAACCGAATCGCAACGCATGCAAAACATTCTTAGAAATAGGAACAGCTTCGAATTTATAATAATAATAATAGAGTCATTCGGGGTAAAAGTACGCAGCAGGTAAAAATACGCACTTTTGCTGTTTAAAAAAAACCGTTTGGCCTATCGTCAAATACTCGTTGCATTTTGAGTCTATTAAATATGCTATCGATAGCGTAAAAAAGTGTTCCTAATATCATGGTACTTTCGGTTCAGTGAAGCAAAACAAGTAAAGGTGCGTACTTTTACCCGCTGCGTACTTTTACCCCGAATGACTCTTCATTTATTTATCCACGGGATAAATTCTTTGTTACAAAAATAAGTAAGTAACAAGGAAAGTTACTTAAAAACAAACGATAAGATAAGACAATCAAAGTGAAAATAGAAACTTAGGCAACTCAAAAAATTAGGTTTGAATCCACCGTAAAGAAACCCAAAGACGAAGGTTCGACGCGCTTAAAAACCGACAGAAACCCAATAGCAACGCTTGCAGGAGATCCTCAAAAGTATCACAGTCCTACTAACTAATCGCTCAAAAAATTCACCCCATGGCAAAAAGTAAAAATCCTAAAATAAAGATCCCACGCGCTCGAAAACCGACAAAAACGAAATCCCATCGCGCGCAGGTTCCCCAAAGAAGCGAGAAAAGGATCCATGGAAGATCGAATCAAGCCCCCGAGTTAATTTCAATTAGTTCGCCGAGGTTCCGGAGGCACTTCGGTTTACTCAAAATCGCGAGCTGTCACTCAGTAAAAGGGGTTCCCGCAGCAAAAGGAAGTGCACGGCGACGTAGATAACGGGGATCACGCGTGTCCGGCGCGGAGGACGTTTTGTTCCCCCCGTCCAGAAAACGGGAATCGGGGAATTTGAATCAGTGAGGAGGCGGGGGAAGGGCGAACGCGTGTACGCAGCACGAGCCCGTGTACGCCGCGCGCATTGAATATGCAGAGAGGGCTCGGGGATATGCTTTATACGTGTCGACGATTAAGCCTTAAAAGATGGGGCAGTCATTAAGAGATAGCAGCCGTTGACACCGCGGAGACACTCCGCGCCGATAAACCTTTCCTTCCTTTTTCCATGCTACTCACGCCTTCGGGCTTGCAACCCTTCGTGGTTCCGTGGCCTTTTTTCTGCCCCGCCGGACGGAGCAGAGTCGCGGTCATTTAAATCGACGCATTCGCGGCCGTTGTACTGGCAATTATGGGGAATCGAGGAGAAGCGAAGTCTGGGAGAACTTGCTGAGACCGTTTGGCATGCGCTTTGTCTGAAAGTAAAAAGGAATTTCGGACGCGAGGAAGAAGTTTATAGGTTTTGGGGAGTGTTTTGCAGGACTCTTACTGGAAGTTTTTGAGGGAGAAATTGAAGTAGAATTTTGAGGGATGATTGAAGACCTCGGATCTTTCTGGCTAGGGTTCTCAAAATCGAATGCAGCAAAAAGCCAGTCAATTAGATGTGCATTGAACGTGAACCTTATTCAATATTATTGTGTGAACAAAAACATAAACTAAACCTGTAACCTATTGACATTGTATTACGTAGCTTAACATGGTGCCATGGGCTATAACAAGTAACTTCTGAATACTTAATATTGCTAATATTTGATGATGTTTTATATTTTATTAGGATTAGTAAGAAAGGTAATCGACATTTTGCTGGATGATAAATATATGTAGAATTTTTGAAGTTGGTTGGATGTGTAAAAGCAAGGATGGAATTAATTAAGCATCAGTGTTAGTTCAGTCTTACGTAATTAATTAACCTTCATCACGGTGCAACGTGGATTAATGGAATTTCACTTATTATTAATAATAATATTCAAAGTAGAAGGGTGTGTATATTATATTCAATATTTAAACACGACAATGAGAGGAATTTTAAAGGATTATCAAGGATTTTTTCTTCGTATGATCAACAAACTTATACCAAACTAGATGGTTATTGTTGCTCGCTCGCTTCGCTCGCTCGCCGAAAACTTCCCGATCACATTTGTAGTTTCCATATATCGTAGGGTAATTCTTGACAATTACTTCCTCACCGATTTCTTTGAAACTTTTTTATATCATGTATTTTGATACGTAGATTAATTAATCTAAATGAAATAATTGTCGCTCTCTTTTCGTTTTCGAGATAAAATTATTTATATGAACGAAAATTATGGTGACGGGTACCGCGGTATCCGTCATACGGTATTGGCAAGATGGCAGCTATACGCATGCGCATCTTACGCGCGATCACGGGATGCGCATGCGTGCAATAGAAATTTCAAGTTTACTACATTATTATTTAATACTCAGTAACAACTAAACGAAACACTGCTCAAAAAACATGAACTAATCAATTTTAATTTTATTATCTAAAAAGTTATCGAAAGAGTGATCGGAACAAGTCTGGGTTAGGTCTGAAATTGCGGCCGCCGATAAGGCGGTTGTAGCCACCACCTCGAACGACTCTAATTAGTTAAAACCTCCTAAGCGGAATGTGGGGGCGCAGCCCCCACGCACACCGGGGCAGAGCTCCCGGTGGGGGGTTGGGGGGCAAAGCCCCCCACTACGTAGAAGGCAAGGGTTTAACTTGGAAAATACTGTCTACCTTCGGTGGTCTGCCACAGAAAAGGGGGATGTTATATTTTTTCGCGCGCAAAGCGCGCCATAAAGAAACAAGTGATGATTATTTCATTTAGATTAATTAATCTACGTATCAAAATACATGATATAAAAAAGTTTCAAAGAAATCGGTGAGGAGGAAGTAATTGTCAAGAATTACCTCCCTATAAATCGGGAAGGTAATTATTAAAAATGGCAATGAGAGGAATTTTTGTAATTCTTTTTATACAGTTTATAGCACATAGATTCAGTCTTGTTTGAAGCATATCATAGAGTTTTGGTATTAACAATATTGCATAATAATGCTAAGTTTTTTTTTCTCTGTGTTCATTAATCTTTCTTCATGCGATCACCAAATCAAAGAATAAAATTATTAACCTCAGAATCTGTAGGATTAGTAGCCAATAAAAATTCTGAATATTCTTCAAACATGCAATAGTCTAGCAAAAAAATTTCAGAACCTTATGCATTGCGGTTTTTCTAAAAAAATTCTCAAAATTGCTCCTCTAAATGCAATTTATTTTTCCTCCTTCATCAAAACAATGACTTAATAAAACCACTAAAAGCCCCTCAAAATTTGTGGCTATTATTACCCAAAAAAATTCTGAACATATGTAATACAAATTCTGAACTTCAATCATACGCAAATCTCTCTAAAAAATTTCAAACCTCTGCTCATTACAGTTCTCCTAAAAAAACTTTCGAAAATTACCCCTCAAAATGAAACCTAAAAGTACAAGTATGTATCTGCTCCTTTATCAAAATGATGGCTCAATAAAACCACTTACTCTGACTTAATTTGCATGAATACACCCCAACAGGAAAGTTTGTATCCCCCATCCAAGGAATTAAAAAATCCTCTCCCTCTCAAACCCACCCCCAAATACTTCTCGCATTCCCCACGAATGAAAATCGACTTCCCGGTGGAAAAAAAAGTTCTTGCGCAATCAATGGAACGTCCAACTCATACCGGAACTTTCTCCCCAAATTTGCATCGGGTCGGAATAGAGGCGCGATCCGTGTTCGCAGCTCGTCGCCGCGGAGAAATCAGCGTGGAATCTGAAGTCCCTCGGAGAGCGTTTCCCTTGTTAAAAGGTGCGCATAGTGCGGTCGGGGCGCTCGGTTTCTGGTTTTCGCCGGCGAACAGAAAAAAAGATCGGCCAGCAAAAGCAGTGAAAACCAAGTCGGTGACAGATGGCGAGTACTGATAACGTCTCTCGAAGGTCCTGCTAGCGAGCGAAACGACCTGCACGGATCCTGTTCCTGTCGCGAGATAAAAGAAGAAACAGCTGCGTCTCGGCGCTGCTGATCGGAGATCGGTTCCTTCCCCGTACCAGAATGCTTTCGACGTCGGACAATCGTATGGAAATTTATGGGGATCATTTGTTTATCTATTTATTCGCGGACCGCGGTCACCCGGCGAAGGGTGGGAAGGGGGGAAGAGCGGGCTTTAATCACGAGCTCGCGCAATTTTCGGGGTAAAATCGTCGCACTCGACAATTAACTCTGTTATCGTTTATTTATTTGAATGCGGGAAATTAGAAATTGTTGAATAATTGTTGGTTAAGGGGAGAGCCTAGCTTAGGACGGTAAAAATAAATTGATTTTTGGAATTTTCTTTTTACGAATCCATTAAGCGAATCATTTCGAATTTTTCAACGTGTGTTATTTCATATTTATACAATAAAAATTAATTTTTTCGTTAACAAATTGCCCAATCATCAATCATCGTATCAAGTTTGCGGGAATCCTGAAGCCTTTAATTCTTCTCTAAAAAAAACCAGGAATTTTCTTATTTCTCATATAATTACATTGTCGATGAATCTCCAACTTTTATATGAAAACAAAAAGACAATAGAATTGAACAATTTCTTGTGCATAAATGGTACGAAAATTTTTGAAGACATAAGAAAATCCTTGGTTGACACTCCGACAATAAGACCCTACAGACTTATTGATATAACTCCGTATCTAAAGACAACTTTTTAATAAAAAAAAATATACTTGTATTGTCTAAATATGAAATAACAAATCCTGCAAATTTCGAAATGATTCGCTCATTAGTTTCGTAAAAAGAAAATCTCAAATATGAATTTATTTTTACCGTCTTAAAGGAGAATAGAAACAAAACTTTGGAGCAAATTAAACAAGTGTTAGATAAATATCCTAGATATAAATATTGTTAAACCATGAATGATATTTATGAAATAAGAATGATTTATAAATTACTTCATTTGAACTAAATTTTGCAGTATTGTTTCCGTTGTTTCATCAGATGATCAATGTATATTAATTTCTCAAAGAAAACTCATTCATAATTTGTATTCAATCAAGAAGGAATATTTCTCTGATCCCAGGTAATGAAAGGATAAATCGAACCTGGGCAATCAGAAATCATTAGCAGAAACCCGACTAACGAATCCACCGAGACGGTGTATCATCTCTCAGGTTCCTCCCTCCGGAACGCGATAGCCAGTAATACCAATAATAACGCGCCGGCCATTATCTTTATTCACTCAGTCGAATAAACTAATAATATTCCGAGGCTAGTAATTGGCAAGTATTCGGTCGGCGGGACAGAGTCGAACGTCGGCCGATCGAGTAATTAAGTGGTAATGGCTGAAAGTCGAAATGTTGCGGTATCTCGTCACGATATCGGCCACCGGGATTTATCGTCGCCCTTTAGCATAATTACTATCATTATTGTCCTACGTGCGCGCACGCGGCAAGCGGCTCGGCGTTAAATGGAAGAGCACGAGGGCCGAACATGGACGCGGCAACACGCGACACGTGATGTTTGACCGACTCCTCGTGCTCGTATTGCGCGCAGTCGACGAAAACCGATCGCGATCTACACAGCGATCGCGTCGATCGAATCGGCGTAATTAAATTTTCGAGCCCAATCCGCGATACACGCAGGCGATGGGCGATCCTCGCCACGGCGTCGCGTCGTCCTTCGTCGCTTCGCGACGAAATTTATGAAAGGATTCGCGGCTTCTGTGGTTAGTCCTTGCTGGTTCTTTGGCTTTGGTTTGTTCGCGTTGTATGGGCTTTGATGAATGCTTCTTCGCTCAAGTTTATCTGTTGGATATTTCTAATTAAGATGCGTGAGGTTTTATGTTGCTTGTTCGAGAACGTTATAATTGGATCGCAGATATTTTTTGTGATACAGTAGAGTGTCGCTTATCCGGATCATAATTATTTATCTAAGATTTTTATTATACGAAGATTCAATTAATTATTGCAGTAAAATTATGATTGACGGGTTCGATATCGGAGTCAAAACTAAAGAAATTTTTCTGATGCGGAATTCTTTTATTTGTATTATTTGGTAGACTGTGGATTTTTATGCGAAATAAAATGTTTACAAACGTGGATGAAATTTTAAAGGTTGAATAACAGTGTTTTTCAATAATTGCAAGTGGATTCAAATCAAAGCGCAATAGATTGTAACTTTCTTTGAATTTTGAAAAATAAAAAGAGTGATCAAGGTTGCTCTGCACTCCTATCTGAAATCTTCTAGATCTAATAAATTTATAGTGAATAACTGCCAGAACCTTTGATATCAGATTAGATTTGAATTCGGAACTACATAGTGAATTCGATCCCATCGCTAGTTGAGTTTTATCAGTTTCTTAGAAAATATTTTCACGATAGCTTGCAGCTCGCCTCGAATGGTTATCTCTCGGTTGGCTCGATAAATCGATTTAGCGGATAAGCTAATCGAGCTTGCCCGATGATGTAACCAGCGTGATATGCGCAATCTAGCTTGGGTCAGTCATGAGTCACCGTGCTATTTATAATTCATAGCTTGGGAGACGCGGTTTGGAGATGACGAAGTGTTTAGAAATTACAGGAAGCCAGGAAGTGACAAAGAATCTGAGGAATCTGAAAATTCCTCCCCTTAGAGCGATCCTTTATTTCGATTTATTTACTTGAACTTGTTACTTCTTAGAAATAATAGAATAATTATTCAGAAGGATGAAATGATGAATTATTAACTCCTCTTGGATTCTAATTAATTACTGATATTTTTGGATGAGGGAACCAATATTCACAATTATCCTTCACCTTATATTCTATCCCATGCCTATAAATATTGACACCATTTTCATAACATTTCTTTTTAAAATTTAACAAATTTAATTGATCATCCCAAAGTTTCTTCTTAAAATTGAACCAATTGATCGTTCTGAAGTTTCTCCATAAAATTAAATCCATTGATTGTCTTAAAGTTTTTCATTAAAATCGAACCAATTCATTAACCTAAAGTTACTCCTTAAAATTGAACAAATTTTATCGATTTTATTGATTGCCCTAAAATGTCTTCTTACAATTGAACAAATATGATTGATTGTCCCTTTCCTCTTAAATTTGAACCAGTTGATTGTCTTATAGTTTCCCCTTAAAATTGAGCAAATTTGATTGATTGTCCCAAAGTTTATTTTTAAAATTGAAACAATTGATTGCTTTAAAATTTCCCCTTAAAATAAAACCAACTCATTGCTTCAAAGGTTCTTCTAAAAATAGACTCAGTTGAACCAAAAGAAACAAAACACTTGATCGAATTAAAAAAAAAAAAAATAAAAAATTCAACTCCCTCCTCAGTTCAAAATACTTTAATGCAACTATTTGCAAGCCTCTCCCAACCAAGACAACTTAAAATCGCTGCAAATTTCTGAAAAGCCAGCTACATCCGCGCCCTTCAAACACTATTTAACTTTCAGTCCTCCAAATCGACTTCTACTTCGATTAAAACGCGATCAAACCCTCTCGATCTCGCTAAATCGATCCATCGCCTAGACACCGTGACACCGAAAGCCTTAAAAGCGCCGAGAAGTCCCAAAGGCATCGAAACCGCTCCAAATCCCTGTTCCACTCTGCCCTCATCTGGTTCCGACGAAATTCCTGTCCATAGATTCAATTCGAATCGCCTCGTCGCCCATCACAGCACACACGTATGACCGCCACGTATATCCCGTGCGTGTTGATACGCAGATAGAGACGAAGGTGGACGTAGTAAGAGCTTTGCATGAATAATGTGCTCCGCGACGTGATCTGAACTTCTTGGAAGGGATGGACGAACGTGGACGGTCTGTACAAGATACTCTTCCCTCCCCCCCCCCCCACCCTCACCTCCCCCCGTTTGGCTCCCACCATTTGCGACAGAGGAAGAAAACGACGGCGGGCGTAGCAGGCCCACGGAATAAAGGTAGATCGAAGATACCCGGGCACGATCGGGGTAGATTTGCGTTTTAATGAGGTGTGCTTGCGCGCCCGGTGCCCCGCGCGGAATCTTGAAGAGTTAAGTGTAACGGGACGAATTGAAGTGATCGATTGCGCCGATCGTCTAATTGAAGCGGGACACGGACAACCGGCGCGGTCGGGTAAATTGTGAATAATGTGTACCGCGTCGCGTGCGATCCTCCTTTCCCTCAGTTTCGCTCTGAAACCTTCTCGCGACGAAGTGCGGAGGTTCAGCCGAGATGGAATTAAAGGCCAAGGTTGAAAGTTGATTTTTGGTACCATTTGTGGACTAGTGAAAAATGATTGATTTTTGAAATTCTGTAACTTTGTAAAAAGATATCTTACAGTAGTCTAACTGGACTTATTTTAGAGCGTAAAGCCTTTATTTACAGGAATATTATATTTCATTCTTTTGGAGATCGATTTTTGCTGTAGAATAAAATAAGAAACTAATGTTGGTATTCTTCTTTTGACATTTTTTAAATTTGAGTTGGATGAAGTTTAAACAATTTTTTTCGGAATTAGCTTTGAGATAGTCTTCTAGAGGAATGTCTCGCCTTTATGATGAGCTATGAAAGATCGATCTACAATTTTTTTGGGTTGTTTTAGCGCTCTTTGGGTTCTTTTATCGGCATCCCATAGTTTCAATTATTAAGTGAATTGAGGTCGCACTGAGCTTCCATCAGCAACAGTGTTCGCAATTTTGGATTATAGTGCCAAAAATTATGATCCTTTGCCTCCAAAATAAGTCAAACTCCATCCAAAATAGACGTTTTCTAACAAAGTTACAGCGATTTACAGAACGAGCAATGAATTGTGAAGATAATAAACAGAAAATATTTGTGATATTTCTTTAACAAGAATAAAACATAAAAAATAATGTAGCTATTACGTAGTTAAATATAAGGAATAAACAATAAATAATGGCATTCATATTTCAAAATTATTGGAAGATAATTAGGACTATTATTCGATAATTTTTCATGACTGTACAAAGGATGGAATATAATTTTTGGAGGTTTGAGAAACTTGACCAGAATTTTAGGGAATCCTACTGCAAAAATAGTGTCGTAGATGGCACAGAAATCCTAATTGTTTTCTGAGAATGTAAGGTTTGGACCTACTCCAGACTAAAAGCATTATTCAGTGTTTGAACAATTGAAGGAAGAATGTCAGAACTCGCAGTTTCTTCACGAAGACAATTAACCCAATGTCTCATTACGTATTCATAGTTTCCCACCCAGACATGGCGTTTGATTGTTCCTGTCAGTCTTTTGTAAGGCCTCCATCAAATTCTCAAGCCACAATCTTCCACAAAAAGAATGTACGAGCTCTCTAAAGGCTCCTCATAAGGAAAAGCTTCAGAAAACCCTGGAGCACAACTCAGAACCCACCGAATCCGTCTAGAAATTCACAGAGCAACCATTTGTGGACACAAAATCTTGTAGATTCATCTAGAAACTTGAAGGCGATTTCCTGGACGCCCAAAAATCTTACTTGCATTTCTTATAAATCCTTCAGCCCTTGGTGATCCTCTAAGAAACCCTAGAAGTCTTCCTGTAAACTTGGAAGCAACTTTCTGGACTCCAAAAAATCTAACTCCAACCTTTTTTAAATATTTCAGCACTTACTGATCCTCCAAGTCTGTACTCAGCCTAAAAAACCCTGGAGCACAAGTCACAAACCATCAAACTCCTCTAAAAATCAATAGATTACTTATAGATCTTTCTATAAGCTTAAAAGCGATTATCTGGGTCCTAGAAACCCCAACTTCCATCTAACCAAACCGTCCAGAACTTGATCAAACTCTAAATTTGTAGGTACTCAACCTAAGAAACCCTAGATCACAACTGATAAACTACCAAATTCGTCTAGAAATTAACAAATCAACCATTTGAAGAAGCAGACGCCTATAGATGCTTTCATAAACCTGAAGACGACTTCCTGGACCTTTAAAAACTCCATCTTTGCCTTCCTCAAGTCGTTCAGCACATTGTGATCCTCTAAAAAACTCTAAAAATTCTACTATAAACCTAGAAGCAACTTCCTGAACTCATAAAGAAACCCAACTTCAGCGTCCCAACAAATCCTCCAGCATTTGCTGAACCTCCTAGTCAATATCTAACTTGGAAACACTTGAGCACAAATCAGAAACTACCATATGCCTCTAAAAATCAACATATTAATCATTTAAATAAGTAGGCAGCTATAGATTCTTCTACGAATTTGAAAGCGACTTCCTAGACCCCCAAAAATTTAACTCCTGCCTTTTCCAAGTCCTCAGCACAAGCACCAAGTCACCCCCAAATCACCCCTCGTCTTCCATTCGATGTATCCTAGATTTATCAGCATTAGGCCTCAAAAAATCAGTCCGCGAAGGCGTCATTCAAAATCTGTGGTCGACTGTCACCGTGGGGCCAGGGGGAGGTCGAGGAACCACCGGCCGCGAGATCCGCAGGAGTCGGGGGCTAGGAGGAGGAAGCCAGCAGCGGTCGCGCGGCGTAGGAGCCGATGAGAAGGTTGCGACTTGAGCTCTCACTTAGCAGCCGCAGTGTCACGATCGGGACGGCCGCATTAGCATATCTCCACGATGCAGCGTGTAGAGCGGAGCGAGAGAGACGGTAGCCGTCGACGAGAGAGAGACCGACCCGCGGCGGTGACAAAGAGGTCGGGGGACGAGGGGCGGGCGTCGGAGGACAGAAAGAGAAAAGCAAAGTGTGTGTTCATGGATGCATCGGGCCTACGACTGGCATGCATCTCTGGCATGGGTCGTGGCCCCGTGAAAAGAGGGCGCACACTACTATAATACCGAGCTCCGTAGGCAGAGGAAGAACAAGAAGAGGACGAAGAAGAAGAAGAAGAAGCGGAGAGGACTCACTCAGGGCTCACCAGCCCTGCCTGTTACCTGTACGTCGCGTGTTTGCCTACCCGCGTCACGATCAGGATCCTATTTGCATAGCGCCGATGAAGCTGCTACCGTTGCGCTCGTTTTCCTGCCACCGGTGTGTGTACCCTTCGCCTTGCTCTGCTCGATACGCGTTCGCCTTTCTGCGCTGGGCCCGGGCATCGAACGCTGGGTCTCTGGCCCCGCCGAGATGCGAGGAATCTTAAAAATTGGGATCTATGAGCGCAGAGGGATGGCGGATGGGTGGCACGATAGGGCGAAGTTGAGGGACCTTTGGGCCCCGGGGTTCGTGACCTGGGATGGGAAACTTGGGACCGCACAGTGGGGCATTTGCATCGAAAAGGCGGGAGAAGTTTTTTTTTTATTAAAGTATCCGTATGATGAAAAAATTTGTGTGGGTGTCTCAGTTAAATAAAATCACCTAATGATATGTTTTATTTATTATTGTATGTATATAAGCTTCTCAGGACAAAGTTGAACTACTTTAAAGAATATTTATATCGCAGTGGAATGAATTCCTTTATGCTTTTCTTTTTTTTTTAATAAGATTTCAATGTCATCTATATTTTTTTTAATAAAATCTTGTATTGTTTCCGTATTCATACAGAGTAGAGAAATATGGGTGTTTCTTAAGAAATTTTTGTGGGAATTGATGAGTTATCAGGAGTTGTAGGATTGGAGAAGTTGTAAGGTATGAGAGTTGGGAGCAATGAGAGTTGGGAACCATGAGATTTGGGAACTCTGAGAGTTAGAAATTCTGAGAGTTAGGAACCATGAGAGATGACAGCCATGCGAGTTGGGAATTATGAGGAGCTATGAAAGTTGGAAGTCATAAGAGATGGAAATTATGAGAGTTGAGAGTCATAAAAGTTGGGAACTCTGAGAGTTGGGAACTTTAGAGTTGGAAACTGTGAGAGATAGAAACTATGAAAGTTGAGAGCCATAAAAGTTGGGAACTCTGAGAGTTGCGAACTCTGAAAATTGAGAACCATGAAAGTTGAGAGCTATAAAAATTGGGAATTCTGAGGATTGGAAGTTATGAGAGTTGGGACTCGTAAGAGTTGGAAGACATGAGAGTTAAAAGTCATGAAAGTTGTTGTGAGCCATGAAAGTTAAAAGTCATGAGTTGAACTAAAATGTGAAATTCTTTAATCTCTGCGAAGAAGTTAAAAATGATCAAAGAGTTGAGTCCCAATTAAATGAAGTCCCAAAATCTAAAGTCGAAATCCAGTTGAATTTCAATTTAACAGTCATAACTCCAAAGGTTTGAATTTTAAGGGTTTTGAGGAAACTTCAAGGGTCTCACAAGTACAGAAAATTGTAGTCCTTAGGTTCAAAAGAGGTTAAATCGATAATCTCATAGATCAAAAAGGTAACACAGCGGTGCGTCGAAACACGCAATTTTAATGAATCGATAAATCAGAATGGGTTACGTGAGCGGCACATGTCGTGCCGTATAAAACGTCAGTTCCTGAACATAATTAGCAGTTTCACGAAAAACATATTTATCCTCCTATAATAATTTTCTTAGGGGAGCTCGGCAGCTTATTTAAAAAACCTACTAAAAATCTGGTAGAAATTACCGAGTAAATTATAATATCAATAACTAAAAGCTCCCCCTCGAAGGAAAGCTCCTTCTCGTCAGGCTCAACAAAGAAACTAATCATCGAGTGGAAGTGCTAACTACCACCTGCGGGGTATCTCATTTCCACGTCATAATTAACGCTTTAAGCGCGAACGGTAGTACGTGTGCGGCCTATCACAGCTATCACGCTACAATGTTTGAAAAGTGAGCGAAAAACACTCTATCGAGCGGCTTTCCACTTTAACGCTCGTTGCGCGGAATTAATCAATCCCCCTCAGCTTTTATATCGGGCTTCAGTTAAGTGGCGACAGTCATCAGTCATCAATTTTCATTAATGGGCCTCGGTCTTAGTCTAGTTTCGGTCGTTATTTACGCCTCTGTTGAACCTTCGTGTGCAGTGAATGCAAATTAAGGATTAGAGTTATAGTTAAAACCCTGCGAACTTGAATTAGGGTTCAAAATTCAAGATTCGAATAATTGCTCTAATTAAAGGATCAAGTTTTGGTTCAAATTTGAAGTATAGAATTTTAGGTATAGTTCAAAGTCGCAGAGTTGAGTTCAAGTTTATATTGAAAGCTTCAAGTATGGTTTAAAATTCAAGACTTGAGTTAATATTCCAACTGAATACTTGAATTAAAATTTAGAAAGGAGGATTTAAATTAAGATTTAAGGTAAGGGTAATTATAAGTGTAAACTTAAAATAGAAGATTCTAGTTGTACAATTCAAACCTGGAGGCTTGAATTAAAATTGAAGATTAAAGAAATGAATTGTAGTTAAAAACTGAAGACTTAAGTTAAAGCTTAGAAATGGAAACATAAATTAAAGTTTTAACTAAAGCCTTATATTAAAGTTCAAGTCTGAAAAATGTAGTTCAGGCTTAGAACTAAAGACTGTACAGTTAAAATTGAAATTTCGAATTGAAGATCAAGACTAAAGAATTGAATTATAGATGAAAATTGAAAGCTTAAGTTAAAGTGTGGGACTAAAGACTTGAATTAATATTTAGAGCTATGTATGTTCTTGAATTCAAGCTTTAAACTACAAGTTTAAGTTAAGGTTTAAAGCAGTAAATTTCAGTTAAAAAGAGACTTGAAGTTACTTAGAACTAAAGACTTGCCTTAAAGTTACAGATTAAAATTCTGGCCTTAAGATTAGAGCTGCAGCCTTGGTTTAAACTTAAAACCTGAAAACCTGGATCCGAATTTATCACAATTTCTTCAATTAGAATTAAACCCCGAGACTTTACATAACTCAAGTAAATCTAAAAAATCCACCCTTGCCAAATTTTTCGCCACAAAATTAACTTTACCTTACAAATCTTACTCTGCCAATTTTCCACAGCAAATCCAAAGCAAATGGCACAAGCTGAAAGGAAGTTTGCAGCACAGAGAAGAGCCCAGAGCTTCCGAAGTCAGTTTCTCACGCGGTTCGCGGCTGTTCATTCGTTTCTCGCATAAAGCGCCGACCGAAGGTGTACACGGGCGCGGTATCGGTTCTGAGAAAGGCTTATCAGCTCGCGGATATGTTAATGGCGGCCGTGTTCCCCCCTCCCGCACCTCCACCTCTTCTTTTCGAGATATATTACACCCTCAGCACCCGGAGGTGGTTGCGGCAGCGGGCTGTTGTAGGTGGTTGCGAGTAAGGTGCAGCCCTCTCGATCGGGAACGTTTGCATGCACGCGCAATTAAGAATGCTCGAAGGCGGTAACGAGAATGAAAGGCAGAGACTTTGATAGCACTTTACTAGTTCTGATCCGACAATATTTTCCCTTCGTTATTAGCTCGCGAGTCTCTTGCGGTGAGCTTACAGCGGGGGAAATTTTTCTTTGGAGATCGACTCGTAGAAATCGACACTTTTTCTCGAAAAATTGTTAATTAAATAAATAATATATATATATATATATATATATATATATATATATATATATATAAAAAAGTATAATAAAAAAGTATAAGAGTTGAATTTCGTAAAAATCATCTGTTCGCATACGGGTTTTCAATAGTTTGTGTAATATGTACACTGAGAAAAATCGGATCTTACTTCATAGTATACAGGGTGTTTCGCAATTCGTGGGAAATCTTCGAGATAGAGGTACTAGACACGAAAATAATAAAAAAAGTTCTTATGCAATGTTCTCGGAAATGGTTAGTTTATTAGTTACACGCGGTTTTATATTTCGTAAAGCCACATAACAAAGGTTCATCCCCTGTAAGGTCAATGACCGCGATTTGAGCCCCTGCATCGTGGAAAAGTATCAGTTGTGTTACATTCGTCATAATTTCAATTTTTAATTACAAAATATGTGATTTTTCATTCGAAGAAACATCTCATTCCAATACATGTTACGAGTCACCGGGGCCCACTTAGGCCCAGAGAGGCCTGGGCCTTTAAGCACGATTACTGGCTTTAAAGGGGATGAAGCAGTGTTACGTCGGCATTTTACGAAATGTAAAACCCCGTGTAACTAATAAACTAACCATTTCCGAGAATATTGCATAAGAACTTTTCTTATTATTTTCGTGTCTAGTGCCTGTATCTCGGAGATTTCCCACGAATTGCGAAACACCCTGTATAATCGAAGAAATTTTACTACACTGTCGACTAAAGTAGCACCATTATTGGTGACCGTGGTCTGGTTACTACTACACCAGTGTAGTAATTTTTGGTCGTGAAGAATTAGTAAAGACTACAACCTCGTGTACTAAATTTTACTACGTAATGTAGTAAAGTTTGAATTTCGTTCAAACTAAAAAGACAAGAAGAGGAGGGCCCATGATAGGTAACGACGGATCCGATCTGAGGAGGTATACAAAAAGTCGACGATATTACAAGAGAGAACTCCGGGTGGAAGGAAGAAAGACGGAAGAGGGGCGCATGGCGATTTCGTACGGACCCGTTAAAACAAAGCAGACTGTGACTCCCAAACTTCATCATCAGTAGGCCTATGCTGACGGACCCTATGCTGCACGCGCGCTTGATTATAAAAGATTCTTTCAGAACTCGTGTATATATACGAACAGGCTTAGGATCAAGCACTAGCGAGAAAGACGAAAGAAAGATTGGATCGAGAACACTCTAGCGGAAGCCCTGTGAAACTTTCACTGTCGAACTGGGCCTATGTAGGCCTATGCCCAATATCTGTTAACGGCTGTGGCCGTAACAAATATGTCTGAAAATATGTTTTTCCAATATTATACCATTTTTTGGACGTCTATGCAATATCCATCGAAAGGCATCGAAAATATGGCTCCTAGCGATATAGAACATACTTGTGACAACACAACAGCGCTAAAAGCCAAGTAAATTGAGGTTATGCCACGAGACTTCACTTCTTTCCGAAGCATAAGAAATACGCTACAGATGCATACAGATGTCGCTGTGTCTCACAACCTTGGTGTGGTAGAAAGACTCACACTTCACACTAAAGTGCTTCTTTGCTACGCAATGTAGTAATTTTTCCTCTCCGATTTTTCTCAGTGTATGAAGGGATTGCGTAGTGTTTATAGAAAGTTTACAAACTGCTTGCAAACATTGTATGCGAACAGTGCTCGCGGATTGTTAACTGTTGTATACGCAGCTTTAGAGAGGAAATCGATTTCATCAAAGCTGCGCTTAAAATTTAATCCTTTGCACTCGAGTGTCGACTCTTATCAAAGTACCTGTCCAGCTGTAAGCAAACTTGTCATAAGTTGCTCTTTAAAGTAAAAATTCTGAAAATTTTCAAGTAGACAGCTACATTGAAGCAACACAATGAAGGCAAATTTGGAATCTCCATTCAGAAGTGCTAAAAAAATTAGGCGATCCTAATGAAATTCCTTGGAACAAAGTAGAACCGAGCGAGTTTCCTCGATAACGGTAATCGGTAGCCCCAACGAAAAGTATCACGAAACGCGCAACAATTTCGATAGTCCTTGTCACGCGAAAGCGCGCGTCTATATCGAAGCGGATTCCACCGAGTCCCAGGTAGCTTGTTCCCGCGCGCAATTAAGAATGCTCGCGGGGACCGGTGCCTACGGGGGCGAGCGACAAGCAGACGGAGAAATAGACAGCGGAGGGTGATAGCGTTAGAAAACAGGGGGAGAAAAAAAGCGAAGGGGACAAGAAGAACGTGGTGCCGAGGCCTGCTGCCCCGATCCATCGATGACCGCTTATTTACAGAGAGGCAGAAGGAACACGACCGGGCTGTAGATGCGACGTTGGGATAGCCTAGAAGTGCGCTGCAACCCTTTGCCCAATCTCCCTCGGCATCTCGCCTCCTTCCCCCGCGACCCCCTTCTCTGGCCTCTCTGTCAGCCTCGCCTGAGGAGGCAATTAAAGCGTCCGGGTAATTCGATGGACGGTACGCGTGTCGTCTCTCGATTTCGAAGACGTCGCACCTGGATATCGGGACTATCAACGAGATCTTCGCGAAGAAGGAGAGTTCTTCGAGAAATCGGAGGTTTCCTAAAATCTGGGAAAAACAGAAGGAAAAAATCGGAATTTCTTTTGGAAAGTATTTCCACGCATCCGAATTCGGAAATTCCCAAAACCCTTTATCAAGGAATTAGTTCAACGTCGAGTCTGTAACGAGAGGAAGCTGACAGAGTTGCATCCCCATTAAAAAAATTCTGTATCGACGCATTCGAGTCCCAAAGTTTCCAAAACCCTTTCTCTAAAAATGAGCACAGTGCTGAGTCTACGTACAGGGTGATTCTGTCGCCAGTGGACTCAAAGGCGATGCCGCCGCCTAAACATAAACACGAAAACCCTGATTTCAAGAGATCGATATCGATCTTGAGGCCTCGGCGAGGATGACTACTTAGCAGAGACGGCTGTATGCGTACGTGTGTGTACTGAAAACGAGAGTCTCACAATTGGAACGCCTAAGAAAACACAATAAATCGCCTCTTAATCGACAGACGAGTGTATAAAAACCGAATTTTTTGTCGCTATGTTTAGGCGACGGCACTGCCTTTGAGTCCACTGGCGACAGAATCACCCTGTATAACGAGAGGAAGCTGACAAAGTCGAAACCTCTTTCAAAAATTCTAAATCCACTCATACGAGTTCCAGAATTCCCAAACCTCTTTCTAAAAAAAAACGTTCCACCACAACATCGAATCCATCGAACTACACAAAGTTCCACTTCCATACATCCATGGCTTCGCCCAATCTCAACCCCGAATCTCCCAAAGGGTAGATAAGCACCGATAAGCAGATCCCTATCAGTGCGCAGCAACAGAGATTCCCCATCGTTGCCGAAGAGTTCCAAGAAAGACTGGGCGATTTCACCGGAGTCTGGAGTGGCCGAGTAACCCAAACAACCCCCTACCACCGGGAGCGAGATATTTCGACAGAACAGCCCCTCTGGCGTCGAGCCGCCACGCTGTCGGTGGTGGGGGAGTCGCGCGAAGGGTGCCAGTTGAGTGGGGTAGCCCCGGTAGGGGATGGATAGATGAATAGAGAGAGATAGATAGCGGGAAGGGAGAAGGGAAGCAGGGTACGCAAAAGGCTGGCGTGGCGAGGGACCATTAGGGAGCCGAACGGCCATAGGGACGCATCGTGGAACGTGCGTGAGACGGCTTTTTTCTTCGCTTCTTTTTCCCGCGACTTCCGGCTCCGTTAGGCTGCCCACGTGGTTCCTGGATATGGTCGTGTCACGGGACGCGGTGGATCGTCCATGGGGTTGCTTCGGGAAATGTACGGGAGTACTGTAATATAGTAGAACACGAGGGTGAGTCGAAAATTATTCGCAATCTGGCTGTAGGATTTATTTTAAGGGGTCTTCCCACTGTGAACCTCTGAAAAATTGCCTTTTTTTGGGAATTTTTTTGTACTAAACGAAATGTCCAATCTAAATAAAGTTTTTCCTACTGATTAATACACTTATTGAGAGTACAAACAAATTTTTTTTGCAATTTATAATAGTTTATTTAACTATATATATCGCACTGAATTGAGCGCCTCAAGAAAACGATGTAGTGCTGGCGTAGATGATTCCAGAAGAACGACGCATCTGAATAAAAAAATTCAAAATGGTTTTTAGTCGTCACGGATGTCGTTATCGTTGGAACCAAAATAATTTTAATTGATAAAAAATTAACCAAATGACGGAAGTTTGAATGTTTAAGTTCCGAAATTCGATGAATTTTTAGTCATTTGTCATTGTAAAAAGTATGAAATTGTTAATGAAACAAAGTTTCCGTGGTCCCTGCGATAGCCACTGATGTGTTGAATAATGTGTAAAAATTTGAGACTGATTAATCAAATAATTTTTTTGCAATCATCTACGCCAGCACTACATCGTTTTCTTGAGGCGCTCAATTCAGTGCGATATATATAGTTAAATAAACTATTATAAATTGCAAAAAAAATTTGTTTGTACTCTCAATAAGTGTATTAATCAGTAGGAAAAACTTTATTTAGATTGGACATTTCGTTTAGTACAAAAAAATTCCCAAAAAAAGGCAATTTTTCAGAGGTTCACTGTGAGAAGACCCCTTAATCAGTTTTTAGGAGAGACAAGGGGATCATTTTTCGGAGCAAATGTCTAGCTTCTCGATACAATTTGTTCATCTGTTAAGAAACTTTCCTATTTTGAAGTTAACCTTCACACCAGCCTCTGAACTTTTTTGACCCAATCGTATGTTTGTTTTTACAAGCTTTCATTTAGTTCTTTTAATCACTGTCTTAATTTTGAGATTGAATTTAAATTCACAGTATTAGTTTTTTCTTTCAATCTGGATCGTTTGCCTTCACACGATTAATTGTGGCTCACTTTTAAAAACTTATCGTGTAAAGATAAATGTTATACTTACAATTTAAACATATTTAGTCTTCGCAAATAAATTTGTGAGTCTGTGGTATTTGATCCTTGACGTTATTTTTAAAACTTCGTAGTCTGCAATTCTCATAATGAAGTAATAATGGAAGTTCTAATCAAGGTTTGGAACACATATTAAGATTAAAAAAGACGTCTTAAGCCAGGAATCCACCAGAAAGCTAAGCTAAGCTTGGCTATACTGTGCTAAGTTTAAACAATACATTTTTGTTAACTTGGCATAGCTCTTGGCGGAAGCAGTTCCATAAAAATGTATTGAAGCAAATTTTTGTAAACTTAGCACAGCATAGATTAGCTTAGCTTTCTGGTGGACTCCCAGCTTTAGACTGAGCTGCGGGCAACGGACTTCCATAATAGAATTAAAAGAGTCACTTAATCCAGGTTCTACTGCATTTGTCTTTTCCGAAAATCGATTAAACCGAATTCTACAGCCACAGTGCGAATAATTTTTAACTTACAAGCCTCGTATGTACGTCGTCTCCTTCGTTTGGGAAGAAGAATTCGATCTCATTTTATGTAGGGTGATTCGGAGTCGCAAGGATTGTTGATTCTCAGGATAAACTCGATATCAGTGATGGTAACGTGGTTTTCTGATTCCAGGGGAGGATGAGGAATGGAGCGACTCGGAGAAGACGCCGTCGGTGAGCAGTGGCGTGGAGGGTGGTGGATCGGCGGTCTCCAGCCCCGTCGCGCCGGTGGTTGAAGAGGAATCGAGTCTGCCACCGCCGCCGAGACTGAACCCGCCTTCCTCCACCGGCGCCATCGTGAACTCGGCTGCTGAGGACATCAGACTGAGGCTCAGCGTTCTCTCTGAGGACGCTAGGAAGCGGCTGACTAGTCTTACCGAAGATATCGAGGTACCCATCAACTATTTTCTCTTCCATGCTACCTCTAGGAATCCAAAACTCCGTTCCACGAAAGA
Organism: Perdita meconis; assembly: GCA_030770465.2. Taxonomy (NCBI): domain Eukaryota; kingdom Metazoa; phylum Arthropoda; class Insecta; order Hymenoptera; family Andrenidae; genus Perdita; species Perdita meconis. The sequence goes on from JASKOS020000001.1 coordinate 5,649,126, forward strand.
AGGTCATCTGTCTCTCGTGGAATGCAGTTGAAAAAGTAACAGACTGACCGCGAAACGTTGAATGTCCAGGTTGCAAGAAGTTTAAGAGACCGACATGCACCCTCGAGGCCCAACCAGACGCGGGAATCAAGTCCCAAGGACACGGACGAGGACAGCAACATGGTGGTGGTCAAGGAGGAGGACTGTCAGCCGAGGTCGTCCTCCTCCTCGTCCTCCTCGACCCGGAGAAGGGAGTCCGTCTGCAGGCGAGACTCTGAGGACTCTTCGAGGCGGTCGAATGCGGACGAACCGCCATCCGAGAAGAAGCTAAAGCTCGACGACGAAGCAGCACCAAGACTGAGACTCAATACTAGTCTGGCGACGGACCCTGCACTTCGACCCGCCGCCGTGACCGCGCTCACTGTTAAGCCGGAGAATACCTCGCCGCCGAACCCGGTGCCACCGCTGCCGGCTGGCCTTCAGAATGGTAACGTTCACTGACAATGCTTTAATCATCATCGCAATCCGTTAATTAGCATTATTATTGAACGTCTTTATTACGCTATATGAATATACGCAGGGTGAAACAAAAATGTTGCAGTTCCTTGAAAGAGGTGATTCCTGGGGTGATTTTAAACAACTTTTTCCTTAGGGTCATTCCATGCCAAATCGATCACTTTTTGACCTTGATGTCAGGGATTTTGTTCAAAATTGAATATGATTTAGTCCACATGAAATTATGGGGGGGTTAAGTCGCCATTTTGCTGTTCTCGAATTTGTTAAAAAAATACAGGCGGTCAAAGTTTTCAATTGTTGCCTGTTTTTGTGAAACCAGGGTGTACTTAGGAATTTTTATCTCAGGAATTATTCGTCGTATGGAGTTGATTCTTTTTTCATTTTAATTAAAAAGGTTTGGCCTATTTTAATAATATATCTCTTAATTGGAAACTCTTTTTCGTAATATGGAAAATTATAAACAAACTTTTCTTTTGCAAATTTCCCTTAGAGGGTCGGGGGTCAAAAATTAAAAAAAAAATATGACCATATTCCTTGAACTCTAGCCTACAAAACGAGCTCTTGCCGAAAATGAAACTCGTAAAATTAACTCCGCAGTGAGCTGTTACAGGTAGTGGTGCGCGCCGCTTCAGGTAAGCGACCCGCACACCCGGAGATTAGGTTTGTGAAGTTGGCACCCCTAAGTGCGAATTTTCATAAAAAAACTAATCTTATTCGTTTGTCTACGATTTTTCCAGATTTGTCCAACAAAAATTTTCGTTTGTCCACCCTCCAAAAAAAAGTTATGACAAAATAAAAAAAATTTGACATCACTCGTGAACATTTTCCAAGGGTTTCTCAGTGAAACCTTGACGATTCATAAACAATCGTTTTGCACTGAGAAACCCTTGGAAAACATTCATGTGGTACTGATGTCTCGAGTTTTTTTATTTCATGGAATGACCCCTACTTAACATTTTCGCTAAGGAAAAAGTTGTTCAAAATCACTTCAGGAATTACCCCTTTCAAGGAACTGCAACATTTTTGTTACACCCTGTATGTTACATCGTAGTATACAGTGGTATACTACGCAATCGGCGAGGTGCAGCTGTGGCTGTTGTAAGCCTGACCTTCAATTGGGTGTAAACTAAAAGGTAACAACGAAACATTTCAGCAATCGCTTCGGGTCGGTTATTCGTGCTGCCAACCGATGGCAAGGAGACGATCACCGTCGAACCCGCGAGGCCAGCCCCTTTGATCTGTCCACCGTGCGGCATCCGCTTCAGCTCGGCCAGCACTCTGGAGGCGCACCGCACCTTCTACTGCGCCCATCGTCCCCGCCTCGAAGAGGACACCGCGAACGACGAGGACGAAGAAAAGTCCAACAAATTCGAAGCGAGAAAAGCGTACGGCTGTCCCCACTGTTCCTACAGCGCGGACAAGAAGGTCTCCCTGAACAGACACATGCGGATGCACGCGGCGTCGCCGGCGACGATACCCGCGGCCCCGGCTGCGCCGACTACACCTGGAACCGGCGCCGCGACCACCTCTAATGGCTCGTTAAACGAGGAGGCGGAGAGATACTGCAGGAACTGCGACATCCGGTTCAGCTCGTTGAAAACTTACAGAGCGCACAAGACTCACTATTGTAGCACCAGGCACGTGGTGAAGGACACGCCGCCGACGGTCACCGCCGCTTCCACGTCGGTGAAGGCGTCGCCGCCGACCAGCGCCAGTCCCGGTGACTCACCGCCGCCTCAACCCTGTTTGGCTCTGCCGACCAACCCTATTTTAATCGTGCCGTACTCTTTGTTCCGCGGGGCGAGTGTCTTGGCTGCGCCGACGCTGCCTGCGCCTGACACTGCGTGCTTCCTTCTGCCAAATGGTTTGTAGTCCATACTGGATTCTGGATAGATAGTTTGATTGAGGGTAGTCACTCCTGAGAGCTGACAATTAGCGTCAAGCAACTGGAGAATGTTATAGAAATGAAGGGAAACATTTTTAGATAGCCCTGAGACTAGAAAGGAGAATGCCCATTTTGGGTCTCAGTGGCGGACAGAAATGAAAATCCAGAAAAAAGAATGGACATTCTGCGAAAGAGTGAGAAAGTCCTGAGCCTAAAATCTTGGGAGTGACTACCGGATCTGTCTTTTGCTTGCACCACACAGTAGATCTCCAAGTTGTAGCTCTCCAAATTGTAAATCCCCAAGGCATAGCTCTCCAAATTGTAAATCTCCAAGTCCTAGTTCTCCAAATAATTGATCACCAAATCCTAGCTGTCCAAATGGTAGATCTCCAAATCGTAGCTCTTGAAACTATAGATCCCCAAGTCATAGATCTCCTTTGGCTAGATCAGAAGTTGAAGAATTCGTATACTTGCCTCTACGAACCTTCGTCTACTTATCCTTGTAGGTCACCTCCAACCAATGACCAGAGGTCTAGCAGCAACCGCACCGAACACCGTAGTCGAGCCTCCGCCGGTTCTCCGAGCAGCGAACAAACCAACGACGCCGGCGTCGGTCGTGGCGTCGTCCACGTCGCCCCCAGGATCTGCACCGCTTGATCTGAGCGTCCGGAAGTCTCCGGCGCACCAAGACGAGAAGGAGAACAGGGTATCTCCCGCTCCATCCTCTCTGCCTCCCCCACCGGGCAGCCCAAGGTCCAGAGGAAGCGGCAGTCCCAGGGCGAGGTCCATTGGGTCCGCTCCGACGGCAGCTGGGACCGTTGCTCCAGCTCCGACGGAGTTGGCTCTGAGACTGGCCGAACTGCCACCTCCGCCTGTTCCTGGGGTTCTCGTTAAGCAGGGTGTCTCTAGGTGAGTACGTAGAAAGTTGATGAAAGGGTGATCGACAGGAAGTTGGAAAGTTTTGGGTTACTAGAGTGTTAATTAATCTTCAGGTGCAAGGAATGCAACATCGTCTTCTGCCGTCATGAGAATTTCGTGGCGCACAAGAAGCACTATTGCCAGGCGAGGGAAACTACTGTTAGCAACAGTCCTCCGCCTCCTGGCACTCCTTCGCCTCCCTTGGTCCAGCTGATCTGCGCCGCATGCGGCATTAAGTTTGCTTCCATGGACAATCTGGTCGCCCATCAGGCGTTCTACTGCCCCAAGAGGCCGGAGCCTCAAGAACATCATTCTAGATGCCCCAAGTGCAAAGTTAGTTCTGTTTGTTTTCTAAGGAATCATGTCCTTTTCTCCTACAGTTAGTTACCCGATTACTTGCATTGTTCCCGTTTTAATACCGAGAAACTTGTGTGGCTCTTTAATTCTGAAATAAGGATATAAAGCAGAGTAACAATTTGCCCTTCTCGGTAGGTTATAATCGAACCCGGAGGCACGCACACGTGCACCAGTGGACCCACTGGAGGCTGGAGGTGTCCCGTTTGTGGGGCAGTCAGCCCAACAGCGGGAGCTGCCCAGCGCCACATGGACGCGCACCAGGGGGTAAAGGCTTTCAGGTGCACGATCTGTCGCTACAAAGGAAACACGTTGCGCGGGATGAGAACGCATATCAAGATGCACTTTGAGAAACGGGGGGCTGACCTGCAGGTGAGGAGTACAAAAAAACTACATCCACAGGATCAGCGTCATCATTAACGCTTAGCCCTTCGCTTGTTCCGGTAGCTCTTTTGATCGTTCTTGAGTTTCACAAGCTGCGTTTAATATTCCAGGAGGAAAATTACATAACCTGCGTGCTCGACGACGAGACGGTCCTACCGAACCCTGAACCAGCCGCCGCGACGACTCCGGAGGAGATTCCAAACGAGGTGCAGGTGAACGGTAAGACCGAGGTTCGGAAGAGCCCTCAGCCTCCCCCGCCACCGCCGCCGCCGACGGTGACGAGCAAGGTGAAGCAGGAACGCGAGGACACTCCGCCGCCGGAGGAGAGCATCGACCCGAACAAGAGCGGCCCGTGTTACTGTCGGTCGTGCGACATCAGCTTCAATTACCTGAGCACCTTCATCGCTCACAAGAAGTTCTACTGCTCGAGCCACGCCGGCGAGGCGAGCAACAACAATAATAATAACAATAACAATAATAACGCGAGCAGCCACGCCACGACCCCGCCGAGCGGTCGGACCGAGGCGTCGGTGCTGTAAGAACTCTCTCAGGACGGAAGCGTGGTCTCCCCTCGCCTGCGGTGACGTCGCCAACGGGACTGTTAATTGTTGCCAGTTTATATAAATATATATATATATATAGGATTATCGATTATCCGATTTAGTTGACTACCGTTGTGTGATTTCTGTTGATCCAGGGAATTGTTTGTACTTATAAGCTGATTTATCCGACGTGTGTGTACATACGTGTAAGTGGACAGACGGATCTAAGGGACGGGCGAGGTTTAGTATGAGCGGCGTTTATGGGTGATCGTGCGGTGGGTGTTTCCGGTTCGGTTCGCTTTGGATCGCCTTGGCAAAGGGCTCGGGTTTAGGGTTCGGGGAGGGATAATTATGATACCAAAGTGAGGCTGCCGAATGAGACAGGATTTCTGAGAGGATCGTGGCTGGGAAAGAGCGCGAACGGACGATCGAGAAGGCCGATCTACAAAACGGTGTGCAATCTCATGACTCTTCTAATAATCTCGTAGCTGTAACTAATTAATCGTCATACCTAAGGAATTACGGTAAAACAAAAATGAATGAGTGTAAAATGTTGTACAGTAGACGAGTAGAGTATTACGGAACCGATAGTTTTAATTATTCCTGAATGATACCAATCTCAGCTTGTGAAAACGCTAAGTTGCAATATGACATTTAATATATTATATACATATACATATATAAATATATAAATATGAAGGAGAACGATTTCATGTCCATAAACCGCGCTCGCGCACTCTCGATGGAGTAAGTACGTTGATAAATGCATCCAGACTGCCATAAAGAGACGAATTTTTGTGGTCATCCTGTTCGCGACGAAAAGGAATTCATGTTTCCTTATTATTCGCCACTGAGAGCTCGAGATATTCGGTGCGCGATTTTGGATTCTTACCAACGCATTTGCTTCGTACGTATCAATCAAAAGATAAACAAAAGCGTCGCGCGTACTTTGCGAGCAAGTAAACGTATTCGTTGGGAGCGCGTGAAGAATGTAAAAATTAGAATTAAGGCCAGTGTTACACGTATACGCAGCGTACTATTCATATCATATAACGAGTTCGTTAAAGGCATCAACTTTTTCCCCCCGACGTGCGAGTTTCGACGATAAAGAAAAGCTAGACGGAAACTATAATAACGCGGAGTCTGCGAGTTGTCGGCTGTTCGAAAACGGAAACGACAACGGTTTTAAACAAATCTCAGTTATTGTACAATTATTTACGTATTTCGACGAGACAGTAGCTTAGCCAGATGAACGCGAAACTATTCGCGGATACTTTTATAAAGTAATTGTTAATTAATTTACGGGCCTGTACATCTAGCTGATTGCTGTTCGAACGAAAGCAGGATTCGAGATAATTCCATTTAAAATAAAGTGCAGAAGATTTGATAACACATCACGGAGACGCTACTTTATTGATAACAGATAAAAAAAAAAAGGAACTTCGTCAAATCTCTATCCGATACTTCCAACCATTTGTTATAAAATTACGAACTTCTGGTATATCATTATATGCCATATGTCGTCGGAAACGATTATTTCTCTACCTATACACCTTCCTCTGTCACTTCGACGTGTCTAGGTTTACTTTCATTGTTTTTATTTTGATAGATGAATTTTACACGAAGGATATATCTATATAAATATGTAATAAATATATAGACATGAATAAAATTTTAAGATCTTTATGACCCTCGCTTCTATACAACGGTAGAGACAACTGAAAGCCATTTGATTCGTGTTTGGAAAACAACTTTTAATTATAAAACTGTACAACGTTCTCCTAAATTACATTAAATAGTATGCAACGTCAAGTTATTACAAAAATAATCATAGGAAATGTGTAACTGTACTCTGTTCATCCATGCAGAGGAGTTTATGTACAACAGATCTATGCTATCGTAATCTTAAAAGCTAACTTTACATTTATATTAATTTTGAACTTCAACATTAATCGTTAACCCTATCTGAATCGTTATCCTCATCTCGATCCCCATATTCATCTTCGCTATATCCACTAAGATCCTCGTCTAATTCTTCCATGACTCTTGCTTTGTACAGTGCATATTTATAACCATGAGCTTCTACATCACCTTCATTAGCTGCATAAACGAAATCTTCCTCGCTAGATAAATCAGAGTTATCGTCCACTTTTATTTCCTGAACAGCCTCCAACATATCAGACTCGTCTATCGATCCCTCAGAATGATCAGAGTCGGGATAGTCGTTCCTCCAATTAGATTCGGAATTTGAATCCTCCGATTCGCATTCAATATCAGAAAATGCATTGTCTCTGTAATTGTCAAACACTAGCTCTTGCTCGAATGGATGTACGGATACCATATCATCTATATTCACTTCGTTTTCTGTTTTTCCGTAATACAAATCGTACACGTAACTCTCGTCCTATAAAAAATTGGTATCGTAAGTTTTTTAATGAAAATATTAAAAAGAAAATGCTTACCTTTTCCTTGGAATGTTCTTCTCCATTTGTCGCACACGACACAGAATCCTCCACATCTATGACCGTCATGACCTTGTCTTCGAATTTCTCAGTATTCGAGTTGTCCAAAGACCGAAAACAATTGACTACTTTGTAACGATTCTCTGCCGAGGCTTGTTTCGTTTTCTCTCGCGCTTTGTTTAATACATCGACTGGATGTTGCTTGTAATTCGCTTTCAAGTCATCCTTTTCCAGAACTTGAATCAAGTGTTCAACAACATTATCTTCCTATTGTAACGAGAAAATATATTTTATTTCTATTTCAAAATGATTCGCGATTGCTTCGGTGAAATTTCTTGAAACTTTACCTGGTTCTTAACAGTTCCTGCGAATTTGAAGACCGTCCGGAGAGGAGTAGATGCGGCTTCATCCTTGGATTCTTCGGTTTCCTTATCCTCGACGGTTTTACGTCGCTTGCATGCGAACACCAGTGCATTCAAAGGTTCGTCGTCGTGTCTACGTTTCACACGCAGAACCGCTGCCATTTCTTTCAAACTTTATCTGCGTAAAGAATAGTAAAACCGAACTACGACTTTCGAACGAATCTTCTGCGTCTTCCTTCTAACCTACCTATTCCTCTGATCACCTCTGATTCGTTTGATATTGGCGCTACTGTGCTACGTTGATTATTTTGAGGTTAGAATCGTTCTCACAGCAGTCGACATATCGATTATCATTCGCTGGCTGGTCAGCAACAACGCTGCCAGGGCGTAGAAATTCTCGGTATGTTTTCGACTTGGTATTTCCTCGTTTTCTTCACACTAAACGCCTCGTGAAAGCCTGATCGTTGGTTTTGCTTAAAATGAAGCGTTAATATTATCGCAAAATATGGCGCAATCTATTTTCGACGCTCTAACAGGTAAAACTTTTCCGTCGTAGAAATAGGTGGGGTTAACCAACAAGTATCCTATTTATCTTTCCTTCTATAACAAATTAAAGATAACGTTTCGTATATTTATCATCAACGTCTCTCGTACTTTCTCAGGCGTATCCCTCGACAGTCCTTCTGTGCAATCTTTATTGGAGTCGCAGACTCTAATAACCGAAGTCGAACAATCAGGTGAGCATTCTGCTGAGGCAACTCTTTGATAACCTGTCTGTCGTAGATTTTTATGCTTCGCGAGAATCTCAATCGAACGACGAGATCCTTAACAACTGTGTTCGTGTGTTTAGCAATCGATCAGGATGAGGAAGATATATTCCAATGCGGAAAATGCAAAAGCCAATTTACGTCGTTACACATGTTCGTATTGCACAAAAGGACGCACCAGAAAACGCAGGAACAAACGATAGATTTAAGTCAATTTTTGGTAAACGACGAAAGTCAGACTGTTCACGGTGAACATAACGGCCAAAACGCGTCTCAGTACAATCCACAAGAAACGTTTGTTCAAACTGATCAACTTGACGAGCCAATTATACTCGAAGAGTCGGACATGCTGTTCAGGTTGGTCGCAGAATGATTTTACGCTTGAAAGATGTTTATCTCTAACGAATATTTTCATTGCAGCATAGACCAAGGTGCTAGTTATTTTACAACAGATTCCACGTTTAGTGTTCCAATTATATTACATTCGGACGGTTTGGATACTTTTGGAAATCCGACTATGCCTGAATCAATGAAAGACGATTCGAATGAAGTACCTCATGTTCTACAAAGCGATATATCTCAAGATCATAATATTAACGACGTGGAAAACATGGATATACCAATAGTCGAAACACCCACAATAGAATCGGAGCCTGCGGCGAGTCATATGCAAAATTTAAAGGTATAAGCAGAAAAATTAAAGTAGCCTCGCGTTTTTATAAAAAAAAAAAAAAAACTTTGTTACAGTATAAATGCGGTTACTGCGACAAGCAGTTCGCGAAGAAATTCTATTGGCAGCAGCACGAGCGTTCTCACACAGGGGAAAAACCATATCAGTGTGTCGTGTGCGGGCGAGCATTCGCACAAAAGTCGAACGTGAAGAAACACATGTCGTCGCATAAAGTATGGCCTGGCACCGCGATACACTCGTTGCCGCCCGAGGTACATTAAAAATATTCAACCGAACTATCAATCCTCCTCTGCATACCTTTTTAATAGTCCACCACCGTTGCCAGGCACCACCAGACGGCAGCATAGACCGCACCTATCATTGTCAGTTCTGCAAAGAGATATTCGACTCGTACAAAGCTCTAAAGGGCCACCTAATCGTCTCCCACTTAGCGCTGAAAGTGTACAAATGCGTGCAAAGTAGCTGCAGCCAGATGTTCTCCGAGTTGGAAGATTTCTTGGAGCACACGCGCAGCCACAAGCGATCGGAGTATCGTTGCCACGTGTGCGGCGAGATATTCAACACTCTGTCTGATCTTGGGCTTCATCAGTACGCCCACTCCGTCCAAAAACAGAAAACCACAGAGAAATATTACTGTTGCTCCGTGTGCAAATCCTCCTTCTCGAATCTTGAGGCGTTGCAGCATCACACGGAAACCACGACGCACGATTACGCTTGTCTCCACTGCGGCAAGAGTTTTTTGATCGAGCGATTTTTACGGCGTCACTTGAAGACGCACGCGTCGTCCGCGCGATTCGCCTGCGAGGACTGCGGAAAGGCCTTCAAAACAGAGCAATATTTAGCTAATCATAAGTTAATTCATAGCGAGGAAACGCCGTATCTCTGTCCAGTGAGTGATTAAATCGTAGAACACCATCGCGTTTATAAAATGTTTGCTATTATTCTTTCTTCATTGTAGCATTGTCCAGCTAGATTCAAACGGAAAGACCGTTTGGGTCGGCACATGCTGATACACGATCTGACGAAGAGATTGAAGTGTCCCTTCAGAGGTTACTTAGGATGCATGAGCGAATTCTCGCGACCTGACAAATTGAAACGTCACTTGTTGACTCACAACAACGTCAAAAGATTTAGTTGTAGTCAGTGTAATCGTAATTTCCATCGGGCACAAGCTCTGAAGCATCACGAAATAAATAAGCATAGCTTGAAGTGCGAAATTTGTTCACATGTGAGTGTCGCGAAAACGCAAAGCAACGGAGGGCAATTTGGCTAAATTGAACTGTTCGTTGCAGACGTTTAAAACGAAGGAGCCGTTGTTGACTCACAATTGCGACCAGTCGAACGAGACTAAAAAGCATACGAGTTCACAGTTACCTAAGAAAGCTTCTGGATCATTTAAGCCAAGGAAACCTACTCCAAAGAGACAAACATCATCAAAGACTGCGATTGGACTTGCTGATAAGGAGAAACTAGAGAAATTTAAGGCTGACGAAATACAAAGAAAAGTAATTATCGAGTTTTTCGTTGGATTATTAAGTCTAAGATAACGATGACGACGACTTTTCTTTCTCAGATTACCTCCGAGACGTTAAAGTCTGACGATTACAAAGACGAAACGTGTACCAAAAAGCTAGAGAATATTTCTGTATCAAAAGAGATCGGATCGGCGATCGAAGCACTCATCAGATCTGACACGGCGGACAATGAAATCAAACGCAACATTGATCTATATTCGATACAACAGACAAGCGAATAGAGTTTTTAAATATATTTTTTAATTGTATTTAAATTATATAATATAGTCTAGAATTGTAGATAAGTCGTCTTATAGTACGTGCAATGGGATCATTGGCAAAACTGCAAGTTGCATTTTATAATAGCATATAATATTTTGTAGTTTACATATCTGTGATAATTGTATTATAAAATATATTAATATAAGTAACTTATATCTATCTTAAGTATTTTTAATGTCGCCTTCCTTAGGTCGCATAGAATTTATGGATGTATTATTAAAAAAACAGAAAGAACGAATATTTTTGTCGATAAAAACTTCATTTCAACCAATCTCCCGTAGCCTAATTAGTTTTATATTCAATATGCTTCACGAATCGGTCAAAGGATGCAGACGTTATCGTGCACTGTAGACGTTAGAGTACTTTCGCGATAACAGACTAAAGGAAGTGGTTAACAAACCGCAATCACCACCTTGCTTGCACGAACGTTTTCAAGTTTAGTTCAGAAAACGTACTACGATTCTACAGATCGGAGAAAGCATCATTGCGTATAAAAACTCGTAGCAAAAATGCCTTCCCGAGGATTTTATCAAGTCACCAGCCAAGAAGAAGGCAAAGCGGTTCAGCGTGATCAATCTTACCGAAGCTGCGTTTTCACGTTATTAATATTTTTCTTCCTGTGCATTATTCTTATCCTTGCCGCAATACCATGGAAGAAAAGTCATCACTATTCCGAAAATCCGGACGATAATCTGCGAGCAATGCAGGTAAGTTTCTTCGAAATGGAAGTTAATTTATTGTAAGAAACTGTGAACTATGTATCCATGGCATTAGCAGCGTCATCGCGAACATCCTACGGAAAGAACGACGACCACAACAGAGCGACTTCTACATAATCGGAACACTGAGGATATCTTAGAATCTACGACTTTGGAGTTCGAAACATTTACAGAGGAATTTAACAACTCGTCGGAATTCGAAAAATTTGTAAAAGCTGATGCGACTACGGAACCAGAATCAACTGGCACGACTGTCGAACAGTTGCATGAAGATTCTTCAACGATTAACATTAATCCGTTGCTTCAGAGTTTTACTTTGTCTACGGAAAAGGATATAACAGATTCAACACCGGAAGAAAACAGTCAAACTAACTTTGATCATTCAGAAGTTTATACGTTTCAGTCTTCCATTTCTACAGATTCGAACTATGCTAGCGAAACTGTTTCTGAATATGTGACTTATGAACCTAGGATTGAAGATGAAAAAAGTACTACGATTAATAATACTTTTGGTGCAACAGTTTTCGATGATGATTACGAACCTACTACAGAAAATATTATTGAACCTAGAATTATAAATGAAGAAGCTACTAGCACTGATAACAATCTTGATACGACAGAAATGAATACAGAAAATATTATGGAGCCTAAAATCGAAAATGAAGAATCTACCAGAACTGATAACAGTTTGGAAACAATAGAAATTACAACAGAAAATATTATAGGGTTTACGAAAGAAAATGAGGAAACCAGCAGCACTGATAACAGTCTTGAAACAACAGAAATTAACACAGAAGATATTGTTGAATTCACAACTACGGATGATACAAAATCTATGAATGAAGAAGTTTTGTTCGAAGATAAATCCACAACACAAAGCACCACCGAAGCTACAAACAAAAACAAACAAAACACGACTGAGAATCCTGAAGATTCAACGACTTATCCTACAACAAGTACAACCAGCAGATCTATGATCACGACTTCCGTCGATCGTTCTAAGAGGCAGGTGTGCACAACAGGCGAGTGTAAAAATATGGCTAGTAAAATGCTGTTCTACATGAACCACACCGCTGATCCGTGCGAGGATTTTTATGAATACGCTTGCGGTGGTTTCGAAGCGAATCCACAGATTGTGGAAAGGAGCTTGAAGAACGCAGCTTATCAACGGATAATACGTGAGTATAATATAAGAACATATTCAAGACGGCAGAAACAAAGCTCTCAAAGCACTTAGGCACTCCACAGATTTTAGTAATCCATACACTTTCAAAGTACTTTATTCAGCTCTCGTCATATCCCACCTTGAGTATGCTTCTCAGATATGGAACCCTACTCATTCAAACTACTTGAGAGAGCACAGCATAAATTTCTACGATATGCTTCCAAAATCAACAGGCCAATACCAAAAACGTGCCATAATTATGACGACATTTTAAACATCCTAAATTTGCTTACCCTCGAACAACGCAAGAACTGTAGCTGATTTATCAGTACTCTTCAAAATCATTAATCACCACATTGACTGCGCAGATTTACTAAAAATGTTAAACCTTTCCGTCCCAGTACAATGTTGACTCGAAGAATGACACCTGAGTTTGATCCGAAGAAAAGACTTCTCTATGCTCACCACTCCTTTTCTGGTGCGAATCTCCTCATTCCGCCGCGGCCAGGATCAAACCTGACTCGAAAAAGGGCTGCGCTCGGTTCTGAAACCCAGCCGTTGTTCGAGTCAACATTAGTACTTATCAGGAGTAAACAACATTTTATAATCAAACCATACTGAACCAATTTAAACAAAACGAACTGTTTTAACAGGATATGTATGAAAGCTAACGAATTCAGCAGTAAAATTGACTTCTTTTACGGATCTATCGCTTCGTTTAAAACACTGCTTGTTATACTACATTGCTTGTCATATTGTTTTTATTCTATTATATTGTATTGTCTGTTCATTGCGATGAATGCATCATCATTGTCTATGAAAACAAAGGGCACTTGCCCGTTTAAATAAATAAATAAATAATCTACCTTCAATAAAGTAAATCCGAATTTGTTCAACAATTTGATCCTTCGCTAATCTAAATTCTAATAACAATAATTCTCGCTTTCCCTCGCAGGACAAATGCAGAGGGAAACGGATGTCGGAGAACCGTCACTTTTCGCCAAATATTACAACAGCTGTATGCGGTACGAGAACATCGAACAGACAGAAAGGATTCGACTAGGTGCGTGCAGAGAAAACCGTCTAATCAATTCTCAAACTCGAATATACTTTTAATATTATAATATGTTTACACAGCGAAGAGAGCGTTAAACGGGGTAGGAAAATTCTACACCAGCGACAACGAGGCCAGAAATCATACAAACTTCACCAAGCTAATCGCCAATCTATTACTACATAACAGGTACGAGAACTGTAGAAAAATATCGTCGCTCCGTGTATCAACATTCACTCTTCCAGCGCTCTGCTGTTCAACATCGTTCCGACCCTCGACGAGTTCTCGACAGGAATCACATTTAAAATAGGTCCTGCCACGGACAGAAGTCCCTTCGACACGGAGGAAACGCGAGATCCGTGCCACGCGAGCCGACGCGACAGAGAGGATCAGAACGTGGATCTGGGGGAACTGTACAAAGAATACAAAACGTGCAAAGTACGGATATGTGCTTCGGCTTAGGGAAACTGAAATCCCTGTCGCTGCGATTCTAATATTCGATTAACACGCTTATGTTTATTTTTTTAGGACGACACGAGAAAGTTCCTAGCGTCCATCTCTGAAGCCCTGACAGCGCTCGGTGTCTTCAACGAGTTGAACAATACGTACATCACCCAGTACATAAATATCACAGTGTTCAACATCGACGTGGAGATCGTGAAAACATTCTTCGCGGTGAGTCCGTCGTTTTCCGACTTCTCTGGCTTCGTCTTTCAACCATTTCTTCTCTCCTTTCGCAGAATTTTCCGACCGAGGATCAAATTCGCGAGGCGTACGTCACGAAGAATTACACCCGCGTGAAGGTCGCAGACTTACAAGGAGCCACTAAAATCGTAAGATAAAGAGATTAATTTTTCAAATTCGAGTAACGCGAAGGCATCGATATGTTCCGAAATTCGGTTGCAGGTCAATTGGACGAACCTAATTTACTCTTTGATGAGGGAGCAAGTTCTTCCTGAGGGACATATACAGGTCTACTTCTACGACGCGTTGATACAAGGTTTGAAGAGCCTTGAAGACTTCGGAGCGAGAAGCCCGATGCAATTGAACAATGCATTGTTAGGATTGTACGCGCACGATATTTATCGCGAGGTGCATTCTTTTTTCTGTGAATAATTACCGTTGATTCTTATCTGAAACGAGTCTTTTTTTCCAGCTGGTCTTATCGAGGTATAAAAATCTCGAGGACCACTGTCTTCGCGTCGCTGCTAACATTTTGATTCCAGAAGCGTCGAACCTGTATATCTCCTCCTTCTCGAGCGACGAGTTTTCTTACATGAACAGAACCGTGAGAATTTCTTATCTAGCCCTCGACTATATCAGGCGTTCAATTAACTGTTAGTATGTAAATTAACAGATACGCAGTTTATTCGAGAGTATGAAAGAGACGCTAAAATCGAAAGTCAGAGAAGCAGAATGGGCCGCGGACGAAGGTCGCGACGCGTTGGCGACAAAGATAGACGATTTAAAAATCGCTGTTCCCGATATTTCATATTTCACCGATGATTGCTCGACTTACAGACGCATCAAAGCTGACCAGGTATAAATAAATAATTCGCTTCCGATTCATGAGAAATATTCGACTATCGTGGCTAAAATTTCAGGTAAATCTCACAGACAATTACTTCGACAATTCCATGGTTTTAATAAAAAGATATCGAACCCTGATGTACAGAGAATTCGTAACGAATCCAGGCGATCCTGAGCAAATGTGAGCCTCTACAGTTAAAAAACGAGCGTACTAAATATAAATATACAGTTCTAAACCGATTAATTACGCAGTTGGACGCAGTATGCAACACCGTACCAGTCTAAGGGACTAGTGATTTATAGATTGAATCTCGTTGTGATACCTTTCGGCGTGATAGACTGGTCCACGATGCGCGACGAATCGTCGTTCGATTGCGTCGCGCTGGCCACGCTCGGCACCGTGATAGCGCGTCAAATCGCTCATCACTTCGACGCGAACGGTACTTAAAACGCTTAAAGTATAACAAAGAGTCTCCAGATCAACAAACTTATTATATCTCCGTCAGGTATCTATTACTGGAATGGAACTCGCGACGCCGAGTACTCCCTGTTGAACGACAACGACTCTACGAACTCGAATTTCAAGGACTACATCAACTGTCAAAGGAACATTCTCTATCAAAATCCTACGATCGCGGAGCTACCGTCTACCGGACAGACCGTGTCTTACCAGGTAAAATCACGCATTCCTTCATACATCTATAAAATCGTTCTAACCATAAAAAACTCTCGTCCCGAATTGACATCACCGTTTTCCGGTTCGATAAAAACGTTTCAGATCACGCAGTTGACGCTAAACGAACGACTGTCCGAAATTATGGGACTCCGATTAGCCTACGATACTTTGGATCGACTGAGATCTCGAGGGGAAGCGAACCTCCCGTGGCTCGAGCTTCATTCCGATCAGCTATTCTATCTCACCTACGCTCAGGTACTCTCGTTCGAGTAAAATTCATGGCATCGTATAAATCTTTCACTAAGGGTAAACTGAACGTTTTCATTACGATTTTCTGTTCTCCCTGCTTCTCTCCCCGCAGACGTACTGCACGAAGGCGCCGCTCACGTCGTCGTACGTCTCTTTGTACGAGAACGAACAGCTACCAAGCCGCGTTCGCATCTTTGTCGCCGCGTCCAACAACCGACTTCTTGGCGAGGCTTGGAAGTGTCCGGAAGGCTCGCGAATCATTCCAAGCTCCACGTGCGCGGTGTTCCCGTATCTCGAGACTAAGGACGAGACCGGAGTCGCTGTGTCGCGCAAATGACGCGACGAGTCTTCTCGTTTTTCTTTTTTCGCGAGGAAGCGTGATTAAGTGGTAACAACGCTCTCCCTTTATTCTCAGGAACAAAATAGGTGGTTTCGTATCGTAACATTCACACGCATACAGGCGCAGTATACGAAAATCGAGTGAGCTCATACATTCATCGGCGAACCTATTAAATTTAAATAGTCTCCTCCGTTCGGTCATTTTGCAATGCGACTAGAAAGTTTGATAGTGTGTGACACTTCACCCTTAAGTCGGTCGGTTTTTCTCGCGGACCTGTTCATAATTCCTTCTTGTCCAGCGGGTCCACAAACTTTGCAGAGTCAACCAAACCCCCTAGAACACATCACCGATTACTATACCTATATTTCGTTTGTACCGATTTACTGAACCAATGATGAACTGAGCTCGTGACAATACGTACGGACAAATACAATTAATTGAAACTCATAGATCCAAGCATGCAGTTCGTGGAGGCTCACAAAACCCGTCGGTTAGACTTACTATGGCGCTTTCTGAATGCCGTTGAGACGACGCAACACAGAAAAAATTTGTGACGCAAAACAAAAGCAACCCACGACACAATTTCTTTCGTTTTTATAGCATTCATGTCAGTTGAGTAACAGACCGTGGAACGTTTAGGTGGCACTCTCGTTTTATATTTAGTAGTTGTTAAATATAAGTCAATAGCCCAGTACACTATTGGCTTAGCTCGAAGCGACGCCGTACGCTTCGTGTAAAAAAACGTAGTGGACATCAATACGTACCAGTGGCAGCGGTTAAATCCATATGGCTGTTGCCTAGTTGGGTAACTGACTGTTTCGAAGTAACACTCTTTTCCGTCTGACGAGACAGCCATGCAAAACGCGTAAACGAAAAACGCAAAGAATCATTCAGTTAGTTACAAAAGTGATCAATGATCTCAAAGGGAGAGCAACACGTACCTCGAAGTATTGGTGCCAAAGAACACAGCCGTAAACGCATAGAACTGAGACTAGAGATTGGCACAGTAGCCATAAAAGTATATTCAATGCTTGAGTACGTTCGAACAACGCAGCACCGTGTCGTATACAAAGCAGCGCTTCCGTAACCATGATCGCGCCGTAAACCCAACACTGAGTTCCTACTCTACTACACCTTGGATCTGTTACGTACATGTAGTATTGCCTACAATTTATATTAAAAGATTACGTTCTTTGAAATAACAGTGTTATTAGTATCCATTTATTTAGCTTACCTAACAGACGGTGCAACAATTACTCCAATCAATATTAGTCTTATCACAACAAATGGATGAGAGGGTGGAAATTCGTATACATGCTTCAAGAAAAATGTGTTCAGCTCTGAAACTTGCCAGAAAATAACCAGCTGGCACAGAGCAACGAATCGCATGTACGTGCAAGTCGGATCCAGCCACCTAACGGCTGTCCAACTGCCTGGGGTAAATTGCAGCATCGCTCTCTTCAATTTCCCAGTCGTGCTTTCGATATCGCGAATGCTTACCCACTTGTATTCCCTCATCTCCAACAGAGAGCATATTTTCAGTCCAACCCAGATACCCAAACCGTTGCAGACAACAACATCAAGTACAAACGCATCCCACCAGCATTCCACAAAGTTTGGTAATAAATGAGCGAATGCTATCTCTGTTACTTCCCACATAACGCTAATGGCCCACAGAATACCAAGGTGTCTAATGAGGATTGCTTTGAGAGTCCATCCTAAGAAATGGGCTACTGCAAAGACGTCCATGTGGTTCCATATCTTTTCTAGATTAATATCTGAACAATTAACACCGTATTCTTTGTCCATGTCAATGTGAAAAGACGCCAAATCCGGATCTATCCACACAAAAATCTTTCTCACTGTATCGTAATCTTGGAATAACAAAAATAATAGGCCCATTAGGTACAGTACGCTGCAGCCGAATACAAGCTTCCAGATCACAGGATGAGGTCTTGTAAACGGCCCATTTGGAAACGTGAGCATTGATATAATGAGAAAGAAGAATATGATGCACAGTACTCCGGCCCAAATGTTGTCCTCGACATTGGTAGTATTCCTGCGTAGAATTATAGATATAGTTATGATTCGGGAGTGAGAGATGCGACGAGGTGAGAGATATATTGAGCGTACGAATTACCTAGTGAAGACGGAATATATCACAGCACCGATCGCGATGAGGAGGAGCGTGATGCTGTGCGGTTTGTAGAAGAACTCGATCGAGATATCGTCCACCTGTCTCTCATTGATATTCGGGAAACTGTCCGTGCCCTGTCGTAATTTGTGCCCTTCATTGTTATCCACGTTGCTCCGGCAATTCGCATCCTCAGTTTCGTCACTGCCATCGAGCCTCTCCGAGGGGCTGTCACCTGCGGACTCCTCCTTCGTCGGCATCCTCTTGGTGTTCTCGATCGTTTCAAATCCGTACCCTTATCATCTCCCGCGTTCTTTGACCCACGTTTTCCCACTTTCCCACGCAACGATATCACGCGTTATCTGAAATTTACACAAACCTCACTTCGATCCTAGACGAATAGCGAGACAGACAGGAAAGCACTACGATAATCAATTCACTTCCGTCGTGCGTATCACTGCGGCTGAATAAGAACAATAATCGACCAATTGGATTCTCGCTGTGTCAGCTGATTGGGTGACAAAGTACTCTATTGCGTACGAACCTTTATATATATCTATGGAATATCACTGTATGGAACAGCTGTGCAGTCTGCAGATGTCACGGCACGGCTACCTTTTCCTGCAAGGCACTGCAAAGTAGATTCGCGCATACGTGCTATCTGTGTTTTTTTTTCTGCGAACAATCTTTCGCAGTTTTCTTCCGAAACGATAATATATTTATAATATAAAATGGCTGATTATTTGGACGCCGAAGCGGAAGAGAGCGAAGTAAGAGCTGGAATATTTGCAGCGTGAAATGGGAGTGTTTGGTTATACATAACCTATATAACCCAATGTTTCGGGATTTTCCAGGAGGAGGAGGAACTAGAAGTATACGAAAGGAAGAAACTTAAGAAACTGAAAGCTATGCAAGATAGCGACGACGAGGATGATGAAGACGGTACAGAAGCATAGATTTTAATATTCACATAACCTCACATGCCGTTTCTAAAGCGTTTATATAGTTGCTGAAATCGAGTTTTCTCTGATTTCTAGATTAAGTTCAAGCAATTGTAATAATGTTTAGGATAGTAGGTATTATTGAACATTTTTTTTAATATCCAGAAGAAGACGGGGAGGTACCAGGACTCATAGATGATAACCCGATTGAAGATAATGATGGCGAAGATAGCGATGCTTCTGATAGATCTGGGAAACGTAAGAAGAGTGACGATGAAGATTTTGATGATCGCTTGGAAGACGAGGATTACGAACTACTGGAAGAAAATTTGGGAGTTAAAGTTGAAAGGGTACATAAGAAAAATTAAATTAAATAAATATTAATTGATCCTCATCTTTTAACACAGTTTTGCTCTTTTAGAAACGTCGTTTCAAACGTTTGCGAAGAATACAAGATGAGGAATCTGAGGGAGAAGAAGAAAAAGAGGCAGACGATGAAAGAGATGCCATTGCTAATGAACTATTTCAAGGTTCTGGAGAGGTAAATGAAATTACCAAGGAGTTTAATAATGTTCTGAAATCGGGAGAAGGAAGATCAAAGTTAAAAATATCAATTCTCATTTACAGGAGGATGAAGCAAGAAGTGAAATCAGTCACAGACCAGAAGTAGAAGGTTTTGATGAAGAAGAAAGCGAAGATGAAGACGACTTCATCGTGGACGGTGATGGAGTGCCTATAACCGAAAAGAGAAAAAAGAAGAAGCCTATTTTTTCGGACGCGTAAGTGTTTTAGATTCTTTTAAAAACAATGTATTTATCTTACGAAGTTTAACCATGTTGTTATCTGTTAATATATAGCGCTTTGCAAGAAGCTCAAGATATTTTCGGTGTCGATTTCGATTTCGACGAGTTCGGAAAATACGGGGAAGATGGGTTCGAAGAAGAAGAGGAGGACGAAGAAGATGAGTATCAGGATGAAATGGAAGATCGACCGAGGCGATCCAAGAAGCAAATGAAGAAGAAGAGTACGAGGAAGAGCATTTTCGAAATCTACGAACCTAGTGAACTTATACGTGGACATTTTACCGACATTGACAACGAGATTCGTACCACAGACATTCCTGAACGCATGCAGCTTCGAACCGTTCCAATTACACCCACGGTTGAAGGTTCGGACGAATTGGATCTCGAAGCGGAATGGATATACAAGCAAGCGTTCTGTCAGCCGACGATTTCGATACAAGACGCTCACCTAAACGAGGAAGCCAAAGAAAGAGCTAAAAAAGGTCCGCAGACGGTCGGCAAAATCAAGAAAGCGTTGGACTTCATACGAAACCAAAACTTCGAGGTCCCATTCATCTCGTTCTATAGAAAGGAATACGTTCTCCCAGAATTAAACATTAATGATCTATGGAAGATATATAAATTCGACGCGAAGTGGTGTCAGCTCAAGCTCAGAAAACAAAACTTGCTGCAGCTTTTCGAGAAAATGAGAAACTTCCAGCTGGACGAAATCATGAAGAATCCCGACGATCCGTTGCCGGAAAACGTACGACTTATCAAAGACGACGATATCGAACGATTGAAAAATGCTCAGACGTCCGAGGAAGTGAACGATATTTATCGGCAATTCATGCTTTATTATAGTCAGGATGTCTCCGCGATGCAAGAGGATCTTCGCAGGAAGCAGAAAGAAGAACGAAGGCGAGCCAGAATCGAGAAAAGAAAGCAACAAATCGCGGAAGCTGAAGAGAAGGGAGAAGCTCCTCCCGAAGAGATAGACGACGTGGAAGTGGAAGAGGAAGAACCGGAGGAGACGCTGAAGCAACCCGTTAGAAAAGGTCCTTATCATATTTGCAGGAAAGCTGGTATCGACGGACTTGCGAAGAAGTTTGGTCTCAGTCCGGAGCAGTTTGCCGAGAATCTTCGAGACAATTATCAACGTCACGAAGTAGACCAAGATCCAAGCGAGCCTAACGTGGTAGCCAATGATTTCTGCTCAGCAGTTTTCCAGACAAGCGACGAGGTTCTCAAAGCCGTGCAACTGATGGTCGCGATACAACTGGCGCATGAACCATTAGTACGCAAATGCGTCAGGGAAATGTACATGGAAAGAGCAAAATTGTGCGTGAAACCGACAAAGAAGGGAATAAAGGAGATCGACGAAAGTCATCCTCTTTTCGCACTAAAATATATCAAAGACAAACCTGTGCGCGATCTTGTCGGGGATCAGTTTCTCAAGTTGCTAACAGGAGAAGAAGATAAACTCATTACGTTGACTTTTAGCGACGTAATAGAAGGAAACACTAGCAATAATTACATCGACGAAATAAAGCAACTGTATTATAGAGACGAGTTTAGCAAAAGCGTTCAGGATTGGAACGCGCTGAGAACTGGAAGCGTGGAGATAGCACTAAATCGCATAGTGATACCGCAGCTGAAGAAGGAATTGCGAACGAATCTGTTGACTGAGGCGAAGGAATGCGTCATGAAGTCTTGTTGCCGCAAGATGTATAACTGGATAAAAATTGCTCCGTACAGTTGCGAGTTCCCGGATGAAGAAGACGAGGACTGGAACACCAGCAAAGGGATCCGAGTGATGGGTCTAGCGTATGTGCCTGATCCTTCTCAAGCCGCCTTCGCTTGCATAATCTCTCCAGACGCAGAATGCACGGATTACCTGAGACTGCCGCACTTAATGAAGCGCAAGAACAGCTTCAGGGAGAACGAGAAGATGCTGAAGGAAGCGGATCTACTGGCGATGAAGAATTTCATCGCGACGAAGAAGCCGCACGTGATTGTGGTCAGCGGCGAGTCCAGGGAAGCGATGATGATCGTGACCGACGTGAAGGAATGTATTTCAAGTCTAACAATGGACGAGCAATTCCCCACGATCCAGGTGGAGATATGTGATAACGAGCTGGCGAAAGTTTTCGCGAATAGTAATAAAGGTATATCAGAGTTTAGGGATTATCCGGATTTATTGAGGCAAGCGATATCCTTGGCGAGGAGATTGCAAGATCCTCTGTTAGAGTTCTCGCAGTTGTGTACGATAGATGAAGAAATTCTGTGCCTTAAGTATCATCCTATGCAGGATCAACTGTCTAAGGAGGAGTTAATAGAGAATTTATACTTGGAGTTTATAAATCGCGTGAACGAGGTCGGTGTAGATTTGAACGGCGCCGTTCAGCAGCCTTACACAGCAAACTTAGTACAATTTGTGTGCGGCTTGGGCGCCAGGAAAAGCCAAGCGCTGCTCAAAATCTTGAAGCAGACTAACCAGAGACTGGAGAACAGGACGCAGCTGATCACTGCGTGCCACATGGGACCGAAAGTATTTGTTAATTGCGCCGGATTTATTAAGATAGACACGAATAGTTTAGGGGACAGCACCGAGGCGTACGTAGAGGTTTTGGATGGATCTCGCGTGCATCCAGAGACGTATGAATGGGCTAGAAAAATGGCAGTGGATGCTTTAGAATATGACGATGAAGACGCGAATCCTGCCGGTGCTTTGGAAGAGATTCTAGAGTCGCCGGAGAGGCTGAAAGACTTGGACCTCGACGCATTCGCGGAGGAACTTGAGAGACAGGGTTTCGGAAATAAGGGCATTACTCTTTACGACATAAGAGCGGAACTGAATTCTAGGTACAAAGATTTGCGTGTTCCTTATGAAACCCTTAATGCGGAGAAGCTGTTTGATATCCTGACAAATGAAACTCCGGAGACGTTTTATGTTGGTAAATTAGTGCTGGCGACTGTCATTGGAATAAGTCATAGAAAACCCCAGGGAGAGCAGTTGGACCAGGCGAATCCTGTCCGAAATGACGAGACTGGCCTCTGGCAGTGTCCATTTTGTTTGAAGAACGATTTTCCAGAGTTATCAGAAGTGTGGAATCATTTTGACGCCGGCGCGTGTCCAGGGAAAGCGACTGGAGTCCGTTTGAGGTTGGATAACGGGATATCCGCGTACATTCACATCAAGAATTTATCTGATAAGCATGTGGCTAATCCTGAAGAAAGGGTGCACGTTGGTCAGGTGATCCACTGTCGCATAATTAAAATTGAAGTGGATCGATTCAGCGTGGAATGCACCAGCAAGACCAGCGACCTTCTTGATCAGAATCATGAATGGCGACCGCAGAAGGACGTTTATTATGATACAGAGGCGGAGGAGAAGGATAAAAAAGTAGAGGAAGACACCAAGAAAGTGCAGCAGAGGCAGACCTACGTGAAACGCGTCATAATCCATCCGAGTTTCCACAACGTGAGCTTCGCGGAGGCTGAGAAGTTAATGCGAACTGTGAAGCAAGGAGAAGCGATCATACGACCGAGCAGCAAAGGTGCTGATCATTTGACAGTGACTTGGAAAATCACGGAAAACATTTACCAGCATATTGACGTGCGAGAGGAGGGCAAAGAGAACGCGTTTTCTTTGGGACGAAGTCTTTGGATCGGTAGTGAAGAATTTGAAGATCTGGATGAAATTATTGCTAGACATATTAATCCAATGGCTGCGTATGTCAGTGAGTTGTTGGATTTTAAATATTTTAAACTCAACGTGGAAGGGATTAAAGACAAAGCGGAAGAAATTTTGAAGGAACAGAAGAAGCAGAATCCTGGAGGAATTCCTTATATCGTCTCTGCTGCTAAGGTAAGATTGAAAGTCTATTCTTTCATTTGCAGGTAGTCTAATTATTTTTTTTCTCTCCAGAACTATCCAGGGAAATTTTTGCTCTCCTATCTACCAAGAACTCGCTGCCGTCACGAATATGTTACCGTGATCCCAGATGGATTCCGGTTCAGAAGTCAAATGTTTAGCCGAGTCAACGATCTGTTTCGCTGGTTCAAGGAACATTTCAGGGATCCAATACCTGGCCAATCTACACCTGGCACTCCACACGGAGCCATGACTTCAAGAACACCTTATAATGGCACTCCAGGAATTAATGGTAATTACGTCTCTTCAAAAAATAGCACAGCAACTATTAGGTGCCGCACGAATTTCTTCCGACATCTAATATCATCGATACTAATGATTCTTTCTCTGATTTAGGTGTCAATCAAGATGCAATACAGAGAGTGGCACAGAACATGCCACACCACATGCTGCATTCTCTCTCGAAAGTAGCGAACCAAACCCCCCATCACTACCCTTCATATACCCCAGGTGCTGCCAGTGTCAATAACTACGGAGTGTATGGAAGCACACCTTACACACCCTCAGGCCAGACTCCGTTTATGACTCCCTATCACACTCCGCATCACACACCCCATCCACAGACTCCCAACCACACGCAGGGACCATTTTTACAACCGATTCCACCTGCGATGAACTCTAATACGCACAGGTCTGCGAGATCTCATAGACCAGTGCCCCCCGCATCGTCTGACGAGATGAATTGGTCGAAGGCTGCCGAGGCTTGGGCGCGTTCTAAGCAATCGACTTCGAAAGAGTTGTAAGTATTATTATTAGACTGCGGATTTTATGCATTTATGGCAATTTTAAGTATGCAAAAAATCTGCGAGACTGTTACTACATGCAAAAATATACAAAATATCAATAATATAAGTTAAAATCTTTGGAAAATTAAATGTACTGTTATTCAATTTGCAATTCGTTATTTGTGCTTGCAAAAATTTTATTTTGCATAAAAATCCGCAGTTTAATTATTATAATGGTCTATTTTATGTTATCAAACTGGTGCAACACTATGTAGTTCTCAAACAATACGAGAGAAAATGGACAGAGCAGATGCTTTGCTGTGTAAGGGTACTGATACTGATTTAGTAAGCCTGAACCCCTATCAGTGTGCCTTTACATTTAACCTTTAGAGGGCCGGAGTGGCCACAAAAGCACACTAATAGGTGCAGGTTCATTAATAAGGACCATTACCCTAGTGCAGCCAGCGCAGTAACAGAAAATAGATCTTACGTAATACAGAAAAAATTTCAGAGGCGAAATAGTAACGAAATGCTTTTGATTTCCAGTAACAGCAGTACTCCAAAATATGACGACTCGAGGAAAACGCCACGGAATCAAGAAGGTCAAAACGATAGAGCGACTCCCAGGATCAGAACACCTTCAGGTCGAACTCCGTCTTACAAATCTCCCAGAGGAACTCCGTTCACGAATTCTAGTCCTCGGAGTATGTCTCTGAGCGGAGATGGTACTCCTCTGTACGACGAAAGTTGAAGCAATAGTTAGGCAATAATTAACTAGCTGCTCTAGTTAGAACAATTGTTTACCGGAAACTGCACTCTATCGAGAAAAGAAGAAACGAGAGAGTCGACGGATTTTCACTTCCGAATATTTATTACGAGTACAAAGTATACAGTTTTTTTTTCTCGACCTCTTTTTCCAAGCTTTTCTAAGTATTTTTTGTTTCGCGAAAGGAACGTTTGAGTTTCATCGAAAGAATGGAAAGGTGGAGATGGATTATGAATCTTATGTTTCATTTTCGTAAAACATTCTTTTTTATTTTAGAAATATTCCTATCTCCCTATGAATAAGTAATGTTTAGGATATTCTACCTCACAGGAAGATTTTCAAACAATAATTATATACAATAATTATACGCGTTTGCTCAATCGTATACTGTTTAGTTTCGTCAAATGCAAAGATACTGCCCTGCATAATTATTCATAAGTTTTATTTGTACGAGGAACGATTTGATACAAATGTATTACTATAAAAGTGGAACTTTGACATATATTTTACTAAACAAGATTAGTAATATTAAATGTACACCGACTGAAATGCCTTTTCCTTTAGGGAGGTTGTACCTAGTCAGGAGATCGAAAAAAATTGAATTTTTAAAAATGCTTCTATAAATTTTTTAATTAGATGTAATTAGTTCCGGAAAATTTAAACTACTACATCAATCCTTTTTCAATTTTGTGAATTTATTTTAGGTGTAAGAATGTATAAGTTGAATTTTATAGACAAAAAAAATGGCAGTTTTTTTATTGCGAAAATCTAAACTTTTATTTCAAACAATCGCTAATTTTCGGGAATTCCTTTGATTAATAAGAGTATAAACTAATACAATACTAAAATTTTTTGTATTAATTTGTAAAAAAAAGTGCGTACCAATTCCGACTAGGTACAATTCCTTAATTTCTTTATGGAATGAATGATTTTACTTCAAGATATGCTTATGTAGGTTTCCTAAAAATAAAGAATCATAGCAAAATGTAAGCTGCTTGTTTGCTTAAAAAAAAAATACTAATAATTTTTCCAAGAGTTTCACGCGGATTTGAGTAGGCGATGAAATAAAAAGATATAGTAAATTGGAAAACGGAGCCGACGAGTTTCAGTTAGAGCCTTGCATATGGCGTCTTCTTGTAAAATCATCGGAACCAGTTATAACGACTCGACCATATTTGGAACGGATTTTTACGTCCGTATGGTCGCACAACGGTCGCAACTTCCCACACATCGGTACGCACGTTGCCGAAGATGCAGAGACATATATGATTCATCCGGAACGAATCTTTTTAAACGGTGGAACCGTCTGGGATTCAAAAATACAAATGCGCGCGCTCACTATACATAAAAACCTAATCACCGACTCATCCTCAACCAAAATTAATGAATTCGACCTATAGAAATCAGCCATACGGATCGTTCAGATCGCAATATCGTTCGATGAAAAAGAACAAAGCGTCCAGTAGCAAATTGCGTTTTAAATTCGTGACTAATAAAAAACTAGGTACTTTCCAAAGAACAAAATCACTTACTTGGCGATGATTTCCTCCCCGATCATCCAGTGCTGCGTCGTCGATCGATCGAAGAATCCGTTGATTCACCTACGGTAAACAAAGCCGAGCGCAAAAACCGCGTCGATCACCTTTTTCCGTCGAGTCGCGTATTTACATTCGTATTTTTACTAAACAATAAAACGGTACTGCGAGTGCGTGGTGGAAGGAACGCGTGACACGTCCTGTTACAGGCACAACACAAGCGCTCGAATTCAAACGGGCCAATCGCGTCGAGCCGATCTCGAGTCTCGGCCAATAGGAGCGCGCGGACCATCCAGCATTTCGATAAGTCACACATGTGTCTCGTGTGTGCGGCCAAACAGTGAGACTGTGTCGAATCGTCGGGATACACAACGATACTTGCATGTCGCAATAAAAGCAGCCAACGAGTCCGGCCGACCGTTCAGATCTCCTTGTGCATTATTGTCGAGTGTTTTACGTGGGTTGCTCCTGTCGCCAGGATCTCTGCCATTCGTCCGGAATACTGTCTCTTTGTCCTGCGAAGAGGTGAAAACGAGGTGAGCCGATTTCCCTTCGAATCCGATAACAGGAGTTTGATGTTCGAAGCGACGCCACGGATTCGAACAAAGAGACGCGTTGTGCCGGCTTACGACGCGCGTCCTGCAGGAAACCGCGGAATCGATGTCAGTTATTCGGACAAAGGGATACTCGAGTGTTTTTATTGCATGATGATTGATGTCTTCCGCGTTTGATTCGTGACTCGGGTGCATGGATACGTTTTCTTGAACGCGATCATGCGTAGAAGTAATCCGAGCTTCTAGATTTCTAAGGAAAGGTTCAAATAGGTTTCTCGGTGGGTTCGTCGGAAAGTTTTAGGAAAAAGCGGTGTAAGGGACGCCTGAAAAGGTCAGCCGTTTTGTTGGTTACAGCTTTAGGACGCCGTTTCGTGACACGGAGTGTCAACGGTCGAGTTTGGAGCGCTTGAAACAAGTTTGAGCATGCTTTTTTTCCCCTGCGTGTTACAGCTGCTTCGTTTACATAAGAATATGTGACACGCAGTTACGTGTAGCGCGACGGATTTGTTGAAAAATCAACTTTATTGGTTTTTGATAAGATAAAGTCGGATTGTTTTATGTTGTACAATTTTCTACAGTATTTGCTTTGCATGATGTAGTTGTTTTATTTGACAATCGGAGACACAGAGGGCTTATAGCTTCTTGGTTTCTTTGTTCGAAGCAAGTGTTTTTCCTTCGAGCGGAATTATTACGAGAATTGATTTTATAATTGAAAGCGTGGAATTAGATACTTTTTCAGATACTGGTTGAAGGTAAAAGTTAAGTAGATAAGAATTTCAGATGTTTATCGTGAAATTGATCGTAAAAAGCAGGTGTTTCCTTTACAGTTGACCGAGTTGATTTCATGATGGCCACAGCTACGGAATCGCCTGTCAACAATGAACGTGAGTGATGATTTCTTTGTATTTCCCCTCCCTAGTAAAATGATAGTCGCAACTCGGTATTATTCACCGCTAAAGAAAACAACAGTTTATTCCATGTATTTCAAAAATCTATTGATGAAAGCGTTTATCTAATCTTTAAAATGCTCTGTTTATAAGTCACCTATGCACGTGTCGCCTGCAATATCGATAAAGGATGTACTGTAGTTATGTCGATCGATTCTTCTGCGACAATGTTTCTATATCGTCAGCGGGCGCAGCATCGATCGCCGCGAACAAAGGATCGCGTTTGTGAAATCGCGCGCAAGACACAATTCGGGCGTGCTTCGATTCCGAAGCCACCGTGACAAAGGATCCTTAATTAGTATAGCAATTTAGGTAGGCAGTAGGAACACACCCTAAGGCAGAAAGTAGATAGTTGCCGAGAAGAGGTCAGAGCCCTCCATTGGCGTCCTCGGTGAAGTGCAGCCTGCACTTCGCCGTGGCAACTGCAGCTTGACTCGACTGCAGTGGTCGAACCTCTCCCAGTGGCTCTCAAACCACCAATACAATAAATTATACTTGTCAATTGATAAATCGGTTATGCGAAATTCCCGCGATTGGTTGTATGAAATATTTATTCATCTCTCAAGCCTTTCTGGTTTTATTATTTTATTTTAAGGTTCGCTTATTAGTTATTTGAGTTGGTTGATTGGAAGGGACGTCTTTCTGTTTAAAAATTTTGTAACGTAATATTAACTCTGCTATGGTTTCTTTTTGTGTCTCTTTTTTATCCTGATGGTGTTTTATTTTTCTAGTAGCTGTTTTAATTTTGAAGAAAATGGAAAATTTATGTTAATATTTACATTTTTTTACACCTTGACATTGTATTTCAAATTCATTGTTTATATTTGTAATAACGTGAGGATCAAAAATTGTTCAAATTAGGATTTTTATGAGAGATGGAGCAGGGTTAAAGTTAGGATAATTTGGTTATTGCAAGTATTATTCTACATAATGTATTTCAGTTAAAGTGAAATTTTATGAGCAAGACTTGTATATAAAAATTCGTAACTTTTGGGTTCTTTATTTATTTTTCTTATTTTTAAGGCAGTTTTCTTAAGCGATTGTTAAAAAATCAAAGCAATGCAGTTACATAAGTTGAGTTTTTAATTGTACCATCTAAATATATGGCAAACTGTTAGTCAGTATTTTTTGTTAATATAAAATTAGTTGCACAAAAATGTTTCAAATGAAAATTGTTTGGTATCAAGCGTAAAATGTAATAATCAGTGGATTTCGACGCGCAGCGTACGATTCAATTAACTTTCCTATGGCAAATTCTAAGGTGTCCGTATTTTTGAAAAGTGGTCCGTAATGGGGACAGATAGGGCTACATTCTCAATTTTTTTTCGATTTTTTAAATAATTCCCCGCTATGAAAAACCTGCATTTGTTAACAACAATTGCAAAATAAATGGTTAAAAAAGTTTTCCTTCCAACTGAAATAATTTTTATTAGATACTGCTATGTCTGCTCTATAAGCACCCAAAAGCATATTTTTATCAGTTTGCTAGGAACTAAAATTAATAGAAAAAAAGTGAACAGTAAACTTCAAAGAGTTCTAAAAATAACAATTTTCAAAATTTTCAAAAATCCGTTCGCACACGTTTATATATCCCTAAAAACTATAGCATATCCAAAATTCAACAAAATCCGAGATGTTACTCCAAAAAGTGTCCGAGTTCGCGTGAAATGACCCAATTGTTAACATATTCTGCAATGAAGTCTGATGAAAAAATTTGAAACAATGATTTGAGCATTGTTTAAATAAAAAATTAGTTACAGTATACTGTAATGAATATTGTTTTTTAATTTTATGCACCTTAATTGCTTTATTATTAAAAATTTAATTTTCTTCGGGAGTAAAATTTTGCATTCAAAATTTCTTAGTTTTTGAAAGAATGAAATATCAAAAAGTATATTATTAAAAAACATTTCGTTACATAAAAAACAGTTTACTAGTAAATTTAGGTATTTTAAATTAAACCAAAATACGGTTCTACCAAATTTACAACTTTAAAATGTGATGAATTAAAATTTCCGGAAAGTAATAATTTATGCATGTACGGATTATAAAGCATATAACACTAAAAAAATTAAAGTACATATTAGGTAATTAAGAAAAGAATAGGACACACCGTATATTTAAGTTTTCATTCTTTATTTCTGTCTGCAAACATCCAAATTTGCATAAATATCCGCAGTCCATTAATAATATTCTAAAACAAGTTTTAATCACCGAAAGTATTGAATATTCACACTCCAAAAACGATAAAAAGCCAACTCCACCATAATTAAAAAAAATCGTACACCTAAATGTAAACTGTATTGAAAAACATTCGCGGAAAACGTTCTCATTAACACGCGACGAATTCCGTCAGATAAAAGCGAGGAACGCCGTTAATTCGACAGTTATTCAAGCACAACTTCATTACGCGTAATTTCGCGTCCGTTGCCAATTTTCCAATACGCATAATTACGCGCGGCGCGATCGTATCGATCTCCCATTACCCGCGTTGCACGATATACGAGCACCGCGCGCCGCTGTATCGATAAATAAACGCTACTCCGCATTTCGACGCGACGTCGAGCGACGCACGCGACTAAAACCCCGTCGCGTTTCTTTCGTTTCTCTCCCATTTCTTCTCATTTTTTTGTTGTTTCATCAGGGCTTTCCTTTCGCGGGCGAGGGAACTCTGGGGTCTCGCGCGCGGCGAAAGAGGGCCTCCGCTCGTTGACTCTCTCGGTCGACGTTAAAGAGCGCGCACCGGTGACATTGAAGTGCGTAGGTTAATCCGATTGTCGTCGGTCGACAGCGCGCAAGATATATCGGGTGAAACGTCCGCGTAGCGCGTTTCCCGGGGAGAAACTCTCTCCTCTCTTTCTCCCGTCGAGTCTCGGTTGCCTTTAAAGGGCGCGCGGGGCGATAAAGCACGTTTTTAAAACGATGCATTTTTCTCCGGTTGGTCGACTTCGCCGCCTCTTTCACCTCCTTTCCTACTCGCTTTTTCGTTAACGCTTCTTTAGATCCAATTAGATGTAATGAGCGGTGCGAGGCTCGTTAAACCTCTCGCCGGATCAAGATCCCACTAATTCGCGTTCCATTTCTTTTCCCCTCGTCGAACGCGGCGATTTTCCATTCGAACCGAATCGGACATAGGAGACCTTGTCCGCATAGCAAATGCCTAGATTCTAGATCATGTGCCATGGAATAACCACACGAAGCACAGGCGGATTACAATTATTGGACTCCAGCTTTCAGACAATTAAATTGGTCTATCAATAAAAAACGCGCTATAAAACAGAGAAATCGGAACATAAGGGATGAGGAATGTCTGCATTGTTCTTCGCAAGAAGCCATTTGGCTTAGGATTATCAGCAGGAACATTCACCGAAAATTTATTTATTCCTCACGATTCGATAGGGAAACGAAACACGAATCGAGAAGTTGGTCGAACCCTTTGCCAAACGACGTTTCGTGCAATTGGAGGGCTGCTTCCATCGTGCTGCCCGATTTCTGCGCAATTTACTGCGGTTCGTGACCAGCAGAAAAAGGAGGGGGGAGGGGCGGATGCATTATTAACAACGTAGTTCTCCCCCTGTTCTTCTGAAAATATTCCGCGATATCGATCCGCGTCCGGAAGATTCATTCACTTTGTATCCTTCGACCGTAATGCGTCATTGCGATTGTTCGATCGACAACGCTCAATGGAAAACTTCTACCGCGGCCCGCGTTTTCCACGGGTTTTCCTCGATGATTGCTCGTTAAAGTGCAACAATAACGAGGGTGGATAAGGAGAACCCCGTGGTCAGCTGGATCCTGAGGATAACGGGAAACGATCCCGGGAAATTGGAGACGCTGCGATAATCCGAACATAGAAAAGCAACCCGACTCAAGGAAGAATACCGGGTGAATCATCCCTTGAAGTCCGAAATGTCGGGGAACAGTGCTCGGGAACAGTATTTGCGGATTCCTCCGGAGCATCGAGTTCCGTTCAGGAAGACGGGGAAATCGTCGGCCGTGTTTCGACTCTGTCGCCGTAATTAACGGAAGACGAAGTTTTCTTGGGAGCGGAGATGATAGTCCTCTGCGCTGAGAGCTCGGCGCAGCTTCGGGTCCTAAGCAGACGTGCTTAACACGGATATTGGAACAATCGAGGCAAGATTGCTCAGCATTCCCCACGGCATGTGTATGCCGCAAAGTCGCCGGTGGCGCAGTCGAGGGCGAGATCCAGGGGGCCAGATTTATTAGCCCGTCGCCGTGAAATAGGGCACCGGTTACGTAAATTCTTCCGAAACTCAAAAATCAATAACCCCTGGAACCAGTAATTAGCATCGATTCTGGCAACACGCTGCGCTTAGAAATTTCCTCGGTAACGGCAATCGCGAGGAACACCCTGAATAATCCATGGAATTCCACTCGGGGTTCATTGATCGCGACCCTCAAAAGTCGAGGCTAAGTAGGATGCTTCCCTTCTTTAAGGATCCCGCAGACAAACGGGAATTTTTCGCAGCGAGAACATTGGTGAGCTGATTAACACGTTTGATACTTCGCCGATTGGCGGAACCACGAGTTTATTTGTTTGCTGTTATTTATTTGTTTCTTTAGTAAAAGCAAAGAAAAGGTATTGAGGCAATAATAAATAATGACATAGAACTTTAGAATTAGATTTCAGGGATTTATTGCTCACACTAATCGAGATCAATCTATACTCTAGTGCTGCAAATTTCCCGTCGCGGAAAGTATTCGCTACCGCCGCGAATTTTCACCTTGATCCGTGGGATCCTTTATTCTCCGGTTTCCAAAGAAAATATCTATCAGACACTAAGAGCCGCGCAATTTAAAAAAGTACTCCGCCAACAAAAGCCGCAACAGGAGAACTAAGTCACCCACGCTTTGCGCCCCCAATAAGCTCTAATCTGATCCCTCCGATGAAATCGAGCAGAGTCCATTCGTCGACGACTTGGCTTCAAGCCGGAGATCAGGACACAAGAGGCTCGGCCTAATCGAGTTCAGCCAGATGCCTACGCCTCCGCAGACCACCACGAAGACGACTATAGCCCCGCAATGCAAAGACTTCCGCAAGGTGTTGATTAATCAGAGAGCTAAAGGCAAAAGGCTGGATCTATCCTGTCCCCAACGAAAGCATTCCATTTTCATGATCGGGAAAGGTGGAAAGTATGCTGCAACGGTTCCTCGAAGACACAGCGAAGGAGGCATCACCCATTGATCAGGGCAGAAGCTGTCTCCCCGGAGGGGGCGATAGGAGAGGGTGGTTCGGGGACAGATGGTATTTTATGCCTCCACCGTAGGCCTCCACGTAGACCCGCACACGTGCCTAGCGAGCGGCAGCCGGGGTCCACGACGTAGGCACGTAAAAGCCGCTCTAGGTGGTGGAGGTTGGAGGTTATTGGAAGGTGGAAGGGTGGCTTGTCGTCGGGTAGGCCGGTCGGGGAGTCCGCAGAGGGGCGGCAAGTGGTGGCGGCGGGGTGGTGGATATTGAGCGACGCCGGGCGTCGCGGCTCTCCGTGCGGATCAGTCGCCCTCCAGCCACCGCCCCAGATATACGAATAGTAGTTGAGCCACTTCCGGCCCTCCTCCTCGCTCGTCGGACGTCTGTCCCCTTGCCGTCGACGTCTCTGCGCTCCCTTCGCTTCCTTCCCGCCGACCCCGACTCAACTTTTCTTTCCCCGTTCGCGTTTCGCGGAGTTTCCTCCCCCGGGTGTCAGAGGTGAACGGAAACGCCGGAAACATGCTGATCGGTCTCGTGCGCGACTCGGTGCTGCAGTGCTTCTGTCACAGCTGCAAGGCGCCCTTGGGCATCGTAGGTGAGTCCTTCATTTCGACCCCTGGGATGGGTCCGAGGGGGAAGCTCGTGGTGCAACCGTCGAACTCCCCGTCCGACGACGAAACAGGTTGAACGCGGGGAACCGTTTGCGGGTGCGAATCGGGATCCAAGGGGATCATCCACGGGGGAGGAGCCGGTGCGGTGAACGACTTCTACGATCGAGGTGATCCGCTGAACTGATCCACTTTAATCCGATTTTATACGGCATCGTGAACTGCTGTCGCGTATGTCGTCGCCGTTCCGGCTTCGATTAAGGCTCCCCCCGAGCCAAGACCCTCTTTTATTTCATTTGGTGATTAATTCGCCGACTCGGAGCATCGATTCCCCGAGGTATTGAATTTTTTTCGATTCGGTTCTAAAGGTCTTCGTGCACCCCAGTCGTATTTTTACCGCAGTCGACGGTCGATATCACGCTGGTATTGTATTATCCTAGACACCTGCAGTTCGATCAATTTCCCCACCGTCGGCCAATCGGTACTCATGGTGCACTCCGTTTGTCCTACGACCCCGCGACCCCCTGCGTTTAAACCGGCGTATCCCGAGGCGAATTTCGTTGGGAGTCCATCGACCGGCCATGCCCGAGTCTAACGATTCGCCCGGCGGCCGGGAGGACATGGATTTTCCCCGCTGCTGTTTAATTCATGGATGATCGCCTTGGACTTGCGAGCGATCGCGATAGTCGGTCGCGCACGTGATCCACGCGGAGGAGAGCGGCTCTCCGAAACGATCGGGGTGCGGCCCAAGATGGCCACCCGAGTCATCGGCAGCGGATTAGACGGTTGCATCGATTTCCCGATAATTAAGCGATCGATTCTCTCTCGGACTTCCCTCGGTCTCCGACTCCGTGACACGCGGTCTTAATTGATTATCCGTTTCCCGAAGCGGGGGACAGAAGGGGCAACGCGCCCTTCAAGAAGCCGAGCGGCAAGGGAAAGCCGCGGACCAAGCAGCCGAAGAAGGTGAAGTTCATCAGTGAGTACACACAGCGTTAATTAAAGCCGCGTCTCGCCGACGTCTCGACGTCGCGCGCCCCGTCGATCGACTCGCTCGATCACCCTTCCGGACGCTCGATTAGCTTTCACCCGAACCGTTTAAGGACGATCGATCACCCAGAAATCGGGGAGAGGGAGGACGGTGTCTCTCCGGATCCGGAGAGATCGTCTCTTCGGTAGAAAGTCGCGCGGCTCGCCGGTTTCGCCGCGGCGCGAAAATCGAATGCGAAAATATCGAGCAACGCTCGCGCCCCGCGGGGTCGACGAACCCCGGTCGCCAATATGACGCCGGGTAAATTATGAATCGAAAGCGCGGCGAATGTCGAAGAACGCCTCGGCGTTACGGTTGTGTAGTTGGGGCCGTCGTTGAAAAGGTGTGTGTGCCGACGCTAGACGTCGCGGCGCCTAGAGACAATTCCCGCGGGCTGATCGATCCTTCCTCCTTCGCGTCCCTGAGTCATGCTTCCTGGCTCGCCGCTTTCTTGCCACGAAAGGGAAGGAATCTTTTGAGCGGATCGTCCTAACAGGGTAGAAGCTTTTTAATTGCTTCCTCGGAGGTCGCGAATCTCGGCTATGCAGATTTTTGGTACGTCGCGAGTGCCACTCGTTTTGTAGAACTGTGCCGAATTAATTGGGCGGGGATGAATTATTTATTGGGAGTATTGCGAGTAAGTTGAACCATTTTTCATCTGGAAACATTTTTTAAGTCCATGGAGTAGAAGGAACTAGAGTTAAGGCCAATAAAACTGCACTCATTCCTTGAGAACAAAGTTAATTGAATTGTATAGAAACATGGCAAAGTTTGTAGCTACTTTTAATTATTAACGGACCCTTTTTTGGAATTTTAAGTATAACTTTATTATGTTGAGTCAGTTGGATTGAACACCAGTTGTTTTATAGTGGAACCTCGATTATCCGACTTGATATTTATTAGATAAAATACAAATCATTAGTAGAACGTTATTAAGTCATAGTTCAAGTGTTAGTTGGATTTCCTCTGTACTTTTATGTCTAGTGTAATAGTTTATTGAAACTCTAGATAATTAAAAATTGGAATAATTGTGATTCAGATAATCGAGGTTCTGCTGACAAAGAAATTAATATGCTTTAGGTGGTGTTACTTTTTTTATCACTATTATACCAGGAAGGTTGAGAGATTGAATAATATTTGCACCGTGATAGACAGCTTTTTGTTTAATATCAAAGGTAATTTTACCCACCTGCGTCCTTTATCGATGCCCAGAAATTTATAGATTCACCTATCTTCCATTACGTACAAACGAATCGATACAAAATTAACATTTAATACATCGAATGCGACGTTGTTCACCGTTGGGCAACGATATTTTGCAGAAGTAGAACTTTCATCAAGTATGTAAATGTGCAAATACAGTAAAACCTCGATTAACCGACTAGATACTTGCAGTAGAAAATGCCAATAATTAGTAGAAAATTATTGAATCGTAGTTCCAATTTTACTGTAAATCCTATTATACTTTTATATCCAATGCATTATATATAATTGAAACCCTGGATGCTAAGAATTGAGAATAATTGAAAACCGTAGATCTACTATATTTAGTAATTGAGACGTTGGATGGAAAAATGGCACATAGGCAAAAATACCATTTCAAAGGAATCGATTACCGAGTCTTCGCGACGACATTATTTAATGAAAAATTCCTGAATCTAATTGCATTTCCATGAAGCAATACTGCAATGAAAACTTTGGGAACAATTTTCTTGACATGGCATTTCAGCCAATGTGCCCTTATTCCATCAAATACCTCAAACCGACGTAAAGTTGAAACTATTAACCAGGAACTCATCACAAATACTACTTTCTCATTATAAAATATTGTAGTCCCACTTTTAACCACTTTTAAGTATCAAGAACTTAAAATTTCACCGCGGCACTGAACATATTAAGCCACCCACCTGTCCATTCCATCCGCTCAGTCCAATAATCCATAAAATGGCATATAATTCAGCGGGCACCGAATTTCAATTCCCCCGGCCGATTTGATCCCTTTAATGGACACGTGACAGGGGTTAGTGATCGATAAAAGGGATTCGCGCCGGCTAATGGGTACATTTGCCTTAATTACATCGAGCGACGAGAGCTCATAATTGACTTATCGATTTCGCGCGGCGCGATGTTCCCGCAGCGACGGAAATTCGATGCCAGGAGAAGTCCAAGGGTGGCCTGTGCTACGAGGTGATTCTGGCGGAGCCGACGGTGCCGAAGAGAGCGCCGTCGCCGCCGCAGACCAGTCCGACTCAACAAGTCGCGATCGAGGACAAGCTTAGAGCCGCGGAGGAGCGGAGGCTTTCGCTGGAAGCTCACAAGCTTGCTGCACTCGCCGCGAAGCTCAGCAAAATCGAGGAAGCTGCTCGCAAGAAGGATGAACTCAGCGCGGCTTTCATTGCTGCGACTCGCGAGTCGTTGGACGCGAAGATGAATAATACGGAGGAGAAGCGGGAACAGCATATTGCTGAGTTGAAGAATAAGTTGAAGGAGCACGTGAGTTGAATTTCTCAGTTTTTAGAGGAGTTGAAGAAGGTATTTGCGATGACTATAAGGTTTTTTGTTTCCATTGCAGCTAGAAAGCGTAGAGAAAACTCGCCTCAGCCTCGAACAGCAGACTGAGGAGGTTCGCTGTGCCGTCGAGGAGAAGCTGAAGACCGCCGCTGCTCAGCGTGATGAGAACATTAAGAGGATGCTGGACCGCCTCAAGGAACACGTGAGCACTTCACTGAAATTACACTTTTGGTAGAAATTAAAAGTAGTGGGCAAAGAAATTGCACAGTCCCAGGAATGTTGATATTTTGTGTAACAATTGATGCACGATTCAAGTGATAAAATGTAAAGCAACTCTGTTGGATTAGATTACAAAAAAACTATTAGAAAATCACGTTAAAATTAGTTTATGTACCTCGTTGTGAAGTTTTCAATGTATTTGCATATTGGAGAAATTGTGTTGTCAAGTAGTGGTGCAATTTTATTGATCACATTACTTCTGGAGGAGTGAAATATTGTCGAACTTCGATATTTCGTAACTTTGTTAATATGTATCGAAATTTTTTCGAACATAAGAGAAATTCAAGTTTAAACTGTCTACTTTTTCATCATTCTTGTCGATTTTGTTTAGAATGTGTTTCAAAGGGTAAAATCTTCTTTTACAGAGAGGATTATTTAATTGCAAAAATTGGTTGATATTTGAGAAAAGACAGACGTTTTTGCCAATGGCTGTAACTCCGTTAAAAAACATCAATTTTTTATGCAGTTTGGCTTAATTTAAAACTGAAAAATCCACCTTTCTGATTCCGTACGCCAAAATTGCAAACAATGTTTCAATTAAGGTACATCCGCTCTCAAATATCGACAAATTATTACTATCAAATAATCTCCATAAGGGAAGAGTTTAGAACCATTCTAAAAAAAATCCCTTCCGTTTTCCAAAAACCCTTGAAGCGTCAAAAAGAAGAAGATTTGTTTGTTGTCCAAATAAATTTGTGTGAATATTAACAAAGTTATGGATCATTGAAGCCCGACAAGTTATATCATTTATTCCAGCAGTAAGTATATTTTTGTCGAGAGTATGGTCTTATCTCCGAGCGTCTGTTTTATATCCAGGAGGAACAAGTGGCTCGCGTTCGTCAGGGATTAACCGAACGCGTTCAGCAGCTGGAGTCCCAAATCCAAGGGAAGCTTGACCAAGCTCGCGAGCGTCGCGAGAACATCGAGCGCGAGCAGAAGGAGAAGCTGCGCAACCACGTAAGTCCCCCTTGAACCCCCATTACGCCGCTTAGATTTTGGTATTCGTACAATTATGGGTTTCCCCCATTTCGATTCCTTTTGGCGAAAATATCAGGAAGGATTTCTCGCTTATGTAGAGAGTTAACGCGCGCGCAACACCACATGTACACGGTATACACTTGACTTTTGGTGAACTTGACTCGGTTTCGACGCGGCTTGCAGTGCATCTAAAATCAATTCTAGTGGAAATCCTTTCTTTACACGCAATCAAAAACGATTTCACCGAAATAAGGGCGTTTGCAATGGTCGTTTAGAACACCGTGAAGATCGCGAAAGTGCGCCAGATGGCGGATGAGTGCGCCACGAGAGAACTTCTGGTGAAAAAGTTCGAATTTGACAAGAGGGTTTCTACTGCGGAGCAGAACCGGCATCGAGAGATTCAACGTCGTGTGCAGGCTATTCGCCAGCATGTAATTTCGCCCTCTTTCTGTTGATTCGATATATTTATATCACCCCTTAGCTCTCCCCTTGATAGTTTCTAGCTTCTTTTTTTGCGTCTCATTTTTTGGCTGAATTCGTTTTCTCATAGGCGTTTTCTTTCCGTTTCGTCATAGGATCGTCCATAGAATTCCCCGTGAATGTTACCGTGCTTCGCTACCGTTATGTTGCAAACAGTGTCCCCTTCGAATCTCATGCGCATTTATTTAATATTCGTTCGATCAGTTTCTTTTCAGCATGACCACTAGGGTGGAACGAAAATTTTTTTTTGTAGTTTTGTAATAGTGGGGAAAAGTTGCGTTTTAGGTTCAAAAAGAAGAAAAAAAAATTTGGTTGCTATACTACAAAATCTTAAGGTGCCGCAGAGCTTAAAATTTGTAAAAAAATTTTTAAAATTGAAAAATTATAAACTTTGATAAATTATTTTTTATGATTTTCTCGTACATATAAAATGCCTATTTGAAACTTTTTATTGCATAATCAAGACATGTAAAAATCTTTGAAAAAATTGCAAAAAGTGTGTTTTTATAAAACTTTACCGCTCTTGCGGCACCTCAAGACGTGCGCTAATATTTTTCATATTTTTTTTTTATCTTGTCTACACCAGTGGTGTCGAACTCATGTATGAACACGGGCCACCAAATTCAGTTTAAGAAAATCCGCGAACCGCAGACAGGAAGAAAAAGAAGTTTTTTATTTATAATGGAAAATAACTCATTTAAACTTCACATTTATTTTTCTTTAATAAATTTACAAGAATTAAAAAAGTACATTAAAAGATACGTTAATTTTAGAAATTAAAAGACTTAATACTTTTTACTAGACACTTGGCATCTTTTTGCAGATACTATTTTATCGATATCGGGTGTAATTTTTTGGGATAAAGATATTTTTAGCATAGATTCAGACACAGACAGGAAAATGCCATAACAATGACAGAATTTGATTTTATATATATACCAGTAAACTTAAAACGATGTTACTTACAATATACTTTTATAATTTGCAATCTTTTAAAAATATTGTTTTAATTCTACTTTATTAAGGTAATAAAATTAATTTCAAGTTTTGGGCCGCGGGCCGCACTCTAAGGTCTTGCGGGCCTCTTGCGGCCCGCGGGCCGCGTGTTTGACACCACTGGTCTACACCAAAAAAGCAACTTTTCCGCGCTATTACAAATTAAAAATCAAAACTTGTTTTTTTCGTTCCACCCTAATGACCACCCTCATATCAGCCACGACCAAATAGATTGTTAGCTTAATTCTCGTGTCAGCATGGAACACCGATGTTTTGTTTAGACTCGATCGACGCAGAGACGAGCTCACGACTAAACGCGACGTTTTCTGTTCTTGTTCCAAAGGAGAGGCGCGCCGAGATGGTGAGACAGAACAAGGCGGCTCTGTCCGAGCAATCTGCCCTGCCCGCCGAGAAGGAGACCGCCAGCTCCGGGTAAACGGTGTCCTACGGTAGGTTTCTCGATCGCGATCCTCGCTCGGAATACCGTTGTCCACCCGTGCTAATATATCGAAGAGTTGAAGAGGAGGGGCGGGATTTGACTACAGGCTTGCAGAGTCGCTCTCGCTGAATAGATCATCGGAGTCGCGTGTTCAAACATTGGGAATAAACCTCGGTGGAGTCGACCTCGGGGTGCCTCCATCACGCTTTGTGCCATTTTCGTTCTGCTGGATGAGAGAAACAAAAAAATTTTTAAGGAACAAACTCGCAAGCGATTATAGTAGCCTGAAAGGAGAGAAAGAGAGAGAGGATAAGCAGTTTTAACGATTTTTATTTTATTACAGTGGTTGGAAGACTTAAAAAACTTAGGTAACAATTCGAGAAAGGTTTATATCAAACTGATCGCCTACCGTTTTACTTTGTTTTCATTTTCCTCCCACTTTGTACTCGTGCAAAATCACTGCCTTCATCTAACCACGACACACCGTTTTTGTGTTTTTTTTTTAAGAGACTTACACACCACGGATATCTATACACACACACACACACGTAACTGAACTCGGTTTAGGATGAACCGCGTGTATGATACATATATTGTTTTCAGTTCTAACGTGCCTACCACTTTTACACGATTCTGGATCTACGAGAGATGGCATTAAGGAGAGTTTAATAACTTGTCTGTGTTCGTGATTGATTGTGTCCGATTTTTTTTTTTCGGAGTAATCTAATGTTTCGCGATTTTGATACCGTGCTTCGTTTCAGTATATTTTTTAAGTTTTATTTTTAAGCTGTATGGTGTTTGTTCGATCGTTTCACTCGAGTTCTGAATCGAAAAGAAGGATCATAACGATCATCGGAGTCGAAAGCTTTTAACCTTCGGTTGTTATCATGCGTTTTTCCTGACGTATACATTATTTTTCTTTCGTTTCGTTTTTGTTATGCTATTCACAGAGAGTCGTTCGTTTTATGTTTTTGCTTTCATTCATAGAGTAATAATAGAATTACTACCGCTACAATTAGATCTTAAGTGGTAATTGCGACCATATGTGTGTACACATACCATATGTAATAGAAGTGTGTATGGTATGTGCCCGACATGTAAGCACACTTAATAATATATATAATAGTGCTTTATACTAGGCTTGGAAACTTTAAGAAACCATTTTGTACTCGATCATTGTAATATTACTGCGCTAATTGAAAAAAAAAAACAAGAACATTCACGAAATATGTAGTCTAATTGAATATGATAATATTGATGCTTCTGTGATGACTTAATTATTCGTCAAAATGTGTAGCGTTTAAGTGCGAGTGTGCGAGAGAGAAAGAGAGAGAATAAAAAGAAACAGTTTAAATTCCTCTACGCTCGTATAATATATGGATACCGTGGCTAGGGGCCTTAATTTCGTTTCGTATTTGTATATCCATCGCTGGGACTAGTTTCGGGACACAAGGAAAAAAAAAAAAGTCTGGCACCGTAACCGGGGCGAAGTTTTCATCGGACTTCCCTTCAGAGAAATAGGCAACTGATGGCGATTCCTCGGCCTTCGTAGAAACTCGTATTATAGATGGGGGATGCCATAAAACGGGAGGAAACTTTCAGCTCTGGTCACGGTATCGCCTCGCAGGATAAAATGAGAGAGGAGAGAGAGAGAGAGGGTCGCAGGGATATTGCAAACCCTGTTGACGACTTAGGTATCAAGGATACAGAAAATTTTTACAGAGGGCTATTCGCAGAAGTGCTAGGGGGAAAAAAATAATTAGTTAAAAGGGGAGATGAAAAAAAAAATAAGACCGCTTAGAACTTTTTACGTCGACGAATGCTCGCAACTGTAACCTATATTGCCGAGTGTTGCGGTTAATTCGCCACGTGTCGCAACGTCGAGAGAGAAACACACGTCGGATGTCGTTTTTCTCACGGTTACGACAGGCGGACGGATAACGTCTATTTTTGCATAATTGTTGTGATCTTTTGCAAAATGTATCTCTGGTACAGTGATTATTATATAGATGCCCGACGTATGTATGTTATGATTGTCCTTTTCGACTCTTACGTTATGGATATATAAATATATATAGATTTCTACGCGATGGTATATATATGATGTATGGTTACTAAACGATGTATGCGTGGTTTCTTGTCGGCTTTGGCAATGTCTCTTGTAGGGAATCCGACGGAAAGCGGAATCGACCGGATAGAAACTTAATCGTCGTACATAAATCTTGGAAGGAATCGCGAGAAACCAATTTCGTAAGGATATACATTGGCTGCCTTCGATATTCTTTGTTCAACCTTTCGTTTGGGGATAATGTGTGTCGAAAGAGAACCTGATTGTGTGAAGTAAAAGGCCGTACCTACACGCAGTCGCACGGTCGTTTTTATTATCGATCTCCTTTCATCTCCTTCTCTCAAAAATAACTCGGATTTAAATATCAAACCTACATTTAGTCGCAAAATTGCGCGCGTACCTTGGCAATGGAAATTGGCGGGAAACTGATGAAAAAACATTTGAATGCAAAAATGCAGTACGTTCGTATAATTCAGTAAACAATTGATAAAAAGAATCTCATAATAACGTTAGATATGTGTTTATATTTGTGAGTAGTTACACGCTTTACTCTCATTTTTAATTTCACGTAAATTATACATCGGACGATAATAGAAAATTTTAAAATCCACGTTTTTATGGGTTCCAGCTGGAACATTAACCGTGCGTCGGTAAAACAGCTTGTTTCAAAACCTTCCCAGTGCTTTGTTATTTATTGCACGCCTAGGAGCCCCGCCTTCGCGAAAAAGTCCAAATAAACGTGAAAAAACCAGGTTATCAAATTGCCATGTTTTGCATACCGAGTCGAAGGTACCGAAAAGATTGCTGTCTAACGATCGTCGAGCGATAAATTCTATTGTTTCGTCTTTTTGATTCTA
The DNA here is from genome assembly GCA_030770465.2 of Perdita meconis. Classification (NCBI taxonomy): domain Eukaryota; kingdom Metazoa; phylum Arthropoda; class Insecta; order Hymenoptera; family Andrenidae; genus Perdita; species Perdita meconis. Next base: position 5,693,291 of record JASKOS020000001.1, read on the forward strand.
GCAGAGTGCCGATGGAAAGGTGGGGCGTTGATACGTCACCGAGATCCACGTGACGTCAAAGGCTGTCGAATGGCCGAAAGCCAAAGGCTAAACGAAACGACGAGGCAGGCTTTATAGTAGGTAGAGGGCAAATGGCTGCCGTGCGGGTGAATAATAATGCGTAGCCAGTTCATGGCGAGTGATAAAAATTGTGACAAAGTGCGTGTACGATGTTACTGAAGGGCCGATCAACGGAAAAGAAGAACCGGAGGCATCATGGGAAAAACACCAAAGCCACGGCCGGTAAGTGCTTAAGATTGGCGACGGACTGGAAATTCGCGAAATGGTTCGCCTGCCAGTCGACGAGATAGCCCTGCTGCGTTCTCGGCCCCTCTAATCGTTTTCCATGATATCAACACAACATGGCCGAACGGTGTCCGCGATTAATTGCGCGGTTTTCGTTTTACACTGTCCACGAAATCCTCGTAAACACGGTATTAAACTACAAACGCGATTCGATTTGAATCCGCAATTCCGCTGACATCCTTACACTTCGCCGAACTGCACTCGGAAATAATTGCTGAAACGATGCGACGTCAAGAAAGATAAACGCATTTCATGGCAACAAACACTTGCTACGTTTCTTTTGTTTATGAAACTCCGATCGTGGAATGCGCGATTGCGAATGGTTAGGTATCAAGGTTATGCTGAAATACGTGCACAATTCAGATAATTGCACGTCTGCAATTTACGAAGGATAATGATTTATGTGCGGTACACCGTTCGACTGTGTATGACGTAGTAACACCGAGTAACACGCGCTTCGCGTATTTATTGTCAAGAATGCGCGTCAAAACATTTGGTGAGGTTATGATGTTTTCAATATGGACGCCTCATTGGATCGCGCGCGTGCACCGATGCATTTCGCTCTCGCGTCTATTAACGAGCATGATTCATGCCGCTGATACTTAAATATTAGACGGTTCCTACTTGCTTGATCTTTCGCGAGTTAAATAATAGAACCGCATCGGCTGCTTTCCTTGTAGACCAGTCAAATTAGAGTTTGTGCGTGCAAAAGTTCCTACAGGTGCCAGGTTGCACACATTGGTTGAGATTGTGTATAGAAGTGAAAATAATAAAAAATTAACAGCTGAATTTTTTAAATAAACAATTGAAAGCCGAAGGCGGGCGTTGAAAGTCGAAAAAGTGGCTCTTTTCTCAAAAATCGATTATATCTCGAAATTTAGAAGTCCAAGAGAATAATACTTTAAATAAAAATTGTAGATTATTGAATTATCTACAAAACGATGGGTCGCAGTTACGATAGTGTCGATAGTTGAACTATAAATCAGCGGTAAACGCAAAAAACTATATTTTAAAAAATGATTGTAATTCTGAAAGAAGTAAACACGTGTACACGAAAGTTTGTGGAATGGTAGATGTAATATGTAAGAAAATATCCTCCAAAGCTCGGCTCGGTTGGTGAAGTAGTTTCCGCACAATAAATCTAGTTTGATCAATTAACAATAACTTTTTTTATTAGACATGGTACAAAGTTAATTCTGTGCTTAATTGATTTACTAAGGGCTATAACTAAGGGCTAGATATTGCATTTTGCAACTTAGGGCGTTTTTAAAATGTGGAACATGGCACCTGTAGTAATTTTTACACGAACGAGTACATTTATTGACCAATTTCACTGGCCTATTGTTCAAATTTGAACCGCGCATGCAGAGAAACGTGATCGCGATTATCAATGAATCTGAACTTCGTCCCTTCGTTTGACAGGCACTGTTGTTGACGACGAAACCATTATCGCTTGGTTGTTTTCTATCCAGCTCGGATAATACGTTCCTTCGGTACATTATTATCGCGTTAGTTTGTCAGGCGTTGGCCTCACGCAACTGCGTAGCTTCTGGATCGCTTCTAATTCTACTCGCTTTTCGGAGCAGTTTTATCGAACCTACGTGGAATAAATTACACTCCATTTTATTGCTCGTACTCATGAAGAACTCTAAGCGTCCGCTTTTGGTTTTTATCCGTTTTCACATTGTAGTATTTGAAAAATTAAGCGACACGTGCTTTTTATTTTGCGCAGTTTCAGTGTTACTAAAAGTTCTGATCATTAAATTATTGAAGCGTTACAAAACTCATTAAGACAAAAACTATGTCAAAGAATTACAATTCCGTATTAAGTTTCTTACGAGGGAAAAAAATCTTACACCATTAAAATTCGTAAAGCAGCGTTCACACTATATTCAAACTGTATTTTCAAGTCCAGTAAAGTTCGGACCAAAACTAACAGGATCACATTGGTACAATGTGAACAACAAATAAAACCTTACTTGATAAATGTGAACGCCGCTTAAGAATTCATCAATTATTCCCTGCAACAAGTTAAATCTTTAAGTTCGAATTTCACTTCTTTAAACCAAAATTGCGTAGATATAAAAAATATGAATCTTAATTTTTTTAGTACTACAGGTACGTGAAAAAAATAAAAGGCGAGCAACTGTAATGAGATTCTTTATCACCATATTTTTTAAGAATTCAAAGAGAACGAATTCCACAGTTACTTAATTAGTATTTACAAGAAATACCCAAGGATCCATCCACCATGAAAATAATTCCATAGAGTTACGTCCTTAACCAATCAACCCACGGTTTCCCAAGCCTCCGCACGCTTTTCACGTCACGCTTACAACATTCGCTGCATTCCCATCGTTATAAACTTTTTAATTCCATTCGTCTTTTTAATACCCTCTCGATATCCACGATCTGGAAGGTCGCTTTCACTTTTCGGGATCCGCCGAAATGTAATTCACGCCGAATCGCGCTCTCAATCATTTCGTGGATCTAAAGCGCACGCGACGTTTCTCGTTACAGAGATCGATCGAGCGTGAGATCTAGCCACGCAAAAACTATTTCAAAGACACGGGTTCGCGCGCGCGCGCGTCACACGGAAGATGCGTGTTAGTGAAACCGTGAAAATGCATTCTTAGCGTGCTGCGATAAGAATAGAGCGAGGAAGATAGAGTAAGATAACAAATAGAGGAGAGGCGTACACGCGCACGTAATCGGCGCTGTGGGCAACGCTGTGTGCGATACTCTCACACATACCGAAACACGTATCGACTGGATCCGCGCGCACACAGCAGCGATCGTACAAGTGCACGTGTTACCATGACGATAAATACGCGGATCGATGTTTTTAACCCCGACGGATCGCATCGTGTTGATTTCGTGTCCGATACCTTGCGATATTTCTGTCTTCGTATTGCGCTTTCCGCTCCTTACCGGTGCCCATGAGTCGATCGATCGAACACGTTGGTAGCGGCTTCAGTGCCGCGAGGAATCGGGATCTTCGACGATCCTTCGCGCTCGAAACTTCTGGAACGATTTCGGTATCGCGCCGTTTGGCCGTTTCGAAATTTCGCGGGAAACCGAGACGCGGAATTCAATTTTCACGCGAGAAAGAAGTTATTTCACAGGTTCGCCTTGAGATTTTAAAGTTTCTTTCGCGGATAATTTAATTCTTTAATCTCCTAATCAATCGCGATCTCTGTTCTTTGTCTATTGTCATAGGCGCAGTAGTAGAATCGATGTTAATTTGTAGAAGAACGAGCGTCGTTCACGGAGAATCCGCGATAACGAAACTAATTCGCGCGTGCAACATTAGCGGGACGTTTCATCCTTCCTTTATTTTTCTCCCGTCTTTAATTATGTCGACGCGTTTCTTCCATCGCGCGCGCGAAGCCATTATCTTGTTTCGCCCCGAAATTTCAGCGATAACAACATTTAACGATCGTCTGCAGCATCTAAGGCACATTCGAGACAAGATATCGCGTCCTTGAAAGTCTCTTAATTTTCGTGATAAATCTCGGCAGCGACGTCGACGCTCGGCGAGCTCGGTCGTCGAAATCGTTGGTCAGTGACCAACTTCATGGTCTAGTTACAATGCTTTTTTTCTCTTTCGGTTCCGATATGATAACGATACTGATATCTCTCTCTCTCTCTCTCTCTCTCTCTCTCTCTCTCTCTCTCTCTCTCTCTCTCTCTCTCTCTCTCTCTCTCTCTCTTTCTTTCTCTTTCTCGTTCCCCCGACGGCTGTTATATAAACTTTGCGTTCTGCTTACGACGAATTGCTGAATGGTCCGTGGTTCCTATCGCCGACAGGTATTCCCTCCCGAATCGAATAACGGTACGATCTAGTGGGCCTATTCGTGTTCCGTTCGACGGTGGAACTCGGTAAACGTGGTTTGTAGATTCGACTGACCCTTGGAATAAAGCAGGTTTGAGCGACGCGGGTCCAGTTAGGCGGGGATTTGTTTTCTGAGAGTTTCGGGGTCACCGGGTTCGTTTCGATTCGGTTTATTTGATTTTTATCGCGAGGAATGAGAGGATTAAGAGAAGTTTGAGGAAGCTTCAAATAATGATTCGATATAAATATTTAGGCGCGTATAATAACATGCAAAATAAGGTCTTATGTTTTTTTATCAAATGACTTGCATTACTTCTTTCTTCATTCATTCTTTTACTTATTACTTTTGGGACATATTCACACTCTTAAATTTTTAATTTTCATTCCAAGGAACTTAAAATGCACAATTTTCAATTTTCCAATCTCCAATCAGAAATCACCAAATTTTTAATTTAAAGTATTCAAACCTTCAATTCTAATTTTCTTGGTATTCCAAATTTCCAATTTTTACTTTAAAAATCTCCAATTCTGCTATTTGAAATCTTCGAACCCCTAATTGCAAGTTTTAATTTTCAAGTCTCTAACTAGAAATCTTTAAATTTTCAACTTAGAATCCTTAAATTTTTAACACAAGGTCTTCAAATTTTTCACTTCAAATGTATAGTTTTAACTCTTAAAATTTCCAATATCAAGTCCTGAAAAATTCAGTTTTATCTCTTCAAATCTCCATCTTCAAACTTTCTTGTATCCCTAATTTTACCTCTGAAGATATCCAAATCTTCAAAATCCCTAAATTAAAATTTGCAAAATCGGTAATTTTACCTCTTCAAATTTTCAGCTTCAAAACTTTATTCAGATCTCCAACTTTAAACCCTGAGGTCTCCAATATTAACTCCGAAAATCTCTTTTGTAACTTAAAATCTTCAAATGTACAACCTAAAATGCACAAATTTTTAAATTAACTCGACTTTAACTCTTCAATTGTCAACTTGTACCTCTCATGTCTCTAATTTCAACTATTCAGAAGATCAATTTCAATACTTCAGCTTCAAATGTTCAAACTTTCATATCTCTAACTTCAGCTCTATCGATCTCAAAATGAATAGAAAATTTATAATAGATATTGCAATATATTTATAGTTACGGTAATATAGTAAGTCTTCAGTAATTCGTACCAAATTCGTATTCAATCTTTTCCAAAATCGATCACTCCTTAAAATAAATTTTCTCAACCAATATTTCAGATTATTTGAGCTCACATTAATTAAGACCTTCCTATAATCCATTAAAATTAATAAACAATTCGAAATGATATTTGAAAAGTTTTTACTCGGCCGGATGTTGGCTTCCCGACCCCCGCGACGTTCAGGGGTCAACCGCGTAGCGAAATGCAGCGCGCGGCGGTCAAGGACGTCAATTTTTAAACCCAAGTTAGAAACGTATCGACCATCGATCATGCCCCGTTGCAGTTGCATCACCAGGTCGCATTGTCGCTATAAATACGGGTGGGGAAAGTAGCGTCTATTATTCGATATCGCTCAAAGTCGAAGCGAACGAATCAGGCCCCGTCGAAAGTTGTTGGCGCGTTTAATTGACGGCGACGAAGCGAACGGTTTCGCAGAGAATCCCGAATGAGCGTTGTAATAATATGTATGAATGCAGAGCCATTCGCGCAGCAATCGTCTTATCGATTTATATTGGTAGCATAACTGTTCGACACTAGCTGCCTCCGACTGTCTTCAATATGCCGGGAGATCCACGGGGCGATGCACAATTTATTAACACTAAATCAAATTAATCTCTCAGAATTATTGAATTCGCGAGAAAATTATTTCAATAAGCAACTGCTTTGTCTCAGCAGATAATTACCAGATGACCTCAGCATGTAATTACCGCTTTCTTCGATAGATACTATCGCTTCTTGTTAATGCAATTCGCAGACGTGTGCGTTAGAATTATTCATAGCTCGGCAAACAAGGGGATGACGTGGCGGAGCGGGTTTTTCTTCAAAGATGCTGACAGATAAGCGACTTTTCCTAGATAACGGTTGAACCATTCGCAACGCGTTTCCAAGGGAACGCTCCCAGAAATCATCCCCTCGCCCCTGTGAAAGGTTCGCATCCAAAGTACCGGCGGTCCCAGAATTTCCGAATCGCTTAATCGCCGCGGCACATCTACATATTCCCATTCGGTTTCGGGGCCTTAATTCGGGTATTTAGATGCGGATGCACACGCGTGTAGAACGATCCGACCGAAACGTCGTCAAGGACCGCCGGTGAATCTCTTTTTCTCGTGCCCCGCCTTGACCGAAGAATTTCTCGAAGGAAATAACGGTCGATGAATCCGGCCACCGAGTGTTAAGCGACTCAAGGCCTTTGTAATGTAGTCTCAATCACCGTCAATCTACACTGATCTTGACAATTTACGGCGGAGCCACCTTCTCGGGGCCCGGTGCAGCCTTTCCCGACGTCAATCCAATCGACGCGACGGGCTCCTTTGATACTTTCTCGCGCCCTTCGCTCCGCGCTTTTCGTCCGATTCGGATTCTGGTTACTCATCGACCGTATCAAATCCTTCGATTGATATTTCAACTTGAATTGAAATTTAGTTACCTTTTCGTTTTCAATTTTTAAACACTTGTGGATTATTTTGAATCGGAGCGAAATCGAATTTTAATAACTAAACTTCCAGTGTGTAGCTTTTATTAGCAAAGCGAATTGAGTTATTTGACTTAACTTGACATTTAGTACCTTTCAAAGGGAGCGCTTTCTTTTTAATTTTAGTTCCGTGGATAATTTTGCATCGAAGCGTCAAGATTGAATTTTAATCACTGAATTTAAGGTTTCAGATTTTTATTATCAAAGCGAATTAGTTTCTCCTTTTGCAATATAAATTCATCTGTTTTGTATTTAAAGTTGACTTGAAATTTATTATCTTTTGAAAGAAGTATTTCAATTTTTAATCCCCGTGGATAATTTTGTATCGAAGCGTCAAGATTGAATTGTAATCCTTGAATTTTCAGTGTGAAGTTTTTATTAGCAAAGCGAATTAGTTTCTCCTTTTGCAATATAAATTCATCCGTTTTATATTTAAAGTTGACTTGAAATTTATTATCTTTTGAAAGAAGTATTTCAATTTTTAATCCCCGTGGATAATTTTGAATCGAAGCGCAATCGAATTGTAATCACTGAACTTCCAGTGTGAAGCTTTTATTAGCAAAGCGAATTGAGTTATTTGACTTGACTTGTCATTTAGTACCTTTCAAAGGGAGCGCTTTGTTTTTAATTTTAGTCCCGTGGATAATTTTGTATTGAAGCGTCAAGATTGAATTTTAATCACTGAATTTAAGGTTTCAGATTTTTATTATCAAAGCGAATTAGTTTCTCCTTTTGCAATATAAATTCATCTGTTTTATATTTAAAGTTGACTTGAAATTTATTATCTTTTGAAAGAAGTATTTCAATTTTAGTCCCGTGGATAATTTTGTATCGAAGCGTCAAGATTGAATTGTAATCCCTGAATTTTCAGTGTGAAGTTTTTATTAGCAAAGCGAATTGGTTTTTCTTTATGTAATATTAGTTTCATATCAAATGTTATCAATCATCTTAACATAAATTCTGGTCCAGGTATTGATGGTATCCATCCAGTGTTTATCAAATCTTGCAAGTTTGTTCTTTCTAGAATTCTGTGGTCTATTTTTAATAAATCGTTATCCACTGGAATTTTCCCATTACTGTGGAAAACTTGTCTTATCTGCCTAGTTTATAAAGGTGGTGATAAATCGAATATTGAAAACTATAGACCTATCATTATTCAGGGTACTATTCCGAAGATCTTCGACAAGATCATCTCTCACAAACTCTCTTCCCTCTGCAAAAATATTATTTTGAAGGAACAACACGGATTTGTTACTGGTCGCTCTACATGTTCTAACTTGCTTTCATACCATCATTACCTGTCCTGTTCTATGGATAATAGACTTCAGGTAGATGCGATTTACACAGATTTTAGTAAAGCGTTTGACTCTGTGTGTCATTCAATATTAATTTGTAAACTGAGACAGATTGGATTCGCTGGTATTCTACTGGATTGGCTATACAGTTTTATTTCTGGCAGATCACAGATTGTTGGAGTTAGCTGCTCCTTTTCACGTACTATTAAGGTGACTTCGGGCGTCCCGCAGGGCTCTCACCTGGGACCTTTATTATTTTTATTATTTATTAACGATATATCTAGCTGCTTTCTTTACTGTCATTTCTTGTTATTTGCTGATGACCTAAAAATATTCCATTCCATTGATAGTAATTTAAGCCACTTACTCATCCAGCGTGATCTGCTTAACCTAGATTTGTGGTGTAAGCATAATCAGCTCAGGTTAAACTTATCGAAATGTTCGGTTATTCGTTTTTCTCGCCTTAGACATATTTCCATCTATGATTATCACCTTAATAGTACAATTTTACGTTCAGTGGATAATATTCGCGACCTTGGAGTAACCTTTTCATCTAATCTCTCTTTTTCCGATCATATTGTCAAAATTACTGGTACAGCGTTTAAAGTACTGGGTTTCATATATAGAGCAGCCAGGTATTTTAAGAGACTTGGTACATTACGGACATTATATTGTTCCCTAGTTCGTCCTCACTTGGAATACTGTTCCATGATAAGGTCACCATATCACAGGGTTCATTGCGTAAAAATTGAAGGTATTCAACACAAATTTTTGCGCTTGGCTGCCCGTTTTTCGGGTTGTCCCATGTCGTATGTTGATCATAGTTACACTTCTATACAATACAACGGTATCAACCGTATTATTATGCATGTTAATAATTTCTGCGCTAAGTTTGATTTCTTCTCTCCATTTTCCGTTTTTAAAGTTAGTGTAACGCGTAACTTAAGTACTGTTTAAGTATATTCGTTTTATAAGTTTGTTTATAATTCACAGTATATTATTGTACACTAGAGGGCTTTTATGCCCGTAAACATAATAATAAATAAAATATCTCGTTGAAATTCTGATTTGGTTTGAAATTTAAAACCCTCGAAGGGAATGTTTCATCATCAATTTTCAATCCCCGTAGACAATTCTGAATCAATAATTTAAAGCATCGAGATCGAATTCGAATGGCTGAATTTCTAGTGCGAGATTTTCATCGGCGGACCGAGTTCATTTTTCCTTTCGCAACGCTGTCGACCAGGGTCCGTCTTCGTCGTTTTTTTTGCAGCTGTCCACTGCATTTCATTTGCCCTACAATCCCGTCGGGGCGCAGGGAGACGACTGGCGCCGCGGCGCCCGCCGTCTGTTCCGATTGGAAGTGCGACTCCCGGCCAGAAAAATCGAATTGATTAATTAATCACAGCGTAGGGCGGAAATAATTTTATTCCATTTACCGTCGGAACCGTGGATGAATCGCGGCGAGTGATCCCTCGCGAGCGGAGAAGATTGATAGCGCCGATAAAAAAAAAAAGAGCGTAATCTACGAACGGAGAAATGATATTGGTTACTCAATAATTTCGAAGCCGCGGCGAGTCGCGGCGCTGTCGCGATTTTCCTCGTCGGAGTCGCAAACAGTGCAGAATATTATGTAACCAGAGCGTTATCAGCGTCGCATTATCAGCGGCAGAATGCAGTTGTTGCACCTCGCGCAATTTTGCAACTGTATCTCCAATAACCGCCTCTGGCTAATATTAATATCTGCTCCGTCAGCAATTTTCGTACGACGAAATTATTTTTTCAAGTCCTTCGCGAAGCTCTTCGAATCTAGGATTTAGGACACGGACATTTTTTTTTTTTTTCATCGAAACGATCCTCAAAATTCAAAACATATTTTTTTAAATGAAAAATGATCAGGGTCACGCAAAGAATTGTGACAAACATCCATCCGTCGCTTACGTAACTCGAATTTTCGACGTCGAGCGCGTTGAACCTCGGTCGTCCTTCCGGTCGCGATATTTTCAAGTCGCGACGAGGGAGATTCAACGCGTTGCGCCAGAATCGCAGAGAGCGATCTCGATCTCGATCCGGATCGCCGTGGCGCAAGCGCAGAGATCGTGGATCAATCGCGAATCCCGCATGACTTGCACGCGATCCGCGTGGGGAGTACATTTGCGTCAGAAGCGAGAACAGGCTGTTGCTTTTCGAAACCGATTCGGTTTTTTGCGTCTGTTTCGTGCCATGCACTGCTGTTGCATTTGCTCGCGAGGCTCGCGATAAACTCGACTGAAACGAATGTAATTAACGCGTTGATTGACGAGCGATCGATTCAATTTTTTGAAGAAGCGCGATTTTAATTTGAAATAAAGCTGCTTTTAATTGCCTTTTTTGAACGAATTAGTCGCATTCCGGAGAACATTAGAATATTAATTCTATTAATATGTAGTCCTTGTTGTTCGTTAAGATTGTTTGGAATTGTTTAGAATTTGTTTAGGTTTGATATATATTTTCAGGAAACATTTGAGTACTAAACATTCAGAATATTTTTTAAGAAAAAAGGGGAAGTTATTTGATATTAGATTATTATTAGTGTCTTCATTGCACAAATAATAAATGTACAGAGAGCAAGATGAATGCAGAATGTTAGTTGCATGTGGATCCAAAATAATTTGCAAAATTTAATTAGCCAAATGTATCGCGGAATTTTTTTGTATTTGTGTGCTCCAAATGCATGAAAGAAAAAAAATGTAAGAGTATTAATTATAGCATAAAAAATAAGTTCTTTTTAATAGAAAGTAATTTAGAACAAATGATTAAGGAGTCAAATATTATATTAATACTATTTAAAGTTTAGAGTATTCTAACAGAAATGTCAAATATTTTGGTATAAAACAAGAAATTTTCAATTTTGGCACGAATAGTGACTTAAAATTAGTTTCCTCCAAAGGCTTTTTCAATAATGCAAATGAATCTCTCAAACACTTCGATAATGTAGCCAGTGTTGATCTATCGTACACAACAATCGATTAAATTTTTTTGTCGCCGTATTGACGAGTGCTAATCTGTTCTGAAAGATTCCCTCCACCCCTTTCGATTTCATGTTAATGCATTCTAATTGTAGCTCCAATTTTCTGCTTGGCTGACGATGTGAGAGATTTTAAGTTACGATTTCCTCGTACGCAGATTGTTATAAAAAAATCCATATCATTGAAACGGATAGTCTTCGACGTAGAATAGAAGTTTTCTTACTACTTCTCCATCAAGAGGCGTTGTAATTTGACTGAGTAGGTCTATAGTGCTAATTATGTATTCTAAAAATAATTATTCGTATGAAAAAACACTGCTTTATAGTTTCTTCGATGAAGAACATGGGTATAATTGATCTGTCAGCTTATCATATCGCTACTTCGATCAAATTTAAATTACTTTATCCGCGCATGATAATTATATCACAAACTCAATTATCTTGAAGTTATTGGAAAATCCTTTGAAGTTGGTTTAGAAGATCTGATAAAACATAGGGTCATCCACGTATCTCGGGACCCGAGCCCATTTATAATCATGTATACGAGTTCCGAGATACGTGGATGACCCCGTATGCTATTAAAATTACTGTATTTCTGAATCACTTTTAATCTTTAAGAATTTGAAATCACTTGTCAATTTTAATAAAAAGCATATTGTAAATTCAAATTTTAAATCATAATTACAGTATTTCTCATTTTTATACAATTCCAAAGCAAAAACTAAATTGAGAATACTCAAAATTGTGAATTTAAATAGAAAGTTCTGCGCTTTCTTTATTCAGAGAATGATTCCAAATTTTTGTACAATACTCTGAGTCTTGTCCGTATTTGTCTCCACTCCTTTCACTTGTTTCCATTCAACAAGAGATAATTAACGATTCCCTCAACGTTAAATCCGCGGTTCCCAAAGACTTCGCCACCAATTGCAGAAGAGCCAGCATCAACTTAAAATTGAAATTTCGTTCCAGGAACCGAATGCGCACGTGTTTGTCCGTATCCCCGCAGAGATTCACCCAAAAAGAAGGTAATTAGGTGGCGGGTGGTCGAAGGTGTCCCAAATATCACACTTACATCCGATCCAAAACTGACCATAAGCCTCCTTCGCGTGTTATTCTTCACGGGTCGCGGGTTCGTCCTCGACGAAATCGTTCCGGGGCCCCAGGCCCCTGGGAAACTGGAATGCGTTCCATGTTTGTCTCGTGCGTCACGCGTAATACGCGCAACCGTCTCTCGTTTCGCGCAAAAAACGAAAGTCAAGCTCGCGCGCGCGCGCGCTTGTTTTTCGGGGCGCTCCGATAATGATCGTGCCCCGAGACGCGGGCCCGTTCTGTGGACCCCCCGCTTCTTTTATCTTTCGTGTAATGCGACGCGCGGCGTCCTCTTTAAATCCGTCGTCCACGAGAACCAGTTTCACGCTGGTGTCGTTCCCGGACTCGACGCGACGGTCCAACGAAACCCTTCGCGTCCCTCTTTCGTATTCCTGCAACGCGGTCCGATCGACCTTGCTCCCCCTGCCTTCTCGTAATCCGTGCCCCCGAGCACCGCGGAAAACGATATCACCGGATCCGTGAGCTCTAGGCCACCGGTGCTGAAGCAGCATTCGCGATGCGGTTAGCTCTTTACGTGTCCAATCTTCCTCTTTACGCTTCCCCATGCCTTGGGATTATAGTCCGAGGTTTGAATAACATCCTCGGCCACGGAACAATTTTGGAAGATGTGTGTTTGCCTCTTAGGTTCTAGAAATTTTACCTTCGGGTGTGTATCGAGCGGCGTCCTCGTCGCGAACGCCTCGCGGAGTGAAAGTTTCGAGTGGTGGAAATTGTTTGGATGGTTTAGAGTTGTTATGAGAGTTCTTTTGTTGTGGTATTAACACAGGACAGAGCTGAAAGAGGTGGGAATCATTTTTAGCCCCGATATACACGAGCGACAAAACGTCGCTGCGATTCTGCATACTACTTTGTTTTTCACAAATACAAATAAATTGGGCAACGTCAATGACATGAAATCGCAATGATCGCAGATAATCGCAGCGACTTCGTTGTCGCTCGTGTACATCGGCCTTTAAGCGGTGCGCTGCTGTTTGGTTCAAATTTGGTTCAGTTTAGGTCCTTCTGCGTTTTTTGTAAAGAATGTTATTTGAGGAAAAAAATGTCTGTTTTACGTTCATGAAGAGGCTACCAGATTATTGAAATTCTCACGATGAAAATGAGCCCAAACACAACGTGAATCAGATCACTTTTTCTACTTCTTCCTAAATCCGCTATTCAACCTTTCCGCTCTGATTTCCTTTCTGTATTTTTCTTTGGCTTTTTGCGCATGCTTGTATCAAACTTCTATCGTTATCCCATAAAAAATGTATATCCACTTTTAATATAAATCATCAACAATCACTCAAATTATTACACAGACGTTGATTATTGTTGATTACTGTTAAACTTCCACTGTTAGTTAGTTTATTAAATAATTTCAATCTATTGGCCATGAAATGGACTTGGTTACAAACATTCTAAACATACTCATTCCTCATTCATCTAAATAGAATTTCTTTGCGATGTTTGGATCAAATTTCCACTGATTTACGTCGTGTTTGGGCTCGTTTTCAACAGGAAAATCGCAGTAGAGTAGAACCTCGATTATCCGATTCTCAATTATCTCCAAGTTTCATTAACAAAGGTTCGAATTATTATTAAATGCATTAGTTATAAGAGTGCAGTAAAACGTCGATTAAAACTTCAACCATGCTTTAATGATTTTCGATTAATCATTGCTATTTTTATATTAGAAATATTAAGTTACTGTAATACTATGCTACTATTTCCATGAACCATCAAATAAAAATTCTAGAAACTTTGCAGTATCTTTAACCAAGCAGTTTTGAAGTGATTCATAGGTTCATTCACATGTATGGCGAGTGTCAATTAACTGTGAAATCCACAGTATTATATTTTTTCTTTCATTTGAGTTGCTTCTAGCTTCCACATTCAATTGTTGCTCCGTTTCCATGATTTCTATTACGCAAAGGAAAATATCTTTCACAATTTAAAGTTTAAACAAATTTAATATATTCTCCATGTATTATAGAAATGAATTCTTTCTGACGAATTATTTCTATATATATATAGAATTAGAATAATAATTTGATCTTGGATAAAATCAAAAATTGTTTGCCAGAAAAATTGCGTAAGGTCATTGATAATAAATGACAAATATTTGAATGCTTAATTTCTTCATATATTATTTTACCCAAAAATCGGAAGAAATTAATTTCTACACCTAATACAAATTTATTAGTTACAATGTATCACCAAAAATATCTCCGATTTGAAGTCCGCAAGAATTCACGAAATCCTAACACTGGAAAATTCTTATTAGAAATGGCTTCAAGCCCTTGGAAGTGTCGCGCTCCAAATAAGAACAGCCTTAAACGGGGGCATGCGAGTTCCCGCGGCGACGATTCTGTTGCACAAGATTCGAATAACGCGATGAAGCGTTTTCGTCGAGAGAGTCGGCTCCGGGATCGTGAGTCGAGTCCGCTTCGCCTGCCTCGGATTAATAAGGCCAATTGCATTGGTCCGGTCACATTTCGTCGTTATTGAACGAGGAAAGACCGACAATTGGGGATCGCGGATCTGTCGGCGCTTCTTTGATTGAATTCTCTTAATTAATAAGCCGATGGCGGCGCTCGATAAATGGAAATCGAGTCTCGAGACACTCGTCGACGATAATCCACGATAAACGACGTCGATGCCGTCGTGCGACAGAATCGTATCACATTTTAATTGAGCATTAATCCCTTGATAATATCGATCCTGAATCTCGCGTCGAAATTCGATAGAAATCTGCGTGAAAAATTCGCTTCATCGTTGCACTGCCTGATATCCGTTCATCAAAATTTCCTAACAAATTATCGACGATTCACAAAACTTCTCGGGGATTTACAGTGATTCTCTCACTTGTTTTTCTTCTGGATCGAGATCCATTGTCCGTAAAATCGAGCAACAGAGAGCGGGCGATGCCTTTGTGTTTTCTCCGCGCGAAGTCAGCGCGCAGACTTTGTGCCCTAAAGCTCAAAAATGCGTCGCTCCCCTCCCTTCCCCAGCGTTGCGACTCAACAAAAGTGGCTAGACGCGCCTTGGAAAGCGGAAAATTTCCCCCCGAGGGCATTGCTTCGCTAATTGGCGTGATAGTTCGCGGCTCTAATTAATTCGACGGCAGATGCTGAACTTTGGAACGATTCCTCGCGCGGGGACCAGTCGAAGTCGGTATTTACGGGACACAAAAAGGGATACACGTCGCAGACCGAAGGAAATCGCGGATAACTTATCCTTTCTTTCTTTTTCTTATCCCCGCCCCCTCCTGGAGCGTTATCGTTGCGGTCTGCGCGACGCAAAATACCTCGGGAACGCGTAAGGAATTCAAACAATGGGGGAAACAATGTATTGTTACTTCGCGGGATCGAGGAAACGAGCAAGGAGCGGTGGAAAATGTCGGACTCTTCTCTTTGTTGGGAAAGAAATTTATAGATCCTTTAATTTGAAAGCAGTTATTTTTGTTTCTATTGATTCTTTAACGTGGTGTGAGTTTTAAGCGCATAGTTATAGTAATTCAGAAATTCTGAAGGAAATTGAAGAAACTAATTTTAATGCCGAAGGATTGAAACTTTTAAAAAATTATCAAAATGATCTCTTCCATCTATTATAGTATACGTAATAATAATTTTTCTTTTCGTTTTCATTTGAGCGAACAAAATTTTCCGATGCCACGAAAGGGTTCAAAGGATCCCGTTGCTTCATGCATATTGTTATACCATAAATAATATTTCTCTCGGGACAAGCATACTGAAAGAAAGAAATCGATCAAGTTAAAAAAAGCGAATACAGTTCTTCACGGTGCGTTGAAACGAACTCGAATCTTTTCTATGGTCTTTGGATTTTTTTGATCGTTAATGGAGCATCGCTTCACCTTTATATCACTTTCCTCGTGTTGTCCTCGTTTTCGCAATTGCTCGAAATCAAAAGTTCGCAGGGTTACAAACACGTTCGTGACTCACCGGGAATAACGCGTATCGGCTCTTGGGCCACGCTTTTACATTTTCATCTTTTGCAAGCAGGAAAACATCCTTTTTCTCCCGACGGTGTTTAGGTCCAGTTCATTTTTAGACAGCGATAAATTCATCCAGGTCGAACCGAAATAGTCTCGAATGACGGGGCTCACAAATCAATCTAATTCGGACTTCCCATAGCGAAGGGAAGCTCCGCGCTCTCCTTCACATTTCTTCTTTTTCCAGCATGGGGTGATCAACCCCTCAAGGTGGTCGCATTTTGTTTCAATCCTTGCTGAAGGGGGAGAAAGACAATTCGATTGGTTGAAAGTTTAGGTTCTTCTGCAAACTTCGTACTTCATTTAAATTAAATTTGAGCGATTGCGATTCTTCTCCAAGTGTCTCGAAGGCAATTATAGTTTTTCCAAAGTTAAAAAGACGAGTTACTTTGGTAAATCAGACTTCGGGACAATTTTTTAATGTCGAACACTGCTCATCGTTACGTTTTGACACGATTAACGCTCCTTCCTGCGTTCCGTCGGTTCTATCGTCGAAGCAACGACAACGGGGAAGAAACCTGCCCGTCCCCGTTTATAGAAATTCGTTCTCAATTGATCGGCAGGGTCGTTGACGTGTCCTTGCCGAAGTAATCGTCCATCCAGGTGCGATAAGGCGTCTGACGAGACGGCGCTTACCCGCGGTCTTCGATAGAACTCGGGTCACCGACACTCCTACATGCGACTGACGTCGAAACAAGCATTAAACTGTATGAACACAGTGCTCCCAAGGTCCCAACGATACCCCGGCCTGACGGCGAAACGCCTACTCGCCAGGTAAAATTTATTCGACGCCGGGAACTGTTACAGCACATGGAAACCCTTGCGGAAATCGTGGAGGGCTGGGCAAACATCGCTGATTGGTATGCTTTTTGGTAAGGAAATAGGGCGTAGTTTGGCTATACTTTCTTTAGAAGTGCCACTTCCGAAGGGAATCAATAGTTTTCGTCGTTTCTTTTCATTCTTTGCTTCGAGGCGATCCTGTGGTCTGATTGGGACTTTTGCATTTTACTGTTTTAGGATTTTGGAAGACTTTTTGATTAAATTTTATTTTTTAGTCGAAGTTGAAGATTAGGGTCAGCTGGGAAACCTTGTTTCCATTAATTAGAGATGTATTTTTGTGTTTCATGAAGGATTAAAAATTTTCTGTATTGTTTCATTATAAAAATATTTTCAGTATTCTGCACTTGGAATTTGATAGAGGATTTTTCATTTTAATTTTTAATTGCGGATTGGGTAAGAAGTTACATGCACTGGGAAATTTGATTAGGTTCATTATGAATGTATTTTTGTGTTTTAATTTAGTTTTTAGAGGAATTCTAATTTTCTGTAATTTTATTTAATTACAGCAAATTAATGTTTTTACTCTTCTCTACTTGGAATTTAAAGTTACTCGTTAGAAATTCGTTTAAATTTTTCATTGAACATTAAATAAGGATTTACATCGACTGGGAAGCTTGATTAGGTTCATTATGAATATATTTTGGTGTTCTAATTTAAATTTTACAGACATTTTCTAATTTCCTGCATGTCTTTTTAATCGCGGAGGATTAATATTCAGTTTTTTGTGCTTCGAATTTGATGTTATAAAAGATAAGAAGATTTTACAGAATTTCTAATGAATTTTTCGATGACAATTTTTTTTAGTATAAGAAAAGGTATGTTAAATGTCCTCAAAAAGTTAACAAGTTGACCATTACCCCGTTTTTTAAAAATAAATGTGGAAATTTCTGGTAACAAATCTACATTTTACACTAATCAACTTGAGTACTTATTACTTTTTGATAATTTATTCATTGAAAACGGGGAATAGGCGCTTCTTGCAATTTTTGAGGTCATTTTACATACCATTATTTACTTAAAAAAAAATTCAAGAGACCAAGCAAAATTGATTTCAAATAAAATACAAGAACACTCAACAACCTCTAAAATCGTATCCAAAATCAGTAGTAAAAAATTTGAAAGCGGTCCTTCAACCGGTGGTGGTTCCCAGTGTTAATCACCGCTCGCAGCCCCAAATGCCGCCGTCCCGTTTTTTTCTCCAATTGCACAAATCAGAAGTCAAACAAGCGCGTCACGATCGTCACGTTTTGGCAAAAGTTTGCTCGTCAAATATTTATGTGCGGCGTTGGGTAGCGAGATAAGCTTCCCCTGGTCCAATCGAGGGCCCGCTTCCTGCCCGAGTAAATATTCAAAATCCTTTCTCTCTCTCTCTCTCTCTCTCTCTCTCTCTCTCTCTCTCTCTCTCTGTCTCTCTCTCTCTTTCTCTCTCTTTCTCTCCCCGATACATCGAAGCAGTATCGCGCTATCTCGCGGATAATCTCCTCTCTGTTTCTTCGGTCGGTGTGCAGTAGTTCGCGCCCAAGAGGAACACGTGTCTCGTCGACTTCTGCGGCCAGGGAATGTACCCACACTCGCTCGCGATCCACGTGTATCAATTAACATTTTACATAACATTGTGTCCGTTTAGCGTGTGGTAACAGATCGACGGCGATGGGTTTGTGGCCCGAGTGCTATTACGAAACCCGTTTTCAGCGCGCGCGTTAATTTAGAGGCGGCGGGGTGTGTTTCGACATTGATCGGTTTTTCGGTGGTGCTCTTGGCACTCGCGTAACAGGAAGCTGTGGACCAATCCCGAGGCACTCGTGATAAAAATTCTTGAGTCACCCGGGGAAAACGATACTCCGCGATTTTAGATGAATGCTCGTTCTAATTATACCATTCACGATATTTCTTTTTATTTCTGCTGAGCATTGACACAGAAATCCACGCATTTTTAGGAATTTGTTTGCAGCTAACGGGAGATAAATAGTCAATGTTTGCTTGTTTTAAAGTTTATTATATTGTATTAAATTTGCTCGTTGTCAGAAAAAAATTTATGCGCCTCTGTAATTTCTGTGTAATAACTTTGAAACTGATTATTTTCAATCTAATATCTTTAACAATAAAAGAATGTATCAGTTTATAGATACTGGAAAAGGATTTAAAAATACTTATAACAGTTTTAAATACGCGAAAATCTAGTTTTCAGATGCTAAAATATGAAAAATATTACAAATATATTTCAAGTTACAATATGTAGAAAATAAGACACACTGTTATTTAAATTTCAATTCTTTGTCTATGTTTGCAAAAATTTGGCCTTGTATAAAAATTCGTAATCTACTAATAATAATCAACAGAGAATTATTTACTTGAAGTCCAACTATACTATCATAGTTAATGTGTTTAATAATTAAAGTCTTAAATAATAAAAGTTGAAGGTACAATAATTTGGTTCAATATTACAGTTCAAATTGAAGAATTCTTGTCATGATTATAAAAATTGTTCAATGTTTCAGAAGTATCTTTTATCTCTTTTCGTTGACGATACTTTTTAACATATCTTTTTATACCATACAATATTTGTACCTAAATATTTGAAAGCACTCGAAGGCCCAACATCCAGATAATTAGCATACGAAAGATGGCTTATAGGATTACCAGAGGCGACAGAAAGTCTTTCCGTCTAGTAACACGGCTGTATCAAACTTTACTCAATACAATTCATAAATTAGAAATTAATAGAATTCGCTTCATCGATTTCGAAATCATTTGCATTCGTCTTTCTTTACTCCAGGCGTACGAATTAGCATTTCGCTTGCCGCGTAATCGCTACATTCGACTCGCGATCATTTGATTCGACTGATTTGATTTTTGATAAACATTCGATTCAAGTATGCATAGCTGATGAATTCTTGATTAAAACTTGGTTGATCAAATAATAGAATCTCGAAGCGAGAGAGAATATTTCGGTTGGGTAATTATTATGTAATTATTAGACGGGCGGATGTTTATGCGAATCAACTCCGAAGCTTTGTAACACGTATTCTAGTTTCGCGCACATCTTTGCACACTTTACATATGTATACGGAAAGTGCCCGAGTCTGTCGCGAATGCATAAACATATCCGCGCTCTAATAATCATTTCCAAGTTCCTCCTTACCCTTCCAAGCTTTTAATCAAATATTTTATTCGTCGAGTGGGTTTCTTAAGCCGTTTCGAAATTGCAATTGGCGCATCGCCAGGCGCCGAGTAAAGGCGCCTCGCGAAATCCCCGAAACGAAGTCATTTCGCTTCGTGTGTTCGAGCAGTGATAAACGTCGACGATTTCGCGACAGCATTCGCCAGAAACGCTCGGCGCTGAAAGAAGGTCGCCTGATAATAACTAATACTAACGGCGTTGATACTGTTGCTTTTCTAGCCGCACACGTGACTCGTGTTCGCGACCGTTAATCTCTATTTACACCGTCTCGTTTCGCCGACAACTTATGCAAACGGCGAGTCTGTTCGCGGAACCATGAATGGCAAATCGCGCTCCGATCGGGAACCGTGAAGAGAGAGCATCGACGATTGGTATCAAGATCATCGCCGAGGCGCAACTGACCCGCTTCTCGAAACGATCTTCGCGACGTACGTTGAACCCTGAACTTATCGGCTATTTCCTGGAAAATTTATTTTAGCCACGGGTTAAATCATCATTTAAAAATCCTAAAAATTATGCGGAGACTTTGCAAATTAGAAACGTAATCGTCTTTCGTCGCAGCTTTAATGAATCGCGCATAGATTAATATCGTGTCGATTCGAAGCAACAATGTGCCCCGGGGAAACGAGACGGTTTCACGACAATATAATATTCTTCGGTAACGTTTGCGTCGCTCAGAGTCTCGTGTTGCATATCATTATCTCTGGGCGTGACAGCGTTGCGTGTCGGAGCGCATCGCTCGCCGATCGACGCCGATTAACACTACGCACGCGAGACATAAACACTTAAACGCGCTTGGAAATTTGTAAAATAGGCCGCGAACCCTCGGTAAACAGACGACGGAGCGAGAGAAACAGTGACGTTTTAAGTAAACGCTACTTGTCCCTACGACGCAACGAGCAACAATGACTGCTCCACTTTGGGGTAATCTACATTGACGCGCGCTCGTAGAAAAACAATCGAAACTCCGCGGATTTTGCTCGCTTAATTATGCGGTGGGGAATCGTTGGTTAGATAGGGAGAAGGTTGGAGAAAAAGTGTCGCTTCGAGGGAATGGCGAGAGAGAGAGAGAGAGAGAGAGAAAGACAATTAATGCGAGGGAAGATATGCATGAGAAAAGTGGAGGAGAAGTTCGTGCGATATCTAATTATTGAGTCAGTCGTTGCAGTCTGGTGTTTTATTGTTCCTCTGCTAACTCATAACTTGTGTTTTCTTATAGTTTATTATACTATTACAAGTGACTTTGATGCAGTGTTGTTGGTTCTTTGGAATATTTATCGTCTTCATTTTTTAGGTAGTTTGATATCTTTGTTATTTTAGAAACTTTGCTAGTCTTAGAATTATTATTATGGAATGAATGATTGCATATTTACTGGAACAAATTTCGTGAAGTTTCATGGATTTTTTGCTACGAATCAGTTAATTGAATATTGCAATTTTTTGTAACTAAGCAGAATTAAGATAAACATTTTAATATTTATACTATTGTTGGGAGCTTTAAATGACTAAAAAATTGGTCTCGCTTTGGTACACTAAATTTTCAAACCATACAGCGAGATATTTTATATTCGACATAACAATTGCTCTAAAAATTCTAAAAAAATTAATTAACTACTTCTAACTATCTAATTTAATACGAAGTACTTAAAAGAGTATTTCTCACATTAAACGAACAAATCTTACAAAGGAAGTTAGAGAACCCAAAAATTCAGAAAATTGTGAAACTTTGTATGTAAGTATAGTTCATCTCTATCACAAAAAGTGATCGTTTTCGTGGCATAACTATTTGAGAACTCTAAAAGATAGGTGAAAAAAATTTAAACAAAAGCTGTACTTTATACCCACAAAATTGCATAAAAAGTTTTTGAAAAAATCCATGTTTTTTATTTACTTTAAAAATAAATATGGATGTTTCGGAAAATTTGTATGCAGTTCTGACGTACAAATGGCACTTTGATTATTCAATCTTAATTTTTAAATACTAGGTATACACAAGTACATTTATATCTTCGTTTTTATGCAAATCAGAGTCTTAATTTAATAATATAATTTTTCATACGTTACGTTTTTATTAAATAAAATAACAAAAGTGGCAGTGATTGGAATACCTATCCTATAAAGAAATAGCCGAACTGAAACCAATCGAAAATGTGGTAACTTTTTCGTCGGCTACTGTATTTCTATCTCCGTTCCTGCCGAGTATAAATTCCGCGTTACTTCTACGAAAACTCGGAAATACTTTGTCCACGTCGCCACGAGACCATGGAACGTCGAAGATATTCGTGGCGGAGGAACGAACGAATCAAACGTCGCCGTTGCTCGTTCCACTTGTTCGCGGATACGGGCGACATGGTAACGACGGAAAAACCAAACAGAAAAGACGAGAGCTCGATCGCGTTGGGCAAGGAAAGGAAACGCGTGCGACCAACGGCTGCTGGTCGACCTTAAGGGTCAGTTCGATTCCGAGCCGAGTAATTTTAGAACTCGCGACGAATCCGATACCGCGGACCGGAGACGAGGAACGACACGCGTCGGTTTTCCAATTCGCGTTCCACGATTAAGCGCGTCGATCGACGACGACGGAGTAACGGTGAGAACCACGGAGCGCTTGATAGCAGGCCGTCCACCCACTGATAATGGCCTGCGGAGGCCCGAGGAAACCGCGACTTTTTCGCCGCTCAATCGTCGAAGGCTCTGCGATTGACCCGTAATAAGTTCGCGTCGATTAATCTCGCGGTTGCCGCGCTGGACGCGCCTCTTAATCGACTCCGGTTCAGTTGCTCGTCGGAGGCTGCTCCATTTGCGATGCGTCGAATCTCTCCGCTTCGCGTTTTTCTCCACCTTTAGCCCCAGATGCAGGGACGCGTTTGTTAACCCTACGAAGTCTTGAAGATGGTGGAAAGAGGAGCCGAGTCATGCCTGACCCCGGGCTCCACTGATCCATGACTCGCCGTGCTCCGTGTCTCCGTGGGCCACTGGTCAGATGTTGATCGAGAGTGAAATTTACATGGTATGGAAATTTGAAGTTCTTCGGAGAGTTCGCAGCGTTTTTAAATTTATATTTTTCAAGGGCTCAGTTTTCCTGGGGAAAATCGTAGGTTTGGAGAAATTTACTGATGAACAGCGAAAACGACTTAAAAAAATAATGATGGATCAGTTGATTTCATGATTCGTTTCACAGAAAGACTTTGTTTTCGAAGAATAGGAATTTTGAAGCGCTATGCACTTTCTGAACAACTCGGTACTTTGCAATTTAGGAGGAAATTAGGAGGATTAAGGACTATGATTCTTGGATTTTTGATTGAATAATTTTGTCAAGGCTAAAAATAAGTTTGGATTCACGGTTACTGCATTTTTTAATTTTATAGGATTTTTGGAAGCTTTCTGCTTTCTTTTGGGAGGATATTTTCTAATAATCAAATTCAGTATATGTAGAGAAGAGAAAAAACTAAAGAAAAGAAAAGGGCAATGGGAAACCTTGGAACATTGTTGTCAATTTTTTTCTAATTTCTTTGTTCTTTATAATTTTAGAGGAAAAGTGAATAATTAAATATCATAGAAGTTCTAAATTTTCAGAGACCTGGATAACAATTTCTATATTTAAAATTTTCTTTCCTACATATTATCTTGAGCTAGTGTTTCAATGTTTTTATACTGGTTCAGTCTTCAGTCTTCTTGCAAGCTTTTATAGTATCAATTTTATAGTAGCGTTTGTAATAATACACCGTGGTATACATTCACATAGTTAAAATAGTTTGAGTGACAGGACAAAAGAAGATAAAAATCTTCTATTATTCGGTTTTCCAAACTTATTGTGAGTCATTTTGAGTACAAAGCATCAAGATTCGCTATGTTTTGGGATTCTACGTGAACCCGACAGTCGTCGACGAATCGCTATTGTTTCGCTCTTGTTATTGACGCATTGTCTCCTGTGACTTTATACCACTCATTCCAGTATGATATTCGAGGAACAATGAAGATATCAGTTTTCCTACCCTGGGGGGCTCGACGACAGATTTTCGATAATGTTAGTCATATAGAATTACTGTCATGACTAATTCTTTCGAACTTCGCTTTCTAGAAATTCTTTCCATCTTTTTCTGAGAAAAAGTTCCTATATTGAATTAGAATTTAAAGGGAGAAAATTAGGAGATGAAAATTGGTTAGTAGTAACTTTCTGTGCAAGAACTGTGCAGAGATTTTAACTACATTCAAATATTAAGAGAACAACAATTTGTGTAGTTTTCATGGATTCATTTACATAAAAACAAAGTATTTATATTTTACATTATAATTATTATACATAATAACATGTCTAAAATTGTTCTTTAAGAAAATGTTAAATAATAGAAGACAGTAGTTTCTGAAATATTTGCTAACGGCATGTAGCTAAATAAAAGGTTTTGAAATATTTATTAAGAGCAATGTAACTAAATCAAAATTGGAAAAATTGAGAATGAATTTGGTTACTTTTTGTGCACCGATGGAATAGAAAATTTTAGTATTTTTAAAGTGAGCACAAGAACAAAATTTATTTTCTCAAAAAACGAAACATAAATTACAGCATATTAAATATTCTGATTAATATGATAAAATATTGTACTATTCTACATATTTCAGTGAAAGACAGTAGCTTCTATTATCGTCCCAGTTCAGCATTTCAAAGTTACTGACAACAGTTTCAAAGTACCATTAATCCAGCTCAGAAATTCGAAGACACTGATAGTAGTTTCCAAACTAATAATAGTAGAAACTACTGTCAGTCCAGCTCAGCACCAGGAAGACACTGCCAGTAATTCCAAAGTTCTATCACTCCAGCTCAGCACCTGTAACATATGTATTCCCAGTAATTTCCAACTTCCAACCATCAGTCTAAATTTTTAAAAAAATCCACCCACCACGTGACCATCGAAAACAACTTATCACGAAACAGCCGATCGATAAGCCGAATCCAACGGAGCAAAGATCCTGAGCCAAGTGACACCGAGCGACCCTGTTGCCGATCATTATGTAAACGGTGACCAAAAGTGTATGACGCAGATCGGAGCGATGACGAGTCCGTAGACCGCGCGCGAAATTCGTCAGTTGGGTATCTGCGCGGCGATAAGATTCATGGTGTCTCGATAAGGTTTATGGTGCGTCGTTAAGCGTTATTGTCGATGTAACCGTGGCGCGGATGCTGGACGCAGTTGAACCCGTAACAGAGGGACCCGATGATAAATAAGCGCGACGGGTCATCGTCCAGCCGGAGAGGCGAGATTTATGTTCAACGAGCCGAACGAGACTGGCTCGATCGTTCCTCTCTTCGAGCACACTCACGCGCGAAATCTCACGCTGGCGTCACCGCCGCCAACCCCTTGCGGAGATGGTTCGCCGTAGATCGCGATCATTTTTTTTTTTGCGAGGCGCATCCTTCACGCTCCTCTGAAATGTCCTGGATCTTCCTTTCGGCCGTTCTTGGAAGCTTCTTTTTAGAAATAATGCTTCCGAGAGCAAATTCTTTGCCTGGGCAGCGTGTGATCTTAGGATTTCTGTAAAAAATGTAGTGCATTTTTATTATAGTGAAAGACTATTTAGAATGATGCAAATGAGTATTAGAACTGATAAGAAACTTTGGAAGCTTTTTTTCTGGAAGTTGCAAAGTGGAGCTCCGTGTAATCGCATTGCATTTTTATTATAGTGAAAGACTATTTAGAATGATGCAAATGAGTATTGGAACTGATAAGAAACTTTGGAAGCTTTTTTTCTGGAAGTTGCAAAGTGGAGCTCCGTGTAACCGCAGTTGAGTGCCTCATGCGAACGTAGCAAGCGGATTTTCGACTGATTTTTTCGATTCTTTTTCCAAGATTTTTAGTATTTAAAATCAAGCTATAAAACTACTTTAATAGTTTTAAAAAAATTCACTGCCCAATGTTACTAATGAAATTTCAGTTATTTCAAAGGTTGAGTATCTTTGCTTTTTGTAGCTTCGTAACTTTCGCTGCTCTGCAAAAGTGTTAACATTATTTCAGAGAAGCTATCCTTTTGTTCGATTAAAGATAAATTTCTTTTGGGTAATCATATTTATTTAAGATTTTCTCCTTTTCTCAAAAATTACTCAGTAAATTTTAGATTTTTTACTGTAACAGGGCTGCACAAAATATTTAAAAAAATATTGAAATGCATCGTATGCGTTAGCTGCAGCGAAAATGTTAACAAAAAATATTTGAAATAAAAGTTGAAGTGAAATTAAGAGAAGAATCTATACCCATAATCTTTGAAAATATCCTTTTGCATAAAAAAAATCCTGAAATTAATTTCTATTTCCCGTGACTTGATTCTCCTAAATCTGGTAATATTCCCACCTGAGAATCCAATTCTGTCCACTTAAAAAAAATCCTGTTTTTCCACTGATTACACACAAGCAGCATGCCACAAAGATCAACAAATTACGCAACCCGAAACCGCAAAACGATCACTGGATCTGCCTCGTTTCATCAACCGCGATTCCTCGAATAACCGGGATCAACGCGAATCTTTTCCCTCATCTCGTCGTTCTTCCCGGCGTGATTGAGAAGCAAAGTTGAATGAACACTGTTTAGGATGGGGGGTAAAAATATGGAACAGGAGGTAAAAAGGCAACTTGAACTCCCCGATCCTTAATGAATTCGGATCGCGGGTCGAGAGCTTATCGGAACCTATTTAACGCTCCGTTGCTAATACACTTAATCTCCGTTACGAAATGCCGGAGCGAGTAATCCGCACGTGCCGCAAGGAGCGGTGGGAAACGCGAGGCCTTCTATATTCAAATCCCTCATTTTCGTTACAAGACAGCGCATCCGATTTCTTTCGGCACCATTTGCGATCGCTTTAACGACCGCGCTTGGCGTCACGCTTTTACGCGAGTGCACGCGGTCAGAAAGTCCGCGGGGTTTGCGCGCGACTGACGGGCGCGTTTTATCGTTTTTATATGGGGGTGGGTTGTTCTGAATTGTGTCAGAAACGGTGCTCCTTATTCCCTGGGGTAATGGAGCAGAGAAATTTTAGAAATTTTAAGTTTCCTTGAGGACTTTGAAAGCTGGTTAAGAATTTATTTGCCCAGAAGATTGGAAGATTTAATTTGGAGGAAATGATAGACACTTATACAGGGTGTAACAAAAATGTTGCACGGCCTTGAAAGGGGTGATTTCTGAGATGATTTTGAACAACTTTTTCCTTAGCGAAAATGTTAGGTGAGGCTTTGGTAAGGGTGTCGGATAGGGTGGAACGAAAAAAACAAGTTTTGATTTTTAATTTGTCATAGCGCGGAAAAGTTGCTTTTTGGTGTAGAAAAGATAAAAAAAAAATATGAAAAATATTGGAGCACGTCTTGAGGTGCCGCAAGAGTGGTAAAGTTTTATAAAAACACACTTTTTGCAATTTTTTCAAAAATTTTTACATATCTTGATTATGCAATAAAAAGTTTCAAATAGGCGTTTTATATGTACGAGAAAACCATAAAAAATAATTTATCAAAGTTTATAATTTTTCAATTTTCTAAATTTTTTTACAAATTTTAAGCTCTGCGGCACCTCAAGATTTTGTAGTATAGCAACCAAATTTTTTTTTTATTTTTATTTTTTTTATTTTGTAGTATAGCAACCAAAACTAAAAAAAAAAAATTTTTCGTTCCACCCTAGTGTCGGATACTGGAGGAGCGACGCGTAGTGGCAGAAAAGTGAACTAACCGGCCTCATGTATTTTTTATGAGAGTTAAAATCCATAATAATTATGATATTCTTGTTCAGGAAAAATATGCCGAGAGCGCTACAGAGCCGTTTTTTGGAAAAAGTGTCCAGAAAAAAGTTTTTTCTAATAAAAACCTTTGCATTTATTTTTTATAAAATCCTGAAAGCCAAATTGCAAAAAAAGGCTTTGTAGCGCCCTTCGCAGGTGTACAAATAATATTTAAAAAAAATAATCGTGAGAAAACATTGTTTCTTCGCTTCTGAATCCTTGAACAAAAATATTGACGAAATCCGAGCTCTTTGTTTACAATCATGGTCGGGTCCTTATCGCGCCCGACGTAAGCAGAGCTGACGTCAATTACATGGACCTGGGGTGTATTCCTATATTTATATTAAACACAATTATTAAGTTGTAAATGTTTACGAAGCATTAATTGTTATTGCAATTATCATACGGAACACTTTGCGAAGTCAATTGCTTCCCTATCTTTAACCACGTGACTATAGGTCATTGCCATAAAGTATCTACATATCACATCATAGTCCATTTTTTTTGGACATTTTTCTTTCGGCCCCCAGGCGCCGCTAATCCAGTATCCGGCACCCCTAACGAGTTATTAACGAAAAACACCGACCAATCAGGGAGCGAGTACAGCGGATTAATGATGGCGCAACGACGGCGGGCCAATACTACTCACCGCTGAAGCCCGCGCTAAAATTCATCCACTGTATTCGTGCGTCTATTGGTCGGTGTTTTTCGTTAATAATTCGTTAACAAAGCCCCACTTTACATTTTCGCTAAGGAAAAAGTTGTTCAAAATCATCTCAGGAATCATCCCTTTCAAGGACGTGCAACATTTTTGTTACACCCTGTATTTTTTGAAATTTACGCTTCTTTTTGGGGACAATTTTTTAACTTTAACCCCTTTAATTTCAATCCCATGTGGTGTTTTTAAACTGATGTACGATTAAGTAATCTGAGGATAATTTCTTATACATCGTTTATTGAGTTTCAATTTTTGAGATAATAGAAAAGTTGTTTTAATTGCTTTTTGAACCCTTGTGTATGATTTAAATAATTACCTTCTAGTAAAAATGGAAGAGATGGACCACATTTTTAGAAACGTTCGAAAATTGAATATTTTAAAAGTATGAAATGAGTCACTTACCGGTTTGTGTAAACAATAATTTTCTCTACAACATATAATTCTTCTATCCTCATGAATAACTGAGGTAAGAAGAAAATAAAATTTTGAATTGTGTTTTTTGTATTTCATTATTTAATAGATTTATTACTATTGTTCTCTTGAGGGAGAATATTTTATTTATTAGAATAACATAATTTTAAAGCATTGAGCTATTTATTTCTATTATTTAGTCTTTAGAGCCGACTATACTTTCAATCCTATTAACAGTTCTGTTGTTTTTGTTGTAATTTTCATTAACACTACCGCGCAAATCCTTTTTGTAACAATAAATTGCTTAGTTCATCGCTACCAAATACGTGTGATTGTTACTCCATTTGCATGAGATAAATGAATGATCGAACTACACCATTACGATTGTCTAAAACATGATCGTTCTAAGATTTAATTACAGCTAAATGTTACTAATGTTTAACTTTTGAGATAGAGGTAAACATTTATTCAAATAACAAAATAATTCCATTCATTGTAACCACGTAGGAAAATTTTTTTTTTATTTAGAGGTTTAACGTCGCATCGACATCTAGTCATTAGCGACGTAGGAAAATTTTGTACCTCTGAAAATCTGAAGTATTGATTTTCTCACTTATTGATTTCTTGCACTAAACTAATACCAACACATCATAAAATATTTAACTGGTCCATCTCTCCCGGAGTTAGGGTAACGTGTATAGTTGTTGACCCCCTTATACAATGATTGACTCTTTCAAGAAAAGTAAAAAATATAGTATAATCCTTTTCTTATATAATAAAATATTAATTGTATTCGAAACAAGAATATTTAGATCACTGAAATATATTTTTTATTATATAAGAAAAGGATTATACTATATTTTTTACTTTCCTTGAAAGTATTCACATATTAGTTCACAGAACGTTCCCTAAACACATCTGTAAACAAAATTGAATTCGCAATGCTAAATCAATAATAATTAAGTAATTCTTACAACGTGCTACACCGATATACTAGTATTCGTTTCAAGTTCCCCTGTCCTTGTGCCGTTCCAAAAATTGCATAACAACGCAGTTGCATCCGCGAAAGTGTCCCCGACCGGTGGTCCTCGTTGTTTTCGCCTCGTTTCCATGTCCGAAGTCGAAGCTGTCGCAGGAGCAATTGCGGTTTCGCCGGCGTGAAATTGCGCCGCGGATATAAATCGCTATCTTAAAACAATTATTTACGATTATCGATGAAGTCTCGAACGGAGCAAACAAACGCCTCGGCTTAGCGCGTCGCGTCGCGTCGCGTCGGTCCCGTGCACGTTGGACTTTATTGCATCGCCTGCTGACTCACTCGTTGTGTTAATAGTTGCACTATTACGGCGCTCGCGTCTCTCTTATTTGCATACGGGGAAGTCCGGGCAGCGGCTCGTGGGCTGTCCTCGGTTTACCTGACATTGCCAGGTATTCGGGGACGATAAACAGAATTTTTTTCTCCGGCCCATCGTTCGCCTTTCCCCCGGACGCTTGTTTGCGCGAGAGAAGTCGGTCACGCGAATTCAACGCTGCACTTCTGATTCACTATTTTCGAAAATAAAAGATTATATAACTGACGCCGATACAATTCAATCGGAATCGAGATAAACATTTCAAATGCCGCGATGGAAATCGCTGTTTTGCAAGTGTTTTATTTTGATTTTCGAAACAACGGCGAGGATGCATTTTCGTCGAACGGCGTTCGTCGCAAAATTTTACTTTCGCGCAAAAATAGCCGGGGAAAAACATCGCCCCGAGGAGCGCGACTCACGTGCATCGGCTCGCACACATTTCAATATAATTGCTCGTAATGATTGAATTACCAGATTAATCGTTAGATTTTGCTGTAACGATTACAAGAAACTTTGTGCGCTGTTCGATTAATGCGTAAAGTTGCAATCTCAGGATCGATATTTATGTACCTCTTTTAAATTGCATTCGGCTCTCGACTAGTCGAGGCTTCGCGAATAAATTACCCGTTGCAAACGGAGGAAACGGTCGCGATATTCTGCAACGCACTGGTGTCGCACTCGCGGTTTTACAGTTTCGGTTTCGAGTCAGTTATTGTTCCAGACGCTTTTATTTATTTATTTATTTATTAACGGGGTGGCCCTCTTTGATACACTTAAAATAAAAAATAACATTAAGATTCGCAGTTAGAGACGCATTTACATTGATTAGTAAAAGATTCAGTCGAACAACCAAAGAAGTGAAGTTGGTGTGCAAACATATTAGGCTGTCTACAGCAACGTCTGATACATTCGTTGGCAGAGAAGTTGGATCTACAATAAGATTCATGGAATAACGGGTAGTTTCTGAGAGTTCTAAGCGGAGCATTAAACTGTATTAGACGTAAAAGATCGGGACAGTCAATATAATGATTTAAAGTCTTAAAAATTAGTGCTAAGTCAAATCTAAGCCTACGTTGAGCAAGGGTAGGAAGTTTGAGGAGATTAAGATAGGCATCATAATTATGGCAGGTTTTTGGTATAGGCTCATGTATTTTGTAGAATACAAAGCGCACAAACTTGTGCTGAATTTTTTCGATGGAATATATATATGATTTTTATTATAGGGATTCCAAATGAGTGAACAATATTCAAGGTGAGGACGAACTAGGGCAGAGTAAAGGATTTTGAAGGTGATAACTCTTTTAAAATTAGAAGCAGTCCTCATGAGAAGACAGAGAGCTCTAGACGCCGTTAGGATAATTCGCTCAACGTGTTCAGTGAAGGATAGATTTACAGTATATGTTATTCCAAGATCTCGTACAGAGGTGATATTACACAGTTCATCATTCTCAATGGTATATTGATACTGAAAAGGTTTATGCTTTCTATGGAATTGCATAACCTTACATTTAGATGAGTTCATGCTCATAAGATTGGACTTGCACCAGTTAGTAATGTTATTCAGATCCTGTTGCAAGAGCAACATATCATGGGCAGAACCAATCTTGAGAAAAATTTTCAAGTCATCTGCATATAGTAAAAATTGAGAATGTTCGATAACGGAACCTATGTCGTTAATAAATAGGTTGAATAAAAGTGGACCAAGCTTTTGTGTTCGATACGTCGCGACGAGACGTCCGCGTTTCGATGCAGCGTCGTCAGTAACGCCTGCAATCGTCCCTTGACGTCACGATCGACCGGCAGAAATTATGCCGCGTTATGTCTGCGCGTTAATTGATCGTGTCAACCTCGATTATCTAATCGGTGTCCATGCTTCCTCGAGCCAAGCTGTGATCCTCGCGGCGTAACCTGCTTCTCTGCCGAGTGATCCCTTCGTTCGAGTCCCTTCGATAAAATTAATCCCGCGAAATAATCGAAAAACGATCGACGGCGTTCGTATATCATGGATCAGCTGCGCGGCCGTTTGAAATGGATGGCGCAGTACTCAATTTGTATTCTAATTCGAACGTATGGTGTTTTCTATTCGTTGGTGTTTGGGATCGCTGTTTCGGCTGATTGGACGCCAAGTGTCATTAGCATCGGAGCAAGAAAAGCCGATTACTCGGTCGACGATCTCTGGCAGTGAAAAGCCGGCTCATCGGCTGGTGATCGATGACGCGGGTGTTTATTTCTGATGAACGCGCGGTGATCAGAATTGAGGATCGTCTATGGGCCGTCCATAGACCTAACCCAACACTCAGACCGTCAGGGCATTTGATCTAAATTTCTGCGACGCGTCTGGTAATTAACGCGACACGCGATTGTTTAAACGCTAGTAGCAGTTCATTTTATTAGTTTATTGAAATCCCCCTCGTCGATAACACAAACGGGACCCAGACAACGCAACGAAGATGCTAAACAGCTAAAAGATCGAACACCTAAAACCCTGAGGGATCTTTGAACCCGTAAGTTTATCAGTGCAAATAAGAATTGACTTAACGCGGCGTTATCGACGTCGCGCGTTGTATTTGTGATTCTAAAACACCCTGTACATCGGAGAGAAAAAAAGAATATTTATCTGCGATGATGCTGCAATCGTTTCGAGCAGATTGATAGTGACACGCACCGAGGGAAACATTAAACGTGTCATTAAAGAATATCCGAAACCATAATTTTTCATTCTTATCCTTATCTTAATTATTGAGCGACGATAACGAGCTCTACACGCCTTTTTCGCCAAAGTCTCGGTTGGCAGACGCGTACACAGTTTCGGTAGCCTTCGCGTGGACACTCGAAGTCTCGACTTGAATCTATCTATCGCACGTGCCGCTGTTTTTTTATCTTCTCCGAATTAATTTGCTCTCGTTGTTCACGCCCCGAGAAACGGCGGATCTATCAGATCTGTAATAATCGTGTGACCGTGACGCCGATAGATACCGCGATCAAAGTTTCTCCTTCGGATCTTGAGGCGGCTTTGAAAGAGACGCGTGTTTTTATGAAAACTCATTGTGCTACCAGTATATGAAAATTAAGAAGTGAATGTAGGGCTATTAGATAGTGGAAAAAGTTTTTAGAACTGTTTTGTGGACAATAGTTTGTAGTATTTTGAAAAATTAATGTAACAGTATCTACATAATTGATATACTCTGTTTTTAAAAAATTGCAATTATTGTTCTTTACCTGATTCGTTAAAAAATAAATGGAATAATCTTAATAAGCTTGATTAGAGTTTTCTTATATTTTTGTTTATAAAAAATTCCACTGCAAATACGTGTTTCAAAAATGAGGATGCAACGAAGATAGTAGTTATGTAATTTTTTTCAAAAGAAATTGAAATGCTTTATATTAAAAAACTGAAAGAAAGAAAGAAATTCAAACATTGTTTGGAAGTTACAAAATGATTATGTAATAATGTAAATAATCCTGAGTGATATTAGCTATATATAACACTGTGATTACAAAGTTACTTCACGGTAATGAATAATTTACCAATTTAGTGGTTGTGAATTACGTATTACAAAGTTAATGAAGTAGTTATTTAAAAAAAGTTTTGCTCGGAATAACATCACTATATATTTTCAGCAAATTTCGATGAATATTATATACATAGATTACATAAAGTTCCAATTAACAATCAACGATTCATTGAAACTGTATTGTAGAGTTCAAATTAAAAATAAGATTATATTTCAGAGTAAATAAGATTCAGAGTACTTGAATTTCTAGCTAGAAATGATCACGAACTCTTTCCAGTATTTAATCCAATATCAATAATAAATACATAATACAATTGTTGACATAAATTTCATATATTTCATTTGGAGCGATAATAAAATTTAATCCTTCTAAGTCAATGAGTTCTTGCAGATTGTAGATCATTCAATTCCCTATAAATGTACATAATTAAATTTTTCAATACAGTAGAACTTCCTTTAAGCGTCTTCATATTTTTAATATAATATTTTAATAATTTGTCATTATTAAATCATAGTTAATTTACTCTTATACCTAGTGTATTAAATGATTCATACTTTGGATGATAAAAATATGGCATAATTCTGATTCGAATAATCGAAGTTATACTGTAACTCCAAATGAGATAAACGAAATAAAATTGCGTAAATTGCGAAAATTCAAAATTTTGTGAAGCTCTAAAATTTTTCTCCGAAATTATTAAATCATAAAACAGAAATTTCCGAATCTTCCAATTCTTCACAAGGATTCGAAGAACCTCCTAAAATTCTATCCTCCTGCCACCCAAAGCAAAAGACAAAAACAAACTCGGAATCCACTGAATTAACAATTACAATTCCCTCCCAATCACCATCTAAAAACCATCAGGCAAGTTGACGGCGGAGAAAGTTGCGCGATCGCCGCCGAATCCTCTGATCGGACGGACGCGTGCGTGTCGCCTTAAGCCCGTTACACAACAACGCGACACGGCGAAAAGCGGGTTACGCTCGTCGGTCCGAGGCTCGTGGCACGTTTCCATGGCACGTGAGGTGAGTCACGGGCGTCGATTTTCGGGGCTCGTTTCGACCAACCCGCGCTCCTCCATCGAGCCCGAGTGTGTGCACCCGCCTTTAGATTAGCCGCGAAAGCCGCGGCCGATAAGGAACCGGCTGCGTCGAGTTTCGGATCGCTCGCGATTGGCGGCGGGAACCGGGGGAAAAAAATCCGACGTACACGCGGCGAGATAGCAACGCGCGATCCGTGAGGACGCGCGGAGTGTGCTGACTCGATTAGTGCGACCTTAATGTCGAGGGTCACCGAGTCCCAGACCGTTGCTTCTTTTTGCCGGGCGTCGCGCTCGCCGTTTGTTTACCCGCCGTTGTTAACAACACCCCGCGGCCTCCTTTGGTCGTGTGTTCTTCCAATTTGCGATCGAACGCCCCGAATGCCGTGGCGCTTCCTGTTCAAATTGCTCGTTACGAAGTCTGCGAGAAGTGGTCGCGCCCTGGAGAAGCAAGGGGAGGTGCTAGTTGCGATTATCACTGGCAGTTTGCGTTTATTTCGATCGGTTTTTTGCTTTCTTTGGCGGGAAAGGGAGGAAAAGGGGAGGGAATGGGATATCTGTCGCTGCGCTGTGTGGAGAGGAAAAGATTTTCGTCTTGGAACAGTGTAACGCGAGCGCGTGAATTAATCATGATCTACGAGCGCGGGACACTGTCTGCTGCGCGCGCAAGAGATCATTGCGTGTTGAGCCACTGCGCAGTTTGGAGGGAATATTCAATCTTCGCTTGGTTTTTGTTTCTTTCCTTTCACTTGAATTTTTTTTATTTATTATAAGCAGAAAAATAGACAACGAAAATAGTTAATTTCATCTCTGTTTACATGCATAGATATAGGAATGAACTAGATCAGTGGTGTCAAACACGCGGCCCGCAGCCCAAAACTTGAAATTAATTTTATTACCAAAAAAATACAATGCAACACAATGCTGAAAGAAAAATATAATGAAATTGACATTCCAGATTTTTATTCGTACTTGCCGGAACATTTTATTGAAATGCGTGTATTTGTTGCGAGAATCTTGGCAATGTTTGGTAGTACATATCTATGTGAACAATTATTTTCTGTCTTAAAGACTAATAAAACTTCACACAGGGTGAGGTTAACAAATGAACACTTAAAATCTATGTTAAAAATATTTTTATCCCAAAAAATTACACCCGATATCGATAAAATAGTATTTGCGAAAAGATGCCGAGTGTCTAGTAAAAAATATTAAGTCTTTTAATTTCTAAAATTAATGTATCTTTTAATGTATTTTTTTAATTCTTGTAAATTTGTTAAAGAAAAATAAATGTAAAGTTTAAATGAGTTATTCTCTATTATAAATAAAAGACTTCTTCGTGTCTGCGGCCCGCAGATTTTCTTAAACTGAATTTGGTTGCCCATATTCATACATGAGTTTGACACCACTGAACTAGACTATTTTTTTAGTAATATTTTCTCTTTTATATTAAGATATATTATATAGATATATTAATATATATTAAGATATATTTTCTTTCTCTTTTATATTAATCTTTTATATTAGTTCTTTTATATTTTCATATTAAATTATTTTCTCTATAACTCTTTTGCCATTCTCCAACTTATATAGTTTCTATGCTTTATATTTTTACAAATATTCTGTAGAAACTCTCATAAATTTTCTTTCTGATTAAGAACAATGTAAGGTTAAAGTAGATTTCTATTTAATTGAAATCCAAAGATTGTGTCATTCACATTACTGTCTTAAAAAAAGTGCAAGCATTCAGATGTGTGTATTTAAACATTTTGTTATACACGTTTCTCCATAATTCACCGTGTTTCAAGTTCATTAAAAAATATTGTCCTTTTTTGCTCCGCTTTGATTTCGAATCTATCGCCCAGAAATATTGTTGCACCGTGATTATTAAGATGTACGGACTGTAAATAATTTATCTCTGGAGCAACAATACCCCTGACGCAATGAAATATCTACCTGCACGTCATAAGAGTTTCTCAGCAGCCGGTTTCATAACTTCATTGAAGATTAACAAAGTCCCGTCGCATCTTCGCGTCAGTAGAATCGTCGCGTCGGCCGTGTAAATACGCGATCCTCAGGTCGAGGTGTTCGCGGCGCACGAGCGACGTAACGCCGTTTATCGATAGTTAATTTATGTAAGAGCCGTGTTACGCTTACGGCAAACAACTCGATGAGCGGCGGAGCACAAGTGTTAACCTTCGATGCTAATTAATCGCGGAGGAGAGGCTCGGGTTTTTAAATTCGCGCCGTTATCAGTACTATCTCCGGCGAGGGCGAGCGATAACTGGCGAAGGTAGAGAGTCGTTTTCGTCACTATCGATGAGCAAGTCAGTTATCGACGCCTCGCACTTTGACAAGAGACTGAAACGTGCAAAGTCCGTCTCCCCGGTTTCTTTGTCTCTCTCCGGGTTTCGCATGCGCAGCTTTTCAGGGGCGACTTCGTTCGCCTTCGTTACGAGAATCTTGTCTCCCGTCTTCTTCGTATTCCTGTACTTTATTATTATTTTTTTTTTCTTTTATTTTCACGTGAGAATCGCGGTTATAATTAACGGAGCAGATAACGAGTTCGTCGTCCTGACCTTGCGCAATTTCTGAAGTCTCGGTCGGAAGTTCCGCGCGAGCTCCGAGCTTCTCCTCGATTCTTCTGACGTCAAACCCGTAACGAGACTTCGTGTCATTTAACGTTTTAATGACCAGATCGACCGCGAGATTAGCCTGTCAACGTGATACGTTCTCGAGTATCGGAAGTCGCATTTAAATTCTTGCGAGTTGCTGCGCATGTCGATTTTTCACTCCATTTTACGGGAAACATTACCTTGGCTTGTTCTTCGAAAAATGTTGATCGAAGTGATTCGTTTTGTTGTCAGTCTATTCCTGAAAGCAAGTAACCTTCTCCGATCTCGTTTATGATTTTAATGGATTCATTTCGAAATTTGTTTACATATATTTCGATCTTAGATACCGATGCTAATGGATATTGTAATACAA
Organism: Perdita meconis; assembly: GCA_030770465.2. Classification (NCBI taxonomy): domain Eukaryota; kingdom Metazoa; phylum Arthropoda; class Insecta; order Hymenoptera; family Andrenidae; genus Perdita; species Perdita meconis. The sequence continues at coordinate 5,731,331 of JASKOS020000001.1, forward strand.
GAATGCTTTGAAATCTGATTCAGTCGGCTACGCAGCGCTTACTCCGTGCAACCGTAGTTTCTTGCTCCGTGCAACCGTAGCCTATAAACGCTTGTTTCTTTCTCTAAAAGAAATTTGTCTGCACGAACCTCTTTTTATAAAAAAAAGTTGGCGTTTAGATTCACTCAATTTTCCTCATAAAGAATAATAAAATTCAGCCCCTCGGTAGATCCACACAGTGATCAGTCGCGAACAATCGATTCCCGCATCAAAACCTCATCGCGGACCGTTTCGTCGCATCGAATGGCGCCTTGAACGAGCGTCCATCGGCGCATCGTGAATGCTGGGCGATTCGCTGCAAGCCATCGAAGCGTGCGGAGAAAAGGTCGCTAGCGATATTAACAGGGAAATAAAAAAAAATGTGTTGAGCGCGTGGAAACAACGCCCCGGCGACGGTATGGCCTCGCCGAGAGCTTCGAGCCACTAGCGAAGCTAGTTTTTCCGGATTTTCGGGCCTACGCTCTGCTATTCCTGTTTTTTTTTTTCTGTCGCCTGTCGCGGCGAATTCAGCCGCGTGTTATTTTTGGATCGATCGGTGTGAAAGAAAGATTCGTTTTCGTCGTAGTGGTCGATTATTGGAAAAGGAGGCAAATTAATGAATACGGAGTGTCGCGAAATTAATCTTTTAGGTATTTAAATGTGGTAGCAATAAGAAGTTAAATATTGTTTATTGTTTACTAGAGCTGGGATATGTGATATAGATGTTTGTTGGTTTTTTTGTGGTTTATGGATATACGGTATGAAAAATATTATTGTGTGGTATGAAATGTATATTTTAGCGGTTGTATAGATGTTTTAGATGAGATGATTAATATTGTGGTACTCTGTATATTGCATATTTTTCATGCCAAAGTGGAGGAAGATTGCGGTATAAGTTCTTGTCATGAGACTGGTTTTCTCATTGTCTGACATCATTTTGTAAAATTATTGCGACTACAGTTTCAATGGAGAAACAGGAAGAATGTTAGTAAAAATTATTATCTTTTTCTTGTATCCCGACGACAGACTTTCTTTTAAAATTGTTCTGATTTCCTTATAAACTTAACCAAAAATAGGGAAAGTTTGTGCGATAAGTGGGTTTCATTTTTTTTTTTGACCCACGATGCTGTGATATGATGATGAAATTGTTTTTAGTATAATGTGAAATAGAAAGAAGAAAAAGGGACAGATCATTGGGACAGATAAATTAAGAGGAAAAATGGTTTATATATGTATTTTTCTTCACTCTCGATATTAGAATATTTCATACAATAAATCTAATTATTATTTAAAGGAAATAGGAATAGAAAAATTATTAATAGGTACAAAATGATTTCCATATTATAAAATTGTTTTAATATTCTTCTAGAAAGACAAAAAAATTAGAAAAATGAATAAGAACGGTGATTTATATCTTTCTTTTGATTTTCGTTACAAGATTATTTCATAAAATTGTTTATATTACCAAAATAAGAATAGTTAATGACAAAATTATTGTTCAGCTTTCTCTTCATCTTAAATACTATATTTTTTCGCAAACAATTCCACCTTCTTTCCAAAAGTAGTAAAAATAGGGAAATCAATAGAAATGGAAATCAATTAAAATTTTTTTTTTAATTATTAAAAACTGAAAGAGTAGTAAAAGAAAAGTCGTTTTTATATTTCTCTTTATCTTCAAGGCTAGAATTAAAAAAGAAATATTAAAAATTCTCATTAGTGAGAACAAAAAAAGAAAAAATGCTTTCCACCTTTTTCCTGATTTAAACACAATTTTTCTCAAAGTTTTTCATATGAAATCTCTACTTCAAACTATTTAAACTCCTTTTAGAGGTATTAGAAATAGAGAAATCATTGAAAAATTGATTTTCTTTAAGTTTTTGTATACAAACTATTCAATTATAGCATAAAAGTGTCTTAATTTCTCTAAAATTATTACAAATACAGAAAGTAATATTTCTTTTCATTGTCAATATTACAAAAAATTTTCTAAATCAATTTTAAAAAATGTTAAATTAAACTTTTCCTTAGTTTAAAGTTCTTCTAGAAGAAAAGAGAAAAGACAAAAATGATGCAAATAATGCGTAAAATAGTTTCCATTTTTCTCTTGATCTTCGATACTAAATCTCCTCTAAAAAAAATTTTCTCTCTAGAAATATCAAATTTCCCACCAAAAAACAAAAATACCCAGAAAAAACCCAGTTTCTCAACATTAAATCCTTTCAGAAATTAATTTTCTCTCCTCTTTAAAGTTATAAAATCAATTAAATCAAAAAAAATTCTTGATTTATTCTCCTACCAAATAATTTCTTTAAACTGTCCTCTCTTTCCCAAACCCGATAAAAATCAGAATACCCAAAAGTCCCAGATCCCGTCCCATCCATCCTCTTCCCATCTCCTCACCGCAAAGAGGCGCCTCACTCCAGAAACCAGACCATCAGACCATCAACAGTTTCCCCGACGAGACGCGTGCAACACGTTGACAAGAGCCGGCTACTCTTGTCGCGAGATGCTCGCAGATAGTCGGCCGAGCGGGTAATTAGCGGCTGTTGATTGGTCACCTTCCTCGACGTATCGGAGCCTCGTCATCGTCGGGGATGAAGGAGCGTATAAACGTGTCGCGTGGGCCGCTTGGTGGGGGCTTATTTACTCGCTATTGAAACCACGCCGGGTTGGCCGATCGTCGTCGAAACGAGGAACGTCAGTCCGCGTCTGACATCCGTTGCGATCGGAAGCGTGCGATGCGTTTCGAACCTGGTGCATCGGCTCGGCTTGTCCCTCTCGGTCGCGTTGAACTCGCGTTGCTTCTGTGCCAATCAGTGCTTCTCGCTCCTGGAACACTCATCCTCTTGCACCTAGTGACTGTGCTCCCCACGTGGGGAAACTCGAACGCGATGTCCTCGAAGTCTCTCGGGAAGAACTGACGCAGGCTCGATTGGAAAATCGGTTTCAGAGGCGAAGAACACCGAATTTTCGTTCGCGAAGAAAAGGACTGGACCAAGTTTTTGTTTTATCGGAAGAGTGAACAGAGTTTTTGTTTGTGTCGAGTGACTAGCGATCCACGTGGACAAGTTTGACATGGAACTGTGTCTCGCGGACTGCTTGAAACGCGGAACTGGTGGAAACGCGGTTCGTAGTTGATTCTCCAGCTGCGAAACCTGTTGGACGCGGGCGGGATCGCTCCTGGTCGGCGGTCCTCGGGGACCTGATGGTACCCGATCTCGAGGAGAAGCGGCAGGAACCCAGGAGGCCCAGCAGCGTTAGTCTAGAGACGGCGCACGAACACTTTCAGATGCTACTGCAGCTTCGGTGCACCGGAAACTCGCTGACCGAGCCCTATCGACACGGTAAACCCGATTCGTCGGCCGCTATCGGCGGTTGACTGATTAATATGCAATCGTTCGATCGCGTCTACGTCGCGTTGGGTAATCGATATTTCAAGCCTGAGGAACCAGTCGCTACGTTGAATATTTTTCTTGACGATGTGTTTCTATGCCGTGGCTAAGAGGCCACATTTCGTTTCCCTAAAATTTTTAATCGCTTCTCTAAAATCTAATCAATTTTTCAACATGTAGTTTTATAATCAGACTGCGGATTTTAAGCATTTGTGGTATTACCACTGGTAATACTAAGTACCTATGCAAAAAATTTACGAGGCTGTTAACAAGTGTTGAAATGACTAAAATACTGAGAATATTCAAATTGCAATGTATAGAAAATTAAGGACATACAATTAATTCCAATTCCAATTTTTTATTCGTATATATTTGTAAGAATTTTATTTTGCATAAACATCCGGCAATTTGATTATAATTAGACTGCGGATTTTATGCATTTATGACAATTCTAGACATTCAAAAAATCTTCAAAATGATCGACAAATGCCAAAATATACAAAATATCAAAAATATAATTTAACTTGCAATGTTTAAAAAAGAAGACATATTGTTATTCAAGTTTCGATTCATTATACGTGTTTTTCAATATTTTATTTTGCATAAAAATCTGCAGTTTAATTATAATCAATGCTTTATACAAGCTCGTAAAGACAAAATAAAAATGTAAACATGAGTTTTTCACTGGTCGCAAGAATGTGCCAAATTTTATTTCCATTGATTCTAGTTAGACAAAAGTCAAAGTAAATTTTGTAGCACATTTGCCTATCGTCTTCTAATACGTACATAGATATACAGGCATTTGTTTATTTCTCACCTGCTTTACTAATTTTGTTCTTATCCAAAGAGCCTCCAATAAAGTGGTTCTTTTGCAAGGTTGTTTGCAATTTCCCGCGGCAGTTTCGCCCAGTCATCGCCTGTTTGATTGCGTGTCCCAGCGATCGATATTCGCAAGGATCACCGTTTTGTCCACCTTCGTTTTCCTTCTCCAGTACCGTTTGAAGTCGGTTTTCCTCGGTGTTTCGAGCGGAGTTATGTCATCGCGTCAGATAAATATAACAGAAGACAGTTTTAGCAAATCTCGTGAGCGGAGGAAATTTATTTACTGCGCCTTGGAGGACTGGTTCTGCATTTACGTCCTACCACTTTCTCTCTTTAATGAACGTGCTCCTTCAGGTTTACTGGCTTATTGGCTCTCCCTGTCGATGAAGAGCGCAGAACCTTTCTTTTTGGTTTTCTGGTTCTGCTCCAAATTCACCGAGAAATTTCTTTTTTCTGCTCCACATTCCACAAACAATTCATTAAAGTGTCTTTTCACTATGAAGCTCTCAATCTGAAAAATTGCTGTTTTTAGACATATTTTTCGGTAAAGGAAATGTCCAGGGAAAATAAAGCTTTGTTTGTTTATTAATTGTTTATTCATTACTAAAAGTACAGAAACATGGATTCATAGGAAGATTTAATGATTCTAGTATAAAATACTAATTAGTACTAATTATTAGTTGAACATTATTAAACATTGTTCGAATTTTACTCGAGGTCGTACTGTATCTTTTTAATAATTGAAATTCTGACTAATAAAAATTGAAAATAATTGGGAGTCTAGAATAAAAAAGCTGCGTTAAAAAATTCTCAAACTTGCATTTTTATTGAAGAAAGAAAAAAAAATGATAATCATTTTGTGCAACGAAGGATTGTATAAAATAGGTGATAGAAATTTTGTCGAGGTTTTCAAAATTTCTTTAAATTTATCGGGAGTTTGGAATAGTAAAAATTGTGCTTTGATGCAATTTATCCAGGAATTACGAAAAAAATATACGGAGGTATAATTTTCTTTCACAATCATTTCTTCTTCCTCAGACTTTGGTACTTTCGAACGGTGCAATTCGAAAGGTGTAATCAAAGTTGCCCCGTTCAAGGCCATCTCCCTCCCGCTTCAGCATCTCGAAGAGGACAGGCAAAGGGAACAGACTTTGCACTTCGGGCAAACATTTGAAATGGAAAGTAACTCATCTTCTTACGCTGCTGATTTTGGATAACTTATTGCGCTCTATTTTGAAGCTCCGACTTCGAGTGAAATATCTGAAATATTCAGCACACCTTCTTGCAATTCTGATGCCCCCCGCTTTCCTGGATTTATGTATTGTATTTTTTCTCGTGAGGATCGCGCGACAAGAGTCCATCTCGCACGATTTCGATCGATCGATCTTCACGTCCCTCGCAAAAGCCACGACGAGGTCGATGCATTTTCACTTTATTTTTCCGACATTATCTCTCTGGGGTTATTATTGTTTGAAATAACATCCACTGTTGTGTCGCCTCATATACGGAAAATTGATGTACTCCGCTGCAGATAACCTCAGAGGACACGTCACTCTTCTCGCTTTTCTTGGTGATCTTCATTACAGTGAATCGCAGTCTTCGCCCTCGTTTGTCCTTGATGCAAGTTTTTGTATTCTATGTTTGCTTCTTTATATTTTGTGTTTCGTGTGGTTTAGAACTTAGTTTACGATTTTTTTTTAGAAAATTATAGATTTGTTGGTTGACAAACTTCAGAATTTGACTTAGAATTTCAGACGAAAATAAAGTTTACACCTTTTTGCTTTGGATAAATCGCTCTAAGAGCATTTTCATTTGAGCTGACTTTGCGAAAACAGAACGGAGAAAAGATTTGTTTCGAAGAAAGAGCCCAAGAAATATCAAAATCCTTTCGCAAATTCCGGAAAGATTTACATTTACAAGGTTTTCGGGTTCCAGGAACAAATTTCTTTTAGGACACGATTTATACACAAAAGTATTATAAATATTCTTATATTATAAATATTTACGAATTTTTTACCAAAAATCTATTGAAGGAATCCTTATGAAGCTTTCACTATTTTATATATATTAAGATTACAACAAATTTTGTTTTCATTATGAATGTTGGCTGCAGATGTTGCTATTGGAGAAAGTGATTGCAATTTTGCTCAAAATGAAAATTGTGCATAAAAAGTGCACTACTATTGATTATGAAAGAAACTTTGTCGGATTTTCTCGAATCATGAAAGCCTCAAATCGCTAGGAAACTTGATTACAAATTCTCTAAAAGCTAGAGAAACCACTAGAAAGATCTCGAGGGCTTTGAGTTCGAGTATATTCCGAGGTTCTCCAGCTACCGTCGTTTTCTATTTCACGCACCGGTAACTTTGTTAGTAAAATGAAGTTTGATAAAGGAGAATATTAATCAGCTTCCCGAGACCCGTCGCTTAAGCAAGGCCGCGGCGAAAGTTCCCCCGGCAAGTGTTAGTCTCTGATCGGGGTGCGATTCGTTGGAACTCTGTGGACTTATGCTAATTCCGCGTTGCGCAAAGGAAGCTTGCGGGTGTCGATAGGAAGCGACTCCGATATGACAAAAAATTGATCCAAAAGAATGTAACAAAAATTTCTCGCAATCAAATGTCACGTTCAGAGTCTTGCAGAACTCTTGCTCTCGTTTATCCAATTTCAAAGATCGAGACTGATCGATTCGAGGCGAAAAAAATTCGCTCGTCACAGAAAGTCGATTTAAAATGCGTGTAGGCAGTAGGCACCTGCTCTCTCGCATATCTTGTTGTCGGCGTCCGTCGAATCGGAGTACAGTGTTATGTCACTCTAATGAAATTCTAGTTTTTTTTTTTTCTTTTCCTTCCCTACCTGTCGATCAATTAACATACGTGGCGGATCAATGATTTAGCGAGCTGGCGACCTTTCGATCCGATCTCACGTGCGCATCGCGACCGCGACGGCAGACTGCATGAGAACCGATTCATGTTAAAATTATCACAAATTAACGGGGAACAAAGCTACCGAGACTTCGTTTCACTTCTGACCGTCGATCGGTCGCTTCATGTTAGATAGGTCAAGCGTTGCTTCTGCAGGTTATAAATATAGGCGAGGAAAATTACTTTTTATAGAAAACGTTCTTCTTTTCTTTTCTTTTCTTTTCTTTTCTTTTCTTTTCTTTTCTTTTCTTTTCTTTTCTTTTCTTTCCTTTCCTTTCCTTTCCTTTCCTTTTCTTTTCTTTTCTTTTCTTTTCTTTTCTTTTTTCTCTTCTCTTCTCTACATCTTTTTCTACTTATATTGCGATATTATATAAGCAATATTATGGAATAAAATAGTGATGAGAATTATTTCTTTAATGGCTTTGCATTATTAGGAGTAGGAATTGTCAAAGGAATTATATTTTGACTTCTTGCTTGACGATTTTTCTGGATATGAGTTAATTTGAAGATAAGAAAATACATAAAATACCGTTAAGGAACTAGTTTTTGATCAGTTCGTGAAATAAATCGTTCTTTTAAGTTTATGTCAGCAAGTAATTATTTAAAATAATTTCTGAAGTAAAGGTTGACGATTCAAAAATATAAGTATGACATGTCAAAGCAGGTAGTATTGTGCGTTTTCGTGAAAATAAATGTGAAAGGTAGCTTGCAGAAAGTCAATAATACAGTCGATCTGTTTATGCTGTTGCAACTATTGAAGGCTATTATCATACACTTTGCTTATTAAATAGTTTATTTACAATGTAGAGCAAGAATTTTATTAATATATAATTTTTATTTTAAAATCAGTGATCAATTATTTAGTTTCAATGTTTTCTTGTGTAACTAGTTTTTTGATCACCTAAATACTGAATAAGTTAAGACACAAAATTACAAAAAAAAAAGTATTAAATTTACATTATTATATTAAAAATAAGTTTTTGATTGGTATTTGCATTTTGCAATGCATTGTAGATGATCAAAAACTAGTTCCTAATCACTTTATTATTCTATAGCTTCTAAATAATTCAATTATATGTCGAATATGTCAAATGAGACAATGTCTTTATGGTTTTAATTATTTTTTATAATATGGTTTTTACCTTTACACGACTACACGACTTTATGGTACAGATCACGTAATTCTAATGGCGTTTCGTTTCTTCGCCTTCATTGCTCTTCACGCTGGATAACATTAAAAACAATGACATTCAGTTTTTATATATGGTGTCCTGATTAAATAACATCAAGCGCCGACATATACTTATTTTCAACTTTTTTAAATCTTCTCTTGAAAACAAAACATAAATTTATCTCTTAATAATAAAAAAAACTCTATGATTTAGGTTTTTGTCAGGTTACAAAAAATATTACGTCCCTAAAATGATCAAAAAATATTAATTAGATAATTTCAGAAGATGCAATACCAATGTCTTTAGAAATTAAAAGCCACTTCAGCCTTTCTTTTCGTGATGTTTACTATGTAAGAACATTTATTACAATGTTCAATGATACATATTGTTTATACCAATTAGGTGACTTATTATTACAAGGCAAGAGGTTAAATCACTCAATTGGACTTAATTCTAGTGCATTCTTTGTTAGTTTCTTCTAACTTTAAGAAAAATGTAGAGAAGTTAATTACTAATTTCTGTACTTCTCATTTCTTACTACCACATTAAAATGTTTAGTACTATATTTATAATGAAGTATTCACAATAATAACTATTACACTTTAAGGAATTGAAAACCCCTGCTTTATATTGCTAATTTAAAAATCCACAGCATCATATTTTTCTCCATCTGAGTCGTTTCTAGCTTTCATTTCTAATTGTTGCTCAGTTTCCATTACTTCTAATGTAATGTAAAATTAATCATCTAATTTCCCTGTCAAAGTAGACAGTCCAAAAAAATCCAGAGCCAAAGCATAGACAGTAACGAGTTGAATCTCATAAAGAATTTAAAGAAAGTAATACACTTTTATCTAAAAGAAGTCTCCAAGTCGCCTAAAAAAATACACCACAATTTCTTCCACAACTTTTTCATTCGTTCGGAAACAAAGTCGCACGAACGGAGAGAGGCTTAACGAGTTGAACGATATCAAGAATGCAATTACGCGATTGTGACCGTGAAGTGTTTCCGAGTACTGCTTGAGCATTAGCCTTTTTTCACACGTGACGGTGGCAACGATGCAGTCCATGCAATGTGTTGCGTCGGGTTTTCATGATAGTTAATATTGGAAATGAGTTCCTCGGATCCTCCGCGCCGATTAAACGCTTCCGGGAATGTAGGTGAGCCTTTGTTTTGTCCAAGAAACTGGACGGGATTCGCGTGCGTTGCCTGCATTCCCTGCGAAACTGCATAACATGGCGCAGAGTTCCTTGAGAGACCTATGGATTTTATTTCTTGGATTTTATTAGAATCTTTGGAGTCATTGGAATCAATTCCTTCATTCAGATTTGACTTGATGCTGCCACTGATTATCTGAAAAGCTTGCAGAATATCTAAACTCTAAATTGTAATGTGAGTCTATATTTTCAAATGTAGATTCCTTATTTTTAATTTTCTATCAAGGATGTTTGTAGCTTTGGTTTTCTAGTAGTCTTCGAATTTTCTAACAATTGCAAAGAATGTTTCACAATGCTATGTATTTTTACACTACTTCATCCATCTTCATTTTTACCTTATTTCGTCCTATAAAATTGCATCATACTGTTACATTTTGTTGTTCATGATTGTATCACAATTTCTCTGAAAATAATTCCGCGTCACAGTACTAACAAGGAGAAGACCAGACATTCGGGTCACCGATTCGACCGACACTTAATGAGCATGTAGCCTTTGATGTGTACAATAAACTGTTTGTCACTCGATGTGCTTCTCAAGCGTTTTCGAGAAATAAATAATTGAATTCCGACACGCGGTCGTTAGTTCGATCCCCGATCGGTGTAATTTTTTTTCTTTTTTTTTTGACATTCATTATTTTTACAATAAATAGCAATTAAGTTTCACTACTTGTTTTTAAATTCCATTATATTCAAATTCCATTATTTATAAATACATGAAATTGTATTACTATACATGTAGTAAATGTAAAAATAATTGGAAATACAATTTCATATATTTATAAATAATGAAATTTAAAAACAAGTCATGAAACTTAATTGCTATTTATTGTAAAAATAATGAATGTAAAAAAAAAGGAAAAAAAAATTACACCCATCGGGGATCGAACTAACGACCGCGTGTCGGAATTCAATTATTTATTTCTCGAAAACGCTTGAGAAGCACATCGAGTGACAAACACAGTTTATTGTACACATCAAAGACTACATGCTCATTAAGTGTCGGTCGAATCAGTGACCCGAATGTCTGGCCCTCTTGTAAAACAAATGATTGTCATCCTTAACCCATTATTAGACTATCAACTGCAACAATCTCTATTTTATTTTTCATTTCAATAAACGTTTCCCGGAATAGTGTCTCAAATAATTACAGATTCTATTACGTCAATTGCACCACATTACATCATCAACAATTTTATTCAAACAATCCGACGAAAATAAAAAATTAATTTCAAACGATTTATACGAAGTTGCTTCTCGCAAATTATTATTGCAACAAAAATAGCAAACCATTCGAAATGATTCATTGCTTCAAACCGTTTTCACGTCAAGCAAAGTTTTCCCAATTCTGAGTAGAACCAGCAACTACTCGTATGTATGTACAGGGTGTATAAAAAATCATGGACACCCGTGATAGGGGTGAAATTAGACCTCGTGGTTGATGGAGATTTGTAAAAGAAACGCGCTGCAAAATTGTTTATAACAATGAAAATTGTTGTTAAACTTTTTTATTGCATGAATCTATTCTACTGGACGAGTTGAGAAAAAGTCTCAAAGGAGCCATATGCCGGAAATGCACCGTTTGGACACTGTAAAACGTTAAAGTTTACGCAAAATTGTGATTGTGTAGCGCTACACACGCAAAGGCGAAGCGCATTCGTATACGAGGACAATGGCAGTTCTGACCTACCTCACAGAGCTAGAAAATCGATATCGACGGAAGGATTCTTCCTCTCTCCCTTTCTTAGCGGTTCCTCTGTCCTTCTCGATCTTACGCAAACGCGTGACTGTTGACCTTCGAACGAACGAAGCGGTCCTCCTCTTTCTTAGTGGGCCCTGCTTCTCTCGCTCGCACTTATAGAAACCAAGCGGTTCGCATTATTTGTTTGACTAGCTCCCGTTTCCACTCGGTCGCGGCGGTGAAAAACATAATGAGAACCGCTTTGTTTCTATAAGTGCGAGAGAGAGAAGCAGGGACCACTAAGAAAGAGGAGGACCGCTTCGTCCGTCGGAGGTCAACAGTCACGCGTGTGCGTAAGATCGAGAAGGACAGGAACCACTAAGAAAGAGAGAGAGGGAGAATCCTTCCGTCGATATCGATTTTCTAGCTCGTTACGAACGCGCTTCGCTTTGCGTGGGTAGCGTTACACAATCACAATTTTACGTAATCTTTAAAGGTGCGTCTACATATAGCGAACGCGCGTGAACGAACATGAAGACGCACAGCCGAGCGCGAACGAACGTAAAGACACAAAGGCAAACGTGAACGCACGCAAAAGAACATCAGAATCGTTTATGTGGGCAAACTATGCAGGCGTGTATGTACGTATGTGTGTAGTATGAAGACTGCAAGTAATCGAGATAAAATCATATTCAATTTTTCGCAGTTGATTTCACTCATTTCGGTCACTCCACTTCGTTCGCGCTCGCAATGCTGTCCACCATGATCGTTCGTCCGTGTTCGTTCGCGCGCGTTCGCTATATGAGCCCCTTAATTGACAAGTGAAGTAAGTCCCTTTTCTTAATATTGAGAAAATTGGACTTTTGTGTAATACTTTAAGAGAAAATTAAGTGAAAGAATTATACATACTTATGATAACATATGGTTTGAAAGAAAAACTACATTTCTTTCAATAGTAAACTAATTCACATTATTAATAATAAACTGGAGTTATTATTTCACATTTTTCTGTAACAATTTTACTTATGATGCAAATTTAGCTTTCAGTTTTTTATTAAAATAAAAGAGAATATGTGCAAATTGAATTGATAGATGATTCAAGTACTCGTAATACTATTTATTTTTTTGGTAGACTCATTTTTCCTAATTTTGGACTCACGCCATTTGTCAATTAAGGGGCTCATATGTAGACGCACCTTAACGCTTTATAGCGTCCAAACGGTGCGTTTCCGGCATATGGCTCCTTTGAGACTTTTTCTCAACTCGTCGAACAGAATAGATTCATGCAATAAAAAAGTTTAACAATTTTCATTGTTATAAACAATTTTGCGGCGCGTTTCCTTTACAAATCTCCATCAACCACGAGGTCTAGTTTCGTCCCTATCACGGGTGTCCATGATTTTTTATACACCCTGTACATATGAAAGTGTCACTTTAAGATACACTTTAATCCGTTCTAATCGAAGCTATGATAAAATGCCTGCAGGTTTCAGTGAATGAAATTTCGGAATACAATGGAGGAACGGTTCTCTGCCTTTCTCAGAAATTTCTCTTTCATAACGCGTCCCTCTCGACGAAATCTCGCGGCAACGAGTCTCGTCGCCGCGCACGTGTTCCGAACATGTGCTTCGAGTGCGCGCGAGCTTCGCGCATTAAAGAGCCTGCTCATTAATGATGCACGCGCACACGCGCGGATTGAGTAACACCGACACACGACTTCTCGTCGCGCGCTCGACTAACAGTACAGTGATTCAACTGGCGACGCGGACAGAATCCGATTAAAAGTAGAGAGTTGACCTATCGACTCGCGGCGACAGCGAGAGATAGAATTAAGAGGATTTCGAGGAGCGATCGTTTTTTTTCTTTTTTCTTCGAAGAAACTTCGGATTTCGGAGGCGAATTCCTCGAGAGGTTCGAGGCGAAACGAGTTTCGGGTCGTTCCACTTGTCTCGGGACTGGTTCGCCTCGAAATATGTATTTTGTGGAGTCGGTTTCTGGTTTGCGACGGTGTCGTTTCGGTCCGATAGAAAATAGATCAGAGATAATTGAAACAAACCGTGGATACTGTTTATCCCGTCCGGTTTCCGAGTTGTTTTCTCGTCCAAGTGAAAATAACTCGATCGATGCATAATTTATCAGACTCCGTCCTAATAGATTCATCAATCGGCTAATCAATTTGCTTAATCGTGGAGCAAGTTTAGACGGGACAAAAACAACCTTGTCGATACAAACTTATCCTCTGAATTATAATAGGCTTGTTTATTGACACGTTTAATGCTGTTTTAATAAAAACTTGAGTCTCTGCGAGGCGAAGAATCAACTATTTCTATCGTAATCGCGCATTTCTCGCCTCGGACGCCAGCGTAAACTTTGACCCGCTTCTACGATATCCAGTGAATCATGAAACAAGCTCGTCTAGCTTCTACGAAAGAACAATCAAATCCCAGTGTCTTATTTTCCCGTCGGCGCAAAACATTCTCGACTATCCTCAAAATTCCGTTTTATCAAGCCTCACGCTTAGGTTTCAAGGCCGCCGAACGAGAATCAAAGCCGAAACCGTCGAATCATTTATTCTTCCCGAGGAGTTACGTAAACGGGAGTTGATTTCTCGGGATCCACGACTTCGTCGGTCGACGAGGATCGGATCGATTGGTTGATTCACTGGATCGCGCGTCGTGGATCCCGATAAATGTGAAACGTGTCCCGCGGTCGACGTCGCGCGGAACCACGCAGACAACAAACTTCGATAACGGGTGCCGCTGATAAAAGAGTTAATATTTATTTACCGGATTGTTAATTGTGCTGCGTTGCGATGGCTGTTTCGCGGATTGAACTCCGAGCTTGATTAAATGTTTCTTCTTCTGATTTTAGTGTCAATGACACAAGCGAGACTCGCCGCGATAACGACCAGATCATTGAATGTTGCTTCCACGCGTTGGCAGACTGATCCGATGATTTTTTGGGGGAGGGGGGGGGAGTGTTCTTTGTAGGCTGCAATTTGGAGATTATTAGGAGGCAATGAGTTTTATTGATTAGTTGATTAATTTGTTTTGTCTTGTTTACAATTATCGACCCGTTTTTTGCGGTGGATGTAACTAGAAATGGGCAACGCTGTATCATGGGTAGTTTATTATATTATGGAGTGGAAAAGTTGTGGAGAATATTAGGAACATGGTTTTAATTAATTTAAAACGAAATTTTGTATCCCAATTTCTTTGAAATCCATGTATTAAGTATACAATGTCCTTAATAAATCCTTTTTACTGTCCAGAAAATCCTTATATCACGAATCATTTTGCTACACGTATAAAAATCTGTATGACTCAATCATCCTTTATTATATCAATCAGTATATAAAATATCAAAGATTTAAAAAATTCTAGTACATACTCCAAACATAGATCAATTCACCCACAAAACTTCAACTTCCTCCAAATTATAGTTCACCCTAAAAAACATTGCAATGCAGCTTCGATATAATCTTCAACATCAAACCACTTCATCCTTCATCTTTCAAATAATTATTTCAATATTTCTTAAAAACCGAGAAACTGCTCCCAACACAATTCAATAATAATAATTAATAGCCGACCAACATCCCCATAAAAGTCAATTAGGCTCATTCGGGGTAAAAGGACGCAGTGCCGTTTTCTCTGAGGGGGGTGAGAGGACGGGGACGCTGGTTCGTCAGGATTGAGTGCGCGTGGGCCGCCATTTTGGGTCAACGCCTGTAGAGTCGCGCTTTCTGAATTAAAAATACAAATTTTAAATTGTCGTGTTATTTCGATCTTTTTCGTACCAGGGAAAAGTTTGTGGACTCATTATTTATGTATTTTTAGAGGTAAGTTGTTTTTGTTGATTTTATATAGTTATTGAACGATTTTTTCCAGAATAACATTTTAACTTAACTTTACTGGAATTCGAACTAGTACGAATTGTTTTGGTTACCGGTCAAATTGGGTAAAAGGACGGGGGTAATAGTACGCACTGGTATTTAGGTTACTGTCTACTTGTTTTTGAATTCTTAATAATATTTGGAGTAAGACATATTTGCTCTGATAAAGGCTTGAGCATAATTTCGTTTTGCTGAATCTATGAAAAATTATAATTTTATGATAGTTTCCTAAATTTGAAGTTCCTAATTTCTATTGTTTTTGTCATCTTTAGTTTCATTTATTAAAAATAACATAAAAATATGTTCCATCTGTTTATTATTTGTTCATTTTCTTTTACTACACCTGAATGCATACTTTTACTCCATATGCGAACTTTTACCCACACGACTGCGTATTTTTACCCGCATGTCGGGGTAAAAGTACGCAGTCTGACCAAGTCACTCTTTTGCTTAATTAAAAAAAAAAAAAAAACCGTTTGACCTATCGTCAAATACTCATTGCATTTTATGAGTCTATTAAATATGCTACCGATAGCGCAAAAAAGTAATATATCATGAAATATCATGGTAGTTTCGGCTCAGTGAAGCAAAAACAGGAAAAGTGCGTCCTTTTACCCCGAATGACCCTATAGAAGAAGCTTCAGCTCCCCAAGAAAAGAGCGAGAACGATGGTTTTGAAATCCCCGGATCAAACTGGGTCGTTTCTATTACTCCAACAAATTATCGCGACGTCTTTTCCCCCCTGATCGATTCACGAAACGAAAGTACAGCTGGATCCGCGTGCCTCGGAATAAGTGACCTGGCGCTCTGCGTTTCACGTTGCTCCTAGTCGTGTTCCGCGTTGACACAGGTGTCAGTGTTGAAGGTATCCCGATTTCGCCTCGATCGACGAACGGTTCGAGAACGTCGCGATCGGAAGCTTCGAGGACACGAGCCTATGGAACGGATTTTATCGTTGAATATCGAAATCACCGTAGTCGGTCGCTTATCGATTTTAGAGTGGCATCGATACCGGCGCGGCGTTTATCTTGCCAATCGCGATTCTATTCCCTCTTGTTCGTCTCCTTTGTCGCGCACACCTTCGCTTATCGTGGATTCTTAAATAGGCTATCGTCAGTGTCATTAGGCTCGCCGAGGAAAATCGACGCGTCGCGTGAACAGCTCCTGGGGCTTCTGCCGACGGGTCCGTGAAAAGTTCCGGAGGGCTTTTCTACGACCCGGGAGATAGCCTAATGCCCTGGGGAACGGCGATAGGCCAGGGGCGAGTTGGTGGTTTTGGAGCTTCGAGCGAGAGCTCGCAGTGAAAGTGGTGGAATGCAGATAAGGGGCACCGGAATTGGGAAATCGAAGGGCCTGGGGACACGGTGCGTTGAAGAAACCCGGGGGCGATCTGTTTAGTGATAGGGACGACACTTGTTCTACGATGCTTGATAACGATACATGGTTTATCTACAGCAGATTCAAGAATGCCGACTGTTCTTTGTATCTTTTTATCGGGGCTTGTGAAATGATCTTTGGATGCTACCTGCGTTTGAAATTTGGCGGGATAGTGGAAAGGATGAGAAAACTGGGCTTTTGGATTTCTAGAGATTTTATGATGACGTTTGGCTCATGAAGCTTGACGATTTGAACTTTGATATTGGATATTGACTAGGAATTTCCCATCTCATACTTTGGGAGGATACAAAATTTAGAGAATATCGTCTGTTCTGGTAAACAGGAATTTTGATAAGTCAAAGCTGAATCGTATTAGACTTAATTTATAGATTAGACTAAGTCTATTTGGGTGGAATTTCCGTCTGAAAATAGAGATCTTCTGATAATCACGAAAACATTGATTTTTCTATTTTATTATCACTGAAGATACATTGGCTCTCTTCTAATAAATTCTCTTTTACTATCAAATCGATGCTTCAGATACCTAAAAAAAAAAATAATAAAACAACTGATTACTCATTATCAGGTCGCTCCACAAATAATATTCCTTTCCATACTTCAAAAACTAAGAAGTTACTTGGAATAGACTCTCAATAATGAATAAAACTCAAAAAAACACTCGTGGAAAATAAAAGTCCACACAAGGAACGTTAATTCCCATGCAAATAAAATAATCTTCACATCCTTAACTGCTGGATGCTTTAATAAAAACTTCCTCAATATCTACCACGTGTGATAAAATACATAAACAAAACAATTGAAGCACGTGGGCCTGTTGCACATGCGGATCTTGTGGTTCTCTCGATCAATACGGATCGTCATTAATTCCACATTTCAGATACGGAAAATTATTGAAAAAACGCAGCTCCGAATTCGGCTAGCGATCGCCTCGATGTCTCTGAATGCAATCCAATAACTTCCTCCTAGAATTCCAGGATCCCCAAGGAAACGGCGGATCGAAAGAAAAGAAGGGAGGTTCTCGCAGTAGTGCGTCTTACTTCCGTAAGGGCGATCGCGACGCGATAAGGATCGAGGAAATCGATCGCCGGCGCTCGGGTAACGATATCCTTGAGACTCGAGAGGCGTCGTAGTTAGCGCGCTGACACGACGCTCTGTTTACCGTGTAATAGTAACGATGTTTATCGATCCTGTTATCGGGAGCACACTCGCAAATGTACGGGAGCTGCCACGAGTTCGAGGACGAGTCCGACGGAGAGAGACGTAAATACTCGCGGGTGTGTGTGTGTGTGAGGGACTAGGGGGGAGGCAGGCCTAATTCCAGAAGGAAAAGAAAAAGGTTCCTTTTGTGACGCGATAAAACGCGAGGACGGCCGAAGGAATTCCCCTTTCGTTCGACGATCTGCTCGGGATTCTGGGATATTTTATTTTTATCGTTATCCTCGGTAATTATTTTGATTGTCTGTCGCCGTTCGGTTGCCACTGGTGTCGCGATTTTTTTTTAACTAGATGCGGTAACCATTTTTTTTTACTTAGAGGTGATTTACTTTTTATGCATTCCTTAAAAAAATTCAGACGTACAACAATTTTCGTGATCATAAATGTTAGTAATTCTAAAAAGATTATTTTAAATATTACAACATTCTTATTCAAATCCCAGAAAATTAGAAAAGTTGCGAAAAGATTAGAAATCATTAGACTGCGGAAGTTTATGCTTTTATGGGGATTTTCAAATTACATAAAACCGATAAGGATGCCTGCAGATATAAAAAAACAATAAAATATCAAAAATTCAGTACATTTTATAATATTCAGAAAATAAAATAAGATTCAATTGCTGTTGTATGTCTATAAAAATATGAATTTGCATAAACTTTTGTAGTCTAGAAATCATCAAACAGCCCCAAGAAACGCAGAACTATTAATCTCCCCTACCTCACCCCCAACTTTCCCCATCCACTATTACCTAATTTTCTCTATCATCCCCCGAATACTGAAATCTCCACAGAACAACGTCTACTATCTTCCAATCACCAATCACTCTTTAAAAGAAAACTACCACCCGCATTCGATCCCATCCAGAAGATTCACCGTCCACCAACCGAAAGGAATTATCCAGGGGCAATTTAATTTCATTTCCATAATTCGCGACGGCGAAGCGTCAAAGCGACGGGAACGCGGCAAGCGACGACATCGAGGTCGAAAACGACGAAGATCGTCGCGAACCGTGATCCCCGTGGGTCGTTGACATCCTCCCGTGATTTTCCTCGACGATCACACGGATGCACCTTGCACGTGTGTGCCCGTGCCCATTACGTCGGCCTGCCCACCCCCTGTCGGTGCCGCGTCGCACGGGGGGTTGGGAGGGCGAGAGAGCCCCACACCACCAGTTGCATTCGCGATTGCAACTTCACCCCCACACGCAATTATCCCATCCAGTAGTCGTGCTTCTATAGATAGACCGATATTGCTCTTTCCTCGCTCTCTCGGTCTCTCTCGTCCTCGCTCCCTCTCGCTACTTCTCCCTCCCACCCCCGCGCAGTCCTTTTTCTCAATCGACCACATTTTTCCATCTTTATCGGCTCGGTCGAGACAGACGGCTCGCGAATACGCATTGTGAGTTTATAGGGTGGGTTAAAGAAAGCGTGACGAATTTTTAGCGGAGAGGGAGAAAATTGTTGTGGATTGAGATGCAAATTTTTTTGGTAAATTGATTTTAATTTAAGAATGAGGTCAGAGGCGAGAGTTTAGAGTGAGGCGAATTTTAATGAGGAGGCTTGTTTATTTATTTATATTCTTTTTCTTAATGATATCGTAGAATTTTGGTTATAAAGATCAAATGTATGCAATATTCTTCACTATAAGCTGTGAAAAATTAACTCTTTGTAATGTTATTTGACTTAAAAGTACTTTTTAGTAAAATATACGGACATGCATATTTTTTTTTAAACTTTCATACATTGGGTGCAAAAAAGTTATGATTAATTACTATTTTATATAGAATTTCGTTAAAAAATTTATTTCTCAAATTTTTCACAAAATATTGTATTATAAAACGTTGAATTTCATTTAGAAAATACTTCTAAAAACTTTCTAGACAATTTTGTCTTGCAAAATCGAGAATTTCGTTCAAAAAATTCTTTCACAAATATTTCAGACAATACTGTATTAAAAAACATATAGAATTCCATTTGGAAAAAGTATTCACAACATTTCTTTTATATTTCATTTCATATAGAATTCCATTTGAAAAATATTTCTGCAAATTTCACAATGAATAGTAGGTTTATCATATTATACAGAATCTTCTAAAAAAAATTCTTTTATAAACTTTCTTAGATATTGTATTTTGCGTAGAATTACATTTAAAGAACGATTTTACAAATTTTTGAAATAATCTAATTTATAATTATAATCCTACAATTATATGAAACTTCTTAAACTAATTTCTGTGTCCCTAATTTATTTCACAAAAAAAGGAACCTTCTTTCTTTCCAGATTTGAAGTTAATTAATATCTCCAATTATGATACATCATCGCAAAGACTTCAGATGTAATATTTAATCCCATCTCGTTGTCAAAGAATTTTCGCGAGCAATCATTAACACAAACGTAACGAGAAAACGATTGATTCGGATGTGCCTCGATGCACACGCGATGCAGCCACTGCGCGGCTACTAATTCCCAAAGTACATGCGAAACCCGTTTCGCAGAACTGTCACAAGGGTTTGCGAAAACGTCCGTGTTGGAGCATCAGTTTATGCAGCGTCTTCTAAAACGTTCGCTGTGTACACTTCGAATTTGATCGGCAGCCAAGAATCTAAACAAATTTATCGGACATTTCTAATAAACCACGGGACGCTGCGCGGAGAGTGACGCTCGAGACGCTCGGATATAGAAACGCTAACGATCTTCCGGACGTCGCTGCAGCCCACTTTTATTATTACTCCGCGAACATTGTGTATTTGGCCTGCGATCGGACTTTAACCAGCTCGGCTGCGCAGAACGAGGAACAACAATTCGGACCTCGGTGCCAACGATAATATTATGACCGATCATTCCTCTTCGGTTCCGATTTGCGCGGATATCACGATCTCTCCAGGTCGACGCGTCTGTTCCGTCGCGACAACTCGCTGGAAAAACTCGCGGAGGTTAATTGTAATCCTCCCGCAACAAGTGATAAAGAAAACCGTTGCTACGTTAAGTCGGAGAATCAGAAAATGAATGCCGCGAAGCTGTCGACGCGATGTCGGCGATGTTTATCGATGGATGCTCGATGGTCAAAGAAGAAAGCTCGATCGAGTGCTATGGAAAGCTCCCACGCGACACTTTGAACCCTGGTTGTGGGACACTGGGCAAATAATGCACTAGGGCGACTTAATTCGCTGAAAAGCAGGGGGAACAATAAAGCCATAAGTCAAGCGCGCGCGCGCGCATTGTCCGCTCCATTTGTCGATCGCGGCGCCTCGTTAATCGCCTCGCGATAAACGTTTTTACCCTGGGCGGCCAGAGGCAAGAGCCAGCAGTCGATCTCGATCGGACTTTGTACGGTTCGATGTCTGAGCTGCGGGTATCCAGCGTGGAAAAACGAAATCACGATCGTTGCTGTGGCGTTTGCATAGTTCGTTGTTTCTTTTCTGTTGCTGTTCGCCGATTATTTACAGATTTTTCAATTTATCGATCTGTCGATTTGACGATCTGGCGATTTTTCATCAATCTCCCTCGATTTTGGAACTTCAGAGAAATTTAAATGAAATTAGGAAGAATTTTTACTCTTTCTGACTTATAAAATATTCTTATTTTTTGTTGAACAAAAGTATTCTAATTCTCAACTTGTCTAAATACGAAACAAAGGAAATACAATTTTTTTTTTAAATTTGTTAATATTTTTAATATCCATGGATGAATCTGTGAATGAATCACTAAAGGTTTCATAAAAATTAGATTTTACTATTAATTTACAAAGCAAAATTAATTGTTCAAATTACATGTACATCATTATTTTATTTTAAAATTCGAGTCTATTCTATCTACACATATTTTAGAAAATAAAAACTGTGATACTGTGCTAAAATAAATGAAGTAACTTTTCTGAAGTCTTCTGTGAAATATTTTACTTCAATAATAATTGCAAAAAAGTTATTTCTTCTTCCAAGAAAATCGAAGAAATTGATCCACAATTGAATAATTATTCCAGCAAATTCTATTTGCTTTCTGTTTCATGAAATATTCGAAGTATCTATTCTTGAACTGTGTAGAAAAATATTTATTTGTAGTTATCTATTTCTTTAGAATTATGTTCAGAGCCCCAGCTAATTATGTAAGTCCTTTTCCGACGATAATGATTTACAGCCTGTCTTATCAGGCTTGTGATGACCCGATATTCTAACTGTTACCTCGAACTGCCTTGAACTTCAGTTCGAGAGGTGTCACTGTTCGCATTCGCTTGCTGATATTTTGGGGAATATTGAAAAAACGCGGCAGACGTTTATTCTTCACGAGCAATATCAGTAGACTGTAGACTTGCTTTTATTAGCGTGTTGATTGCGTTGGGGGACGTTGATGATCTTTGGACTTGCAGTAAATAAATTTTCGGAAATTTTGAAAAATAAGTGTCTATAGCGGAATTATGATAGAATCGTGGAACTGTTTATCAACAAACTGAAAGAAATGATATTTCTTTTTATTTGGAGAATTGGAAATAACACTCTTAACTTTGAGTGTGTTCCTATCAAAAACTCTGACGTGTAATTATTTGTATTATCAGCACATCCTGTTTAATACCGCCAATTAATTTTTTATTTAATATTAAGCAACTAGAAACCGTAGATATATAAACCGTAGGCAAAATAATATCCCCATGAGTTTCTGATAGAATTATCCAAAATTAGAAAACGCTGTACCACGATAAGGAAACGAAATGAAAGCAATTTTGCTCGCAGCGAAAATCCTTGCGTAAAGCTACTTTAAGCCTAAAATTATTTCCAATAGCCGAAACTTGATAATCAAATTACCAAACCCAATTTTCAGTCTAGAACATTATCGACAACCAATTAAAGCGAGTCCATAACAGTGTTTTCTAACTTTCTGAGCCGGAGTTCTTCTCCACACGGAATAATAAAATTGATCCCATTCTGTAAATACAGTAGATCGTCTCATGCACTATTCAAGCTCGTTGCAATATTTTTAGACCCATTTCTTATTCACTATATTACTCGGCGCGGCGCTGTACAGAGCTCACGTAACCCAGTCTCTGTTGTCCCTCAGCTGAGTCCACCTTAGTAACATCGATTCAACACAAAACACTCGCAGAAAAATTCGCCTCGTAGTTCGACTGTTCGCGGATCGATTTGCGAGCTTTAGCGGTCCCCCTGTCGATTCTGCTCACCCTAAATTCGTCCGCGTTTCCCGTTTTGCAGGTAACAATGCAGGAGGACGATCGTCAGCGGTGACAGGATCGGTCCAGAGGAACACCGTCACGTCGAACAATCGCGCGCACTCCGCCAGCAGGAGGATCAGCCATCAGCAACGACAACAGCAACAACAGCAACAGTCCCAACAGAAGCCTCAGCAGCAGCAACAGTCGAGGACACCACTGAGATCCTTGCGGGTCTCGGATGAGCACGGGTCGAGGGCCAACTCGGCACAGGACGTTTGTGACAATTCGAACGACTCGGGGCTCGGATTCGAGGAGCGCCAACAGCATCTCACCAACGCGAACGTTAGTTTTTTTGAATTCATTACATTGTAGAGAATTTAGGATCGATCGGATCGCTGGGGGATTAGTTGATGAGGGAGTCAAAATTGAGCGATCGAACTTGGGAACCAAAACTTGTCAATTTGGAAACCAAACAATCTGTGTTTAAGGATGAACTTAGGTAACAATTTTAGTCAAGAGTTAATCAATTTCGAAAATATTGATAATATGGCTTCTTCTTGAGGTGAAAACCAGTCAGAAATATTGATCTTTTGTGCAACTGTTAGTAACTTCACTCTCAATTTTGTAATATATTTGTTGATAATTAAATAATTTAAAAATTACCGAATCTATTTTTTTTTAATTTTACGTAGGGTTTTACTTATGCTATCGCATAAAAATTCATTCCTCCAATTTTCAAATCCTTTCGCTTATTTTTAATGTTACTGAAGTTCATCCTTAAAGCAAAATTGGTGCCTTAAAGAATTCTTCAATATTTCTATTTCTGTTTTTCAAGAAATTTCTTAATTATGATCATTTCTTTAGTAGAATTCTATTACATACTTGGTTCCCTGAGTTTGGTCGTCTATTTTTTTTAGTAGTTCGTTGATAGCTTGTCTGGTGGATTGATCGACATTCTGTTAGTTTTTGACTGGCATTGCTCGATACAAGATGAGATCTTGTTGCCATTTTGCATTGGTGATGCTGTGTGATAAACAGGTTTGTACTTTTGATGATGCAATGTACGCAAGCTTGAATTGCAAAAATGTCTACAGCTCGTGTGCGTTGGACTTAAGTAGCTTTGGGATGACTGTTTTTTCATTATTCACAGTTGTGATTGTTTAATGATAAGAGGGTGGCAATCAGATTCAACCCAGACCTAACCCATTATTTAATAAGTCTGCCAAAAATAAGAGAAGTATTATTGCCTTAAAAAATTTGGAAACAATCTTCTTAAAGTGAATTATAGGATATTTGAGCAAAAATCTGATATCCTAAAGGAATTCATCCTTTTCCTGAAGTGTATTGGGGATAAAAATAGTTTCTAATAGAAGATTATTTTTATGTTATCAAGTACACTGATAATTATAAAATACTTAATGCATCTATTGGATGACATAGAAATATTATTTGTATTACCAACAAATTGCTTTCTTTAAATTCTATTAAAATTATGTTCAATATAAATTGAATTATACTTGAGTTTGCATAATTTCTATTAATCGTAATTCGTTTATTTTCTTTTCTCTAACTTTTAAATAAAGATCACTATATCATTATTCTACTACTATTTAGAATTTTTTCATCCTCATGTTCGCATTGTATTCAATTTTTTTACAAATATAACTGCAATTGTTAAATTCAATCATGAATTTGCATATGTACTTTCCCGACGAAATCCTCATTTGCATGTTGTGTAAATTCACGGATTCTCATGTTCCTGTTATTGAAGCAAACGTCTTGATACACGGAAACCTTGTACAAATTGCGTCAATTTTGTCCCCGTTATCTATAGTTATTTTTGCAATTTAATTATGACCGTAGTATCTGCCACGATTCGTATTAATAAAAATTTTCTTATAATCTTAACTCCGAAAAAATGAAGATAAAAAACTTCTCATTTACCGGAATTACGCAGACTCGAGTCCAGTTTCATTTTTATTCAACACGATTTTCCGTGAAGCTTAAGAAAAACTCTGAAGCTTAATATCAACAATTATGCAAAACGCTCTTACAATCTGAAGGTTTAATCAAACTTCCCCTAGTCCAAATAATTACCAGGTAACAAAAATATCAGTGCAGCACCTCCTAGACTTCCTACAATCTTCAACAAAGATCAAAGACTCAAATTCCTTTAAAAATCATCCTCAATTTTCACGAGAACTCCAAAAACAGCGATACGTTGAAGTCATCCGCGTCGACACAATTTGTTTACGCCGTCACAGTGAAAAATTATCGCGCCGAAAACTAGCAAATTCGCGAGGCCCGCGTTATCAGCGATCATCGAACCGTCCCGATGACGTCAAACATTAATCGTTCGCGTCGGGGGTATCGAAATCGCCGCGCCGCGCCGGTTCCACGAAAAGAATCGCGGCCCCGCGGCTCGTCGGTGGCGCAATCAAGGCGCAGAGGAGAGGCTCGATCTCCGTATTATTTTTATCCGAACGAAAACAATGCGTCGATCCAGTCAACGACCCGCCGAGAGAGAGGAAACATTGTCGAGAGAGAGTCTCCTCTCGGTCGACGTCGCTATCCGCGAGATACTCGCGAGCGTTTCGCCCCGCGTCGTCGTCGCTGCGCAAACACGTCGCGCCCGTCGTCGCGCGAACTCTGATTGATATCGGTACGTGCGACGATCATTTATTCTTGGCCGGTTACGTAATCCATAGACACACGAATAACTTGAACCTCCGGGCTGCATAAAAGTATAAAATGCTTGCGAAGCGATCTTTGGAAGCTGCTTCGCTCTCCTGACCCATTCGTGGGTCAGGCTTTCCACTTCGCGTTGCGGTAACTAAACTTTATTGGATCTTGTGATCCGATTCTTAAACTGGTGGCTCATGAAGTGGGAGATAAATTTGGGGAGGGTTAAATATGGTTCATTTAGTCATTGAGTTATTCAGAAGTTTTTGTAGCTTTCAGGGAATCGAAAAGATTTAGTGAATCAATTGTTTAATTTGCATCTTTGATAAAGTAAAGGTAAAATACTGAAATCTTGATCGAGTTCCGAAGTCCGAAGTGATCTCATAATTAATTGGGTTCAGTTTCCAATCTTTCGCTTTTGAATTTGATTAAATTTGGATCCGTTGTATTCACGTCTCTCTTCTTTATAAAATCGATTATCGTAATTAGTAAGCATATGCATAATGAAATCTAAAATCGCAACGCAAGGCATAATCACAATGTTTACCACTATCGATGGCTTATCGGTTCCCCGAAGTTATTCGTGTACATACAACAAACTCCATGTTTGCATCGCGGCGATAATTAGAAACACTCGATCGGTTTTCATCAGAATGAATTCGATCGCCGAACGCCGGCACGCGATTTCCGATTCGGCAAAGCCGTCGGTCGACACGTGAACGGCATCCCGTCGCGATTACTCGAGAAGGAAACGAATTCAGCGAATCTCTGGATTACCGACAATGTAAACAAATCCGATCCGCCGTGGCAGCTCCGCCGCTTCATTAAATATTCGTACCGAGGTCGTCCATTAGCTGTTGACACTCTGAACCTCCCCCCGGAGATATCGGACCGTTCCGCAGCACGTGTAATCGCGTAAAGAATTGCTTGTGACTCGCGACCTAAAAAAAACTAGATATCTCCGGTATAGAATGATTAGAATTTTGCTCAACCAAGTTGCGAGACGCTCTGCGTCCCCGAATCTTTCGTTATCGATGCAATCTGAGCATCGCGGGTTTCCCAATTTCTTGGGATTCGAAAGCTACAAAACTTCCACAATATTGGTTTCAGTGGGGATCATAATTTCTTCCAGAGAAAAGTCCTCAATTGCTCCACTTCTATCTTCGATTTTAATTGAATATGAAAATTAAGAGATTCGACGATTGATGGTTTTTATTCTGTGGAATATTCGTGGAATTGGTTTTTAGAAAAACATTTCTGGTGTAGAAGAAGAATGTGTGGATTTTTGTGTATTAGATTGGACAAAAAGTTCCTTGATTTTTGGTCTGTAAAGTATCAAAGATTATTAAACAATAGAGCGTATAGAAAATTGTAGACTGTAGACTATTGATGCTTCTCAGAGTAAGTAGTCTGTTAAAATAAGAATACAAAAATTAAGTAAGAATTCTTCAATTCTTCCCAAAAGTAGATATACAATTCTGGAAAAATAAAACAAACTAAATCCAAGTCTAATCAATAGACTGCGGATCTCTTTATGCATTTATAGCAATTTTAAATGTGCTAAAATACATGAGAATGTGAATAGATTAAAACATTATTAATTTTATGACACTTAGAAGGTATGTAGAAGACACTTTTATATAAGTTGGTGTTCTTTTTCTATGTCCCTTAAAAATGTAAATTTAAAAATCCGCAGCATACTAATCAAAGAAGTACAGTAAAACTTGAACTAATCTTTTATCACCTAAAAGTTCCAACAGTTAAAATCCCATCACTAAATCATAGTTCCAACTTTACTGAAACTTCTATCATGCTCTTATCACTTATCACTACTGCTCCAAATAATTAAAACCCTGAACAATAAAAACTAAGAACAATTCTGTATCTGACGATGAGAGTCAGACTAACTTCAGTCCACTTTTTTCGAAAATTGAGTTATACAAGGTATTCCAACTTTTAATGGCCAAACTTTCTCAGTATATTCTATGGGTCTAAATAAGAAGAAAAAGTTATACAAACATAGGAGTTAACGCTTTATTAAAAAGTTATTTGGAATTCAAAAGAAAAAATTGAACATTATTTACATACAGTTTTGGGCGAACTGTAATTAATAATTAATAATAATTCTTATTACTGACATTGACTTCAATAATAAATTCGTAGCTGCAGTTAATATTCCATTTAAAAATATCCACCGTTTGCAACAATACAAGATTGACAGCGATTCAAAATGGAATTTATTACAGTACGAAGTTCACAGAGAATGAATTATTAATCCTTTGTGTGACAGTTTCTTACACGTATTTATTCTTATTTCATATACATGTAATATCACTTAACTTTCCCTTTTGAATTCCATGTTTTTTGTTTATAGCTTTTCAATAAAGCGTTAAGCAACCCGTGTTTATGTAACATTTTTTTTCTTGTTTAAACCCATAGAATGACAAAGTTTGCCCTTAAGGGGGTTGCCACTGTGAACCTCTGAAAAATTGCCTTTTTTTGGGAATTTTTTTTGTACTAAACGAAATGTCCAATCTAAATAAAGTTTTTCCTAGTGATTAATACACTTATTGAGAGTACAAACAAATTTTTTTTGCAATTTATAATAGTTTATTTAACTATATATATCGCACTGAATTGAGCGCCTCAAGAAAACGATGTAGTGCTTGCGTAGATGATTCCAGAAGAACGACGCATCTGAATAAAAAAATTCAAAATGGTTTTTAGTCGTCACGGATGTCGTTATCGTTGAAACCAAAATTATTTTAATTGATAAAAAATTAACCAAATGACGGAAGTTTGAATGTTTAAGTTCCGAAATTCGATGAATTTTTAGTCATTTGTCATTGTAAAAAGTATGAAATTGTTAATAAAACAAAGTTTACGTGGTCCCTGCGATAGCCACTGATGTGTTGAATAATGTGTAAAAATTTGAGACTGATTAATCAAATAATTTTTTTGCAATCATCTACGCCAGCACTACATCGTTTTCTTGAGGCACTCAATTCAGTGCGATATATATAGTTAAATAAACTATTATAAATTGCAAAAAAAATGTGTACTCTCAATAAGTGTATTAATCAGTAGGAAAAACTTTATTTAGATTGGACATTTCGTTTAGTACAAAAAAATTCCCAAAAAAAGGCAATTTTTCAGAGGTTCACAGTGGGAAGACCCCTTAAAGCTTGGAACACCCTATATACATTATTTTATTGTTCTTTTTTTTTTATTATTAGGGCTTTGAACCACTTTTAATGTTATTCCTTTATTTCCTACTGCTTTCCTGTACTCCGAAAAAGTAACAAAAATGGACTTGTGTTAGTCTGGTTCTCCAGAACAGAATTATCAAGATCCCTCCATTTCTTCTTTAACAGATCGAACTTCGACCTCCAGAATGCACTATAAAACAGCACCATCGACGCAAAATATCCCAAATACCCCAAGAAGTCCCTCCATCTCCGACTCCCGCAGTTCCACCAAAACAAAGAGGACGCCGACTGCAGCTTCCACCTCGGTGCCATCGGCAACACCCTCCGTGGAACGAGGTCGCCCCCGTTCAGCCCCCGAAAACGTTTCCCAAGAGGCCATCCTCGTACTCGAAGCCTCTGAAGCTTCCCCTCCAGTTACGCCACTGTCGTGCACACGCACACGCGAGCGGAATCTAATGCGATCACGCGCGCGGTCGCACCAGATCGTCGTCGACTCGCTGACCGGTCTCTAACGGTAGTTGAACCCGGCCGATGGGTGTTCTGATTCGTTAAATTAAGCCGAGCGACGCGCACACATACGCGACCGTGTGTTCGGCCGCACACGGATTCACACGCGCACAGAAACCCGGGACACTCTGTCAATCGGTGCGGTTGCTTAACAGGCTTGGAACGGCGCCGGCGAGGAGGACTCGAAGAGGAGGAAGATGGACATCAAGCTGGAGTCCGAGGACGCGAACTTTGCCTTCCCCGAGGTGGCGCACGGCAACAGCCCCGAGAACAAAACGTCCAACAGGACCGCGTCGAACGGAATCAGTCTGACCGCCATCGCCGGGAACAGGAACGGAACCGGAAGGGTGGTCGAGGTCTCCAGGTCCCGCGGCATGGGGGTCCTCTCCAAGAGGCCGCCGACGAATCATCAAGGCCCAATCACTCTGACCTCGCAACTGTGTACAGTATTCGTTTATTTTCTCTCCATCCCCCGTTGAGAAATTCGCGCGGCTTTCAAAATTTATTGCCGTTGATATTGTAGTTTTTTGGTCGAGATACGGCGAGGTCTCAGCGAGGTCGCAACGCGAGATAACGAGAGAAGATTTCGTCGGAGTTTCGCTGGCGAGAATTTACGAAGGAATTTGGGAAAAACGTAATTTCGGGACGCCGAGTTTTGGCGGCGAATTCGAGAGCCGGTTCGCGGCGTTGTTTGCGTCTGGATCTTCGATCGTTGACGCACAGTGGAACATTCATATGAATAAAAGCGGGAAAAAGTCTTCTCGGGATGAAAAATTATGTAACAATCGCTAGTGAACTCTGCTGTATTCCTCTCAAAAGTCTGAATTTACGAGCGAAATTTGCATGGAATGTTAAGCAACAACAAATCCTGATAGTAGCGCTATTGTCTTTACTTTTGCCTTAGAATTGAATCAATTGTCGATTGAAATAAAATACACGAATATGGATATTGGAAGCTATGAATTAGTATAATCTGTCTTCCTATTAATTAGTTTTGAGCGGTTGTTACACAATTTTGAACTGGTCCACCTCAAAATCGTCGAAAACTAAAATCATTCATGAATATTTATGAATATGTATCTAGTTCGACATTCAGTGTTTATGTTTATGCCACTCGTGGCAAATTTAAATACGTGAAAACATGCAAAAATAAGTATAAATGGAAAAGTATATATAAAATACAATTTATGATATTTAAGAAACAAGATAAATGTTTATTCAGGATTAGTTTCTCTTTTTCTGTGTCCTTGAAAGCACGAATTTGTCTTTGTATATAATTCATAAACGAAAATGGGATTGGATAGATCCATAAAAATGCAATTACAAAGTATTAAAAAATTACGACCTGTAGAGTGATTTGAAAAAAGAAACGTCATTATGTACCACTGTGCTGTCCCGCTGCTCGACGCGATGCGCACTGATAAACAGTTGTAAGCCGTGTTTTCACTGCTTTTCCCTGCGATAGACGTTATCTACGCCGGTTAGGAACCACTTTGCTCCACTTCGACTCGCCGATATTCTTTTCGCGATATCAGCCGCGATATCGAGAATCTGGGTTAGAGGCTTCGCCGAGTCGATCCAGATCGCTCCGACTCCTCGCTCCCAGGAACGCGCAGACGTATCCAATTCTCCTCGAGCAGCTTAAGACGTAGCACTACATTTGATGCGTTGTTTGAAACCCTCAGGCAGCGCCTCCGCGGACGGCAAGGTCCAGCTGCAGATCATCTGCCAGCCGGAGCAGCAGCACCGAGCTCGCTACCAAACAGAAGGTTCGAGAGGCGCGGTGAAGGACCGGACCGGGAACGGGTTTCCCATCGTCCGGCTGGTCGGATACGACAAACCGACCACGCTGCAGGTCTTCATCGGCACGGACCTCGGCAGAGTCGCGCCGCACATGTTTTATCAAGCGTGCCGCGTGAGCGGGAAGAACTCGACGCCGTGCGTCGAGCGGAAGATCGACGGGACCATCGTGATCGAGGTGGACATGGACCCGACGAAGGACATGATGGTCACCTGCGACTGCGTCGGGATCCTGAAGGAGAGGAACGTGGACGTGGAGCACAGATTCCCGCAGGAGGCGGGGATTCTGCAAGGTCGCAGCAAGAAGAAGTCCACCCGTTGCCGCATGGTCTTCCGCACGTGCCTAACGCATGCAGACGGGACCACGGAGACGCTGCAGGTCTGCTCTCAGCCGATCGTCTGCAGTAAGTATCACGAATCCTTGATCCAACGACGCGCGAGAGATCCTAAATTTAATCGCGTTCCGTTGGTCCTGCAGCTCAGCCTCCGGGCATCCCGGAGATCTGCAAGAAGTCCCTCACCTCGTGCCCCTGTACCGGTGGTTTGGAGCTCTTCATCCTCGGCAAGAACTTCCTGAAGGACACCCGCGTGGTGTTCCAGCTGGACAACGATGATCTCTCGAGCAGCCTCGAGCCTCACTGGGAGTGCCAGGTGCTGCCTGACAAGGAGTTTCTGCAGCAGACGCATCTGGTTTGCGTTGTGCCTGCGTACAGACGGCAGGATCTCGCGCCCTCGGAGACCGTCAGCGTGAAACTATACGCTGTATCCTCGGGGAAGACCAGCGAACCTCACAACTTCCTTTATACTGCCACCTCCACGCCACCGGAACCGTCGGTGGGAAAGGTCGAACCCATCACGCCGCCTCTGCCCACCGCCAATGGCGAAACCGCGCTTGCTGCGTCCTCTGCGGCGGTGTCTTTGACCTCAGGTGTAACGCAGAACAGTAAGTTTTGGATTCTGATTCTACTTGGAAAGAGGAGGAATAGGTTTGTGATTAAGGATGCTGGGAAAGTTGATAGAGGAGGATTTACGGAACAATTCAGTTGATGGTGAATTAGGGTTGCAAGCAGGAACGGATTTAGAGAATTGACGAGCCTAGATTGACAAATGTTTGTCGCCCTTTTCTATTTTACATACATATTAAGCAAATACTTAATATGTTGGACATTGTATTATAGGAGATTTTGTTGTTCCCCTTGAGCTCTCCTAAACGTTTATTGTTTGCACCCTGTATACTCACTCTTTCTCGAGGAAATACTACAGGCTGCATAACTTTTTCTCGGTCAACTGAATAGTTAGCAACATCGCGACCTGAACCTTCTCGCCATATTTCTAGATACAGTAAGGTAAAAGCACCAGTAGTTGACCAGTTAAGAAAATGAATGAGTTGTGAAAATGTTGTTTGAACTTGCTAGATTATGAAAAAAAGCTACTTTTTTTTAAATAGCTATATTACCCAAATTCTATAAACATTTTTGAAAATTCAATAATTGCACCAGAACTTGACCATCCTTGAAAACGGAAAACTAGTAATTGACCATACTGTTCAGTTAGCAAAAATATTACCTTTACTAAATATAAAACTCTATCGCAATTCAATGAATGAAATGATTAAGTCACAAGTTAGAAGCTTAAGCATTTCTTATCGTGAATTGTAGAGCTTTTCTTAACGACAGCGTTAAGAACAGAGACATAAAATTCACATTAATGAAATTACTTGTCCGTCGTTACGATAAACTAACGAATCCAACTAAACAAGATTTGGAGTTGCGTCGATGGATGGTACAGCATACCTATCGTGCCTTTTCTGAAAGATTATTCCATTTAAGAACCTTACTTTTCACAGTTCCTGAAAAAAGGTCAACTACTGACGCGTGGTCAATTATTGGTGCCTTTGCCTTAGCATTTGACACACGACTACACGATCTCTCATTTTTCCAGCTCTGATAACACAAACGGCCGCAGGAACGCCGAACTTCCTCTCGTCGATGCAGCCGCAGCAGCCGCCGTCGCAGAGCACGGAGGCGTTAAAGAATGACCCAAGTCCGCCTCCAGTCACGGCGTCGTCGCAGGTAACGCCGGTGATGATGTGGGCCTCGCAGAGTCCGAATTGCCAGAATTCGCCGCCCGACGTGATGATGCCGCCACCAGCATTGGTAGCGAATCCGCTTCTAAACCGTAGATCGTCCTCGAACCTACAGCTAATTCTGCCTGATAATTTGAAGACGGAGACGCTAGACGAGAACAGCGAGAACAGCATGATCAGCGAAAACAGCATGCAAAGCATACCGACGCCGACGGCGAACGGTTCGTCGGGGACGAGCCCGTTGCAGCAGCTGGTCGGCGAGAACTCGAGGGACACGTCGCAGACGAACATGATCAGGTCGGTGGGCGTCACGGCGAACGGGTCGCCGGTGCCGGAGTCGGCGGTCAACCTCCTCGGCGTGGTCGATCTCATGCGGAATCAGCACTCGTTGTCGATGGTGACGCACCAGAACGCGTTCGGAGGTATGCACGACTCGTCCCAAGTCAAAGTCCTAAATCCCCATCATCTCAGCAAAGACACTAACCCAATGTTGCCTGCAGAAGGCAGCCCCAATGGAAACCTCCAGGGCGGCGGCGTCGTCGACCTGCGCATGAAGCATCATCAGTCGGAGTTTGGGTCTCTGCCGAACTTCACCGCCTCGCCTAACGGGCAGCCGTTGCAGGCGCAGAGCGGCCACAGCGTGGAGAAGTATCTGAATCATATCGAGTCGAACGCGAAGGAGGCGGAGAGTCAGGAGAACGACTTCGTGGGCAACATGCAGCAGCGGGCTTCCATAATCGCTACAGGACGGCAACCGCAGCAGTCGCAGGCTCCCAATATGTTAACCTCTGCTAACCAAGCGGTGGAACTGGATCTCGTTAATCCCGCCGCGGAGACTCATCAACTGGTGTCGCCGCTTCGCAACGTTAACCCGAACGGAACTCTGATGACCCACGTCTCCGCCGTCAGCGAGCACGAGACGATTTCCAGCCCCCAGCAGACGAGAACGAGTCCTCCGATCCCCGTGAAGACGATGTTACTTGAGGCTTTGATGCCTCCCCAACCTGTTCCACCCTTGACGACGAACGGCGCGCCGTCAGTGTCGCCTCCCACGTCGGTGGTCCAGGAACAAGCAGCTACCGATAGTTTATTAACGACGATCAACGCCGCCCTGCTGCCGCCGATGCAGGAGCCGCCAGTTTCCTCAACCGGTACATCGAACTCCAACGTCAGCGTGCCGTCGCACAATCCTATGCAAGTCCCAAGCGAGCCGATGCCGACGGCGGCGGATCACATGCCGATTCAGGGTCTCATTCAGCAAGACGTGGTGGCGATGCAGCAGGTGCAGCAGGTCGAGCAGGTCGTGGCGCAGGCGCAGCAGCAGGTTGAACAGGTCGTTGCCCAGGCGCAGCAGCAAGCGGTGCAAGCGGTGCAGCAGGCGCAGCAGCAGGTGATGCAGCACGTAGTGCAGCACGCGCAGGTCGTCCAGAAAGCTGTGCAGCACGTGCAGCAGGCGGTGCAGCAGGTGCAGGTGCCCGCGGTTCAGCAGGCCGTGCAACAGGCTACGCAAGAAGTGGTGCAGCAGGCTGTGCAACAGGCGACTCAGGAGGTGGTGCAGCAGGTTCAGGTGGTTCAGCAGGCGGTGCAGCAGGCGCAGGCCGCTCAGGCGATGCAGCAAGCGGTGCAGCAGGATATCGGATCGATGCTGAGTCAGCCTGCAGGCTTCGTTGCTGAGGCTAGTTCCGCCCTGGCGAGCGGCGCGGCGCAGGAACCGTCGCAGCAGAGGTTGACCACGGCTGCGGAGCAGGCGATCAATAGTGTAATTACCAATGCCACTCAGGCTATCATCAACAATCGACCCATCACCACGACCACCGCCCACGCTATCATCGCGACGAAGAATATCCTCAACAACGTGGCAACTCGCAGCGCCCAGTTGATGAACAGCGCGATGGAGGGAATTCTACCCAAGTCTCCTTCCAGCCAGAACAATATCGTCGAACAAGTGTCGAGCAAGTCGCCGCCGGTTGCCATGCCTGTGACCCCGAACAGACAGAACGTGAACCCGCCCATCGCGAACGCGCCGAACAATGGAGCCGGCACGACGATCAGGAAGCAGGAGGACGGCATGCTGACGCAGGAGCTCACCTCGATGTCGGAGCACGACCTGCTGAGCTACATAAACCCGAGCTGCTTCGATCCCCAAAGCGGTTTCCTGATGTAGTGTCGCCGTATTCTTGTCGCGGAGGAACGGAAAACTCGCACTCCCTGAGCGTCAGGGTCGAACGCGTTTCATTACGCGCGAATTATCTCTATGCCTGTGCCACACGGTCGTTTCAGACTTTGTATGTGATAAAAAAAAACGAAATCCGCCTCCCTTGTTTTACCTTTTTATTCTCTTCTTTTGTTTTTTTTTTTTTTGTATGACTACAATGGACGAAGTTTGCACCACCAATTTGTGACAGTCGAAAACTTCTTATTGTGTTTAAGTAAGACGGGCGCACGAGAGCGCGACAATTAAGGTTTCCTTTATTCCTTCCTAGCCACCCCTCTCTCCCTTTTTTCTACGAGTTGTCGAATGTGATAATTCATATATTTTATTTATCAATGCCTATCGCGCATCCAGGTGCCTTTCTCCCTCATTGTAAAGTATCTCAGAGATTGCGGTATCCTACTCTCGCTGAAGAGGATACGAGGGTAACGATACATGTGCGTGTGTATCGTGAAAATGATCGACGAATGTACTGACCCCACTCAAGTCTATGTGGAAGAAACGGAATTGAGTGTAGCAAAACGTTTGCGTTTCACTTAAGAAAATGTACCTTGAAAGTAGAATATCTAATCCTGTATCATCGATGCATCCTTTATTCTTCTCCTTTTTTTTTTTTTCTTGACTTGATTTCATTCTAACAAATGGATCATCTTGTTGTTCGACATCGTTTCTATTATATTTCTAAGTATAATATATTTCGTATGTTGTTTAATGATTGAAGTTCTTTTTTGTTGATGATTAATACGAATTATAGGATATTATGTGATTGCGTTGATGATGTTATCGATAACGGATAAGCGAATACAAAAAGCGACAGAGAGATTATATATTATATATGTCAGTACGAAGAATAATTAATATAGAGATGTATATCATTGAGATATATATAGAAAATAGAATATATATATAATATACATATATATATTTTACGTTTACCCAAAGAGAGAAGCAGTTGATCGGACAAAGTGAGCTTATTAAAGATATAATGAAATCTATATTATAGAAATATATTTGTAACGTTACGTTACGACAAGGGTTTCTCCCTTTTGTTCAAAATGAGGGGTGCTATGTACCGCGTGTGTACGAATACTCGCCAACATTATCTAGTAGGAGACAGATTTTATAATAAAAAAAAAAAAAAAAATAAACGTCGTGAAAATATAATAAAATATCGTCGTGATATGTATTTGTAGCAAAGTATATATATTTTATATATCGAGCGTCTGTTTTACGTGTCGCGTGATTTTAAAAACAAAAAAAAAGGACCGTGAAAAGAAAGCAGTACGGCTAACGTTAATCAAATAAACGGATGATTATTGTACTATGTGGTATGTACTTCGTGAACTTGTTAATGACATTTATTGTACACTGTACGCACATCGTGTAGCGTTGTTGGCTTCGAAAGAAGGAACGAGAGAATAAGTGGAAGTGTGTGAGAGAGAGAAAGAAAAATCATGAGCATTGTATCATCATCTTATTCGTGTAAGTTGAATAAATGTTTCGCAGCATCGCTTTCCTTCGATAACTATTTTTTTTTTTTTTTCAATCGACATGGGGTATGAAGGTAGTACTAATTGATAATAAACTATGAAAACAACATATTTGTGGTTTACATGATTAAGTATACAGGCACTATTTTACAATCGTCGACGCAGAATAATTTAATAATTTACAATTACATAATTAATCTAGTCATATACTTTGCCACTTTCCTTTCTCGCCTTTCACTCTGCCTTCTTTCAGTAACTTGATTAGATGATGTTCTACGTTGTAGGCAGCAGCCTCCCACTTAATATTTGCATTATCCTGAAACCACACAAATTTATATTACATATTCTGTATTTTTGGTAAGTATCATTGATTAATCAAACAATTATTACCAGATAAATTCGTTTTGCAATGTCCATTTCAGTCATTGCATTGCTCTTCGCATTTTCCTCTAGAATTCCTAATATTTCATTCTCTCTCTTCAGTCTATGCTCGATATAGAAGTTAATGTTAGCTACTGGATCAGTGATCACGGAACCATGACCAGGATAAATTACTCGTGGGTTAATTTCTAAAATCTTCTTCAGAGATTTCAAATAAGCGTGTAAGTCTTCGAAGATCGCAGTCCTCTCACCCAGAATGCAATCCCCGCTAAACAGAGCTTGTTCATCCTCTAAGAGAAGCGACGCATGATCGGTCGAGTGTCCCGGAGTGTGTTTCACGCGAATCTTGGCACCTTCTACTTCCATTAACTGATCGTCCGACAACGTTTCCCATTTCGTCGACTTCTCCGCTTCGCTTAAGCCTTTATCTTCCTTGGCCCTAGGTATTTTCCAGATTTTGCTGGACGTGCTAGGATTCATAGACTTCAGCAAATCCTGGATGGAGTTCGCTCCACCTATGTGATCGGGATGCCAATGTGTGATTATCAGGTGCTCTATCGTTGCCTTCTCCTCCTCCAACACTTGACGCAGTACTTTTATATATTCAGAAGCAGTTCTAGACTCGCCAGAATCTATTAATATACGTCTACAAAAGGAGGGTTAGTCTGTATCTGCGTTAATGCGTTGCAGTTCTATTGCACAATGAAACGTGAAGATTTTTCGTTACCTGGGTCCTGTACCAACGAGGTACGTGTTTGTGCCTTGCAGCGTCATAAATCCTGGATTACATCCTAAGATTCGTATCACTTTTTTCGATAATCTTGATATCGATGGTAGATCCGTCAGAGGTTTCATTGTCGGGAGATACCCTCAAAATTTGAATGAAAAGATCGTTTCGACTTTGTACTCGACACGTTTACGCGAACCGTGATTATATACTGGCTGAAATGAATGACTCAACGTTTAGCGGAAGATAAGTCTTTGACTGTATTGCAAAAAATACATTGTTGCATCATATGGTGGGATGTTGTGTTTACACTGTTTACGGTTCAGATTGGTTCAGATTAATTGGATGTATCCAATAGGTGGCAACACCAGGCAGCACCTGTGATACACGTGGCAGTTGTATGTATGTGTCATATAGATTAAGTGTCGTCCAAAGTTCAAATAATGTTACATACATACGTGTAGATTTGTAGACTTTGTACTGCCAATGTTTGTACAAATTATTACAAAGTACAGTGCACGGTATAATGAGTCTCAACTTTGCTTCTAATTTGTTTAATTAGAATACTGCAGTTTGCGATAAGCTTGATTAGTGAAATTGGTTAGAAAATGTTTATTTATATGATTGTATGTATTCTAATAGGCTTCTATAGGTCAGTATGGGTCAGTAGATTTATTGTTAGTATTATGTGAAATTTTTATTTATATTTCGTATACTATATTTTTAGTATATTTGTTTAGCTTCACTGCCAAATATTTAGATTTGGTTTATTATAGTATCCTTATTATAATTATATGAACTATTTATTTTATTCATTCATCTCATATTTACTCTCATCTACGCGTGGATGAAAAGTTTATTTGATTCATATATGTCGTAATATTACCGTTATAATATTATAATATTTATTTATTATTATCAGTCTATAAAAATGTTACAAACCTTGTAATTACAATAAAACACTGCAAATATGTGTATATATATGTATATTTTCTTTTTTTTGTATCTATACTATATCTGGCTCTACCAAGTGATAGAAAACCAAAGTTATAACTTATGTATACTTTTAGATTATTCCGCAATGCTAAAAGGTTGTAAAAAATATTTGTATATTGTTAAAAATGCAATTATAGAGCTAGAAAATTGTACCGCTAATTTTGGTTATGTGCTCCATTATGCTAGAAAGAGAGAGTCCTATAGTGTGCGACAAGGATAGAGAATCGTGCCACTTACTTTGATTTCTATATCTCCTGGTACTTTACCCCTGGTATCAGGAGCGTAGAAGAGGTCACCTAAAACTGTTCGATTTGCGCCGGCCGCTAGATGGCGCCACATGCACGATTTTCAACTCAATTTTTATAATTGCATTTTTAGCAATAAATAAACCGCTTTTACAACTTTTCAGCATCGTAGAATAAACTTTAGGGCCTATAGGAATGCTACAAGCTTTGTAATTGCAAAAAAGATGAGCAAATATATATATTTTCTATCTTCATACACAAGACGGATTCTCATATTTCTGATACGAATATAAAATTAATTATTGTTGAAAATAATAATAAATAAGTAATTTTTACTTATCACTGCGATCAGTATAAATGTTCTGCAGTAACAAACATCTAGATAATGCTATAAATAAATATATTGTCTACTTTATAACTTTGAAAAATAAAGTGATGTTTTGAAATAAAATTAACTAATTAAATTGATGAGAATTTAACAGTTGTCTTTTTATTCACAAATAAACATATTATAAATAAATTATTCTACTTATCTTTGTTGTCTTTTGATTGCATCGATGTAGAAAGAATATATAAAGTAACAATGATTTTTACTCATTTTTATTAAATAGCAATCGCAATAATAAAAAGAAAAAGAAACCTTTAGAAAAGCCTTTTTCCTTTCGTAAATTAATGCGTATCTAAATAAATGAAAGCGTAAGCAGTATTAATAACTTGTTATACACAAAACATAAAGGTGGGTACTCACCGGTGAACAGTTCGCGAACACTGTTCGCATACAATGTTTGCAAACAGTTCGTAAACTTTCTGTAAACACTAAATAAACACTACGTCATCCATTCACAGATGTTACACGAACTATGGAAAACCCGTATGCGAACACGTACGCGAACAGATGATTTCAACGAAATTCAACTGTTATATTGTTCGTGAACAGTTCGCGAACGCCAGTGAAGACGCACCTTTAGATCCGTTTTGTTTCTGCGTTTGCTGTGTTATTTAGTGCAGAACAAAACGAAACGAAAAACAACACAGAAACGTCTAAAGGTGCGTCTTCACTGGTGTTCGCGAACTGTTCGCGAACAATATAACAGTTGAATTTCGTAGAAATCATCTGTTCGCGTACGTGTTTCCATAGTTCGTGTAACATCTGTGAAGGGATGATGTATGTTTTTTTTAGTGTTTATAGAATGTTTACGAACTGCTTGCGAACATTGTACGCGAACAGTGCTCGCGAACTATTCACCAGTGACCCACCTTAACAAAACAGACCTATAAATGAAATTCTGATGAGGGAATCGTAGGAATTTATAAAAAGGTCTTGGAACTGGGTTGAAAGTTGACAGAATATTAAGGGATCAGTATAGGTTTATTTTTTCAAAAATTCGATTTTCTAAAAACATCGGAAAGATTGCAAGAAAATGGTGCTAATGAAGAAGCTGAAGGAATAATGTATGGAGGAGGCATCGCTGATTGAGGGTACGACGCTTTTCTTTACGATTTTACGATAAAATCTTTAAATGCGTTTTTTTTCGAAACAACGTTTTTCGACCTCGCCGACATGATTTACAAAAAACTATCGCACCGATTGGGCTCAAATTTTCAGGGATTATTCTGAACACGCATAGTTTCAGTCTGAACTAGAATTATAAATATTCATTTATGTTTAACCATATTTTTAAACAATTTAAGTTGTAAAAAAAAAGGGTCGAAAAATTAAAAAATCCACCATTTTGTTATTTTACACCGGGAGTGAAAAATTTTCCTTCCAACCATAGCGACAATTTTACTTTTTAAAAAACTACTCAATTTTTTGTTATTAAATGCTCCAAAGTCCAGATATCATGTCAGCCAGGAATAAGCAGGGCTCACTTCAAGTGGTCAGATCACCAAGATAAATCAATAAAAAATTGAAATAAAAAATTCTTTCCATTACTTTAAAACCTCTATTTTTATGTGTGAAAAGATGGAAATGTAAAAATAAATTTTAGTGTGAAAAAAATATTCTTGAAAATATGTACGATAAACCCATACTGATCCCTTAAAGAACTCAGTTGATTTTCATTCTCCTCTATTATTAAGTATGAACAAACGTGAACAACAATTATAACGTATTATTGGCCGAATACAAGTGTCAGTTAAAGTTAAGTACATGACGGTTCAACTTGGTTTGATTATTCCAGTATGACGCAGTCTGGATAACGCACGGGTGCCGTTGTTCCGCTAAATAGGACACGCTTTTATTGTTACGTTGGGCGATTACAGTTTCCAGTCACGTTAATGCTACATCCTTTTGATTGTTTGTTTCTCTGTTAGGAACCTGATCGAGATATCGCTGGGAACGAGCTTCGAGCTTCGTTTCGCCCGTCGTCACAGCTCAATCGTTCATTGCAACAGCTCGATCACGTCCACGGGATTCCTTACGAGCTACAATGCGATACAAAAAGTTGTCTCCTGCCTTGTGGCTATTTTATAAAAACCATAGACATGCAAGAATAGACTGCGCATTGCGCATCATGGGGAATGCGAACGGCCCAATTTTAGAAAGAGTCGAATGCTTTGGGAGGACTTGTTATCTTTTTTTTTTTTTTAAATTAAAAGATAGAGAGAGATATCAAGTCCTCCGAAAGCATCCAACTAATTTTAAAATTGAGTGACGCGCAGTCTATAAGTTACCATGTCTACGATAAAAACGCATTGACTATTAAATACGCCCTCAACTAATCGCCGACTTAAAATGCGCTCATCACAATCGCGAAACTTATCAAACGGAAACCACCCTTCAACTCACGCGGAAACTTACAATTAATTACAACTTTATAATTACATAATTACAGAACCATAATGTACACGAGCACGCAAAAGGTAAGAGCAAAGTAAACGGGTTTCACTTTTAACTTTTGACCGTTTTCATTTTTAAACGATTCGTTCTTTCGAAAAGAAAGTCTTTTTAAAAGAACCAAGGATCGGTCATCGCAACCGCGCATCTATTAAAAGAGAATTGTCCTTTGGTCGCAATAATTAGGCCGTCACTTCGCTCGACGAACACTTGTCGAACATCGCGTCGAGGACTTGAGTGAACTTCAGGTGCCTCTCTTCGGGAGCCACGGAAGCTCCTCGGCTCCCCCATAGGAATTTGATGTGGAACTCGGTTCGAAACGCGTCCGAAAGTAGTTCGTCGCTTCTGGAACCTTCCAGAACGATCTCGGCGTTCCTGCGGAATAGTGGAAGGTTCTCTGCCATTTTTCGGGCCGATTCTAAATGGGACCAGACTATTGAGAGGCCGCAATCTGGCGCGGAAATTTCCCATGGCGAGAGGATGGCTGCTGTTAAACCCGATGGTGCTGCTGTTCCTGGAAAAAAGAATTATAACTCATTTAGTTGGTTGTGAAAAAGACTTAGAAGTTGGCTTTTCAGAATCCTTGGCAATTCTCAGTTTGTACTACGGAATTATTGTAAAATAAGGTTTTTAGGATTCAGGGTTTACGGATTCGGTGGATCGACGATCTAAGAATTCAGAAATTA
This sequence comes from Perdita meconis, assembly GCA_030770465.2. Taxonomy (NCBI): domain Eukaryota; kingdom Metazoa; phylum Arthropoda; class Insecta; order Hymenoptera; family Andrenidae; genus Perdita; species Perdita meconis. Next base: position 5,774,078 of record JASKOS020000001.1, read on the forward strand.
GAGGGTTTAGTGGTTGCAGAAGGCAAGGATTCACGAACTGTTTAAAAAACCAGAAGGCAAAGGATTCAGTTACCACAAATCTAAGGAAAGAATAAAATCTAATTTTATATTATTTATATCATAAAAAAAACAACAAATTTCTACTGTCTCCAAGTAATGATTTTCCATAAATTTTACCTTAAACCTAGAAATTTTCCATAGAGAAAATCTAGAGATTTTCCATAAATTTTACCATAAATAAGAAGCCAGGATCTCGTGGACTCAACTGTTCAAGAAACCAGAAAGCCGAGGACTCAGCTGATTAAAGGATCAGAAGACTAAAGATTCAGTTAAAGATCTAAGAAGCCAAAAAGATTCAGTTGTTCCAGAAGCCATGAATAAAAAAACTCAGCCGTCCAGGAAATTGAAAATTCGATTTTTTTCGACTTCCTGACTGGGTACAACCCCTTAAGTTAGAATGTTTAGAAAATTAAAATACAGTTATTCAAACTCCAATTCTTTATTTACCTTTTTAATCTTGCATAAAAATCCACGGTCTAATGATTAGCGTAACTCACCTAAAACATCCTCAGCTCCACGTTCCCCCAGCAACGCAAGAGGCAGCAAATGCGGCAGAGTAGTATTAGGCGCCTGAGGGTTAGTACACTCATTCATCGCCCTCAAAGTAGGCCTAAGCTTCGCCTCGAAGCTGAACGCCTCGTCGGTATGCTTCTGCCTGAGAAGATGCCAGGTGTTCCCCAATTTCTGAATCTGCGGTAGACACAAACCCAGCATCACGCCGCAGAATCCGTACAAATTCCCCAACGCGGTCTTCGTATCAATCGCCACTTTGATCCACTTGCTGATGGTAGCCGCTCTCTCAATCGCAGTGGCTCCAGCCAGCACCGTGACCGCGACCACCAGCTTCAAGCACTCCGACCTCTCGATCAGATCCAACCTAGCCTGTCTACCATGAGGCAGCGTTGCCAATTCAATCCCACTGAGACCATTCCTGTTCCCAGGTCCGGGCTGAAGCGCCAGCTCCAGATCAATCTTCGTCAGATGCGATGCGAGCACTCTGGGCGCGGAATCGTGCAGCATGCCTGAGACTCCCCTCAGCGCGGTGGGATCCAGAGGTCTGTGATCTCCAGCTGGGAGCAGGAGAGTCGAGAATCCTTCGATATCCAGCGCCGTGGAGATCTCCAGCGACGGTGCAGCAACAACTAACTGTTCCTCCGCGGACAACTCGTACTCGTTACCATTATTGCCATTGGTTCCGTCGTTGCTGGTTGTATAGTGACTTCTAATCACGACTCCCTTGATCGGCGCGGAGGTGGGCGGATTGCTGGTGCCTTCAGAATTATTAGTCTCGAACTCGCTGTCTCCTGACCCGTTGCCACTGTCGCTGCCGGACGCCTGGTAGCCCTGATGGTGATGGTGGTGATGATGGTGATGATGGTGTCCGTGGTGCTGATGGTTCGGGATATAAGGCACCCTCGGAGGCTTCGGAGGAGCTGCGCCCAGGGAGTTCTGGTGATTCAAGCTCGATTGCTGAAGCACTGGCTGCTGTTGCTGCTGCAGCGCAGAGTCAGATATCACCCTGGTGATCTTCTGACGGCCCAGGGACAGCGAGCAGGAGGGTGGTTGGTTCTGGATGGGCGGAACTCTCGGCAAAGTGCTCGACTGCATCGGGACGTGGGGCGCAGACTGCTGGTTTGAATTCTGGCGGTTGTCGTGCTGGTCCGAAGGATGATGCTGGGCAGTCAACGAATGACTACGTTGCTGTTTCCGAGGAAGGCGAGGTGGAGAGCCGGTCGACAGCGACGTGGACGACGGACTCGAGCAATGCTGGTTGTTCGTGGGTCCCGGGACACAAGTTAGGGGCACGCACCTAGGTTTTGGCGTGATTATACGGGCCCCGCTTGCTTGGCTAATTGGTCTTCCGCTGCCGACGTAGAAGGTGATCAAGTCTGCCACCGTGTCGAATGCTTCGTCCTCGAACTGGTACTGTGCTCTCTCGTACACTGTTTCTGGTTGGATCACGACCTGTAGATGATGTCTAGGTTAGCGTCGTTCTCGTGGATCATGGACTCTGTGCAGTTCTCACTGTTGAGGCTTTTGGGAGTAAGCCGTGTCATATAGGAAGAGATAGGTGATCAATGTACCATATCATTAGTGATCATTGACCCATGACCCGCCATCCACACGTATAGTGGACAACCCCAGGACACACGTCAGTTTCAGTGTTGTCTCCTGACTTCTGAAGAAGCTAGCTGCAATGCTTACGAAACCTTGGGAAATCTCTTCCTATAGGACACGGCTTGCTCCCGGAAGCCTCAACAGTGAGAACTGTATGATACCAAGCCGTGAAAGCGACAAATCTCTGATGGATTTTATGGTTAGCATACGTTTAGTTATGACAAATGAATATTATACGATAATAATGATGAATACGCGATTTACGAATTTGGGACTCACTCGATTGATCACGAAGTGAAGCGGCTGGCCCTTCCACCGGACGGTGAGAACATAGTTTCCGGGTTGGGAGGCACAGTCGCGCACCAGGAAGTCGCCGTCGTTCGGTACTTCCGCTTCCGCCCCCTTTCTACCCCCTCGAAGGGTGCTGCCATGGTACCAGGCGTGCGATCGTAGATCACGGGGATCTAGGAGCCGGAGTTCTCGCTCCAAGAGTTTGCGCGTTGACTCCTCCGGTGGCTCCTAAATTAGATATCCGAGAAGAGGTTTAAATTAGGGATTCCTGTGATGGTGACAGGTTGGGGCGGAATTTAATGCGAATCTGGAATTATGAGGGTGGATGAGAAATATTATTTTGGAAGCTTTTGATGGTGAATGATTTACTAGTCTTTATTAGAGAAAAGTATTACGTTATACAGTATTACTTAATTAAAATAGTTTCTAATTTGTACTGTACTCAGATTCATAATAATAAGTTAATTTCTGTTTGCAATGATGAGGCAACTTAGGAATGAGTCATCCACAGAATTTAATGAATGATATAATAATTTTCTTCCATAAATTGTCTTTCACTATCCAATACATTTTATATTTAAGTAGTTATATGTAACCTATATGCTTATTATTAAACAACGGATTTTTACGAATTTATGATAATTTTAAATATAAAAAAATCTATGAGGTTGTTGACAGATGGCAAAATATAGTAAACATTAATTAATCAATAGAAGGTATAATATTTAGAAAAGGAGATACACTATTATGCAAGTTTCAATCCTTTATTTTTTTTTGTGAAGATTTTATTTTGCATAAAAATCTGAAGTCTACTTATTATATTGTACACTAAAAAGTAATTAATAAATAATAATATTGGGTTGCAATAAAAGTTCGTAGCGTTTTTAAGGGAATTTCAAAGACAACGTTGGAGTTTTTACACACAAATTTATTTAATTACATGTGTCATTTTTTTCTATTATTTTTTGCACTTTTTGAGGTAGTTTCATAATTCCATTCTCCCAAGATTCATTTTTGAAGAATGGAATTGCATTTTCCTATTGATAAACGCTACGAACGTTTGTTCCGACTCAAATCAAATTTAATTAATTTTGTCTTTTATTTAAGTCAAACATTGCTTTGTGGAATAAGAAGAATTTATGCATTATTTTCCAAGAGTTTTCTGGGAAGACAGACGCGCGAAGCAGATGAAGTGCCTCGACCCATTGAGCCCACGAAATTGGCTTAACAAGAACAGCCTTGAGTACTTAGTCTGCGACAGATCAGAGTCGGTGTCTGTGTGTACTTATCACCGACTTAGAGTGTCACGTGTGAAAGCTGCATGATCAAGACAGCGGCATCAACGATCCAATTGTGATCGTTCGTAAATCATAGCATCGACGCGAAACTTCAATGGTTCTATTAATAAATACTGCGATTTATTGAGACAGGAATTTACTTCTGTTATTCTTAATATCGTAATTTATAACTGATTGAATGCTAATTTAAAAGCCATTTTTCAAAATTTGTGCGACCATTTGACTCATCAAAATATTAATATTTGTATTATTTATGGGCACAGTTAATCATTAAAAGTAGACTATGTTAAGATAACAATGATCACAAATTGACTTCTTCCGTTCTTCCAGTAGAATTAAAATTTTAGGCTGCGGATTTTGATCCAAATTTATATTTTCACAGACACAAATAACAGATTATTTTTACAGAAGTTTAAATAGCAGTGTTCTTCATTTTTTTTTATTCTAAATAATGTAGCATGTACTTAATTTTTACATTTTGAATATTTTCTTTTAAATCTGTAGCTAGTAATAAATTTTGTAAATAACTGCATTGAATACACATTATTCTAGGATGTTCCTCGAGTTCCTTTATACTCAATCATACTTTTTACTTTTTCACACAGCTCATAAAATTTAAATGAAATATAATAAGTAGACTGCGGATTTTATGCATTTACGTTGACAACTAGGTATGCAAAAAAATCTACAAGATTATTAACACATGACACAATAAATAAAATATCAAAAATATAATCACAGTTAGAATGTTTAGAATATTAAACATACTGTTATTCAAGTTCCAATGCTTTATTTGTGCTCGTAAAGATTTTATTCGGCATAAAAATTCGCAGTCTAATAAGATTCTTATTAAAATATACAACTACTTCCAAGCAAAAGTTGTCAATCTTTTTCAATGCGAGTCTCACCCCTTAAATTTAGAATTACTAACAACTGTCACAAAAATCTACAGAAAAATTCCCAAAATACAATTTCCGCAAGGGGTGTAGCCACAAAGCCAACTTCCCGAGTTCCCCAGCACGCCGAAAATCCCACCCCCAAAAAACGCATTCGCCAAAGAATCCACCATAAAAGGTTCACTCACCATCGGTAAGTTGCAGTAGTCGTTGTCAACCCTTTTCACAGCAGAAACCCTCGAACATGCGTCGCAGTTCTCCCTTCTGTCCACCACCGGTTCCTGCACCTCCGACGACCTGCGTCGAAAAAACGAGTCCGTCACCGTTCCTCCCTCACATTTCGCTCACATCTCCGACCCCCGCCGCGGTCTTTCGCCCCGCGAAAAAAACCGACCCCAAGCACCGCGCTTTTCGTTTTTTCCGGCCCGCGGCACCGCCTCGAAGACGACTTTCTTTCCCGGCTTCGAAGGCAAATTCGTAAGGGACAGGACAGGGTTTGGCCACACGGCTCTCGGGCCGAGCGCGCGCACCCCACTGAACTATGCGCGTGGAAACCCACGATACGAGCAGGGCCGTATTTTTCGGCGGATCTCGAGGGGGACGCCCCGCGGCGTATTAATAGAAACGCGCCGCGACCGATTCGTTTCGCGTCGTCGCGACGGGCCAATATTTTGCTTTCGCTTGTGTCTCGCCGGGGCTTTCCTACGTTTCCTCTCTTCTTGGTTTATTTTCTCTGATTTTAGTGCTGCGATAGTGTATTTGGACAGCGGGGGAGGGGGAATTGAAGCTGGGGAGGGGAGAAGAATGAGCGCCGAGTAGGAATGATATACAATGACTCAGGGAGGCTTGTTTCTTTCTGTGAACGAAGGGTTGTGATTGTGATGGAGTCTTGTTATTTGGGATGATTTTTGTAAAGGAAATTGAACTGATGAAGAAGTAGCAATTTGAATTAATTCTTAGTGCGGGTGGAGTCATGATATGGGTTGGGGATTTTAGGAAATTGAATATTTGATGGGTTAGGAGATATTGTAAACTCGTTTAACCACAATTCAATCGTTTTCCATTAGTAACACTAAAATTAGTGACAGATTTTTTAAAAGAGAGAATTGAAGATAAATTTATTTTTTACATTTTCTAATTAAGCTAATTAAAAATGAAACTGTCTTTTTGGAGAACAAATTGCATACAGAAAATGATTCTACGACTCAAATTACTAAACTACTTCGATACTTTTACTATTTACACTGTTAAAATAAAATAAAATAAAAAGAGAATAAACTGTTTCATCTGAATAATGTATTTTAATAGATTAAAATAAAGAAACCAACTTTCCTAAATCGTTAAAATTACCATAAAATTAAAAATAGAATAATCCAAACCTCCACCAAATTATTACCTAAATAACAAACCTTCTTTTCTCGAATTTTGTTAGGAATAAAACATTCATCTCATCTCTTCTCACGTTCTAATTTCCCCCCGTTTAAAAATTGAACAAAACATAAAAATGAAAATAAAAAAAATTGCCTTAATCCTTAAAAACTTCCTAACAAATTTATAAATAAAATGCTCCAATCCCTCACCAAATTTTTATTCAAATAATAAATTTTCCTCATCTCAATTTTTTCTAGGAATAAAATATATTTTTTCCTTTTCCCCATTATTATTAAATCGATCAAACCATAAAAAAGTATTTTCTACGTCACTGCGACGGACCTCATAGCAGATCGTCGCGTCCCCACCCACGCTTACATTTCCTCGGGCAAGTCTCGACAGCCTCGAGTCGATATCGTCGGTTCGATCGACTGTGGACAGTACCAGGACGATTTTTTCAATTCCTCGAGAGTCTGGGGGGAGTCTAGGACGCCCCGAGTCTTATCAGGCGGTAGGCCTAGTCGATACCAGGGGTTATTGATCTGTTTGGTGAAGAGGGGGTTGCATTTAGGGGGGCTGGCGCGCCTGCGTCGAACAAAAGCGCTCGATAAGGGCCTAAGAACCCATGAAACGCATCTGTGCGCTTCGCCGGCTCAACGAGGACGAGAAGGGGGATCGGAGACTGTTGCAACGATGCATTCTCGGAGCTCGGAGGCGATTTCGCTGCTCGTGGAGCTGGGGATTCGCGAGAGGATTGGAAATGCGCGAATCACACTGTTCGAGGCTCGATACACGGTCCTGTTGACTGTTCTCGATAGTGTTCCGCGAATTGCTGGGCTCTGCACATTCGACGGCTGATAAAAGCGACGCACCTTGCAGTAGCTTTGGAACTAGCGAAAATTTCTTGTGCCACTGATATGCCAAATCATTTCATAGAATTTTTCTCTGGCATCCAAGAGCTTGAAATAATTCCTTCTTATTTCGAGTTAATTAAATAGAAACTTGAGTAACTGTAGATAATTTTTCATATCGCAGTCACTAAAGTAAATTTTATCGTCGTTATCTCTACCATTAAACTCCGTATGCATTTATTTCTTCGTTATCGACGCGAATTCGTTGCCCATTTCTATGCAGTAGAACCTCGATTAACCAGTTCAATATGAATGTCAAAGCCGAAGCATTTCTTCAATGTAAAATTTGTTTATTGAATAATAGAAACAGAAAGTTATTGAGAGTCGATTAATTAAGGATCTACTGTATCTAGAAGTCAATAATGATCGCAGCGAATAGCAATTCGTTGAACAGGTCGAACGCGTGAAGGAAGGGAGGAAACAATTTTCAGGGAGCAGTCAGTGTTATAAATAGCGTTGCGAAAGGGTTCAGATGCGAACGGATAGCATGCACACGGAATAAGTTTCGCAGAAGTTCACCTCGTGCCTTATCTTCCTGCGAGGCACACGTCGCGGCGACAGGATCTCGCGTGCAGCCGCGCTATCTGGCGATGATTGCAGCTGTGCGCATTTGCATTCGCTGCATCTACGCATCGGTGGTCGTCTTGAACGGCCCTGGTCCCCGGATTTCTCAGATAAAATTTACCCTGGAGGCTTTAGTGGGAGACACGAGGAGAAATGTTGAAACTTTCTTTGCTGGCTGAATTATTGTGCCCCGAGGAAGAATATTTCAAAATGATATTCAAGAAGGAACAAAGTTTCTTTAGGATATCTGTGATTTTTCGATACCAAATTTTGCAACTTTTTGAGGACTATGAATTTTTTGGAGAAATTTTGCAATTGGTGCTGAATTAATTCGTAGTTTCCTTCATTTAATAGGATAAGAGACTTCAAATAATTGCAGTGTATTTCCGGGTCTTTAAACTTATTTGAAGTCTTTTGCTCGGATTTTGGAACAATTAATTGATATCACAGGAGTGATTAATTGTTCTGAAGCAAAGAGTAAATAAAAAAGTTAAACTACAGTAATAAAGAGTAATGGAAGTTCAAGACACAGTTAATATTAGGTATAAGAAAAAGTTAATGCACATTCCTAGAACAAGTTTAAAATATTCTGAACTACTTTGAAAGGTTATTTTATTTCACAAGATAACTATTTACTTCCACAACTCTTTTCTAATATTCTATAAAATGACAAATTCCTTTGTTGTAAAAAGTCTCAATTATAGAACATCGTTAACAAAAGAGCCGCACGAACTTTTTCGGCATCTAATCGTATTTTAAGTGAAGTGTTCTTCATTTCGTGAAGTGGAATGAAATTGATTTCAGGGGTCTAGATATAAATGCAAAGAATGAAGGGTAGAATTGACCTCGCAGAATCAAAGGGCATTGAAGTGATAAGATTACAGTCAATTGCATACACAAATATCTTTAGATTCCACAGTGTAACTGCACTGTGGGTGCAGTTTGCATGCATGCAGACAGATTTCTGGAATCATCTACCTGAATACTTTTCACTAAAACCAATTAAACATGCCCTTTCTCCTAAGACATAAAAAAATATTCAAATAATTCATTTTAAGATTAATCACGAAATAAGATTGTATTTGCTATCTACTTTGAGAATAATATATTCACATATTTTTATCCCTTCTCTGTTACTTTTAAAACATTTCTCTCTTCCTTTTTAATATTTCTATAATTTTTTTCCAATCGATTTGAAGGATCTATCGATACGAATCCTCCTCCACTTTAGTTTCTATTCCCAAAGCCGATGCTCGTCAGATAAATTTCAGTTCAAAGGTTTCACGCGACCGCACCAAGGATCGGTTTAAACTATCCGACAGATTTTCCGAAGGGATTAGGAAACGTCTACCCATGTCCCAAGAATGTTCACAGTTTCCCCCATTTCGCCTCTTTCCGTCATGGGATCCCTTCGCACTAGCCGCTCGAGGGAGAACGTCATTTCGAAGGCAAAGATCGAGGAAAACCGGTTCGGGATCTGCCTGCTCCATTATGTTCCCTGTGCCGCCTGCCATCGCGTACCCTCCGAACAGGCTAATTCATAACTTATAACAGAAGAATGTCTCTCCTAGATGGAAAAGTCCTTCGAAGGCCTCGACTCGTGAGGTCCGGCGCTCGCGAGGTCATTTCTCTCGGCGAGGAACGATATTTTACGCGTGCACGAACATCCTTGTACGGGGTGTAAAACGAAAGGTGCCTGAGGGGATTCGTGTTTCCGAGGCTGCGTGTTTCACTTGGTTGTAAATCGTTTCGAGGCGTATACATATAGGTCTTTGGGGATATAGATGTTTTGAGGCTTAGAGTGTTAGGTGGATTTAGGGTCAGAGACTTTTGAAGACACAATTGATTTTTGAAGCCAAAGAGTTTTGGAGCTGTAGAGCTTTAGGGGTATAATAGAACTTCAAAGCTGTCGATTTTTATGAGTGTGAAGTTATAGGACTACAAATTGCTAGAGTTGAGGGTTGTAGAGTTATAGAATTGATAGGCAAATGGAGTTTTAGAGCTGCAGATTGCTAGAGATATCAGTAGACAGCGGATTTTATGCATTTATGACAATGCTGAGTATGTAAAAAATATACAGGTTATTTACAATTTTATTCACGTTAAAATGTTTAGAATATTAAACATACTGTTTTTAAACTTCCAATTCTTTATTTGTATTTGTAAAAATTTTATTTTACATAAAGATCTGCTGTCTAGATATCAGCCATAAAGTTTTAAACTGTTAGAATTAAGAACTATAAAATTTCTAAGTTGTATACAACTATATATCATTAGAATTAAAAATTCTAGAGTTGAGGATCTCTTAAATAAAAAATTTAGGCGACAGAGACTTCCTGCGTTATAAACTTTAGAATTATAGACTTTCTGAGCTAAGAGTTCTAGAGTTAAAGATCTCAAAAATTAAAAATTTTTGAGTTACGAATCTCCTGAGTTAAAACTTTTAGAATTTTAGGCCTTCTGAATTAAAAGTTTCAAAGTTTTACATCGTTAGAGTTGCAAGTTTGAGAGTTATAGATCTTAGGAGCTAAAAATTCCAAAGTTATAAATCTCCAGAATCATGGATCACGAAAATAAAGTATCCTACACTTCCTTTTCGCTGGAGTTAAAAATTTTAAAGCTAATGATAACCAAAACCAAAAATTCTAGAGCTATAGAGCACTGAATTTGTAGCTATCTATAACCTCAAACTCTATAACTCTAAAATTCCCGTTCTCTAAATGCGTGGATTTCAATATCCAAACAGTCCTAAGTCCACAAATTTCTAAAATTAAAAAACGACTTAATTCCAGATATCCAGAGACCCAAATACATCAATTGTGAAAGTTTCAAAGCTCAAGAACCTTTTCGGAAAAATTTATAGTGTCACAAAATATCATTGACATCGTCGGCGATCGTTAAACGATCCTGCAACAAATCGACAGGTTTATAATTACCTTCGATTCCCCTCGGAGGAATTTTCTGGCGAGGGTGGCGTCACGATGAGAGAGGGCTCATTCTGAATAATTACTTCCGGTTGTAGGTGGATCGTGTGTCGCTTCTGACAGAGATCCTTACAAGAGGCTGAAGAGGGTATGCCGTCCCTCTTTCGACGACGGCCACTGGCGCCTAGATTTTGCAGGGTGCCCATAGATGGAAACCGGAAGCTCCATGTTATGCCTGTCGAACACAACATGAATTATTTAAACGTCTTAACTCGCCATTAAACAAATGAACTTCGGGGATTGCTACTCTGTGTCTGCGCTGCCTTTCAATTATCCCAGTCAATCCTAAACTCAGCCATTCATCGTTCAAAAAAGGAACATTGACGGACGCTTTTGATCTGCATCTCTGAATTCTATATTTAATCCTCTACGAATTTTTATTTATTTATTTATTTATTAATTCACGGGAAGAGAATTCCCATTAGCGTATAAATTTTCCACCTTCTCTCCCTTTCCTTCAAATATTTCCCCTCCATTTCTTAATCTAATCTATTGATCCACATATTTGATCTAGCCGCCAAAAATGAAACAATCAAAGCGATCGACGAGAAGATTTCAAAACCTTGGATCGTTCTCAGAATCATACTCACGCATTCCCCCACTGTTATCCGATCCTTCTCGATCCTTCTCGATCATCGCAGTCCCGCGACACTCGCGATTTACTCCGGTCATCCGATTGCGTCACAGAAAAGTCCCGACTGTTCCGTTAATTACCACCGTCTATTATTCATACGCGCCGCCTAGCGTTTCAACGAAGCGAATGGGGCGACAGACCGCGCTCGATGGAAATCGTTTAACCCTTGGCAATCTCCTATCGCGATCCCCCTCCACCATCCTTTATCAGTCTTCGTACATATCGACAACCGGTGCAGTTGATGCCTCTTATCTACGCGGACCTCTGCGCGTCTCTTGTTTTAGAAACACGATCACTGGGGATCGCGATCAGCTCGCGCTTTTTATTGCCAACGGTGCGCAGTTACTGGCAAAAATGTTAAGAATTGATCTGTTGTCAATTTTTGAGCGAGGGAAACTCTGAGAGGAACTTTTTCTGCAATCTGTTAAGTTTTTTGATTATGTAATATTTTTGCGAATGGGTTTGGGAAATTGACTGACAATTAGTTGATTATATAGAATATAGATGGATTTTTTATGATTTTTAAAATTTTTTATTTTATTTTGGACGCGTTTGTTAGCTTTTTAGGGACATTTAAATTATTCTGGAGCACTTCTTTTCTTTTTAGTACCTCTGGTTGAAAGTTCTTTACACTATAATTCACTATGGTCCAAATGAATATGATTTATACTCATGCGAACGCCTATCAACCAGAGTAGGGCATAAATCAACTGATAATTAAAATTGACTAATTACCTGATTAATCATTAATCATAAGTAATAATCATTAGTTAAACATTTTTCATTGGTTAGTCATGACTATATAGCATAAATTACTTACAACTATTTAATCATTAGTCATTCGTTATTAGTTATGACTAATCATTAGTTATTACATTTGATTAATCATTAGTTGCTAGTGTGTTTTTCTACATATTATAAATATGACAACATATTTCAGGATCATCAAAATCGGAGTTTAGATATTTACTATTTTATATCAAAAGATTTTACAGTATTGAAATGTATTTTTTATTATCATTCCGTGGCTTTTTTAGTTTCTCATTTTTAGTTATTAGTCATATTTAAATTTTGATTACTCATTTAGTCATTAGTTACGATTAAAGTTACTCACTAGTCAATGTTTATTATTCATGTTTAATAAAAATTTAGTCATTAGTCATTAGTCATACTAAAATATTTATTTAATCATTAGTCGTTAGTCAGTAATCATATTAATGATTACAGTTTGCCCAACTCTGCTATCAACCATATACAGGTGACGTGGCAATCAAAGCTCCAATTCAGGTAATACGACGGAGAACCAGCCCACACGGTGATGAATAAACTCTAATAAATCCACCTGAAAATCCTTCATCAATCTCGTTTATATCCCAAATCCTTCATGAAAAAGAGTCTCATCACTCATCACACGAAATTAAACCTTCAAAGACCAATAAAAAATCCGTCTTTCTTCGCTCAAATTAACACACTAACATATTTTCTTTCTCCCTCCCCGCGATCTCAAAGACCTCTTATCACTCTTTCAAAAACTCTCAGCAAATCAGTTTTCCACTCGCTCATGCAACTCTTTCGGTCACAAAAGCACCCTTCATCCTTCAACAATCCGCCCGCGCTCGGTCTTCATTCTCTTATCTCGTCGCGAAGACCATCCTTCGCGAAATCCACGAACTCAATGACTCCCACACGATTCGCAACACCCACGAGGGACATTCTGCTCCCGGTGAACGGTGTTCCACAATGAACAGATGCTGTCCGCCGCCGGACAATGAATCCCGCCGCGGATTCCGCTCCGACTCGCACGCTCACGTTGCAGGTGCACCGCGACCGACCACGCGATCGAGATCGAGAGATCGTTCCCTTCGGTAGATCACGGCGGAACGATCCACTTTCGGCGGGCTTAGACGATTTCTTTTTCCCCCGTCGTTTTCGCGGAGTGTCGCGCGAGCGGAACGCGCGCGAATCCTGCGAGCAGTCGACCAGAAACTGAAGTATCCCGGCTCACTTTCGCCTCGATCCGTTTATCTTCGCTCGCCTTCTCGCGCACTGACGTAAACCTGTTCCTCCGGCCTTTCTACGTGGTCGATTCGAACTCGAACGTTGCCCTTTATTAAACCCCGTCGTTTTTCGCTCCGCCGCCTCGTCGACGCGCTCGGATCTCTTTGAGGCCTTGTTTTTTCTACGCGTCGTGTTTGTACATCAGTAGTGTCAAACACGCGGCCCGCAAGACCTTAGAGTGCGGCCCGCGGCCCAAAACTTGAAATTCATTTTATTACAAAAAAAGCCAATGCAACACAATGCTAAAGGAAAAATATAATAAAATTGGCATTCCAGATTTTTATTCGTACTTGCCAGAACAATATATTGAAATGCGTATGTTTGTTGCGAGAATCTTGGCAATGTTTGGTAGTACATATCTATGTGAACAGCTATTTTCTGTCTTAAAGACTAATAAAACTTCACACAGGGTGAGGTTAACAAATGAAAACTTAAAATCTATATTAAGGGGTCTTCTCACTGTGAACCTCTGAAAAATTGCCTTTTTTTGTGAATTTTTTTGTACTAAACGAAATGTCCAATCTAAATAAAGTTTTTCCTACTGATTACAAATTTTTTTTGCAATTTATAATAGTTTATTTAACTATATATATCCCACTGAATTGAGCGCCTCAAGAAAACGATGTAGTGCTTGCGTAGATGATTCCAGAAGAACGACGCATCTGAATAAAAAAATTCAAAATGGTTTTTAGTCGTCACGGATGTCGTTATCGTTGGAATCAAAATTATTTTAATTGATAAAAAATTAACCAAATGACGGAAGTTTGAATGTTTAAGTTCCGAAATTCGATGAATTTTTAGTCATTTGTCATTGTAAAAAGTATGAAATTGTTAATAAAACAAAGTTTCCGTGGTCCCTGCGATAGCCACTGATGTGTTGAATAATGTGTAAAAATTTGAGACTGATTAATCAAATAATTTTTTTGCAATCATCTACGCAAGCACTACATCGTTTTCTTGAGGCGCTCAATTCAGTGCGATATATATAGTTAAATAATCTATTATAAATTGCAAAAAAAATTTGTTTGTACTCTCAAGAAGTGTATTAATCAGTAGGAAAAACTTTATTTAGATTGGACATTTCGTTTAGTACAAAAAAATTCCCAAAAAAAGGCAATTTTTCAGAGGTTCACACTGGGAAGATCCCTTAAAAATATCTTTATCCCAAAAAATTACACCCGATATCGATAAAATAGTATCTGCGAAAAAATGCCAAGTGTCTAGTAAAAAAAATATTAAGTCTTTTAATTTCTAAAATTAATGTATCTTGTAATGTATTTTTTTAATTCTTGTAAATTTATTAAAGGAAAATAAATGTAAAGTTTAAATGAGTTATTTTCCGTTATAAATAAAAGACTTTTTCTTCTTCCTGTCTGCGGCCCGCGGATTTTCTTAAAATGAATTTGGTGGCTCGTATTCATACATGAGTTTGACACGATTGTTGTACATGAAGACGTAGGAGGTGAAAATTGTGGGTGGGGTTTCCTTAAGAGCGCCGGAAGAGAGGATCGTTTCCGCGGTAATCGATGTTGGAGTTAGTGTTCCGCTAGTTACTTCAAATAGGCGATTTTTAGTATCAGTGCAGGGTTTATGAGCTTCGAGTTCTGAGAATACGAAGAGCGTGGATGTAGGTGTGCGGAAACTGCAGTAAAAATCGATTTTTCTGGTGGAAGCGGCGCCTTAAAACGGAGTTCCATTAGAAAAAGGCGCGGCGCTCGCGGTCCTTAAAACCACATGAAAGTGTCCATTGTCACAAGCAGACTCGTCCTTAAATACTCAAAGTACTCTGTCATGGCGCGCTTCGTATTTCAGGATGAGTCTGCTCGTAAAAATGGACTTTTTCAGGTGGTTGTCAGAACCGTGCACGCCGCGCCTTTTTCTAATGGGACACCGGCTTTAGGCTGCGTTTCTATGGTTCGCGGTTCGGCGAATCAGGATTCTAAAGGACCTCAAAGTGGAGGCAAAGCGGAGGCAGACTTGCTCGTCGAAGCTCGCAGCTTGTCAAAATTGAAAAGCTTTTGGATCTCCATTTTTGACAATTATCACCAGTTTCAATTGAAAGACCACAGAATATGGAAATGCAGCTTTATGTTTGAGTATTTCCTAGAAAATGCTTGGTTCGTAGTTGGAATGATTGGAAACTTGAACAAAAATGTCAAGGAGAATTTTGCTTCTAAACTCGAACCGAAACTCGAAGTTCAAATGAAGAGTTTGTTAAGAAATTTGTTATTTTTTATATTATTTACCAATATACTTTGTATCGAGCTAATTTTGAATGTCAGGAATGGATTAATGCAATTTTTATTATTTCAAACTGGAGAATTTAATTCGAAGTTCGAACAACTTGAAGAACTGTTTTTTTTTTGGAAAGGTTGTGTTCGAACTTCAAAGAATTGAAGGAACGATAAGTAAATTTTTGCAAAATTGCTAGAGTTTGCTCAAAATTATTCGCAGTGGTTAGCGAAACTGTTCACACATTAAAGCTGTGTGCCTGTTTCAAGCGTTTCCAAACACCGTTCCGCTCTATTTTCAGGAAACACAGAGTCCTGCCGCAACCGCGTTACAATTTAATTTCGTTCATTGAAAGAGAAATTCAAGCTAGGCTGTAAGTCTAAAATCTAAAGAATTTTGCAGACCAACTCGAACTTTAAGAATAGGAGCGAATATTTTTCGTAAGGAGAAGTTTGCAGTATTATAAATAGTATTCGGCGAAATTTTTCACGTTGGTGTGAATAAACATATTAAGCTACCACGTCTGCGATTTTTTCGAAATGTTTTTTCAAAGATTCCTCATCGTCTGCAGGATTCTTTAGTTTAAACTTCGCTGCTCTAAATTTTGCACTAATTTTATTTGTAATTTTGTAGACATTTAGCTCCCTAAGAAAAAATGTAATCGAACGTTGCAGTTATCGCAAAAACTCAATCATTCATAATGCTCCTTTTTGTATTCCTCTCGACTTTTTCGTCAAGTACGGTCGCAACTTCGATCCTCGACGAAATTTCATGGTGTCCCTTGGAAGAAAGGGACAGACATCCCGCAGGGAGACAGAAGAGGCACCGTGGAAGAGAGAAGTTCAGGACATTTAGGAGAGAGAGAAAGGAGAGGAGCGACAATCGGTGCGGTGGTCGTGTTTAGAAAAAGCGGTATGGCGGAATGCAGGTGTGTTTTGCGCCGCCGCGCCGACTCTCGCTCTCCGACATAATACCTGGCGACTGAGGCTGATAAGGTCGCCCGTTTACTGAGATAACTATGCAACGCGTTTGGAGAGGCACTATCGACCGAAAAAGGCGCGATAGGCACCGTTTCCGAGGTCGAGTGAACACCGCCGTGCTCAGAATATTTTTCACTTATCGTTTGCTACCTTAAATTCCATTAGGCGCGCATAAAATACTCCATTATTTCGTTATTAAATAAAAAAGAAAACAAAAATCGACCTGTGTGTAAAAGAAATTATTTCTTGGAAACTTGGAAACAGATTTCGAAAATTAATGGCAATTATTTCCGCCAATATAATATATTAAACTTTTTAAGAATATGCTAAAAATTGACCAAAGGACTTATAAAATTCTGTCCTCGTAGACTTCAAATTAATTTCTGACCATGCGACAATAAGAAAAGGATGTCTCAAATTTATATTTCGCATTTTCGTGGTTTAAGTCAATTTATTCCCAGGGTATAGATTTATGTTCATCTTTGCTTTTTATTTTTGAAGGATTGGTTGCCTGAAGGTTTCAGAGAATTTTCTTTCTTTATCGAGAATAAATGGAATGAATTTCGAATGCAGAGATCATTCCCTCGCGTCTACCATTTTTCACAGCGGCAGAGTGCTCAAGCTTCCTTCAAGAGAAATAAATATTCCCATTCGTCATCGGAGATCGGAGATTCGTGGCGGCGGTTCTTTACGCGGGTTTCACAAAAAGTTTTATTCACGTGCGTGAAACGTGCACCGTGATTCGTTGCTTCCTCTCGGGGTCGCGTAATTATATGCGCGTTTACCTCGCGACGGGAATTTCAATTGAATCCAGTTTGTACCGCGCACAGCTGACGAAGGTAAGTCACTGAGATTTTCGACGATAGTTTGGATAAATTTTTTGAGATGAAAAATTCACGAAAACTTGAGGCTCTATATCGATATAATAAAAATAAAAAAATTATATTCAACTTTAATAATTTCTTACAGGGGTGAAAAATTCTAAAATCTTCAGACAGAGTTTAACGAAATTTCTTCTGGCAATAGTCTGGTCTCTAAATATTCTTTATCAATTTTCTTGCGGAATTAGTAAATCGCTCAGCTAGAAAATTAAGAGGTTTATATAATTTTACTTGTTTCATTGATGTAATGTATTACGATAAAACTTCGATTACCGAATTGAAATTTGTGAAATAAAATGCTAATAATTAGTGGAATTGCTAAATCATAGTTTAAATTTTCCTCGGATTGCTATTGTGTTCTTATATTTAGTGATAATTAGACTGCGGATGTTTATTCGATGTTATTTACAAAGATATTCATAAATGCAGAAATACATGAAATATCGCAAATAAAATACATTGTATGATATTTACTAGGTAAAAAAACTCTTTCATTTATGTTGGTTTTCTCATCTGTGCCCTTAAAAATGTGAATTTGCATAAACATCCGCTGTCTAGTGATAATAATTAGACTGCGGATTTTTATGCAAAATAAAATCTTTACGAACACAAATAAAGAATTGGAGCTTGAATAACAGTATGTTTAATATTCTAAATATTCTAACTTCGATTATATATTTGATATTTTGTATATTTTGGCATATGTTAATGATATTGTAGAGTTTTTGCATACCTACTATCGTTATAAGTGCATAAAATCCGCAGCATAATAATAAATAAGAATAACAGTGATTCGGATAATAGGAGTTCTACTGTATAATTGTATTATTTGAATCGAAAATATTTTTCAAGTGCTCATTTTGTTTTTTCTAGATCACGTAGCAGGTCTTTATCAACCACGCAAGAAGGAACTACTGTGCGCGACCTACATCCTACGTTTAGCATACTTCGTACCAGTTTCGGTTTTGAAATAAAACTCCGACGAACGACTCTACACGTGTCGATTCGCGAAGCCATTCGATCTGTAGGCGTTGCTCGACGATAAACCTTCTTTGGCGAAACGAATTGTTATTATCTGGATTTCCACTGTTTGTCAAACAATGAAAACCGCGTCGGCAATAATATTTATTCATGGATTACGTAAGGCACTCAACCCAACCTCTTTCATTCCAGAAGAACTACGATTAAAAATATTTTAGCCGAACTCTAATTTCCTTCTTGAAATCAAATGATCTCATAATTCAATTCTTCTCAGAATTTTAAATCTGAACAAATATACCGAAATTCATCTCGTGTAGATGCAGATTAGATAACACACCGATATCTGCAATCCTTTTAGTAGCAATAAATAACGAAACCAGCGAATGAGGTCTACAATATAAGTACTGTAAAAAAATTCGCAATCTCACGACCTCAAGACGGAGCGCAGCCACGTGCTTCTCAGCTCCCATGGACTCATCCTTTCACTACTCTCATGGGACTCGTGCAATTCTGTATCCTCACTGTCAACCATCACACTGAACACCACCGAACAAAACAAATTTCTTCCTCCCAAAGAAATCCCACTTGAAAATTCTCTCCACTTTCGAAGGACTTGGTACTTCTCCGCGAAATCCCCACGTGATCGCGGATCCCGCCAAAAGGCGCGCAGACACAGAATATAGAAAAACTCGAAACTCGCAGAAAAAAAGAGATAAATGAAAAGAAAATGAAAGTCGTGTGCACTGACTCTGGCTCCTCCTCGACTTCAGTTTGCTGGCGGTTTTCCCCATTTTCCAGGCGGTCGCACGCCATCGGCGAGTCACGTTGCGCCGGTTCCAGGTATCGGCAGCGCGACGGGGATGCGACGTCGGTCGGGATGCACTGTCGAACGGCGATGTGACCGAAGCATAATGCGATACCGAGCTGACTGGCCGCGAAACGTGGACGAGGAACGGAGGGAACGCGGACGAGACCGATGGACAGGCGAGAGCGGCTGTCGTCGCTCGAGAGCCACGAGAGCCAACGAGCTTGAAGGAGAATGTCAGTCGACCGAGGAGGGAGGGGACGGCGCTGACGGAGGACAAATCCTTCGTGTCGGAAAGAGAGAGGCTCTGAAATCCCGAGGGTGGGGGAAACCCGGACCCCGGGGGAAGGGGGTTTTAATAAGCGAGGATGAGCGCCGCTTTGACTTCGAATGGCTAATGAAGCGGAAGGGATTGAGGGGACTGTGTAATTAGGTGATTGATAGCGGGGTTGGACTCTATCCCCTCGGCGATAGGGGTAACTGGGCTTTCGGGGATGACGCTGCGTACTGCGCCGCGGTCGAAATTGGCTTTCTATTCGATTACCAGATCGATTCCGTCTGTTCCGGACTCGTAATCCATTAGCGAGTCGCTTATGTTGATCCGGGGAGGCGAACGTTTCGATTCCTTGCCTCGTTTCTAGAAGGATAATTGACCAGGAAAGCGGGGCAATCGTGAAATGGAACCGCGTTGATCCTGACGCAGGAAACTCCAAGTTTTTGGCCGGATCCTGAACAGCGGAGGCAGCCACGTGTTCCTTGAAAATTTCCACGAGTTTCGAACGCGTCGAGAACTGCATGGAGAGGACCGGGACGGAGGGGGAAGACCTGTGATTGTACATGTGGCGTGCCGATGCGAGGGTTCTGGTCCCGAGAGAGATGGAGGGAAGTTAAGAGCGAAGAGAGACAAGGACGAGCGCAGATAATGGAACCGCAGAGCAACTGTTTAATAAGCGATATCGATGAAACTGTAAACAGAGAGTGGAATCCGATGGTTGCCGCGCGATGAAAAGGTTTGCATAGATGCTTCTGATTAAATGCGGAGCGAAGTAATTGGAGCGAAAAATTTGGGACAAGGTGGAAAGGTACTTTTGGATTTTGTGATTAGAGGAAAGTATTCTAAGCTCCTCCTTTTATTGTTAAAAATTATGTAATAATATTGTATGTTTCTTTAAACGATTATGAATAATATTAACAGAATGCAGAATTCGGAGAAAAGAATTTTCACTTCGAAAATATAAAGTTGCTACGTAATTTGAAGTTATTTTAAAAAATTCCCTTTGACAGTCCAAAGTATTAAGTACTACTACGTACTTCTAATTCTCTGAATTGCCACTGCGGAAGTTTATGTATTTATGACAATTTTAAAATTATAAGCACCTACAAGGATGCCTACAGATATAAAAATACAATAAAGTATCAAAAATGCAATACATATTATAATATTTAGAATTTAGACAATAAAACATACATTTATTTAACATTCAGTTGCTGATATGTGTGTCTATAAAAACACGAATTTGCATAAACTTCTGCAGTCTATTCATTGCACAACAAGATGCGAATTATTCAAGCAATTCTGTTGAAAGTAAATCAATTATTTCTCACTAATGCTAAACTAAGAAGGAATACACTGCTTGTTGATAAATCGAAAAGACTCTAAAAATATCTATGAAAATGTTTCTTTCTCGTATCTGTGTAGATAAAAAATTCATGAAAATAATTTTTTCGACAGCTTGCTAAAATTATGGGAAAACTAAAGACGAGAGAAATTAGTTCTCGAATGAGAATCATCCAGAAGGTTAGCGAAGATCATTTCGCAAAAGAAACAGCACGCACGCGTGACAAGTGTTCCGCACACCGATGTGTCAACTGAAAAACTCGAACGTGTCGTCATCCTGATCCCGGACTCGTTGCAGCTTAAGCAGGGTTATTCGTTTATTTACGACCGAGGAAAAACAAGAATGCATCACGCGCACTGAGGATGTTGCTTCGCGTCACCAAGGACGGTCGACGCGCGCGATAATCGCCGTTGCATTAGCTTGAAATCGCGAGCGCGAACATCCGTCGACTTTCGATTTCCTCGGAGAATCCGTGACCTTTATCCTTCCCCAATTAAGTTTCAATGACGGTCGTTGTCTCTTCGAGAATCACTTTCACTGTCGTATCATTGTCTGACGGTTGGAACATGGCGTAATTTATCGCAAAGCCGCTTTTCGACGTGTGAAATATATTTAATAGAGTTTTTAATTATTTTGGATTGAATTTTGTACATGTGGGATCATGGCTTAAGTTAAAATATAATAGCTATTATTTCTACAATTTTTTAAGTTTGATTTTGCAAGTTTCATTGTGTTTTTATGAATGCTTCTGCTTTAGTTATTGTTGAATTTTCGTTTTTTTAATAAAATTAAGCAAAAGGGAAGAAAAATTGAAGGGAACGCGGGAACGACTTTATAAAAGAGTTCATTGAAGGAGATCGAGTCAATTGGAATCGGTCCGCGCATGTAACGTGAATCGTGCCAGGAATTATTGTAGTAAGCTTACGTCACGCCAAACGGTACAAATTGTTGGAAAGGAGCAAGGTTGCGGTTGTAACCGCGTGATCATTCACTGATCGCGCTTGTACAAGCGCTCTCATGCGTGTCCTCGAGTCGTAAAACAGCCACAACTAAGTTGCCCAACAACTTTGCTTTTGACCGCGACGAATTTAATAATGGATTTCGAAACGCTTCGCTTGCGGTCTTCCCCTTTACTAACTCAGCATTAAGTGTATTGAATTGTATACAACACAATTTGTAAACAAAAGATTTTGGAATAAAAAAATACTTTTAAAAATTGCTATTACCTGCATATGTATAATTTCCAAGTTGAGATTAAAGAATCTTTTGGGTTAAGAGATAATTAATAAACATCGTTGTCAAGGACATGCAATTATTTTCTCAATCTCCGCAACGTTAGATGCAATTAGCTGCAGTAGAGCCTGTTATGTATCTAATGATAGCGCAACTAAAACGCCTGCGTTTAGACAACTACAAAGACGTAGGAGTGTTGCCTTCTCTCAGGCGCAGTGAAGATAAATTTCTATTTAGATGTAAGTTTCTGACTTTGCGCCTAGAAAGTGCATTATATTTGACACGAGAAGTTTAATCGAACTGAAAAGTGCATCACATAAGAGTAAAGATAATAAAAAAAAGTGTGGAATAGTAGAAAAAAATTCTGCGGTTAAAATGCATAAAACTGTGGAAGTAAAAATACAGGGTGAGGCAATAACTATTAGCACCTCAGATATCTCGGAAACTATAAGTTTCACAGAAATATTTGCTGAAATAAAATTGCACAGTACGAAAGGGGCCATCTGGTGGCGATAATAGTTTTTTTGCAGGTGGAGGTACTTCGGACATTTGAAGGTCACCTCCATTTTTTTAAACGGATCGGTATGTTTTTGCTTCCGTATCATGATAAAGCATCATAAAACGAGTTCAACGACTTATTACATAAGGTCATTGAAGGTCATAGAAAGTAAAGAAAGGCGATTCATTTACTACCAAAACCGTAAGTATTATCGCCTTTCTCTACTTTCTATGACCTTCAATGACCTTATGTAATAGGTCGTTGAACTCGTTTTAAGATCCTCTATCATGATACGGAAGCAAAAATATACCGACCCATTTAAAAAAATGGAGGTGACCTTCAAATGTCCGAAGTACCTCCACCTGCAAAAAAACTACTATCGCCACCGGATGGCCCCCTTCGTACTGTGCAATTTTATTTCAGCAAATATTTCTGTGAAATTTATAGTTCCCGAGATATCTGAGGTGCTAATAGTTATTGCCCCACCCTGTATAAAAGCCGCAGGTGGATCGACAGAAAAACGGTTCTGCGGTTCTTTAGGCCTTTTCTTTTTATTGGTGCGAACTTACCAGAATACATCGAGCTTTACAGTCAACGTTCTCTATAGAACGATTATTTGCTGGACAATCCTTCGATCTGGTTTCTATACAACGTATATACGCAGAGTAAATGACATGTATACACACGCGAGCTACAAGATCATTATATTTTCTTGTTACCGAGTCCCCGGAAAACGAAAGCAACAATTTCACTGGTTCACATCCGTCCGACGAACGACCGAACGTCGCTGGAATAGAAAAATCTTAATAAATATATAGACACCGCGCATCTTCAACCTCCTGACATCCGGAGCTTACACGCTAATAATTGTATAGAATTTTTCGACGACGTTTAAATAATTTTCTTTTTTTTTTTTTTTTGTTTTCGCTCACATGATCGTGTCCCACCGCGAAGAAATTGACATTTTACAACAGCGAAAGACAATATGTTTCTTCCTGCTCGTACGAAGGATTTCTTATCATCGATTTCTATTCAGGTTCTCTCGTTTCCTTAACCGTTAAAAACTACAAGTTGTCTCAGAAGTTCCAAAATACGGCTGGATT
This sequence comes from Perdita meconis, assembly GCA_030770465.2. Classification (NCBI taxonomy): domain Eukaryota; kingdom Metazoa; phylum Arthropoda; class Insecta; order Hymenoptera; family Andrenidae; genus Perdita; species Perdita meconis. The sequence continues at coordinate 5,797,596 of JASKOS020000001.1, forward strand.
CCTGATTAATTTCATCGTCAGATTAATGAACAAATCAACTGACAAAGCGGATTGTTTCTTTTGCTTTTCGAGAAAAGTCAATTCTTTTTCAAACTGCACGCGGTGTTTGCTAGCAATTATTCGGCGCACGCAGCACTCCAACGATTAGTCGATATCGATACCTCGGATAATTATTATATCATGCATATCATTGTACGTTATATACTAAAGACAGTAACAATAGTATCGCCCCGTTCGCAATCACACGGAATTCCGACGACGACGTTAATGAAAAATCCACGGCCCAGAAAAATACTATACACACGTCTCGTGTCTCTCCTCTCCTTTCTATCTCCCCCTTTCTCTCTCTCTCTCTCTCTCTCTCTCTCTCTCTCTCTCTCTCTTTGCTCTAGCTACAACAGACGAACTCGTCTCTCGCTCTCCGGAAATAATAGAATACATTCTCTACTCTTCTCTTAACGTCTAACAACGCCCTTCTCCACGCACACACATATACGCAAGCTTCCAAAGGACTTCAACCCCTGTTAAATGAAACGCGTGCAACCGTGTATAAGGACGTAAAAAGTGTAAACAATTGTGGCGTTAGTTACATCACGTTATACGATCGTGCGACGAGTTATTCGCGTCGTTGGAAGAAAATCCTCTCCTCTTTCGTCTCGGTAATACGATCATGACAAATACAATGTAGATGTACGAATAAGTAATTCACTTTCGTTTTAGCAGTTTCATTATTTTTAGTGCGAGTAATTTATTGATAATTTTTTTTTTTTTTTTTTTATGAGTTAAAGATGTTTTGGTACCGTTCACCAATGATAACTTAACACTCGGAAGGAATGCAGTTCTAAGCCAGCCTACTGGGGATACGATCAAGCAGATGGATCACACGCATTTTCGATATTGGCTGAAGCGGTCACATTTATTTATTACGTCAGCACATCTATTTATTCAAAAGTGGGGGACAGGCAGGGCAAACGAATTGCCCCGTTGCCCCTGAGTCGTTCCGGTTGCCAAGTTACTATTGAACAACGGTATTTCTTTTTTAGATGGAAAATCGGTGAGTTACTTATTCGTGTATCTAGTAGTAAAGATACCTTATAGATATTTATGTTTTAAGTTACTTTTCTTTGGGTACTTAAGGTAACTGATGCAAAGTGTTCATCGTGGCTTCGAGGGAGAGGAAAATGGTAAACCGATTGACGTGTTTCGGCGACAATAATCTAGGCGGAAGGAAACGGTTTTTCTCGATCACAATCCTCGATCTTTTCGATTCTCAGCCTTTTTTTTTTTTACCTATATTTTTATTTCATTCTTTCAATTGGTTAAGTTTCTTAGTTTTCTTGTTTCTCTCTAGGACTCCATAATTGAAGGATCCAGTGCAAGAAGTTACGAATAATTGAAAAATGAGAGTTTTATTAATTCTGAAATCCTATAGTGATTAGTGGACTGCGGATTTTTATGCAAAATAAAATTTTGATAAGCACAAATAAAGAATGGGAACTTGAACGACAGTATGTTTAATTTTCTAAGCATTCTAACTTGAGTTATATTTTTTATATTTTGTATATTTTAGCGTATATTAATAATATTGTCGATTTTTTGCTTCCTTAGGATTGCCATAAATGCATAAAATCCGCAGTCTAGTGATTAGTAATTGTCTCCTCATTTCTAACTGCGTAGCAAAATTCCTGTTTGTTCTATGATTTTTGTGTAAAACACAGCTATGCAAAAATGAAGCAATATTCATAAAATATTGACATAATAAATATGTATAGGTACATTATATTTCAGAAAATGACTTCGATGTGAACTTGTTTTTAGATTTAAATACACAATGAATAAAATAAAAAGAAAACATTTCCCGATTTTATAGTAACAAGTTTAAATAAAAAAATATTATACTAATTCTGATTACACAATTTCTATTGAAATATTAAAATTACCAAGGCGGTCAAAACGTCCTGCACCATTTTTTATACACAAATTATCCCTAAAAACAATTATGCAATGAAGTAGAGAAACGTGCAAATAAAGATTATTCTCTCGAATCAAATATTTTTTAAATCTGATGCATTGACATCGTAGAAAAAAGTATTATATTTTTCTTTCCCATAATTAAACGCTTCGAAAATCTAGGAAGTGACCTAAAGCCGCCGTTTCCGTTCCGACCGCGTCCGCTGGACCAAAAAAGAAGCTAAGTTGCATCGCTAAGTGTTTCGAACCACACGAATAACATTTTCCACGATTAGGAAAAAGTGGGGCATCGGGCATGGTTTCTCGTACAAAAGGATGCGTCTCGCCGATAAAAAAACAGATTTGGCAATAGTGGGGAGGATCGAGGGTTGTTCAGAAGGGCGGGGAGGGGGCGGTCCTATTTCTACGCACTGCGAAATATTGTTCGTGTTTTCGGCGCGAGGTACAAAAGAACAGTATCTCTGAAAAAGACAAGTATAGGCAGGTACTGTGTTATGTTTCGCTTTGAATTTCGACCGGGCGACCCGATCGCGATGTTTCGTCGAGGACCGCACTCGTCCTCTTTTCGTTCTCGATGCTCGACACTCAAACTCTGACCCGCGGGAGCCTCTCTGAGCTCTGGTCACGGAATCCTCGCCGACGCGACGCCTGCTCCGCGTCGCAGATTCGGCGCTCGGTGTACTTTCTTCGAGTACAATGTTTGCACTGACGATTCGGTAGGAAATGATCGCACCGCGCTGCGGATCGTCCACCGTTGGTGCGATCGATTGGGGCAACTAGGATTCGGGTCAGTACAAACGAACTTCATCCATTAATTTCTTTTTTTTTTTTTGTTTTTTTCTTGTTACGGCTCTGGCCCAGTGGTCAGTTCCTAATCGAGCGTCGTTTAAAAACCGACGACCGGGAAGGCGAACGGAATTGACGTCTAACTGGTTTACGGCTCTGACTAGGAACTATTTTTAAGTGAACGACCAACGGGGAATGGAAAGTAAAGGTGTCCGAAAGAAACCCGCCGACTACGAGAGTTTTTTTCGATAACAAGCACGATGTACAATATTGTTGAACGCGAGTCCATTGAATACGCGTGTTCGACCTATAATACTTTCATGTGTTTCGAGTTTCGATTCCCTCGGTTTAATATACGCGGGAAATCAGTAGTTTACAATTGTTAATTACACATCTATCTACCTGCGCCTTTGTCGCGCGAGAATCTTGGGAGATCGATCGTTCGCTGCTTTCAACCTCGAGAAATGAGATCCGTGGAACGATTGAGTTTTGATCGATTACAAAAATTGTGGCTTTTGCGAATGAAAAGGGGGAGTAAAGATAGCAAAACGATAGGCCTGTTTATCGTTGTCGAAAGATCGAAGATGAAGCGCGAGTTTCTCAATGGAATCATGACGAAAGGACCTGGTGTTTTCGTCTGAAACGAATCTCCCTCGTTTCTCGACGCGAGCTGGCCAAGTATCGATCTAAGCCACAAAAGTGGTCACCCACAAAGAGCAGTGAGGTTTCGAGACAAATATGCCGATTACTTACATATTGCGTTATGACATTTCTAACATTCATGCTACTTCGTCTGTTTCCCCAGAAACGATCATTTAACACGAAATCATGGCAAACGGAAAAGCTATTTCCGTGAATAAATACGACAGCGAAAAGGAGTTCGAAATCTCAAGTTTTCGACGGCTATAAAATTAAAGATTCCTGGACAACGAGCCCAAACTTCATGTAACAAAGTCTCAATTTATGGAACTCAGCTGCTGATGAAACTCTGGGGAAATCGTTTCTCGTCGGTGAACAAAGTGACTCCGGAAATTCCGTACAATTTCAACTGGACAATAAATTTTGTACAATTTCGATCTAAACGTTAATCTACACGAAATATACAAATTGGTCGAGCGATCAGCCAACTGTCTATCACGGAATCAAAAAATGGAACTGGACTGCAATCGATAGGTTCGAATCGATCTGGTAGTTTCGTCTCCCTTCGGAAAACATTTATCAAAGACGATCAGAGACCGTCAAGCAATATTACGGACAATTGTTGCGATAGTGGAAACTGTTCGAAGCAGACTCACCTTCGTTCGCGTCGACTTCGATGCTCACACCACTCTCGACACCCGGTTCCTTCGTGAATTCAAATTTGGGGGCTAAAATCTATTTGCTCGAAGCTCCGTGTCCTCGTTTCCCGTACCAACAATGCAAAGCGAGACTCTCAGAATTGTCTCAGTGTATCCTTTGAACGTCCAACAAAAATCCCCAAACGAAAATTCGCGAGGAACCTCCTCTCACACGTTCTTCCAACAATCAAACTCTGCTTCGAAGCTGACGACGGTCGTTCAAAAGAATTCAGCCGGTCGCAGTTCCACGGCGAAGCGTCAAGACCGCGGTTCACGGAGTCCCTGTCTGTGTTCTGGTCCATCGGAGAACAGTCGGCCTCTGGTTTGTGCGCGATCACGTGAACGTCTCCCAGCGGAAGCACCTGCATGTCCCGAGACCGTTCCGGTTGTCGTAAAAGAAGCCACCTTCAAACTGTTTATAGGAGGACGCAGCCGGAGCCGTGCATCACCTCCGAGATGAACATCGGTGTCCCGGCACCGAGGCCACCGTCGGTTTTTTGGTGCTCGTTCTTGTCGTACTCGCAGTCGAAGTAGCGACTCTGGAAAACGGGATAGGGACGTTGAAAATGGGATAAGATAGACGAATCTAGGGCGACGATGTTTGGGGAAACTTACCTGGCAATCTAGGCACCTGCAGTGGTCGCTCATCTTGCAGGTGATGCCCCACTGTTTGGCCATCGCCCTGTAGAACTCCTTGCTTGACTTGTGCAGGATCTTTGGAGCCTTTGTTCTACTGTCTTCTTCGTCGTTCGCTGGGGACTTTTCGTCCTCCTGTTTTTGTGCCTCGGCTGCGTGTTTCAATCGTGTCTGAAAGTGTAGTGAAATGTTAGTTGAGGATTAAATAATTTTTGCGGAGAGAAAATTGTTATGAAAAATGGTGATGCATGTCTTTTTATTACATTTTTTCTTCTAATGAATATATGTTATATTGGTCTATGGTTTAATACGTTGATTGCTAGGATTTTTACTGAAGTTTGCTCAGTCGAGAATTTTTTCATAGTTGGATTGTTTCAGTTGGAAGTTTCTTAATTTGTTATGAGAATATTTTTATACCTCCATTGCTTCACTTGAAAGTTTTTTAATTTTTCAGGAGGATATTTTTCAAGAATTTTTATCATCTATTTTTGTGTAGCATTCTTCTTCTTTTGAAGATTTTTATTAAGAATTTTTGTTCATATTACTGATAATCGTATAAATTAATGTTATTCGTAATCACGGAATTGATTGTTATTTATACATGAACGACATGGCAGTCAATGTGTTAAATCTTGATCTACTTTATTAAATTCATAAATCAATTTTTCATATTGAAACCAGCGGTCCTATTTTTTATATTACTTTTTTTATGTTCTGTGATGTGATCATGGAGAATAATACTACGTTCTCTAATAATGATGAGAAAGGAAATAATATATGACGTAGAGTCAGTCACAGAAGTCTGCATATTCTCTGCAAATTATGATGCTTCAGAAATTATAGAACTTTCAACAATAGCAAAAGCAAAGTTATAGTATCTCGCGAAAATCGCAATATTCGTTGAACTCGCTTATCATAAAGCAACATTGTTAAGAATAAAAAAAAAATTTACATAGAATTGTTGCATATGCATGAATGCTTATTTTTGTGTTTACAAAAACTTGAGATTATTACTAAATTTCTACTTCAGCTCTACATATTCATAATACAGTAGAAGATTCATTATCGAAATTAATGAGAAAATAAAAAAGTATTCATATATCTGTTTAGAATTTTTCTCATGTAAAACTTGATGTAATGGATGTACAAATTAATTCGTTACTCTCAGAATTAATCACCTATATTTTTCTTTCTAATTGAAACCTTTTTTCCGCTTTGTCAGGATTTTAAAATTGCTTCTATCAGCAAAATAAGACATTAACGAAAGAAAAAGCAATCTAAAGTATATTTCCGTTATTTGTAAACAGAGAGAAGAGTACAAATTAATTTATACATCTAATAATTAAGCATAATAACACAAGCAAATAAAAAATCCACAAGTTCCAAAGCTTTTTGAAACCCCTAAATCGCATTAATTCTTCGACAAAAAATTGTTTGGGAATTTGACTAATCAAGTGTTTTAACAATTAAAACCTTTTTTCCACAGAACTCCTTAATTAGACGTATCAAAAATTAATTAGTCGGCCCCAATCTGCCCCAGACTTCCGTGACTGATCGCAGGGCTGCGTATGAATCAAAGCAGCCCCACCATTCATCTTCGCAGGGTCAAAGGACCAAATGTCCCCCCCAAAACGGTAACATTAGCAGATCCTAGCGAGGAAGGACGTTGTTTACACCGGTCGCGATAACCCAGATCCTCACCTGCTCGATAACGTGCTCGTAGGAGGGAGGAGGGGAGCTCGGAATGGCCGGTTCGTTCCTCACCATGGGGCCGTTGGAATCAAACATCGGTGACTTCGAATTGGATTCCGGTTCGTTGGCCAATTGCAATTGGTTCAAAGGTAACTGAACGTTCTCCCCCGTGGCGTTCTCCTCTTCGTCGTCTTCCTCCAGGCTCCTCTCCGCGTTCCCGTTCTTCATACGCTCCTTTTCACCGTCTCCATCGTTTTCCATATCCCCTTGATTCTCTTTGTACTTATCCCTATCTGGCTCGCCGTCCACTTCCTTCTCTTTATCCTTCTCTTTGTCCTTCTCGTCGCTGCTGCGCGACTTCGACATCTTTGAGAAGGGAAACTTGAAAGGCGCCAGCTTAAATGATTTTTGTTTACTCGTTTCGTCTAAAACAGAAAATTTTTAGTAGATGTTTTAAGTAAAGTCTTTGGGAGTGGAATTGTTGCAAGAAGAGATGGATTTTTTTTTCAGTATTAATTAATTAATTTACGAGTGAATAGTAGCAAGAATAAGTAGTTTAATAGTTTTAGTATTCAAAGAGGAGCAAAGTTTAGCTGCAATTCATTTGTCATAAATTTACAAAATAATTTCTTAAGAATAATGGCAGTCGCTCTAATCGATGAATTTTTTTAATGCGTTATAAATTGTCAAACGAATAGTAATTTACTGACGCGTAAAATTTAATAGTTCTCCGGTTATGAATTTATAATTACTGAATCGCTAATGCCTATAAATTACACACGTCATTTCCAGGTTTCTGATTGATCACAGTGATTATAAATCGATTAATAATTATACAGCATAATCATCCCTTTTCTAGATTCAGGGTTGGAATTTTTATGTTCCTTCGCTCTCGGGATTAAAACAGTTTTATTCCGATATTCGAATAGTCCCAGTTTCCAATAAATTCCCCACGGATTCTCAGGATTAAAATTTCGCAGCTATCCAAAGTATAAAGCCACGGTCATCAGTCCACCGTCATCAAACGTAATAATGAGCATGAAAAGCATTCCCCGTAAAAAAAGCAAAGTTCAAAAATCAACCCTCCCCGGATCAAAAGCTCATAATCCCCGTTTGCCGCCTTCTAAAAGCGAGCCACGCGAAGCGGACGCTCGAATTTCATCGGGAACAAGACCGTGGAAGTGTCTCATTTTCATCTTAAGCGCCTTTAATCAGAAAAGCAGAAAGTTCCGCGATCCCCCGATGAAAAAGTCCCCGAGTGATTCTCGTTCACGCGTCGCGGCGCGGATTCACCGAGCAAAGAGTAAGGGAAGGGAGAGAGGGAGAGAGAGAAAAAAAAGAAGAAAGGCGGTGCGGGTTGGTAGGGAAAACACGAGGCGGCTGGGGGCGAGGGAGACGTCCGGGGGGGGCGGAGAAAAAGTAGTCCTCGTTCCTGGGGGAAGGTGTGTCCCCGTGCGGCTGCACCGGCTTCATCTGTCGTTGACCCAGTGGCCGAGTTTCCCCGGTTTATCGGTCGACCTGACGCAGCTGCGGCTGACTTTAAAGCCGTCGACTCCGCGCCGATAGATCCGACCCGACACACTCCCGTGATCCACAACGGTACGCGTCGATCCCGAGACATCCGGACGACGCGGTGCCGTCGACGGTTCGACGGATATCGACGCCGTCGGCCGACGACAGAAGCCCCGACATCATCTTCGTTCCGCGTCCCGCGTCTTAATTGTTCCGGACGGGAAAACCCGCCCCGCAACTCCGGGGGCCGGACGCAGGGCGTGGAGCGCGGAAAATCGGAGACGCTATCGCCGCGGGGTCAACGGGGCGCGGGGGTGGACTGCATTTCGCCCCCGAGGCTCGCCCGTGTATTGTACCAGCTAAAATTCGATACCGAAAAAGGGAGAGTTGTTCGCTGATTGAAGCGCGATACCGCGACCCCTGCGCCAGGGGGGAGGTTACGTAATTTGGGACAACTTGTCGAATGGTATAACACGGTTTATCCTCCCGTGACCCCGTTTCCATCCGGTGCGCCGCGCACTCGCGCCCCGAGACACACTACCCCTTCTTCAAGGGGAATTTATGGGTTTTCTAAAGGGCAGCGGTTTCCTGGGGCTGCGGGGTGGAAAATTATCGAGACGGTTCTCGCTTTTTTTTTTCGAGGTACGAAGGTGGCTGATTGTCGAATAACCCTTAAATGCATTGCTTAGAAATTCATTAAAATATATTGAAACTATCAACTAATGTACCCCAAAACTATAGAAAAATAATATAAAAAAATATATCTTATTGTTTTCTATTTTTTTTATTTAAAAAAAAAAAAGGTTGTTGCTAAATGGTTACTGCGTGTGTTTAACGTATAAACGGAGATCCTAATTAGTGTGAAACTTTGTAAAAAAGTTCTTATTTTTATTCAAACACAGTGCAACTCCACATTTTTCACATTTTGTACGTGTGAAGCCGTTGCATTCTGGTAATTTACATCGTATTTTTGAATTTTCAATTATAGGCTGTCTAATTTGGTCCAATCTTACTTCTATCTGTGATACATGCTAAACAAGACCTCTACTTCTTTTTTCAGTGTGAATGTAGTCGATTATACTGTACAATCAATGTTATTTTTCTGTTAAAACAAAAAGTATCGGTATGTTACCAAATGGCAACGCGATGCATTAAATTATTTGGTATTGTGGCTCTTTCAGGTTTGTGCGTCAGTTTTCTTGTGTCGGGTATGAATGATTTTAATCTTTAGGATTAATGGTTGCGAGAATTTTTAACGAAAATTGGTGGGCGGAACGGAAAAGAATACTGATAAATGGAGGAAATTAATTTGAAGGAAGCTTTAGTTTAAGTCAAAGTGATTCTATATTCTTGAGAAATTTTAATGAGAAACTTGATAATTAGTGTGTCAGGCAAAGGTTCGGAGATATAATTAAATAAAGAAATTATTAGAAGTAAAATACTATAGAAGGAAATATGAAAAAGTAATTGAAAAGTGTTTGAATTCGTGTTTAAATAATTAATTGTTTAAAGCAATTTTGGTGAAGGTGTGTTGAAAATGACCTTAGAAATATGCATACATTATTTCTAGAAATTATCATTAAAAGTAGGGGACTATTAAAATACACAATATTGGCAAAAATTATTTTATCACTTGTATCCCGAAAAATGGTCGAAATTCATAACTTTGTTAATGTTTATCAATATTAGCACAAACAGAAAGCAAATTAAAGTCTGAATCTTCTACTTTTTCATTTTCCGGTTCGATTTTTTTTCAAAGGGTAAAATCTTCTCTGATAGAGAGGATTATAAAGTTGTAAAAATTTGTTAATATTTGAGAACGAATGTACCTCACACGCAATAGTATTCGCAATTTTGATGTATAGTGTCAGAAAATAGAATTCTTTATCATTAAAATAAGTCAAATCGCATAAAAAATGAATATTTTTTAACGAAGTTACAGTTCTTAAAGGCTTTATTGTATACAGTTTCTGAGCAAAAAATTTGTATAAAATAACAAAGTAGAAAAATCGATTACAAGGATAAAAAAGTAGAAGATTAATTCTTTAATTTGCCTTTTATTTCCATAGATTGTCGGTCATTTTTTAACAGTCCACAAGATATGCAATTATTTCTGCCAGTAGAACATATGCAAAATTAATTGAAGGAAGTCTTGTCACATATTAAATAAAAAAAGGAACTCAAAAATGCAATATATAAACTATGAAAAATCATGACTTCCGGACCGATATCAGAAAAATAACTATAAAGCGTGAATCGAAGAAATCTTCACATCAAATAGAAATACCTGCCCTTTAGTAGAAATACCTCGAAAATATCGAAAGGAAAATCTCAGAACTCACCGCATTAAAAAAGTCGAGGAAAATGTTATCAACTAAAGAAATAAATATTCCCAGTCAGAGAACGTAGTAAGCAAACCTTTCGCAAGGTGAAGCTTCTGCTTGCATCTAAATAAAACTACCAGAAAAAAATGCATCACGCTTGAACTCTGTACATTTTAATCGATTCGACCGTCCAGAACGGCAAATACTTAGAAAGCAATCTAAGGCGCCTTAGGATTCTTCGGAAGTCTATTTTAACTCGAAGGCATTTCCCGGTGTTTACCGACCGGAAATCGAGTGTTACGTTAGTTGTTCCAGGGAGTTCAGTCAACAGCAAAGCCTTCAAGCTTCACAGGCAGCGCAAACATTTGCTCGAGAGATTCGAAGGTATCAAGGATCGCGAGCAACAACACGCGCGAATTCCGTCGATCGGTTCACCGCGCGATGAACGCGTTAAGAATTTTTAACGGCTCCCCGGCGTCGCGAGACGAGAATTCTTTCGGTTTACCTCCGGCGCGCGGGGAAAACGCGCGACGTAGAACCGTGTTTACACGGAGGCGTCGCTCAAAGTAGCAGCTTCAATTCGGCGCCTCGGCGTTTTCCCTGAGAGACGGCGGAAGATTGCCGAGGGGGTTGAATTTTCCCTTCCGCGAGCGTTAAAAATATATTATCCCGAAAGCTCGATTCGTCGCGCGTTTCTGACAATGTAGCGACGCGCGCGAACGTCATCGTTTTAATGGATCGCGAGTAGGAGAAAAGCGACGAGAAGAGCGCGGAAGACGCTCGCTGTCGACAATGGCGCAATTATGTAGAATGGTCCGCGTGGACGTAGGCGAAAACCGAGGATGGCTCGTAGAAAAACGTGGGACGGAGAGTTCTCCGGGTTTTTGAATCCGGATCGGGTTAGTCGATCGAACCTCGCCGTTCGTATGTCGATCTATTTTCGGTCGAATCGACTAGATTTAATTAAATATTGGAGTTGCAGCGAAATGAGGTTACGCATTGGCATTCTGGATAATTCGGCTGTTTAGTTCGGGAGCGAAGTAAGTCTCGTTGAAGTTCCATTTAAAATCGCTTCGTGCGTCGTCGTTGATGAAATATTTATAGAAAGGGCGCTGAAGATAATAATTCTCCGGTTCATTTATATGCATTCAGAACATCGATTAATTGTGAATGCTATTGCATTGTGTTTTGTGATTCATTCGGCTCACGTCTGGATGCCACGTTTCTGTAATTTAGTTCACGGTCCTATGACTCATATGTGGTTCGGTGCGATTCGAACGATGCTTTCTAATAAGTAGACTGCGGATTTTATGCATTTATGGCAATATTAACTATGCAAGAAATCTACGAGACTGTTCATATGTGCCAAAATATACAGAAAATTAAAAATATAATCCAAGTTAGAATATTTAGAAAATTAAATGTACTATTATTCAAGTTCCACTTCGTCATTTGTCCTGATAAAAATTTTATTTTGCATAAAAATCCGCAGTCTACTAATAAGGTTTACGTCGGATTTTCTTCAATTCCTGAAATTACGATCATCTGATGATAATTAAACCGTCGATTTTTATTATTATGGACCTGAACAGAGGATTTGAATTTTTTTAAAGTGGATTTTGTCTCTTAAATATTTTTAGAAGACCTCTAAGTATTTCATATGTTTTTCATAACTTTCTAGGCTTTTGTATATTCAACCTTATTAGAAAAAGAAAATAGTATTCAGAGTCTGGTAATTGCATATTTCTATGCTTCTACATTCACTGTGTAACCTAATCTAAATAATTTAAATGTATAGCATGTATAAACTCATAATCATAAACATAAAATTCTAATTAAAATACAATTTTCCTAATTATAATTTATTCGTGTTATGATTTATTCTGTTTTCCAATTGTCGCAATAAATATGTATTGTGCATTTTTTATTGATGTGCGTGCGTGTTAATTGCAAAAGAAAAATTAAATAAAGCTTCTAAACATAATTATTTCATAAATAAATAAATTATATCTCCTGTTCGGTCGTGAATATATTAATCGTAATAAAAAAATCTTTTCGATCTATGTATCTAAACAGAACCATATTTCCAGTGGTCAGACGAGAACATATGAGAGGGCAAATGAAATTTGACTGGTCAAATCGCTCAAAGGGTAGCGACCAGCGAAGCAACACGGAATCACACGTGCTACAAGTGGAACACGACTGTTCTTGCCTAGCCACGCAGAATGAGATCGTGAGTGACCTGACAAGTAGAATGGACCCGCCTGCAGTGAGACACGTGTTTGTCCGTGGTCAGACGAGTAGAATGGGACAGTTCGTGGATTCGCAAATTACAAAGCTGCTTGCACGAGTAGAATAATCTTGTGGCGCGTCGTACGTTCCAAAAAGTCGCATGACCATGACTTATATCCTTCCTCTACGCCAAGATAAACTAATTTAGAACTTTTGAACTAATTGGGTCACTACTAAGTAGCTTTGAACATTATTTCGTTTCCCAGGAAAAGTAATTAATGTTCGCAGCTACGTCCTATAACTCTGCGACACGTTTTACTTTTGCCCTTCGCGGAACATTTTTCTCAAGTCACCTTTTGTGGAAAAAAAAATTGATACTTTTTGAAATAAGACAAATACTAATTATCGCCTGATTCAAAGTAAAATGTTATCTGATTAGAAAAAGGACTACGATGAACTCCGACGGAAAATACCCCCGAGAAGCAATTAAAATTTCCTATCCAAACTTCCTCCATTTGCTCAGAATTTACTCGCAAATTAAAAGGGCAAATAAGAGCCACCAGCCGTCGCTCGTTAATTCCGCGGCGGAATATCTCGAAAGTTTACAATCCGACGAAGTTCCATCCTCGAAGCGGAACAAGGGCGCGCGCCGAGAACCTCCAACTGTCTTCGAAACGCGAGGAACGAAACCAGAGGAAGAGGAAGAAGAAGTAACAATCGTATCGCAGACTATCGCGCCGGGGTTCGTGGTTTCATCCCACTTCCGGCTCTGGAAGATCTCCCCCCCGTCGGAATTATAGGCGTCTTGTCTTCGTCGAAGACACTCGGAGGAATTATGGCCCTCGGCGAGGGAAATGCATCGAACAGAAGATCCACCTGGGGACCGGAAAGAAGCTTGAAAGTGCGTTGAAGTGGAGTCAGACGTTGAAGTGGCCCACTTTGAAGAGACGAGGCGTGCGCGCGGAGCTTTCGAAGCGGCTGCGCTTCGGCGAAGCTCGATGTCGAAGACAAATAGTAACCCGAGAAACGTGACGATCTCGGGACAAGAACGATCCCGGATACAGGGGTCAAAGTTGAGGTGCACGCGAAGGAAAATTTCTAATTTATAGAGGTTATTATCGGGGCGACGGCGCGGCGGTGGCGACGCTGTAAACTCGATCGAATTTCGAGGTACGATTCCGGGTAGATTTTCTAATTTCATCCACGCCTTGGGAAACTGGATTTTCTCCGTCTCGGAGATCGAGCTTCCCTGAGAGAATTACTAAACGACGAACTTCATTAATTATTATTAATCGTTACCGTGGTGTGCATGGAGCAAATGGTATAATTCGATTCGAGAAATCTTCGAAGCTAAATTACCGCCGCCCACAAAGACCATTGGAATGCATAGATTTTTGGGAAGTTGGGAAGACATTAATGCGGGGGCTGAAGGGATTTTCTTTCGGAGAAAAGTCTTGTTTTCTTTTCGAAATTTTAGAAGCAGCCGGTAGAGGCGATGTAATGGCTTCTAATATAGGACACTTGATTTTAAAAGTTTAATAAGGTGTTAATGAAAGCAATGATTAAAGTTGATAAGCTTGATAAGTACAAATAAACAGAAGCTTAAATAATTTGAAATTATAGTAAACGGAATAAGAAATGTCAAAATCAACAGGACAAAAAATGATACAGTTTCAAATGACCGATTTAACTTGAAGAAGAAACTTTTATTTCGTAATTTTCGAACCTTCTCAGATTAGTTCTCAATATTGCAAATTTCATATTTTGACAAAACTAATTTCACTCTTAAATGGGTTAATAAGTTTAACTTTTCCTATAAAAAATGAATATTTATATATAAGGTGTCTCAGCTAAAGGAGGTCACCCAAGTATCTCTTTCGTTTTTCATGACTATAAAAAATGTTCGTGGCATAATTTGAAAGGTTTCAATGAAGGAATGCCCTGAAATACATATTTTTTTCAGGTAATTTTTTCTGTGTTTTTTTTAAGGTCATTAGTATTTTTTATTTGGAAAACGCATATTTTTTTCAATTGAATCTTGTAGAGGATGAAAAAATACATTTATATGTGTCTGAATCATGACCTTCAGATGACCTTGAAAATCAATAATGTGATAAAATTGCTAAAATATGTAACTATTTGCCTTGCCTTTTACAAAGTGTTAGTCGTTAATAAAAAATAAAGCTGTTTCTCCTTCAATGACAGATTTTTGAAATTTAATATGACCTTCTTTTGCTTGTATGAAAATTATTTAAGAAATCAAGAGAAGAAATTGTTATTTACTTATGGAGATCTTGTGGTGTGCCATATTAAGTGTCGCTCCACATTGGGTAAATTTGCCCTACGCGTCGAGCCATCGGTTCCCGCGAACCAGTCCCAAGCTTCTTCACCTCCTCGATCCTCCCCCTTTCCGTTTCTTGGTCGTCGTAAGGAGCAGCGACGATTCGTCGCGGTTTTAAAGCGTTGCTCGCTTCGAGAGCCCCCTCGGATACAGGTTGTCGAAATAAGATGACCACTCGAGCGGCGGCGCGGGGGGAACGAACCGGAGTAGGTGGCAAAGTAGGTTGCAGCGGGGTGGCGCGGGGTGAAAACCAGCGAACTCAATGGCCGTACACCCCTCGATAGAAGTGGACGGTCTCATGTCAGTGGCCCCAGCTAGTGCACCGACATCCTGGGCTCGCACCTTTCGTCCTAGTTTCTCCGTTCTTACCCTCCCACCCCATCCGCGTCCTCCCTGTTACCCTTTCGTTCCGTTTCATCCCTTCCACCCTATCGCGTCGACCCGTCGTAGATCTTTATCCATCGCGCGCTTGGTTCCTCCCCCCTCCAACCCCTTTCTTCTTTCATTACGCCGTCTTTGCGCTCGCATTTCCATCCCCCTTCAAGTTTCACCCCGGCTGTCTGACCATACGCGGAAGCTTCCACTCGAAGCTTCCGTCGAGCTGCGAAAGAAATTCCCAGCCGAGGCCGAGCCCCTTTCTACCCCCGGAGGCTGGGTGTGCTCGATGCTCTGTTAGTTCCGAGAACGCAAAGACTCTCTTTTCTCTTTCGTTTCCAGCGGCGCGCGGCCTGCGCGCGGGCGAAACCCAACAGGGAATTATGTTTCTCCAACCCCGCCGCGCCGTCGCTCCTCGCCGGCCGTTCGCTCGGGGAACCTTAATTACCTGAACGAGCAACTTCAATTTTCGCGATTTTTTAAACCCCCGAGTAAACACCTTCAGCCTCATTAAGGACTTGCCCGAAAAATCCCCGGCCGCGCGGGGAGTGTTTGTCCATTCTTCGCTCGTCGCGGCGCTTCTCCCCGGGGGGTGGAAGCTTCCCGGCGATAAATTCTTCTTTCGCCGCGTTTTTGGCGCCCCTTTACGGCCGCTCGCTTCGGAAACTTTCTCCCCGAAGCACTTCGAGCCGCGGCGGCCCCGAAGGGTGGCATTGTTTCGGGGCGAAATACAGCGTCGTGTCTTTTCATGCGGCAGCCGAGGCTCCCATTCAGGCGACTTTTCCCGGAGAAGTTTCGGGAACAAGAGTGGTTGCATCAATTCTAACCCCCCCCCGCGGAGGCGGCGAGATAATTCGGCGCCTTTCGACCGAAACTTCGCCTCGTCAAATATCACTTCGTTGAGGAATTTTCCAGACGATTCCGCTGGAAATTTTCTCGGTTTCCCCATTTTTAAATTTCGCACTAACTTTGGGTGTAATACTTCTTTCTCAAGCAGTTTTTATTCGTGTAACACAATGTTTCCCAACTTTTTTTTATGTTGCGACCCCTTTTACAATGTTCAAATAAACTACGACATCCTTCTGTTCCTTCCCTCTCCTTTTCCCACACCATATAAAACGAGGTAAATTTGGAATAAATTAAAAACAGGTATTTTGGAGTTTAATTCTAACTTAATAATCTAATGGATAAGGTAAATATTCCCATTACCAGGCATCTGAAAATGTAACTGTGTAGGAATAGCAATTTCTTATTAAAATACAACAATATTTAAGTAAGATAGAGATTATTATATTTATTGAAGTCTTCAGTTTATTAACTGAATCCATTTTGCAGCTTGTTTGATTATCTAGAATTGATGTGAAAATTCTAATGAAGAATGTATTCAATTTGATGTTTCTTCTTTTAGTTTAAGTCGAAATCTATATACTAATTTACTCATGTAAATCAGTGAAACAGTAAATAGAATATTCTAATCAATATTTTCGGTTGATACATATGTATCATTTGCTTTGTTGTTTAAAACAGTAATAAACTAATGTGGTTAGTAATGGGGTCATTTAACTTATATTTAATATGTAAGTAAATATTCTAATACTACTTTATTGTCTCACTTTTAGGGTGTAAATCACGATCCGTGATTGTAAAAATTAAAAAAAATGTTATATTAAATGCTTATAATATTCTTTCGTTTTTGTTTACAAAAAGTCAATATTATACACTTGAAAGATAATATTGTATCATCGTATAAATAATATTCCGAAATCTATTCTGTTTTTCAGAGAAAATTACAGTTCACCTTTATATTAAATCACTATTATATGGATTATTATTTCTTATGATTATCTTTTATCTTTCCAATAATTTAGGATTTTTTCACTAAGAAAACTCTTATTCTTTTAAATCCATTTATATTAACATGGAATGATTTATTAGTAATCTAACGATATTAAGCTGAACAAGTGCTAAAATTCATCGAAGAAAACTCTTGAATATAAATTAATTAACAATATAATAACATTTAATGAACAGATTATACAGAATACATCTTTCACATCATTACATGTCAAAAACGGATTTTAAACAATATTTATAATTAGACTGCGGATTTTATGCATTTATGACAATTCTAAACATTCTAAAAATCTTCAAGATTGTTGATAGATACCAAAATATGCAAAATATAAAGAATACACTTCGAGTTAGAATATTTAAAAAATAAAACATACTGTTATTCAAGTTTCAATTTATTATATGCGGTTCTAAATATTTTATTTTGCATAAAAATCCGCAGTCTATTTATAATAAATGACAGTCGTCTTCGTAACAGCAGTATCGTATCATTAAACGTGTTAACATATTGTCGAATTTAACTTCCAACAAAACAAACAATTTCACGCTCTTAGAAAACATTTGGTAACTCCTAAGGGGGTCGTAACCAGGTTGGGAATCACTGATATAACGAGATTTCGGGTTTATTTTTAACGCCACAGATTTTTTTCAGATTTTATTTTATTTTCGATCACCGTGTGATCGCGCGATTTCATCCCCTTTGCGCGAACGCCTCTCGGGGGTTGTTACCGAAGCCTTTTCACCGATTCCCCGGAGGGCGGCATTTGGGTCAGTCTGTACACGATCTCGTCCCCGACGACAAGCGAGCGTTTTTTTTTTTCGAATATCGCGTTCGACATTTGTGAAAATTTTAATCGGCTTTTTGAAGCTACATTTCGCTCAAGAGGAAGCATTTTCGCGAATCCCGCACGAGCTCCATTGAAACGGGCGAACAATGAGCGCGGTCGAGTTTACATGATGCTGATTCAGGAGAGGGAGAGCAGAATTTTTCGAACGATTTGGATCCTCCCGCTGGCAGTTCATTCGCGGCCTATCTCCTCGACAATCCTGGACGCCGCTTGCGTCCCTCGGCGTACAGTTAACCAGTTATTTACCTCGACGACGTTCGTCGAACGTGCTCCATATTTTCGTTTGAGCGTGAAGCTCGCCGAAAATCTTGGCAAACTTCTGCGCGACGGTTAATCGATATCGATGGAATTTCGCGCGCCCGGTTTTCTGTTTGTCGAACTCGGTTGCGAAAATTGTATAAACGACGCGTGGGGTGCCGCGAAACGGTGAAAAACGAGTATAACAAATCGAGTACGCGAAAAAATAATGGATAGAAGGAAATGTACTTCAACGTTCAAATTGAAATGTCAATGTGCACGGTAAGCGTTGTTGTTCCTTTGTGTTTTGTCAAGCTCGAGCGAAATTTTTCAGTACACGTTTTTGTATTAAAAAACGAAAGGCAAAAAAACTATAATAATTATTTTGATTACCTCTTCAGAGATGGAAATTTTATCCTTTGGTTCGGGAGCGTATCAAATTTCGTTCCGTTCTTTCCCATTTCACGTGTCACTGCCGTCGTAAAACACCTGATCGATTCACCGAAGGCTGTTCACTCTCCGTCCAACCTTTCGACGTCGCGCAACGCACACAGAAACGTTTCGGTGGAGGTCAGAAATGGTCCGGGAATGGTCATGATTTTCTTACGCAGCCGTCGAAGCCCGTAATAAATAGCAGGGACCGGTGGACGAGCGATAAAGACGATCGAGCTTTCGAAGAAGTAGTAAAAGCGAGTTTTATGGAAGACCGAGGCGGCGTCGGATCTCCGATCGGGGGAAAATTCTCGAAAAAGAAACGAGGGGGGAAGCAATCGTTCTCTTTGATGATAACGTCGCTGATAGCCGCCGATGAAGAAAAATGACCCTTCCTTAGCGGAAGTTCCTTTGTCCGACTTCAATCCCCGAGCTTTCAGGCGACGTCGACTTAATTTACGACGGTGCCTCGGCTTGCATTGCCTGATTGTTTTATTTGACGGGGCTCGATTTCATTCTCGCCCGTTTAGATCCGGAGTTTAGTGTCTGATGTCGGGGAAAGTGCCGGAGAAATTATTGGAACTTTGAGCTTTTAACCGCTGCCGACTCAATATGTGGTTCTACTGCTTTGAATTTTATGCTTACTTATTTTTTCAAGTTGATTTATATCTTCCGTTGATGTAGAAAGGAGTATAAATATTTCTAAGCATTTCTAAAAATATTGGAAGCGTTGGAAAATTTTTATTCAACTTTAACTTGTGAGCTTTTCGTTACTGTTGACTCAGTATGCAATTCTAATGTTTAGAATTTTGAATTCATTTATTTTAGAGTTTAGAGAGTTGATTTCTACATATTTCTGTTGATGTGGGAAGGTTCAGGAAATACACAGAAGTTTCTAAATATCTGAGCAAAAAGTAGAAAGGATAGAAGAATTTTTTTATACTCAAATATTTGAGCTTTTAGGTAATTGTTGTTGTAATTTCTGACTCTACTGTTTCTGTTCTTCAATTTTTTGGCATAACGATGTAGAATATTATTTTTGTGGTTAAACTTAATAGTATTACGCCTAAAGACAGCAAAAAAATTGTTATAGCTTCAATCTGCAAGCTTTTTAAGTCCCATGACTTATGGACGGGAGCGTACATAAATTTTTGTAGCTTTGTTTTGCGAGCTTTTTTAATGCTGTCAAATCAATGTAAAACTCTACTATTTATAATTTCGAGATCATTTATTTCACGGTGCTGATTTTTAATTTTATTGTTGTAATAAAAAGTATAAAGATTTCTATTACTTCAAAAAGCTGCTAGAAGTTTCACAAAAATTATTAAACCTCGACTTCTGAGCTTTCAGTTACTGTTGACGTAATTCGTGACCCTACCACTTGTATCCTTCAATTTTTCTATCTGCCAAATACAGAACAGCGTTTCCACCGTTTGGTTAAAAAATACGAGACCCAAAAATATCAGGAAAATATGAACAACCATCACATAAATTCTAAAAATTTTAGTCCCCGAGTTCCCCGGCTACCCTCGACTCAGTTCGCGATATTATTACTTCTGTACTTCAATTCTTTTCTCTCGGGGTGTTAAATTGTGTTTCACGGTACCCGAAGGAAAACTACAGGTCCCGTAAATATCAAAGGAACGCGGTACGCGATCGATTTATTTGTAAAGCGATTTGGGTCACGTGGTTCTGTTTCATAGACGAAAAATGACCTAACGTCTCTGGTAGGATGCGGTCGCCATCGATATACGTCGACACCAGGATACGTTTACCGTCGACATTCGATATTCCGCCGAGGGCAAACGGCTGGATGATGTTCGCGAGTCGATTCCCAAGGCTGGCGAAAAGAGCCGTGCACACCGTTCGACTATTCCGCCGAAGAACTTTGGCTCTTCAACATCAATCTCAGACTTGGCTCGAATTCGCGTCGATGAGTAATCCTAAACCGCCGAACAAACTTCTGGCCCGTGTCGAATGCCAACCACACCCTTTCTGGCTCGTGTGTTTTAGCCACTGCCTGAAGGACGGGACAGAAATTGCTCGATTAAAGCGAAGGGAGGACAGACGTATTTTTAATCGAACTTTGTCTCTGCGGTGACAATTTTCGGTATTGAAAATTCCAATTTTCCAAACGTTTTCCCTTTTCCTTTGGACGAATATCGAAGACGATTTTTGCGCTTGATTATTGCAATTTTTAGAGAACCAGTTGTTGGAAATTTTCTGGTGGAACAACGATTCGATATTCGAACGAGATAAACGTTAAACCAGACTCGCGAACAGAGCTCGCAGGAAAATGCAGTCGTAATTTATAAGAAGCGGTTATTGAGCCGCGCGCGCACTTTTATGCACCTGTTGATATATGCAACTGGCACGGGATTAAAGTGATCCAGTGATCGCAGCTTTGTCGAAGCCTATTCCCTCGAACAATCGCGTGAAATGTCAAACGTGCCTCCCTCCCCTTGTACCGAGAACCGGTGTATTTGAACTCGCACAATGCGACCGATTCAATATTGAGTTTAACTACCTGCAAATCTATTTCGATCTTGATCCACATTTACCCGAATTTCCATAAAATGCAAAATTCCGCGGGGAAATGGCACATATTTCTACGATAAATGATATCTAGCCGGCTGGGTTATCGTGGGCGAGATAGAAACGATGCGCGAGCAGTCTCCCACAAATTGACAGTTTTATCTGTCGTTATGGATGGAATTAAAATAGTTGAAAAGTTCAAACCACAACTACAATATTTCCTCTTTCTATTTGCGATCTATGCGTAATCTAGATCCCGGAAAAAATATTTTCGTATTTAATTCTACCTATCCTCTCAGACTCACGTTGGTTTTAGTCTCTCATTGGCCTAATTTCTTTTAATCTCTTTCTGTGGATGAATAAATAATTTGTTACAAATTGTAGGTTTTGTTTAGACCTTTTATAAAACGTATTATATTAATTTTAGGAAGAGTCTGTGTAAGAAAAATATTAATGGATACCCTGAAAGTATGTTTTCATCTAAACCTGGAAAGTAGGAATAGAAATGGTGTTGATAAAAATTGCGCAACAATAAAATACCGTGAAGGACGAACGCGTAACTCGTCGAACCTTTTTCTGGGTATTCGAGTCAGCAGAAAAAAGTCAACGACGCAGAAACGTTTAGCAGCAGGGGACACAGAGAAACTTCCATATGCGTCATCGAAATAGAAGCCTGTCGGTGATGGATCGTTATGTTGTCATTGACTACACGTTTTTCTGCGATGATAGATAAGGGGGTCTTCATGATCGACGACGAATTCGTCGGCAGACGATACGATAACGCGAACTTTTAACCAAGTAATTGTTTACTGATATTTTCTTCGCGTTGCAAGGAGCTCGCGGGAAGTCTTTGCAATTTCCTCGGGAAAACATCGAGACTATACGTATACGGAGGCGGAATGAGAAAAGAGTTCCTGTAAGCAGATTGCTTAGTTTCCGAGTTAAGTCGCTCTTTGTTGTCTCTGTTAATCCATCGGGGGCGAGGAGGCAACGAGGGTGTGCTAAAGTAAAACATTCAGCCGGATCGATATTATCTTTCCTGTCTTAACACTCGAACTTCGGTCGATTATCGCGTCTTGACTCGAAGCACACAGGATATACAATTTCTCATTGCACCGAATTCCAGAGAAACATAGAGCACAGAAATTTAATAACTCTTTGTTGTCAACTATTTTAATATTACCGTCAAATATTTATTTTCCTGGATCATTTTCACTTCCATATGTTCCTAGATCTACGTGCTTTATCATTTATTTTCTGCCTCACAAAATGTAGAACTAATTAGAGTAATTTCATTATCAAAAAAGGGGTCACGAAGAGATTAAAGTCCATTTCCAGACCACTATAAGCAACCCTCCCTCAAGGGGTTAATGTTCATAATTGACACGTGTACAACCACCCCTAGCACACATTAACCTCAAACACATTCTACCAAAACACCCCCAAAAACAGACAATTCCCCTGAAACCTGGGAAAGTCTCCAAAACCTTGCGTCATTTCAACCCCCAAGCCCTTCGACCATAAGTTACCCCCGAGTCCCGCGTAGCCAACCCTCCGCAAGGAGCCACGTAAACACGGCGTTGAAAAATACCCCATAAGCTCGATCCCTCCTCGCCCCTGGATGGCTTTTGGAATTTCGATCAGTATCGTGGGGACAGTTTTGTCCTCTTGTCCAAGAATTCTGAATGAAGGATCGCGATCACGCTCGTCGCTAGCCATCGGCTCTATTGATCGCCAATGTCAACGCACACCAGCGCACGGGGGTGGCGTAGATACACGCGAGGAGGGTGCGTTTCCTTTGCCGGACAGAGCACGCAGATAGACTCGAGACACTTCGACGCGACTTTCGCGTGGATTGATTGCAGAGATCGTTATTGAAACAGGGACGAAAACGTTGCGGTTACTCACGAGTTTCTCACGCGGTGGATCTCGTCGCTGGGACTTGGATTCTTCCTCGAAATCCGACTGGTCAGCTTCGTGGAGTCTTGCACGGGGTGTCGGTGTTAGACGGCCATGTTGTTGGGAATCCAACGCCCTCTGGTCGACGCTCCGCGAACCCGCGATCCCTTCTCCCTTTCCGTTCCGCTTCTCGCGCCACCACCCCCTCGTTACGCTCGTGTGTGCTCGAGAACGGCGCGGCGCGGCGGCTCGAGCTGGCTCGTGCGTCCAGTTTTTTTGCGTAACCGGAGCCCCGAGTCTTTTATTGCTGTCTTTGGCAGGCCCCAGGAAGCTCTTTGTTTTCATTTTTGGCACTCCCTCAACGGCCACTCTCCTACTTTTCTCTGATTTAATTTCGTTCCGTTGGCAGAGGCTTTCTGGGTTGTGTTTCATTTTTCGGGGGAAGAAAATCCTTCGTCGCTCTTCCGCGAAGATGGCTGTAAACGTATGGGTGGGTCGCGTACGCGGAATCGCTGTTTCAGTGGGGACACGTTTCCCTTGAACTGTTGCGATGAGTCTGTTGGTCCCATAGGATTTTAAAAGTTTCTCCCTTTGAATGATTCCGCGAAAGGGGCGCGGAAAAACATCGTTTCATCCCCTCGTGAAATATAGCCTAAAAAGCTGGTAGAAAAATTGGTTACGAATTTTGGCTACAAGTTTTATTAAAGTTGGATTATGTGGCTGACTGAGGAATTTTATTGTTTTCTACTTGGGGTGGAATAATGGGGATATCTAAGGATATCTCGGGGATAGTTTTAATTTATTTTACTCTGGTCCTCTGCATATATTTATTTATCTAGTCTCTCGAAGAAAATTTAGTAATATATAGGGTTGATTTTGAAGGTTTACTAAACATGCAGGAGACTTTATTTGTATTGAAAACAATGCCAAAAGACGATAAATTTAATAAATATTGATATTTAAATAGTCAAATGTTCAAAAGTTTAAACGATTTAGAAGTATGGTAAAAAGAATAAGAAATACTAAAATTTATTGTTCAAAAAAATTATACTTAAGGTGGAATACGTGGGAAATTTCTAACGCAATCTTCAGAAATTTTTCAAACAATTTTCCATATAAATAGACGAATACTTTTCTGTGAAATTCTCTTTATTCCAATTTTTTTATAACATCTATGCAGTAAGCATGTGTATATTTATACTTAATACACAATATTTTTCGTATCCTGTGCAGAAGAAACTAATACATTGCGTTTATTTTCTTGTTACTACCAGTTTTGCTATCTTGTCCGTAAAATGAAAACAAAAATTAACATGATGTATGTTTTATATTCTACATGTTCGCAAAGGAAAATAAATTTATACTAAAAAGGAAAAAATTTAATAGTAAAACTGTTTCGAATTGGGACTGTTATGAATATTCAAATGTTATAAGTATTCAAATATTAGAATAGTCGAATATCATTAGAATTCGGACTATGTATTTGAATTATTCGATTATTATAATAATTAGGAGTGTTCGAATATTCGGATATTTGAATAATTAGAAATTTTCGATTACGTCGAATATTTGAATACTTCTAATTATTTGAATAATGTTCAAATATTCTAATATTAGAATAATCATAATTATTCGGATAATGTTCGAATACTGGAATATTTATAGCTTTATTTCAAACAATGAGAAAAGAATATATTTAATTATTATTAAATGTATATGCGATTTATTTTTTAAATTAAATATATTTCATAATATTATATATTTGTTTTTATACACTTCTGTCAATAGACTCATTGATGTTTGCATATTTAGTATTGCCATACATGCATAAAAAGTTGCAGTCTATAAATAATGTAAAAATAATACATTTCATCTTATCTTTAATAAAATATGGAACTATTTCCTTTGCCTTTTATAAAATTTTGAATTTGTTCTAAATATGTTTCCTGCAATTATTGATTTCCAACTGACACTAAAAATTTAATATGATTGTCTGTTATTAGTAAAAAAATGATTAATGGAATCAGTTGTAGAATTTGTCACTTACTTCTATCCGTATCTTAATGGCGTTCCACATTAGACGTTGTTTCGTATCATATACATTTATCCTACATATTCTATTGTCCGATACATCGTCGACCCTTGCCACTTCCAAAACGATCGGAATTCCCCCAGCTGACGGAGTCGCGATTTATCCCCGCTAAAAGCCCTTTCGCCTTTTAATCTTTTTCGCGTTGAACCACTAAAGCCGCGTCGACCACTAAAATTGTTCAATTTGCGCGTTATCGGAGTATCGCTAAAGATCCACCAATCTGTATTAAAACCTACGAAAAAAGTCCGAAAACCGAGGCAAAAAGTCTCCGCGAAATTTTCATTAAACATACAAAATTTAAAGCTACACCTAAGAAAGGAAACAAAAAAAAAGAAGCTTGGAATATTCGCGTCGGTATAAATTACGTCCTTCGAAAGGTCGCGGCGGCGCGTCTTCCTTCTGGGTACGCGTAATATTTTCCGCCTCTCTGAGGGAAGTATCAAGGCATCCCCTAGTGCCGATGAATACGTGTTTTAATTAAAAGCGAGCGCATTTTTAATTGGAAAACAGCCTGTGCTTATTTAGAACTGAATTAATACCAAGAACAGGGGGAGGGGGGATCGCCTCCTTGCCGGGGCGCGTCTTTCAGCGCGCGTAAATGCCTTCAAAGGCGCTAAGCTTCTTCAAAGCCCGGAAGTGGGGAGCTTTTTTTTTTCCCCCGCGGAAAGGATGACGCGGGGGCATACGCTCAGAAATAAATTTATCGAGCTCGGACGTGGCGCTGGCGAGCCGTCAAAGCCGCCCGCGGGACAGAGGCTAGACGAGGGGGTCGCGAGCGAAAAAACTAAGCTTCCGCCCTCTCGGCGGGGGCGCGACACACACGCGCGCGCACACACGATGGGGTGGCCTCGGGAAAGGGTCGTGTAGTGCCGCGACACTCGGATACACGCTCCGTCAACGAGTAGCTCCCCCGACGAGAGATTTTTTTCCGCCGTCGTGGCGAATTTCGGTTCGTCCACAGAGGCGGTCGAGTGGCCGGAAGGGGTTGCCCTCGAGTGCTCTTCCGGGTTGTTATAATTAATACGACCCCATCGATCTCGGGGCCGCGGCTTTATCGTTCGCCACCTCCCCCTCGTCCCCCGTTCGCGCGGAACAACCCTCCGGGTCGCGTCGTTCGAACCCCCCGGTTTTCGCGGACATCCGCGAATTTTCCGGCGATCGTCCGCGTGTCGCGGGGCAGGGGGCGGAAAGGTCAATGGGCCGCAATCTGGGGCAAACGCGTACACACGGACCGGACGCCGACACCCTCGCCTCTCCTCTGCCCCACGCCTAATTTATACATTAATTCCGAGGGTAATAGAGGCGATGGCTCCTGAAACGCGGCGAGTCAGGCTTCGGTCATTAGGGGGTTGGAGGACGCTCGAAATCTTGGCCAACGGCGTGACACTTTATTGGCAATTCGGGCCACGGAGGGCGACGAGATTTCGGGGGTTGTTTTCTTCGTTTCCGAGGGAAACACTCAATTTGTTCCTCTTCGATTTCGATGCGCTTTCCTGAGAATCGTCGAACGATTTTTTTTTACTCGTGTTTGTGGAATATTAGCGGTGGCAGTGATGGTTTTGAGTATTTTCGTTTTTTCAGGGGTGATCACAAGTGTAAATACATGAGTGTATGGAGGATGCATTTATTATTTTATTATTTTGAAACATGAATTCATTGGTTGCATTGTATATTCCGAAACAAATAATTCGGTTAAATATTAAGTTGAGATATAAATAATTTCTGTCGCGCGAAACGAAATTTATTTGCCAATAAATTTTACCACCGTAGATTTCAATTTAATGTGTATTAAAGTCCAGACAATTTTTTAAAAATTTTGTTATTCTAATTTAAGCATTATCTGCAAGTAGGTCGTGAGAATTGCAAATGGAATTATTTAAATGTTAGTGAAGAATCGTTATTTCTAACAGTTCTTTTTATGAAAGAAGATACATTGAAATGTTTAGTTTCATTTGAAAAAAATAATCTCTCTGAAATATGAGCTAAAATTAATAAAACTCTGTATCACGCCTTTTTTTGAGCGGAACCATTTGTTTTTACAGAGAAGTTTGTATTTTTTACTTTTTATATTAAGAGATTGCGTTAACATGAGAAATAAAAATATCTTGTTAAAAGTTACAATAAAGATGCGAACTGTGACAAAAACTATAAATTTAAAATACAAATAAATGTCCTCAATTCTGAAGACACTGGAATGAAACTTGGAGAAAATATACTTCTTTAAATATAGAATACAATTGCACCGAAAAAGCTTTAAGCTAATTTCGCCCTTATTAATTTTTCGAAGGACAAAATTCTAAAAAAATTTCAGCTCGCCAAAAATAATTTCATTACTTCCTAGATGTTAAGATTTTCTCTCTTCGTATTCATAACAAAATATCACTCCCTTTTCATTGTCTATATCCCCAGCTTTCATTCCCCTTCCACGAATTTCATTATTTCAGTCGAAACGTTGAGAAAACTGCATAATTAAAAATCTCCTGAAACAGGTAACGCGCGAAGGGTGTTGCGAAGGCCATTCGTTAAATCGCGCAAACCGGAATGAATAAACAGGATTTCAATATTTCGTCGGGGTCGTCGGAAGCGCGGGGGGCCGAGTCACGAGGGGGGTGCTCGAGTGGCGGCAGCATTTTGTAAATAATGATTCATATCCGCGGCGGCGGGAGCGTTGTTTTTGACGGTGCGGGGGTATTTCGGCTGATTTATCGTGTTGAAGAAGTTCGGATCCGACTTTTGACAGGCCGCCGTATTTTACTGGAATTTTTAACGCTCGCCGGTAATATCCGCCGAACGAAAATTTATATCCTTCAAGGAGATTCCCGGCTGTCATCGAGGAATTGCGTTCCAGCTGAATTATCGCGATCGCGCTAAATTATCGACGCGCGGCGCGGCGTGCGCGGGTTTATTCATATTCGAACGCGTAATCCGCGCGGCGGGAAATCCAGTCGCGACGAAAATCCTCTTCCTCTCCTGGGAGAGACTGATTTTTCCCGAGAGACCAACGTTCGTCCAATTTACTCGGCGAACCGCGGAGAAAAGTCGCATTGCCTCGCATCGAATCGGACAGCGAAAGCAACTCGCGGCACTCGAACGAACTCGCCGTCTCGAAACAACGACCTCATTAAAGAGCCAACGACTCAGGTCTCAAAGGGTGACGATAATAGAGCTTCCGGCTCGCGAACGACGGACCTTCGGCCGACTTCTGAACTCCTCGAACGCCGAGCAAAGGAGGATGAACGGGGGAGGCCGAATGCTTAAGCGGTTTCTGATTGATTAAAGCCCACGCGGAACTCTCTGGCCGCTTGGCTCGCGTGAATTTTTAATGAGAATCCGACTACCCCGAACGAGCCTCGGCCAACTTCCGAGTAGCACGATCGGCTTTCAAGACGATACTTCCATCCCTCTCGCCACACCTGCGCGGAAGGGGTAGGCAAGACAGAAGGGTGCTTCAAACCCTTTGTTCGCCGATGAATGCCTCCTCCTTGAACGAGCCCGGGGAACAGGTACCCCGTGCTACGAACTCCTGATTCTTCCTTCAATTACGCGTACCTGAACTTCCCTTCTTTTTTTTTTTTGGACAACCCCTTTCGGGGTGCTCTTGATCCAATCTCAATTGTCATTTTTTAGTATAGACTGTAGCGCTTTGTGGAGAGGGTGGAATTCAATTCGGGGAATGAAAAGGATTGGATATATAGTTCTCTGTTTTTTATTTAAACAATACTCTATAGAAATTATTTCTACTAATAAGGAAGGAATCTTGAGTGTTTTTTATCGATTTGGTTCATTTTGAAATACGTTATAGTGGACTAAAAAATAAGGGACATGTATTTTTTTTATGACCGAAAAAATATTTTGAAAGAGTGAAATAATTTTCACGCTTTTAAAATTATGAGAAGTGAATGTATAATGTGTACAAAATGAATAAGTTAGACGCGAAGATAGCGTTAAGATTCGCTACTATGTAGATATGGATTTACACCGATTAATAAAAGATTCAATCGAACAACTAAAGAAGTCGAGTTGGTTGGTACGTACATTGCCTACAGCAACGTTTAATACATTCATTGGCGGAAACATTAGATCTTATAAGAAGATTCGTGGAATAACGGGTAACTTCTGAGAGTCTTGAGCGTAGCATTAAACTGAATTAGACCCAAAATATTGGGACAGTAATATAATGATTCAGAATTTTAACCCCGATGCACACGAGTGACGAAAAGTCGCTGCGATTCCGCATACTACTATGTTTTTCATAAATACAAATAAATCGGGCAGCATCACTGATATGAAATCGCAATGATCGTAGATGATTACAGCGACTTCGTATCGCTCGTGTGTATTGCGATTTTTAGATAAATATTAAATCAAATCCCAGTCTTCCTTGAGAAAGGGTAGGAAGCTTAAGAAAATTTAGAATGGCATCATAATTATCACAAGTTTTCGGTATAGGCTCATGGATCTTATAAGAGACAAAATAAATAAATATAAATAAATAAATATATATATAAATAAATAAATAAATAAATAAATAAATAAATAAATAAATAAATAAATAAAACGAGTAA
The DNA here is from genome assembly GCA_030770465.2 of Perdita meconis. Classification (NCBI taxonomy): domain Eukaryota; kingdom Metazoa; phylum Arthropoda; class Insecta; order Hymenoptera; family Andrenidae; genus Perdita; species Perdita meconis. The sequence continues at coordinate 5,827,261 of JASKOS020000001.1, forward strand.
ATAATAATTCTTCGAATAAAAATTTACTCAATTCTATTGAACGATATTATGAACTATCCCTTAACGCTGTAATAAGCAACTCGAAATTTTTAAATTGAGTCAAAATTCGAACTCAAAAAATCGAACTCTTACGGTGGTACTTTAGCGTAAAACACATATTTTAACGTCTGTATACAGGATTTTTTTTACAAAAAACTTGTGGTCAAATGTTCCGTGTACATTTATAAATATTTCAAGAATGTTAATAATTTTTTTTTGTTGCGAAGAAATCAGAATTGGTGACAATGCATGCCTATAAAAGGCAATCGTCATATGCTGTCCATGATCCTACTTATCTGAACTCAAAAACACAATACTATTTTTAATTAGGATGAGTTTGGCTATGGCAGGAAGTAGAAATTTAAAAAAAGGTTTACATTCTAAAAAATGGCAGCTCTTCGAAGTTTCATCATCGATTTTTTTATATCTTTTTAATCTTCGAGGGCTCAAAACAAAAGACAATAAAAATTCTTAATTAATTCTATTTAGACATGTACTGAAGTTGTACCTAAAATTTAAAGTTTCAAGAATTACATGCTGTATCCTTCGAACCCCTAGAACTTTGTTAATTTTCAGAATTTCGATTTAGGGCTTTGTACACATATTTTTCAAACAATATTCTTTTTAAAAACAATGTAACAAGAAAAGAAAGATTTTTTTACCGTTTACACTAGAGCACTGAATAAAATTTTATTCTGGTGATGTGGGATGCGTATTTGAATAATCTAAAAAATTTGAAGTATTTGTTTTCTTCGAAGAGAGTCCCGCAACCCCTTCGAGCAATAAGAAAATGTTGAATGAATTTCGATAAAAAATTTAAGCCCCCTCTAGGTCGGTTGGCGAAGAGAAACTCGCAAGAAGCAGTATCGGAGAAAATAAAGAGTTGGCAAATGGGCGAAGTTTTGGCCACGTTCGAGTTTTCTTCAAGATTTCGGAATCTCGAGACAGCAGTGGTATAACCACGGCAATAGTCGGCCCCCCCGGCGAAGAAAATTTACGACGACGCAAATTGGGCCGAGACGGAATTTATATTGAACCGTAAATTTGACAGGGATCGATGAGAGATCGAAGAGGCTCAAGTGGGACAAGGGGCTTTGTTTAATTTTCATAGAAGCTTATCACGATAATAGCTCCGGGGCCGCAATCGATGGTCGGAAAAAAGAGATTTCAATGCTGTCGGATATATCATTTCGAACTTACCTTGTAACTAATTTTGGCAGGTCATAACTCGCGACCGAATTACAGAGACTCGATGCTGATTATTTTTATTAAAGGCAGGAATCTTTGAAAATAGGCTTCTCCGAGAATATCGCCTTTGCGCCGTCGAATCACCCTAATGAAATTACGGATCCCTTTAATCCTCTAATCTGCATCTCCGTCGGGGTTTCATATTCGGGGATCATCTTTTGGACAGACATCGACGAGCTTTTCGCTAAAATATTGCGTCGCGATTCACTTAATCCTCATGAAATTTCGCTGAACGCGGACCATGAAAATTTCCCGTTGAAGACGGGGTGAACCGTCAGAGGGTGCATACAAAGAGCGTGTTGAACTTCATGCGCAGAAACTTCCCGTCTTTGTCGAGGCTTCATCGGCGAAACGTTGGCAGCCGGGGCTCGAGACGTCAGTGAAACGAGCAGGTTTCGCCGATGTTTGGTCTGCGAGGTATCAAAATATTTGCGCCTCTGTTCAGCCACCGTTTCCGCCGTGGATCGCGATTTTGGAAAATTCTCGGTCCGTCTGTGCTCCCGCTGAATCGCGACTTTGTGCAGAAATCAGCTCGCGAAAAGCTCCATTGTCGGATCGTTAACGATTTTTTTTTCTCGCGGCGAGTTGCGTCAACGGCCGCAGACGAAAGAGTACCAATGGTCGAAGAAGGCAGCGCGAACTGGAGAATTTATTTCCGCGCTTTTTGCGCCGGAAGTTGAAGAATTGGTAATTGGAGTGACAAATGGCGAGGAAAGTAGCGCTGACAATTACCACTGTCTCTGCTCCTCTTTCATCGCTTTTTCAGCCCCCTAAAGTAATTTCCTAATTCAGTCCTTCCGCGCTTTCCATTCCTGTTTCCTCCGACCTCGGTCTTTCGCGTTTTCCTCTCCCGCGTCAACCTTCTCGCTGCAGCTAATCCACTAATCCAATTTTTTAAATTTTATTTCCATCGCGCCGGCATCTGTTCCTCCGACTTCCCCTTATTTATACATCTCCGCTTTCTTCGATATCATTGCAGCAACCCTCTCTTCGCCTCTCTTTCCCCTTTCTTCTTTATTACATCACTCGATCCCAGCAGTTTTCCATCTTCCCCGCGTTTCCTCAACCACCCCGACTTCCTCGCGTTTCCACGTTCCTCCCGCCGCCACTTTCAATCCCTCATCTTTTCATTCCTCATGCTTCCTCCTGTCCAACCCTTTTCCACGGCTTCCTCGTCGTCTCCCTTTTCCACCCTCTTTCCAAACCTTCGCTCTCGCCTCCCCCTCGCCCCCCACCGTGCCGGGCGGTCGAGAGCGCCGGCCCGAAAGCCTCGGTTGAGTCAAGCTCCGACACGGTTCAGCCGAGTTCAGTCGCGCCACTCGGCCGTGGTGTTCACGTGCCATCGCAAGCTCGCAAGCTCGACACGTTCGTCTGATCGTCAACCGAGAGGAAACGCTTCGACGGCGACTGGAAGAGGGAGGGAAGAAGGATCGCTGGTGGATCGTTCGCGTTCGATGCACCCGCGAGGAGTGACCTGCCACGATCGCAAGGTAGATCCATAGATCGTAAGCTCTAGCCAGGTGTCGGTTTGTTTTGACGGACCGCGTGCTCGTGCCAGTGTCTTCCACTTTCAAATCTTCTTTTCCCCACATTTCATGCCTTCTTCAATTTTTCTCGTCGGTGAATCTTCGAACTCTAATCAATCGCGATCGACTCTGCGACGACAGTTTTTCACGCAAGTTTCCCTCCATCCGTTGAAAATAAAAATCGTTCGCCGAACGAACCCTGTGTGCATTTATTTATTGTCGCCTCTGCGTCAATAATTGTCGGTTGGTTTTTAACGACTCTGACCAGCCCGGATGCGACGGTCGTATTTTAAAACGGGCTGGATTTCCCTCCCAATTACGCCGATGAGAGATTGTTTATTTAAAACCGCGCGATTTGACTCGTGAAAATTTAACGAACAGCTTTTTTTCCTCGTATATTCGAAAGCAGAGTTCTCGTCGAAAGTTCGACTGGGTTTTGGATTTATCTTGGATTCGCCATGGGGATCTTCGAAAATTTTGGGTGGCTTCTTCGTGGCCTGGATTTGAGATTGTGGTTAATCCCATCGTTAAACTTCGCGGCACGATTCTTGGAATACTTGGCGCGATTGTAATTAAACCGTTCGAGGATACGCGGAGACTCGAATTAATATCGCGCGATTTGACGGCGACGGTTGCGAGAAGTGGAAAGGCAAATTCCGCCGACGGAGAACAATAAGACCGCCATCAAGGTTGAGCGAACCCCCTTCGCCAGAAACAAACTTTCCGCCCAGGCAGACGACATATTCTCCGGCTTTCGAAACCTCTCTTCCACTACTGTTACAAGAACAATGCCGCTTGGAATCGGGCAATCGATGCTCGCACAGAGAGATCTCCGTCGAAAGTGTGCCGAGGCTCCGTCGTTTTTAATATTCTATTGCTGGAGTATTAAAGTGCACTGTATTTAAAAATTTCGTCCGGCAAGCGTTCAAATATCCATTCACATCCATCACTTTCCCTGTCAAGAAATTATTTTCCCCCCCAGCAAGAAATTTTTTTAAACTTCCGAGTGTCTAAAACCACGAAGTCTTTCTATAAATAAACAAAAAATTCGAACGCCGCGGAAAACTATGCAATCGCAGGGTTTAATGGTGCAGTAGGACTTTTCCATAAAAGTTTGATTGAGAGTGGGAAGTGTCTTTTGCCTGATCGTTTCGCGCGTTATGTTCCAATATACCGCTGTCATATCTTTCAGAATGCGCCGCGGCACTATCGTTCAGTAATTTTATGATTAATTTGCTTCGCGACTTTACTACTTTCCCATCCCTGTCGAATAGACAGGAGCGTGTAATAACCGCGACGGTGGTTCGCTCGTCGATCGTTTCCCCGTTTAATACTCCGCATTGTTCGAATTCTGCGGCTGTTTCGCTGTATAAATATTTTTAGGGCCTCGATAAAGCCTCGACCGCCGCTGATCCTTTATTGCTGTCCACCGGGGAAAAAAATTTATCACCGTTTTTCATCGGAGGAGATGAAATGTTAATCCCAACGCGCGTTAAACGGGGCACGTGCAGTTCCCTGCGGTGTTCTAAACCTCCTAAAACGAACCTTACGATTTGTGCTGTTATATACTCAACTGTGGGGACGGTTTATAAATCGCGCGGGTGCTTGAAGCTCGATACAAGTTAATATCGGAGATTGTGGGATGCGGAATTGTGAATGAGGTTTGATTAAAAAATAAGGAAAGTTTGTCTTCGTTATAAAGTATGACTGCGAAATATGATAGATAAGGAAAAAAGAGCGGTTCGCTAAGGGTCATTAATTAGGAGGATCCAGGAATTGGAAGGGAGTGGGAATCGGGGCTAAAGTGGTAGTCGAGACGAGTAAAAACTGATATCCTAATTGATCGTGCTCGGTCGATGTCGAACGTCTGGATGGAGACTCATTAGATTTTTGGATAAGAAATTTCTACTATCGCCGTGAAGAAAAACAGAAATGAACTATGTTCATTTCCTACAAAATTATTAGCGTCTTTATTGCACAACAAACGATTACAAATCTGAAGGAAAGAATAGAATAGATTGAGAGTTGTTAAATTCTACATATCTTATAGATTTCAGTAAAAAACACAGCACAAATTTAGTTACGCAAAGGTGTTCTCATTTGAGGGAAAATAGAGGGACGATGAATGTCCTTCAACCCCCTCTAACATCCCTCTTTCAATTTTCTAAAATACTCCCCGTTCTTCTCCCTCGTGGCTCTCCATTATTGACTTGTACCACTAAGTCCGCTGCTCAGGCAGCAGCCGGCTGAATTGAAGCAAATTAATTCAGCGAGCCGATTAGGGAAGAAAAGTTATCCGAGCAAAAGGGCGTCGTTGAAGTGGTTCGCGATTTGGGGCGCGAATAAAGGAGCGAAGTGGCAATCGAACTAGGAAACGGACGACGGCGGGACGACGGGAGGTCGAAAGAACCGCGAGTAAAAAGCGATATCGTAATTAATCACGTTGATTCGAGCTCGCGGAGGAATAGCGGAGAGAGAGAGCCGGAGGAAAAAGGAGCGCGCGGAGGGGATGATTGGTTGAAAAGAGCAATTTCTCCTTTCGACTCGGCACGCCGGTTTCATTTCGTTCCTCCGTGTCGTGTGTTCCTCTCCCCTGTTCGTCGTTCCTCCGCATTTTCGCTGGCAGTTAGTTAGGCACTCTGGGAATAGAACTATCGCGAGGTTGATGCAATATCGTCGCGAAGCATTGCGTTGTCGTTCGAAAATCGCACGACGGACGATTTCCACGAGATTCGCGGGCTAAAGGTTCGCGTTTTTATTTATTTATTTATTTCTGTTTCACGGGAATAAATTCCCATTAGTGTACAAAAAGACGGATAAGAGACTATAAATTATATCGAGGACAAAGTGAATAAGAGTAAACAAAAGATACGCTAGTTAGATTTAAGAATTTGCATTTTTAAGGAGTAAATGGAGCAACAAAATAGATCCAAATCACCACCTAGAACATTGGCCAATACGCATACACGATTTTTCCGGGGAGGGAGAATATTTTCCCTCCCCTTGAAATTGATTTCAGTTGCAGGGAGGTGGTGAAGCCTCGAATTTCTCTCTCGATCTAAGACCGACCTCGAAAGCGCTCGCGAAATTCCCGCGTATCGTAAAACATGTCCGAATATTCCCGGAGCATAATGTTTCCCCCACTTAATTCCGCTGCTCCCCGGGGGATTTATGGCGGTTATATCTTTTCGCGGGACGCCGTCCGCCGAATGTATTAAGCGCGAACCTCGATGAATTATGAGGGGAGGGGAAGTTAGGTCGAGGCACAAGGTATGCGCAATGAAAACGGATTTTTCCGTCTCGTGATTTAACCGCCGCGCCGGCGAAACCGCGAACGCGATTCGGAGATTCGGTCCCAGAGAGAAGGTCTGTCTTAATTTCCGCCGGATCTATTCGGAGGTCCAACCCAGATCTAATTTGGACTTTGCTGGTGACCCAGACCTAACCCCGTCACGATTCCAAGGTGCTCCGTAGCGTCCTACATCTGGAGTGGACATAAGTTAAGCCTAACTCGGATGAATCCGCCGCAACGTTTCTTGAACTTAGTTTCAACTTGTCGCGTTCAGGATGGCGTCTTCTGCTTATTGAGTGCCTTGCTTCGAATAGGATTTGTTGTATTTGGGTCGTTTCTGGTTGAATGCTGAGGTTTATAGTACTGTATAAATGATTAATCCACAGGTTGTCATTTAAGGAGGGCCTATTTTGTGGTCCGATTATGTAAAAGTTTGTATTAGTTGCTGCCAAAAGTCTGATTTTGTACCTGGGGAGTTATGTTTTTATTTTGAACTCTGAGCATCGATGGAAGCTGTACTACTTTGGGGATTGCTTGATTTTCAAGTTAACTATTTATGGAGATTCTACTTCAGGGTTCAATTATACAAGAAAGTTATTCTACTTTTGGGGGTTGTATAATTAATTTTGAAACTTGCTACTTACAGAGATTGTACTTCGAAGCCTGCTAGTGAGAGAAAGATGTACTACTTTGAGGGTTGTTTTATATTGAGCTGACCACTTAGAAGGGTTGCCTGACTAATTTCGAAGTTGTCTACTTATGGAGATTCTACTTTGGAGTCCGATCGTGTGAGAACGTTGTATTACTTTGGGGAACGTCGGATAAATTCTGAAGTTGATCAATTATGGAGATTCTACTTTGGGGTTTAACCACATAAGAGGGTTGTGCTACTTTTTGCTAGCTGACTGACTAATTTTGAAACCGCTACTTGTATATATTTAACTATTTTCTGTGTGAATTTGGTTTTTGGTTGAAAATAATATTCCAAGCCTGGGAACTACTACAATTTACAGAAATATTTTAAAAACTCTAACATTATTTATTAAAAAATATAACTCGTAAAATACTTGATTTATTAAGAAATGTAGCAGTACTAATTGAATACAGAATTTATATCTGATAAACGACTCTGTAGCAATATCTGTCTTCATTTAATCAAAGAGTAATATTGCATCTTTTACATGTTATAAATTGTCTTTTTTTGCTATTGGACAGTTCGTGACGACAACATAAAAGTAAATAACAGTTCGATTTAATACTGATTATAAGACTGCGGATTTTTGTGCAAAATAAAATGTTTAGAAACTTGTAAAACAATATGTCTTATTTTTTAAATATTATAACTTGAACTATATTTTTTATAGTTTCTATATTTTGATTGTTGTCGACAACCTCTACGATTTTTAGAATATTTAGAATGATCATAAATGCATAAAATCCGCTGTCTATTGATTATTATTCCATTTAACTGCATATTATTTTTATTTTCCAAAACCACGATCATAAAGTAGATAGGTATAAATTATTGCAAGTAATTCTAACAATATTATAATACAGTTTTAACAAATACGCTTTATTGATAAATATTATCTATTATTTACACTGTTGAATAACAGCGTTTAAATTATTGTCCACCATTTCCAGAAATTAATGAAATAATTAGAATTAACTACGAAATCACCAGTTCAATAATTATAATCCAAACATATAGTTTTCTATCAACATGTTCCTCGAATTTAAAAACCTTCGAAATATCTCGAACCTCCTACATTTGCCTAAATTTCGAATCTCTAAATTTACAATCCCAGCGAATTTCTGACAGCTCCCATCACAAAGATTTGAAAAAACGTGGCATAACCATCGAAAATTTCCAAACTTCGACCATTCTCGACTTTAAAAAGCTTCCTTCTTTCCAAGAAATTGTCTTTGGATATTCTCATCAGCTTATTTACGCGAGTTCGCGAACTTTCTTCGCGCACAAAGTCCAAACGAGCGAAATCACAGTTCCGTGGATCATCGAGGAATACATTCCGCGGTTTAAGTTTCTCTCGCCTTCGACAAAAAACTTCGTATTTCCGGGGAAAATCTCTGGGAGCGCGTGACACCGGGCGGATTTCTTCTGAAGGGGGAAAAAAAAGCTTGGGGGAAAAACTCGGGGCGCGACGCACCCGAGGCAATCCACAAGCGTTTCACGGGCCATTATTTCGTTGTAACGGTCGTTAGCGACGAGATTCGATCTGTTGCGGGCTGCCGCTACCAGCGCGCGGAGATTTCGCCGAATATTCCATCGGGGAAACTCGATTTTTCTTTCTACACGGCCGATTGTTTTAATCGTGGCTCCGCGTCCGTTCGTTAGAAGATGAACAGAGATTCGCCCAGAGGAAAATGACGGAAGCGCGGCGCTATTGTGGGAGTAATTCTGCCTCCACACGCGGCGCGATGATCCCCATGTAAAATCATAACTTTAATTACGCCCCATGAATATTCTAATACTTACGTCCCGGCGACGAAGCTTTGATCCCGCGTCGACGGGGTTCGAATTTACGTCGTGGCGTGCAAATAACTCGTGCGGAAACACGTTCCACAATGCTTGAAATTCGTACTTTTTTTTTTTTTTATTAAGCCTCTGAAACCTCAAACGAAGTTCATTTCGGCTGTGAAATTCGTATTAACGCCGAAGTAAGGATTATTGTCCGTATGAACAACATCCTTTTCGTTTGGGCATCGTTTCGACTCCCTCTTTAAAGGGTCTTCCCAGTGTGAACCTCTGAAAAATTGCCTTTTTTTGGGAATTTTTTTGTACTAAACGAAATGTCCAATTTAAATAAAGTTTTTCCTACTGATTAATACACTTATTGAGAGTACAAACAAATTTTTTTTGCAATTTATAATAGTTTATTTAACTATATATATCGCACTGAATTGAGCGCCTCAAGAAAACGATGTAGTGCTTGCGTAGATGATTGCAAAAAAATTATTTGATTAATCAGTCTCAAATTTTTACACATTATTCAACACATCAGTGGCTATCGTAGGGACCACGAAAACTTTGTTTTATTAACAATTTCATACTTCTTACAATGACAAATGACTAAAAATTCATCGAATTTCGGAACTTAAACATTCAAACTTCCGTCATTTGGTTAATTTTTTATCAATTAAAATAATTTTGGTTCCAACGATAACGACATCCGTGACGACTAAAAACCATTTTGAATTTTTTTATTCAGATGCGTCGTTCTTCTGGAATCATCTACGCAAGCACTACATCGTTTTCTTGAGGCGCTCAATTCAGTGCGATATATATAGTTAAATAAACTATTATAAATTGCAAAAAAAATTTGTTTGTACTCTCAATAAGTGTATTAATCAGTAGGAAATACTTTATTTAGATTGGACATTTCGTTTAGTACAAAAAAATTCACAAAAAAAGGCAATTTTTCAGAGGTTCACAGTGGGAAGACCCCTTAATGATTTCTTTGCAGGCGAATCAATCCTTTAGAAGCCGATTAATTAGAGGGACAACCGAAACATCTGAATTCGCTTCGACACGTGTATCGAAGTAGGCCACCGGAGGACTTCGCCGTTCGGGGAAACTTTGCTTCCGCCTCCTCGGACCCGACGTCGCAACTTTCTTCCCCCGTTTCTGATAATTAAATTCCCGAACGACTTACGTGACTCCGTCCGATGAAAATTTCAGGAACCTACGATTTAAGGGAGACGAGTCCCGGACTGGAGCGCCGGGTTTCAATTTCGCCCCCATCACCCATTCGTTTATTGTCTCGTCGCTCCTAGGAAGATTCCTCGGCCCGGTCTCTAACTACCCCTCCGCGGGGGTGGAACGTTCGTTTGAAACATTTCCCTCCGTCAGAAGTGCTCGAACACGGTGGAAGCAACGCGGAGGAAAAATTGTTCCCTTTGATTAAAGTATCAGCAGACAAAGCCAATCGATAGTATTCCACATGTTCCCAGCAAATTGTCTTTATTTCTCGTTCAGGAACGTATGCGCGACGCGGCGAAGGGCGAAGGGAGCGGTCGCAAGTTCAATACGACCATTAAGCTTCGTTTCCACTGACAGAAGTGTGTCACGCCGTTCTCCGAGTGTATTAATTTCCCATTCGAACTTCGTCGAAGCCGTCAACTTCGCCGCTCTCGCCTCCTACATTTTTCAGCACCGTTCGGGACGAGTTACGAACCTCGATGCTTCGAACCCCCGAAGTTTTCCCAGGAGAGAATCGCGACGCGCAATATTTATCACGTCGTCCCACGAACTTCCTCCCACCTGTTGTCGAAACCGCAGTTCGCGGGGGTCAAGAACAAAGGTGGATGAAAAAAGGCTGGACGAAAGGGTCGCGAAGCGGTCGGGTTTCTTCGGAGAATTGGACGCGTACCAAAAAGTCCGCGCCGCTCGTCGGAATCCGTCGAGTTCCAGGGAGCGAGAGAAGGCGGTCGGAGTTTTAATTAATGCGTCCACGCGGACAATATCTTCGGCGCGGCGCGCTCGTCTGTTGTTCCATCCCGAATATTAAAGGGAAGCTGAACGCTTAATTATTTGTTCTGGTCCCGCTGCCTTCGCTCATTTACTTTTCCGCTTGAATCTTTCCCCCGGTGCGGCTGAATGGGCTCGACGAAACGCTCTTATTTATGTTGTTTGCCTCGCCGTGCACGCCTCTGTCCGCCCACTTCGTTTCAGTATTTGCTCGCGAATCTTCTGTCTAGTCTTGCGGGTTTTACTTTATCTACGGAGTCTTTGCTCTGGTGTCTAACGACGTCGGGTAATTGTCGAGGCGCGGGGATGCGGGGGCACAAAGAAACGGGACCAAATATTTAAGGGAACCGAGGAAAATACCGAGGAGTGCGAAGAAACGCGAGGAGAAAGGAGGGGATAATTTCGAAGCTATCAGAAGGAAATGATTTAGTCTCCGAGTGACGTTATTTCTTTGATCAGAAATAGTTTCTTATTACACAAATTGATGTTAACATTTTTAAATCGCATCGCATAAAAAATTCCCTCCCTCCGTCACGCTGATTGCTCTGCCCTGTTGCTCGAAAGCTGAGGAGAAAAAAAGAGGAGGCAGCAAGCTCTTATTTATTTATCTTTTCGAAAGCGCAAAGTAGGTCGCGGGACGGACTGGCTCGGTGGTAGCTACTAATTACCACGCTTCATGCATTCAGAAAGAGAATCAAGGAGGGAAGTAACAGAAGGGAAGGAGAGAGAGAGAGAGAGAGAGAGAGAGAGAGAGAGAGAGAGAGAGAGAGAGGTGCGTCTTCGTGAATAAATCTCGGGAATAAAGCGCAGGGGACGCGGCTACAATCCCTGGGACAGGTGGGTGATTAGGCGCAGAAGAGCTTTCGATTCTTCGTGGCCTTCCTTGACGCGTCCCTACAGTCTAAATTCGGCCTGCTCCCACGTTTCGCGACCGTCGTCACGCTCGATTAAACTTTTCGGGAGACTAACTTAGCAATGGAAACGTTCGGACTGTCGAACGGACCAAAGAATATCTTCGGTAAATAATTATTTCGGCGAATTGTAATTTTCGAAATTAAGCTGATGAACCTGGGACGCTGCTTCTGAAACTTTCCCCTTTGTGGAGTCCCTCTTTGATAATTTCGCGGGTCTTCCGCCTGCGAGCGGTGTGTGTTATTGTGGTTCGGAGCGGATTTTCATTTTACAGGAGAATGTGTCAGATGGTGACTTTGTTACTTTTGTGGGAATATTGAAGGGTTGAACTGACGGCTATGAATATTATGAGTGATTTTCGTTGGTCGGAAATTTTATCAGAACCCATGCAGTAATTGAAGTTTAAAATAATTAATGGTTTCACTATCGTTTGATAGTGGTTATACTGTTTTACTGAGCGTCGGATATGCAAATTAAATCCTTGCTTTATAATGAGTCAGTCGAGGCCACGATGGCTTTACGTAATACATTTTAATTGTACAATGGTTTAAAATATTTCTGAGTGACATCGTTCGATTATTAATAACAATGTAGCAGTTGATACTTGCTATTTTTAAGAAAGAAATATTGTAGCTGTTATATTCATGCTAACAATTTCAAGTAGCCTTTAATAATTATTGATTGATTATATTAGCTTCTGAAGTTATGTAATTAATAGTTCCCTGGTTGCCTGTAATGGGTATAATTGTGCATTATAAGGCAAAAACATGACATTTGCTTTGAACTTCGCTTTTTATCTTCACTATTGGAGAAAATGTTATTAGTTTTTAACGTCATTAAAGTCTCCCACTCACTATAATACTGTTTAAGAATTCCAATAATGGAGCACGTTCCTCGGAAACAGGATTTCATTTCTTATGCAATGTCTTGCAAATATTTTAACCAAATTTTTTGGAAGTATGCATAAGGGTATATAAATTTTTTAAAATTTGTAAATTTCTGCTGATAGATGGAGATGAATGTTATTGCTTTTATAAAAGACTGTACATTTAAAAAAAATAACGTCTGAATATTAAAGGCTGCCACACTACGTTCTAAACAAATTATTGTTTAAAACAGAGTAGACGTATACTCTCTTCTATTAAAAAACAATTTGGTTTGAATGGAAGTAAAAAATATTTTAATTAAAATTTCTTTTCATTCACTGACAGTTGGGGTATATATATTTTTTTAAAAAGTCACTGGATTTAAATTTGCTGCACACATATTTGTAACATAATTCTACGTTCTTCCTGGTTTCTAAAAATTTTAAAAAATTCAAAAGCATCCACCAATGTTTTTACTACGTTATAAAAATACTGTATTCTACCTTTTGTTCAAATGAACTCGTGTCTACAATCTAAGAAAGTTACGACGCAGAATAAAAATAATTTGCTTCCCGAATTTCCATTTTACTACCCACTTTGAGAAACCATTTCGGACCGACCGGGGAACCAGGGCGCGAGAAATTTCGTCTAGATGAAAAAGCGATTCGAAACAGCATCAAAGGGGGTCAACTCTCGAGGCATCGATTCTTTCAGGGATTGAACCGCGCTCTATTCTTCGGAACGTTTTCGATTCAGGGTCTCCGGGCTCCTTTGTCGCCCGAGCCTGTAACTAAGGACGCACTTGTCTCTCTTCCCGGAGCCATTTACGCGACGCTCCGGTGAATTGTGTCGCTCGGCGGGGACCCGTTTCGCATGCGAGCACTCTTCCGCCTCGCGTAAAAATCGTGCAAAAACGCCCGAGGAAGAGGCGGGCAGGTCGTGAGAAACGAAAGCCTGCGCTTGAAATTCGAGAATCGCGTCTACGCTCGAGCTTACAGAGGAAGAGGGGATTCCGTATTCCTTTCCGATTTCTGGCGATGTGCTACCGGGGAAATAGAAATTTTTATTCCGACCCGTCGTCGCGGGATCACCGCTCCTTTTTTTCCTGCCCGATTACGAGACATAAGTCGCCCTGACGTGCGCGGGGCCCGCGAATATTTCATACGCGCTCCCTTACGCAAACATTCGCTCCGTCGAATCGCTGAGAACTTCGTGCTCGCGACGGGGGAGCGAAGCTTTTTGAGGCGAGGGACACTGAAAAGCTCCGACGATCGGAAGACATTTGGGGGAAAAAGCCTAGAGGAACTTGGGGAATCGTTGCGCAACGCCAATGTCTAAGTAACCCTGAATAATAATTTTATACGAATCAAAATAATCTAAGAGATATTTTTTAGTAGCACTAAGAAGCTTGCATCTACAAAAGCTCAACGGCAAAAAAATAGAGTCCGTCGAACTCCGGCGAGTTCAATTACAAAAGTCGATTACTGAAAGCGCAGTAATAGAGATACTTGGTTCTCTGAAAGCGGCCAGCTAAAAAGCTTCGCTCTTCCCTCGAAGCTCAATGTCAGAAAGCTCCGACCTCGAACGTTGAATAATGCAAAGCTCCGACTTGTAAAGCTGAATTACAAAAAAAACTCTAAGCAGTGAGAGCTCCCGTCGCGAGATCTCCGATGGCTAAAAGCTCTAACCCTCGCAAGTTCAGCGGAGTAGGGAGGCTTTGACGCTTTCTCTCTCTTCTCTCTCGCTCTGTTTCAAGAAAGCGTAGCGGAAGGCCGTTTGTTTCGACCCTTCATACAGTTCGTGAATTTCTGTCGTCGGGAAATATGGGGAAAGCTCTGGAAGCGGAGCTTCAGGTGTAAAGATAATGCGGGACCGGCACGTGGGAAATCACGACTATTGTCCTTGTACAATGAAGACAACCTGGCCGCGTCCAGGGGATATCAAGTGTGTCAGATATCGGGGGAGGAGCGTGATTACTTTGCGTGGAAAAGGGCAAACGTGGGAATAGCGAAACGACGCGATTTTCTGTCTCATTAAATAAGACTGCAGCGACGATACTGCGCTGGGAGGATTTTTAAAAGAAAATTTCTCGTGGTAATAGTCAGAGATGGGCATTATTTAGATAAAAGATTATTTAAATAGCAATACGAATAAAAAATTATTTATCTTTATTCGTTATTCGAAGGTTCGAATAACCGATTTATACGGACTCCATATTATGCTATTCTTAATTAGAATGTCCGATTGAACATGAATTTCCGCTTTTGAACATGAAGACTTCATGTCATGAAAGTATCCATACATTTCAAAAATTTAAGTTAAGATAACAAAATGTGCAATTTTTCATAGAAACGCAGCGTTTGGTTCGACACACCTTTAGTTCGATAACATTTTAAGTGATTTATCGTGCACAAAATTATTTTTTGTCAACAATTATCATTACACCTTACTTCCCTATTTTAGATGAATTTATAATTTTTTTCTTAGTATTTATTGTTCTTTTTACTAACTACGGACCAATTCATCGCGTAGAAATAATCATAACTTAATAAAAAACTATTTACACTGGTATGTCAAATTATATTTGCGTTATATTTCAATATAAATGTAAATAAAAATATTTTCTCTTTCGGTTTATCCTGTAATGCTACAGCATCATAAATAAATAAGCGACTTCATTATATTTACAAGGACCATATGTCATCAATAGACTGCGGAAGATTCTAAATATTATAAAATGCATTATATTTTTTATATTTGATTGCATTTTTATACCTGCAGGGGTCCTTATAGGTTTTTGTAATTTCAAAATTGCTATAAATGCATAAACTTCCGCAGTCTAGTCATCAATAATATTGATTAATCCAGTTAGGCAATAATATTGTCAACTCGCTTTAATGGTTACTGTGATAATCCATTTTTTAATATCTGTATGCGAACGCTTTTAGACGTTTTACATTTTCG
This sequence comes from Perdita meconis, assembly GCA_030770465.2. Taxonomy (NCBI): domain Eukaryota; kingdom Metazoa; phylum Arthropoda; class Insecta; order Hymenoptera; family Andrenidae; genus Perdita; species Perdita meconis. Next base: position 5,842,597 of record JASKOS020000001.1, read on the forward strand.
TAAATATTGTACGTTTCATTAAAATTTGTAACTGCAATTAACTAATTGCATAATAAGTTTATCTGATAATTTATTAATGAGAAATTCTGAATAAGAATAGCATAATATAGAGTCTTCAAACGCGTGCTACTTGATACGTTTCTTCCAAACGTTTACATTGTAGTCTTTAGCTCAAAGGAACGCGGCCTCGCTTCCTTTGAAGTCTGCGCCTTGGAAATTATTTGAACTTCGAATAAACGTTCGAATAAAGCTACAGATACAGGTGAAACATTTATTCGACGATATGAATAAAACTCTCTTTGAATAAAAAAAAAAAGTATCTTTATTCGTCAAATAAATTCTCATCGAATAAATTCATTTATTCGTTGCTTATCGAATAAAGATAGTTTGCGTTATCTTTATTCGCTGAATCACGAATAAAATTTTTTATCTATTATTCGAACATTAAAATTCTTATTTAGATAAAGTTTTGCCCATTTTTGGTAATAGTTTCGACAGGTTGAGGATAGTATCATTCAGAGTTTTATTAATTTAACAATTATTTGCAAACGCTTGAGAATTAATCAAAACATTCTACTTTCTGTTTTAGAGAAATTTCACTGTAAATTTGGTGTATGAAACCAAAACTATATTAAATAGTATACTATTTGTTCTGTTTCTCTGTTTGCTAGCACCTGTATTGTCCATTGTTTCCATTATTTTCTGCCACTCTGTCATCGAGGAATTTCTTGTCTCTCAAATATCACGTTGAAACTGGAGCGAAGAGATTTTGTGACCAACTCAAATTGTTTTGTTACAAAAATACTTTGTTATGAAATATGTGTTGCAGTTTTCTGAGTAGCGAAGTTTTTCAGTAGTCAAACCACATAAATGGGTCGTAAAATAAAAAAATTTTTGATTTTCTTATCTTCAAGGACAGGAAGCTTCCCTTTCAAACATCGAATTGAAAAGAAATGAAAGGCCTTCGTGATCAACTTAAATTATTTTTCTGTCACAGAAATATTTGATACAGTTTTTTATGCGAAGTTTTCCAGTAATCAAACCACATGAAATGGTCGACAAATTCTGGATTTTCCGGTCTCGAGGGACTGAAAGATCATTTACACGAAATTAATATTACTTTTAATCGTGTTTAAGGTGCGTCTGAAACAGTGGAAACTTTGATTTATGATCTTCTTTTAAATATCGCGAGATGTAGTTTAATGCTGTCCCTTGGGGAAACCGAGGAGACAATACCGCGAAATTAAGGAAGACGTAATGGAAATGGCGCGGTAGTCGGCATAACAACGTCTCCCGACGGGATCTTCGTTATTTCGCGGGCCAAAAACTCGGCAGCCCTGAAGTTCGCGAGCTCATTAAAAGTATACAAGCCCGGCTGGCTCGAAGAAGTGCAAGGACGCGAGACAGCTACGCTTCGGGCTTCAGAATAAATTATGACGCGAAATGGAAGGCCTTAACGAAGGAGAGAAGAATTACGGCCGAGGAATCATAATCGAGCTCAAGAATTTCAGAGATCGTCCCTCCACCTCCCTTCTTCGGCTCCTCCTTCATTGCCCTTTGTAATCGCCATTAAACGACGATTTAATTGCTTTATTAACCGATTTGCAAGTTTGAACACGCAACCTTCCGATATTCCTTTGTCGCGGGGACGGTTGAATATCGAAGCACGCTCGTTATCTCGCCTCGATTAAATCACAGAGCAAGTTTTTCTCCACTCCTCGCGGCTAAACGTGTCCCGGGGTCCTTCTACGCCCCCTTCTTACAAAGCATTTAATTGACGGTGAAAGATTCCGGGGGAATCGAGAGGATCGGTTATCGAGAAACACAGCCGCCTCGATTGAACCTTTCTTTCCTTTTTTTTTTCGGTGGAACGTCCGTAGACCGAACTCCTTTGATGCTAGATATTAATTTCTGTTGATGACTGGTTCACGAAACTCCATATTTTCCAATTAACTTGGTAAATGGGAGGATGAGGTGATTCGTCGGGCAGAAAATGTACGACAATGAGCGGAGCGGACTCGTTCAACGCGAAAATTCAACGAAATTGAAAGAAAATAGTGCTCGGTCATCTATGACGGTTATTGGGAGAAAAAATAGATTAATTCGGTTTTCATTAGTTTCGAATAAACCGCAACTACTTCTGGTCAAAACCTTTTTTACACGCTGTATTTTATTATAGAAGAGAGGCCAGAAGGTTAAAAAAAAAACACAAGTTATATTTATCTACACTTTTCGTCCCTACTATTTAAAATGAATGTCACGTTTTACCAGAATAAGTTATTGCGTACAAAAAAACAATCGTACGGGTCAGTTTGAACATCCACGTTGGAAATGCCATGAAATGGAAATTGAGGGGACACCAAAAACAACTACAAAATATCAGAACCGTTCGCGTCGCCTGCTGTTGTCCGCCTTATCTACTGTGTTTTATCAATGGAAAAAGAACAAGAATGAATCGCGTCCGATATAAAAAGCTCGGGCAAAAAGGGAATGTAGGACATCGTCGACGGGAATCGGAGATGCGACGCGGCAAGCACGTGACGCTGTTTACTAATGCCCGATGATTATCTGTTAATCACGTATTTCATAATGCGCTTGTTAGACATTCACGTGACCGCTTTGCCGCGGTATTTTTCATCGGGCTACGGACTGTCCCGGCACGTGATGTCAGATTCGATGTCGCGTCGGATAATCACCGTTACTTTATTCGTAATGTAATTTACTCCGTGACGAGGATTGCGCACGTGAACACGCAGCGGATGACCGAGAAATTAACAAAAATAATGAACGAGGTCTCACTCTCCCGTTATGAGTTCCAGTCGAAAAGGAAAACGGTGACGGCTGGATTAATTGCGAGTCAAAAGGGCGTCATTAATTAGCCCTCGTGTTTGATATTATAAACAATTATCGCGGATTGTGCTGTGGTACCGCTTTGAAAATTGCGTTTGTAATTTATTCTCTGGTTTCTGCAAACTTCTGTTAACTTCTTTTCGGTTGTCTTAACTTTTCCGCGGCGTTTAACTAACCTGTTTAATAAATGTTGTTTTCACGGCAAAATTTTTGAAGGTGTATTATATTATTTTTGATGTGACGGTTTGGGACGAAATTAAGTCCAGCTACAAGGGTAAAATTTCAATGACTAAGCGCTGAAATTTCTATTATAACGATTTTAATTAAGCAGTTCTCGCAGATCGGCGGAACTTCGCAAGGGATCGCAGTAAAAAAATGAAGTGATAATGCATTTATTCGAGTCCGCGAGACGACGTTTCCCCGCATAAACGAATTTCCGAAGCGGTAATCCATCGCGAAACACGCGAGCGTGTTCCAATCCTTTCGCCACTCCCAGTACTTTTTAATGGAGCGCGTTATATAAATGTCGACGGTTCGAAAGTTTCCTCCAAGCTGCTTTAATTGTCTTTAGTTCGAGACTCGCAGTTGCCGACACGCTTTTTTCAACTAATCCTTTTCTTATTGTTTCCTCGTCACTTCCAACGCCTCCGATCCATCCCAACCCCCGCAGCAAAACGAACAAGTCATTAAGCGTCGTTTCACGCTCTCCGAACGCTCCGATAATAAATGAACACACGCAACGGAGTTAGCAAAGTGCGTGCCAATTTCGAAGAGGGAATCTTGTGAATTTTAACGGGATCGTAGGCGCAGGGAATGCCTCCTTGTTTTGAGTGAATGCATTGTCCGAGTTCGTGGAAACTTTTTGATATTTAATGAACACGAGCAAAGAATGTAATAACGCGGCTTCAACGCTTTGACCAAACACGACTCAACTTCCGCGAAACTTCGGATTAATTTCCCTGCGAACGCTGCGAACCGCCATCCTTCATCTTTAAAGTATACAATTTCGAAAGTATCGCGTGCATTCCTGGCGTTGAACGTCTCTCGGGGGACTTTCTACTTTGTAAGCTTTAAAATTTTCTGGCAGCATAAATCTTGTTTATGAAGACATGTGCGGGCTTGGAATAGTAGATTAAACATACCAAAGTAGGAATATATTAATGTAACATTGTTTCGAATTTTTAAGGACGTTTTTGAAGACCTAGCAAATGTTTAAAAATATTAAGACACAATTTTTTGTTCAATTTTAGGTAAATGTATATTATAAATTCTTTGGGAGCTTGGAGTTAAGAAAGTTGAAAAGTAATTTGTAGTTACTGAACCTTCACGAAGTTGGAAAATTTCACGAACAGATCTTCTTATAAAATGAAATATTTTCCTTTAAATTTAGGGTTTTCAAAATCAGGTTTACACAAATTTCTTCTAGACGAAGAATTTGTTGTAAATTCAATTTCAACGTACTGTAAATGCTTGTTAAAACTTCATTAAAAATACTTATAAAATTTAATGAGGATTATTGGGAGTGGATGATTGATTGTATGAAAATTATAGGATCATTCAGCAATTTTCTCCGTTTAAATAATTGTGTCAATGAAAAATTGTGTAAAGAACATCTATTATACATATATTGAAGGTTTGACAAAAATTTTATAGAGACTGTTTATCTAATTAACATGAAATTTTCTTTTTATGTTAATCTAAAAATGACACATGTGAATCTTACGATGGTTAAAAAATAGTTTTGCCTACAATCATTCTTTTAATCTAATTTTTCGCTAAAAATTTAAATTTTTATTTAAATATTCCATTTTATCATAGAATAATTTCTTTTAATCTTCAACATATGCATAAAGGATGCTATTAACACGATTTTCTATTGGTTTGTTGATTCAAATGAAAAAAAAATTGTTAAATAAAGCTACGATTTTTATACGTCCAAGACCACATCTTCAATGACATCTTCAAAAACAGGAAAGAAAGTAAGAAACCCGAACCTGAGTTTCAAATCTTCCTTTCGCTTTTCTTTCAATTCGCAGAGAGAAAGCGAAAAGGCCAATCGACTTGGAAACGTTTACATTTTCACGTGACATCATACGAGAGGTTTCTCGTTCGGCAACGGGATGATTCGCGAACTGGAATTTATAATTAATTTGCGGTCATCGAAATGGCGACCCGTGTCGCTGCACTTTTCGTCGTCTGTGAGTGACGGGCCGTAACTACTTGTGGCGAAGGCATGCCGAGTGCGTTCACGCGCATTTTGACGGAACGAGCGTGACGAATGCAACGGCCGGCATGTAATTGATCTTGGGGCACGCGAATTATTCAAACGCGGCCTAACGTGCTCACCGACCCGTTCGCCGGAACTCCGCGTGTTCGTGACTTCGCATCAAGCGTTTCGATATTTCTGGCAATCTCCAAGTGAAATCGTTTTGACGAGCGCGGAATACCGACGCGCTGATTCCTTTCGACGACCAACCGATAATTTGCATTCCACGTGGATACAAGAAATGGGGATCGCGTTTACACATATTGGCTGGTGTATATGGGAAAGTTTATCCGGAAGACTTAAATTCAACCTTGGTTTGGAAAACAGAGATTCATTTTTTTTTTTTTTTCTGGGAGTTAACTGCATTATAGTTTCATGACATGTATATGGTTCAAGGTAAATCGTGCGACGATTTCCAGTGAAATTTGTACGCAACTGTTAACGAATTTCTGATGAAAAAAAAAGTATATCAATTTTGTTAGCGATAGCATATTTTCGTTCATACATTCCTGTTCGATATTCGAAACCATTGTGTGGAATGTGCACTGCCTTTTTAAATATGTACGCGTAAATTACTGAATCGTTGCATGGAAAAATATGTTTCGATTTTGAGAATTTCGCTGTATGATTCATCGTATATATACGTAATTGTGATTAACAGGAAATTACTTTCAGTTAGTTTAAATTCAGCAATGCTGATATTCATAGCATTTCATTGGAAATTTGTGACGCTTCATTTTTCATTCAAATGGAAAATGTCGTAAATAATAATGCAGTATAATGCATCGTTAAAAAATGAATTTTGATAGATCCTTAAAGGTATCGAGGTGACAGTTATTAGCGCACCAACTAAAATTAAACCAGGTATCCTATTTATTTCGCATCAGGTTATAAAACAACATTCACGTAAATTTCATTTTATATCACACGTAAAATCATTCATTATCGACGCGCAACACATACCAGTGCATCAATGACAATTGACGACTGAAGCGCAGGATGTTCCGCTTCAGCTACTCTCCTGCATAATTAAAATTGTCAGCGCAGGCGCCCCGTGAATTTCATTAGTGTGCGCTTCGATAGTTAGTTAAGTAATTATAAGTGAACGGCGTGTGAGAAAAGGCGAATTCTAGTGAACGCACAGCAAATTCCACATTGATTCTCCGTGACAGGTTTTCCTAGGAACCGAGAAAAAAATAAGTTTGACGAATTCGATTGAAAAGCGAGGAAGGGAAAGCGAAGGGCAACAAAAAAAAAAAAAAAAAAAATAATTCGCGAAGGCGACGAAACGAATTAACAAACGGCACGTTTCGTCTACTGCGACCCAGTTTGACCCGCCAAAATATTTTATTACCCCGAGTAACCTCTTCCCTCCGTCATCGTTCCGCGATTCGTTTCCGCGAAAATGAAACTCCGACGATGGACAAAAATCGAAACTCATCAACGAATCACGGCTAGCCGCGAGCAAACAAAAAGTCCTCTCCGACTGCTGCGTTCGCGAAAATGACAATCGCTCGCCTCTGTTTGCGTAACGAGCGCATATTAACGCATATAAAAGCGAATATATTCGCGTGCGGAATGAAGTAACGCTCGGTCCCCTCGTCGCATTGAAATCGCGCCGATGACGTTCGAAATCGCGTCTCGCGTTCACGCTTCGCATTATTCCACTTCCTCCGCCATTCATCGAAAATTTCGAAACACTTCAATCGGAAGCGACCTACGTCCGCCCTTCTCCGTCCTTCCGGCCTCGTCGCTTCCACCGACTTCGAAGAGGCCGGACTCGCTCGCGTTTCCACCATCCGATCGACGATATTTATAATTAATTTGCTGAATCAACGTCGTTTTATTTGTCGTCGACGCGGGAGGGTGAAAGGGTGGCTCAGTGACCTGGCTCTGACCTGGTTTTCGAACCCCGGGTCGACCTCCTGCCGCCCACCCACGCCCAGTTCGCTGCCGGCAGACCGAATTCCTGGTTTCCGCCGTTCCCTCCGTCATTTCCTCCGGTCGTTGCATCGCCTCGTCGGCCTCTTTGGTCGTCGACGATGCGACACGCGGCGTTATTGTCGCACGCCGACGCTCGACGGCACCGGGGATCCCGGACTCCGCCGCTTTTTCCACGCTCGACTACCGTCGCGATACGCCCGAATCGATCGTTGCCCCGACCGCGCCGCTCCATTATCATTCGAAATTCTGCGGCCGAATTTCGTCGGGACACCGCACCGTCGCCGATTCCGCGGGGACTCGCCGAGGATCCGGGCGCTGGGATCTTTTGAAATTCAGATACGCCCGGGAATTTCGGGGGGAGAATAATTTTGTTACCGTTGGTGTGGGCGTCGGGAAATCGCGCGGTTCGCGAAACCTGTGCCCGATCGGTATCAGCTTTTTTCTTTGTTTAAATGGAGAAGCAGTTCTTCGGAAGCTTTGAAAGACTTAACGATTTTTTTTTTTTTTTCGACTACTCCTTGGTTCACGAACTTCCCTCCAAGTTTCAATTGCTTTTAAATGAACTGCGCGGAGGTATTTAAAACAGCCGTAATGGAATTACAGTTTCCGGACTTCCTGAAACATTTTCTAATTCTATCCAAGATCCATTTCTTCCGTGAATTCCCTTATTTTCTCTTAAGCATGTCGCACGGTGGTCGATAATACAAAACATCAGGCCGAAACCTATAGGAAGACTGAATCAAGATTGAACTCGAAACCAATTTTGTTGTGTATGAATTAATATTGATTAAGAAAAAAGTATTGTACTGAAGCTTGTGTAAAATTCCAAATATTGGAGGCGAAATGGAAGTTGAAATCACGGTTTTATAGACATAATCAAGTATCGGTAAAATGTAAGAAATTGCTTTGGAGAACAGTACTGACTAGACTGTGAATTTTTATGCATTTATGGCAAATTGAAATGTGCAAAAACAGAAAAGTTAAAAAATCAATGCGTGGAATGAAAGTAATAACAGTTGATTACTTAAAGCGAAACTTGGACTAACAGTAAGAGTATTAAAAAAATAGTGGTAATAAACAGTCAATGTTGTAAAATATATAAAATGCATTTAAGTATTTTAAATGTTAAAAAAACACCTAAATATCTGTGCAGTGGTAATGCAGAAAAAGTTTAAAATTAACATTTGTAAACATGACCGTTACTCCTACTTACACTGCTTATTTTATATTACATTCATTATATTATATATTTTTTATACGACAGAAACATTATCTTACTTGTACAAATTTGTTTATATGAGTCTTTCACATCGTTTAAATCTTTGCAAATATAAAACCTATTCGTGAAAAAAATTGTACACGATACTAGAAAAGATAAGAAACTTTTAAGACTTTTAAGAACACTCAACGCACAGCTTTGAAAGTAGCTATAATAAACGGTAAAATTTGTATTTCTTTTAACTATTGATAACCAGTAGCCTGACATATCTAAAAATTGTTACCAACTTCCAAAACCCGCAATCGGTGACTTCAGAATTTCGGGGTTTCAGCCAAGTTTCCTCAATTTCCGGCTACTGTGCGTCGGCTTGAAAAGAGGCCAGCACCGAAGGCGGAGAATGCAAAGACTCAAGCCACTCCCCCGCAGATCCATCGTTATGAGCGAGCGAGTGTTTGTCGAGGCGGGCGATCCGCAAAAAAATCCGCCCGCAAACCCTTGCAATTTCCTCCGAAAACGCAACAGAACCGCACCATTAAGCGGCGCGGCTAGTGTTTACGCAGCGTTCCATTTCAGCATGGTACACGGGCTCGCGCTCTCGGTGTGTCGAGCAAACGAAATTTGACGCAAAACGAACGGGGGGAACAAAAGCGGAGCGGACGGCAGAGCGCCGATGTCGAATTCGATCGCGAGAGGGGGTGAGTCGGGGGTGAGCTGCGACTCTTCAAAGGAGATGAACGCCCCTCCCCCGAATGGAGGGATTGGCAGAGGCGAGAGATTAGACAGTGTCGGAATAATTAAAACGTCGCCACCGTCGGTCGATGGCGCGTGCTGGATCTGAGATGGAAAGATAAGAACAGTCGCGATGGATCTCGATTTCTTAGGGTCGGTGAGAGCTGGTCGCGATCGACGCGGAGGGATCGGGAGATTTAGGTCATTCGGAAAGCACGAGGGTTATTGGTTTTGCGCTATTGTTGTGTATTGTTATTGGCATCGATATTGGCATCGCTGTTGCTATTATTCGCAGTATTACATGCACTTTCAATATTGCATTACCAGGCACGCTGAATATGCTTTTCTTTCTTAATAATTTTGTAGGCTGAATTATTTTACATGGCGAGTAAAAAGAGGGTTGAAAATTACCTGCAAGGTAGCGGAGTTGAAAGGCTTTAAATAGATATTATTTTTTTTTTAACCCTGTGGTGGAAGGGAAAAAATTCGGTCTGTTTTGAGGAATGAAAAGGCGCCTGCATTCCCGGGGCCTTTTATTTAATTTTTGCGAGCGAGCTTTATCTAGCTCCGCGATTTTTTGCCGGGTTGATTAATGCAAGTTTTACAAAATTGTTTACTTTAAGGATACGTATAGTCATCGGTAGCGCGTTTGGTGTTTGTAATTATTCAGCCAGCAATTAGGAAGATTGGATGAGAAGTTCTACCACAACTGTCACGTTCCTCAGACATTGCTGCGCCAGATTTTCATTTGCTGAGATTATTACAAACGATAGTATAAAGCAGACGTTCCACTGCTGATGTTAAGGATCGTGGATTGAAATGAAGAATTTTCAAGATCGAAAATTTGTTCGTGGAAGATTAGATAAAATCGTAAAGTTAAATGAAGGCTACAGATATATATCGTTAAGGAATTAGTTGATCATTTTAGAGCACTTTCCGATGTAATATTATTTTTTAACCTAATCAAATTCTAAACCATAGACTTTTTTGGTACGAAAAGATAAATCTACCTTTACAGTTTAAGCAAAAAATTTTTAAACATTGAAAATAAGTATAATTTAATTATTTACTAGCTGGTTGTTGTTGCTCGCGAGTGATAAAAATGGTTACTGTGAGTCAACCTTAGGAGATAGACATATGCCATCGCAGACTTTTCTCTAGGCTTTTTGAAGAACTACAATTCTTTAGTACATTATTTTAATGTATCTCTTAAGGTTTAGCCAGCGTAAGCCATGTAAGCGCCCGAAAATCGATTTTTTGACGACTTTATTACAAAACATTGAATTTTCTCTACTATACAAAAACTTAATTAGAATGTATTGTGCATACTAACCTTCCGTAAAAAATTCTCTAAATGACAGTGAAAACCGTATCAAAACCCATTGCGTGGTTTAGAAGAAGTAAGCGGAGAAACAGAAATGAGGACGCGGATAGCGACTTTGTTTTATACTATTTAGAGATAAGCTATTAAATGATAAGGTAACTGGAAACTAGTTTTTGATCATCTGAATTACATGGGAAGTAGGTAATGTTTAATAGTGTATACAACTGTAATGGTGTATATTTAAGTATTTAATAAGTATGAAATGAATATTAATATAAAATAACATAAAACATTTAAAATATTAAAATATTAAAATATTAAAATACTAAAACACACTTAAACTTTTCCCTATTAAAAATTTGTTTGTCATTTTCGATCAATTCCAACACCAGCACTAATTAAAAAGAAATAGAAATAAACAAAAAAAAACTTGTACTAATAAAAAATAAACTATTTTTAGTATTATAATAAAAAATTCATTTTTTAAATAACTTTATGACGCCCTAACCCTAACCTATTTATGATTTAAGTGATCAAAAAACTAGTTACACGAGAAAACATTGGAACTAAATAATTGATCACTAATTTTTTAATAAAAATTATAGATAAATTATTAGAATTCTTACTCTACATTGTAAATAAACTATTTAATAAGCAAAATGTATGAAAATAACCTTCAATATTTGCTACAGCATAAACAGATCAACTGTATTACTGACGGTACTTTCGGCACTCTCTTACGCCGTTCAGTAATACATGGCGTTCAATAAGGACTTTCTGCAAGTGTGTTACCTTTCACATTTATTTTCACGAAAACGCGCAATACTACCTGCTTTGACATGCCATACTTATATTTTTGAATAGTCAATCATAACTTTAGAAATTATTTTAAATAATTACTTGTTGACATAAACTTCAAAGAACGATTCATTTCACGAACTGATCAAAACCTAGTGCCTGATCAAAAACTAGTTCCTTAACTGTAGAGGATTGATAGAAATACTAAAACCCTGCAGAAGGTTTCATCTCCGCCTAATAGCTCCGCTATTAATAGAAACACGAAAGGCGCTATCACGTGTTTCCCTCGAGTGGAGCATCGCTAACGCGTTTTCCCCCGAAAAGTATAAAAGGATCGTATTTCGGCAGACAATTAGAGACGCGCGTGCCTTAGCAAGTAGAACGAGTCCGGGAGATGTCAGCCGTGCGAGCAGAAAGTGGGACAAGTAGAACAGGGTTGCGTTTCGCCAGACGAGGATGGCGGAGACTCCAGAGGCTGAACAAATACACTGCTGTTTTGTATTTGTAAACAAGTAGAATGGGATTGTACGTGGTCAGGCAAGCGCAGTGGGATCTACGTCAACGAACAAGTAGAACCATTGTAAAATGGCAACGTTATATATCCTAAGGCAAGAATAAATAAAGGGTAATATCCGGGGGAACGATACTACATTCACTGCTACGTTTCCAACGAAGGAAATCCTTTTTTGTGGTTTAAACAGCGTCTACAATCCGATCAAACACATTTTTTAAAAATCGAAAAATAAGAAAACGCAGATATTGAATAATTTTTCAAATAAACATCCTTTCACGTTTCGAAACCGTACGATCGTTTCCCAACGATTTCCATTATGATTTCCGCAATTCAGACCTGACAAGGGTGGTGCATTGTTGTAATCCCAAGGCCAACCGGATCCCGTGTATCAGTACCCGCATAACCACGTCAGGCAACGCCAATGCAAACTCCATTCGGATCTGACGTGGGATAACGGCGATAATGACGAGCAGAGAAAGCTGCTTCCACCGATACACTTTCCGCTGCCTCGCACGAAAACGAATAGGGAACTAATCTAGAGAAAAAAACAAGAGAAAAAGAGAGTGGAAAAACAAAGAAAGAATCGAGCCGCGTTAAATGGCAACCGTGCTTCCGACTTTGCGCCTCAATTTTTGTTTCCGTTACGGTGCGCCGAATCCAGGCCGTGTTTCTTTCGGCCGCTTTTGTTTCCATCCGCCGTTTATCCGCTGGCCAAAAAATATGCTTCGCTGTCTGCTCGACGGCGATGTATCGACAGCCCCCCTTCCCGATAGCGGCCCTTCGAGCCTCGCGGTCGGATTGAAAGCACGACCGTTGGATTTTTATTTTCCGCGTAACACGCGAGGGGGAAACAATGCCGGGTGTAAAGGATTAAAATCGGACCTAGGGAAACGGATTTCGCGGTGCCGATTGTGCGAAAGCTCGCGCAGCATTTTCGAGCCCTTTAGAGACGTTCGACGATATATCCAGATTTTTGATTCGAATTTTATTGGGCGAGCTGCGGGCTAGCATCGCACAGTCGATCGAATCTAGGTGGAAAATATAAAAAAATTTGATTATATTCTATTATTCAATTTTCGGTTGGTATGTGTTTCTAAATCTCTATGGAGTTTTAAATGGAACACCCCTACATTGCGAATTTTATGTATTTATGGCAATATTAATTATATGTTTGCAAAAACTCTACGAAACCGTCAACACACGCCAAAATATATAAAATATCAAATATATTATTTAAGTGACAACGTTTAGAAAGCGAAACATACTGTTATTCCGGTTTCAATTCTTTATGTTTGTAAAAATTTGATTTTGCATAAAAATCCAGTCTACTTCTAACAATTTTTTTAATTCGGTATGATGCATTTATACAGAATATTTCTGCTTGTGGTAAATAGTAGTATTAATATCAGATTATTTTGATTTTTATGGATCTTGTAGGGAAAACTGTGTAGTTTTATTTTATAAAACGAAAGTTTAATAAATGGATCCTCGAGGATGCTTCAAAATGTTTGTTATATTTTTTAAACACTTATATCTCGTAAAATAAAGCGCATTAGCACGATCGGCCAGACACGTGTCTACTTATTTTCGATGTAGATCTGTCATATAAAAATTTATTAAAATCGGTGAGTGGCTCATGGTGTTCTCCCCTTGTTAGCCTCCATTTTTTAATTACGATGAAAGTCGTGTATATGTTTTCCAGGTATTCTGTTATTTAACATACCCGAGATAAATGACGGTGGAACTAAAAATAAAAGAAGTACTTAAAAAAAAAATCAGTAACTTCTAAAACGAAAAAGTTTTTACACAAAAATGTTCTTCTGTTATTATCAGATCCACAGTTTATTAATGATGATTTTGATTAAGCTTCTGATCATTGCAGAAATTCTGACATTGAGTGATCTTCACTACCATAAACAGTTTGTTTTTTTTCATTTCGTTAAAAATTTAAAAGCTAAAAACTGAAACCAAAAAATTAAACATTCTTGCATTATTTTCTTTTAATTTTTATGGTTTATAAGTTGTTTTTGGCAATCACCAGGAATGAGAAGATACTTTCCTCTAAAAAAATTTTGTTTCAAATTGCTATAAGAAGCTGACTCTGATTAATTATTTTTTTTTTTCACCTAGATTTAAAAATATTAAAATATTAAAGTATCCCTCAGGTGGTATATATTTTTATTTAGGAAGTATGATCGTTTTCCAGCTTTCCGATAAAATTGAAATCGCTTTCCCGAAAAATTTCTAATCTCCTGAGATAAGTGTACTTACGGAATGAGCTAATATTTCAACTTGCTGCAAGTATTAAACCAACAATTTTCAATTTTCATATTATAGATCGACCCTGAAGGGATTAATATCGGTACACCCAGTTCGCTTTTCAATTCTCGTTTAACCGAGGGAGATTTAGCGTTAAGCCGAATCGATTTTACGCCAAGTGCGGCAAATTTCCCCCGCGCGTCGGAGGTGCAATTTTCTGATTGATAACGCGCATCGTGGGTCATCTCTGCGTCCGAGATTAAATTCTCCGCGATGTTTTAGTCGCCTCTTCGAGGAAAAAAGAGTCGCGGGAGTAATCCTCGGGAAGTAGAATAAATGGTGCGCTGGCAGCTTCTTTCTGGCAACAGCCGAGAAAAATACAGGAATTGCATTTCTCCTTGGTCCTGTCGGAGAACCCGCCCCTTTTCCTCGAAGGTGGTTCCTCTGTCTTCCCCCCTTTCGCGTTAGAAAGTTAATAAGTATAATTTCGTTGCGCTGAAAGCTTCCATTCTCGCAAAGAACCAGGGACGCGTTTCTCTTTTCGCTCTGTGTATTGTGTTACACAGTCCGCGGAAACGATCAACAGGGTGTGGAAGGACGGGGGTTGGGGAAAACCTGTGAAAACGAGAAACGTTGAGAGAAAGAGTGAAAAATAGTTCGGTTAATCGTATTACTGGTCAACCTACAGAAACGCAGCTTGCTCCACCCTCTTGTTTAAATTCCTCGAACGTCTCTCCGACATCCGCGATCGCCGGACGTTCTTCTTTGATCGTACTCCATGCCAATTTCTCTCCTTCTCCTTCCAAATGAATACTAAGTACCGTTTAATGCGGTCCTCTGATCGGCCGAGGAGCAACTGCACTCTTCTAAGTGCTGCACTTTGTGTGTCGCTTGCTATAATTGACTCTTGCTTGCATAACCAATTGTCCTTGAAGCTATAGCGTTCGACTGGCTGATCGCCTCGACTCGAGTTGCAAAACTCGATGTATAGCACGTTTCCCTTGCAAATATCGTTCCGGAGCAAGCGTCGAAGAGTTGAGGACCTCCGATGTGCATAGTGTATAAACTTGAAGTGGCGCTGGGAGTTTCAGCTCTATTCATTAAGGAACATTTCCATTTAGAGGTCTTGTTATAGAGGGTGTCTTGAGAATTTTTTCTTGAAAGAGGTATGGACAACTGAAATTGTCTCTGAAGAAGCGCATAAAGAGTTCCTAAGTGTGCAAGAAAAGTATCCCCATTGTTGCGTGCTATGGTTACTCCAAAGAATTCCAGAAATCTGGGTGTCAAAGTTCAAGATACTGACATTATGTTTGACACTTCGCGTGGTAGACAATAGTAATATTTATAAAAGCTTCTAAGTGTGTTATTCACTTTTGTTAATATTTAAAATTTGATGAATAATATTAAGAAAATTTGGAAAAATGTAATTAAATGATAAAAACTTGGACTTAACATTGCTATTAAATTAAAGTCATATTTGATTTTATTTTCAGCGAAGAAAGCTAAGAAATTCAGTATTTTAAAAAAAAATATGGTATAAATGATGAATATTGATATGAAATGTTTGTTTTCTTCGTTTTCATTCTACTTGCTCGCTTTTATTATAAATTCTTCAAGAAACAAAAAAAAATAAACATTTAAATTTAATAAATCAAAGTCAACAATATTGTATTTCTGAATATTTTTATGTAAAATAATACCTTTTAATATCAATTAAATATTCCATGTTTTCATGCAAACAGCTCAGTGTCATAAATATTATTTCTGTTTCCATTTTCATTTCCCTATGTACAAGCCTATGTCAGTCAATATTCCGTCGTTTTACAAATAAAAAATCATCGACGAGTGCAAGCATGAAAAATGATTCTCCTTTATGCGTATCTCGAAATAAAAAGAGCTTGTAGACTTTCAGTTCCTCAGAAAGTTTGTAGACTTCGTTGGAGATTTGACTTTTCCCTCTTGTCAAAAGGTTTTGGAAGAAGCTTTAAAGCTCGCCTTTGCGCCAACTTCGAAATTCCCGCCCGCCCACTGCGTGGCCCACGCGTCTTTCCGGTTTGCCAAGCAGTGGGATAGATGTTTATTTAGCGCCCCTGGCATCGGCCACGTGCATGTTCCTTGGGCTAGATACGCTAATAAAAAGCGAGAGGGGGCGTCCATACCCGATTCTCATATTTCGTCGTCTGTTCGCCTCCCACGCGAGATACGCGCCCGCCGTGTCACGAGCTTAATTCGCGCCTCGAACCCCGCGCGTTCTCCCAGCCTTCGAATCCATTTTCCCGGGGACACGGCGGAAGCTTCATTTCCTCGAGTTCTTGGTCGGGAAGTTCGTGACCGTGGGACCTTCTGATATCGGCGCGGAGGAATTAAAGCGCCGGGGCGACCGTAATCCTTAATGGTCAGGCTAATCCTGCGCGAGTTAATTCTATCGTCCTTCAGCCCTCGCGGCTGCAAACAAACTCCCAGAGAGCCGCCATTTACAATCACTCTGAAATGTTTAGGTTCGTCATGGGAGGTTGTGGTAGTTTAGAAAATACTGTGGGATCCTTTGAGGTTTTCTCTGAGTTTGTTTTCATTTGTAGGACATAGAGATTACTGACTTTGGAAAAGATTTTCGACGGTTATTGTTAAACTGTTTCCTGTTTTTAATGTTTTTGAAATATTTAGCAGAAGAAGGTTTGTGAATTTTTTACACAATGTAGCTGTAATGATCTGTATGACAATTTTGCGTCTACAAGTCATCTTATAAGTAATGTGACTCAAAATTATTTTATTTCCAAGAATTTTTTATTTAAACTTCACACAATCATTTTTCAGCTTTTAGATAATATTTGAGTCTTTTCAATAAAAATTTTCTGAGCTTCTGATTCAAACTATTTACAATAAAAGTAAGAAACAATTTCAGAGGATACTAAAATTGAAAATTTTTCGATAATACTTGAGTCTCCTCGTAAAAAATTTGTCAAACTTCTGATGCAAACTATTTGTAATAAAAGCACGAATAATTTCAGAAAATATTTAAATTGAAACTTTTTGAATAGTGTTTGAGTTTTCTCCTCTAAAATTTTCTAAGCTTCTGAGTCAAACTATTTACAATAAAATTGTGAAATAGTGAATATTTCAGCAGTGAATATTTAAAATTGAAAAATTATGGTTAATGTTTGCGTCGCATTTTTCTAAACTATGTAAATTTCTGAATGCAACTATTTACAATAGAAGTATAATCATTTCTGGATAATGTTACAGTTTTTTCTCTTAAAAATTTTCAAACTTCCGAGTCCAATAGTTCACAATAAAAGTGCGAAATAATTTCAGTGGATATTGAAGTTACAATTTGTTAATAAAACGTGAGACAGTTGTTACGGTGTGACCCAGTAATAATTAATGAAGGATTCCCCCAATTCATTAATTTCGATATTAAGGCTCCTCTTGAGTGTGATTCATTGTTGCAAGGCGCAGGCTTAACGAAAGTCGATAACGTTGTTAAAAGGAACAGGCGAGTTTGAAAAGCTGTCTTATTTACCTCGATAAATTAAGCGATTCGAAGGGATGGTTACTTAGTGGCATGGAAGGTTACTTAGATCTCATTAATTTCAGTTGCGCCCAGCTTTCGCTGCTTTACCTCTTTTTCGAGACCTCGTTAGAAACCCTACCAACGGAGTGTACGAATTCTCTGGGCATTGTGCGACCACACAATGAGTCTGACATTGAATTCAACGCAGAAAGCTTCGAGAAACACAGCCTCGAATGAGATTCAAGGCTGTTCGCGTCGTTCACCGAGTTTGACCGAGTGGAAGATGCGCGCGTCAATCGCTCGCCGCGACTTTTAATCCCTTCGGTCGTTTTTCGATCGAAGAAAATACCTGCGTCGCGCGTAGTTTCGTTCCTCTGCTTGAGGACAAGTTGTGGCTGACCAGGGACGGAAAACTTCTACTGCGGAATGTAAAAAGCTTCTATTTTCTACCAAGATACAATTTTTGAAGTATCAAGTTGATCAAAATTTCTGCTTTTCGTAATTGATGCGGCGAATGATCAATTTTCCGGCGAAGCTGATGAAGCTGCAATATTTTGCCCCGCATTTCTCATATTTCGAAATATTTGTAACGTATCATTTTCTCCGTAATGAGAATACATTTTCCCGGGTTTTCGGAACGAAGCGATCTCGGTTTCGCGCCCGATATGCACCGTCGAAAATAATTTTTTTTATCTCGCACGATCGACTGTAACAATTTCCAACTTTCCGCCAGTTTCCCACTTCCCGCAATTAATTCCCGGCGGACCTTGACGGTCGCGGCGTCCGCGCGGTCCCTCGATTTCCCGATGGCAGGTTCTCGCTGAAAAATCGTCGGCTTTTACAGCCCGTCAGGAAAATTCCTTTCGGCGGACTGCTCGTTTGCATTAATCACGGTCGCTTTTCTTATCGCCTCCCCGGAGTCACGATTTGTCATTCAGCCTGGTTATCGCTTTAAATATCCAGCGCGCCGCGTTGAATAATGAAAACGTTTTTACGCTGTCCGACGACGCCGCCGCGTGAAATTTCATTTTTTTTCACACGAAGCCTCATTATCGCTCGGCGCGCGATCCGCAGCCTCTGCGATTCTCCCCCTTTTCAGGTGAGAGCGACGCGGAAGAAGAAAACGTGACCTCGATCCGTCGCAGCTGGGCGTCGGGATCCTCGCGGATATTCCTCCCTCGCCCTCGCCGCCCCCGCCGACGCTCCTTTTTTGTCATCCAATATTCTTAATCCGTCCTGATCTCTTTTGATTAGCCGCCGTGAAAAGGCGCCTTTTTATCTGGGATTCCCGACACCTGGTCGACATCCATCCTTCTTGCGAAGATCCTCCGCGCCATAGGTGGATCAATTGTACGCGCGCGTATTTATCAGTCGACGCCAATCGCCTCCTCCTGGCTCTTTGCTTAAGAGGATAATTTATTTAATTTTAATTTTGAATTTTAATTTTAATTTTATTCATGGGAAGGAATTCCCATTAGTGTACAAGAAAAAAAATTTTCATACAGTTGCATACATAGAGGTCACAATAGTTGGAAACAATAAAAGAGTACAAGAGTAATATAAAAATGACAAAAGATAGCATATAAATAAAATATGAAATAAAATATATAAAGATATAAAAGATGTATATAACAGATTAGATTAAGTTGTACAATTGCCTCTTGAAAGACCACAACGAGCTACCAAATATATCAAGGTCGCCAGCAAAAGCATTGGCAGCGACGCACGACCGGTTAATTGTGTCTAGATGTGAACACATTGAAGTATAATTTAACGGAAGAAAGGTCTGCGAGTGCCTTAGAGATCTTATTAGCGCATATATTTTAATAAGTTGAAGAAGTTGAGGACAATTGATGTAACCATTGACGATTTTGAAAATGAGCATAAGTTCAGAAAATATTCTTCTTCTTTCTCAAGTATCAAGCTTAAGCTCTTTCATGACTACATCATAGTTGTGGTCAGTGATTGACATCTTCCGCCCTAACTTAAATGTCGCAAATCTAAGAAATCTATGTTGTACCCCTTCAAGCTTGTGTTTCTGGTTGGCAAAATAAGGAGACCATGTAACTAAGGCGTATTCTAATATAGGTCTTACTAAAGAACAGTATAATAGTCTCAGTGAGTCTGGATTTGAGAATTTTACTTTACATCGTTTAAGAAAACCAAGGGTTTTGTATACTATTTAGGTGTCTCGCGAGGATTCTTCCAATAAACATCGAGCGTCCCGTCGACGTCCTCCCACGGGGACAGCGGCTCGCTCCGCGAGAGAAGTCCGCCTCGGAACGGTAACCTCGTTGCATAAAACGCGCCGCGCAGAAGAAGCAATAATTCGATACGCGGTTCCTCGCCATTGCGATATTACGCGTGCACACGCTCCTCCGCGACGGGAATGCTGCGCAGTTAGTCGCGTTCCTCGACGATTAAATGAGAGACAAGATTCTCTCCGTCCGCGGGGAGAGACGCGCTTTCGTTGCCAATATACCCGACGGTGTATAGTTCTTTTTATTAGGGCGTGTATGGAGGAGAGGTATCGGGTCAAATATAACGGGATCGTGTCGGATCCGCCGGAGGGGAATGGGATCGCGCTTATCCAGACGAGCGGAATGGAATCGCGTGTGGCCAGTAATGCAACGTGGGATTGTGTGGGGGCAGACAAATGGGATGGAAGTTTGCGTGACTGGGCGAGTAGAATAAGGAAGCGACGGGGATGAGCGGAGGGCGTATTGGCTGACAACCATCGGGGAATTCACTACAATTTTTGCATACGTTCCTGTCGCGTGGAGGAAGACGCGAGGGAGGGATTTAATTATTAAATCGCAGCGAATGCGGCGAACCCGATGTGACCTGGTTATTATGGAGATCTGCGGACGAGTGAATTCGGAGATTTCGTTCTTTTTATTGGGTTTTCTGAACAATTTCGGTGAAGCAGTAATTTTTATTTTAGGAATCGTTGCTTTTGGAAGAAAAATATTTTCCAGTGGTCTTTCAACAATTTCTGTGTGCTGAATTTATTTAGCGGTATTCATAGAAAACGCAGCCACAATTAGAATTTTTCTACGTGGGTGAAACTAGATTGTTGGTTCCTTTAAACAGTTTTTTTGTGAATACGAAGCAGACAATATTTAACCGCATCGATATTTGCGTAAAATCTCTTATATTATTAGCAGTTTTATTGGCTGACAGCCAAAGGGGAAAGTGAATAAATTTAGTGGTAATAGATATGAGTGGAACCACTCCTTGCATACTGATCACTGTGCTGCGGATTTTTATGCAAATTCGTACTTTTGCAGATATAGAAAAAGTACTGAAATATGAATGAAAATGTATTTTATCCTATAAATATTTGAATATGTATTTGATTTCTTACATTTCATACGTTTTGGCTTCTATTGATTTTCTGACCTGTTTTTGCATATTTACATTTGCCATAAACGCATAAAATTCGGTAGCCTCCTAATCATCTATAAAATTTATCCTATTTAAAAAGACTAAATGATTATAAATATTTCTAGTATTAAATACATTACATATTAGTTTTTATAAGCTTGTCCTGTCTGAGATGGGTAATTATATAAAATCTCTTATATTATTACTAGGCAAAGGCAAATAAGTTTATTGGTAAATGATAAGAGTAAAGTAACTAAAACTGAATTTATTTGAAGGCACTCAATGATTGCAACTATTTTCAATATTCAATCTATTATATATTACTTTTTATAACGTTGTTCTACCTATTGAACTATTCTTCAAGAAATTAAAAAATGTACTTAAAGATATCCCTTAAAAAATATTCACCTCTTCCAGTCAAAATAGAAAACGAGAAAAGCATCCTACTTATAAAAAAAATCTAATAATTTTTTCCATCTTCCACTGAGCTTACATAAATGCTCCATCTATTCCATCCTGCATTTAAAGCATCAACAATCCTCACGAAATTATTTAAAACAGGAAGTAGTCCAAGTAGTTCAAGTCTGAAGAAGGTTCAAAAATAAACCCCAGTAGTACAGGTCAACGCGAAGACAGACAAGTACCAGAAAAGAAGAAGCAGAACGTTGGATGACCAAAGTACCATCCTCGCCACGCGTGGTAGACAAAAAAAACTCACCCCTCGGCCCTCCAGGGTGGATAGAGATATCCCTTACATAGAACCCTTCCGCCCCTTCGGTGCCCATTAAGCCGGAATGGAGTCGTCGCCCTCGCTGAGTGCTGGCACGGTCTCAGCGAGTCCCGGTCCTCCCTAAAGAAACACGTTTCCGAGAGTGAACTCCCCCTCCACAAAGCCCGAACCCCCGGAGGGGTACTTTTACCCCACAACGCATCAAATCTGCGGTGTCAACGCGAACGTCCTGCCCCATCGTCGCCGTCCTTTTCACCCCCTACGAAGCTTTCAGCGATTGCACGCGTAGCTTTCTCTTTACGAAGCGTGCGTTTCCAACCCCTGGGACACCTCTTCTCCACGGCATCACATGCGCACGGTTCACCCTCGTCCCTCTCGTGCATTCACACCGTCGCAAAAGCACCCCCGAGACCGCGTGAAACACGGCACGCGCGTACAGAATCACCTTGGAGGAGATAAAAGTCTCGGCACCTGGGATCCTCCCTCGCGCAACGAAACAAGGCGTTTAAGATTACACGAACTGCGCCGCGGGGCTTTAATAACCGCCGCGGCAACGTAAATACTCGTTAATGCTTGTGTTGTTGGGTGGTTTAAAATCTGAGATAATGGAGCGGCGAGGTGAGATTACGAGCGACGGGGAGCGTAAAACAGGAATCTGCGGCCGAGAAGTTTCAGCGCGCCGGTCTCGTGTTACTGTTCACGGTAATGGAAACGGGAAGCCGCCGACGATCAGTACACTTTTCCGAAGGTTGCTTTTAGAATTAAGAATCGAGCTTATTTGACGCGGAGCGCCTCTTTTTTCAAGTTGAAAACTAAATAATTTTCTGTAGATTTTCGAAGAAAGAAATGGATGCCAAAATTTTTGATGTATTACTTGATACTTTTAGCTTGAAACAATTTTTACGTAGAACAGAGTGGAAGCTGTTTCACATGTGTGCAAAAATTATGGGTAATTCTAGGTGTCAGTCAATGAAATGAACTTTTATGTGAGCAGAACCGAAAATATTCGTGAGTTTTCAGTGCTTAACTTTTCAATATTTAGGTACTATGTTTTTAGTCAAACTCAAAGTTCTGAGTTCTGTCAATTCTCATTTTTATTAAATTTTATTCTTTATATTTCATATTTTTTCTTTACCAATTTTTATATATTTATATTTTTCGTTGATGCATCCGTATCCGTAGTCTATTAATAATAGAATTTACTATTAACGTGCTATACGCACATTGTACTATTTTAGAAAATATTGCATACCGTTTTCGATAATAATATAGATATTAATTACTGATGTTTTAATTAAAATTAAAATCCATTATTAAGGAACTTATATGCAGATGTCACAGAAACATTAAATGTCAAAGAATTCATTTCAGTAAATATTAAATAAATAACAAACGTTCAATACTCAAATTCTATTTAAAAATATGTCTAATCCATCTAATCATTTCAATGTCATCAAAGAATAATAATATACAAGATAGTTTAGCAGTAATAATAGTTAGTCAAGCAAGTATAATTTGTATCAATCGCTTGAATCGAATAGCTCCAAAGGTAAACTTTTTTTCACATGTTTCTAATTTAACGATAAAGGATCGCGTAATGCGAACAAAATAAGGCAAAGAAAGTTTTCAGAATGAAAAATCAAGCGCTTCCAGTAACGAATGCTTTTCCATTTTAATTAAAAAATAAGTCACTGTGAATCCCCTCAAAAACGAATACCACACCTTCAGGTGCAACAAACTAGTTAACAAACTAAGTTGTTTCCTCCCACCGCTGTCCGACCAGTAGCAGTTTATACTACTTCCTGATAAAAATGAAACCTAACCCCAATGCTTTCGGATTCTATACTAAGTTAATCCAAATATCCTCGTCGAAACTAGGTTAATCGAAATAGTCAATTATCTTCCGTTCTCCATACAACAAGAAACAGACAGTCCAATATCAATGGAAAACAGTCTCGCCTTCGCAGCCATCGGCAAACATAAACCATCGTTATTTACTGTCCAACATTAGCGAACCACGCACAATATTAGCACAACATACGCATACATTACGTCTCCGCTTTCCTTTGACGCACCTCTATAAAGTTTTCCTTGCGCGACGCGCATAAATGTATACTAAACATTTGCTGACGTTGGTCTCTCGCCATCTGTGGACACTCTAAGAATAACAAATCGAATGCGTATAAAAGAATCCGATATCCGAAACACGTTTGATCGATTGGCCATCCAGTGATTCCACTAACTTCGAGTGTTGTCAAACATCGTGGGGATCCCGTGGCACCTGTTTTTGATGTACGACACTCGGTATCGAAGGAGGCCGACGGAGAGATCAATCCGCTCCGCGCTCGCGAGGCGGAGGCTAACAGAGCCGGAGGGAAAAGAGTTTCGCCGGGAACAGTCCGGGGGATTAGCATTTCAGGCCGAGACGGAGCCGCGAGGCTCCCAGGCAAAACACCGACGAGCTGAAATTCCGCGTGGGCGTGCGAACGGCTCGCCCCGCTCCTTTCCACCCCTGGCTGCACGCCCAAAGCTTTTCTCGTGCGACGGAAGCTGTGCGAGTTTCGCGGGCGCATTCTCCTTCATTCCACCCGGGAAAAGAGGTGAAAACGCAAAGGAATTTGGAGTCGAACAATTAACGACGTCGGACTCGTTACGAGTCGAACGGCGTGACATCGTTTGGCCGAACGCTGTTATCATTGGCCCCGGCCTGGCCTGGTTTCCATCGGCCGCGTTATCTCCCATGGCCGTTTCGCCAAGTGTCCTTTCCTTTGTTCGATCGCTGGTTTGATAAACGATTCACCGGAGATCAAAACGCCAACCCCGTGAGAACCGACTCGCCAATGCAACGGTCCGTGGAGCTTTGTCTACGGGTGTGTTTAAAGCGCATTCAGTGGAACTCCACGGCTAAATAGTTAGGGCCGAAGTTCGGAAGATGACCCTGAGATTGCGAACGTCCATGTAATTTTCTCGTACATCGCGAAACAGTTTCTGTTGGGCAGCGAAAATATCAAGTTACCCAGGAAATACACTACGATGTTTACTGACACGATATTTTAATTTAAAGTAATTTTATCAAAAATTAATAAACAGGGTGGGACATGGAGTGGTTTTATGTGAAAAAATTGGAGAAAAATTGGGTGTAACATTTTGTTTATCTGAAGCATCGTTTTCGAGAAAATCAATTTTGGAAAATGATCTACGCTGTATGAATTATACTATGGTATATCGTATTATTTGATAAATAAATCCCAAATTTCAAACGTTTAAATGTTGATTTTCAATTCTGAAAATCTCTAATTCTTCAACTTGAAATCTTCAAATTTCCAAATCCAACTCCAAAAATTTCTAAATACGCAACTTGTTAAGTAGTCAAATTTCCCAATTTAAAGTTTTAAATCTCTAACTTTGACGTTTTAAATCTCCAATTCCGTGTCTTGAAATCTCTAATTTTTAACTCTTCAGATGTTCAACTTCAAACCTTAACATATTTAACTTCAACTCTTTAGATCTCCAAACTGATAGAAGATCTACGGCAGATGAGTGTATTGCACATTAATTTTAATAAATCTTCAGTAACTTGCACTAAATTACTCAATGCCTTCAATTTCAGTTTCTTAAATCTCTAACTTCTACTTTTCACGTCTCCAATTTCAAGCACACAAATTTACAAGTATCTCCAAATATGTTATACTAAATTTGTATTCGTATTTTTCACCGCTTTCTATACAGCACATAAATTCTAAAACTAATTAGCACAAAAATATTTGTAAGTCGATAACAAGATTTAACATCGCCAAACAGGGTAACTGCGTTTTCTTACTGAAAATAAATCACCTGTAGAAAATATCTTACACCGAGGTTTGTTTCAGGAAAGGTTAACAAGTTTCCGGATGACCCGACACTCGTTTATCAAATTTATTTTAATTAATTTGTAAGCGCTATCTCCTTTGGAAAAGGGAAGAAGGAAGATTCAATTAAACCGGTGTATAAATTCGCTGGAAAATCAAATGCTCGATAATTTACGCCGCGTAGAATGATATCATCCGTCGTTCCGCGAAAAAGAAAAATAGTCGAGCAAGTCAAACGTAACGAAACGAACCGCGCTGCGTTTAGCGCCACGCACCGATGTGTATCAATTTCAAACCGTTGCTTTTGCGATACGCCGTGTAGTCCGTAGGAAGAAAAATATTTCTACGGATACACTCCGTTCCTCGAAAGGATTATTTATATCGCGCTGCGCGAATGCTATAGCAATCTATGCCGCCGTTGGTCCGCGTAAGATTCATAAAAATACACCGAGTTCCGCCGCGGGCAGAAATATTTTAATGAAGCGGTCCATTTTTTGCGGGGAAATTCATATTTCGAGACGGGAAAAACTGCCGCAATTAAATTACTTTGTTGCGTGCGTTCGTTAATCTCCGTCGTGCTTATCGTATCGTGTTTAACATGCGCTAGTTTCTAACAATATACATTGTTATTAGAGTATCAGCTGTATGATTCCTCTTTGCGGTATCCATATTCGCGCGCGATTAATGGTTGAAATCGGAGCTCATCCTCTCGAATTTTGCAAAATCTCGCGAGCCTGGCGACCACCGCGCGTTCATAAATTCGAGTAATAGTTGAATTCTATGTCCATCTACTTTCGACCAATTACAATTCCCCGGGGATTAGTGTTTAATTAATTACAATTTCCCGTTCTGTTATTGAAATTGTGGAATACAAATTTCGAAGAAGTTTTATTGCCTCGCGTGGCATTTTCTTGTCGCAAGCCACTTCGCAAACGACAAAGTCTCCGAATCACAGCCCTGCCACATGTGTCTTCCCAATGGCTCCGACGACGATCGTTGTCCACCACTCTGACGTTTATTGTTTCGGTTAATGGGAACCCGAAGGCTTTGGCCCACGATTGCTGCGGAGCAATAATAGGAAACAGCCGTAAGAAATTCAATTATGTCGTCGGTGGTGGAGAAGCACGCCCTTGCCTTTGGCTGTCTATTTACTGACTGTTCGTCAAGGGAACGTCGTCGCGTTGACCGAGCAATTACGAACGAGAGAGCACGTGATCGTTGGGGAAGTTTCTTTCGACGGCAACGAGAACATGGGTCTGATTTCGAGCTATACCACTGCCTGGATTCTAGCCACGGACTGAGCGAACACCGTTTCACGTTCGCTGAAACGCACTTTGTTGTTTGATACTCTTTTTATTGGACAGGCGCAGAGTTTGGCAGAGAATACGGTAGTTTGAGGAAGAAAAGATAGCAGATAGTTGGAGATATTTGGTGATCGTTCAGGGTGTTTTATGTTTTTTTGTGTGGAATTTTTGGTCTGACTAGTTACTGTATTATATTACTTGTATTGAAGGGTGAGAGGCTCCACTTTTTAAACGATTTTCCAAAATTTAGTGGAGAATTTTCTTTTTAAACGAAAATCAATTTTTCTACTTAAGACTTTTGGGTCTCACCTTAGTTTCCATCTGCGTTTGTATTTTCTTGATATTCAGTGAATAATCTATTTAAATTCTCATTGTTCTCTTTTGTTCCTGGTTCCTAGCAAGACAAAAATATACTGGGAATACTGAAGAAAAGGAAGACAGGCCACAAAAACTTCCAAAATTATAACATACTTCTAAATTAAAAATTTTTCAGAATTTCAGAATTTAACAGAAAATAGCGAGTTTCATTTAATTGCAGAATGAAAATTATGATATGTAATATTTGCCTTATGGTCAGCATTATCATTCATTTTATTAATGAACTCTCGTTTTTTAAAAAAGAATCCGCTATAATTTGGAATGTTATGCATACGGGCATGAAACTATGCTTTAGTTTTAGCAGAATTAATAGAACTATAAGTAGACTGCGGATTTTTATACCAAAAAAATTAAAGCTTGAATAATAGTTTGTCTTCTTTTGTAAATATCGTGCCTTATAGAGTATGTTTAATATTTTATATACTTCGGAATATTTTAAACTTTCTTGTAAATTTTCATGTATTAAAATGATAAATATCAGTAACATACTAACATAAATATCTAACAAAAGAATTTATAGTCCAATTATAAGTAATTACTAGTGTCCTCGACTACTTATACTTCTACTTCATTTAAAGCTGTTGAAATAAAAAATTTAGTGAAAAAACCGTCTGATTTAATAGTATACTCTATTACCTATAATTATATTTCACTTTCTTTCTGCTTCCTCATCAAATTAATTTTTAGTTCTGATAGAAGGACTCAAAATTATAAATCGAGCTTTTCTGGCACCAACTAATTCAATTAAAATTAATCAATATCTTTAATCTTTAAAAAATAATAAATACCACAGTTTTAAACGTAACATCAGTCACCCTACTCCCAACATCGAAGATCATCAATAATCCACGCACAAACATAAAGCAGCCTTCGATCAAGTCACTGCCAGAATCGTTTAAACTAACCCAACACAGCGATACCAGAATGTACACGAATTTCCTCGGGAAACTCGGAACTCCAATTTCCCCAAGCGGCGAAAAATTCAGGGGGAATATAAGGTTCTAAAACGAAACGAAAGAAGGAAGTAGAAATCCGTGGGATTTAGAAATCGTAAGGAGTCACAGGTGGCGGATAAAGAAAGTCGAACTATCCGGAAGAATTTACTGCGGAGGGAAAGAAAGTAAAAATCTTCTAAGAACCTAAAGACGATGTTACAGAAATCCGGCTACCCAGCCGTCCCTTAAAATCCGAGAGACACTGGAAACTTCCGACGGGCGGATGTTAACTGTGGAACCCTGGAAAAACCTATTTTATTTCGAATTCCGGGCGATCTACGAAACCCTGAGAGGCCCTTCGCTCTCGAAGAGCACGAAAACCGTCGAATTTTAAGACCCCCCCAAATGGCGCGGGCTTCTCAAAGGATTTACGGGCCGATCTTTTCTGCCATAAAAACCTCCTCGCGAGCCACCGCCGACCGCGGAGCCGCTCGCGGGCTTATCCCCGAGAGCTTTCCAAGCCCCGTTTCTCCTTCCGACGCGCGGCGGCAAAGGCGCAACGGAAACCCGCGCGGCTCGATGTTACGACACACTTACACCCGACACATTTTATTAGCGGAGCTTATTAGGTTACCAGATCCATCTCGTAGCGGGCGGATACATAACTGGATGGGGGTGGTTGGGGAGGACGACGGCTGGAGGCAGAGAAAAGGGAGAAACGCAAGGTAGGAGGGTGCGCGGCAGGTGAATCCAGGTCACGCTGGGCCAGGAAGCAGTGACACCGAATCCGAACCCGGCCACCCTTCACGCAAACTGGGTCACCTTTCACCCTTATTCCTTTTCTCGCGATTCCTCCTTCCCGATCAGCTCGTTCCGCGCTCGCCTCCAGGAATTTCTACGGGCTAGCCGCGTCTCTCCTCCTCCGCCTTTTACTCTTTGGAAAACGTATAAAACCGCGGGAGGAACGAGCAAGATAATCGATGATTTAGTTCCAACGATCGGCTTTGTTATTTCGAATCCCGGCGACCGCCAGACGACCCGGAAACTCTTTCCCCCGTACCCAGCGACCGCCCCCATTGTAATCTCGCTTCTTATAAATTATGCATCGACGGGGGATATCGCTATTATTCCAGTCTTCGACATTTTTGGTCGCGAGATTCAATTGGGAAACGAGCGAGCAGGCAGCTTCGGCTCGGGAAACGATCGCGGATCCAATGAATACGCCCGGAGGGCCGAGTTTTCTCGCCTGATTTTAATGCGGCTGTATTATTATTGTATAATGGATCGGTTAGAGCGACGAGATTCCTCGATTCGGATGGTAATTCGCTGCGAGCACATTTCCCGCGTAAATGGGAAGTGGATGGAAATGGTGTAATTAACGTTGTACTCGATACATTTTGTCTCTGCGGGTTTTCCCTGCGAGGAAATTAATAGGATTTTGATTAGAGGCCTGAATGTTTTATTATTTAGGTTTTTTGATCGCTTTTCTAAAATATAAACAATATTTCCATATAGAAAAGTTTTGTAATCGCCCTGAAAGCTTGCTAACACATATTTGTGGCTAAAAGGCAAAACGACGTATGTCACATTTTTAAAACAATTTATTATATGCGATAACTGAGATCTAGAAAGTAGAATTCATATTTTTATCAGAGAAAAGATGCATTAAAAATAAGAATAAAAGATAATTCGAGTACATAAGACAGTATTGATGTTTAGAACTTTAAACGATATATTTAATGTTTCATGAAAGATCGTAAAAATGAAAGGAAAAATAGAATGGTAAACATACGTGTTTTTCGCATTCCATAGACTGCAGATTTTCATGCAACATACAATTTTTACAAGCATAAGCAAAAAATTGGAATTCTAGTAGCAGTATGTTTAATTTTCTAAACACTCTAATTTTAACATCTGTGCATTTTTATGCGCTTAGAATTGCCATAAATCCATAAAAACCCGGAATCTACTTGTCGAAAAAAGTGTTTCGAATTTTGTCCACATTAAGTAGTTTCATACCTACAAATAAGGAGAATTCCAAAAATTCTTTTTGAACATAAAATAACGCTTGATTAAAAAATTAATAAATACAGTTTATTCTATATTTGTTATATTATATTCATTAATTATTTGAGCTTCTATAGCAACCATTTTCTTAATCCTATTTCACTAAAACAGATAAATTAATGTCAAGGTGATGAGTTCATTCGATATATATTTACAGACAAAGATAAGAGAAGCTTGAAGAACATTATGTTCTATTTTTTAAATAAGATTAGCATGTATTTTGTTTTCTGTATTTCGTATGTTTTAGAATCTGTAAATAGTCTTCTAGAATTTTGAACATTTACATTCGTCATAAAATCCATAGTTTATTCATCAGTGATGTATTCATTATAATTTTTCATTGTCATTAACAGATTTCAGCGCTTGACAGTATAATTCGAGCGTAGGACGAAATTCGTGCATCTTGCCGTGTACCACGGCGCAATTTATTTGAAGTTATTATCCCGGATGTTTCCTTCGTGGTTTATTAAACTTTTCGCAGGAGCACGCGCGCGCGCGCGCTCGTGGCTCTCGCTGACCTCGTTCGAGTTTAATTAAAAATTTCGAAACGGCTTTTCGGCATGTTCTGCGGGCGCTGCGTGTTTGCGCGGCAAAAAGACGAGGGGCAACTTTGGCCGTCGGACACAAAAGGGGCGGCAGCGCGGCGGGGAATCTGCTCAAAAGCGCATAATTCATAATTAGCAAAGCCCTTTCCAAATAGAGGGTGAAGAGAGCAGCAGCACCGAGACGGTGTAACACCGAGTGAATCAACGAATTCTACGCGACCGGTCGGAAAAACCGTGCGCGGTTCTGTTTCCGTTGGTCTGCCCGATGAACGTTTTAATCCTATTACCGCGTGTACCGACC
The DNA here is from genome assembly GCA_030770465.2 of Perdita meconis. Lineage (NCBI taxonomy): Eukaryota > Metazoa > Arthropoda > Insecta > Hymenoptera > Andrenidae > Perdita > Perdita meconis. The sequence goes on from JASKOS020000001.1 coordinate 5,873,506, forward strand.
TAACGAAGTTTCGAACCATTTTGAATAAATGACTCGCCCGGCTCCTCGAAAATATGAGAACGCACAGGGCTGGGAGCTTTGTCAGTGTATACGAACTAATTTTACGGTCTAATTCCCGTCCCACGGTTCACGGACAGAAAATTCCCGAACTCGAACGAATCAATTTCACGCCACGCTGGAATCATTCTAATTGCCCTTTTCTTGATTAATCTCGGCTCGCAGGGCCGCGCAGAGTCCCGTTAGAAAAAAAAAAAAAAATTAGCCGCTCGTGAATATTTAGGCGGGCAGTCGTGTATCGTCGATCGGTGGAGTTCAGTTTTTTATCGATAGAACCGAGAGTGGTGAAACGAAACGAAAGATAGGGGACGAAAAATGACTCGCTGTGGCGTTTCATTAGAGGTTTGCAAACTGTGAACGACGAAGATAATTCCGCTGTTTATGCGACGAATTCGATAATTTATGGAAGAGAGATCAGTGCACATATTTGCCAATATTTCAATCAGGACGGTAATCAAATTTGAGGTATTTCATATTGACTTTCGCGTAGACTTCGTAGTCTCACTGATTGCTGTCTTATACCACTTTCAGGGAGAGGGAACATTGGAGATAATTTTTTAGACGTTTTTTAACAATTTAGTGGTATAATTGACCTTCAGACTGCTTTAGTATAATCTTCATTAATATCTTTTTTATGTTCAAGAATTCTAAATATGAGAAAAGAATTTTTAATTAGGGAATTTGCTTTCAACCGCAAGGAACCAATTCAATTGTTCTGTTCAATACTTTTGAGACGATTCATTTCAATCTCCTCCTTCAGACGCGATTTCTTGATACCCATTCAATAATCTACTTTATGATTTTTTACTGTGTTTCTCTTTGTTCTCGTTTCTGCTAGGAATTTAAATAATATATATATATTAGAAACAAAAAAGGGGAAAAATGGTGATTATCGAATATTCGGGTCTGAAATTCCTTCGCAACAAAATGAAACATCGTTGCGCTATTTGCCCGTGAAAATGCATCAAGGCAACGAGTCGAGAGGCCGAACGTTTCCCTTGTCAGTGAACTCGAGTAACTCGAGTGTCAGGATCTCGGTTATCGACGATTTAATCAATAGTAGTATCCACGTTAGTTTCACCTCGGCGCGCTTCGCGCCGTTATAATAAATCCAGCCATGCGCGGCGAGGATTCAGGGGGAAGAAAATCGCCGGGCTCGCGTTCGGGATTCGCCAGAAATTAATCTTGACCTACCCGGCAAAGTCGCGTCGCGTATCCTCCCGCACCTAACTCCCTGAAATCCATCTTCGAGTTCGCCGATTGGTTTCCCGTTCGCCTCACTCGGAACACGATTCGCCCGTCGCTTTAATCCCGGTCGACTCCGCGAAAGCGCCTCTCGAAAATCGCGGCCCCCGACGGGGAATATTTCGAGCCGGGGATCCGGAGTTGGCTCGGAGAGCTCGACTTTCTGTCGCGAAAAGAGTTTAGAGAGGGGCGAGACAAACTTTTCTCATCGCTCCGTTCGAAAGAATGTAAAGTTTGGGACGCCATTACCGCGCCTCCCTTTTCTAACGTTTTTACTCTCCTTTGGCAAATTAGCGAGAGTTCAGAGCACAAGCCCGGAGAAGGGCGAGTCGTGTGCAATCTCAGCTTTCTCTTTAAAATCCGCTTAATTCGAGTTTTATTGCAGGGACAACCGGCGTAATCGAGATGCATATCGCGCCGGTCATAAAGCGTAATACCGCGCCGAGCTGTAATAACTTTTTATTCTCTCGACACGGAGGCAACGAACGGTGATATTGCTTCTTATTCTGCGACGCGGAATCAAATGTTCAATCCTTTATTTCTGGAAGCTCCTGCGGTTTGTCCTCGCGATGGGACATTAATTTCTTGGCTCGAATGCGGCGAATGATTTTCGTAATGAAATGTAAAGAGATGAGGAGAATTTGATTGTGGCGGATTGTAAACAATTTTCCTTTGTCTTTCCGTTTTCATATTTGTAACTTGATGTTAGGTAAAGGAAGTATTGAAAATTGGATATTGAATATTTTTGTAACCGTTTCAGTTACTCGACAGAGTAGAAAAATGGAAAAGAATGTTAATTTCTTTTTGTTCTACTTACAATTTCAAACTACTTTCATGTTGAAATTTGTTTTTTGAAATGTTTTTCTACTCTAATGATATAATAAAATGATAAAAAATCTATGCACCTTCTATTTCAATATTTTTAGTCAATCCTCGCAATAAAGGGACACAAAGGAGTATTAATTTCACTTTGTTCTATTTTAAACTGACAAACCATTTTTCTACTGAAATACAAAAAAACATCTGTGTCAAATCATGACAGATTTCATAAAATTTTGCTTGTAGTTTCCCAGTTTGATATTCATAGCCGAATACATAAAATTTAAATACTGAATGGAATGCACCACTCTCTATTTCCATAACCCTTTCAAGTAATTGTCGCAACAAGGAAACGCGAAGAAGTATTAGATTCCGTTATTTTTTCTTGAAAACATGAAGCTACATTTACAATGAAAAATGTATGTCAGATGATGACAGATATCAAAGAATTTTTTTATTTTCTCTGTTTAATATTTAAAACTGGATATAAAAAATCCTGGCACGTTATTTCTGCAGCCCCTTCAGATAATTATATCAATATGGAGACACATATGGGAGTTTTAATTTCTCCTTTTACTACCTTAAAATATCAAACCACTTTTCTACCGAAATTTAGCAAAAATATCTTCACATGTCAGATCATGACACATTTCATACAATTTGTCTCTAGTTTTCCAGTTTAATATTCATAGCTGCACATAAAAAAATCTTTTACCACAACTGTTAAAGTTAATCGCCGTAACAAAAATTCATGAAGGGGTATTAACTTGTTCTCTTTCTCTTAAAACTATTAAACCACTCTTCCAATAAAATTGATCAAACATAATATATGAATTAATATAAATCTCGATAGATTCACAGAACATTCTCTCATTTCTGTCCAAATGAAAAGTACAGACAGTTCTAGAAACCGTTTAAACATTAACATTCCAAGAGAAAAATTCTCGCGTTAAATGGTCTCACAAATCACTCTTCGTCTGTCTAACGGCGATCCTATACTACTTATACAGCCAGGTCCAGTTTCCTCATTACTCATCTTCAAACTGCCGCCGCGTGGAGCCAGGCTTCAAGCTCTAAAACATCCAATACGCAAGCATAATGGTAACAGTAATTGCAGTTGGGGTCCCAGTTATCCAAAGTTAATGAGCGTCAAACAAAGAGGCGTTGGGGAGGAATAATCGTAACGCAATAGAAGCTGATCTGAATATTGACGGAAACATAAGCCGGTTGGAGGCGGTAATTTGCACGCGGACCGTTACCTCGATTGGCGGAGGGGGATGAGGGCGGGCATACAGTAAAAACAATTCCAGGCTGGTATTCGCTGGGTGCAGACCCAATTTTTGCAACCCGACCGCGACTCGCCAATTATACGTAATTCCGCCGTCGGCGTATGGCGGATGCATTATTCCTCCGCCGCGGGATACCGCGATCCCGCGATGAAAGGCAGGTAACAAAGCGTGGGAAACGTGAGCGCGCCGATACAAACCGATGCCCCACTTTTGCGCAAGGATTTCCATACTAATAACGGTGTGATACTAATTCCGATAACGAGGCCGACGAAGCGTGCATAACGCAGGTTACGTGGTTCAATGATTCCGAAGGAGCAGCCTCCGTCGGAATGAAGGAACACCACCGCCGTTAAAGGGGTCCTAAATTCTCTTCTCCGTCTCTTCTTTCTCTCTCTCTCTCTCTCTCTCTCTCTTTCCGCGTCGACGGCTCCAGCGAATTTACATCAGCGAATAGCTCGCGTGCCAGCGACACATTCCGCCGAGCAGCTCCTTTTCCGCGTCATAAAATAGTAACTGCGTCTGCTGACCCTTCTGGGGCGCGAAACGGCTTCTATGCAAATGCACCCGGCGCTCTGAGACTCGCCTTCGTTCGCTTCTTCGATCGGGAGACGCTGAACGCCCCTGAGGGTCGGAATTGTGTCATTATTTTTTAAAGGAAGGGTTGGACAAGTCTCATGGTGGAATCCTTTACGGTAGAAAAAGTTTGGTGGCACATAGTTCTATTTTTTATAGTAGAAGGGGTTACACAATGCTTACAGCTGTGTTCGTTGCAGTCGAAATAGACAACCATTATGCTACCTCTGGCAAAAGGTTTTCAATCAAGCGGAGAAAAAGAAATTACTTTAAAATACCGTCGTTTGTTTACGTTTGAAATTCAATGGTATAAATATTGACGCGCAAAAAGGAAAAATAATTTTATATTTATTTATTACCAAAGATGAAACAGTAAAAAAGCAAAAGGATAATTGAAAGAAAATATTTGGCTTCTAGAAATTCTAGAAAAAAAAGATAACGAATATTATAAATTATAACATAACCAAATATTTTTTCAAAACCTTCTGTTGACTGTCACACTGTTTTCGCCTTGTAAATAACCTTGTTTTTTTGGTGTTTACTTCATGTAAAAGTGATCTAACATTTGCATACATTTTTATATTTTAAAACGTTGCATGTTACGTCTCGAAAAATCAATAGTATTTTAAAATAATTCGATTTCGTTGCATTCAACCAAAAACATTTTACCAGCGGTAGTAGCAATATTTTTCACTTTAAAAACGCCTGAATAACTCTTAAAACAATTTTTTTATAGTAGAAAGGATTCAACAATCCTTATTATATGTAGTATTCTTTGCAATACAAACGGGCAGACAAATCCTAGGCAGTATTTTTCACAGGCAGGAAGAGTTGAATAACACTTCCATCAATGCTTCTCAGGCTAGAAAAAATTCAACAACCCTTATTATAGTACTCTGTATAAGCAAAAAAGGCTAAACAATTCCTACAATAGTATTTTTTACTGCATAAAGGTCACACAACCCTTCTAGCAGTGCTCTGTGCAGTAGAAAAAATCGTGCTAGCTCTCCAGTAGTATTCTTTACACTAGAAAGAGTTGAGCAACGCTCGAAGCAATACTATAATTGATCAATTAAAAGAAAAAATATTCTCCAATATATAGAACCAGTGTGAAAAGCGATGTAAATATTGAGTCGTATCCCTCGCGAATGATTGCCAATTTAAAAAGTAGTTTTCAATATTTTTTCGTGACCGTTCTATAAATCTGCAGTTTCCATCGAAGTTGGCGCGTGACTCTCCGCGAATTCAATTCCTTTATGAAATATTCCCTGAGAGCCGGTATCCAAAATCGCAATTCAATAATCTATTTTTCATTTCACTTCACCCCCTTTATCGTTCCCAAAACCGATTAAAAACCTCCACCGTCATCCGACGTTAATATCCCCGCGCGGCGAACCCGCGGGTTTCGTTATCTTCGACACCGACGATATAATCCCGTTGGCAATTAACTTATGCAAAATCTCAGCGAGGCGGATAACGTGTCTTCCGGTTCCCCGTATCGAAAAAGTTGACGATGCGTCGCTTTTAATAAAACGACCCTTTACCCTGGTTCGATCCGGCGGGAAGCAGCTTAGCCGGCGGATCGCATTCGTCGCGGCGATAACGATCCCCCTGTCGGATGCGTTTACTAATTAATTTCCGTCGTTAATTAGCCGCCACGCTCGCGGACCCACCCAATTATGTCGAGTTTTGAGCTGCTCAATTTCGCGGAAGTCTTCCGTTGTATCCGCCGCGTCGGAAAGAACGGTCGAGATTCGTTCAATTAATTAATTGCCTTTATGCTCGCACGTCCACCGCCGCCTCTTTCTAGCCAGTCATCCCGAACTTCGTCATTCGGCACGGCTAATTAATTCTTCGCGGGCGACGGTTTACGAACCCACTCCGAGGGATCAACGCGATAATCCGCGAAGAGTTGACTCCCGCTGAGTTTTCTAATTACCATTCATCCGTTTTTCGCAGCCCGGTTTAATTGGCGCGGCTTGACCCCGGATAAGCGATCATCCGTTTAAGCGGGAATTTTTATCCAGCATTCTCAGTGCAGAAATCCTAAGTAGAATATGGAAACTGTCCGTTATCCGAGGTAAAATATAAGGGTAGATATTTTCCGTCCGCTAACGGCGAATTTCTCACAAGATCGCTTTAATTTAAACCGAATTCTCAGACCCCTGAGAGCCTGTTTTCCGCTCAAACGGCGTTTCTCCATTCCGAAAGGGTTTCCTTATCCGCTCACCGTGGCTTTGCTTCGCCGTATCGAGTCGTGTAATGCGGCAACCGGCTCACGTACGAGCCAACTGATAAGGCATTATTCAATAGGCATCCGATACGCGTGCAAAACAGTACGATAGCGGGGCGGTACGTTATCGGTTTATCGCCTAACGGCCCCGCGGTAAATCCGAAATGTATGACCTCCGCGGAAGCCTCGCGTTCATCGATACCTCCACGCCTCCAGATATATTTTCCTTGCACGAATTTCGCAATCAACTGGGACGCGGTGGGGACAGGAACGGAAGGAGGGCGAAAACGTTCCCAGCAAATTGGATTTACTTCAGCATCCGTAGCGAAGTCGAACGCTGATTGTCTGGGCAACTTAATCCAATAGACTTGCATTAGTGCATCTCCCTCGGCATCCAAAAGGGAAAACCCTGTGTTTTGAAATACAAAAGAATTTTATATTATACCTCGGAGCATTAGAATTCCAACCGAGAAGCTAGCGTAATCAATGCCCCATATCCGTTTTCTTTTTTCCTTCACTTCGGAAACTCGCTGACGTGTTTCCTCCTTTCTTCCTCGTTTCATCCGTCGTTTTTCAATTTTATTTACCGGGTACGAATTATATAATCCCGCCCGGTAAATACGGAATTCTCGCGGCGAGCGAATAAGCAGGTAAGAAAACCGAGAGAGGGTCGGAATCTATTTGTTCCGACAAGTAGCGCCGGTCGGTGAAATATAGGAAACTCTATACGGAAACTCTTTTGCATGCGTCGCGCGAATATTACGTCGAGTAAAGTCGTTCCCGTCGGGCAGAGGTCAAGCTAAGCGTCTCCCGGGGACCTTAAGGGATTTCCGAACTTCTGCCCAAAAGTTTTCCCGCAGCCGCCGGGACCCAAGGATCTCCGGAACTTTCGGGCTTCGCAACATCTGAGGCTCGGGGATGGATTTCGAAAATTTTCCTGTTGCTAAAACTAACGCTAGGCCCCCGTCGACTTTCCGACTAGTCATTTTCCGACGATTATTCTCCGACTAACTTTTCTCCATCGCGAACTTTCGAATTACTTCCTAATATTGTTTCTTCGAAAATACTCGGAGGGGAAACGAAGCTCCGGAAGTAGCGAAGCAACTCTTCGTTATTCGTGGATTTTCCACCGTTGAAAACTTCTAGAGAATTTACCATAAATAATAGTACAAAATATCGAATCGGAGATTGGATAAAATTCCGCTGAATGCGGGAAATTTCGTACGACGAAAGCCAACGGTCTTAGACACATCGTCTTAATAGGGATGGATATCGCTCATTATATGTGAGAATCAGCGTCTTTTGACTCAGATCCGCATAGAATCTGAGTCGGCTCGTGCTCGTAGTATCAATTACTGTCGCAAAGTCGAGTTTCGTGAACGCCCGAGTCTCCGCGAGTAATCATCAAGGAGCCGCTCATATTCGCGACAGGAATATGCAAAGGGACCGTGATTGCAAATTGGAGGAGCTCTCAAAGTAGCCGAGATCCGCGGTTAATTTCGAAAGCGGCCAAATGTAATTTAACCCCGCACGAAATACGTGACGATATTCGGAACGATACCCGGTAATTCCGAATTAATTGAAATTCAGGCGAACCCAAGGCTCGCGAGCGCGCGCTCGCGCACTGGAAAAACCGTATCGTTGTCCCCGTGACAAGCGACGACCCTGTTCAACCTTTAATTACGCCCCACACGACGCTCTAATTACGTTCCACATTCTTGGCCCCGTCGAGAATGACTCCCCCAACCTTCGCGTTCCGAAATAGATCACCCTGCTGGTTGTCTGACTGTAGTCTCTAATCTTCTGCTTCCCTCCTAATTTTACTTTTCCATTTTTTTTTCCTTGTCTGGTTCCTTTTTAATTATTTCGTAACGAGTGCTTCATTATTCGGAACGTAGCTTGTAATTAGTACGATTTGTTGTTATTAGGCTCTGAGAAACGTTGGGTAGATTTTATGGTAGAAATTGTCGTTAGACAAAGTTGTGTTAAAATGGTAGCGGGGATGTTTGTTTGTATTTTTAATTCTTTTTTTTTAATAATGACGAAAGAAAATTCGACTGACAGAAGAAAGTTTCATGTTCTTGAGTGATGAATTTAACTACGTCGTTCTTATATTTTACCAGAAATATCTAACAAATTTTATTGCAATATAAGAAGATTAGATGATTAGGACAACAGTGAAATTATTCATTGCAAGTGAAAATAATGCAATATATGTTGATCAAATATATAAAATATTTTCTAAGTGAGTTTTTATAAGGAAATTATAAAATGTCATTTTAAAAAAACTGTCAGTGTTTAAATTTGTTGCGATAGATACACGCGTCATTTTCAGTGCCAGTTTAATCAAAAACTAAGAATATAAGTTACTATAAATTAAGATATAGTTGTTAAATTACTGTCTGACGATGTACGGTCCTTTTCTACTGCAGGAAACTTTCTGAACCATTAAATTGGATTGCAAATATTTATTAAAAAGAGAAACAAGGTTACGACAACAGTGAAATCATCCTTCACAAGTAAAATTGAACGATTTTATGTCCCTAAAATGCACAAAATATTTGTCAACTGTTACGAAAAATGATAAAAAAATTTTTCACTGTTCAAATTTATTGCCATAAATCCTCACAAATTTTTCCACTATCTAATAATTTTCACAATCCATAATACAAGCACATAAAGAGTAAAATACGCTTCCTGAAATGTCCGTTCAAACACGATCCTCTTCCACTGTCAAAAACTTCCTCGCACGTCCTCCTTGTCCGACTATGAACAATGTCGTTCCACTTATCAATCCCTAAACGCTCCACGGTAAAAAATCCAGCAAACTTCGAACGGGAGCATCGGGAGGGCCGATAAGCGAGGGAAAAAGAAGAATCTAGCAAACAAGACGAGGAGTAAACAAGTCGGAGTCGGTGTCAGAATTTCGGTGACGTATCGCCGGTACTTGGTCAAAGTCGAGACGAGCGGAATTCCGCAGCGACCGGAAGCTGGCCGGATGCTGAGGCTGAAATGAATAACGGGAGTGTAGCGAGTAGTTTGTCGTCGAAACTAACTAAGGTCTCGCGAAGCTCATTTCGCAGCACACCGCGTAATTTAATTTCCGTGCAGCGATTTCTCTCCCCGTCGTCTGGGGGTGGTGTGTGCGCTTCGCCGCTCCGCCGAAACCGGAGTCGCAGCCGAGATTATTGCGCCGGGGAGCATCGAGCTCCCAGTTGGAAAATTAATTTCATCGATTAACCTCGTTACGAGTTCTCGTTCGAACGTCAGACATTCAGGGGGATCTCGTTGTCTCTAGGTTCCCCCGGGCAAGTAAAAAATGCGACCCTTTCGCGTGCGATTTTCAGGGGATTCTAATTCGAACTTTATCGATGGTGTTACTAATGATCCATTGGTTGAGAAGAGGAACGGTGGGAAAAACATTTATCGACGAGGGTAAGAGGCAATTTTCTGCGGAGAATGGAGCCCGAAGAATAAATCGAGGTTCGAGAGACGGGAACGAAGACCACGGCCCGGTAACTCCTTTTTAATCTCCCTGGGGAGGGAAAAAATCGGATACACGGGGAGGAACGGGTATCCCTTTCGAATCGACGACGATACGAAAATTGGATTGTGCCACTGGTAGAGGATGTGCTCGATGCCGCAGCGACCGAAACATTTTCTCGCGAAAGGAGCACGAGCATACGCGGGGGCGAAGGAGGGGAATGAAATTTCCGAGCGAGAAAGAGAGCGAGCCGGCTCCCTTTCCAGAAATCTTTGCCAGGAGTCTGACGATTCGTTGCCTTCGGGACCGTGACGATTCGAGAGCTTTCTTTCAGACATTTACGTCCGATTTGAGCGCTATGACGCGAGCCAATGGGAGGGAAGAAGCAGAGTTTGTGACTCGCTGGTTCCGAGCTTCGAAAACACTCGCAGATAGAGCGATGGAGGAACTTTTCTGTAAAGAACCGTTCTGCCAAACGACGTGGACGAAATCGGTGGTTTTGTAATTGGTTATTGATACCTTTGATATCGAACCTGTCGAATATATCAAATTCAAAATTCGAGGGAATATGCGAACGTTGTCTTTTCGCTGAGGTAAAAGTGTTTGGTAAAAAGGGGTTTGAAATATCAACTCTGTTGCGCTTGGAGATGGAACGAAAATTCTGAAACTCCTGCCGGGAATTTTCAATTCCCTGAACAGCCTAGGGAAAATGTTTGCGAGATAGTCTGTTAACGGGGCGCATTTTTCTCCTCGTGTTCGTTTGAGGAGAACAATGTTTATTCCTCTTAATTTTCAGGGAAGTGGAACACTTTGAAATTAAATAATCGCTTGTATTTGAAGCATTCGCGAAAGATGTCAGATGATTTTTTTGCAAACGGTGCACCTTGGAACGCGATAATGATGCGACGTGGGGACCGAATGATTTCCCTTCAGGGACAAATTAACGAAAAAGCGGGGAGAAAGGCCGGAAGCGTTGCAAAAGGATCGAAGCCATTGTTCCGACAAAGTAACGCGGAGACAAAAGAGGGAAAAGAAGGAAACCCATTCCTTTTCAGATTCCGGTAAATCATGCCTTTAAATCTCAGATCAAAGCGACTCCCTTTGATTTCGAGTCTCCGTCCGTCGCGCGCGAGGAGGGAGAAAAAGGGAGCCTGGGACTTTCACGGGAATCGAATAATTAACCGAATGAGACCGATGATAACCCCCTTCCTCTCCTTCCGTCTTCCTTCATCGACGATTATCGATTTATTACGTCGTCTGGGAGGCTAGACTCCAGTCGATATTGGAATCTCCAGAACGATTACCGTCGAGGACGTCAACTCGAGCCGGGCTCGTGATACGGATGAAATCTTTGAGAGCATTTGTTTAAGAATCGTATAAAGATCTCCGGATGCGGAAAACTTCTAAATTAATTGGTTCCCTTTTCAACTCGATTTTTTTGTTTATGCACTCTCTTTACCTTGGAATGCCTAATTTAGCCTTTGGAGAAAAAGGAAATTAGAAATATTCGATTCCTAAGCAATTAGTAAAGGGTTTTGGGGACGAAGACGAAGCGAAGAGGGTGAAAAGCTTGAAAAAGCTTCAAATACACTGGGTGATCAAATTATTAGGAAAAGACGAAAAATTACACATGTTATATTCATATTTTTAGTGATATTATAACTTTAATAATAGTAAGAAATATTCACATTTTTTAGAGTAGATAAGACAATAGTATCACAATATTAGAGCGTTTCTTCGATAATTTCAATTTATTTGTAAATGGCTAAACTTGTTGAGAAAACCGTAGGAAATATATCAAACTATTTTATTTAAAGTGTATTTTCAACTCCATTTTCATTCCAACAACGAATAATAATTTGAAAGTGTTCATAATAATTTGATCATCTACTGTACCTAAGGAGAGTACAAATAACAATATTTCATAAAACGATACACTAAATAATTGCGGTTGAAAGCTACCCTTCCGTATTCAGCGACCCTTTTCCAGGATCTCGTTCATCATCCCCTAAATTCCCGTTTCGCTGACAGAGAAAGTGTTTTTCCACCGTATGTCCCCATAAACAACCCGAGCCCTAGATTTCAAGTGCGGAAATAAATTCGAGATTTCGGTCACGGATGACCCCCGTGGTGTAGCCGCAAGGAGGGTGGTTCTTGCCTGGGAGATTCCGCCTAATCGCGTCCATCGAATACGCCGGGCACCTGGCCGAAGGCAAGCGTTGCGAAGTGACTACAATTAGGGGCCATTATGGCTTCGTTATTAATGGGTCTCGGCCGGTTGGCTGGATAACGCGGTTCCACAAACGCGTCGTGTTATCCCGGCAGATTATCGAACGGCATTATCGTGGCGAGAGTGTCGATATCGTGCATTCATTAAAGCTCGCGGGCGGACGTTAAGCGAGTCTGCAATTCACCTTGAATCGAGACGAACGAAAAAATGAATCCAAGTAAAACGTTTCCCGTTTTTATCTTTTGCAGAATGCCTAATGAAAACTTGCCAATATGCGGCTGCAGTGTGGTGATCGAGTCGCGAAACGGCGTACTGTGCACACGGAAGGTTCCCATCCGGTTACCCAACCTGAAGAGCAGCAGGTCGGCCGCCAAGAAGCAACAAGACGAGAGCCGCTCGAAGAGCAGAACATCCGAGACCGGAAGCAGCAGCTCGGTCGTCGAGCAGGCGAGGCCGGCCAAGACAAATAAATATGAGAAGAGATTGAACCACTCGAGGAGGACTCGGAGCGCCGACAGAGCCGAATCCCATTACACTTACATTGGTAAGAGTGGCATGATTGAATGAGATGTTCGAGTGCCTCGAGATTAACACGTTCCCAAGACTCAACGAGCGTTTCCGAGCGTTGATGTTGATCGGAAGGGTTTTTATTGAATGGGCCAACATAGATTATTATTGAAACAGGATAAGAGAAAATTATAAGAAATTTTAAGTAATTGTTATTTATTTAGTAGTGGGCAATACTTCAAATTTAGTGGCAATATTTCTGCTATTTTTTGAGAAGCTTTGTTTTTTCTTGATTTTCATAATTGATGGGAAAGAATAAGAAAATTATAAATTCGTTTTTAAAATCTCTGGAGAAAATTTTAATTGAAAACCAGAATAATCATCCGCTGCATGAAAGTTAAATATGGGTTTCCCTTGAATAATTATTATACTGCGGATTTTCACGCATTTACAACAAACGTGTACATGGAAAAATTTATAAAGTTATTTATGAATACCAAAATATATAAAAAATCAAGAATTTAATCAATGTTATATTATCTAGAATATAAAAAATACTTTTATTCAAACTGTAATTGTTTATATTTGTGAAAAATTGAAATTCCATAAATATTCGCAGTGTAGTAATTAAAATCATTTTGCATGCTATTTTTATTCCTATTTCAAAATTCAATTAATAATTCTCGATTGTAGACAATGTTACAAATATCGAAAATTGAATTTAAAGACAAAAATGCAAAGATTTCAGAAAATAGAATATTGTAAATAATAGTATGAGTATTATAAAATAGAATACGACAATATAATTACTTTATAATTACCAATTCTTAACGCAATATTTCTGTAATAGTTTTTCACCTATTTATTACGATTTCCATGCTTCTTCAACAAACCTCTAAACGCCAATTTCCAGACTTATCTATTTTTTCCAAAAACCTTGAATTTTAACTCATCTAAAATTTCTGACTAGTTCAATAATTTTTGAAAAATAACGAATAAGTGAAGATTTTGGTAAAAATGCGAAACGTGTTAATAGAAGAGCGTGGGCATTCCTTAAAATTGCATTGTTTGTTTGTGCAGATTCGGGATCCAGCATTCTGGGCGGCGGAATTCGGGAAAACGCTATACCGGAGGCCCTGTACGCCACCATTCCAGACACGCCGAACGCGAGTGCCAACGAAACCGGAAATAGTCAATTAAACGCGCAAAGTAGATCGCAACCCGTTCACGCCATCCCTTCTATGGTATCGCCGCCACCCACCTACGATGTAGCTATCTCGAAAACGTGGCAGGTGAGTGGGTTATTAATAGTCGCTCATCGAAAACAGATCGACGAACGGAAAACACGGAGAAGAAAATCGAATGAAATTCCTAACTGTTTCACTCGCTGTTCGTTCGGTTGTTTCGTACTCCTACTATTTTTAACCCACGACTCGTCAAACTCTGCACTTCAACAAAAATTAATATAAAATAAACATTTTCATCAAGCAACATATTTAGGAATTTTTATTAACTAATAGAGATTAAAAATTTTAACGCTTTTAAATATTTCTTTCCTTTAAAAATGGTACCTTTAATTTTTAATAAATTTAAGTGCAGTAGATCCTTGATTTATTAGCTCTCAATTAGCTGCAGTAGCCAGGAAAGTGCAATAGGCTTTGAATAAAAAAGCTTGAAGATGAATTTGATAATGATTGATGGTATTGACTTTGATACGAAGTTCATTAATTAAAGTCTCATCAGAAACATTTTTTCCCCAGTTCTCAGAGGTTTCTATGGCAGGAATTTTGATAGTATAAACAGTCGATTGTTAATTAATAGAACGGGTACCGGCTGTCAAAGCGAAAATGAAGCCCGCTGCGAATGTCGAAACTCGCCTCTGAGGGCTTAACAAAGTAGTATTGGTCGTCCTCGGTCAGACGCCAGACAGAACTGCAATTCGTTGGACAACCGCAGTGGTATAGGTCGTTGGCGGTGCCGACTTGTCAGACAGTGGCCTGCAATCGACGTACAGCCATGGATTCCCTACCCTGTAAACGAATTGACGTTCGCTAATTGCGCGCTTAAAGCTGCTGATTACGCGCGGTCTAATTCAGGACGTCTGTTTTGCGCGGAAACCGAGAAGGACATTTTCTCGTGCGGGCAGAACGGGAGGATCGGAAAGCGTAGGCGGCGAGGTTGGGGGAGATGGTTGAAACACCGACCGAACAACAGGCAAATTCGAGCAGCCCCCGAACTCGTGGGAGAACCATTTCGCCAGTGGCTTGTCGTTTCGCCCCGGAGGCGCATAGTTTCGCGGCGCCGAGCGGCACATAAATTCTACTGCCACATCGCGGCCACCTCCTTCCCACCCCCTGTACGAAAAACAGTGTTGCCCATTTCTGTCCCCCTTCGGTCGACCCACTTCAAAGTCCCGGCGTCGGCGGCGGGACTCCGTCGAATTCCGCTGAGCTCGGGGGATGATTCCATTCTTACCGCGTTTTATCGCCGCGATTTCACTCGCCGGAAGTTTGTCCACGGGTCCGCGCCATTGTTTGGGCAGCTTCAAATTAGCTCGCCATTGATTGCCCCCCTCGATATGAGTCGAATTCTCGAAGGAGGACCACGATGGCGATGCGGAATTTCCTCCGAAACGTTGTGTCGCGTATTTGCATTCTTCGCCGTTTGTTCCGGGTTTCAATGTTGCTGGCGAAGGTATTTCTGGATTTGAAAAGCTTATGGGTGAATAGAAATGTTGGTAAATGTTGTTTTCTGGGTAAAGAAAATATTGGGGAGCTTCAGCTTTTAGGAGGATATCTAATAATTGCTAAGGGAGTGAGAAACATGTACTTTGCTATTTAAATCTTTGCTACACGATATTTCAACCCTTTGTGGAAAAATTGGGTCGCTTTCAGCACGAGTAATATTTAGACATTTTCTGAATTTGTGTTTTCATTGAAAAATGTTAAATATTCGATGTAACAAATGACGGTACGATACAATACAGACTGCGTATTTGTATGTAAATTCATTTTTATACTGACAGAAATGTGAAACTGGAGCTTAAATAACAACAATATATTTTACTTTATAAATTATGCAACATGTACTTTACTTGTTCATTCTTGTTTTTTTAATTTACAAAAATCCACGTATTACCTTTTAATAATTATCCCACTAGTTTGTTTAATTTTGAAAGGTTTATAATAGTAAACAGTTAGGTTACAATTCAGTTTGTCTACAAAATATGAAAAAAGTTTGCTTATCATTAATTACATCACTCCAGAAAGCAATATTTCATTATCGAAGCTATTGCAAACTTTTCTTTTTTAGTACTTTTCACTCTAGTGATTTTCTCATAAAAATCTTTAAATAGAAAAAACTCCTACATTTCTACACACTTTCATATATTTTGCAATATTTAAGTCCATCATGACTGCATAAAAATTTGCAGTTTACTTAGTAGCAATAACTTTTTTATACTTTTCTCTAACTCTTGAGGGCACATTGCGAAATGCTTTTACAATTTTTTTAACATCTAACGGTCGGTACATAAAACTCGGAAAGTTGTAAAAAACAATCCTCCCTTATTTCAAGAAATAAATTATTAAAACTGGGAAAAATTCTCTTGAAAAATATAGAATTTCTATCTTGAATAACTCCTTTTTTTCTTACTTTACTGTTTTTATAAGAGCCTCTGCAGTATTTAAATACTTCTCATAATGAAAAAACATCACAAATTAAGAAAAATTAATATAAATTTCTACAGAAATATATAAAAACGGATTTTCTTCTAGTTGAAAAGGCAATTAAACTGAAAAATATAAGTGATTTATTTCTTGAAATGGGGAAAGAGTGGTCCCTTGCAATTTTCTGAGAAAGTTTAACCCCTTAAATTCTAATAAATATCTGCTTCATCATGCTAAAAATTATACCAAGTATATTGTTATAAATTTCTATCTGGTATTCGAGAAAAATACATCACTATACATAAAGCAATAATTATAGAAAAATAAAGTTTATGTAATTTCCTTTTCCTTAAAAAATACTTAAATTACAAAAAAAAAAAAAAAAAAAAACAAGAAAATCATCTCCTAATATTCAGAATAATTGCTTGAATAATTAAGGGAATAACTTAAACGAAGAGCACGGCTCCAGCTTAAAATTCAAGGATTTAAATTATTTTTCCCGCGACCGAAATAAATTCGTCCCCGAGAAACTAGAACGCATTAATGCAGCGCATCTTGGCTACTAATTCGCACTGTTTATGGCTCCGCCCTGTACAAACGACAACTTAAACGACTCGCGGGACGATTCATGGTCCCGAGTTCGCGACACCGCCTTAATTCGCTATAAATCACTGTGGGGGCAAGGTTCAAGGCGTTCGTGGGGATCGACGTTGACGCCGCGCAAATGGAACGGTATAAACTGCACGCGTCGAAAAGTTTGCCCTCGGATTGATACGGGGAACTTTCGAAAGCTTTTCGCCCCCCGGCGAGAAATTCGAACGATGGGGGGTTCGTTGTAAAGTGCAGACACGTACGCGCCGACGTCGGAACGGTGATTCAACTTGTCCGTCTATTCTGTCGCAATCCCCCTGCGATCGGTTTTGTTCCCAGCCATGTTTTTTTCCGCGACGATTTACAGGCGACAGCCGCTCGATCGATGTTGATCTCCGCGCGTTTCGCGTTATAAATCAGGGCTTTGGTGTCGGTAAGAAAGGATGGAATCCCGCGACGCAAATAATATATTTCTACGATAGACGTCCGATGTTGTACTTCGCCTGCTGTCTCCGAAAGACAAAAAAAAAACCGATACACATTCAGAGGGATACTTTAAAAACTTCCCAGCCCCCTTTCGGCAAAGAGGATTTAATAAATCCGCGTCTGAATAACACGATGCTGAATCTTTCAACTTTATTACAATGTTTACCGAGTTCTCGTTACATTCCCAAGACTCGGCCGCTGGCTGAAATCCTTGAGGATTTCGGCACGGAGGAGAAAAGGACACGCGAAGATCCAGTGGATCGCTCCAAGACACCGGAAGCAATTCCGTTTTGGCGTCGTGCCG
Source organism: Perdita meconis (assembly GCA_030770465.2). Lineage (NCBI taxonomy): Eukaryota > Metazoa > Arthropoda > Insecta > Hymenoptera > Andrenidae > Perdita > Perdita meconis. The sequence continues at coordinate 5,890,992 of JASKOS020000001.1, forward strand.
CCCACGCTCGACTGGCAACGCGCTAATCTTTTTCACTGATTTGTCCTCGGCAGATCGTCGGGAAAATCCTCTGGATAAATTCTTAACGCGTTTCTTGCGTGTGGGGATAACGACAGCGGCTCGTTCGCGCTCTGTTCGCTGAAAATCGGAAGAATCGTCGAGGGAAAATAAAAATGATCAGGAAAAATTCTACTTGAGGGAAAATTGTGAAGAAGAATCGTCACGAGGAAGGAATTTGTGAAAGAGAGAACAGTGCGCGGATGATTTTTATTGCCATATCTTTTTTTTAATTTTTCTGTCATTCGTGACTGGAAAAAGTATACTTTACGTTCCAGAAAGTGCAATATAAAAATTATAAAACGACAAAGCCACGCGAAGTTAAAAAGTGATTAAAATTTATCTTCTCAAGAATATTAATTATCACGAAAATCGGCCATAATAATTAGCAGATGCTGGGAAACCAATTGTGAATTATCCCCAAGCATTCGTTCAAACGAATATCCATTCACAAGCCTCCAGGTTTCACTTTCCACCGAAGCGTGGTGTGTAAAATGAAATTAAAATGTTTCTTCCATTAGCGAGGACGGCAGGAACGCTTTGCGGGCAAACGAGTCGTGAAATTCGCCCGCGGGGAAAAAAGAAGGGCTGTCGAACGAATAAATCCGTCCGCGAGCGACAATCGTGTAACCACTTTCGCGTGACCCGCGCGATCTCGTTAAAATTACAGAAAATACCGACGGAAATAACGGGCAAGTTTCTAGGAGAAGCTCCGGTCTGGCTGGAAATCGAATCGCCGGATAATAATCGTAAAACTCAATTTCACCTCTGTTTTTTCTCCCTTCTGGACTTCCTTCTGGCAATCGTCGATGAACGTTGGCGCAAATAGGAACAATAATCGCGCTGGTATTTGTCAAAGGATGGGCCACTTGGTTTCCTGGGAAATGATTGCATTTACATCCGGTTCTAAAAGGATTACTTGATTCTATGGAAAAATGGGAGAAGGAATTTTCTTGTAAGGAAATTTCGAGAATCCAAAAATTCTGTAACTCGATTTCCTTCGTTTGAAACTTTTTCGGGTTTTAAGTGGAATTTAATTTGGGTATCAGACAATTTTTTTACTTCTACTATTAGGTAGTTTTTGAGGAGGATTTTCATTTAATAGCAAATTCTGTCTTGTTTCATTTCTTGTGTAGTTGGAAAATAATATGGTAGATTCAAGAAAAGTTGTTATAATGAAAATGTTATGGTTTCTTATATTTAGAAGTTTATGGAATGGAATGGTTGTACATATATATTTTGTCATTCCTTTGTAGAGAGAATAATAAAAAGTTATTATTATATTTCGATTATAATAATTTCTGCATATTCAATATGTATTGCAAAATATTTAAGAAAATATGAAAAATATTTTTAACTTTTAAGAAGCCTTTTTTTAAGAACCCTCAAAAATAAAAAATTGCCTGATATGTTCACAATCCCTTTGAATCTCTAAAGTTTCGAAAGAATCGGAATTTTTTGGGTTACCGAAGTTCTCTCGTTAGAACAGTGAAAAGTTTAAACTTTGAACTTCAGAGTCAGCAGACGGTGAAGTCCAGTCAAAGATCCGAGATCTGAACTTTTGTTAGACACGTTACATCATTTGTTATTAGTTTTGCGAGTGAAAAGTGAGCATTGAATGTCAGAAAAGCTTTGTCAGTAGAAAATTCTTTCCTTTCTGCATGTAGCATAATTCTGAAAAATTTAAATATGAGAAGAACTTTATGAATGTCTTATAATAATTATTATTATTGTTACAGTAGCTGATAAATTGACTTCAGATTTTCATGCAAATTCATATTTTCACTGCAATATAAAAAAGTGAAGTTTTGGTAAAGAGGCATCCACATGTTATAAAATGTTTGATATTTTATATGTATACAGTATCCTATAGCTTTATTTACACTGTATTCCAAAAATTAATTAACACCTAAATTCACAGTATCAATATTTTCTTTCAATTTGGATAGTTTACTGTTTACAGCTTCCATATTTAATTATTGCTCAGTTTCCATGACTTTTATTATGTAAAGCCAAATATCTTTTTACGATATAAACAAATTTAATATAGTGTTCGTGAACAAATTTGTGATTCCCTGTATTTTTGGATCTAACAAGATTCTAATATATTTTTACATATTTTAAATTGCCATGAATGCATAGAAAATCCTCAGTGTATTGTGATAAGTGACAATTACGATATATTGTATTATTATAATGAAAATGCAGAAATAATAGAACTTCCAGAGTTATTTATTAAAAATTTGCTCTTTGCCCGAGTGATCGCAATTTTCTCAAAAATTCTGTTGAAAAAAATATTACAGGAAAGTGCAGCGTCTAATCTTTGCCAAGAATATTCGTCGACGTTTGCCATTTCGCAGACATTCCAGCCTCCGTTTCAGACAACAGCGAAGATCGAATGCCCGCCGAAAATGCCCTAACTTTCCTCATTACCTCCGCGTCTACGACCCCAAAAATGGGCGCAGCCTTTCTGTTAACACCCAGTAGTTACCAGAGTCTCCGAACTAGCTCAACTAGTTACGCGGAACTAGCAGCGCTCAAAAACGAAGAGTCCATTCCGTGCTTTTGGCAAAGAGTACGGGCATAATGGCTGAAAATAAAAGGAGTTACCATGGCCACGACTCCCATTTAATCTACCAAGTCTCCCTCCGCGAAATTGCGCCGCAAACGGAACTCAAAACGAGCGAGAGGGGGAAGGGAAAAAATCGCGGAACGCGGCGGAAGCTTCAAAAGCACCCCGGATTTAAATAAACTCCCTTCAGGGCTGGTGGAAGTTCCATTGAGTTGGTCGGCGACCCCGAAAAGAACGGATCCACCGCCGCGTGATGCGTGTTCGCCCCCACGCTTCGTTTCGCCCCAAACAAACCTCAACCAGACTTTCGCGGCGAGACGCGAAACGGAAAAGGGACGACGGCGACGCGTTCGTCGACCGGAACGCGCCGCGCCGCTTTAAAAGCTTCGAGGCGAAGAGCGTTTTTCACCAGCCGCGCCGCGACGCGCGCCGACGAATCAATCCGAGGAGGGCTGTCGTCTCCCTTCCCCGGAGCAAGAAACGTTTGAATTCCGCAACATTTCGCCGTTAATTAAGAGCCTGCCGGTGTAATCGTATAAAACGCCGTGAATGGGCGCGAAACGCCGCAGCTTGCGCTCATTACTACGCGCCAGGGCTTTCTGGCAATTTGCGAAACTTTGCCCGCCACGGCGGCGCGTTATTCAGTGTTCTGGCCCGCGCCGCGTCGGTGTGAAACGGCACTAATTCGAGCTTTGATTGAGTGTAGCTTCTCGGAGTAGAGGCGCTGAATCGGCAACGCGATATTTAAACCAGACAGAATGCGAGTCCCCTTCGCGGTCTAAATTCGTGAAATCAGACTGCGACGAGTTTTACTTTCGTTCGATATTTTCCGACCGCACGTCTAGATGTGCAGCGTGTCTAATGCAAAGTGGTTTCGCGAAATTGCAAATTGATATATCGATAGTCTCTGAAAATGGCGGCGCAATAATTGATTTCAATCTCGGCAATTAATTAAAGCGCGCGGAAACAGAAAAATATGACCGGGCATACATTTTCATGATTAACCGGGGGAAAATCAAGTTTCCCGGGTCCAGCGTTTCGGGTTGATGAAAGGCGAATTAAAGAAAATTGCATTCTCGCGGACGAATCGAATTCAATCAACCTCGAAAATCGAGCGTTCAAAAGAACGCAATCACGGGGGGTCCGCGTCTGTTCGGCGATCGGCCTAAAAATTCTTTCGGGCCTCGCGGGATCGATAATAAGCAATAAACGTATCGCGGAATTTCATTAAACGCGCGAAAGAATGCGCGTCGATAATCGATTCCGATCGAAAAGTAGAACAGAAACGGACTCTCGCGTGACGTTTAATCCAACGGGGACGAATTTGATACGTGTAATTGCAGACACACACGAGTGTGTATCGACGTTTGAGGACGCGCGGGAAATCTTTTAGGCCCTTCCGTGTGTAATGGAATACCGAAGGATCGAATGTCCGAGTTCCGTTATTGCCGGCGCGGCGCGAGATTCGGGACTGTCAATCACATCGGTCGGTTCGCATAGCGTGATTAAACGAAGGATACAGCGTTTGGAACGAAGTATTAAAGCGAAAGAGTTTTGGTGGGTTACGATCAAATTTCGTACAGTAATTTCAACACGATGTAAACACGGTTTTAATGAATCATTTCATTCAGTCTGTAGCACTCTGTTCGTTCCAAAAGACTTCATTAAAAGTTCTGGTCAAATTAGTATTACATTCCTCTTGAAAATTTAATTTGCGACTGTTTAGCGTCCGATTAAATTTTACGAAAATTTTCTCTTTTCATGATTTAGCATACGATCGACGTCTATGACAGTTCGATAAAGAACATGAGCGAATATAATTGGAAAATTTAATATGATTTAGGGTCGAACTGGAAACGTTCTTAAATTAGTACAAGCTTTTGTATACAGGGTGGGACGGAAATTGTAGTACAACCAAACAGAGACTGATATGTGAAAAAATAAAAAAAGATTGGTGTAATGTTTATTTCTTGTCAGGCTTCGTTTTCGAGAAAATCGATTACGATGAATGCTAATTTTAGTCATTATTATCAAATTATTCCTCTGATTTCAACTTTTACAGACTCCATCTTGAACTTTTCAAGTCTTACTCTTCAGTGTTTCAAACCTCAAACTTTAAATCCCAAAATCTCCAACTTTGAACCATTAATTTTCCAATTTTAATTCTAAAAATCTCTAACATCTTAAACTTTCTTATCTCTACTTAAAAGCTTTAAGCCCAAACCTTTTAACTTTTAAACCTAAATTTCCTGGTTCAAGCCTTCAAATCTTCTATTCTAACTTTTAAAATTTTCCTGATTTAAACCTTTCAATTAAATTCAACTTTTTAAATGTATGATTTCAAGTCTTTAAATCTTCAAGTTTAACTTTTTAAATCTCGAACTTTAAACTTTAGTATCTCTGATTTCAATTCTAAAAATATTCAAATATGCAACTTAAAATCTTCAAATCTGTGTAACTTTAAATCTTCAAATATTTAAATTCAATTCGTAAAATTTTCAAATTGATAAAACATTTAGAATAGTTATTGTACATATTGCACAATAATTTTAGTAATTCTTCAGTGATTCTTGCCCAATTACCCACAGAAATTCACAATTATGTTGCTTAAAATATTAAGCATTTAAAATGAAAAACTCTTGGAGTTTGAAGATGAAAAAGAAATTTTCTTGAAAAGTATGTCTCGAACGAAAAAAACTTACATTAAATTTTTCTCTAATTTTTTCTGTACTACAGTTTTCATCTAGTCTATGGTTTAAAGAAGCATTATAAAACACATAATTAGGTCAAAAAGGGTCGAAGATCGTAGAAAGGTTAATTAAATCTACATTAGACTCCTTAATTCGCGAAATTCGTAAAATCCGTCTTATCCCGTCGAAAGTTCTTAATTGTTGAGAATTATGCTAATCGCTTCCGAGTGAAAAGAAAGTTGGAATATTCTGCGGAAGATAATTTCTGAAGAGTGACTAGCAATAAGTGGAAAAGTTAAAAGCAGGAAAACTATGGCGTCTCTGCGACGCGAAACAGCGTCGTTTCCGGAACGATTGGCCCCGGTTCAAATGCTATGCCCGTCCCGCAAAAATTTTGCCCTCCCCGTGATTTCTGCAATGCGTCAAAGACCCCGCGGCCACTCGAAAACGTCCTGTCCCGTTCGAAAAACTATATATTCGCTAATTAATTTTCGCCGGTGTTCGCCGGCAATCAGCATAGCGCTTAAATGGTCCTGTGATTGGGTGGCGAGTATCGCTGGCGGGCGATCAAATTCCCTCGGCAAGATTAAACAATATTTCCCGTCAAACTTCCTCGAAGAGCAATTAGTTAAATTAGAGACGAAGCCCTTGGGCGGCGACAGAATATTCCGGCGAATCGAAAGATTAAACAAAGCATCGTTAACATTCCTACTGTCCTACTTGTAAATTCCCCTCGTCCTTCGTCGGTTTCCTCCGGATTCGATATCCAAGCAATTCCGCCAATTACGCCAAACAATACAATTAATACCGACCATCCGCCACTGTTATCGAATTATTTCTCTCAACAGTCAGCTGCGGGGGAGAATCTTCTGTGGACCGCGGCCACAACGGTTCTGCGCCCCCTAGAAATCCTTGCCAGCAAATTATTTTTATGGAGGAAGATCTGCAAGGACTCGCGGATTAAGAATTGCAAAGCTACGAATAATTAACGTCTTTTTAGAGATTAGAAGAATTATGGGAAAAAATATTGAAACACGATTGAAAGACCACGCAAGGGTTAAATTTTCCTTTTCTCTAAACTGCAAAAATATTTCCATTCGCACTTAAAATTTTCGTAACACTAAAACTCAGAAACTACCAACTTCAAAGACACGGAAAAAAATCTAATGCATTGAATTTCGCAATTAATTAATACGTTTTGTGTAAATGTGAGATTAAGTCTTCCTATTCATATGATTTTCGAAGGAGGACGAATTCTCTAATTCTGAAGCCTCCGCCTGGATTTTGGTTTTAGGCCGGGCTTCCACCGACCTACGAGGAGTACCTCAGCCACAACTACGCCATGATATCGCGATCGCACACTCCACCCCCGCCCTGGTCGGACTCGACGACGACGATCCCGGTGACGATTAACGCTCAAACCCGCCGCGAGTTATCCAGCCTGCCCGAGGTCAGAGAATACCTCGCCCAATTGTCGCTGGCTCAGAGCAATGAGCGATCCAGCGGTCATCATCATCAGCACCATCAGCAGGGTGCCGTGCTCAGGGATAGTAGCTATCTATCGAACCAACAGGTCTCCAGGTTGCAGCAAGCAAGGACACAGCAACGACCACGAGCGATGCCTCCCAGGTGAGCCCTAAAGGTGGTTCGGGGAGTGGAACTTTGCTTTGCCTAGTATTTACTGGGGGTTTGGGACTTAATTCGTGATCTAGGATAGGATTTGGGGGATGGTTTAAGTGTTCAGTGAGGGATTTAGTCTGGGATTCGATCTGGAATCTAATCTGGGATTTGGTTGCAATTGGCTTGTAGATTTCGAGTTTGGAATTTGATCGAGTTCTTCCATAAGTGCTGCAAGTAGTTTAATTATTATAAAATGTTAGAGAAGGAAATGTATTTGAAAAATAAAATTTTGAATCATTGGCAAGTTACTAGTCAATTATTCGATTTTACTTCTTTTGAACAGAAAATAATACAGTCAGTTTCGAGAGTATAGAAAGCGTCTGGAATTTCTACAAATTGAATATGAGCTTCAGATAAAGGAGTTTAGCATGATCTAATTTTATGGAGTATGTTAATGCTGCATAGGCGAATACACTTGTCAAAATAAGTATGATAATTTACGAGGGATGATTTAGTTGCTGAAATACTGTTTCATCAATGAACAAATTAAATACACAAAACTCATCATATTTGAATTATATGTAGGTATTTATTAGCTAAGGCAAAATAATTTATGGAATATCCATAATTTTTTATAATTTGGAATATTTAATCTTTCATACTTTCTATTATATTTCTATTTTTGGTTCTATGCATTTGACGTGGTGATTTTTCAACAAAATTTTTAAACGATATTCGGAACTTCGTTTTGAAACGCACTTATTTACACCACTTATGGAATAATCTGATATTGCAGATTTGTATGCGAATTCATATTGTTAAAGTTCAAGTACACTTGTACATTATCTTCTAAATATTGGAAAATGCATTTCACTTACGCATCTAATTATTAGATTCTCGCAGTGACTACTTTTCCTCAAAATATACGATCTAAACTTGGTTTATACTGAATTCAATTAGGTTCTCAGGGTTCATTCTACTTTATGTGGTTGAAAACAATTGATTATATACTTTTACTCAATTTTATAACTTCTTTGGGTAGAAAATATAATTTGAAAATTCCAGTAATTGAAAGAAAGTAATTCACAATATAATTCCAAAAATTTAACATAATCTATGGAAACTTACCTTTATTAAAATAGACTGCAGTTACTCAAATACCAACAATGTTCTTCGTGTAAATTACAAAAACCTACTGAAAAGCAATTTATAAGATGAAATCTTTTTCTGAATTAACAATTCTAGTTCACTTTATATGTAAACTGGACAACAGAACATTTGCATAATTAATTTAAACATTTCTAATAAATTAAAAGAAAAGTTTGAATATAATTTTATACAGTAAAAATCGACTAACCTTTGACAACAAAAAACATTAATATTCGTTTGCCAGTCATTGTACAAAAAATTCATAACGATTTATCTCTTTTTCAACCTGCAAAGTGCATCAAATAGATCCTTAAGCTACTATTGCTGCCGCATTTTTAGCCTAAATTCACCAATCCCCAAAAATATCCCCATATAGATTATCGTAAAAAGGAAGGAATGAAAATTTCGCGGCGAACGAGCTAATCATTCGAAATAATTTCAGATCGCAGAGCGAGAGTCGAGTGCAGCAGCAGAGAGCCGCGACGATGTACGACGACGCTGCATTCTGCATGGAGACGACCGCGCTGCAATCCGCGTTCGAGAACGGAATATCCCTGTGCAGTTTGATGTAAGCTGCTCGAAGGCGAGGCGGAACGAGATGAGCGAAGAATTCCGCAGATCCGGGAAAATTGTATTCGAGAAATCGCTCGAAAGTAATTCCATTGCGGATGCAACGAAGCCTGTCAAAGTCCCGACGACGAGTTCCCAATTCACTATGATAGAATCGATCCCATTCCTCCTTACCACTTCCCACGCACCTATTTACTTAAATTAATCCGCGAAAGATTTCCCTCGAAAGAACAGTCGACGATTAAAAGCAGCGTCGACTAACTGGGGGGGGGGGGGGGGAGGGATCGACGGGAAAATTTCCAAACTCGCGAGAAATTCCGAACTTTCCAGACGAGGAATTTTTCAAGTTCTCCGCGGTCTCGATCAGCCGCGAGGAAGTTCCGCGGGAACCGTGTGGAATTCTTCGGTGCGACGCGAAAAATCCTGGATTCGATCGACTTTCGGGAGTCTTCGGACCCCGTCGACGGCGTCTCGACAGCTCCGATTGAGCATCCGGAACACCCGACGGCAATCTCGTAGTCGTCGGGTAAACGTCTGCGTCACTCGCACAAAATGTAGTCGAGAGCATCGTCTCTGATTATTCTATCGCTCGAATACAATTTTCGGTTAAAGCGAGAGCTCCGCGCAATCGGGCGGAGCGTTACTTAGCGATTAGACCGTTCGAATGAAAATTTGATTCGATACTCACGGATCGACGAAGGCGCTAATAGATAGTCGAGCTCGGCCGATGCGATCTAACTTCTACGACGTTTCGAAACGCCTTCGTCCTTTTTCCTGGCTGGTCCAGGTGTTGCGCGCCGATCTAGAACGAAAGGAAGGCAAAGGTAAATTCGTTGTGTTGATAGGTTCTCTTTTTTTTTTTTTTTTACTAACGTTTGTTGTTAGTCTTTTAAATATTTACGGAGTTTAGTTTGCTTTCTCTGAATTCACGCCGGGACGCGTCATCCGAAAATGCATAATAATTGTTTAGGCCTAACATTAGGAATTAGAATCTTCTGTTTTTCTACCGTCGACTAGCGAGTTTTATAGACTTACGAATTTTTTGTACATTGTGTATATACTATAATTTGTGCCCGCGGTACGACGTTTGTATAAATGTTTCGGTAGCCTAGGTATTTCATTATGCGCCGGGGGTGTAATTTTCCACAGATGCGCACGGCTGATTACGTAATGTTACGTCGAATAATTCATGTAAACCGACTTATGGGTTTACCTCGGGTATTTAGGTGAACGCGCCCGTTATAAATGTTCCGACCTTTTCGACAGTGTTTTCAAATTTCGAAACTTCGTGGCACTCGTTTCCGAAGACAATCGTCATTTTCTTTTTTCTACAGAAGGAAATTTTCAGAGCGCTCGGAGATCCAGTTACGAACGAGCCCCGCGACTCTTGAAATAGAACCGGCGATCGATAAACGGAAGATCGTCTCGAAATGGAATCCAAGCGTTCATTAATAACACACTTCTATTAATGAACATACCGAAGGAATACTTAAGGCTCTACTCTGTGTTCACTAAAATTACATTCAACCACTGTCACCCTTCGGTTTCCAACGTATCCATGACCCACATTTTTTTACGATTATTATCGTTCACACGTTCCGTTACTTTACTTGTTCGCGAACGAATCGAACGACTAAATTCGGCAGAGCTAATGGATCGTTATTTTTTTCACTGACAACGTTTCATACGAGCGAGCACGTCGTAGTTTGTTCTAACTATCGATCTAAGGACTTTATTTGAAAAAAAGAAGAAAAAGAGGACACAGGAGTCTTTAGAAGTAATAGAGTGTTAATCTTCATTATCAAGCTGTATATAATTGTAATTAAATATGGAAAGAGAAGTCGCTTCACTGTTTTCGATTTCTCGATAAGTGTCCCACGAATCTACGAACCCTTTTTTTCCAACGGGAGAGGAAAAGGATTCCTCCCTTCTTTCTCAAACTGACGAATAAATATATTTTCTCAGTCACACGACGACATAGAGCACGATTCGCAAGATAATTTTACTACTTGGTCCGAGCATTTAACACGTAAGGGAAAGTGTTTCATTAAAGTAAATATGCGTACACTTGGATATAAGGTATATATTATACAGTGCCCATTAAATATTCGTTTTGAATGTCGGCAGAGAAATACAGTGGACTGTTGTTTAGTATAAGCTATGGAGGAAATATTTATGCATTACAATTTTCAAGCAGCAAGACCGATGCTATTCAAGTCGGAGTCTATCATCACAAATACGAAAATAAACAGACGAGACTCTGATTCTAATTTCCATGCACAGTCGGAACGTGTATTCAGTGATCAATGACTCGGATTTTCCCGTCTCCGCCGTAAAAGCTCTTTACTGTATTTACGAATAAACGAGGGTTTCTAATTATCCAGACAGTCGAACGAACGAACACACCCGAGTATCGAATAATCGTTTCAATTAAGAATCGAGCCATCAATTTTTCTACGCGAATCGCTTCGAGGCCCCTCCCTCGAGGCGCGACGACGACGAGGGAGGGAAAATCGTTGTGTGAGTTCGACGCGATTAAACACCGCCAACCGTAATCGTAACTTTAATCGTACTCTACAGCAATTAACCGTGTAAAATTATCCAGGCCGCTCCGGATACCGTATTAGAACGATAGGCGTGTACTTTAATTAAGCGACGAACGCCGCCCTAGGCGGCCATCTACGAAAATAGGCTGTCCTAACGACATACAAATCAGAAAGTAGCGTGTAAAGTATCGATGTTTCAAGCGTGTCGGGCGTAGCTTAGACTACCGTCGTCCACGTTGACACGTTGTAGAGCAGCGTTTTCAATTTAAGTGTAATTAGACGGTCGTGTCCGTCGCTTAGAGACTCCAGGCAACCGTGTTGTTATCTCGAGAAAAATTATTCTGCATCGAAGTCGTATCTACTTGTAAATATTTCGGTGTTCGTTGGATGTCCAGAATGCTGTCCTTCAAATTCACTCTGTCAGAGATCGACAGAGCCTCGATTATCCGATTTTTACGGAAATTTTCCCGTCCGAAAAGACACAGAACCCATAAAGTTTCACCCATCGCGTTGCTTTCTAATTTATCAAGTTCCTCAACGATAAAAGTTGTCGCACAGTCATCCGAAAATTTTCGTCGTCACTTGAAGGCTTCTGGTTTCCAAAGAAATTTTCTCCAAGCGAAACGCAACTTACGATAAATTCGAGGACAGTATTCTGCGAATGGTTCGCTCTTTCCAATCCATTCAACTACCCCCATTAAGATACGTAAAGCGTTAACCATTACTGTATATAGAAATTAAACGTCGTTCTGTGGAAAACCCAACGCGAATCCTAAACGAAGGTTTCCTAGAGCGCACAGAAACATTTACTGCAAGACGAGAACGAAGAAGCGGACCCTGCCGTTGCGAAAGATCTATTTAGCGATGGTCCCCCGGAAAATGTTTCGATCGCGAAACGTTCACGCCTAGTTTCAATTAAATTTAAGTGAACTGTGACGCGTGAAACCGCGAGGCACCGGATGATATGTTAATCCATAGCGTAATTAGCGCGTTAATAACTCCTCGACGAATAACTTCCTGCGCCGAGCAGGAATTATTACGCGACCCAAGCCGGAATAATTCACCGTTCCCTGAAATTCATTCTCGCCGGCGATTAAACGAGTCGAGGGATTATTGTAATTCGAACCGGCACCCGGGCATTCGCACGCACGGAACGCTACACCGTGTTAGATTTTTTAATCGAACCGAGAGCCGAAACGAGATACGGGAGATTCGAAGGATAAAGATCGTATAGATTAGAACTTGCTTACCGTGTTTCAACGATCTACTGTTAGAGAACTTCGAGTTTCACGTCGATACGACACACGTGCGATCCTCCTGATCGCTGTGGACTTTAATTAAAAACAGCGAAACCGCGCAAAAACCGATGAAAAAAGTGTCGACGGTCCTTGAATCGACCTCTGCCCGCGACGACCGCGCTCGAACCGCGTCGAACTTCCGATTCGGATTCAGTTTACTTGGTCTCTGCTTTCCCGTTAAGTGAAAACTGTGCCCCAATGGTCAGACACAGCGACGGGAGAATCGCCCACCGAGCTGACGTACGTCTAAGCGCACAGATCAATCGTTAAAATAAGAGGAGGTAGTAAGATTGAAGGGGATTCAATCGAGAAACTTGAAATCGATGCACGAAGGAGGTTTCATCAGTGTTCGGAGCCGGCGAAGAGCGCGAAATTTCTAAAATCAGTAGATTCTCTTGCACGCGGGAATTTTTCCCGAATAAAAAAAAAGAACGCCGCAGAACACTTATACCTGAATCGTGCAAAATCGGAATCGAAGGAACAGTTACGCTCGCAGCCGTTCGCGAAGCAAATTAACTGGCGATTAATCGTTATACATTATAACCTCTCGATGAGAATATTGTAGAGAAGGGGAGCGTCGCGGGGGAGACGTTCCCCCCCGATGAGGGATGAAGATGGTAGCGTCTAAGGTAACTCGTAGATGCGTTACTATTGACATAGAAATATTTTTCTCATCATCGTGTATCTCGTGTATTATTTTCCGTCGATGTTGAGTATTTCCTGCCGTCGAGCACAATGACACGTTCTAGATATTTAAGACACAGGGGGGAGGAAACGTTCGTGAATGGGATTCGTAAGTGGAATCCTGTTTGATCCGCATTCACGAGGAACTACAGCTGAATTGCTATGTCGTATTGTATGTTGTGTATATTATGAATGTTTAGAGGACCAAGAAATATACTGTACCGGTGTAATTACGGTGTAATCATTTACTAAACCCAGTTAATTGTATTCCACGATTCCTTTTAGTGTCCTGGAATTCCCTTTTTTAAGCTGTTAGAATATTTTGAGTATTTTGTATTCGCGGCAATTTTTTCTTATGAAAATTGGTATTGGTTTTCATGCAAATATTTTATCTTTTTCTTTAACTTACACTGTGAAAAAATACACAATTATTTTTTAAGACTTGCATAATAAATTCCATATACCTTTGTTTTTTATTTCAATTCTCTACCAGAAAAAATTTGCAAAGCATTCCTACGAATTTAATACTTCCAAGATGAATCCCCGAAATATTTTCTCCATTGTTTTTCGAGCATCAAATTAAGGGGAAAACAAATGGGAGATAATATAATGATACGCTCGTTAGTTGAAGTCGAGTTCTGAATTAAAGTTGAAAACTTAGCGAGCAGTTAAATGGTTTCCAGAACATAAAAGGCGGAGCAGAATGATGTAAACTGATCACGAAGACGTCACTTAAATACCAAGGTTTGTAACCGCAGTCGAGTCGTATCTAATTTCATGATTTTTAATTAAAAACTAGCTTTACCGAGCACTACTAAGATCTTAAACAGATTCTGGTTACTCAATCACTTAAATAAAAACGTATTAAATATTTGAAAAATAGTTCACAATTACTCAAATCAATCGTAACAAAAACCAAGTATTTATTCATTTCTAGTATAACTTACATTGCAAATAAATAAATTGTGCAGTTGACAGAGAAATACTAACAGATACCTAAGTTTATCGATAATATTTCGAAGAACTGTTTGCATACTGGAAAAGCACTCTCAGAGATCTGCCAGTCTTTCGCGGAGAGGAAGGAAGTAATACGATAAAGGAAGTAAAGTTCTATTTTACCAGCTAAAATTCAACGACCTTGACACCATTTGGTATACGGAAGATTCTCTCTTCCGGTGGAAGTTCGCCTATGAGGTACTTTCGCAAAATCTGTCGAGCGGCGCTCGAGTGTCCGGTGCCGATGAAGGCCATGGTCGCGTCCCTGCCTGCGTACTCGCAGATGACGTCCCCGCTACCCGGATGTTTCTTCAGAAAATCCGTGCAGTCGTAGACGAAGTCGTGGATCACGATCCAGCAGCTATCTGCAGTGTCGTGCCAGGCGACTTCGTTGAGATCGATTATCCTCAGACCCTTCGTTTCCTCCTTCGAAGAAGTCCTCGGTTCCTGGTTGTTCTGCCTCGATATCTCGACGACGTTCCTATCTAGTTCGAGAAACTCCGGCTTCGAGGAATCACTCATATCGAGAGATCGAATGGTTAGGAGATCCATGTCTTCCAGAGATAAACTATCGTTGGGTCTGAAAGAAGATTAGATAATTAGTAATTGCGTTTTTAAAATTGCTTGTGAAATCATTTTTACTCGTGATGCAACGCTCGCGAACGAATCGAATGATGCAGATTCGCTTGGCGTTGCATCACTGCATCGATCTCCAAGGTGACAAGGCGACAGTGACACGTCTTGATAAGAGCGTCGAGGAAATTACGGGCGTCGAAAACTGCGAGATCGCGCGCCAGTCGCGTTGGATTTTTCGATCGATGGGAAGTCAGCGAGGAAATTGATAAAGATCCCCGGCGAAAAGTTGAACCGACTTGTCGATTCCGAATTTTTAAATTACCTATATAGATGGTAGATTGATATAAAAAAAAAACACATTTTAATTTAGGAAGCTAAGATTTTCAATTTTTCCAAAGGCGATCGTTCTTTAACGCGCGACGGAAGTAAATTCTGAGAGCGGATTTCACTATGCTTCACTCGTACAGTTTTACCGAGACATACGTCACTGGCGAAATGAAATATAACTAATTACTTTTGCCCATCCTCGCGAATTTTATCCATTTTCCTCGAGCCTCGAGCTACTTCCGCGCGTTGTCACTGAACGGACATTGCACGCTGCACTGAACGCCATGGAGAAATCAATTTCCACCCAGGGAAAGGAAAATAATTCTATTACCGGTTGAAACCCGATGCGTGCGAGCAAGGTGTCCACTGGTCACGCACTATCTTGGTAATCCAACACCGTTGCGAGCTTGAAATCGTTGTATTGCTTCCTCATGCTGAACAACTGCACCGCGGGATTCGCTTGATCCTCTTCTTACCGGTTGTCTCGATGTCGATCTACGAATGTCTTGTATCAGTTATCGACAATAACGTCGATTTGCTGCATATTTAGGATCGTGACGCAATAACGTATTATCGAGCTCGCGAGTTTGTTAGCAATTGTGATGCTGTTGGTGAATTGTTTACTTGTTCCGGAGATAAAATTTAATTTACGTTTCTTCTACGCGAGACTTCATTGACCTCTTATCACGTGGTAATTGTTTACACGACACGATTTGCAAATAGTTGATGACGATTGTATGTGAATTATAGAAATGAAGTGTTGTATGATGTATGAACGAGTGGTACGTCATTTTTATGAAGTAAACTATTGGTAGAAAATCAGCACTTACCTTTCAGTCGTTGATAGTTCCTTTCGCAGATATTTCATTCACAATAAGCAAATAGTAGTGAATAGTGGAAGAGAACGATTTTAATGAAACACTATTTTTGATCGCTTAGAAGTAGCTTCTGAATTTATAGCATAACCACAGGAAACTGTTGGATAATAATATTGATACGAGCTAGAAATATCAGTGTCAGCAAGTGCCACGTGCCACGTACAGATATGCATCGACAGCTCAATAGATGTAATAGGCATTCAATTACTAATTTCAACAAATTATATAATTACATATATAGTTTACAAAATTTTGCTTTCAATTATACGATGCGCAATATATTAATACCAAATTTCAGAAGCCATCAAACACTTAAGAATATCACGATGAGTATTCGGCTTTCGAAGAGAAACTGATGGATACTACGATGGACTTTTTATAGTAATTGCCTCAATCACTGTTTTTATTACTTGTTTTGAAATTTACTATCGCTTTAACAAATCTTTCTTCGTATCAATGACGAAGTATTCCACAGAACTGACATCATTCAGTGTAATTTTTTATCGTTCATTCAATCAATATCTGTGATCCTCTAGTATTTCGAAATTTGTCACACACTTCGATAAAAATAAAAATAAGTAAGTCTGAAACGCCTCATTCATAATTAATTTACACCTTCAGTATCGTAATAATAAACCAAATATCTGTAACAATAATTTATAACAAACTGTAACACTACATAGGATTCTATAATTTCGAAAATTATCGTAGTCCTTTTTTCAATCTTTCTATAATTTATAAAGGAAAATCGATGGAGCTCAAGATATTTTAAAGTTGTTCTTCGGTTGAACTTCATTCTAGACCAGAGGACGCTAAATTCAGTCCTCATATTATGAGTCGGTAACATAATATCTCCTGAGGCAGAAAATGATGTAACGAAATGTAAGCTTTATCTAATAAATTACTATGCTAGCATCTTCAAAACCGAATACCAAAAGGTACAGGATTTTATGATCTATCGAAGAGTTAAATTCAATTACAATCTGTAATTATATCAACGTCGATATCTAACTATCTGTCGATACAGAGGAACTCGATCATCGCCTCGTGCTGACATCTTAGCAGCCAGCGGCAAGATTAGTATTTCGTAGCTGAAGTTAAGTGTGATACCTTCCGAGAAAATCTCTGTATCTGCTGAACGAGGAACTCGTGATCGCGATTACTTTAGTCGGAAGGTTTCGTTTCGAAGTGGACAAATTTATTTAATTTGAATTAATAATTTGTCATGTACTGAAATACATAAAAAGTAAAAAATATGAAATTTGGAAGCCGAGTGCAACAGAGACGATAAAAAGAGAACCAAATGATCAAGGTTACAATTGTTTAGTTTATGCGTACATACAAGAGGAATTTTTTACGAAAAAGGAAATTTGTAGCGTGACCCGTTTTCCTCGTCGATAACAAAATCCGCACCATTTTACGAAGAATATTATAGAAGTGGTTGCCTTCGATTTTCCAATAAACGGTGTGGCACCTCGATTTTCCGACCAGTGCGCACATATTCTACCCTACATTCGAAATATGTACTACATAGATTACGCGACATGTACGTAAATGCGTTCCACCGTCTCCCCCATTGTATATTCTTATTTATATAAAATACCCAACTTACGGGAGGCAATTCTCTCAAGACTGGAATCTTATTTTACTACGGAGGATGCAAGTGTTATTTACCATACTTGATCTAAAATATACATAGAGATGCTTTCCTATACATATCTTATGTAGAGAGCATTCACCTTTCATTTCTAAAATATTCACGAGCGACAATCCTTTGAAGTATTTCCCTCTTTGGTTGCTCCTCGCTCTGCTTTCCAATTCTTTCTGTATTCCGGAAACATTTCCGGACAAATCTAATCTATCTTTACTAAACATTATAGTTGATCAAACTCTTGAAGTTCTCTTTATGTAGAAAAATTCTCTGGATAGAATTTTTTTAACGGAAAACCAAGAATTTCTCTTAGAAGGTAAAAGATAAAATTCGCGATCCTCCACAGAAAATAAGTAAAAGGAATCTTAGTTCTTAAATTCCGTATGAAATTCTATGATTTCAGAAATTCGTGAAAATACTGGACACATTTATTTTTGAAGGATCAACCATTCAAGAGTGTCAGATATATACTTTACCTATACTACTAATTGTTACAGAAACACTGCAGATAGGTTTCAATTACTGTGATTTCAATTACTGCAATATTCGACTTAATGTGAATTATAAAATTATGCTAGGTCTCATTTAATGCGAATAAAAATGCAGTTAATGCACAGTTCACATTCGCGGGATTTTTCATTTGGTAAAACTGTGGAAATAATTGATCTTCTTTTAAAATATTTTTTACTGCATATTTCTTTTAAATTTGAACTAATTTCTATGTATAAATTATTCAAATCATATCCAAAAATACTATCATGATCTAAATTTTTATAAAGTTCTTGTCTTTGAAAGAAAATATTCTTCTAATACATTTTCTCTCTGATAATAAAATAAGTTCTATTTTCTGGGCCTGAGTTAAGGTACAAACTCGAATTATTTGAGAACGCAATTTGTGTAATTATACCTTTACACATATAACATCAGTTGGATAATCAGGTACATGTTTTAAAATAGAATTTTAATATTTTCGCAGCAATAGGTCCAAATTGAATAAAAATCTTCAGTACTTTCAAATTGTATTTACTCCACATTATTCGCAGAAGGTTAAAAAGAATGCACCTGCACTTCTTATCGTTATCTCTACTCTCAATTCTCTCCACCAACCGCATTAAACTTTCAACACCGAAAACCAAAACCGAGCTCCAAACTTTCCTCTCCACCTAAAAAAACCCTCCCAAAGATGCTTTTCTCCCAAAAGCTCATCCAAAATCTCGCGACAAAGTCTCCGTTTCCTGAAATTTCCCAGAAGTCGAGAAGATCCCGCCGGAGGGAGCGCTTCGGTCGCGGCGAATCGCGGCCATCGGCTATCGAACAGCGCATGTCTCCTCAAGAGCGGCGGCCTCGAGGCGCCACGACGCCGGCGTCGCCAGGCGTCGAGGGCAGCGCCGACGGCGACGCGCGGCGAGCTGGATAGTCGCAATCATGCCACCACCCTGACGCACGTCCCCGTATCCACGGTGCGTGTACGTCGACGACGCAAGGGGAGCGCGAGTCTCCGCGAGAGAAAACGACCCAACGATCCGAGCACCAGGTGACGAAGGGATGACCTAGGGGTCGGAGGCGTCGAGGAAGGGGGTGAAACCGGCGTGAGGGGGGGGGGGGGGGCGGGAGTCTTCGACAGGGCGCAGGGGGGACCGGCGACACACGATGGTCGAGAGAGAAGAAGACTCGAAGGGGTCGGAGGATCGACGCGTCCGCCGTTTCCCTTCGTCGCGTCCCTAGGTCGTTGGGACGCCGTGGTTATCGACGGACGTGTGCGCGTCTTCTCGCGAGTGCGTGTGCCCGGTGCAGGGGGGCTGCATGCGTGGCCGTCGCTGCGGCGTGGCGCAGCTGCGGGGTGCATCGACAAGTGTCGCGCGCGGCCCAGATGCACGTGTGCGGAAAAACGCGTGTCCCAGTGTGCGCTAGCGTGCAGCGACACACGGTGTGTTGTCCCGAGTCGCACGTGTCGACAGCCGCGGATCGATCGGCCGGAAGCGCGAGCCCGACGGCGGGCCTCGAGAGCCGGGTCCTCGCCGCGAGGAGCCTGACACGAGCGCCTCGCCGTCTTCGCCTCTATTTCCGTGTGTTTTCCTTTCGCGATGCCTGCGGCGCAGCTGCCGCCGCGGCTCCGTCATTTTTCCCGTGTATTTTTGGGACGGCACTGGGTCGCTCTCCGGTGAACTTGACGGGGGACACGGACGCGGAGCGAGTGACGAGGAGCCGGAGCTCCTCCCGGAGCTCGCTGGAGTCCCGACGCATACAGGTTTGATAGTTCATAAAACGATCCTCGATTTATTTTAATATCAAGGTTACTAGGGGATGATTTCGCCCCGCGCGGCGGCGAACATCCGCAATTGTAATCAAACCCCCGACGCAAATCTGTCTCGGTGCACGTCGGCCACCATGCAATCGGATGCAAGGGACATGCGTGGAACGAGGGCGTCGCACGTTCGTACTGCGCTTTAATATCGCCAGCGGGGCGGAGAATTGTTGATGAATCGACGAGAAACTGGGTCCTCGGATTCTTCGCTGCGCTGCGTACGTAGACACGCTGGCACGCGAAACCGACGCGTTTCAAGACCGTGCATCCTCACAGGAGTTATTTTAATAATGAGGGTGGTGCGCGCCCGCTTTGTACGCCTCCTGTGTTCTTTTCCCCCTGACCGCGTCCGCGCCGGTTATTTCTCGTTGTTGCGTGGCGGGCGATAAAAAAACCGAGGGGGGATCGATTAATTGATTTCTGTTATATAAAAAAGGAGGAGGACGCGCGGCTCTCGGCGGAACGCGGTTCTCGTTCCCTTCGCGAAACGCGGGGGGCCTTCTCCGGAGGCTCGGCGGCATCGCGCCGTAGGATCGTTGACACGAAGCGAGCCCATTGGTCGGAACGCGGCTCTAATAGATTCCACGGAGCCCTACTTCTCGCCGGAGAGAAAAGTAACTGACCGACATCGCTGCGCCGCATGTGCAGCATCAAAAATGCAGCCCTGTGCACCGACTATAGACGCGCTTCGTCGATCGAACTCGCCGGCGCGGTGCTCGAACGGTTTGAATAGGATTCGGTTTTCTGACCTCGGATTTTTAGCATGCCGAACAAATCTTTGCGGTTTGAGGCCGTTTGAGTTTGATGATGATGAACGGAGTCGATGCTGAGGAGTAAGATACATTTCTTGATTGAGGATATCTGATCCTGGGAGCCAAACAGGGATTTTTAGAAACTTGGATATGATTTGTAGAAAATTAGAGGAAAATTGGGTACAATTAATGTCTTGTTTCTAATAGTTTTATTTGATGTATTTAAAATTTTGTTCAATAGTTTTTCGGAATTTCATGTTCATTTTTTCTAGATTGAATCTTAGGCTTGCAGGGAACTCTATAATAATAATAGTAATAGTAATAATGCTAGAATTTTAATAATTGAGAAATTTATTCCATTGAGTAATTTTTTTTATTAAAAAGAGTGCGCTTTAGTCGCTGAGTACTCAGTTTTTTTTTATTAGTATTATTATGCTTAAAATAATATACGAAGTCTTGAGAAAAAAAATTATCATTCTAATTATACTAAAATTCCGTTATGAGAAGATTTATGTTTCTTCGTGTTAATTTTGGCAATAGAAATTTTATCGTATCAAGGTAATGTATAGAGAATTTAATTTTGTTTCATTTGTTCTTAATTTCTACAAAGTAACTTTCTCACGCGTCTATACACTCTTATCAAAGATTAACTCAATTTACTATTTTGTGGAGGAATAACAATGTAATGCAATGGATGGATAAGTGGTATGTAAAGACTGAGATTCAGTGATTATAGCAATTTTAATGTAGACTGTGATTATTATAGACTTCATTTATGTATGATTTCTAAGGGTGAGAATCTCTAGATATTCTGCAAATTGGTCTTAGTTTCTCTCACTTCCTCAAACTATTCTCTCATCGTTTTAAATTAATTCAGCTCTTCCATAATAAGTATTTTCTGTTAACGAGTTAAACGATTCGAGAAAAACAAGTAAAACATTTTTTTAAATTATGTAAAATAATATTGCATTTAACAGAGTGATCAGTAAATTTTTTTAAGTGTTCTCAATCTCAAAAAGGAGAATAAAAAATTGAATTTGACTAGTACAAAAATTTGTACGAAGTATACAGGGTGTCCCAAGCAACCAGATAAATCGTAGCGTTAAAATTTCTTTGATTAAAGATAAATCGTTCTTAAAAAGAGTTAATTGTTTTGGATGTTACATTGTCTTGAATATATTTTCTTCGAAGACAGATGTGTGTCAAAAATTTCTCAAGATCTTTTGTTTGTTTGAATGAAATTATATATTGTATGCACGATGTAATGCATATTTTTCTCCTATAAAAAAAGTATTAAGAATTGATTAATTGTATTTGCTAACGCTAATTTAATGTAACGATTTCTCTACTTGTGTGACACCCCGTATATCGTTTTATAAAAAAATTCAAATATTTAAATCCTAATCAAGGAAACAGTTACAAGACACAAACTTTCTGATCTATTTTCTCGCATTGTATTAAATTCCCCGAAACTTCTGTCGAATTTCAGCTTTTATCATTACACGACGAAGACTATTTCCTCGCGAACTCTCTTGATTTCAGTCCTCTTAGCTTCTTTGCAGATGACATAAATAAATTAGCGAAACTTTAGCAAAGATGTCTATTCTAATTGTAATGCTTCCTTCGGCAAAACTTTCTGGAGGACCAAATATAGTCCATCAACAGCTAATACTCTCAATATCTCTGTCCAAGTTTCCTAACAACACAGAAATATACTCGATATAACACCGTTCTTAAAACCTGTCCTTGTAAACTCATTTCGCTGCTTTGGTTTGACAGTTGCATAACTTTTAAAAAATTCTAATTTGTTTCTGTTGCATACAAGGTTTACATTATGTTTGTGTTTTTCATCGTGAAATAGTACATTTATAAAATTCCATTAGCTTTTTGCCGTTGCAAAATATACGTATTATTTTTTTAAACATTGCACATTTTTGCGCCCATCCACATTCTTACGCATTTTCGCATAAAATAAAACCTCGATTAACCGGCTCAATACCAAAGTCAGAACTGAAGCATTTCCATGAAGTAGAATTTTTTTATTTTCAATAGAGCATTGTTAAATTAAAATTCAAGGTTTACCTAAAATTGGGGCTCATAACAATGAAACCAGAAAACAATTAAGGACCGGTTAATCGAAGTTCCACTGTATTAAAAATTGCATAAAATGCACAAGAAATTGTACAAATGCATAAAAGTCCGCAGTCTACTCATCACACACCACCTAAACTCTCAATTTAGGTCAACAAACGTGTTCCAGGCACCTACCCTAACCCACCGGGTGCATGAATCCACGTTTCCTCCCACACTCATTCACATCGCTCCTCCCCCTCCGTCCCATTCACACCTCCCCTCACAGTCTTCCCCTCCTCCGCGTTACTCGCGTCCCGAAGACGTCCCAGCAGGATATCCCCAACATCCGCGATCCCCTCAGGTATCCCAGCCTCCCGAGTCCCCCACGGGCTCGCCTCGCCTCGCTCCGGAAGCCTCGCTCGAATCCGTATTCCGGCGAATCGCCGTCGATTTCCCGCGGCGCGAGAACTCCTACTATTTATAAATGGTTTGAACCCGGTCGCACTGGCGAACCTCTCGGGCCGCTCGAGCTGCCGCCTCGTGGGCCACCGGCGTGGGGAACAATTCGCCACCCCATGGTAAAAATAGAAGCTCCTAGCCAGCTAGCCGAAGCTCGAGGCTCTAGCATCGCTAGAACGGACGGACGGACGTACGCGCAGCGTCTGAACGGCCGAGTGAGCAACGACGCGGCGCGGTCCGCGACGATCATGACGACCGCGATCACGACGACGACGACGACAACGACGACGACGACGACGACAGCGACGGTGATGCCGGTGTGCCAGGTCGCGTCGACACCCCGAGGCCCGTCATCGTCGCCGTGAGCGGAGTGCGAGCCGAGTGCGCGCGTTACTCTGTGTGCATGTGTGTGTGTGCGTGCGTGCCTCCGTCGTGTTCTTCTGCTCCGTCCGCCTTCTTCTTCTCTACTCCTCCTCCTCTCTCTCTTTCTCTCTCTCACGATCTCCCCATCCGTTTCGGCGAACGAATTCGGCCGATAGTCGGCTAGAAAAACCGGTCCGCCTCCCCGCGGGCCCCCGGAGGATTCGCTCCGCATTATTCCCGGCCGGACAGCGCCGTCGAGCTGTTCGCGGAGTCTAGTGAATATTTTAAGACCGACAGGAGGCACGCATGTAGGAAGCGACGGGCGCTGATTCACTGGTCCGCACGTAGGAGGATCGAAGGCGATGCTGTGACCCTCTCCGCCGGCGACGGGGGACACTCAGGGGGTCACGGGATCACGGGACAGAGGGTCCCTCGGCCCCGGGTCGTCCCCGAGGCGAGCTTTCGCGCCTTTGTTCCGCGGGAGAGGCTCGCGCGGCCGCCGCGAGAGCGACCGGGACGGAGAGCGCGGCGAAGCGAGGGCGAGCGAGCGAGACAGAGGCGACGGGAGAGAGCGAGAGAGAGGGCCACATTCCGAGCGGATCACGGATGCTTATAGAAGCGTTGCGTAACGGCGTCAGACGGACGGCGAAACCGCGGCTCTGCTGGGCCGCCGTCGAGTTTCGACAACTTCGACGGAAAAGCCAGCCGCGTCCTCCTCTGCCACCGAGGCGGCCCCCCGTCGCAGCACGCCTGGAGACGGACCCTGCGCCGATTTCGGGGGCCCTGAGCGCGGCCCACGGACCCCCCTGCGTCCGAAGAGCAGCCCGTCCTCGATCCCGGTCGATCCGGGCACGATCGGATCCAGTGGCGCGAAACAAGAGATCGAGGGGATCGGTTCTACGTGTACACGTGACGTGGGTGTGAGTGTGCGTTCCGCGAGGTTGAGGGAGGGGACCGAGGGGTCGAGGATACAGGTGTTCCGGGAGGTGGTGAACCGCGGGGGTGGTGTATCGATTCCGCGTGTGCCGAGCGTTCAAGGCCGACGATCGCGAGCCACGACGATCGGTCAGGAGACTCGGGACTCGCCGTGGGATTCGCCTCCGGTCGGCCGCTTCTCTCCGACCATCGGGGACCTAAAATTAACCCGCGTCGAATCCTAGAGAATATCTAGCCTCGCGGTTCGGGCTGATCCCCGTATTTTTAGCCGGGGACACAAAGGGGCGAGAAAAACGGCGGCCCTGACACCGGGGGGACCGGTGACGGTCCCCGGTCGGCGATCGGGCCTCCTCTCGAGTCTCCTCACCGGGTTCCACGGGTGTGACGGAGTGCGGGAGTGATCGAGGGTTCCGCGCCGGAAGGATCAACAACGGAGGGTTGTTCTTGGTGGCGTTGCAGAGAGCAGGAGCGCGCGGGAACCGGGAAACGTGGAGGTGGCGGGCGAGGAGGATGGAGCAAGGTGCAGGGGGACGCGTGTGCGATTTCTGCTAACGGGTCGGCACGACGACAATAACGACGACGAAGACGACGACGACGACCGCGACGAGGAGGTGGACGCGAGCAAACGAGGAGCATCGCGAGGTGGGGACAACTGGCGGAGGTGGTGGAGGCGGTGCAGCGGTGAGGAGAGATGCAGCAACAGTCGCAGTCCGGTCAACAGTCCGGGGCACCGAACGGGGTGGCAGGTGGTGCCCCGTTGTCGCAAACAGGTGGCATAAACGCGACCCAACCTGGAGCGACAGGTACCGCCACGGCGGCGTCCAATCGCGCCCGGGTCAACGGCGGCAGATTCGACTTCGACGATGGCGGCACCTACTGCGGCGGTTGGGAAGATGGCAAGGCCCACGGGCACGGCGTCTGTACCGGGCCCAAGGGTCAGGGCGCCTACTCCGGCAGCTGGCACTACGGGTTCGAGGTCTCCGGTGTCTACACCTGGCCTAGGTGAGATCACGCGTCAGGATTCTTATTCATTTTTGGCATGCTCTCAACGATCGGGCCGAGCGAGAGGCCGTTGCTGCTTCTGGTTCTGTGACTCGGGTTTCGCGTAATGGGTTCAAAACTTTGGTTCAGCAGCTTTTCAACCGAAGTATTTCAAACATTTTTTTTACGTGATTCTCCTTTTGAGAACTGTGATCTTCATGAATTTTTATTAGCAGGATGTCATGGGGAATTTACATGTCGCAGTTTATTATAATGTTGAAGAAGGATATAAAAAATATTAGGAATAATTTGATTACGGATTTTTATGAATTTATGACAACTTTCAATACATAAAAATCTGAAAGAATTAGAGGCCCAGATTCGAAAATATATAAATAAGAGATCCTATTATTATTTAAGCTTCAGTTCTCTATATCTGTACGTAAAGATAGAAATTTACATAAAAATCCGTAATCTAGTAATATGTTTTTTGATTTTCATAGAGAGTAAAATAACTTTTGGAGGAAATAGAAAGGGTTGAATGAAAAAAAGAATATCTGACGAACGAACAAGTATTAAATTAAGTGGCAGGAAATTTTCTTCAAGAAGTCTAGTTTTTCTATTGCAAAATTCAAAAAAGTATTGAAAATAATGTGTTTAGAGTTTCCTCAAAAATAGAATATTTAGAAAAAAATAGAAAGTAACGTTAAGTAATTCATATTATAATAAATTTGGTTCTAAGGGATATTTTTGAAGATGGCTACTGCTTCTGTTCCGAAATTCGAAATGTAGCTAAAATGTAGGAAACATTGTTCAGAATAGTCGATGACTTAATTGCTTCAAAACTTGGGCTATTTTTTTTAAATAGAATTCGCAAATTTCCTAAAAACATCATAAATTTGCATCACACAATGAACATTAGTTTGATTAATGAACCACGAATTTTCATACAAATTCGTACTTCTATAGTCATAAACATAAAAAAATTGAAACTAGAGAAAAAAATATGTTTGACTTTCTAAATATTGTAACACATATTTTTCCTCTTACATTTTATATTTTTCTACATTTCGGTAGATCCTTGTACAAAAAATCCTGGTCTGTTGATTAAATTAAAGAATCCAAAGAACTTCACTCAAAATCCAATAATTCAATATTAATTGCTGCAATGACAGAAACCAAATATTACAAAATATTAATCCTTCACATATAGGAACAAAACGACCTCCTAACAATCTATCTAAATAAGTCACTATTTCTTCAAAATCTATGATTTCGTTATTCGCGATGAAATTGCCACTATTTCCTCCACTACAAACGTCGAATCAGGTTTATATCTCTGAACTAATTGCCTCGTTTCAGGGATTAAGTATAAACGGTTGTATTATCAATTATTACAAGCTGCTGCAACTCGCTGATACCTTTATAGGATAGCAGGCGGTAACCATGAGAACAAAGAAGCTAAATATCGAATCGCAGTCTAATAAATAGTCGATTCCCAATAAATTCTCGCTTGACAAAGCACGAGAAACCCGGTCAATAATTTTGATCACCGATAAAAAGATAAGGAAGGTTCCAGCAATTTTCGGAGTCTCATTAAACGAGATTTGTACAAAACTCCACTGCATCCGTTCCTCGCGGATTACCATTAATCTCGGCCGAGCCATTCTCTGTATACATTATTAATTCCAAGAATCCATCTTTCGGAGAGATCATCTTTCATTACCGACACGGTTGTTGTAGCCCGTACCAACTCGGATCTTAAATGCAATTAACGAAAGTTCCGTCGACTTCTGCTAATCCGCGATTCACCGACACACTTTCGAACCTCTTCGCGGAACTCACCCTCGCGCTTCCCTCTCTCATGATGTGCCGCTAAAAAGAATCTTAAGTGAATGAAATTTCTTCATCTATCACGGAGTTACTCTTCCGATTCAGAGTTTGGCACAGAGAGATCGGGAAAGAGGGTCGTCGTTAAGAAAACTACAGAATTTGTTCGTGGGAGTAACAATTACGCTGTAAAAAAAGAACACAGTACAATACGGCGATTCTATTCAACGAAATCTAGGTCTTTTCAAGTCTCCCACTTCACGCTGTTGCCAAATCTGAAAGACTGCCGTCAAAGTATCCCTCAAGAAACGAAAATCGATACCCGACCCAAACGACGCGCCGCTCTCCGAATTCAACCCTTAGACTCCGAATCAAAAGACTCGAATCGCAATCAAATTGCCGTCGCGTTAACTCATTCTCGCCCGTTAATTCCCCAAACGAGCCGAAATTGCCGCCCCACTGTTGTCGAATATTCGCGAGCTTCTTCGCCGGATGTCCTGATGTAACGCGGACTTTATTCCGTCCCCGCGAACCGCCTCCAGCGTCGATCCGAGATGAACGGGGAGACCTTGACACGTATCCCGGTATATACCTGGGGACGGGAGGGAATTTCCCGATCCTGAAAGTGGGTCACCGAGTGCAAGGACAACGAGTCCAGGTCACTGGGATCCGAGCGGCTAGGACCTAGTTCATGGACGCGGCAGACAATCGCTTCTCCCCCCCCGAATTTCGCAGGACTCGAAGCGTTCGAGAAATCATTCTCCCCTTGGATTTAATCCTTTGAACCACTGTGCGATGATGTGTGTTTCTAATGTTTGTTGGAAAGTTTAAACGAGGCCTTTGTTGGATTGGGAATAATAAAAGGTTTGAATGTATGGAGCAATAATTTTACTGAAAATGTATGTGAATTTTCTGGAATTTGCTTGCGGGAAAGAGAAAATTGTGAAGTTAGAATTTAATTTTTTTAGATGGAACATAAAACGTGTCAAATCACTCCAGAAATTTTCAAAGAACATGTTTACTCTGTTTTCGAAAAATTAATTATTGAAAATATAAAATTTCAAAATTACAGAGTCTTCTACAAACAAAGTAACACATAAAAAAATGTTTTTATGACAAATACAAAGGGATAGACAAAAAATAAATATTAGAGTTGTATTTCTGTAGTCGACATACATTTATTGATCGACATTTCCAAGTTTTTAAATATTTATCTCTCAGAAATGGGGGAGAGATGTTCTCTGCCACTTTCAGGAGTTATTTTATATATTCTCCTCTATGATTTTAAAAAGTTTGACTAAAAAATTAAAAAAACATTTCGGAGTGACCTCTCGCAAAAGTTAGACTTGAAATTAACTCATTCTATGAGTTCCACCCATGGTACGCAATAAAAAATACTAAATATTAAAATAAATAGTGCTAAATGATGAAAAGTGACAGAAAAAGAAATTTCAATAGTCTTCGATAATAACAAAAAAATATGTTGCATTACTTTTTAAAATCATGCAATGAACTCTATACAAAAAATTGTGGGTCGTTGATGTCACAAACATAATATATATAGTTTGGCTTTTATAGAACAAAATTTTAAACATTCAATCTGCGATTCTATGACACAGTAGAGTAGATACTTTAATAAATATCTCAAAATTTTCTGAAATTAATTTAAAAACCCAAAACAGTAAAAAATTCTATTTCAATGCAAAACTCTGCAGGCTTTAAAAAATCAGTAAAAAAGAAAAGTCAATCAATCAAGCAAAGGGGTTAAATTAAGCCTGACTTTGTCTTCTCGGTGATCACATATTCCCTTTGTCCCTTCGAGCGAATAAAACTGACAGATCCAGACTGAGAGAGTCGAGTTGATCAAAACTGGAGTCTTCGTATTTCTCCGATTCCCAGCGTGAAGTACAAAATCTTTGAAACTCTGTCTTTTGTTACTCTCGAACAAAAGAGCCGCCGAGAGTGGATGTATGAATGCGAGAGGTCAAGGGTTCGAGGAATGGTTTCGCAACGATTCGAGCCTGATCCGCGCGTGGATTTCTGTCAGAGGAAATTCAAGACAGACCCTCGAAGAGTGAAATTTCCAGTGGCTGTTTCGTTTCATTTGATTCCACTTCTAAAAAAATCGTCGCTCTCCGGAAATCGAAACGGCGCTTCCTTTCCTCAAATATTTGCGCGCGCGCTTACGTAACTTTAAATTAGTCCTTCCTCTAAAGACAAAGGTAAATACTCCGAAATGAATGAAAAATTGCGGAGGAAATTGAACGTCTGCTGGAACTGGAGTTCTCGCGGTCGTTTCTCATGAAAACCGTGCAACGTGGCCGCGACTATATTTGAGTCGTCGATCCTTCCGGTAGAAATTCTGTCACGAGTCTTTAAATAGTCCTGGTGCAACGAGAACTCGTAAATACGATTGTTATTTAACAAACGCGGCGGTCACACGCGTTTCGGCGAAACAGGGGAGAACCCGACCTACATTTTTCTATATTCTTAGTCGCGGGTGTTTATGAACGGGAGGAGAACGGGCCTAGGCTAAACTTACAAATGTCACGGCACGGTGATTACTATATTTAGCGTATTCGCGGGATTCGTGGGTTCGGAAATAGGCCGGATTCGATTGCCGAGATTCGAGGAGTAGAATAATGGGTCGCGTGGATGCGCCGATGCCTGGAATCGTTCAAGAACATTCCCGCGTTAATGAAATCCCGATTATTGGTACCGCGGAGATATTCCAAATATCTGGGCATCATGACCTCCGCTAAACAGCATCAATATATCTCCCGCTTCCCGCCAATCAAGATTATTAGTGGAAATTTTACGAAAAGCTCGCTTTGACCGACGAGTGATCTCTTGTCTATGGAATTACGGTCCTTCATTCACTCTTTCCCTGCGTTTGATTTTAGTCGGAGTTCTATCGAATCGTAAAAAGTTCGAAGTAGGTCAATTTTATCTAACCACACTCTGCTTCATACCGACAACCATTAAACTGTAAAACTGCTTCTGTAAGTCAGGGGATTGCCGAGTTCTATTTCACGGTTGTGAAGAAAGAAGAGGAGAGATGCATATTTTTCAAAATTGAGAGTTGACCAAACTTGGGGACGATTTTCCAATTTCCAAAGAAAAATGATTGATAAAGGGATGTGTGGCTCTATTAGTTTCGCTGAAATTAATTGAATTCATCATTGGTATCGACTTTTAACAATTTTAATCAAAGGATTTCTCTTCATTTCTCTTAAGTATTTCTTTTGTTTTCAGTTTTCTTATTTACACTGTTTTTTACATGATCATGAATGATGCTTATGAATTTATGCATTAATAAATGTTCATAAACCTTCAAATATAAGGAAAAGAGATAAATACTATGGTATAAAAACTGGAATACAAATATTAGGTTGTCCAATTGATTCCTGCGATTTATTACAAATGTAAAGTTTTCCTTTACTACTATTATTTTCACTACCTTTTGTTCTTTTTAGCTTTCAAACACTTCTTATCAAAATCAGATAATCTTCTAAATTTGTACTCATTATTAGATTGCAGATTTTTATGCTTTTTGTGAGAATGAAAACTGCAATAATTTATTGAACAACTTAATAATTAGATAGCATCATACTTGAAATATTTTTAGTGGACAGAAATTTTTCTTCGGAGGGAAAGTAATTTGTCTTCAAATATCATGTTACTAATTTTAGAACCTTTTTACCATTCCCAGTATTAAAAACCGCAAATTTAAAAACTACGTTCCTCATTACTACAAGAACAGGAATAAAAACGTCATTTATATTTAAATAAAAATGAAATAAGTTTCCCCTGAAAGATTGCAAAATGCATGAAAACGTCGCGAAAACCTCGTTCTCGTTCGAATAATATGACTGAACAAACAGTACTAAATAAATAAAAACAAGGATTCGTTTTGTTACCCCGTCTCTAAAACACCAAGCGTCGCATTTCTTTCGTAATTACTGGTTCCCCTCTGCAGAGCCACGTCACTAAAAAACCGTTAAAAATTCTGGACGTACATTTATAAAATCTTGAAAGTATCACGAAAAGCGAGTGGAATTCGCAACATTTTCAGAGGCGCGTTTCATGCGTATCGATTAGGCAACGACATTAATCAGTCGTGTAACAATTACGGGAACAGGCCGCGGATTCCGTGGCGGTACGTGATAGAAAAATGTCTCTGAAAGGATCGAGTTCAGATTGTATCGCGGGCGAAAGTCACGCACGCCGAACCGGCTTCTAATTGAGGCGTAATAATACGTCTTTGCCGGCCAGTTTATTCCGCGTTAACCGCCCTGTCTACTTTCGAACCTGGAGATAGCATCTAGCCACGAATATTCGGGGAATTGCTTCTATTTTGTGCGTCCATTAATGCTAAATTGCGAGGAAAATTCCTTTAGACTGTTCTGGCGAATATGATCAATTGCCTCTTGTTACGCAACATAGAAAAGAACGCGAATATTTAGTGCTGAAAAAATTCGAAACTGGTTCAATTTTCAATTTCAGAACATACGTAGTTCAGATATTTAAAAAAAAAGATATCACAAAAATGTTTCAGATATTTTATTAATCATATTTATTTAGCATCGCATTTTTCGATAAAAATTCAGTAATTGTTTCGAGATTCTATTTGTTCAATAACATGTTTCAAGCAGTTTTGTTTTATTTCTCTATTTTTTATTGCCCGCGTTTGTCTTCTATAAATTCTATAATAACATTGCCAATTTGCGCGCAACTGTAAATCGAGAAATCAACAAGCTCCAGTAATTAACTAAGAACTATAGAAATAAATATTAAGTTCCATAATCCAATTATCGAATTACTCAAGTTCAATTCTATCGAACCCAATCTTAAAATGACCGACAGGCATTATTAACGCGAAGGTTATTCAATTAATCGGCTGTTTGCAGTAATTAGGAGCGACGGGGAAAATCGAAATGAAGCGTCGGCGTTCGACTCCGCGGCGAAATTCTTAATTAACGTTCTTATCAGGCTAATTGACCAGGTGTTCGATAATTTAGTGGCCGCGCGTGCTCATTCAATAATCACAAAGAAGCAATTACCGTGCATTAAAGATCCTCGATCGTCGAGCCGGGGTTTTCTTAATATTCCCGCCTGGTTTCGACGGATCGCCGCGATCGAAGGGAGCTGGAAGCGTCGCGGAAAGAAAATAGAAAGGGGGGAGACAGGGGGGAGGAGAAGAGCGCAGATGGGGGACCTCGCGTTCCCCGCGACCACGTATCTGGGCCGAGAGTATTCGTCGTTTCGTTTCCGTCTAAACTGGAGCAAGGTCTTCGTCAAATCACGTTTTCGTAGGGGTGCCCAATAAATCGCGGTTCTGGCCTGTCGTTGACAAGGCGACACGACTCAATGATTTCGGGGATTACGCTATACCCGCTTCTCAATGCCGGAAAATCCCCCTTTGTTTGCGCTTCGTCGCCGAGAAATCTGCTCCCCGCTTTATTATAAAAGGAACGCTCGGTTTCCCTCTTCAAGGAGCTTCGACGCCGGGAAAAGCGGCCTGCTGCGCGTCCACTCGCGCCTAAATCGCGTCTCATTAATTCGTTAATTTCTCTTTCATCATTGAGCTCGGAGCTGGTGAAAGAAACGAGCAGAAAGAAGCGTTGGAAAAATTCAGCTCTGACGGAGCTCTGTTTTATTTCGTCAAGCTTTTATGCTTCGTGAAAGTAGGTTTATCGTGGTTGGAGGATAGAATCGCTTCAGAGAATTAATTTAAAAATTATTTGAGATGCAAATAAAATCCACTACATTTTTTTCTCACGTTTCTAATCCTTGGGAGACGTGCCGCTGACATAAAAATCAATAGAAGAAAATATCTCCCCCATTTTTAGAAGCGCCGCGAGGAGTCATCGAAAATCCCCGTAAAATGAATTTTTTCACGGGATCTATTTAACCCCCATGCGATATTTCCCCCTTGTGACGGTTGGAGAATTTTGCAATACGGGGAGGAAAAAAATGTCGAAAGTTTCTTCATTAAACAAAGTGCCCGATCGCTTGTCCACGTTTTCCCGAAGTAGACGGAGTTTCACCCCTTCGTTGATGTCGATGCCATTTTCAATTAGGGATCCTTGTTAATTAAAACGAGCTGCCGGAGCTGTTTACAAGGTGGCATCGGCGCGTGAACATCGTCGCGATTGTCGGAGCGTAATTCCCGGGAAAACAATCTCCGGCGGAGTGTTCGGGGAACCGGGAATAAATTAAAGGGAGAAAGAAACCCGGGAAGAGGAAAATTGGGGAAGGAGATCGAAGATTTCTCGGAAGTTTGGGTCGAGAGTTTTATGTGCATTCCGGTCTGTTGCACGGTGGATATTCTAATGAGTACTTGGGATCGCAACGATGCTAACGGTGATTCATGGACGATTAGAAACACCGAAAGAGAAGCTTTTAGTTAATATTCGCGCGTGCATGTGTCGAGCGCCGCTAATGTTTCACTCCATTAACTCTTAATGAAAGGAAACTGCGCAGATTGATTATCTCCTTGGATAATTAGCGGTTCTCGGAGGCCGAACTAACCGGGAATGAAAAATGTGAGAGCCGCGTATGATCATTTTTCTTCGCTCGAGGATCGAGTTCGAATTCTTCGCGAAACAAGTTGCTCGACTTTTGCTCGACTATTTTCCTCGCCTTCGGTGGGAGTTTTCCGCGCGTGTCAGCTGCGCTGCTCGCAATAAACCTGCTAAGAATTCGCCAATATTTTCTCTGCGACGCGCCAATGCGAACGGGAAAGACGACTGTAGCCTTTTGACGGAGGGAAGGAAAATTGCTGCTTCAGATTCCAGGATTTTATCTCGGAGGACTCGGCGGAAAGTCACTCGCGCGAAACGAAGTTTCCTTGAATCCCTCAGCGAGCTGAGGGAAAGGTTATGTATATTCAAAAAAGATGGAAACATTGCGGAGACAGAGACGGAGATTTGTAATAAACTTTCATGTTTCCTGTGTATAATAAACGAGAAATCTTGATTACTCACAATTTTTAATTGGCCCAGGTTATGTAAAAAGCAATCGACTCTCAGTGGTTTATAATCGAGAAGATTTAGTTTCCTCTTTTATTATTGGTTCTGAAATTTCGCCAGTTTTTAGACGCAAACGGAGCAGAGCAGAGCGAGCCATTAATTACAGAATTAAAAAAAAAAAAAAAAGAATCGTCTCGGCGGAAGCAACAAGTGCTGAAAAAGCATGGTCGACCCTTTAATTACCTTGGTCAGCGGGGGGTGAAAAACGCGTGATTCGTTCGGCGAGATATCGAGATATCGCGTTGTCACCGAACGATATCCAATTTCAGTGGGTCGGCTTACGAAGGCCAGTGGCAGAACGGGAAGAGGCATGGCCTGGGCATGGAAACCCGTGGACGGTGGATTTACCGTGGGGAATGGACTCAGGGATTCAAGGGTCGCTACGGGGTCAGACAATCGACCACGTCCACGGCGAGGTACGAGGGCACGTGGGCAAGCGGCCTGCAGGACGGATACGGTTCGGAGACCTACGCGGATAGCGGTGAGTTTTATTTTCATTTTGCATGCGGTACTGACGAATGAAAATTCTTCGAGTGCTTCATAAATGTTTGATCCTTCCATAAGTTACATTTTTATAGTCCCACACTTTGACTAAAAACAGTAACCAGAATTTTTGGGGAAAAGGAATTTCATTATAAGAAAGAGAGTATAATCAAAAGGAAGAGTGGAACATTTTTTTTAAAAATGGGTTAGAAGGGTTATTTGAATTTAATATTACATTTTTATGAACTGTGTTCGTATTTAAAGGCGAATATTTAATTTATACATATTTCTTATTCGAAAAAAATTTGTAAAAAGTAATTGTTTGAAAGAAAAAATTATTTGGAAGGGAGAATTAAGAAGAAAACGAAATTGTCAGAAAAATGGCAGATAATTACACAAAATAATGGTTACTCTGATGTAAAAAATGTGTATACACAGTTTGCCCTAAACGTTCCCGGAATAATTTTTATTTATATACTAATAGTGCTCTTAAGTCGTTAACACGTAAACTACATTTCAAGCGCAGGAATGAATTATAAGTTTATGATCGCAGCATTTTACAAACATTTATTATCTGCAGATTTTTATTTCTTTCTAAAACTGAAATTTTATACGAAGTGATATTCAATTCATGTGATTCAGAAAATTGTGAAATAATTTTAGCATTTATGATTTAAAGTTTTCTAGAACGCGAAAAAATTTATGTAGATAAGGGAAGACAAATTTTGTTTATGTACAAAATGTATGAAATTGTACAATTATTCTGGAGACTTCCAAAATAAAATTTCTAGTCTCACATTTTAACTGAAAATGATAGACAGAATTTTTGAAAAAGCGAAATTTAATTAGAAAAGAAAATTGAACAGACTAGAAAATTGTTTTAAAAAATGGAAGATAATTACAGAAATTAATGATTACTTAGAAAGTCACTTAAATTTAGTATTACATTTTCACGGACTTTTTTAATAGTTATAGCTTCTATTTTTCTAAGTTTTTGTCTAAACAGTCTCCAAACCATAAAAATCTCGGTTAACACAGAAAAACGATTTTCAGGAAAAAAGTTTCTTTGGAAGAAAGAATTAACAAGATCAGAAATTTCTCTGAGAAGTGAGGCGATAAATAAGTATTTATAAGAAAATATAGTAAGCTTCAGAACCGCAGAATCTACTTATGGAATATTTAGTGTAGTCTGTAGTTCAACATATCATTCTCCTAAAAAATTTCTCAAGTAATGGAGACAACAATTTCCGAAATTCGGAGCATCCAATATAAAGCAATTTCCCACTCAAACCTGTTGCACGTACGACACAAAGGATTTAACAACCCCAACTTCTCCTCGAGTAGAAAAAAGTAAAAATTCAGTACAAGAATTTAGGGGGTCGAATGTTTTCGGTACGAAATGAAGTGTCTGACTCGATACGAACCCTAACCCCTGTCGACCGGAAGCAAAGGGACAACGAAACGCGGAATCGCACACGAGCCGTTCGCTCGAGGATGTAATGGAGTGTCACACGCGCAATTGGATAGGTCAAGGGAAATAAAACTGTCGGGAGCAGTTCAAAGGATATACCGACACGATTCGCAGAAATTCGTGTCACGTGGCAGGATATGTGTCATTGACACTTCTGCCAGCGTTTTCATCTCGAATTTAATCGGCTCGACCTATCGGTGTCCACGCGACCTTTGATCCCTCTCGAACCCAACACGGTGCAGTTTTAACCGTGAGTTTTCGAAATATTTTTTTGCGTTTAATTCGTGGTTATTAATACGCGTTTTAATTATCGGTCTGTCTGCGAGCGTCGCGTGGTCCCTTTTTCGCGTGAAACTGGGAAGCTTGCCAATTTGGCGGTCGGTCTGCCGCGACTATCGTCTTTCCGACGCTCTGTTTCGTTGAATTAATAATTAATAAACAGATTGATTGGGGTTTGGTGGGTATTTCGTCTAGAAAATTAGGATTTTTCAATATTATTTCAATCGAAGAATTTTCGGGAGTTGATTTTCAAGAAAAAAGGGGGATTTTTATGAAAATCTTGTCTACCTCGAGGAAAATTTCCACGACTGCACAAATTTCAGCTTAAGATAATATTCTGGGAGTGTATTCAAATTTGTCGAAACTGGGATTAAAAACTGTATTGTGTAGGAAAGAAGAAAAATTCATGAAAAATGCATATCTACAGTTTCATATAAAAATGGCAAATATCATACGTCACGGACTCTGCTGGTTGGCAATTAATCAGTTCTAATTGCATGAAAAGAGGTGAATTCAAAGGAAATCGCATTCATGAGGAAAGGAACAAACAAATGACCACAATATCGTACGTCGCTGGTCGCGTGTACAGTGTACTGCACTTGTGCGTGTCACGTTGCGATCTGTCCATAATTTTAACTCTCAAAAGCCACATTTACCGCGGACGTCAATCGTGTCACGAGACGGTGTTTTAAGGTCACGTGCCTTTGGAATCGGTGAATCGCAAACGAACCTCGATTAATTCCTCATAAAACGAGAATCGTTGCATGCAACTTCCACCGGCGGGAACACTCAACTTCTTCGAATCTTTTCACCCTTTTATATGAGATGGGCTCGTAAACGACTTTTGAGGTGAAGATGTATACAGGATGTTAATTAGTTAAGAAATTCAGTGCATCATGTTTTTTCTAATGGCCGAGTTGTTCACAACTTCCACGTTTAACTTTTATCCAATTTTCTTGGATTTTAATGTGCAGATGCAAATTTGTTTGATTGCCAAAGAAAATCACGAACTTTGTGTAATTCAAATAATATTTAAAACTCTTTTCTCTAGAATTCTTTCCAAAAATTTCTATAACTGAAAAGACTCTTAGACAGTCCAAAAATTTATTTCACCATTCTTCAGACTCTCAAAAAAATTCAAAACTTTACCACTGCCGATTTTAGTCTACCTTATCATCTCTTTCAGGGCTTAAATTAAATTCCAAAAATACTGAAGCTACAATTGTCTGCGACGAATCGTGATTCTACACGCGTCCAAGTCTCGTATGAGGAGAAACCGAGCCGACCGAGAGAAGATTGCCGTCCGGTCGTTTAGCCTGCAATCGAAATTTCAGCAGTATCCTAGGGGCAGCGTTTAACCTCATTCCGGTCCGAGGGTGGGTAAACACGCGTCGCGCGCGGTGAATAAGAAAAAAGAAAGAGCAAGCGCGAGGGTTGAAATAAATACCCGGCGTCCTCGTTCTCATCCCCCGCCAGCTTTATTTAATATTCATCATTCTTGGTCGACGGTGGCCGAGCACGTTTCTCTCCGATCCATGAAAATGCAAAGAGAAACGTCGCGTTCTCTCCCCCGCGCCACGGGATCCTCGTAAAGCAACTGTTAGATCGACCACGATAAAATCGTCTGACTCACCCCCCAACTATTTTCCCCGAACCGTTGTAACGTTTCGAAAGGCCGGCGGCGACCTCGATTCGCGCGTCAACGCGTACCGCGGGCTCTAGAAAAAAAATAAATCCACAATCTGTCGCCTGGGAGTCCGTGGATCCGCGACGGGATCGACGCAAGGAGACGGAGTTTCGGCGCCACTGAGAAATTCGGGGGTGGAGTGGGCCTCCGTGAAAAGTCAGAAAAGTAGGGCGTTACTTTTCCATTCTTTTTCCTTTTGAAGAGATTCTCTTCGGGGTCGATGCTTGATGACGGAGTGGAAAGTAATTTCTATTTCTGTCACACCTTTACCTAAGACATTTCGAGGAAATTCGATGGAAAAATTGAAAAAATTGTGCTGTGAATTTTCCTGATATATTGAGAACCAGAAATTTAGAATAGCTCGTCAATTTTTAGTTAAACTTTATTATCCGATAAAGTATCTTTAATTGCAAAATATTTTACTGCGTATCACTAGCTTCGTCCCCCAAAAATTTCATCCCTTAAACATCTATTGGACACTCCGCGGTTTCGTCCCAAAAGAATTTTATTTCTCAACGAAACCGATTGCGAGTGAAGTTCTTGCACTTTATCTCGGCCAGAAAACGTTTCGAATCGTTCGCAAAAAGGTGGCAGAATCCGCTTCTCTACCCCCTGCGCTACCGAGCGACTCCCTTAAATCTCATTTCACTCAATCTGGTCAGCCAGGAGTTTTCGAGACGAATGGAGAGTCGAAGCGATCGCGACACCGCGAGAGATCGATTCCACTTACCAGAAGAAATCCTCCGGAGGAACCGACGAAATCGATTTCCCCCCAATGTTGCTCTTTCTCCCCCGATATGTCTGTTTTTCTTTGCCCCGTCCAAACTACAGTCCTTCCCAACCCCTATACTAACATCCGAAGAAATTCACCAGCGGGTAATGAACGAGCAAATTGCGACAGATCGAATTTTCTGATACGCACGAGAATTTTTCCCCCTTTTCTCGGACGTCCTTCGAACTCGTCTGTTTCTGACTGCCCCTTGCGGGAGTGGAAACGTCGGAGAAAGAACTACCCCGCGTGGTTTTCGCGGCGGTATTATGCTGAAGCTTCTCGAGGGTGTGTGTTTGCGACGAGATTTATTGCGAAGTTGCGAGGCACTAGTCGACGGAATAAATAAGGGAACGAGGGAATTAAATTATTATGGTAATTGCGCTGTTGGTCTGACGCTCTGCAGTCGATCGATAGTGACACAAAGTTGAGATAACGTGAAGGTTGTTTGCAGATTTTGGAACATGACGGTGTTACTGGAGTGGAAATTCAACCCTCTGTAAGTGTGTAACTTCAAAGTTACGAACCCTTTATTATGTTGTACGTTCTACTTGCTTAATTTAATATAGATTAGTTTATGGTCAGGGTTATTAATTAAACAGATGTTGCAATATTATGTCCGTTAGTCTGCGAAAGTTTGGAGTAATTGAGAGAATTAATTTACTATTGATATATATTTTAATAATTATAATTGAGAATGTTTCAATACGGAAATAAGGATATAAAAGTACAAGTTGGATACAATTTTAATGAATATTATTTTCCGTTATATTGTATGAAATCATTTTCATAGATAAATGACGATAATTATTGACAAAAGATTGAAGAGTTTTGGTACAAACTTTTTGAATATTTGTAGAAATCGATTATAATTAATTTTATCAATTTACACACGTGGAATGAATAATTTTCGCTGTTTCTGTGCGGATAAAATTTTGTTTTAATAATGTGAGATAGAATTAGGTCACAGAGGGTCAAATATTATAAAAAATAGAAAATCTATACAGAAAAAATTACTTTCTACTTCCTATTCTTTACAATTTCTTAACTTTCATCGCATTGCTTTTCTGCTTCGCATAACCGACTACAAATATTTAAAAGAAAATGAGGTTACAGTTCCGTAGAAAAATGTATCGCATTCGTAGAAAAATGGTGACAGACTTGATAAATTCCGCAGTAACAACGCGAAGGCGTTCCTCGAAGTATTACACAACGATACTCCCCACGGAGTTTCGAATGAAATTTATTCGTCACGTGTCTCTCGAAAAATAACAGTTCTCGGTAAGCCGACGAGCGTGTACTCGACTCTTTGAAATTTTCCTCGGCTCGCAAGAATCGAGAGGAGTAGCGCAATAGACGGCGACAAATTGGACCCATCGATTTATCGATCCGCCGCGCCGGGCTGCCAGCGAGGCGTATGCCCCGTCGAAAAGCGCGCAATATTTTGTTTTTCGGCGTCGACGAATCCGCGAGTTCGCAAGAAAATCCCAAACCTCCTTCCCATCATAACAAATCCACCGTCTCATAATCTCGCGAGGGGAGAAGCTCAACAAACGTTCAGCTTTTGACGACGTGACCTTCGCGAGAACTTTGATGGGACTTTGATCTTTGACTTGCAGATAAAGCAAGCGTTCTGAATCCTAAAAGCGATCGTGCTCGCTATCGCAGACTCCATAAATAATCCGAACTCAAGGCGGTGGAATATTCGCAACTTTTCTCTCGGTTCCATTTCCACCTTGTTTCCTTTGCTCGACATTACTTTACCACGAACGATGTAACAATCATTCCTCTGAGCCGCGGCATTGCATATTCTCACGCAATGCCACTCGAAAGAACTA
The DNA here is from genome assembly GCA_030770465.2 of Perdita meconis. Lineage (NCBI taxonomy): Eukaryota > Metazoa > Arthropoda > Insecta > Hymenoptera > Andrenidae > Perdita > Perdita meconis. Next base: position 5,931,866 of record JASKOS020000001.1, read on the forward strand.
CGAGAAACCACAGACAGACGCTCGAATAAAAAAAAAAAACATGGTGAAAGGATATTAAGAGGACGGAAGAAGATAAAAAGAAGAACTCGAGGAGGGAGATGCGAAAAGAAAATCTGCCTTTGGAGAGGAACGACGCAGCAGGACAACGCGACGAAGAAACGGGGTGGCAGATAATGCCGAGGGAGCAGGAGGAATATAACGACTTAATTAGAAATGGCAAGCAGAAAAGACGAGAGAGGGGCGGAGAGCAACTCAGATAAGTTTTATTGCGTTTCATCTCGCTCGCTGCACTTGAGCGCTTTATTTAGAGACGAACGAGCCAGCTGCCCGCGTTTTCCACTCGCGCGGCGCCCCATGTCAGAGAAGAAACGCGCCCGATGATGTATGCCCGCCCGTAAAATCGTTACTTAAGGAATGCCTAACAAGCCACTCGTAATTCTCGCCGAGGGAACCTCTTCTCCCCTCCCCTTGCCACGGTCGCCGATCGTCGGCTTCCGGCTCGACCCTCGGAGGCGGGACCTGGGTCGTTCCTGACCCACACTAATTTGTTCCGATTACTTCTACGCGCGCTAGTTTCCACGTTCCTCCCTCGAGACCGTCTTCGCGCCCCTTACTTTTCGTTTCGAAACGACGCAATCTGTTTCGTTTGGGCTGATTGAACCCCGAAAGGGTGCTGAATCACGCAGCCACTGGTTGAGAGGTTGAGGAACATTTCCTGTTTGAGGAACACTTCTTTCACGCGTGTAACTCCTGGGGAAGAAAGTTTTCCTGAAACATGAGGGTTGGGGGTAACTTGAGCCTTTTAGAGAATTATGTTAAATTTAGCGGGCTTGCTGACCTGGAAAACGTTACTCTGGTTGATGTTTCAACATCGAGTTAAAAGCATTTTTCTTTGATGGAGAATTTGTTGCGGAAAAATACAAACGCTTCATTTATTAAAATTTCTTTTAAGTCGAATAAGATAATTTTAGGTATGTGTAGCATTAGTTTCTGTATGAGTTTGACAAGGAAATTTTAGTAATTTTAGAAGAATGGTTATTCTCAACATTTTTGGAATGAAAATTAATTATTAGATATGGACCTTCATTTCTTGTTTTATGGCGGAGTTCAGAATTATAATGACGCGAAGAGGAACTATTTTTAGTACCTAATTAGCTTTTTTGGTAAGTTTTGATAGAATAATGAAATTCTTTGAAGTGCAAATTATAGTTTAATAACATTCACTTCTGGGCACATTCGAGCAATAATTATACTTAGCATAAGTTTACGAAAACTTTAACATTGAGAATTTCACATTTAGAACCTTTAGCACTGAAAATTTTACCTTTGGAAAATATTCAACCCCAAAAATCTGACGTTTGATAATATTTAATACAAAGAATTTTGTATTTCAGAATATTGGCACTGAAAAATTTGATATTTGAAAATATCCAAAATATTCAACACTGAAAATTTGAGACTTAAAAATATTTAAATCTAAAAATTTGGCACTTAAAAATGTTTAACACTGAAACTTTTGCATTTCAAAATTCTAGCACCAAAAATTTGACATTGATAAATTCTCAATGCTAAAAATTTTATATTTCAAAGTATTGAACATTAAAATTTAGAGATTTAAAAATATTTAACACTAAAAACTTTATATCTGAAAAATTTTAATACTCAAAAATTTGATATTTGGAAATATTGAACGTTGAAAATTTGTGATTCAACAATATTTAATCTTGAAAATGTGGCATTTAAAAATATTTAACACATCAATTGAACATGTAAGAATATTTAGCATTGAAAATTCTAAAGATATTTATTACCTATATCAAGACTAATCAAACCTTTAACTGCGAAAGCACAGATGGTTGAGGTTAAAAAATAATTTAAAAAAATGTAAAATTGCGAATGCGTTAAGAAGAAACTAAATCTCACTCCCAAAGGTAGTAGCTCCTCCGTCGCTAAGCACCTTACCGCTCCGATTACACAAAGAATAATTAAAGGGGCTCGACAGAGCAAATACAGTGACTAACAGATTTGTTCGCAAAACGTGTATTCAATTTATTTGTTCAAACTCTAACAATACTAGGGTTTCCACGTGAAATATTAACCCTTTGCACTCGAAACTCCCCTCTTACGGAACAAAACTAGGCAAATTCAGAACTTCTGACTACTGGGGATTTTAAAGAAAATGGAGATCAAATAAACGTGAAACCCGAAAACGATTAAAAAAAAAATACAGTGCTAATTAAGTTTCAAAATTAATTAAAGTTTTGAACATTTGAGTAGGAAGCTACGAATCCCTTGAAATACCTTTGGAATCTTTAATGTCTGATATTTCGTAAACTATTGCTACTTATTTTAGATATTTTATTATTCATACTTTTAAAATCACTACAATTAGCCTTCCTATTTTTGTTACCTCAATAAAATTCAGTGAAAAATGTGTGTAACGCTTGGAAAGGGTCTTTAAACATTGGACGTTAAAACAATTCTTCATCCGGAAGAAATTTTAGTAAGATAAAGAAAACTGGAAACATTATCGTGTTGGACAAAAAAAATACTCGAGAATTCTTGAGAAAAAAAGTACAGTAGAGCTTTAATTAATTAGTTTAATAATTATAGCATGAAACGTTGATAATTAGCAGAATATTATTAAAATACAGTATAAGTTTCGTTCTTCGAAGCCCCATATAAAAAAACTGAGGATCATTGTAACCTATATAATCGAGGTTTCACTGCATTATAAAAATAAACAAAAATAAATATCCTGAAGAAATTCTAATCTACAAACTAGCAAATTAGCTGATGAATAATTCAGGTTCAGCGAAAATTCCCTCGAAGGAAAGTTGCCCCGAATTTTCGAACACCTCCTGAGCCATGGACCAATTTAATTAGCACGTGCGCAAGCGTCTCGTGACGTTCACGGCTCGAAGCTCGCGAGCGCATCGCGCGAGCAATTCCGTCCGAATAATCGTGCTATTTTCGCGCGTGTGCGGCACGCACGTCGGAGATGACGTGACCGTGCCAGGACGATTCCCCGTATCCAAGTCTCAGTCGCGCGGGTTTTGCACGCGGAATTCTCGAAACTAGCGATCGACGTGCCGGATTTGGACATCGTCTACAGAAAATCGGCCGCGCGTGGGCGTCATTCATCGCCCGTGTTTCCCTCGGCTGAAATTTCACCTTGAAACCGATCGGATTTCGGGATGGCGGACGCGCGGTGGAGTTGGTATTTCTACAAAGGGAAAACGAAACTTGCTCGATACGAATGCAAGGAATTTAGGGGCTCTCAGGTCTATCGGGTTTTCCTGGACAAGTGAATTATCGACGGGTTCGATTTTTCTCCGCGCGACCCGAGTATTCTCTCCGCTCGTTGGCCCTCCGCTCGAGCACGTAATAAAGTTAACGAAGGAATAACTCCTCGCGACGTTTCGTAGGCACTTGCTCGCTTTAATGAACGTCCCTTAATTATTCGCGATCGCGGATATAACCGGCCGAAGGGGGAGGGAACAGGCTGTCTGTTATGCAGCTGTGCATTCCCTCGGCGCAACTGCAGCGAAAAGCGTCAAATTGGTTCCCACGTATTCTAAGTATTTTCTGTGATTTGTTTTCTTGCTTAATTAGTTTTGGAAGAAGCTGAATTTCTTAGACTGGATTCTTTGATGAGAATAAATCTGACTCATGAAATTTTGCACAATGATTCTTTCTTTCAATTTTAAAAATGACTTACAAGGGAACATCGGGGACTGAATAACGCCGATTTTAATGAAATTCTGTACGCATGTTCATGAGGCTTATCTATGAATTTATCCATAATTCGTTCGTGCCCGTTTTTTATTTTAAGGGAGAAATTAACCCCTTTATCCGACCCACTCCTTATACGTAAGTGCTCATAAATCTTAAATGACAGAAGATATAAAAAAAATAGTTTAAATAAAAATTATACCATTTCTTCACGCCTATAAATATGTATAAACAATTTAAAGAAAAAAATTCTTTTATAAAGCGATCATCTAAAGCGATTCTTAAACTGATTTATCAGTTGAGATAAGAGATACACAAAACTTTGAATTACGATACTATATGAAATAACTACGATAATTATAGATTGTGATACATGGTTGGATTGATAAAAAATAAGCGTCTTTAATTATCAGAAAAAAATAAAAAATGTTCAAAAAAGGGGGGGCGAAAATTAAATCTTTATAACAAAATTTTTTTCTTTAAATTGTTTATACATATTTATAGGCGTGAAGAAATGGTATAATTTTTATTTAAACTATTTCTTTATATCTTTTATCGTTTAAGATTTATGAGCACTTACATATAAGGGGTCGGATAAAGGGGTTAATTTCTCCCTTAAAATAAAAAACGGGTACGAACGAATTATGGGTAAATTCATAGATAAGCCTCCTGAACATGTGTACAGAGTTTCATTAAAATCGGCGTGTATCAGTCCCCGATGTTGACTTGTTAGAGATCTATAAAAAGGCGATACAAAAGTTTTGCAAGGGAAAAGGTTTTTGCTAAGAAGGAAGAACTTCTATTTAATATATTTTGCTGGATTTATATAGAAAAAGTTTCAGTAGAAGGGTTGATTTCTCTGTTCGCGCTTAAAGTTCAAAAAAGCTTAGCAACATATCCAAATTTTTTATCTTGATCAGAGAATAATTCTGCAAAGTTTCATTAAACATTAAGTACATCGCTTATTAACATCTCCTTATAAAAAAGTCGAAAAAACAAGAAACCTTTCAATCTCCTTCCAACTTCACCAAAAATTAACAACGCGAAGCAAGCACGCAATTAAAATAATGCACTCAGCGATCTATCCGTCTCTTCAATGAGACAATTAATTGCAAAACGAACTCGTAGCAGTGTGATCCGAATGAAAGAAGCAATTCGACCAAGAAGAGTGCCGTGTCAGTGCATCGACAATATGCACTGGCGCGTGCATTCGAGTGCAAAGCGAAGGCGCACGTGTGTGCAAACGACGTGGAGAAGGACGAGTCCATGCAAATATCGTGCGGTTAAACTTACCGCAGCTTCCGTCGGGCGAGTCCACCTTCAAAGCAGTCGACGCGGGGACCTCGTTGCTTCACCCTCTCTGCTTGAACCCTTTGATTGCTTGGTCAAGGTTACCCATATCCTCCTCCATCCCTGGACAAAATACACGTATCTGGGTTACACGGCGTGTCTCTCTTGCGTGTATTGTTGCGTTAGACTTTTCAGGATAAAATAAAACTCGCTGAGTCTTTTTTTTCAATATTCTGTTAGAATGAACGATATTCGATTCGGATCGTAGAGAATTAGAAATATTTTTTGGGTTTACCGTAACACTTTTTTATTGAACAAATGAACCATTTTTCAGGATCTTTTAAGTTAATGAAGAAACGGACAAATTGAACGATTAATTAATACAAAATTATATAGTATTATTTATTCAGTCGGATTATTGGTTTTTCGGGTTATTGGAAATTTATTTTAAGACTGATTTAACACTTTGACAAACATGAAGACAAATGCGAAACTTGTTTAATGCAAAGTGCCACAATTTCTGTAAAACACTTCTAATTTAAGGATAGAAAATTAATTACATGGAACATCATGGTGCTATTATACTAATGAGGGGTTAAATTGTAAGAAACTTAACTTCTTTCTACATTAAGGTCACTTCATTTAGGTGAGATTAATGTACACTAGAATGTCAATTATTCGAATTGTGATTATCTTCAATTTTTATTACTCAGAGCTTCAATTTGTATTTCTATTAGTAAAATTTTCAAAACATTATATAATTTAATTAACAATTGGACAAGATTCCCAGAAACATTTGAAACTTCTGGAAACCTTAAAATAGAAATTACAATTCCTATTCAGTTTCTCTACGAATTAAAAGAAAAACAACTCCCTGGTTTTACAAAGGTTTAATACCATAATCTCACCAAAGAAATAATTCAGAGAATAAAATATCCCAACAAAGGGAAACAATTTACTAAAACAGATGCTCAAAGAGTTCCGCTTGCATAAGACGAATCGCGCAGACATAATTTTCAAAACCTGATTGTCCCTTTCCGCGAGCTTATCAGGAGAAGCTCCCATCAACAGAAGCGCTCGCGTTAAAAGGTGATTACTCGGCGAGATAAAACGAGAGCGATTTGTTTCGCGCTTTCCGCGTAATAGCCTCGCGGAAATTAATGCGAGAGCAGATCCCGGAGTGAGGAATTCGGTCGAGGGAGCACGTCCTAGCCGCGAAGGGTCCTTGCCGGAGCTTATCCCGCAATCAGTGAAGTTAGGAGCCGAGAATGACGAGAGGAGACGATCCTACAAGCCCTTCGGCAAAGAAAACAGCCCGATGCGCCGTGAGCTTGATTTCACGGTGGAAAGACGATCGTCAATGAACCTCGGAGCGTTCTTCTTCCGTGGTCCGCGGAGGGAGCGAGCAATATTTTCTAGATTAAAGAGAGCGAAACAGAATTTTCCCCGGCTCTTGCCTCGGCCCCGAGAGGAATTTCATTCGAGCCCGGAACTCGAAGCGACCCACGTATCGGCGATTCAGTAAACACCCGGTGATCCATATTTCACCGTCTGTCTTCGAGCGTCGATATAACCGCGTTAATCGCGCGCCCGTAGGTGTGCGTTGGAAAGCGAGCTTTACACCGTACGCTGGAAAATTTCCTCCGTCAGCGCGCCCCTTTGATTGCCCACATAATATTTAACATTAAACCGGGGAACTGACGCACGAGCCTTTTTTCGGCGGTGGAGCGCGGCTCCCCGGCTCGTAATTCAATCGAGGGGAAGAACTTTTATCGGTCGGACACGATGTAACCGCGATGAATATTCGAGAAGTGGCCCCCAGGCAATTTTAACGAGCTCCCCGATGATATTTCGCGCGACCTCCCACGCCGCGACAATAAAGAGAAACCGGGGAAAAGGGTCCGATTAATTAAAGCGCGTAATTCGGGGACGCGAGTAATTACTCGGCCGCGCGGAATCACGGACCGCCGAATATTTCGTGGACGTACTTCTCTTCTCTACCCCTTCGGTCCCCAGGGTTCATAAATATTAAACGGCCGCTCCACGCCTTCGAACGAGAATGTCGTTCGTTTAAATAATGGATGCTCGCGCGCAAAGAAAACCCGCGACTCGAGTCTCTCTCTGGAGAAACGGAGAAAGAGAGAGGGAGAGAGAGATGGACTCTTGAAGTACGTGATAAATGGGAATTCCTGCGTGTAACGAACTGGCCTCGTGGCTCCTACAGATCGATCTTCCTATCGAGAAATTATTTCCGTTGGATATTTCGGGGATTCTCCGGGGACGGTTCTTTTATTGGCAAGTTTCGGGAAGGGTGGGCAAAGTTATGCGCGGTTTAAGGGTGGAAGAACTGTGCGCGATAAATTTTGAGGTGGTTTTTCGCAAAGTTGAAATCAAAGGCTACTAAGTTTTGATCTAAAAAAGAATTGAATTTTTGAAGTCTGAATTTTTTATTAAAAAACTTTGGGAAGTTATAGTCAGGACTGTGGATTTTTATGTAGCAAATACTCAAAAATTTATAAGAATGTTACAAGAATAATACAAAACACAAATATATAAGGCACGTTAGAATATTTAAAAAATAAGACACGCTGTTTTTCAAGCTTCAATTCCTTACTTGTATTTGTAAATGTTTCAATTTGCATAAATATTTGCCTTTTAGTTATAGCAGTCTGTATTTTATTGACGGGGATAACTGTTATTTTTTTTAGAAAATTTGATATAAGTCACGAAAAGTGGTTTTCTTTTCCCATTTTTTTTTATATTTTGAAAGGTTTGTTTAAATCCACGCGAGTAAAATGAATGAAGTCAAAATAAACATAGAGGTTTCGACTTCCATGGGGGATCAAATATTTTTTTATCTATTTCGCCCTTTGGGTTTTATCAAGAATTTTAGGTTGTAGGTTACGGTACAATTATTACATAATTCTATACAAATTTATTTAGACATTTATATACTTTATTTATTACATATTTCTTTTTTTTTATGGTTAAAAAGACTATTCTGTTCAAATTAAGAGTATAAAATATTTTACCAATTGAAAATTTTTCTCTCTAAATTCAACCATTTTTTACACGAAATAGAACAATGACCTGCACCACTGGAAACTAAATACATATATGGTTTTTTATTCTGGCTACTTAATTTGTATAGCTGAAAAAATCTGAAATTTTAAACAAAAACGAGGAGAAACTGCATACATTTTTACAGAACCTCTTGGCCAACCTTGAAGGTATTATTTTTACCAATATACAATTTTCCAAGGAAACCTTTTTCAAGAACACTCACAATTATTTCTTTATTATTATTTTCTTGAAACTAATTCAAATCTGAATAACTACACTTCTGAAACACTGGATTGAAATCAGAAATTTAACAAATGTATAAATCACTGAAATATTTATACTAAAATGTTAGCAAAGGGTATATAATTGCCAAGTAAAGGTAAATAATTGCCAGCTAAACATACTGTAAAAAGGAAGAGTTTCGTTCTTTCTCGAGTCTCTGTCTCGTTTATAAGCGACTCAAAATTTCTATAATAAACGCCCCTGGAAATAGATTTCCCTCCATTCTTCTACCATATTTACCCAGGCGTGTCTGATCATTAACGGCCTATTCCACTGCCGAGTTGCAGCAAACAAACGGAGGCGCAATCAGGGTCGCCCCCCCATTTTCCTGACTACAATTAAGCGCAAACTAAAGAGTAAACGCGGCAAAGAAGAATTAGATATCGATCAAAGTCATCTGTTAAATATAATTCACTGTGCTTACGGCCGGCGTGGAAAATATCGCTTTCTATTTCCCGTCGAACACCCACGAACGATAAATACTCGAAAAGGAACTCTCAGAAAGAAATTTCAGTAAAGAACCTCCATTCCCAAAGTAAGAAAAACAGGAACTGGGGCTGTGTCTGTTGGGACTCGGAGGTTGAAAAGAAAAATGTGCGTGGCTGGGTCGGGAACCTGACCCATGGAACTCGAGAACCACCGAAGAGATTTATGGCTGGCCCGCGCACTTAATTATCGTCCTTAATTAGAGCTCAACGCGAGGAATCCGGGGGAAAGATGGAACACCACGAAGCACCCCAAGGAAATTTACTCGCCATTTTTCTTCAGCTCGAAAACGATCTTCCTGGCCCTTCGTTTTGTAAATATTGAGCCTGGGTCACTGTGGTGTCTCAGATTTCGAGGAAATTGGATCGACCCTTGAAACTGATCCTCGACGACTCGAAAAGAAGGCTCAGCGTTTCTCTGGTGAGCGTCCAAAAAGTAATGAAATTAATTTCAACGTACAATTTTTATATCCCAACTCGGATTCCAGGATTCACTGCGGTTGATCGCGATGACAAACGCGACGGTTTTCCTGCGATTTGCGACTGCAGCGAAATTAATAATCGAAAGAGAAAAGGCGGAGAAAGAGAGAGAAGAACTCTTCGGATATTCTCACGGTTTATACTCCATATATTCCTCCGAAGTCGACACGTTCGGAACGAAAAATTCAGCCCGCGTCGCTCGTTTCTTATTCCGCGTCCGCAACGGGCTACGTTATTCTGATCACACGGGCGTCATTTGGCAGCCACGGTGATACCGGCGCTCGTGCAACAATGTTATAAATCCACGTCACACCGGTTACATAAATATTCGCGTTCCTCGGATTATCAGGACGCGTATAATGGTCTAATAATATCGACAACTTCTAATAATCGTTCCCGCCGAAAGCCGGCTCGTTAAAACGGGCAGGAAACAGAATTCGAGGCGAAATGAACTGCTAGAGCTGCCGTTTATTTTTATTTTCAATGCGAATTTTCGTCAATGAACATCGGAGGCGGGCCTAAAATTAGAAACGTTCTCTGCGGAAGCTTCAACGGAACTGGAGGTGGTTCAGGGGGGATGACGATCCTATATAAGGGAAATAAGAAATTCAATTTCTCTAATTTCGTTTCTTTCTTGCGGATATTCACCCGTAAATGTATTCCACTTTAGGAAGACAATTCGCCCCAAGAATAGAGAATTCTTCAGATGTGGAAAGAAAAAATTAGGCGGTACAAAAATTCTACCACCGCGCTCAAAAAAATTCAAATATAATAACTTCTATCGAAAACAGGTTCGGAATAATTTCTTTATTAAGCTATTATCCCACAAAAATCACGAAAATTTTATTCTTTTTTAAGGAAAAAATTGCAAGTAGATTTTTAAACGATTCTGCTTATGGCTGTACCGATCTTCGAGGGAGTCTCGGCATTTTCTCCGCAAGCTCACAGCGAGAAAACTTTCACGCTGCAAGCTCCCTTCGGTAGGGAAGCCCATCGAATTCTCGTCGATCGGAATCCATCAAAGTTCCTCGCGGCCTGAAAGCAAATGAAACAAACGTTGGCCGCAGGCGGTTCATCGTTTGGCATGTTCCCTCCGCCTCGGTCTCCCCCTCCGCGGGCCACTTGTGCCCCCAGACCGTGCCGTTTTAAGCTCCTTGGTCGAGTTAAGGCACTCTCCAAACGCCATTCCATTTCTCCCGTGGCACGTGGCCGACGCATTTATTTATAAATACCAATGCTGCTCCACACACGAGCGACGCTCGCCAACCACCACGAGCGCCGCGTGTGTAACGACGGACGAATGTGACCTCGGAGGGGGACGGAAACCAGGTTGACCTCCTATCAGCCCGCGAGCACCAGCTAATCGAGTTCTTGAACCTTCCACGCCCTCGCGATAAATCGCCGCGGACTTTCACGAGCCTCTGACCTCCCGCCGAACCTCGTGGAAACTTTGGGGCAGGTCGATCTGTCGCGGAATCTTGGGTACTTTTCTACTTCCACGTGGCCGCGGTTTTTAGGTCGACGCTGCGGAGACTCGTTGCTGCATCAGATTGTGGCTCTGGGATTCTCAGTTTATCAGGGTTCAGAGTCTGCGGTGTGAGTTAAGATTTTTGTAAGTGGGTTGGTTCAGTGCGTTGATTGGAGAAAAGGTGATTCGTTGGATTGGAGGATGGCGTTGATAGCAGAAGGACAAATGGCTACTCGGTGTAAACACTTGTTGCGAATCGATTGTTCCGTGGTTAATCGCCACGAATTTGGCGAGGCGGTGGAATCGCTCTGTGCTCGAGTTCACTTGCACCTTTGTCGCGTTTATAGACCGGTGACCGTCGAGAAATAGTTTAGCGTCAATATTTGTGTATTAATAAACGCAGCTGCTGCCTTTTATAGATAGTTCAGAGATAAATAGAGTTTGTGGTATTTATAGCAATTTTAGTGTGGGATTTGCGAATATTCTGCGAGGAATTTGAAGTACGCGTTTTCGAATATTTTTTTGTAGAGTTTTGTGGACGTCTTATTGAAAAATAGAGCAACTGATATTTGTAGAACATTATATTACATTTTTATGGAGAAAATATATGTATTGTATTACAATGGAGTATTTAGAATGTTTAGAAATATTATTTAAGTAATTTTAATAGATTTTATAGACGTAGATACTTCATTATGGATAAAACATTGAAAAAGACGATAAATAATTTGAAGTAAGATTTGAGAACATGAATAACAAATTTAAAGTAGACTTTGTGAAGATTATTTAATGGATTTTGATCGAATCTTAATTGAGAAATATAGTAGCTAACATTTAGAATAAATTTACTGCAAGATTTAGGAATATTATTCAAACATTCAAAATTATATTTAAACCAAAAATACAGTAACTCATACTTAGAACAACTTCAATACAAGACCTGAGAATATTATTGACGAATTTAAAGTAAATTTTATGGACACTGTGCATACCTAAACAATTTTTAAATGAATATAACAAAAATTCACTGAAGAAAGTCTATAACCTCCATTCATTAATCAAAGTATACAACATATTTTTTATCTGTTCATTCGTTTATTACTGATTTGAATAAAAAAAAGTGTACTTCAGCTTGAAAATGTACAAAATAAATTATTCTTGAAGATACATATGAAATCAAAAAATTTGATTAACCATTTTTTTGTGCAGCTATTAAAATAATTGTATTGACCATAAAAGATGAACTAAAATTCCTGTTTAAAGATGCGGTACTTTAAAGAGGACCCAAATATATAATAAGCTAAACTAACTTAACATTTTTGGATTTTACAATGCCATACAGTATTTTATTACATGTATGTGCAAGAATGAGGTCAAGTATCATGCGTCGACGTTCAAGACCCATTAGGTTCAACGGTTCAACATCCGAGAATATGCAAATTCGGAAATGTAGAGTGGAGATAACAGGGAAAGATGTGAAGAAAGGAAAATGTCTGATTCTCCTTTTCGACACAGCACTATTGATTTTCCTGAGAATCTCTGGCCGGGCCAGGCGTTCGATGTTCTTCGATACGTGCAAAAATAATTTCGGTCTTCCATCTTACTTATTCTAATATTGCGTTACCTAAAAAGTCTTTCTGCTTATTTTGACACAATATTTTCAAATGAATTCTCCATAATACGAATTTCCCCTGAATCTCGAAAAATACTTCGAAATAAAATTTCATTAAGAATCTCCCTTTCTGCACTTGCAATTCAATTATTTGAAAGCCCAATTTTCCTGTCGCCCCTTTTTATGATCCACTTTTCTTTAAAAAAATATTACTGCCCACCTGCTTCATTAACTTTGCCCAGGGACTTAATTCTAAAAGTTGATGGAATGTCAGACCAATTACAGCTAATTTTACTTATAACTAAAATACACTTATTCAAATTTCCCACTTAATACAACAAACCACAATAAAAAAACAATAACACGTAATTAAAAAAAAATACATAAACCTTTTCTGGGATATCAAAATGCATCATAAAAACATCCCAACAGAAATAAAATCCTTTACGGCGAGTAAACACAGTGAAACGCGCGAATCGTCTCGCGGCAATGGACGGAAGAAACGGTCCCCTTCCTCCTCAAGGTCCGACTGGGAGGAAACGAGGAGAACAACAATCCTCCCTGCCAGTTACAACCCCTTCGGGCCGCGACTCGCGCAATTAACTGTCGCCGCGGGAGGAGCTTGTTTAACTGTAAACTCGGTTCGTCGAGGACAGTTCGACTGCAGCGGGGACCAAGTCGATTCGCGCGTTGATAACGAACGTGTCTTTTTTTTTTTTGATTTGCCGTTTTCACCCCTTTTCGATTTGTCCGAACGCGTCGCGATCCCCCGACGCTCATATCGATCCCGTTTGATACGCGCGGATCGGCGTTCGTTTGATAAAACCGGCGCGTCACCTACTTTGCGGACTACCGTCATTTCCGTTTTTCGAGCGCCTTGCGTCACGGCTTATTGCGTGACCGTGCGAGAGTAATCGTCGACTGCTTCGGGGGGAGAGCGAGAAGCATGTTCGTTACGCTTTTAGACGCGTCTTTTTTTACGCGAACAATCTTCTTTTTTTCTCTCCTCTCCTCGCCGCGCGTGGCCAACGCCGCGCGCCTCCGCGCTAATTAATAGCTTTCACGTAGCCTGGCCTTACTCGATAGCGATAACGATAGCGATAACGAGTCGATGAAAATAACCGGGATTCAGATGATCTAATTTTGGTTCTATTTGAGAGCTTCATTCGGGAAAGGAACTGATCTCCGACGATGGTGGACAGGCGAGCGCGCCGGAATTCGGTCGGATTTAAAGCTGAGGTGCCGATGCGGTTCGAAGAGGGTAAAAGCGTAGGACGGAGGGTTCGAATCGTGCTCGAACGCCTCCTCGAGGGATGGAAAAAAGTTGTGAAGTGGAAACAAGATGAGAAAGAGAAATTTGTACTTCGTGCCGGTGGAAAATTTTCTTTCCGCCTCTGACTCACCATTGATTATTTCTATAATAGCTGAGTATCGCTGTTGGAAATCAACGATGACTCACGCGCTTGTGCAAGTAGTACCCCTTCACCATAGTACGGACAATAGGTGCTGAAAGAAGCGGAGAAATGCCGAAGCAGTCGAAAAGGCTAGTAAGTCTCTTGAGTGCCAAGAAAATTGACATGAATCTTCCACGACGATTAGTCATTTGTATAGTTCCCTATTTTCTGGGATTACTCATCCACTACATATTCATAATGTTTTTTTTTTTTTATATTTATATTTACCCACGAAACTATTCGGTATATTTCCATTTTATTTCATTTATATTTTTTTTAGGTAAACTGTATATTAATTGGCGATTTAATGTATCTTAATTTAAAAAGAAAATTCTGCCATTTTTCCATGCTTGAGAATAATAATAATTACCATTATAAGAAAATAGTAAAATTGCAATTTTATTGAATTCATGTAGTGCATTTCGTTTGTAGGATGCATACAGAATATTCTTAGCATTGTGATACATATTAAAAGAATTTTCTTGGTTAGGTAATATTAACTTTAGTTGGTTTAAATTATAAAATATACTATAAAATAACAGCAAGAAAGAAAATATACTCAATAGAAATAAAACTACTTATTTTTTAATGTAAAATCTTTAAACTGTATTGAAATTTAGATCATTGACAGTTAATGGTTTTTTCTATAATTTGCTCTAATTAGTCTCTGACTTTTACATTAATTAAGTAGCTCATCATTTTTATGCATATAGGATGCCTGAATATTTTTTTAAGTAACTGTACGCAGTGATAGTTGCGAGGCAAACAATCAATTTTGCTATTGAAATCTTTTAGTAAAATTATGATTTCCCTGGAAACAATAAAGATAACAAACAATAAGTAAAGCGCTGAAAACTGAAAACGACTTATTTTTAGATGAAGAAAAGAAATATATTTTTTGTACTGCAGTACATTTCAGTGTTAATCAACGTTTTGAATATTTGTAAAAGAATATGAAAGACACTAGATAATTAAGGCGAATGACTAATTTTATTAATTTCATCCAATCTATTTTAACCTCATAAATTCCTTCCATTACGTAATTTTTAGTTTCACAATTAATTAAAATTCTTAATACTTGCGAAGCACTATATATAATTAAATTAAATACTATGTCCCGTCATTTCTTCCACATCTATAAATTTCTTTTACTATACAGGGTGTCTCATCCGATTTTGATGTCTTGATTATTTATTTTTTCTCGAAAAATGTTTTAGAAGAAATTGTAATGGTATCAGTGGGGCATATTTTGGTGCTATTGATTTTTTCGCGAGTGGACGCGTAAAGGTCATATGAAGGTCAACTTTTTAGGTATTTTTTTAAATAATTTAAATTCTAAGACATCATTACTGCCGCACTAAGACGTCAGCTCTGTGTATACCAACGTTGGACTTACAGAAACGATTGATTGAGGTCAGTAGCGTTGGAATGTAAACATTTGAGAACTCATGACAATCATTCTTCAGTTTGAGTTCAGTTTCTCTAGATGTCTGATCGTTCTATCTGTTTATTCTAATTTGAAGTACTCAAGAGCAGAAAAAGTAGACATGGTCTTAGCGTATTTGGAAGCTGGGAAGAGTGCAGTGAGTGCAAAGCAGTTGTATGGAGAGAGATCTCCTAAAACAGTTATGTTTACAGACGAAGCGTCGTTCACGGAGGATGGGTGCATAAATTTAAGAAACACATATTCCTGTTCGACTCAGAATCCACATTGTTTCAAACAAATTGACCATCAATATCGATGAAGTTTGAACGTATGGGTAGACATAATCGATACTCATACTAATTATTGGTCCATATTTTGTGCCGCTACATGTTCATTTAGGAATGTGGATACAACAAAATGGATGCCCTGCACATTATTCTTTATTAGCACAAAATGCCATAAATCGACAATTTTCGAATCATTCGATTGGAAGAGGCGGTCCCATTCATTTTCCAGCACAGTCACCTGATTTAACGCCCCTCGACTTTTTCTTATGAGGCCATTTAAAGGATAAAATTTATGCTAAAGCTCCAACTACAATAACCAATATGAAACAGCGTATTATCACTGAATGTCAGAAAATATCAGCCGGTACATTAAACAACGTAGGCCAGTTATTACTTCATCGATTTCAAAAATGCCGTGATGCAAATGGTCGTTATGTTGAACCATTCCTGAAATAAATGCTAACGTCTTAGTACGACAGTAATGGTGTTCTAGAATCATTTTAATTGAAATATCTTCCAAACTACTAACTTTTCGACATACATAGTACTTTTCTATAACGAAAGTCCAGCTGCATTGATTGATGTATTAAGAAGAACCTTATTCCATTTAAAAAAACAAAGTTGTCCTTCATATGACCTTCACGCGTCAACTCACGAAAAAACCAATAGCACCAAAATATGGCCCATTTGATACCATTAAAATTTCCTCTGAAACATTTTTCGCTAGTAGTAACAATAGCGAGAAAATCAAGATGTCAAAATCGAGTGAGACACCCTTTATGATTATTAATTTCGCAATGGATTAAAATCCTGAATACTTTAGAAATATTTATAAGTCGCCCTGGACAATAATTTTTTTACTACCTAATTTTAGATTTCATAATTTACTAAATTTTTAAACAACTGTGAAGGAATCTGTAATAATAATTAATGAATAATTACTTTTCATAATTTCATATACCTTGTTCTACTTGTATAAATTTATTTTACACACTGTCTAGTTTCTAACTTAAAAATTAACTGAAATGCTAAATACTTCTAAAAAAAATCTCTGGTCTCCATAGATAACTGATTCTATCAATTCTATTCAACTTTCCCTAACTCTACAAATTTGTCTTACTATCTAATTTTTAATTCCACAATGAACTGAAGTGCTCAATGCTTCTGAAGGAACCACTGGCCTCTAAAGATAACTAATCCTATTTAATTCCATCTACCTACTTCTATCTCTATAAATTCCATCTCCTATCTAGTTTCTAATTTCAAAACTACCTGAAGTCCTCAATACTTCTAAAAGAATATCTGACCTCTAAAGATAATTCTATCGACCCTATTTACCTTCTTTTGCCTCAATAAATCCTTTTTACTATCTAATTGTTAATTCTATAATGACCTGAAGTGCTGAATACTTCTGAAAGAACTAGTTTCTAAAGATAACTAATTCTACTTAATTCTGTCTACCTACTCTCTCTATAAATTCCATCTCCTATCTAGTTTCTAATTTCAAAACCAGCTGAAGCCCTGAATACTTCTAAAAGTATTCTCTAAAGATAATTAATTCTATAAACTCCATCTGCCATTAATCCTTCTACGCTCCAATTATTTCTAATTTCTCTAATCCTCAAAATGCTTTTCTAATTCCTTCCTCGCCCAATACTCTAAAACCCAATACCCAAAGATAAAAGGTTCCTCCTAGGAATCCGCCGAAGGACTTCCTTAAATCTCCGATTTAAGCTAGAACCCGATCTTCTGTCGCGTCGGGATCGCGGATACTCGGCTTCCTGCGGAGCTTGAAACGCGAGTCGGTGGACAGCGCGAGGTCAGGCACGAGAAACCCGACCTGGTGACTGGGCGAGGTGTACGTCTTGTTCAGGTATCAAGGAGGATCGGAGAGAAACAAACAGACGAGAGCGACAGGCCCGCGGGATGGTTCGTGACGATCTGGTGGAGGCTGCAGACCGAAATACACTCGCACGGCCGATTCTCACCAGCACAGCCGCGATTCCCATTGCACGTGCACCCGACCACCATCTTAGAAGGTGGCCGCGCTATTTCAGGCGGGCCAGCCAGTGCCATGTAGCGGAACAGGACCGTACGACGACTTCTGTTTACCCGTGGACAGCGGATCCACCCGGACGACCGGCGTCTGACCATACTCTGACCTTCCTAGTTTGATTATCCGCCCGCCTGTCCACGATTCTGTTTTGATTCTGGGGCCGCGATTTGTTGAGATTAATCCATCTTTCGCCTCGGGAGGCGTGCAGTCGGTTACCCGCAGCCGCTTTCGGCGAGAGGAAAAAAGGCAGACGCTCGGAGATAAATTTTTCAACGGCGAATTTCATCCATGATTATTTATGCAACGGCTCTTCGGTTTTGCCCGCGTTACAAGCTCGCGTTAGGTGAAACCCCAATGCCTACGATCGACGACGAAGGTTCGGGCACAAAGGATATAAACCAGAAAGGGTCTTCACCCTCGTAACCTACGCGGAACAGGTTGGACAGGCTCGCGCGAGGAGGCAGAGTAAATAGAACGGCGGGAAGTAGCCGGTTGATAAATAGAGGAGCGACTGTGATGAATGCTTCGGGAACAATTGAGAGGGGTTGAGTGTTTGCGGAGCTTCCGATGTTGATCGGGAGTTGACTCTCGATGCTGAGGATTTACCTTTCGATTGGGATTTTTGACTTTGGTTTACGGTGTGTTGAAATTTTCCTTCGTTGAGGGATTTAATAGCGTTCTTGTTAATGTTTAGAGATCTTTTGAGGTTTAGAAGACCTGAATTTTTGAATTTTCAACCTTTCGAAAGTTGAGCATTTAAAAAATTTTTTTATTATAAATAGATATTTCTTAGGGATATTAATTGGGCAGTGTAGAAGTCAATCACGAGATCGAGAAAAATTAGGTGAAGCAAGAAATTTTGGAATGAGGAAATTTCAGTAATCAATATGTAATTAGGAATTTAATAGATTCTAAAAAAATATGCAGTATAAAATGTCATGCGTGAATTTATCAGTAAATGAAGAAGAACTCAAGTATTTAATATTTTACGGTTGGAAAGTGGAGTAAAGGTGGAAAGCATACGAAAATAACAGATTTGAATAAGAGCATTTTAGCGGACAGTAGAATTAACGATACTTAGTCAGACACCCCATTAGCTTATAGAGTTAATTCCTTTCAAATCTTAAATCTCTCCCTTAAAAGAACTGGATTATAAAAATATTTTGCAGTAGAGAAGTAAATTACAAAGCTCAACAAGACAAAAATAAGAGTTTAAAATAATTGCTTGAATTAAATCTTAATATTTTTAAAAATGTGAAAAGAAATGTCAATTTTTTCCACAAACAAAACTTTTATAATAATATTTTAATATAGTGTTGTAAATTTGGAACGTTTTTATGCCTGTAAAAGAATTATAAACTTTTAGCATAATTCTTTCCTGAAACTTACAATCCAATTATTGACTGACTAATAGAACTTTGTTATGTATATAATTTAATACAAATTTTACTTCTTTAAAAATTGCATTAAATAAACAGTTCGTAGATACATAAAAAATAAATAATTTCTGCAAGGGAATTATTAAATGCCTGCAAAATGCTTACCTGTCTAATTAATACAAATGTTGCTTAATTAAAAATTGAATTCTATGAACAGTATATAAGAATTAAAAAAAATAAAAAAATAAAAAAATAATAGCCAAGCCTATTGCTATATTTTTATCTCTTCAAGACGACAGAATTTTAGCACTTCTACGTTCGGAAGTAGAATGATTCCTAACCAACCAGACATCCCTCAGCATCATCAAAGCTAAACTGCAGAAGTCTATACAGATTCATATTTTTAGAGATGCAAATAAACAACTAAAATTTACATAAAATAATTTATATTCTAAACTATATTGTATTTTGTACTATATTACATATATTTTCACAACTGCGAATACTTTTATACGATTCTAAATATTTAACAGTATAAACTATCGACAATTTTTTTCTACGCAATACCAATTTGAGATACAAATTTTTAAACACTTAAGTCCATTTCTTTCCATTTAATCTAAATTTAAAACAAATATAAGGTCTTGAATATCAACATTAAAAATAATCCCATGGATCATTCTAAACATCTATGATAATCCCTGCGTAAAAATTCGCACATTCGCATAAACATGTACAACTTCACGACAAACATCCAAAGCCGGATGGATCATCGAAGCCTCTTCGCGGTCCGAAGTACTCGGAGCTTCGATCCTCCAGACAGCAATGGAGGCCAAGTCCCCCGAAGCAGGGCGGATTCTCAGTAACCATAACGATGAGAAAAAGAAGGATAACATCGCGGCAGGGAGGGAGTAGCTGGAATCGAAACAAAGTGGAGAGACACAAAAGCGAGAAATTCGATACTCGTCGAGGAGAGGAGGCTGGACGAAGTGGGGCAGGCAGCCGTTGGCAAGAGGAGAGGGTCAGGGAAAAAGCCGAGTCGACGGAAATTCAATAACCGGTAAAAGTTTTCGCGAGGCGCGCGCTACTCTCCGCGCGCCAAAAGAAACAGACGTCGGGCAGACGAGGCGCGTGGTGAAATTAGAAGCGCGACAATTAATCTGGGTCGGTGCCGGGCGGAAAGGCGAATCGATAGGTGACCGTGCCGCGCCGATTCGCCGCGGCGCGATTCCCCATTTTCTCGCCCGTCGCCGCGTTCGCCGGACAACCCGAAACCTCCGAGAGTCCGGGAGACGCGACCACGACGTCGTCGACGGGGACTTCTTGCCCCGAGGCGGTTCCGAGAGCCGCGACTGACCTGAATAGCCGGCAGAAGCGGTGTTCGTTGCCGCCAGACGCCGCGATCTTGATCCGTGCTCCCGAAATCTCGCGGGAGCGAAATCCGGCGCCGATGCATCGAGAGGAAACACATGATGCATTCGTTGATTTCCGTCGACGCATGGAATTCGAGAACACGATCAGTTTTTTTAGGATTTCGGGTGCTGAGATTTCGTGGAAAAGAACGAAGCTTTTCCATGGGGCTAAAGAAAGACGGAGATAATTATTTCGCTTGAAATTAGGGGAAGTTTTGAAGCTCGAGAAATTTTGAACCTTGGAGGAAAATCGTATCGCGAAGAGGCAGCGTAAACAATCGTAGACAATCTTATCGCTCCGTGTTTTATACTTCCTGGGAGATATTTTTAGTTATTGCTACGATGCTGACCCGATAACGGGACTCATGAACGCTTATCGAAACACTCACAACTTCGCCTCCGCGGTCTTGATGTTCCCTTGACAAAGGAATAAACTCGCCTTTTCCGAGCTCCTCTGATTCTCAGAATTTTTCCAACCCCTAATACCGACTCGTTTCACGACATCAAGCGTAATTTCGCGCTCTCCCTCCACCGAGTGTTAATTACTGCTTTGTAGTCGATAAATTCTCCGGAATATCGCGTTTCAAAGGGCGAGCAAGAGCACGCGCAAGGGGTTGGTCGGAGATTTCGAGGGACTCGAAGGTCGAGTGGGAAAGTGGCCGGAATGGAAGAAGCCGAGCATTAATGAAAAGGAGAAAGGAAGGAGGCGAGCCGCCGCGTCGGTTAGGCGCGATTTAAGTCCGCGCAATTTCGTGGACCTGGCGCGCATCGGCGCGGCGGCCGAAGCGTGTCGAGAGAACCACGGCGTGACCCACTTGCTTAAACGTGCTGGCGAAATAATATTCCGGTTGGGAAGGGAGTCGGCCGTTTCCATACATACGGTCGGGCTGCAATAATGCCCGTCCGCAGAATCCATTTTCCTAGACCGACGCGGCAGTACTTTTCTGAAACGAGGCTGCTGCCCGGCTCGCAATCGATCACCCTGACGAGCTTCCCTTCCTAACGACCTTAACAACCGGATGGATACCGAGGATAAACTCGGCGGATTCATTTTTTCGTGTTTCGTCGACGAGCGTAGGGAGACTTTGAAGGAAGTGGCATCTTCGCACGCGAAGATTTTTCAAGTTTGAGTCATTGCATTAGTGAGAAAACGAAAAAAATTGGGAAGAAGGGAGGATAATAATACTTTTTTTTATTTATATTTCACCTACATACTGTAAAAACTCCTTTCATCTAAGAATATTTCTGGCTAGTAATTTTTTCATTATCTCGCAGCTAATATATTTCTATGCAGTTTGTTACAATTTCCATAAAAATTTGTCTAATTTCTTTAATAGCTCTTTTTTTTTTTTAAATTCAAGTCCAAAGCTTGAAATTGTCTTTCCACTATTTCTACATCGATTAGATACATATTAACCAATAAATATAATTCTTCTAATAATAATTTCTATTATGTGTTAGTATTCATTACAAAAAGCATCATATAATAGATTACAGACTTGCAATTAGCTAAATTAAGAACACACCTATGATTAAAGGGAAAAATATGTTTAGTCGATTGTAAAATGGCAGATAAAAAAAGTGTGAAGTTTAAATGTATTTCAGACAATTCGCTTTTTTGCATTATTAATATCACATTTCAAAAAAATTTATTATTCAGTATTCTCATTGTCTGAACCTAGTAAAATTCGACTTTCCCCTCATTATAGTCGACGGGAAAATTATTCTACACCACTAAACTACATCGCAGGTCATTAACTTTCCTGTCAATAACACAGAATATTTAGCGATAAACTATACCTGCTGTTAAAGTACTTGAAATGAGTTTGCTTATTTTGGCAGATCCCTAATGCACTTAGCAACAGTTGTAGAACCGCCATGAAGGCCAAGAAAATTTCCCTAATAGCTCAATATACCTTCTACTCGCTCTTCTACTTCTTCTTTTATGCTACACAATTTTTATCAATATCAATTTTCAAATACTGATTCACTTTTATCCCAATTTCCTATATAAAACAGTCCTCCGAATAACCAAGAGACTCGAAAAACCCGGTTTACAGGCGCATATCTTGAAGAGCTTGTAGAGAACCATTAGAAGATTATTGTAGTCGACTGTACACGCGAATCGAATCCGCGGAAGGCCGCTTTGTGATCGCGACGAGTATGAAAGCGGAGAGGCACGGCGTATCGTGGAACGACAAACGATACATCGTTCTCGGGGGCTGTAATCGCGCCACTCTTTTTTAATGACCGGCGTATACAGGACGGGGAAGCTTTGATGATTATTGTTGGCCGAATAATGGAGTGTCGAGGGGGGTGGCGCGGGACGGAAACGCTTCCCAGAATCGCTGCCACTTTGTCCACTTTTGCAGGCTTCGCTCTAGTTTACAACGACATGCTTTTTCCCTCTCCCCTTCGCCCCACCATCGCGGATGAAAGGGGAATTTTCGAGGATCGCAAGGAACGAACTCTGCCAAAGTAGATATACACCGTCGGACACAGACTGGCGAAATCCGAAGAGAATCTGCCAAGCTGCGGCAGTTGTGAAACTTTTATTGTAAACAGGGGTTGCAAGGTCTCGAAAGCACTCTACCGGTAAATTGTTACTGGGTTATTAATCGAGTCATCCTTCTCACACATACACAGACCCTTAGCCCTTCTGCAAATTTTATCTTCCATGCAGATACTTCGCAGCTCGTTGTAATCTTGCTTAAGGAGTCTATATAATTTGACACTGAAAATTATACAGACTTTGAAAATTTTTTATGATAAAAGAATTGAATATTATGATTCCCAATTTTTTAGATTGATTGACTAATGTTAGGAGAACGTACGCAAATTTTTATACGCAATAGTAATAATTCTGTTGAAAGTTACAGTGGGTTTAGTGAAATAGTCCTGAAAATAAAGTTCGTTGTTAACTTTTTATAACCATTGTACTATTATTGGTATAACTTTCAGCAAAATTATTATGACTTGAAAATAATACAGCATATTTCTTAAATATCAATTAACAAATATACGGAGTTAAGAATTATTATGTCTAATAATTTTCTTGCAAGAAATTCTTAAAAATTGACTTCCAAATGTAAAAAGCACTGATTCTTCATACATGTACAGTAAAATTTCGTGCTGGCTTAGCGATGAAAAATGGTTTTGTTTGGTCCAAATGTTGACCGACTGTAACGAGCACAAAGCTTGAGCGACGATTCCGTCAAAAATGGGAAGGTATGCAAATAAAACGAGGAATCAAAGGAGAAACAGCGGAATTCTTCCACGAACTTCGGCTCTCCGATCTTTAATGACTCCGGTTTTACGATCGCCGTCCATCCGGTTACATCGACGGTCTGCAGACGGTCTGCGGTATCTCATCGACGCGGAATTTACATATTCCGCGAAGAGGCGTGCACCCACACGTCGCTGTGGCCAGGGTAATTCCATCCCTGGGACGATTCGCGTAACTCGTCCGCGCGTCGCGTTGTGTCGCGCGGCCGCGTGACTCATGTGAGACGTTTTGAAACGCGGGTCACGTTTTGGCAAAAACAATGCGCTGTATTACCGAACGCGAGTGTACTGAGAGGGGATTCGTCACATCCGCCCGCGTGCCTTTCTGGAATATGTTTTATGCGACTGTGATTCTATCACGTTGCGCTGAATACTGCGAAGGGAGGCTCTGTGCCTTTGGCGTGGGCCTTGTTACCCTATTCCGAAAGCTGAGAAGGAAAATAGGTGATTGATACTTTGGAGGAAACTCCCGAATTTTTTGGGGCTAGAAAAGATAAAAATGTGGAATGTTGACTGAGAAGGTCTAATATCTATTTGTAGGAGAGATTTAATGTTTACATAATTAAAAATTTGTTTCTTGAAAATGGGAAAGGCTTCTTCTTGCTACTTTCTGAAGTTATTTCATATACCTTCTTCTGCAGTTTGAAAGAATTTAGTTGAAAAATTCATAGAGACTCTCCTCAATGTTTCCTCATAAATTTTAATTATCCATTTTCTCTTTCAGTGTTCATTTCAGCAAGTGGTGTTGTGAAAAAGAACCCTTCAATTGAATTGTAAATTTTATTTATCAGGTTCTTCCTTCTCTGAAAGCTTGAAAGCACCAATTTCAATTTTGAGAGGGTTTTAGTATTTAATCTTGTGGTTTCTGAATTTTCCACTGTCTCCAAAATATTTTATAGCTTTCTTGGCGCTTGCCAAAATGATTAAAATTCAAAATCAAATAGAATAATTATTTTTGAACAAATTCGAAATACAGTTTCCCTAAATCTACCAAGCTTAGAAACTTATTTCAAAAGATTATCATTATTTTTTTTAATTTTATTAACGCTGAATATAAAATAGTCTGGACGAAAAAAATTCTAATTGTAAGAAGTTAATTGTGATATGAAACTTCGGATTGTATGTGAACGTATGTAAAATGAGTAATATAGTAGTGGATGGTTCCGGCTTAACCCTTTTCGAAGTAATTAAGGGAAAATAATTGATTGTTGCAGGCACGTATCAAGGTCAATGGTACCGAGGTATGAGGCACGGATACGGCGTGAGAACCAGTGCCCCCTTCGGTTTGGCGAGTCATTACAAGCCGTCGAAGCAAGTCAGGGCTTCCTTGACGTCCTTGAGGAGCGCGGACGCGGAAGGGGCGGTCGCCCCGACACCGGAACCGACTGACAAAAGGGATCGTCGAGTGGACGACAGCAGGGGTGGCTTCGTGCTCAAGGCCAGGAGCGACGATCCTCCCGCAAGGAGAAAGAGCCTCACCGAGAAATCCCTCAAGAAGGGTATTCTATCGGTAAAAGATATCTCCTTTCATTATGTAATCATTGACCGAATCATTAGAGCCACCTGCGTGGACTATGGATTTTATATTGGAGAAATTTATTTTTAAATGTGACCTTGATAACTGTGAACTTTTAATTAATTTTTTTTGTGTAATATTCATGTTTTTAATATGTGATATATAATGAGTCATTCATTAAATTCTGCAGACTGGTTATTTTTTCATCGTTTTGTTATTGAAAATGAAAAGTAAATTCATCAATGGACTTGCTGATTTTAATGTAAAATAAAAGTTAAAGTTACAAATAAAGAATAGAAATTTGATTAATACTTTGATAAATATAACTTGAAATATATTTTTGATATTCTGTATATTTTGGCACCTGTTAAAAGCCTCGTAAATTTTTATGCATTAGGAATTTTCATAAATGTATAAAATCTGTAATCTATTTATTAGTATAATTCTAACTGCGTGGGAAGTTAGTTGGATAAGAGTTATTATAAGAGGTTTTGTTAATCTGTCCTGCCTAAGATTGTATAGATTATATAAACGAGAAGGGTGAAATTTAGTAACGAATTGCTGATACTGAATTTAACTGCTATATCAATCAAACCTGTCATCGATTTAATTACTTCTCAATGTCACTATATTTGGAAATAAATGACAATACCAGAACTCCTAAGAGTTTCTGCTTTATCTTCTGAAAATAGACAAATCCTTGCTTCTAACGCCCCAAATAAAGAAATAATAATTGCTTCATGTGCTTAATCCTTAAAGGTTGTTGTATAATTGGTAAAAACAAAATCAAAGTTTAGTTTGAATTTGAGCATTGTATGTAATAGTTATACTTCGAGCTAATTGAACAGGCCATTCAAGGTCATCATTTTGCTGTCACTTTTTTTTTAAAGAAATGACCCTATGAAGGTTTCTGTGGCCCTTTGACGTATTATGTGTTTAGAAGTCTTCGTGTTCACAGAAGATACCGTCGTGGAGGTTTCACTATTAGAAAATGACAAGAAAAAAATCTGACCTTGAACGGCCTGTTGAGTTGGACCGAAGTATAGTTGGATTTTCTTCAGTTGTGCCCAACTAGTTCTTTTATTTTTATATTGGCACAACTGTCACGTACGTTGTAACTTTGTAAGAGTAGCCAAAGGTTACTAATTCATTAATCAGAGGTCTGTTATAATAAAAGGCTGAAGCATGAAGATCTGAGGAATGAAACCGATTTCAGGGCCTGAAAATCCGGAAACAAAGGAGTACGGGTGACCTAGAGAAGCGCGGCACAGGGGGCAGTATTAGGAGCAACGCTAGTTCAACGTCGTGGATGTCGACGGAGAGCTCGCAGAGCCAAGCCTCGGCGTCCGTGCACACGGACAGCAACGCGTCCTTCGTCATCGAGGTAAATCCCTGACCCCAACCCACCGTCCTAACCCTATCTGACACTTCGATATCATTGCAGGACGAGCAAATGGACGCCTCGGTAACCGAGACGTACCTGGGCGAGTGGAAGAACGACAAGAGGACAGGTTTCGGCATCTCGAAGCGGAGCGACGGTCTCCGCTACGAGGGCGAGTGGTTCAACAATCGGAAGTACGGTTACGGTGTGACGACGTTCCGCGACAAGACGAAGGAGGAGGGCAAGTACAAGAACAACGTGCTGATCACCAGCCAGAAGAAGAAGCATCTGTTCGTGATTCGGTCGGCGAAGTTCCGCGAGAGGATAGAAGCGGCGGTGAACGCCGCACAGAGAGCGAGTAAAATCGCCTTGCAGAAAGCGGACATCGCGATCTCGAGGACGGCGACGGCGCGGGGCCGAGCGGAACTCGCGGACGTCGCGGCGGAACACGCGCGGGAGGACTCGGAGCTGGCTCAACAGACGGCGAAGCAGTTCGCGCCGGACTTTAAGCAACCTGGGCTCGAGATGTTGAGGAACAGGGAGATTCCTAAGTACGTGCCACCACCGCAGGACACCGTTCCAGGGAAGAGCATTCTGCACAAGGCGGCCAGCGTGGACCAGCCTGGGCCCCCGGGCATGAAGGGCCCCGACGAACCAGTCTCCGGCGCGTCCGCCGGCGCCAACATGATGCACCGGAACAGCATCAAACCGCAGAGCCAACAGCCGCAGAATCAGGTGCTGAATCAACTACCGCAAAATCAGCTCACTCAAAACGAGATACAGAGTCAGGTGACCCCGGCCACGCTCGTCAACCAGCTGCCGATGAACCAGCTGAATCAGACTACCCTGAGCGGGCCAAACTCGTACCAGATGCTGTACCCACAGCCGATGGTACAGGGTGGGCCTTTGCAGCCGGGCCAGTATCCTAACAGTATACCGAATCAGTATCAGCAAATGGGGGGTCAGTTCCAAGGGACTCAGTACTCCATGCAAAATCAATTCCCGGTTCAGGGTAGTCCGTATGGGCAGCCCCAGTACGCGCCCATGGGTCAGTCAGAGCAGTATCTCTACCAACAGCAGCCGGTCGTTTCGCAGGGCTACCCCAATATGCAGGCTTACGCGAATCAGCAGGTGACGAGAGTTCTGAATTCGATTGGTTGGTTTGTTATTAATATCTGATGTGTCTCAGTACAGTAACGCGATTTAGCTGTGTCCCTGTGTGAAGCCTAATCTGACCTGCTGGGAACTAATCCATGAGTGGTGTTGATAGTTGAGCCTGTTCTGTTTCTGTGGTTTGGATGAGAGATGAAATTGGTTGTTCTGCGGTTTTAGGCTATGGTGAACCAGTATGGACAGGCTCCGCCAAACCAATATGGATCGCAGCAATTGTATGGACAGCAACCGCCACCGCAGCAACAGACTCAGGTCCAGCAACAGTATCAAGCTGATGCAGACGCGCAACGACCACCCAGTGCAACAAGTATACGAAGGAATAGCAGGGTCCTGTCGCCGCAGGATCGACCTGGCACTATTGGGCAAACGCTTAACGACAGGTTAATCCACTGAGTTTGGTCCGGATTTTGGGGAATTTTGGGACTGGGAGTTTGAAAAGATTTTAAAAAAGTTTTGGGAGGCTAGCGCGTTGACTGTGAACGTTTTCGTTGACGTTTCTCGAGAATATGAAATTACTTTAATTTGAAACGATGCAATTTTCAACAAATTTTTATTATTTTTTCCTATGATACTCTGGTTCTTTTACAAATTTTTTTGAACGATGCGGAACGACGTGGAAAACAGTCTTGTTCTAAGTTCTAAATTTTGTTCTGTGTACATATTAGGAATTCTTGTTCATATGTATACTCACTGTTATGTAAATTAATATTATTCATAACTAGACTGTGTATTTTTACATATTTATGACAATTTTAAATAACCAAAAATCTAAGAAACTGTTGACAAATTTTAAATATTATAAATTACCAAAGATATGATACAAGTTACAGAATTTATAAAATAAGATACACTGTTCCTCAAGTTTCAATTTTATATAGACTTGTGTAAACAATTGATTTTGCATAAAAATCTACAATCTCTGTTCAGAGCCAATGTAAATAACTATCATCAGCATGTAAATAACTATCAGTCAACATGTTAATGTGTTCCAATGTTAGAGATGTATATCAAATAAATTGATGTTCTTTTAATTAAAAGTATCAATGATGCAATACTGAAAAAGAATGAAAAATGCAATTCGGCTAAATGTTGTGATTTCAGTTCGAAAGAGTCAATTAAATTTTTAGGGTCCTTCTGAAGGTTCAAAGTGAAACGTGTAAATTGTAATATATTGTTTAGTTTCAAGTGGTAATTTTGGGTTTGCTAATACTGCAAAATAGATTGCTGCTTGTTCCTCTAAAGTTATCTCCACCTTTTTCTTATGAAAGCTTCTTCGTAGCATCAATTTAAAACGATTCGGACTTATTCTTTTACAGACTAGATCACTACAAGAGGCCGCCCAGCCGCGATAGTTCCGTAGATCGTTACGCTAGAGCGCATTCCCGGTTGACTGGATCGAGACAGCCGTCCGTCGATAAAACCATCACGAATCCGCCCCAAGACATGCTCGACAGGTAATTAAACTATCCACTGACACTCAATAAAAACTACTTGTAAGTAGCAGCATGCAGTCTGTGAACGGACTAAAAAAAAAAATCATTCACTCATACATACTTGTCAATGAACCGTCACCTATTTGTTTTTACTGCAACTCAAGGGTCACAATCAACTATACATGTATTATTTAATACCAGAAATACAATTACCACACACTTTATACAATTGAACCGCCACTAAAAAATAATTTCCATACAGAAAACATAGACAGCCTCATCAAGTTCCTAAATCTAATCAACCTACTGTCTAAGACAACATAAAACAATCATACTTACTAATAATCAAACGCTAAAAACAAGCATCAGAAACATGAAGCAATAGAAACACCAATAAGAAAAAATGATTATGCAATCCTAACTGCAACCTCGCTGCAATAAAATTTGTAGTATATCAAACATACGAATGCATCCACATCGATGCATCTACGTCAATCCAAACTTTACTAAATCCCACGAAGTTCTACGTACCCTGGAATTTATTACTCAGAGTATTTTGAAAGGATTCTGTGAAATGATCTAAATTCTGAGAACTTTGACTTCTGAACGCAGATCGACCAGAGCACCAAGCGCGATCCGATCAGGAACACCCCTGAACGGGTCGGTGGTGGGAAGCGGCGCCGCGACGCCGACGTACGCCGCCTCGACATCCAGCCAGTTCGAGGGGGCTCTCCTGAAGAACCGTGGCCTTGGACAAGACATCCTGCCGAGCCCAGGACAGCCTAAGCGCACGGAGAGCCTCTACGTCACGCCTGGACGTGGCTCTGCCGCCGGTGGCGGGGGTGGCGGAGGCGGGGGCGGCGTGTCGAAGGTGAGTCCACCAACCTTTTCAATTATTATCAAAGATCTAGATTTTACATTCGTTCTCCTGGTCTCTCTATTTTATCACGCGACACAAAGTCGTCCCGACACTTGCGACACGAATGACTCGAGAAAGGAGCCGTCGAACTTTTCAGATCAGAGTTTCCTGTTACAGGAATTTCAGGATTCGAAATTCAGAGAATTTGGGAGTTCAAAGCTTTCAGTTTTTAATTTCGAGAGCTCGTTGTTGAGGGTGAAGGCTGTCTTTGGATATTAATTACAGTGGAATCTCGTTTATCCGACTTAATATTTCTAATATGAAATGCTAATAATGAGTGACAAATTAATTAAATGTGGTTTAAATTTTACTCGAAGTCCTACTGCACTCGTATACGTAATAAATTTAATAATTGGAACCCAGGCTAACAAAACTTTAGGACAATTAGGATTCGGATAGTCAAGGTTCTACTGTAATGAAATTTTAATTAACCGACTCTCTATATTTATACGATAAGACACATGTTTACTCAAGTTTTACTTCTTTATCTATGCCTTTAAAAATATGCATTTGCATGAAAATCCACAGTCTAACGACGATGCATTAAAAATTCAAAAGTTCTGCACCAAAAAAATGCTTCATGCTTCGATACAACTCAGTATGTCTGAATTCTAATAACACCCAAAATCCTCAACAACGAGAACTCTAAATATTCCATTAATTCGCAGAGTTCGATAAACTCTAACAAATTGTACCAGTAAACGAATCCCGAGAACCTTTCCAAGAATCAGCAAAATTCCACCGCAGTGAGAAAGTAGAAAATGACTGAAGACTACATAAAACCGCATAAAGGAAAGACTTCAAAAATTGGCAACTCGGAACTTGATTACTCCCAAACGCGTCCCGAGTTCCTCGTCGCGGGTTCAAACAGGTTCGCGGACTCCTTTCTCGCCGAGTCTCCTAGTGCATCATTTAGGCGTTCGTCACAAGTCTATTCACCGAACTTCCCCATCGCGCGAGTCTCTCGGGGGAAACTTCCTTAAAGAAATTGCGCGGCGGACAAAGAGGGGCGTTCGTCGGGGGAGAACTGGTTCGGCGAATCGCGAGCGAGACGCTTTTCCGCGGAGCGTCGTTCGAAAATACCCGCGGACGTTCAAACAAGATAACAATCGTTCGCTGTTACCCGTTCATTCACGCTTCCCGCGGGGAACGTCCACGGATTTATAGCGAGCCGTCTCGCGGGAGAGGCTCCCGACGGAAGGAAATGCCATCGGAGCGACGTAATCGCATCGGTGGCTTCGCCTCTCGCTTGACCCTTCGATCACGTAGATCGTAGCTCGATGAATATTCTGTCGCTCTGCTTGCCCGATTAGTCGCATCGATAGCCGACTTGCTCCCCCTTCTCCGCATTCGAACCACGCGGTAGCGCATTATAGTTGCTAGTTAGGCGAAGCACACCGGTTTTTACCTCCACTTTCATCTGCGTCAACTTTTTCTTCTGCAAGATAGATCCCGTGTTGAGGAGGACCGCCCTTTTTCATTCTTTCCCCTTTCTGCTCCGAATATCACACTAGGTCATCCCCCCCTTCCCCAAACCCCTCCCCGTTTTCTCTATCTGTATCTTTTCTTCTCTGTCGATTTGTCTGTCTGTGTAACTGTGTGGCATTTTGTGCTGTGTTCTGTGCATGCCATCCCAGGACGCAGGCCGGACGGTCCCCGCCTTCGCCGCCACGCCAAAGGGCCGCGCAACCCTATGAGTATAAGTATTCTAATAAAATATGTACACACTGCGATTCGCGAAACTTCCGCGAGAATTGCTCGCGTTTCGTGACGGACGAGTCGAGGACACAAATGTGATTAGACTCTGGATCCCAAATCGGGGGATGTTTGAAGGTGGGAAGGGATTCAAGGGTTTTTATTTATAGGTCAGAGCTGCAATATTAATGATTCGATATCCTCTGTAACACAGAAACATTGTGTTTCAGTCGCGAACGTGCGCAGCCTTGGTGTTGGCCGCTTATTTGCGCTGAAATTCGAGAAAAGCTCGAAAGTTCGAGGATCTAGGGTCTACTCGCGATCGCGTCAAGTTCGGGTAGCTTTCCAAACCCCGACGCACTTTGCATTCCGTGGTTAAGCAGCCAATTATCTGTTCATTCCAATGTACGCATTTCTAATCGAAGAGTTTCATTTTCGATTCGTTTCCCTGTTAACTCTTTAACCAACGCGACGATCCGAGCATCTTTAAAGGGTTTTTATAAATCCATCTCTGCGCTCCGAAATTTTTTAATCTAAACGCTCGTAAATTTGTGGAATTTTTAGAGAGATGTGTGTTCATAATTTTTTTGGTGCGCGAAGGTTATAAAGTCGTCGTCGGTTGAAGGGTTAAGCTTCGAAAGCGATCCAGCTTCTGCAACGATTTCGTTCGCGCTTAAGCGTAGATCGATCAAACACTGGTCGACTGTTTGAACGGACTCGACTCGTTTGGGGCACGTTTGTATGTATATGGGGTCGTGGTTCAATCAACGAGCATCTCACAGTTTACACGAGCGTCTGGGCGACGTGTTAACGGGAACAGAGGCCGGAACCATTGTTTGGTATGCGTCCAAAAAGAAAATATTTTCAGATCGACACTTTAGTCTCGACGAAGCGGTTCGTGCCAGATCGGGCCTCGGGGCAAGGCTAAGGAACGCTTCGAAATGCGGGGGACACTCTTATGCAAATAGTATCGAAGTTCAAACGGAGTTCGGACTCCAGAATCTTTGGGCGTGCAACGGGGACAAAGGAAACCGCTTGGGGAACCTTTTTTGGGCTTTGAGCTCGAGCGAAAATCGGAGAGGATTCTGAGGACTAAATTTTTTAATATTTGTCGCTTGAGTTGAGGCAAATTTTTTTCCTTAAGTGGGCCAAGGGATTGAAGTTTCCATTTTTGGGACTAAAAGTGTTTTTAAAAGAATTGAAGAAAGGATTAAAGTATTTTTTTGTCTTGAATACATTTTTCAATATTTGATGTCCGATTTTGGATAAATTTTTGTAAAAATGTGGACCAAAGTACCGAGATTTTAACACTGAATCTGAGATTTATCTTCCAAATAGTTGGGAAAAAGAAATTGAAGTACTTTTAACCTCAATTTGGACCCGAAATGCAGAGAATTCTAAGGAATAAGTTTTTCAATATGTTATATTTGGTTTTGGAAAAATTTCTCAAAAAGTATTTGGCGATAAGAAACTGAGATTTCAATTTTGAAACTAAGGTTTTTCTTAAAAGAAAGAAAGGATCAAAGTACCTCTTGTCTCACGTTGCACCAAAAATGGGGAGAATTCTGAATAAATTTTGTTAAATACTTAGCACTCGATTTCGGATAAATTTCCTTTTAAACAAGTGGACCAAAAGACCGGAATTTAAACTCTAAAATTACGAAAATTTTATAAAAAAAATTGAAGAAACCGGAATTGAAATAATTTTCGTACCAATTTGAACCTAAATTAGGAGTAATTTTGAGCAATAAATTCTGACATATTTAATACTCGATTTTGGACAAATTTTCCTGTAACCTGGATTTAATAAAAAATGAAAAAAAAAGAATTGAAGTATTTTTTGCCTTGATGTAAAGCTAAAATGAGGGTAATTCTGAAGAATGAATACTTAAATATTTGACAAACAAATTTTTTCAAAGATAAAAGCAATAAAGAAAAGGAATTGAAATATCTTGCAGTACAAATTCACTTCTCAATTTATGCTCAATTAATTCCGTCACAAATAAACAATGAAATGTGACAAAGAACCGGGTGATTCACCGCCAAACCCATCCAATTGGCATTCTCATGGCAATATTCTGAATCATCGATAACTCGAACGCTTTCGCTTTACACGAGCACTGACTGTGTCGATAAATGATGTTTGCGGTAGACAGATTCTGTTTGCCTTTTTTCGCAGACGTGCCGCTGGCATATTTTAGGAGCCGGTAGCCTTGCCCCGAGACCGTCTCGAAACTCGAGGAGCGAATTAGCAAAGCAGAACTTGTACCTGGTCGTAGAACGTTACTAGATATTAGATAACTCGCGAAGATCGATAGAAAATTAACCCTTTCGGTCCTAGGTCCAACGTTTTCGATCAAACCCCTTTAAACGGAGAAAGAAAACTCTCACAGAAAATCTAACGAACCAACATTCCTGAGATTAATTATAAAATAGAAACAAACGCGAGAAGATTGCCTTTAGAATTGCGGGCATCGAAAGGGTTAAATCGAATCCGGGCATTGAACGAAGTTCTCTCCGCCTTGTCAGAGACGAAACTATTTTTTTATGGGAAGCACAATAGACGTAGAACGAAGATTTATGGGGGGTGCGCACGATCTTCGCTCGTTCGTTATTGCGACTCGCAGGATCCGAACGACGCAGTTGAAATTTCCTCAGCTTCCAAACGAATCTCTCGCGATCATATTTATTCGAACAATCGAGCGGATTGGCACGCGCGTCCACCTTTCAAAATCGCAAGAACAACCCGTCTGCGATTCGGAAAAATGCAAATTCCGTTCCGTGCGGGATCGCGCGCGTCGCAATACCAAAAGCGTCGAAGCGCGTTCGCACAAACACTCGCACAAAGAGATCCGCTTCGATTCCGCCTTCGATTCGAAGCGCCTGTGGCTCGCCTAATTTCTGTCTCCTTTGATTTCGACCATCTCGAACAGTCGATCCCTCGGACATTCGGACATCGGAGTTGATCGGACTCGGACGGTCGGGAGAGCACGCACCACACACGTACAGAGAACGACTCACAACTAACCACACAAACACAGATACACACACACACACACAATGTGTTACGTCCACTAATTAAGCCGAGTAACGTAATGATGTTACGTCCATTGATTAAGCAAATCGAGGAAACCGGAAGGTAAGGCTCGCGCGGTGTGGAGGCGGGGACCGGTCTCGGCTACTTTCTCTCACTTTCTATTATCTTCTCTCCGATAAGCTTTCCACCCTCCCCTCGACTGCCCCGCCCCCCCCCCCCCCGAAACCCCCTCGAAGCTCCGAAATCCGCCTCTCCCCTCGTCGGGTGTTAATTGTACCGAACGCATTCTCCACCCTCATCCGAGCCAACCCCATTTCCCCCGTTCACGACTTCGAGGATCTGTCAGGATTGCAAGTCTCTATCCACCCACCTCCACGCCGCTTGTTTTTTCTCCTGTTTTTTGATCAGAGACATTATTTTTCTAACGCATGCTTCTATGACGTAGCGTCATTCTGTAAATTCTATGACACGTACTGTATTATAAATATATTGTACCAGTTCCGCAGGATGGCGATAATAATTGCGGTGTACACACGAACACGTACACACGGTTTTCTTGTATACACGTTCCGTAGGGATAAGAATTGTATTTAGGTTAATTACTGTACAAACGACGGCGATAACCCTTTCGAGATGGAGATTGTCGAGATATTTTTTGGGGAGAGTTGCTGTGGGGGAAAAGGATTTAACGCTGTGCTGATGTGGTGTTAATATTATTAGAGTGAGTAGCGTAATTAAACCGCTGCACGCGGTGCGCGGGTGGTAGATAGTATTAGCGTTTATCAGTTATCGTAGATTACGTTTTGCATCGCTGGCAATTA
Source organism: Perdita meconis (assembly GCA_030770465.2). Taxonomy (NCBI): domain Eukaryota; kingdom Metazoa; phylum Arthropoda; class Insecta; order Hymenoptera; family Andrenidae; genus Perdita; species Perdita meconis. The sequence continues at coordinate 5,967,555 of JASKOS020000001.1, forward strand.
TTTATAGAAACGTAGAGCGAGAGTAATTAATTTGGTGGTGGAAAGATCGCATCAGCCGAGAGTTGAATTCCTATTTAAGAAGCTTTAAATATCGGAGGAGTCGAAAAATTTCGTACGACTTTCTAGTCCTTTTCTGTGGCGAATCCGCGAGTTTTTCGAACAAGTTCATCTCGATATTTTTTTATACGTTATTGTGGAAATCGAGCAGCTCTTGAAAGGGTTGATCCCTGTCCAAGAAAGCACAAATTGTCGGTACCAAATGTGCATTATGAAATACGTAAACATAACTCGTCGTACCTCTAAGCATGACACGAGAAGGTGAAATTTTGTGCATTAGGTACGGCTCCATCCACTTCAAAAAACAAACGCACGCACACGAATATATCGGGAATCTCTATTTTAACCACGGTTTTTCACAGTACAACTACGAACGCCTTTCGTGCGCCACGTTGAATTTCTTGGAAATACACGCTCGAGACAAAACAGATTTTTTTAGACATGTCTGATAATAACTTTGATTGCCACGGTCTTTTATAAAATGCAGAAGAATCTATAATTTGATTCAACTGTAGTCAAGATATATTTTTTGAGAATTGTTTAATATAATCACCAAAGTTCCAACTTTCGATGGAGATATTAGGTTTTTTAATGAGAAATACAGAACCAGACGTTATCAAAATTTTGTATACTTCACAGACCATCAGTTTCAATCGTCATTAAAATGACAGGACAATAATCATTTATTAAAGATAAAAAAGAATTGCTTTTAGTGATACTCAAAGAAGAAAATATTGACAAATAGTAATACTAAAAAATGTTACTGTTCAGAGAAACCCCAAAAAGTTATAAGCAGCATTTTTTTTTCTGTTTTTAAGAAATAAATTATTCAAAATATAGTACAAAACATAGATACTTTACTCTTCTAACATTGATACTTTATTAGTTATTGAAAGAAATTGCATACATTGGTATAAAGAAAAATTTTAAAGGTCGTGGAAGAAGAAATAATATATAAAAAATAAAATACGGTGGAAGATGCTTTTCACCGCTATTTGGAATTATTTTATACAACCTTCACTCCGTATCTAAAAAAATTTAGAAAAATTTCCAATATCCTTTTGTAAAAAAACTTTTTTTCGACATTTCTACGATTTTTCTTTTTTAATTCAATAGTTCATTATAATTCTTTTACAACAGTTTCAATTTCCAGAAATGTCTCACAAATAATGTTATTATCTATACCTTTTGACATTGTATTAAAAATTTCTTAAGCCTATTCACAATACAGTAATTTTTACATTTTTATAGCAACAGATAAAGAATAAAAACTGAAAAATGTGACAGTTTTCTTAATCATCGTGCTATGAATTTTACTTTCGATATTTTATGTACTTGTACCATTTTAAGCAATTTTATACATTATTAACATATTGAACTAATAATAATAGTAAATATAGCTCCAATTAAAATTTCCAAATGTGACATACGATGGCCAATAATATCTAAAATGATCCACCAATAAATAAATAAAATCGTGGCAATCAAAGCGTCAAAGACACTCAATTCGAAAACACGGAACTCCAAAAAGTCGCGTTGCTCAAGACACAGGCGATAATTTTTACAGAAATTTTTAACATTTTCTACGGAAGAACGAGCCACGCGTTTTACCCCAAAAAACGCTTCGAGTTTCTTCCTAAAACCGACATCCGCGCGAATATCCATTCAACGTGGTCGCAATCGTACCTCAATAAAGGTCGTGCCTAAGGAGAGCGAGAGACAACGAATGAAAACGCGGAACCTTGCGAACGAGAATAATTCAGAGGACGAAGCTCGGTTCGGAATTGAGTTCCCCCGAGTTCCTTGATCGTTCCAACTATTTTTTAAATCGGGATATCGCGAACAGAGGTCGTTTAAGTGCCAAGCTTCTCGATGGTGTCCCTTCATCTGGCGATGAGTACGACGCGATTCCACAGGGTGTAGCACAAAACAATGAAATTTGATCATTTTGTACAATTATCGATCCCGCACCGAGGAAACAGCGATTCAGAAACGTCCGCGCGTCGCTTCAGACACTTTTATTCGCGAAAAGGATCCTCGTTGTTTCTGGATCGCGAAATGCTCAAATTTCGTTCGCGGCTTACTCTACAGACGGAACACGACTCACAGAGACTTCGACGTGAAGGAGATTCCGTGTATTTTAATAAAAAAAAGAGAGTAAAATGGTTCGTAGTGTTGTATTAGAGAAAATCAACGTAGGAAAGTTCGTCTCTTAGAAGAAAACAGATCGATAGGCGAAAATAGCACATGTACACACACCTACACACTGACTCGATGTAACCTACGGGCTACATTTCGGGGAACGATTCTAAACGATTTAGAGATATCGAAAGGGAAACCTTGTTAAACTACACAACGATATCGCAAACGTTGGTTCGATGTATTGAATGTATTTATGTATATGATGTAAAAGCTGTTGTTGGCCGACAGATTAAAGCATGTCGATTAGGAGGACCTTCTGGACGTTCATTGACCTTCCATTCACGAAATCGGTTTTTAAAAGACATCATAATGGTAGAAGATAAATACAAGTCGCGGTATAGCTTTCAATATATTTAGATAAATGATTTTAGCTATGAATCAGTATTACGGATAATGAAAACTTTTTTGGATACCATAGTAACCAGTTTAAGTGACCGGAATTTTCTTTTGGTTATCTATAACCAAATAAAAGACCAGGATATTTAATTATTGATAATGATTATTTGTAAACAGAACCATAAATAATTTCTTTAACTGACTTCCATTTGAATAGAGATTAATATTTACGCAATAACTTTTTTCCAAAAAATTCTTGAAATAACTGTGTTTTTGGATCTCTGGTTTTCAAGCTTTTTTCTCCGACCGAACCAACATCAACTCGCACGAAGTTGAACGAGGTTCTAATTGAGGAACGTCGATAGTGAGTCAGAGGTGCTAAAATACCGCGATGAATGAATCCCCGGTTTCACGCAGCGAGGTTTTCCGAAAATTGGCAAGAAAAAATCACGCCACGACTTATGCAACAAAGGTGTCGGTGGTTTAATTGGCCGCTGAATCGATGCCAAGAAATTACGGTATATCGAATGCACGCAATGAGAGACTGCCTCGAGACAATGCGTATTGGCGTGAAAACAAGTGCGATATTTTCGTAGCTGGATCCCCGGCTGGGGAAACATTGTCCCTCAGAAACGACAACGTTATCAACGCGAAGGATAACATTCAGGACGAAACGGTCCAATAATTAGACAATAACCGGTGGAATCGAGTTGACAATTGGACTCGCAATCAGTCGGTCCATTAAGATTCAATTTCCACGAAGCGAAGGGAGAGGACGGTGGGATTCCGGGAATGTAAAGTATCGTTCGGTGGTAAACAAAAAAAAATTTGCGATGCAAACGAGATTCGCCGGCGAAGTTTCTGGAGGACAATTTGCACATTTATGATCGTTTGTCCCGGCGATTGAGCGGCATCGGCGGTATCGTGCGACGGGGTCGACGGCCCCGAATGCTTAGTCGATTAAAAACATGCGTAGACTCGTTCGATTCGACCGCGGAGTTCCGAGGTTTTCGCGAATCCGCCGCCCAAAAAACGATCGCGCGGTTATGGTAACGAAAAAGAGGAAACGGGTGGGAAGTGGTGTCGGTCGAGGTTCTTTTTAAGGAGAGTCGTTAATTTGCAATGCGTGGTCGGACGCGCATTTGGAAAAGAGAGGAACGACACAATGGCTCGTCGCGGCGGTTACCTTGCATACCGATAAGTCACGGGTCAAGAGATCGCGGCAATAAAATCCACTTGCGACGAGATATCGTGTCGATTAGCAAGGCTAATTACTGGTGCATCGCCGCGAGGGGGATTGAAATTCGATAACTAATCGAGCCGAGGAAAATAAACTGGTGACACCGGCGAACGAACCGAGCACTCGGCCGGCTTAAATTAGAAGCTGTTTGGTACGCGATACAATTCTGTCTGGAATTAATCGAACTTTATTTATGGAAAGGCTGTTACCGATGTGTGCTGTCCTCTCTTCTCACGGACTACGCGATTAGGTAATTACCAATTAGAAGGATTGGTTGGGCGTCGGAAAAATACGGTGACGAAGTTTTATCTTACATTGACAAATATTTTTGTTTTGATTATTGGCTGTTTTAATATTTTAATTTAGTGTTTTAGTACTCCGTATGTAATATTTGCATCATAATATTATGCAAAAAACATTCAATTTTCTTTACGATTATTAACTTTAGGTTCGAAAGAAAGTATGTAGAATGGAATTTTAAGTCTAAAACATCATCACTTAGAATGGAATATTTATTCTTTTTCTCAAAGAAAATTTAATATAATTCTGTATATTGATTATGCTGTATTAACATTTTTATGAGTTGTTTTAATAATTCCATTCATAATATTAAAAAAAACAGAAAGAAATAAAAAGTAATAACCTGCAGATGAATGTTTAAATATCAAACAGTATTATCTGACAAATAAAATATCCTTCAAAGAGATTAATTACGGGATGATCTAGTTTGAAATTTAATAATATTCATATCCTAGAAAGGACGGAAGAGTTCCATTTGCAATTTTATTATTCACCAGCGAATGTAAATCTATCATTCTTCCGAACTATTAAATTCAACATCAAAGGGATATAGAATCCATAATACATATCGAATCCGAACAAGGGTCAAAGATACTTGAAAGAAGCGAATAACGACGAGGTAAAACAAGGAATAAAGAAAAACAGCAAATTGGGACGAGACCCATTTTGGCGCGCGAGGGTCGGGAGCAGAATTCTTGAAAACCGCTACGAATTTATTCGCATGCCAGACCCGTGAATCAGACAACGCGAATTGCGAGTTCGACTTTATTTGCGTAACGATATTTCCGGTCGCGTTTCGGCCGTGAACGGCCCCCAAGAGAATTTCCTTCGCTCGGCTCTGCCCACCGCTTTCCGCCATGTCTGTGCATCAGCTGTTGCACGAACTTGGTCCGAATCTCTGTCATTCAACGGAACTGACCTTGCCCTTTCGAACACCTGGTCCTCCCCCATGCGGACCTTGAAACTTCGTCTTAAATTTTTGATTAATGAGCCTTCTGCACGCTGCGAATGTCGGAGAAAAAAAAAGGACCTCCGATTTGGACATATTGATTTTTGGAGGGACGTTCAGGTTGCTTGTTCTATAACTTGCAGACGTTATGAAATGGAAAATCGAAGAAATTAAGAAAAAAAGAATTGAATACATTACTCAGAAAAAATTGGAAACTCAGAAAATATCAGGAAATTTGGAGAAGTCAACAAAGAATTTTTTTTTCGAAGGATGATATAAATTATTCCCGATCAGAATTCCACAAAATTTAGAGGAATTTCGTATAACCCCGAGGTATTTTCTATGACAGACTATTGCAGTTTTCGAAGAAGATATTGAAAACATTTCTGATGCAAATATTTGGCCTTCACGGAAGGTCGAAAGGCAACAATCTCGAAACCGACAAATGGCAAACAAACGATCCGTTCAGAAGTCGTCCGCGCAGAAATGCTGCCAAAGTCTCGAATCGATGGACAGTTTCCGATACAAGCACCCGCGAAGCACTCCGAAACGAAGCTAAAACAAGCGGTACACGACACAGGCGGTCATAAATCAAATAGCGGTGGATCGACAAGGCTCTGGCATCGTCGCGGGCTCAGAGCCGTGAGCGTCGCGACGCGGCCGTTCGTCGATGCTATTTCGACGTGAAAATAGTGGGGCGTCTCTCTATTTCGGTCGAACGAGCCAGGGCCGTTCAGTCTGCAGCCTGGCTTCCTCACCAGGAGGCCGCGGGTTCGAATTTTCCATTTTCCCCGCTAGGAAAGCAGTTCGGGTCGAGACTCACCACGGATAGAAACAGCCGCATCCGAGAGAAAACTCGTACACCTTGTGACGCTGTCAGAATGTTTAGAGAAAACTGGTGCGAGCGGGTGCTTTGAAGAAGAAACCGATTGACTGTGAGAAGCTCGGGAAATTCGGGAAAGGACCTCGCCGGGATGTTTTGGTCAGAGCCCGACGAGGAGGAAGAGGCGCTATTATGCAGCCCCGCTCTGATGGCCAGGAGGGCCTCGGAGTCCTGGATCGTCGCGCCTCCTGTGGAGGTACGAGGAAAAACCTTCCGGACCCTTTTCGCACCCCATTTTCCCCTCAGAAACAACCCTGTAAACCCTCGAAGCTACATTTTCCATTCCAAGCTCCGAAAACAACGAAAATCAAATCGAACGAAATTGGGAAAGGGAAGACTGTTAATTCGGAAGATTGCCGATCGCACGATTCCTCGGAAAGCTCGCAAGCTCGGACAGAGAGTGTCAGGCCGCCGAAAGCCGCAGCTGTTTCGGACGCAGCCGGGAATCACGCCGGCAGATAAGGTTCTCCGGATTACCGCGAAGCAAACCGTCCCGATAAGCCAAGGCTGCGGTGGGAGGCTTTTCCTACGCGATACATTATCGGTGCAATTTACAAAGCTCCGGGGAAATAGCCTCGAAACCGGGAATAGAGTCTCGATGACCCGTGGCCGGCGATAAGTCGGCGGAACGAGAGGCGCAGCATGATCGGGGCTAATTAATGGCATCGGGGAGAGTTATCGGCGCAGGGGCAGAGGCGCCGATCTAATTTTACGCTTAGTAAAACGCGTAAAAGTTCGCGAGATACCGTGATTTTTTTTTCTTCGGATCGTTGGACCAACGTTTTCGAGCATCCGAAGCTTCAAACATTTTCTTCGTGGAATTCCAAGTTCCCTCTTCGAGACAAACGGAGAACCACTTTTTAAGATCGGACGATAGAACCAGATGATTCTAGAGAGGTCACCGATGCCGCGGTATCAACGATCTTTACCGTTTCTCTTATCGCGTTCGTAGAAACTCTGAAAGGCGATGCGTACGATTGATGTCGAAGGTCAACGTATCGAGGATCAGAATTCCTGGGCTTTGCATCATTATTACGTACGGTTACAAGTCGAGGTTGCACGTTTTGGATCCAATCCAAGGATCCCCATGTCTTCCCCCTTCGCCCCGTTCTTTCTCTCTCTCTGCTTCTTCAAAATGTGGAACTAATGAACACGTAAACGTCCGAGAGCTTGACGCCACGCCAAACGAATCGCCGCTCTCGTAAAACTGCGACCTTAAAAACCCCTGAACCTTAACCTTAACCACTGTCAACCTGCTCTGAGGTCGAAGACTAATTCTTTCTCACTGATGAATCGCACGCGAATTGGTGAAAATTTTCTTGATCCCTTTTGGTGAACTCTTTCAAGTCACGAGGCTCTGTGCATAATTAAGGAAGATAACTTCAAGTCCTCCCATAGCTTCCGCTATATTTCCAGTATCAGCTCACCAAAATTCGAAACGATTCGCTTCCGATTCATCGTCAAATTCAACGCAAAAACCTACGATAAATCTCCTGCGTCTGACTAATCGCGATCGTCGAAGATTTGCGATACCGCGCAGCAAAGGAGAGTCGCCATGAACAAAACCGAGTGAGTTTTCTACGTGTAATCGATCGCAGTGATTCCGGTCGACGAATCAATAGGGGAAATCCGACGAGGGGGGGCGAAAGAGCGGACAAAGCACCCTTTGTGGTGCGCGTGGGCGTGCGACCCTTAGAAATAAGACATTCGAACAGGAGTTTCGATCGATCGTGACCGAGGGCCACCTCTCTCTCTTTGTTTCTCGTTTCCTTTCTTCGTGCAGGCGATGCCGGTGGCGGCGGCGGTGTCCCTTCAACGAAAGAAGTCACTGCCGGATGTGGCGCAGCCCATTCAGCTGACGGCGACGGCGCCGCTGTCCAGGGAGGAAGTCAGCGTGCTGAGTAGCATGAGGAGGGAGGAGATCCGCAGGCAGATCAACGAGACCGAAAGGCTCAGGGCCAATCCTCTGCTCTACTTGGTCAGTCCTCAGGTTAAAGTGAGTATCCGTGACGGGACGTCGCGTCTTGATATCCTGGTTTTGTCTTTTTGGACTGTGTGGGTGGACAGGTCCAGAAAGTTTTCTGTGTCCTTAGACACTCACTTGTTCAATAACAAAGAGAATGGATTTATTATTAGTGTCTGAGAGCTGGTACACAGCTTGTCAGGTGTTCAGATTAGATCTGAGCACATGAAGGCAGTGCGACGTCTTAATTCTGCTGCGATTTGCAGTTTCTTCTTTTTTTTTATTGCATTGTTTGGTTATAAAAACCAGGATCAATTTCTTGTGCTTGAGAATTTTTTATCTTCCATTTTATTTATTTAGCATAAATCATTTCATAAGCTACTGTATTAATCAAGAATTTATTACACATTATAGAACTTCATACCTGATGACACTTTGCATGTTATAATCTATGATGATTTCATTGTTAGAACCAAAGATAACTCGAAAAAAAAAATTCATGCAATAAAATTGTATCATTAGGTTAATATTACTCTACAGATTATAAATTTTAGTATTACAGTGAAAGTAAAAAATCAAGATCTAGAGAAAGTTTAAAAATCCTCTGAATTTTCATTCCTGTATGGACAAAATATTGTGGTAGTGCGATTTTTCTTAGACTGTGAACTTGTGACTTGACTTGAATAAAAAAGAAGAACACAAATCAAGCATTAATTGCATAACCCTAAAAGATAAAACGAGACATTCTTTCTGGAATATCTAAGTTTTAATTCGTGTCATGACTGTTACTCGTTATTAGAAGATAAAAATTCAAGAAAGTACAAAGAACAGTATAGTACAAACTTTAATTAAGAACTCAGAATTCTTTTTATATTTTGTAGAGCTTTGAACAATGAAAATATTAAGCTTGAATAAAAACTTTATATGGAAGAGTTCAAAAATTCTCAAATGTTTTTCAAAAGTTTTCACTAAATTTTTTTATAATAGACACCGTGGAGGATTATTGAACCACCCTACAAATTTGAAAAAATCATCTCTCTCCATTTTCGAAAAATAATTTAGTTTTAGGATTATATTCAATTCCCTTTTTATAATCCTTTATCTCTAAAAATAAATATCAATTTTTCTCATTTTCCAATATTTTTCAGTGCAAAATATATTTTTAAAAAACTGTATATGGTTTTTAATAACAATTTCTAGATTTTTAATACTAAATTCTTTAATACTGAAGAGGGATATTTACTACAATTTTTAGAGGTTGTTTGAAATATCCTCTCCTACTATTTAAAAAAAGTATTGTGATAAAAAAATTCTATTTCCAAAAAAAGCTTCTAGACTTAAAACAAAATCGCAGTGGGCGAAAGATTTGCAAAAGTTCACTGCAAACGTCGCATTTGTTACCAAGTTCATTGCAAATATCATACTTTTTCCTTATTCCGTACAATCATAGACGACAAACTAGATTTGCAAACTTATTTAGCAGCTTAACACTTATGATAAATTTAACAAGCAAGAAACATCGAAGCTCCAATTAGAGGTAAAATTAAATAAGAGCACCTTTCCTGCTATTGCGTTTCGCACAAATGGAGACGGAAAAAAAAATGACAAAAAAAACTCGAACGAAAATATTGCGTAGAACGCAAAATAGATGTAAGCAGCGCGTGCCACGACCTTGGTGAAAAAAGAAAGTGGGGAGGACAGACAAGCGCCTCGAATTGACGACGCAAAAACGCTCACTTCTTATCGCCCGATTGCAAGAGTAGGTCGCACGAGTATTGATACGTGATTATGAATGTTTAATCGCCTAGACAGCTTTGAATATCCGGTCGGCCATCCTTTCGAAACTTAATTAGTCCGCGAACATCTGCGAGAAACAACGCGTTGCGAGTTAGACAGTTTTAAAATCGCGGAGTAATGAAACCGTATCCACGACAATTGTAATTGAGAAAAAAATGCAAAATACGATGTTTCTTTTGTTCGATAAATCAAAGTTTACCGTTTTTGCGATAGCCAACGAAAATCAACTTTAATTATGACCGATCGATTTTTTACGCGCGCTCATTAAAAGACACCGTACGATTTGTAATACACATTAACGAGCCCCCGTTACGAAACTACCTGTCTCGGTTATATATACGTCTACTTAAGTCACTTCCATCGCGCTCCGCAACGTCTTGCATTATTTATAATCGAATAATATTATAACGTATCTTAATCGACGAATTCGCATCGCACCATTGTCTTTCATTGACTCCTCGGTAATCTATTCTGTCCTCAATCGTGCCCCTCGCAATATTTTACGCGGCGACATTACCAGACCTCTTTGGCTGCGAAAAGCTTGTACACAGGGTGATTCATAAGTACGGATCGGTAGGAAGTAGGAAAATATTTTTTAACTCTTCAGGGACAGTTAAAATTGGATTAACATTACTTTTAATTAATTCGCCAGAATATCCCTTCAAGTTTTGCTTTAAAACAAATGTACACACACTCTGCTATCACTATAGTTTTTGTATTCAAAATAAGTAAAGAGTTGAATATTTGAATATGTACAGTACATTCCGCATCAGCCTAGGGCAATCGGGTCCGCATTTCAAGACATAAACGAAGTAGGAAGTGAATTTCGCACCTCCGATTTCTCGCTTGACTGGTTTTTGTGTTTGGACGCTCGAGCCCGAGCGCTCGACTTCCGAAACAATGGGGCCATAATAGACACGGATAGCACTAGGCATTTAGAAATGCTCGTGACTAATTTTCATCTTTTTCCATCGAATTTTCACGAGAGTGACGCCAATCGATTCCTTATACTCGACCGATTAAAAAACTACCAAACACGACATAATTCGGTCCATAATTAACGAAATAACGAAACAAATTAATTTTCACGCTTCAATTCTAACTTCGCTAAAAATAGTCCGATTTATGTCGTATTTCGACTAATTTTCATCGGAAAAATGTAAGGAAGCATGTGGTATCATTTTTATAAACGTTCGAGAATAATTAGTAACCGATGAAAATTCAGGAGGAAATATTTCACACCTGACTACGCGGTATTCTTTGATATTCGCCAAACGACGGTATCGGATTACGCGTGTGGCTGGCTAGGGTCGTTTGAGCGTTGAGTCGTCAATTTTTCTCAGTTTCTGCGATCTTATCCGTTGTCGTATCGATACAAATGTTTCACCATTGGATTCTAAGCGTTCTCCCGATTAAAATAACACCAAATTTCATGTAAATCGGACTATTTTTAGCGAAGTTAGAATTGAAGCGTGAAAATTAATTTGTTTCGTTATTTCGTTAATTATGGACCGAATTATGTCGTGTTTGGTAGTTTTTTAATCGGTCGAGTATAAGGAATCGATTGGCGTCACTCTCGTGAAAATTCGACGGAAAAAGATGAAAATCAGTCACGAGCATTTTTAAATGCCTAGTGCTATGCTTGTCTGTTATAGCCCATTGTTTCGGGAGTCGAGCTCGCGGCCGAGAAAGTTCCCACGGTCCAAGTCGACAAAAAATAGTGGTCGGAGGCATTAGCCTAGGCGTATAAAAAGAAAACTGCCTAGTTTTAAGCAGATTTCACTGTAGTTAGGTATCAGAAATATATTAAATATAGTTTGTTTCGTAGAATTAAGACCACGTGAAAAAAATTTCACTTTTCTGTCTATAATAAATTCTACGTTAGAAGTAGTAATTTGTCCTTGACTGCTCTAATTATTAAGAAGATGATTATGCATACATAGTAATTTATTACTAATAAGCGATAGCACTCCCTTGGTTGATGAGCGTCTGAGTAGTGAGCGGATGTTTATACTTGAGTATCGATAACAAGTGTATTGTTTCACTTAAGTCAGTCGTTTACTCATCACCGATCACATTATAAGATTTGAAAACAAAGATTGCAGATATTTAACGAAATAATGAATAAATATATAGTTATGAGGTGTAACGAAGCAAAAAAAAAGAGCAGGAAATACGAAATATCTGCATTTTGTGAGCCTGATATTTTATGGTAATAAATAAATTTGGTTGTTGCAGTTTATTCAGATTTTTCTATTTTTCTACAAACATGGTAAATGTGGAAAATTTTTAGTAGTCCTAATTCAATGATCTTATAGAAACGAGAACGTCGCCTGATAACAAGCAACCCACTATACATAACGCGCCACAGACATTTACTCCATCCAGTTTTAGATTGAATAATTAATAATCTAATAGACAAATATATTATATCTATTAAAAGTACAATTTTCAGTGAATGAATTACATTATTTTTCAATTTAAAATGGAGACATGTTGAAAAATAATAAATTGTAATTTTATGGAATTATTTAATATGGCTTATCACAACCCTTAATACTTTGCTTTCACATCATGTAAATGGAAGAGTGAAAAGACTTTTTCTTTGTCAAAATACAACAAATTCAAACATGTATAGAATCGCTAAAAACTTTGTTTCATTACTGAAATCATCATGGATTAAAAAATTAAAGTCTACCATTTAACACAACCTTCCAAAATTTGATGTATAATTTATACCATAGTATGTACTATGCAAATATCATGATTGCTGATTAATGAATTCAGCTGCACCACTTCAGTCATCAAAATCGTCATTACTGGCTACATTGATCATACGATAGCCTCGTGGGTATAATTAACACAACCAATAATGACAATACGAGTGACTGGATGCAGCAGATTTCATTCTGCGGCAAATTGTACAAATCTTTGCTCATTATCAGTACCATTATTCGAAAGCTTTTGCCTGTGTCTGTGTATGATAAACAGACTGCGGATTTTTATACACCTATGACATTTCTAAATATACAAAAATCTGTCCGCCTGTTAACAGATGTCAAAATATACAAAATATGAAGAATATAAGTGAAACGACAACGACAATGGGACACACTTATTACATTTTTACACTTATTAGTAATAAATAGACTGCGGATTTTATGCATTTATGCCAATACTAACTATGCAAGAAATCTACGAGACTGTTCATATATGCCAAAATATACAGAAAATTAAAAATATAATCCAAATTAGAATATTTAGAAAATTAAATGTACTATTATTCAAGTTCCACTTCGTTATTTGTCCTGATAAAAATTTTATTTTGCATAAAAATCCGCAGTCTAGTAATAAGTTATTACACTTTTACATTATTTAAGCTCTAATTCCCCGAGCTTGTAAAATGTAATCAAGCACTAAAACATTTGCCTGACTTTGCAGGACTGGTTCTCCCGGCAGCAGCTAGTGATGCTGGTGCTGTTCATCAACATATCCCTAGCCCTGATGTTCTTCAAGCTGCTGACGTAGCAGCCAGCCGAGGATCGGGTTCACGGACTCGTGGTGGACGTGACCTGAGACTCGGGAGCGTCGGTCACCGAGAACCAGAACTGAGAATCGATGCGAGCGAAGGGCCTCGTGCCCCCGACGCGTCATCACCGAAAACCAGAACCGCTGAAAACGGCTTTCGAGCGATCATACGCACGTGGGTCCCACACACGAGGCCGGACGAGGAAAAAGGATCGTTGATCGAGGGCCTCGAGGATCCGCGTGGGACGAGAAGAAGGCCAAGGGACATCGATCAAAATAAGAAAAAAAACAAAAACAAAAGAAGATCGTTTCGAGTTCCCGAGAACGAGGAACCAAAGTCACGAGCAAAACGCAGGGCTTTTCAGCCACTTCCGACGGGGTTCCAGGCGGACCCCGCGCGACAGAGGGGGACAGCTCGATTTTTCTGAGACGGGGGATCGCACCCCCGCTCGCCTGTATCATACCTATTTTTACACCGAGTATTTTAATAACGATATTTGTGAGGGCGGCGAGCCCGGTCCACGGGCCACGCTTCGAACCACACACGGTGCGCACACATCTCTCTACACTTTCCCTTTTCTTTCTCGACGATCGGCTCGAGCGCGGATACCGGGGCGACTTTTATACGCGATAGAAGAGCTAGAGTAGGAAGGAGAGGCTTTTCCTCCCGGACGGGAAAATCCCCGTGCGGGAAAATCCGGATTTTTTCGAGGGGTTTTCGGGGGGCGAATCTCACCCCCCCGAACCGAAGCCGCGAACGTGTTTCGAGTTTCTTATACGATTGCTACGATTTCTACGAGCTTGGATGGCTGGGTTGTCGACGTTACGGTGTATCCATGTGTTATCGACGTGTCCATTGTAATCGCATGGGTGTTTTGTGGGTGTATATAATTGTAATTACGGGGGATTCTGTGGGAGATCGCTCGTTTACGGGGTCTTTTCGTGTAGCCTTGCCTTCCACGTCAAAACACACTGTACATAGGACACTTCTCCAGGATTTTTATATACGCGTAGATTCGAATTCCTCCTCCGCGCGACCATAGGAAGCGTAGAACTATCGGCCGCGGAGTCGTCCGCGATAAAAGGGAGTCGTTTATCGCTGATCACGCCGCGATTCTGTCGCTTAGAAGTACATTTTTAATGGAGAGTCTTTGGCCGGATAAACGCGACGCGTTTCTGGGAGGTGAAGAAATTTTTTCGCCGGTCTGTTGTCGCGGAACGCGGTGGATCGAGACTTAATCAATCGGTGGGACGTTTCGACGGAGGAGTCTTTGTATTTTGCCGACGATTGTTGGTCGGATGATTTTACAAGTACAGTAAGTTCTAGAGGAAATTCACTTTTTACCGAAGAGGGTGTTGCGGACATTTTTTCGCCCCTCCCCTGGCGCGTCCTTTCACATAAGGAAGATTGTCTCTTTGCGCGCGACGTCGAGACATCGGCGTCGCCACAGCGATCGAGGCTCTCGATGCCGGCGATCGAGGCGGGAAGATCTATCTCCTGCGCTCGAGCGATCGCATTTTTTCTAGCCTCAGGCGTAGCTTGTATACCTAGGTGAATTTGTAAATAAAAAATTTAAAAAAAAAGAAAAAAGCGAAAAAGAAGGGCGCGTAGGAAAACGGCGCATTAACGTCTGAATCTTTCTTGCTCGCGGCCGTTCGCCGGATGGAAAATGGCGTCTGCACGCTGGGCGGCATGAAACCGTTTCGAAACTATTTTTCCAAGGAAGAAAAGACTCGCTATTTTCATCCTACGCTGAATATATTTTCCTCTTTGTACCTACATTAGAGCACCTTCACGTATTGTATCATCGCGTGCGAGTACTTCGCTTGCCGGCGAGAACGTCGGAATGAGAATAGGGAAACGATCGTTTTTGGGAACCGCGCGAACATTTGTCGAGAGCCTGGAAAATTTGATGCTCCGATCGGAGTGATTTTGTCTCGATTCGAGCGAGGAAAATCGTTCGTGGCGATAGAATCGAGAGAGAAATGCTGCGGAGCTGCTCGATTGTGATTGCGCGTATCGTGGGATGCTATTCGAAAGATGATATAAGAGATTTGTCTCGATATAAGGTCGAGGTTTCTCGATCCGAAGCGAGTGCTACGCGTTTAGATTTCTCTAAGATAATCTTATGATACATAATTATCGCCTTCGACTTGCAAATTAAGTGGAGCGTACATTCGCCTTGGATCGAATCAACCGTCTTGTTACGTCGAAATAATATTGTTAACCGTATTCTGAGAATCTAAAAAAAGTTATGTAGGAAAAAAAAGCGCGTAACTATAATAAAACAGATCTGTGAATCGACTTTCAAAAATCAAGAAAGAACAAAGTTGCGAAAGGATCGAGACGACAGAGAAGAATCAAGGTGTTAGGATTTTTTAGGACGGATCTAACGAAATTTTTGTGGATCGAGAACGGATCGAGAATGTTTTTTGTTACGAAGGATCGTTAATTGCGTAAATAATCGAAGTTCTTGGTATCGCGGCAACGAGTCTCGCTGTCGCGAGAACATTTATTGTATATATATTGCAACTATGTACGTATATATGAATCCGATTAATTAGTTGTCACAGGGAAGTTGGATTGGGAGTTTGATAACGAGTCGGAGAGAAAGGGAGCGAGCAAGAGTGCGAGTGTGAGGTGAGAATGATCGAGGATCGTCAAAAAGGGACATCGTAGGACATCCACCTACACGTACACGTAAACATACGCGTGAGGGTTTGGAGTCATCACTCATTTCTGCGCCACACAAAAGCCATATCACGAATCAAAGGGGAAATTTCTAATGTGTATAGAAAATAGTTGTATCGAACGAACGAAACGAGAGATATGAACAATTGGTTACGCTATTCGATTGCTATATCACAGAGAAATCTATGAAACAATCATATGTATATTTTAATTGTTATCTATTGACTATTATCGCAATTAGCATATCTCGTTATTATTGTATATTATTATTATTACTATTATTATTATTATTATTACTACTATTATTGCTATTATTATTAATTATTATCATTATTATTACCATCATTGATCACCATACTATCGACGGCCACGCGAAATACGTAAACAAACGAGCCACGGGGCGTGAAAGGAATTTTAGTACCTCACGAAACATGCGAAACGAGACAAAAAAATGAAGCAACTCAAGGGCCCATTGTCATTGTTGATTTGCGAGAGAAGCAGTGATTCAATAAACTTGTATCATAACTGGCAACAAATCTGTCTCTGTTCATATCAAAGTATCCTCAAAGAATTCTAAATATTTCTAAATTCCTTGTACTCCAATTTACATAAGCGAATTTACATACATGTAGACTAAATATGCTGCAATCTACAGCCGGAATTTCATTCAGGCAACACAAGACATGTAACAAGCGACATGTCGCACGATACATGAAGCACTTATCCATTGACTGTCGGATCCGTGCGACAACCTTCGACACGCTGGAACCTGTCGAAAAAAATGACGAAAACAGATTACGCATGCTTCATGTCGCTTCTTGTTGCTTCGGTTGAAAGACTTTGTGTAGCATGAGTCATGCAGCATGCTACATGTTGCCTCAATGGAATCCCGCCTTAAGGGGGGAGCCTTGTGTAAAACGCCTGAAATTAAGGCTATAATCGGGAATTTTTTTTAAAGAAACGATGAAATGAAAGTTTTTGAAGTTTTTACTACATATTTAGCAACATTTTTGAATGTATAAAAATATTTTTTTTATTAATACTTTTCGGTATCGAAATCTTTAAACGCGTTTTTCTCGAAACCATGTTTTTGAAATTGGCGTGCAAGATTACTCGAAAACTATTTGACCGATTGACTTCCCCTTTGGCATACATTTAGACAATAACATTCCCTCGTCTGTAAACCGCTTACTTCAGTAAAAAATGCAAAATTAAAAGTGTTACACGTCTTAGAAGATTTAATTTTAGGGCTAAAAATTTTGCCTTTATTATGCAATAAAAATAGTTTAATTTTAAAAAATTATGAATTTTTTAGGTTTACAGACGAGGGAATGTTATTGTCTAAATGTATGCTAAAGAGCAAGTCAATCGGTCAAATAGTTTTCGAGTAATCTTGCACGCCAATTTCAAAAACATGGTTTCCAGAAAAACGCGTTTAAAGATTTCGGTACCGAAAAGTATTAATAAAAAAATATTTTTATACATTCAAAAATGTTGCTAAATATGTAGTGAAAACTTCAAAGACATTCATTCCACCGTTTCTTGCAAAAAAATTCCCGAACATGACCCTAATTTCAGGCGTTTTACATGAGGCTCCCCCCTTAAGGTAGCAAATTCAAGGGGAGAGAGGAAAGCGGGGGCGGCAAATTTTGAGCGAAGGAAATTAAGAGAGGTAGCAAAATGTTTTTGTCTGTAACTCTTTATTTTTTTTATAAATTTTCGTTCTAAAATAAAATGTCGCGAATGAAAGGAGCCTTAAAATGTGATATGCAACCTAAATACGTATTTGCTTAATATGTGAATAAAACATTTCGGGGAAAGGCAAGTCTAAATCAGCCCCAATTTATTTCCAAGTTTGCGTAACACGTAACAAAACTAGCGAACAGGTTGAGCAACTCCTATCTCCCTGTATGACAGAAATGAATAGCGCTAATTATAATCGCCGGTTTCCCCTCAAATCGCATTTCGAGATCGGTCTTTCCCCGTCACAGAATGGCGTGAAAGTTGCGATTAATCACGTCGCAATCAATGTAATAAAGAAAACCTTCGCACAAGCCTCGCGTTGTTCGAATTCCTGTATTAAATCGCGGCTCGATAATTCTACCCAACAATAAATTTATCGTCCCCTCGAGTGCTCGCAATTGCGATTCATTTATATCGCTTATCGATGACCGGCCGCTAAAAACCGAACAAAAGAACAACAGTTTTCTCGACGCACTCCGCGCTGACGCAAGGTCGAAATCGCGGCAGATAGAGCCACGCGAGTCGTTCGCTTCCGCGTTCGGATTTTTGCGACACCTATCAATCCGTCGCGAGAGCATCGCTGATAAAAAGATAAAGGTGAGGATCTATCTTTCCCCTCCTTTGATCCCATCGAGTCACGTGCTCGATCTGACCTCATGGCGATACCGTCGTCCACCGTCGATGTCGGTCGTGGCGTTTGCGTGTGTGGGTAGGCAAGCGAAACGTGACCGAATCTGATACCGATGCGCTTCGTTACGTACTCCGCGACGATCGCGAGTCCTAGAAATCAAAGTCGAAACCACAACCGTGACGGTGCTCATTGTTAACGAGGCAGCCTTCGACGACTCTCTCTCGATTCAATTTTCGATCGGTTTCGTGTTAGAAAACCGCGACGCAAAATCGCCGATCGAGGCGAAGCCGTCCAGTCACGCTCGCGAGTTCCTATTCGGGGCCGGAGGAAAATTAAACGGGCCTCTTTATCTCTTTATCTCTCGATTGCCCGTTGAATTACACGCTCGATAAGGCCCCCGCGCGACGGGAAACAAAAAGTTCTAATTTTAAACCGATGAATAATTCCGTGACTCGGACAGGTGGGTGACACGTCGATGGTCAACGTCTGTGACAAATTACGCGACGTCGACCTGAACGACGATAAACTTTTCCTCGGGTTTCAAGCCTGGGCTTAACGCGTTGACGAGTTAAGAGCGACTGTGACTCAAAGATTTTCAAGAAAGCTGATCGTTGATCCTGTTTTGGATGAATTCATCTGGTTAATAATTTTTCAGTGACTTGGAATATTTTTATCAGTCTCTTGAAAAGTGGCTCAAATATTTTATTCGCTTGTATTTTAATTATTTTGAAGTATTTGAAGCTTCATGAATTTCTAATTAATCACTGATTCTGTTTTGGATTAGTTGATCTAGTCAATTTAATAATTTTTTAGTAACTTGGAATATTTTTATCAATGGTTTGAAGACTAATCACTGTATTTCGTGATTCAAATGTTTTATGCCCTTGAATTTTTAATGTTTTTAATTATTTGGAACTTTGTGTGGTCTCATCTTTTAATTAAAGTTAGAATTTTGTATCCAGAACTATAAGTATAATTTGTTTTTGTGAGTAGATAACATCAATGTAGAATCCTAATTTTCTAAAACTCGATTGCAAAGTGTTGGAGTAATTAAAGAAATCCATTGCAGAATAAGTTTAATGCTGCATATCTACAATTCTGAATAGTCACAGAAATCTGCATACACTTTGTAAATGGTAATATGTATTTCAAACAATTAAGAATGTTTAATAATAGTAAGAGTGTTATATTGTTTATCAGTTGAATACGATCAGTTCATTGAATTATGAAGAAACATTTTCATGAATAAGGATTATTATTACAAAATTTACATATTTAAATTGCGTGAAAATTTACATATTTGCTTCAAGAAATAAGCCATCATTTATAGAAATTTATATAAGATTCGCACATCTGTATTGTAATACTATAAAATAGTTCAGATTTGCACATTGATGAAGATGTTAAATAATTTAGTAATTGAGTTTAGAAATGTTTAACAAAAATATATTCTATTAAATAAAGTGATGCACAACTCTTCTAAAATATTTCAAGAGTTGCTCATATTTGTAAAAGTATTATAAATTATATCTATTATAAAGTGGGTAGACTTCTGTGACTCACTGTATTTTAACTAATTGTCCTGAACAATTTGCTGTAATTCATGGCATTCTAAACACTACCAAGGCATAATATTTTATTTAAAAACTTGAATAATTGTCGAAGATAAGATACTGCTAATTTTTTTAAATTACATTTCCTACAAAATAATTTCCTGGATTATTTCAATATATAAAATTCTAGAATGGTCATGAATTTTCAATTTAAACGCAATTTAAACCGAACTAAAAAAATTAAAAATACTAATTCTATAAGAATAACACAGAATCATCAACATTTTCAAAATAAACATTGTACAGTAGATAAAACCACAAAAATCGAGTCGATAACTAATCTATAATTTTTTCTGATAATTATAATCTTCGCATATGCTTCGAAATTAAATGCCATCATCGTATTTTAGAAACTTAAATCATCATCAACTTCTTATCAAATTCCTCTTACGTATCTACAACATTACAATATTAATTCATTCTTTGATCGACTCTTCCAACATCCTCCATATACTCAATTTCCATACTCCTACGCGACATCTTAGAAGCCGTACTATTTTCCCACTTAAAACGCATTGAACACTATATGTACAATTCAATTGTCTCAATCGTCTTTGCCTACATGCGAACCGTTTCTGCGACACACTGGATTTCTTTAGCAGCTCATTTTCTTCTTTTGAACGATCGGTTAACTTTATAGTGCGTAATATGTAATTTATGATGTACTATAATTCATAGCAATTTATTTTCTTGCTTGTCTGTCATTACTTTCTATTTTGCTTCATATGTATGTAACAAAGAGTCTCGACCCGTTGATATTTAATAAATATTATTATTATTATTACACTTCATAATCATAAATTTAAACTGCTTATTAAAAAAATAAAGACACTCAAATATAAGTCTCTCAATAAATTTCTCTAGCCGGATCTATTAAATTGGCGACGGTGCGACACCTCAGTATTCGATTGCTCAGAGTCGTTAACCTCGGCCTGACCTTATACGACCATTTCAAGTCGCCGCTATCATTTTCCATCCTCCTGGGACCAGACACAGCCGTGCCAAGAGCCCCGTCGCCTTTTCAGAGTTAGATAAAACAATTGCGCAGAGATTATTGGGTATTATCTAAGCGTTCGTGGTTTATCAGTCTGCGAGTCGGTCGTATCGAGAAAGTCAATATTTTGCTCCTTATCTCGTGGCAACGATCTGCCTTTATTCCGCGTCTTGTCCTCGACGCGATTCCCGATCGGAGGGGGGAAAAGGTGTCTAATTTAATGGACGCAGATGCACGTGCGAACGTTGCA
The DNA here is from genome assembly GCA_030770465.2 of Perdita meconis. Taxonomy (NCBI): domain Eukaryota; kingdom Metazoa; phylum Arthropoda; class Insecta; order Hymenoptera; family Andrenidae; genus Perdita; species Perdita meconis. The sequence continues at coordinate 5,988,733 of JASKOS020000001.1, forward strand.
TACGGTGCAGCTGGACTTTTCGCAACCGCGTCGGCTTTGACACGTTCTCTATCTCTTATCTCTCGCTTTCCTCGCGGTGTTTGCTACTATGGAAGTGTCCGTGTCGTCGACACTGAAGAAAGAACGATAAAAGGAACGGTCGATAACCCAAGCTACGGGGAACAGAACGTCGATTATTGCTCCGATGCAACGGCGTAGCGATCGAATTTTGAGAAAAGCTTCGATGAAATTTTTTGGTAACACTTTTCTCTTGGAATTTCATGTTTACAGAAGCCAAAATGATTCAGCGGTAGAATTGTTTAACTGATTCAGATAACAGTTATTTTTTTCCCTGAAATTCCGCCTTGTTGGAGTGTACATTTGTTTCTAAATATTCATTTCACGTCCGTGTAATCTGGCCTTATATAATCGTCTAGAAGCGATAAAGCGAACCTACCGCATGCTGCACTTTGATTACAGACATTTGTCAATCCTGGACTACCGGACGTCTTCACGGAATCTTTTACGATATTCCGTCTGCGAAATTTCCCAGCCTCGGAATCGTTTTACGCTGATCCATCGACTCGCGTCGATTCCTTTTTTTTTTTTTTATCTCCCATACAATTTAAATCCCTTTCTTATCGCATTCGTTACAAAGCTGGGTCAGAATACAGTGTTGTCTTATTCAATCGTTGAGCTTGGATACACACGCCGCAAAGTCCGCAAATAAAAGCATATGTCCCGTAATACTAGCGCTATCGTTTCCGACCATTCAGTTAATTAGAAGTATAAAGATGAGATCCTGGTTTTAATAGTTGTACCGTGGGACTAGGCTGTGTAATTATTTCGAATTTTTATGGTTGGGTCAAGTAAGTATCATAAATTGCGTATAATGTGGGTTAATTGAGAATCGGAAGTATTAAATGTTGCGTGAATTTATTAGGGAAAGCTATGAAAATTCATTTTTGTGTTTAGAGTTTAATGAGTTTAATTAAACGATAGGGATTTAAATTCTTTTGAAGTGGTTGATTTCTATTGAAAAATAAGATAATAACACAATAATAAAATAATAAATAATAATCATTCTATTGATAAATAAATAACTTATTTTGCTAAGTACTACTATTTTCATAAGAATAAAATTATAGGAACTGAAATGTTTTCTAATTCTATGAAGAACTGTTGTAGCCAGAATTTACTTAACAAGTCTATAATTTACCAGAATTTTACCAAATTTCACTCCATCTATTAAAAACATTAAAATCAGTACAAAAATTGAGATTCTCAAACCTCACAAAGGTTTGAGAACAAAATATTGGAGAACCTCTGCCAGTATTTTGAAGATTCCTCTAAAAAGAATTTTACATACGACCAAAACAAAATAAAACATTCCAAAGCAAATATCGCGATAAAGACTCCAAACAACCCCCAAAACAAAAAACCTCCCCAATCCACAAATTCTTGCCACAATCAATCAACGAATTAACAACTCTTCGTTTGTCCAACTTCCCCAATCGTTCCCCCGATGGCACGTGCTACCCATTCCGAACTTTCCACGCAACAATTGCCAAACTCTCCGATAAATACGCGAAACCTTATCATCGTCGCTCGGCGACACCGTCCTCTACTCCGCGGTACGTTTATCGAGGAAAAATGTCGCAAATTTCTAGACAGATAACGGCGGTTATCGTTTCCTGAAAACTCGGAAACGAAACGAAGGCGGCGATTAATCCGCAGCGTCGGCAATCTTCGCGCGGGAGGTCAAACGGGCACGGCAACAGAGGGCGGAGGGCAGCGGCGCGGTCACCGGGGTTCACGGAGATGCGGACGATAAGAGGAAAAATTCAATATTCATTATGCAACGGCCTAACCTAACGAGGCTGCGCCCTTTTTTCCACCGGTTACGCCTCTCCGCGTCGCCCGGAGAGAACGGTATACGTCTCTCGGAGCGTGTGTAACGTAATACGAGGCACGCACGTTGTGCACGTGCGTGAGTTGACCTCGCTCTGGCCACGCACCTCCCGCATGGCTCTCCAGTGATTCGCGTGCTGCGAAGCCTAACGAGAGACCTTCGTCCGAGAGAGAGAGAGAGAGGGAGAGAGAAATCGTTCTCGATCGAGAGGCGGAGGACGAGGAAACCGCGCGTGTGTCGCGCGCACGCTAGGATCCTCGCCGCGCGCGTCTTCCTCCTCCGCGGAGAGACACTAATCTCCCCTCAGCCCCCCACCTACGCAGGTTTTCTTGCTCGTTTTAATATGTGACGCGTCTCTTTTCCTTTTCCCGCCGATGTCCGCCGATCCCCGCCGACACCATGCGATTCACGTGCGCCCACGCGGTCTTCACGAGTTAATGCGAGGAAGACGTTCGTTCGGTTTGAGTGGAGCGAGGGGCGAGATGGGTTCACGAAAATAGATGCTTCGGGTGATAGAGGGTCAGTGAACCTCATAGAGAAGAACCTTGAGTGTTGGGAGATTGATTAGGGGAATGAGGTATTATTGAAGCTTTGATTAATGCGATCGACGCGGTGGATTATGGCGATTCGTGCGAAGAGACGAGTGCGAAAGTTTGGCGTTTTTGGTAGGTTGAGTTACAAGGTTTTTTAATTTTCTGTGACCTAGTTTTCCTTTTTGATCATAGGAAGTTAGGAAATTGTTCTGTAAGGAAGTATGAACATATTTTTTTGCAGAATTTCTACATGGAATACTGAATTATCAACTTTCTTGGGTTTTTAAAGATTTTTTTAACACAAATGTGATTTCGATTTTTTCTACAATTTTTATAATATCAGGAAAACTCGGAAAGAATTATTTGTTTGGTTTTTATTCATTGAAATTATGATAAAATCTGACTTTCAGCATTTAAATTAAATACTGAGGACAAAAACCTGTGGATACGACAATTTTTATAATGGAGGATTTCCAGAATTCTTTTTCCATTTTTCTTTCAATTATAATAATAATAATAAATTTATTTAACGGGTTTTACATCATTTAGTATACAAAATAGTTTACAAATTATAAAGAAGGATTAGCATGAAGTACAGAAAATAACTTACGCCTGAAGATGTGGGTGCTATCAAAAAAGTTAACATCGCAGTAAAGATTCAATTAATTAATACCTGGTGCAAAAAATGATCCTAATCTCTAAAATCCACAAAATTATCTATAAAATAATTTTTTGGTTATTTTGAAACTTCTATGACAATCCTAACAAATAAAATCTGTTGAAAGAATATTTTAGAAAAATAACGACGATATTACAATTATTTTTTTTCATTCATGTCAGAGCTCGCAATCGCTGATTGAATACATAATTATAGACATCAAACGTGCAGATCAAATGGATTATTGAACTTATGTATTCTCACGATAAAAGATTTTCTGAAAAGTGTATCAATATACCTATCCGAGAAGATAACAGTCGTAAAATTAATTATAAAACGAAAGAATTTTTAATCTCAACTAATAAAATTAATAAAGAAAAAAGGATTTTTTAAGGGTATCCAAAATTTATAAAAAAAAGAGTCTACTTTCAAACTAAAGAAATAATAGGAACATGTAAAATGAACTTCGTTTAATAGTTTCCACATTAATTACTCCAAAAAAGAAAACTAAAGGAAATCACAGAATTTTTTTCGACTTCCCGCACGATCTCGATTATTAATATTTGATTATTATCTGACAAATGCAATTTTTGTGACTTAATTTACTGTCCCTAATTTACTGACTTCGAGATAGCTGCACATCGGATTAGATACTGGGAGCAGAAGTTTGGCTTATTAATCGGACGTTGAGCCAAACTTCCGTCCAATAAATTCGGGATAAAGAAAGTTTCGCTACGATTGAATTATCACACCAATAAGAAGCTGAGGCCATGATTCTCATAAGGAATGTTCCAAGCAGAATGGGGAAGGGGGACCTATGGTCAAACCTATGCTCCTTCCCTCGTTTCTAAAAATAGACCCAACAATCTTTTGACCGCGTCCTCTTTTACTAATGATCTCTTCCGGTTTCGGAGCCTCGTGGATCAAAAGCGATTTGGAATTTTTGATCGTTTCGCGTCAGATACTGGTTTTCTGTTAGAAACATCAATTACGCCGCGGCGTTAATGGAAGATTCATGAATAATTCCGCATAACGATGAGAACGGTGACTGTACATTACAGCCGAGCCAGAAAGTGATAAACATATGTTACTATCGTATGAGTGCGATTTTATTATTCACGAAATGTGAATCTTGAAACATTCGCAATAGGATAAATAACAAATTTAATCTCCGGAAAGAAGATGTAGAAGATACTGCGAAGCATAATTTTAGAGTTTAGAGATTAATTGGGAAGGTGAGAATAATGAAGAAAGATTTCAAAAACAGTTGTTTTTCTAAATTAGAATTTCCTAGTTCCACAATTTCTCCAAAAAGTTTAAACTTCAAACTTAATTATACCATAATTAGATGCAATGCAAATCTTTACAGAAATTCTTAAAGAAAATCGAGAAGGAAAATTCATAATAAAATTCCACAGCTCTTTAATAACAAATATTAGCACCAAATCACATGGTTAACGACTATCACAGAATTCACCTAAATCACAGGATTGTCACGTAGAACCACCTGCCTCGAGAACAATAGAGAAAGTGCCCGAGGAAACGAAGCGGAGGACAACAAGGAAATAAACAAAACGGGGAAAGTGAATTGAACAGCAAAGGTTGATCACAGAACGGATCCAAGGAGTTTCTAAGCAAATTGCTATTTGCCAGTGATTTTCCCCTTTCACGAAGGAAACGCGACGCGACCGCAAAGGCAAAGTTCGCGTTTCACCTTCTTTGTTGCACGATCGCCCCGCGATTTCGATCGCTCGCCGCCACTTTTCCAACCTGCGCGCGATTAACCTGTGCCTCGTTACGTTTCCTCCGATTTGCATATGCTAATGCAGACCGAGGGAAAGGGTGAAAGGAGGGGATCGAAAACCAGCTCGACCGCGGCGTGGACTTTTCCCCGCGATCCGCGAGGGTAATTGATCGTCGCTGTACACGTTTCGCGAGGGAATTATGAGCGATCGGGGGGCGATGGTCGAGAGAATCTCACCTTTTGCGAAGCGAGCTCGCGGCGAATAACCAACCGCGCCGATTACACGTTGTTCGTGTAACATTTCGCAATCGCAAAATCGAGAAATCGGTCGAACCGCGGCGAGGCTCAAGGCTCCCGGTTTTCACGAGGGGAAAACGATCGTTAATGATCCCTGACTGGGTACCACTACCGGCCGCTGAATTGGATCAAATGGGTACGACCATGGGGAGGCAATTTCTTTGACTAGATACTTGCGTTCCGATACTTCCTGATACCAGATGAGCCAATCGATTTTATGGGAATAAACTTCATTTAATATTGAACATTTTTTTTATCGATGTTTGGAAAATTTGTATTGTTTAGTGAAGTTTCTTGTTAATTTAGATTGAGAATCTTAGCGAAAAATTAATCATTTTTATGCCACATTTAGAACGTAGATACTAATTCTAATTTTTTACTGTTTTAACCTTTGAAGGAACTGTGTAAAATTTTTTAAATACAATACTTATCAAAGTGTCTACTATATTATATCATCAAATATGTAAAACCTCTTAAAATAAAAATATAAGCCCAGAGGAATTTTTTTAATTTCACTAACAATGATATGATTGTGTAAAAAGTGGTTATATTGCATTTTAATACTATTTCCCTTGCAAATAAATTAATATCTATAATTTTACATGATTAGTAAAGTATACTAATCAATAATTTAATTTCTAAGACTAGTCCCAATTCTCTATTTTCTGAACATTTTCCTAGAATATTTCTTATTGTTATTTCCTGTTTACCCTTTTATTGCACTCATTGTTTCCTCAATGAAAGAGAAATGATTTCAATATTTCAAGAAATACAAATAAAATTGATTCGCAAGGGTATTGAGACTACATTGAATTGCGCAAAATATGAATCACGTCTTGCAATATTTTTCACCCAATCGATGAATAACCTCGGAGAATTAACCTTTGTAAGCGACGATTCTTATCGAATTTTAATTCACTGTGCAACAATCTGCGAGAAAATACTATGACTAATCGAGAAAATTATCGATTGCTATCGAAATCCCAACAATGTCATCGAGAACAATGCTCAAGGTTGAAAAGAAATTCCTCCCCTTGCGCAAGATGTTGTTACGCTTATTGTACGAGAGACTGATTTTTTCTTTATTGAAAAAGCTATTTATAAAGCTGTATTCGAGTTTACAGATTAAATTTCTGAGGAGTTTTCTTTAAACAGAAGTTGCTAAGAAATATTGAATTAGTTTGTCATCGATATTTACTCTTTATTATTATATAATAGTGTAAAAAAGCCTGAAGGGCAATGAATTGCGTATCAATGTAGAACGCATTTCTAAACTTCGTAGAACAATATTTAAACTAGACCAGAATAACTATCCGTTGTGCAAGAGTTCATGCGGCTACTATTTTCTGATACTCACTACGTAACTAAGTCGTTCAAAAATATTTCAAACCAGAACAGAAGAAAAATTTGATGCAGCGTTTGCGTCACTTACGCATTTTCTGTGGGGTATAATATGCAATCCAGAATTTACTCCATATTTGATTCTGTCTATACTTTTCCCAAAGACCATTCTTTTTGGAGTCGCTCTGTATAAACTACTAAACATATGCAACTGCATTTTTTCCAGAAAAAAAAGTCGTAGACTTAACGAATGATAACATAAAATGATAAAAACTGTAGTAAATGTTCCAGAATGTTTTCAATTTTTCAAGGACCCTGAACATTGGAAAATTAAGCTTGCATGTTACATTCTTAACACAAGATACAGTGAAAACAATTTCCCAACATTTTTTAATAAGCAAATTGCGAAGTTAATAAAACATAAAATATATCAGTATCGATATCATTTCGAACAAGTGGAGATCGAATAATCGCAATGTCTCAATGCCCTCAATATCCCAGATATTTTCATCAGCCGCTTCCTCCCCATGCGAGTCCTTTAATTCGCGATAGTAAACGATCGCCGTTTTTATCGTGCGCCACGTGTCGCACCTACGAGTCACCTACACGGCCACGCGCGCGCGCTCGCTCGAACAAGATTGTCTACTGCGTCGGTCCGGGGCGAGTTAATGGCAGAAGTCACGGCGTAATAAGTTCCTGGCGGCGTGCGCACGCGAGGCGAGAAAACCGCGGTGGGAATTAAAATTCAACGCGGCTCGACGGTTCGCGTAATTATGATTGGAAATGGTTGCGGCGTGGACGGGGGACGATCGCGAAACAGGCGGGAACCGATACTCGTCGCTCCGTTCGAGGCCTCGAGCGAAAGGTGAACGGTTCCCGCGGCCGAGGTAAATATTATTGTGTATTATTCAGCCCTGTCTCTTTGCCCCGCGCGTGTCGCGCGAGGGATCGTTCGGCTTCGGGTCGTGATTCAACGACGCAGTTACACGCGGTAGTAGAACGTATTTACTACGATATGCAAAGCGAGCGGGATGATAGGAGATGACGATGACTCTCGCAGCCGGAGATATTAATTCGCCGAGTAAGCGAAACGCATTAAGAGCGCACGTGGATCGCTGCATGAGAAAGAGAACGACGCAACCGAAGCTTTTGACAGGTTATTTTCGAACCATCGACGCGTTATATTCACGCGAGTTTATTATTCGGTCTAGCCTGTAAAGGCACGTATTCACGGAGCGCTTGTGCGCCCGCGCTCGCGCGCGCGCGATCGGAACACCGACCGTGCATCGATGGCGACCACCAAAGGAACACGATAGCGTTACGGCATATAAACAAACACGCCGCGCCGCGTGCAGTCACGGCCCCACGCTACCACCTCGAAATTTACATCTTTCTCCCCTTTCACGGACGAGAATCGAGCTGCAAGATATTCCACACGGAAGCGATGATGGCGGTGGTTCGCCTGGGGCCACGCGCACGCGCCGTGATACCGTTGCTCGACATTGCAGAGATTTTAAACCGGATTCGTGCGACCGTAGATTTCGATGTTGTATTGAGGAAAATATATGTAAGCCTAGATTTTATGAAGAATTGTTGGATATTTCTTTTTTTTTTTTTTACTTTTGTTAAGGTGTAAGGAGGATTTATTTCTATTGGCGTATTATTCCTGATGATTGTGTTTGGGATTTTTGAAACGCTATTCGTGTGACCGTAGTTTCAAATACGGTTTGATACGGAAAGAATATATTAAGATATGTTTTAGTGTTCTGAAATTTGTTATAATGTAGGATATTTTTTGTGGAAAGTATGAAAAATTTAATGGATTGAGTTGGAATTGGATAGTAATGGTGTTGTTGCCAGAGATTTTCAAGTCAATTTTCGGGAAACCGTACTTTTCTGAATTGCAAATAAAAAATATATATTTATCCTAAGACTATAACACAGCTTCTAAATTATTGAGATTATCTATTATTTTCTTTGGGTAGTTCAAAAAATTTAATTACTTTAGGAAACATTGAATAATGACGCTATTGTATTGACAGATTCTCAAGTGAAAATCTATCATACTGTAATTTTTAAAAGTGCACTAACAAAATATACATCCAACTGAACACTGTAGTATAGCGTCGAAATTATTATTATTGCTAATTTTCTTCAGAAAATTACACACATTTAATTACTTTAGAAATTATTAACTAATTACACTATTGGAATGACAGATTCTCAAGTCGAAATTCATGAAGCCGTTGTTTTCTAAATTTCAATGCCAAAAAATTGTAAAAATTAAAATATACCTTTAAATTTGCTTATAATATTTAGTATTATGTGTAAAAAGCCACATAAATATAATTCATTAAACAATAATACTATTATTCAATCATAGTTCTTTTTACGATATCTGTGACCGTAGTTTTCCAAATTCCAACATAAAAACAATTATCCATATTTTAAACACACAATACAACTTTGAAATCATTCGTATTATAGAATATTTTGATTATATCATCTGTTTATACAGAAACTTTAACCCCTCCTCGTATTATTTAATAATGAAACTATCATTATTCGAGAGATTCTAAACACTTATTCGTGCGTCCGTAGACATCCAATTTAAAATCCAAAAATTGAGATAAATTAAATAAAAAGAACATTGAAATAATAGAATAAACATATCTGACTTACGTAAACTCAGGAAGACGAGAATACATCCAAATTCAAAGTCGTTCAAATTCGTCTTTCTTCTGTTTCGTTCAGCCTACCGACGCCACTTGACTGTCCAAAGTCGTCCTGAATGTTTTCGTATCTCATACGTCGCAGCTATCAAAGTTTCTACCTGGCTCAACCAAAATCGACTACCTGCCAACTAAATTATCGAAATAATATGAATATTTGGTAAAACAATTCGTTTTACTTTATGAAATCTTAAAAATTTACCAACTCGTTTAAATTGCCGCACACGTCGCCACGCCATGTTCACAAATGACTAAAGTGACAGTGGCGCTGCGATCGTGACTCGCAGGACATTCTCAAGTCAAGATTCCTGAGACCGTAGTCTTCGAAATTGGAATACTGAATAATATGCATATATTAAAATTATATATATTAATATGAAAGAGAATATATTCGTCCTAATATTATAATGTATTACTGAGTAATTATTGATATTACTGAGTATTTTTTTTTTCAGAAAGTACGCAGTCTTGAATCATTATAGATATGATTGAATAATAACGTTATTAGTGTTATAACATAACAGACTCTCCACTCTACATTTATGACACCGTATTTTTTAAAAGTGAAATATAAAAAAAATATATTTTCGTCTCAATGTTATGATGAAGCTTCGAAATTTTTAATATTGCCGATTATTTTTATTGACCAATTTTCGAGTCAATATTTGTTAAACCGTAATTCTGAAAAGTACACTATAAAAAAATACAATCAACCCAACGCTGTAATGTAGCTCAGATGAAGTTGTTATTACTAAGCATTTTCTTTAGAATGTATAAAAAAATTCAATAACATCAGAAATGAAATAATTACACGTACTATTGAAATGACGGAGTCTCAAATTAAAATTTATGAGACCGTCACATTTTAAATTTCAATGCAAATATGTGTAAAAATTATAATATATTTTCAAAATTCTTGATAATATTTAGTATTTTTTAAAAATATATATAAAAGTTTGAATATTTCGTGACATTCTACTAAATAATAATACTATTATTGAACAAAAGTTTCGTTACGATGTTCGTACGACCCTATAGGTTTTTAACCTGCAACGCACAAAACTTTTTTGTAACTTATGTACACAATACAGCTTCGAAATCGTTCATATTATGCAGTATTCTGTTTGTGCCATGCGATTATTCAAAATTTTTAAACTCTCCGTAAAGTATTTAATAATACAGATACTAGTGTACGAAAAATTCTAAACTTTCATTCGTGCGACCGTAGTCCCTGTATTCTAAATAAAAAAAATCCCAGAGAACATATACATAATTCTATGTATCATCGTCTAAACTCCAAAACAGAAACATAGGTCTCAATTACACGAAATTTTCGTAAAGCCTAAAAGCACGTCCAGGTCATCTAAAATTATCATCTATCCATTTCTTTCATAAAAGAGTCAATCCAACTGTCGCCACTTCTCTGAATCTAATCTCGCATCTAATTCATCGCACCTATCAAAATTTCCCTCAAACTCCTCCAACTTAAAACCTAAACCGCCAAAATATCATAAATTCCAGGTTGAATGCCGCATTAAATTTCCTAAAATCGTGAAAAATCTCACGTCTTATTCAAACTGCCGCACGCCTCGTCGCGCCATCTTTCCCAGCGAAAAAGATGTCGCGTCGATCGCCGGTCGAACAGCTGAGTGGCGAGTGGAATATCTTCCCGAGCAGAGTTCGCTGTCAGTAGACGTTCTGTTCTCCGTGCTCGGCCAGGCCAGCACTCGGCAGTAAACAGCTGGCGACGCGATGCGTCAGAGCAAAATGTCGAACGGGACTGCGCCAAGCTAGTTGCCCCCCCTCTGCCTCGTCCCCTCTTCTGGCACGGTGCAAGAGCTTCGCGGAAAAAAGTGGACGTTGACGGGCAAGCGTTCGGCGCATTCGCGGTGAACAATTCGGCAGCGACAAGATATCGCGCGAGTGTCCAGCGAAACGACAGTGGTGGCTGAGGACAGCATCGGTGTTCGCGTCCACGCGTCGCGAAGAAAAACCCGTGGCGAAAGTGGAGTTTCTTTGTTCCCCCCTCGCGGCCGCTTCGCATCCTCTCCTGCGCATAGGTCTCGTGCGTGTGGCGCAGCGTTGTTTGTTGTGGTCGGTACGTCACTCTCGGCGTACACACGGCTCGGGAACTGAGTAGATATTCCGGAGAACCCGGTCGTGTCTCGCCCCCCGTTCCCGTGAGTCGAGAAACAACGGTGTCGCGGCTCCGGCGTTGTCTCTCCGTCGAAACAACCTCGACGACCGTCCGGGGAGAAAGGATCGCTGGCCTTTCGGTACGCGCGAGTGCTTTGTTTTGACGAGCAGCTGATCCGGGGACTAACTCAACTCGTTTATCGCGTCGCCTCCATCGCGATTCGCTCGCGACGCGTTTCAACTGTGCCACTCGAAGAGGAGCTCTCGTCGTCGGAAAATCGGAATACGCGGATCGACCGATGCTCGTCGCCGACGGAGCGTGCCCTGCGTGAATCTGCCCCGATGACAGGGCGACCTGGGGAATCGCTGCACCGTGACAGCGCATCCATCCACCCATAGAGGGACTTTCTACAGTCCGGATTTTCGGCTTCCAAGGATTTCTGCGTTCCCGTTCGTTGCTCGCCATCGGCCAAAACTTCAGAGCCGTCCAACGGTCCTTCACACGCAACAGTCTCGATTCCATCTACGATTTCGTGGTTCCGTTCTCCCCCTCGCCGGCTCTTCGATTTTTTTTCAGTGTTCGAGGGAAACCCCCCTTCGCGCCCCCAAAGCCCATATAGTAGCACAGCGCCTGTGTGCACGGCGCGTTTACATAGAGACGGAACTACGCGCGTCGCTCGCTTCGGGGAACAGAGCTTTATTTCTGTCCCTCGGCTTTCCCTTCGCTTCGCGCGACACCAGGTTTTCGTGGAGGGTGAGAGAAAGGGCCGTTTCGGAAGGGCTGGAAGCCGTGCGGTGAGTCGACGAGGACGACGAACGGATTCGTGGCCGTGATCGATGCGACGTAAACTCGTGGGGGCCGTACTCGCGAGCGGTGGGAAACGTGGGGTACGGCCCCGATCGAGCTGACTACAGGAGGCGATCCGAAACGACGGAGGTCCTCCTCGTCGGGAGTCGCGAGCCCTGGATTACCTACGCCGGATGCCAGTGGTGTACCGGGGGCGAGCCGGACGTTATTTCACCCTCGTCATCGGACTCGAAGCTGCCTGACCGGCCCGAAGATGCTGTACATATTCCACGTGGACACAGGCACCACCATCACCTTCGACATCAAGTTGGCGCTGCAGACGTAAGTTGATTTTCTTTTCTTTCATTTTTTTTATTTTTATCTCGAGTGAATTTTGCCAGTTTGTTAAACTATGTGCACTCTGAGGGAGTAAACAGATACGGAGAAACCTTTTGAGAAGTTGCTTGTTGCTTCGGTGTAAACATAGTTTTGGATCGTAGAATATTGAAGATTTTGCGGGTGAAAGAAAATTGAAAAAATGATTCGTTTAACAGTTTGTGACAAGCCTATTTTTTTGACAGTTTGTAGGAAAAATGAAGAGAAGATTCGTTGTTTTATTATTTTAGGTTTTCAAGAAATTATATTTTTTTAGTATTACAGTTTATATTATATGTAATGATTTACACTTTTTATGATGCAAATACAAATTCAGAGGATTTTTAAATCTCCAGAATTTTAAACGAATATCGCTTTAACTTAATATTGAAATGAAAAAAATGTGTACTTCACACAACTCATATTTTTTAAACATGTTAGGTGTGATAATTTATGAGCAAATTTTTGTGTAACAACAGCAAAAGCAAAATGATCTTTACAATTTTTTTTTTTAGAAAACTGTTTTGGGATATGAAAAGATAGTCATAAAGAACTTTTTTGGGGTTGTTACATTGTCCCCAATAATCAAAATAGAATAATAAAAATATTTTCTTAAATTCAAACAGCTGGAGAAAAGTTGTAGAAAGTTGAAAGTAAAATTTTTTTTGCGAAATAGCTGCTTAAAAAATACTGTTAAAAAAAATATTCTAGGTAAGACATAAAATCAAAATTGAAAATGGAGTCATTATTCTAAAAGATACAGTTAAAAAATCGATTAGGCTGTAACTTGGTTTTTCGTTTAATTTAAATTTCAGATTATGTGATCATAGTTTTTAAATGCATCAGTGATTCGTTAAAAAAATTGCTTTTAATTTTTCGAAACTTTTACACTAAAATCTTCCCTTCAAAAAGAAATATTTGAATGAGTTTTACTTACTGTTGATAAGAAAACACTGTGTTAAGAAATACATAAATATGTATTTCATGATTTACGTATGTATCTCGTTTTTTTTTTATGTATCATGATTTTTTTTTACATTTGCCACGTGCAATAATTTAAAACCCGTGAAAAATAAGTCTGCAACCATTTTGATGGCAAGGTCCTTCATTATTTTATCTGATATTTGTTATCATGTTGGTCACTATTAAGCTTGTAATATTTTTTCGACACTTTCACCAGTATGAAAAAAATGCACTGAAATGCACTGCCTATTCTGCAGCGATTTTATTTTTTGATAAAGATTCAACTTTCTGAACTTCTTCAGAGTTGCTGTTAGAAACTCTTATCAATATCATACATAGAGGTATAACTTGACATGATTCCTAATCGTGTGGCAGTCAAAGTCTCAAAACTTATCTAAAATTATTCAAAGTGATATAAAACAGTATGCATCGTTATGAAATATGTTTGTTTTTGTTAGCATATACTTAAAAAAAAAAATTAAACAGCTTTGGAAATATATAAAACTAAACGAAGTTCAGTAAATTTGTTATTAATTTTTTATCCACTCGGGTCGTTCGATTTTTAATATTTAAACAATGCAGAAACATCTGTGCCTGCCGAGTCGATTGACCTTTAAGACGCACGGTTTCCAGTGATTGCTTCTTAATATGTATCTGCCTCAAAAGTGCAGCACGTTGTTTTGTTGGCAATTAGCAAATATGAATAATTATTAAACATGAAACGGCGGAGGACTCGATGAGATCATATTAAGAAAACATCGTATTCTTAACAACAGTGTCTCTACTCGCTTTTCAAACTGATTTGCTTTGCAACCGCGCATCATTCTTTCCGGGGAGCCGTTGTTTACGTTTACGTCGCCGCGTTCATTTACATTTCACGCTCGATTCATTTATTGGGTTGTAAATATTTACGTGGATCGAGGAGACCATCGCGATGGTGCACTGGGAGCAGTAAACGAAGTCAAGATAGGTGGAGCGTTGAAAACTGTTCCTTTTTCTTCGAATTTAAAAGAAGCTTTTTATGTACGAACTTGTACACTTTGAGAGTTTACTAAAACGTTTGCTTAGCACAGTATTTGCTTTGCCATAAGCTTGCCAATGTTTCTTTGAGACTTTCTACAGATCGTTAAACACGGGCGAAGCTTGTTTTGAGTTTTTTATAAGGTAAAATGTTTTTATAATTTTCTGTACTTGATAATTTGATAATTTGATTTGCTCCGAGTCGAAGAGCCGTGAAGGGATGCTGAGAATTATCTTCGCTAGGTTGCTCTGCCCTTTTTGCAGGCAAAAAAGGTTTTAGGGTTCTTACCTGTCCTTGAGGGAGGCACGCATATAGATTTTTTCAAAATTATTGGGTAGAAAATAGAAAACCAATCAACTGTTTAACTTCGTGTTCATAATTTATCTTAGAATCGACGTAGGCAAGTTTTAGATATCTTCTATTTCTCGAAAATTTGAAGCTTAAGGATTTTATCGTAACACCTGTAGATTATCTAACGTAATAATCTCCTAAAAAGATTCGATCTACTTCAGAACTACCGCAAACGTAGGCCTGATTGCTTAATGCGCAGATGTTTTACTTCGTCACCAAAAATATAAAAACGCGTTTAAAATTCGGTGGAAAAAATTTCCACGCGTTCGAATACTCCAAAACACGAGTCTCCTCGACAAAAGTTATGTCCTTGGTTTTTACAGTTCCCCAATTAGCAAAATAAACGAAATAAAAAGAGGACAACCTTAACTCGAAACTTTAACAGAGTCCATAAAAACGGAGGACGAAAGGTACATACGCACTTTATATTTCAGAAAACTGTGCCTAATTTCTTGACCTCCGATCGAACTTCCCTAATCGACTCGATAGAAAATTGGCTGTCATGGGGTCTCGTGTATTCATTTCTTCTCCCGAAGATTAATGATCGCACGTTTCAATTAAACAGAAGTTATTTATCGAGCGCAGTATCCGTCTTACCATAAATTTACATCGGATTTATTTTTCGTGTTACCCTCGGATGTAGGACAAGTGCGCGTAGATCGCGCAGGGATTTAATTAGCTGGCCTGTTAAGGCATTAAGGCGCGGTGGTCTTCACGGAAGACAGTCTCTTTCCGCGTAGCAGAACCGACCTCTCGCTATAAACTCGTTGCCTCCCCTGAATTTTTCACCGTTTCGCGGAATCACTGTTTCCTTTTGACAAGACAAACGCCGGAGTCCTCGCATTAATTATCCCTAGGAGCGTACGTTTCACGCCGCGTAAGCTTCTGATCGGTAACGAGCCGCGAGATTATAGCGAGCGGTTCCCGTTTTTCTTCCACGCGGATCCGCGCACGCGTTTCCCTATGCATTTCTCTTTCCCTTCCTCGGTCCCGGGTCGCGCGTCCGTATTATTTCCATGACATAATAAACCCCGCGCTCGATATTATTCCCAGATTAGACTCTCTCGTTAAACACCGCCCGATGGTTATCTGACCAAGCCCAGCGCCGCTCCGTGTGCATGCGCCCACCGCCGTGGAAACTCATTTCTTCGCTCGCAGAATGGCAAATATATCCGCATCCTTCCTTTCGCCCTCTTCGCGCATTCGGTCTTCACGGGTATCGGTCGCTGGGTTCAGAAAATCCCTCTTCCTGGACGGCTCTTCGGACCGAATAAATATAGACCGTCGGGGGCTCCTAGATCCTCGAGTCGAGTCGACTTGGTCCATTCCAGGTCTACGGCGTTTTCCCTCTTCGAATGGCGTGTTTTCTCGCGTTGCTATTTCCATTTCAGTCAAAGGAATCATGGAAAATGATTTTCAAGAAACGTTCAAAGTAACAGTAATTGTGCTCTGAAATTTTGGATCAGAATCATTTATTTTGGTAATACAGTTGGTTATCAAATTGTAGATATTAATTGGATTATATTTATGTTTATTATGCTGCAGGGGTGTATTATATGGATACTTTAGGGAATTGCAAGTTTTGAGGAATAGTAGAAATGGTGAATCGTTTATCCGTTTAAGGTGGGAGTATTTTGAGAAAACTGCAATGATTTGTTGAAATCTTTTGTAAGGAAATGTTTAGGCAATTTGAATCTACATCACGATTTTGTGATTATTGATGTCTTGAATGTCTGACAAAGAAAGAAGTGGATAATTTTTTATAATCTTGATTAAATGTCATCTGAATGAATTGCTGGGATTTTCTTGATAAAAATAAACTCAGTTAGGTTAAAAAACGAACTAGTTTTAGAAATGATTGTTAGAAAACATTAATTTTTTCACATAATAATTAGTTACCTCTGTATTTATGACAATTTAGTGTTTTCCTTGAGCTTATTTTCATCACAAGAGCTCAGCAATCTAGTGTTACTATAATTTAAAAAACAAAATATGATCAAAATGACAGAAATTCAAATTTTTTTCAGAAAATCTTAAAAAAAAGAGAATAAATTGCAACTACAATATACAATTTCGATTTTTTATTATTGAACTTTTATGAGGGATTTAATAGCTTTTTGTTCTGCTAAAAGATAGAAATTTATTGAAATTAAATATTTCAAATAATTATTAACATTTTCCCCATACAAATTTGGAAAATTCTGGACAATGCTGTTTAATAAACGTATAACTTTTAATGGAATGGGATTTGGTTTAATTTTCACTTAAAATTTAGAAGCTTTCTAAAAATTAAACTACCTAATGAGAATATGAAGGATTAAATATAAAATTGGTGTAATTAAAACTGAAAGTTTATGGAAATAAATTCCAGAATCTTAGTTGAAAAATATATTATTTTCAAGTTAATCATTTGTCAAGTGTTATTTATACCAAGTATTACAAAATAAGGAGTAACAATTTTATTCCATAATAGAAATTATAATAACAGTAGAGAATAGAATCATTTGTACATTTTCTTGATAAAATCAATCCACAAATATTTATATTAGTGATGCACCGACTAGGGTTTTGGCCGACTAGCCGACTAACCGATTAATCGACCTCCAAGAAGCCGACTAGTCGGCCGATTAGTCAGCTATGCCGATCATTTTCGTACACCGCGCCACTATAAAATGAGACAAATCACTTCGTTCATTTTCATTATCTTTCGTCCGTTTTTGGACTCTCCTTCATGCGGAGAGTTCAAAAAATTTAATTATCATACTTTACTCACCTTTATTACAAAAAAGATTCAAAATTTATTATTGTTTAATATTATTCAAAAAAGAAATCGTTACATTTATTTTATTATTTTATTGCATTCTGTTTTTTGTTTTAAAGAGTTTTTTATTTCGATAAAATAAAAAAATAATAACCGAAGTTCGTAATAGTTAACTGGTATATTTTTAGTTGGTTTAAATAAATAATAATTACTATTTGTAATGTTTTATATAATAATTATAATTAGGTTACATACAGATATGTATAAGTATGATAAATAAGTAAATATAAGTACAATAGACAAAAAACATTGTTTTTCTGTGATATCACGATATTATTGCTACTAAAATTCAAGGCCGACAAATCGGCCTTTTTTGCCGACTAGTCGACTACAAAACTGGCCGAATAGTAGTCGGCTTAACCGACTAGTTGGCCACTAGTCGGTACATCTCTAATTTATATTTCAAATAAAATAGCAAAGATTCAAATAACTCATTAATTAAACACATTACTGTAATTGGAATAGAGTAACAGAACAAAAAGTTAAAAAAATAACGATTCTATCTGAAAAAGATTTTAATTTTTTATTTTATTTTATTACCTAGGTATTATCATATCATTATAAATGTAGATAATGATTTTTACCATAGTATTAAGAGTTAAAAAGAAACATAGACTTAATCACTTAAAATAAAAATTAAAAAATGGGTATCTTCTCTTTTCATCTCCGATGACAATCTTTTTCCACGCCCGAACGTCGCGCGTCGACGATCAATTATTCGTGTAGCAATCGCGAACAACGGCACGGCGTGGCTCGGCGTGGAATTGCCAAGGATCCCTCGAAGGTGAGCAAATTGCAAAACCGCGTTTATCGCGAACGAACGTGGGCAACGTCGTGCTCGAGAGGCTTTTCTCCTCTGTTCGTCGGACAATCGAGAGAGACACGGCGCTCTCTCGGGGCGCTCGCGCGCTCGTCCGAGGAGCAGGTGGCAACGAAAATAGTAATGTAATCGTGTTGAACGTGGGCGGCCATTGGCTTGTGTCGCACACGAGTCTGACCCGCGGGCAAACTCGGCCAAGTCCTTAATGCGTGATGCAAACGTTGCAACGCTCTCGAACCGCTGCGTTGCACCGCGTCGCGGCTCTAAACGTCTCCACCTCGGTCCACTTCTCGACGAAACAGCGCTTGCACGCGCGAAGCGAAACTTTACACGGAATTATTGCTCGACGTTGCTTCCACCCTTCTGATGCATAGTTTCGTTCTGAGTTGCAACCCCTGTTTTGTCGAAGTTTGGAGACCTCGGTACTTGGGCAACTTTTGCTGGCGAGCCTCGTTCCTTTTTCAATTTTTGATGGGGTTTTAGGTATGTTCGGTTTGGGAGAGACGTTGTTTGTAATTATAAGCTGGAGGATTTTATTTATTTGTACGTAGACTCTTGGAATATTTTATTGTTTTCGGTGGAGGTCAGTTCTTTGACAAATAGTGAAGTTATTAGGTAATTAAAAATATATATTCTGGGATTTCTGTGTTTATTAGAATTCTACGAATATTGTTTCAGCAGTGTAAAGTGAAAATACTGTTAATGAATGAAATAGTCGAGTTCTTTAAAAAAATTATGATGTTTTTCATTGTACTAAAATCTCAATTAATCACCCTGGGATCAAAGTTGAAACCGAAATATTGTCCTGCTGTAGAATTTTATAATTTTTAGTATATTATTATCAAACTTCGAGTTTCACTCCAAATTTCACTGTGCTCTTATCGCTAAAGCTCCGAATAATAAAAATTCAACATAACAGAAATAGGATATGATTAAGACCGGTTAATCGAGGTTCTGCTGCATAATGCATGCAAAACGACAGAACGGTCTAGTTTATCCGGTAGTCATACGATAAAAATATTATAACAATAAAATCCCTGTTACAATATTTAAAAGACGAGTCACGCTTTCAATTCTTGAATTTGTATAATTGTGTAGTTACCACAGACTTCAGAAATCATCAGGAATTTTTGTATAGAACGAAATCTGATATTTCGACACGTACAATTTTTTTGGGTCGCTTAATGCCTCATTAGGGCTTCCTTAGGCCTTCTAATCTAGAACTGCCCACTCTTTGCTCTATAATCTAAAAAGAGTAGTTCTGACGTGGGTTAGACCAAACTTCTGGAGTTACTAGTTAAAGTTAGAATAGTGGCAGAATGGCAGTATGTCTGAGGCTATTTTAAAAAGATTGTTTGACAGAGACAAATGTCAGGGAAATTTTGCAACACCCTTTAACTATTGTCAGTGGATCATAAAGTATTATTTATTTTCAAGGAGCTAGAAAATGTAACTATTCGATGCCTACGTCCATTTGCATCTGTGGTTGACTAAACTATCAAGTTACTCATGACTATTTTATGTATTTTTTAAAAACACATTATCTGTGTTTATTTTGAAACAAATATTACTCTGTCATGGTAGCATTCAGTAGACAAAAGCATAAATGTTGTTTAATTGGAGTAAGTCGTGCAGAAATCTATTTAAGAATACATACAAAGACAACAGAAAAGTGAAAATAATATTAATTATATTACTCACATTGAAAGCCATTGAAAAATATTTGAAAGCACAACAAGAAGCAAAATCACAGTAGAAATAGAATAAATTAATATACGAAAGTTTCCACTCTCTAATAAAATCTACAAACTAAATTTATTTAATTTTAGACCACCAAGGATTGATTCTACATATCACAGTTTAATTGTTAACGGTTTCAGTATCAATTAATCCTACTGGGAGTGATCAATAGCTTCCTATATGTCTATAAAAAAATATTCTGCAAAACAAAGCACTCATTTAATATCGCGAACAGCAGCCCAAATTATCGAGAGCAATTGCTCACCCAAATAAGTAAATAAATCGATAAAACTAAATACAAACGTGGAAACAATTTCCAGCCGTTTGTAGTTATGATTGCAAATAGGTCAGCTACTAATTTATAAAGGATGCACCCTGTTTGTTGTCACCCATGCCTAAATATTACTATAGTCTAATCCACAATTCCCTTCTGGAGTAATTATCATCCAATAATTGCCGGCCGGTTCTCTCATTGTCCGAAGGTATTTCCGTAGCGTCTTTCCCGCGACGCCGAAGGCTTCGGAACTCCGGGAGTTCGGAGCGGAGAATTGGACTGCGAAGGGATAATCGGGGTTCGATTGTCGTCAGACTCCGCGAGGCAATTTTATTAAAGACTTCTTCGTCGTAAATATTTGTCGATTGAAGGGTTATCGACGGACGTTGAGTTCGGGTCGCAAAGTTCCTCGGAACCTTGTCTCTCCATAAGAAACCCAGGGAACCGTTGGTCTCCTCGTAATCTCCGTACCAATAAAGCTGTTTGCAATTATCAGCGATCTCGGCGATACGAGGGAGAGGCGGAGTGATCAACCCTTCTCGATTTTTCCTCCCCTTTTACTGCCGCGCCTCGGTAGATCCGTCTATTTCGAGTCGGGCGAGGAAACGTGGAGGTCGGTGTTATCGGGGTCAGGAAACCCGAGACCGAAGAGATTGTATGTAAATAGGAAAACGGTGGTGCTGACCAGCGCGGTGTTCCTTTACCTAGGAACCTGTTCCTTGCTAACGTTTAAGAAACGAACGAGCTGAACTTTCGTTCCGACCTGATCTATAACACGCTCGCGCGAATTCTGTGGCGTTAACGGTACGCGGCAGGGGAAAAGCTGGACGGGAGAATGAGGTTAACGTGATTTAGGGAAATAAAACTGGTAGGCGTGCGGCTATCGACGATGAAGAAAACGATTCTGCACCGGTACACCGTGTCCATGCAGAGTCGAGCGCAGACTCTAGCCATTATTCCGTTGGTTAAAGTGTGCTACGGTCGGGAACCGCTCTTGCGCCCGTGAAAAGAAAGTGCACACCGTGCACACCGGGCCGATTCTGAGGCTCAACGAGCCATCATTCAACCGCGGGGCTACTCCTTACTCCGACCGCTTTGCGTCCAATGTTTCATGTAAATGTTGCTTAACGCTGCCTGCATATAATTAGCTTCCATGACCGATGCAAATTGCCCGCGTGTCGGGATACGCGGACGAGTCCGGGGACCCGCGTTAATGGGATACGTCTATTTTCGTGATTGATATCGCGAGTACCGGGAACGGTTGTTTCAATCGGCTTTTCTATTTCAATCGATTTGCTCCTTGGAAATTGATTACTTGGGAGATTCACCTGTAATCGAGACATGGACTCGTTTTTGCGATTGGTGATTAGGGATTTGCGAGGGAAACTGAAATAGTATGTGCAGTGGGAGGATCTTTAAACATTGTTGTTTGATTTAGACTGCGACCTTATACTCTGTATTAATTGATTATTGAATGCAATTTATTTGGAGGTGTATTAAGAAAAGTTTATGGTAATATTACGTCAATTTTAATTTGTGGTTGAGAATGGTAAGATTATTAGAATTTCATTATCTAATATCACAAATAATACAGATATGTCAGAACTTTTTTTAACACGAGTTCAAATTTACAAAAAGTCTAAAATATAGAAACTTCACGGATCATATTATTATACAAAATTTTGTAATATTTCTTCTATTCCTCTGATCTTTCCTTCATTTACTATTATTTTTGTTTAACTTCAAGATACCTTTTTAAAGCTTAAATTCTTGTGGGGAAAATTCTGATAGTCATAATTTTCGTAAAAGGATAATAAAATTAGTTTATCTGTGAAAAATCATGTAGAAGTTGCTCTGATTAAAAGTATGGTACTTTGAAGACATTTAATTTGATGTTGAGGAGTTTTTTTTATAAATGTAGAGTTAAACATCCCTATGAAGTTGCAAAAGTCGCATCTTTACACTTTCTGAGAAATAAATGATTAAATGTGTGAAAATTTTTCTGCTGATGAGTATTAAAAAAAAAAATATATGTATAGTATAGTAATAAATACAATAAATAGTATTTTTTCAAGAGAAATTTACATATTTTTAATCATTCATTTCAGAAACAAATTTAGTGTAAAAAAATTGGCTTCAAAGATTCATTAAAGGAAATAAGCACTGGGTAATAATGTCTTTTTATAAGAATTCAAATAATATTTAATATCTTAGTGTTTTAAATTTAATATTTTATGAGTTTCTACAAATTTTAATTTTTTATCACATAGTTCAAGAGCCTCTAAAAATGCCAATTTTTTGTTAAATATTTAAGGAGCCTTTAAACGTCCTAATTTTTACTATCTGTTATTGAATAAGTCCCTGAATATCTCAATTTTTAAAAATTGAATATTTAATTCTCTTAATTAATTGGAGATTTAAGTCTCCAAACACAAATTTTTTAATCCCTCATTTAACAAGTCTGTAAGCTATCTAATTTTTTGTTTTACCAATCCTTCTACTTCATCATCTCATGCCAATCGGAACACACACGAACACAGACAGGATGTACAATGTTGCGCACGAACAAATACACTGACACTCGACTAAGCCGAATAATAACATCTCCGGCGATCCCACGCGCGGAAAAGACGCCCGTCTCGCGAATGCATCCAATTTTTCAGCATTAAGATCCGCGTGGTTGCAAAGCCTGGTCAGTGACCCTGTTCGTCGAGGCAATTAACGACGCGTGTCGATTCACCGTGGCGCCCGCCAGCGCCACGTTGCTTTTGTTTTCGCGTGCGTAATTAATTGCAAAGTATATCCTCAAAGCGCGGAAGAACAAACACGATGACGTAATTGTGATCTATGTTCGGCTAGGCGACGGTCCGTTGAAGGGAGGCGTTGATTTCGGGAAGCCTCGTCGAAACAACGGCGGAGTTACGAAGCCCCACGGCCGCTGGAAATTCGCGAACGAATTCGCCAATGGGCTGCTTCCTCCTCCCTAATCGAGTTTAATTAATTTCCATCGCGCTCGTCACTGGGTTTACTTCGTTTCGTCGAGGGTGCTCTTGGAATTCGAAGCTTTGATTAGGATTCCCTTTTTAAAAGAAGATCAAAGTCGTGTGTTCTCTCTTTTTGGGAATTTTTCAAGAAAGAAGTAATTGAATTTTGGAAGTCCGAGCTTTGTTCGTTTATTGTTTGGTATTAGGAGAATGCAGCGTAATTTTTTGCAGCAAGTATAGCAATTTTCAGACGCAAAGCAGCGAAACAAAAGTTTGCTGTATGGACTCGATAAAAAGCTTT
This sequence comes from Perdita meconis, assembly GCA_030770465.2. Taxonomy (NCBI): domain Eukaryota; kingdom Metazoa; phylum Arthropoda; class Insecta; order Hymenoptera; family Andrenidae; genus Perdita; species Perdita meconis. The sequence continues at coordinate 6,012,502 of JASKOS020000001.1, forward strand.
AATAGCAATTGAATTTCTGTTTTATGAAATTATGCTATTTCTACTTTCTTTTACATATTAACAATACAAAAGAATTTTTCAGCAAATTTTCGATGCGAAGCAGGGAAGAGAAGATTTATTTCATGGTCTACAGATTCAGCTGACTTCAATTCTGCCTTCTTTGTCTTAACTGTTCTAATTACCATTCAAGGAAAATGAAGTCTTACATTATTTTCCTAATTGAAGCAAACAAATTAGCTCCTTTTCCAGAACTTTACTCGGAAGAGAAAAACGCATGAAATTCTTGAAAATTCTTGCGAAATGAAAAATAAAAAAAAAAAACAGAGCAATTCACCACGCAAATATTTTAATAAACCTTTTCTTCTTCGCCTTGGCCAATCTCCCTGAAACTCTGAAACACCCGTACAATACGCAGCAGCAATGCGTTCCAGAGTGGCAGAAAAAAAAGCTGGGAAGGAGATATCAAGCTCCACGGGAAACAAATAACTGGGCAACGAGCGAGTTTATGAATAAAATGTCGTGGGTTCAACATTGTGTACCGTCCTCGGTCCACGCGTGTACCTCCTTTTATAATTAATACGCGATGCGGCTCACGTCGCTCTCGCTGCGGATAAAGAGCTCTCCTTATCCGTTATTTAACCTTGCCAAGGGTGTTGATGACGACTCTCGCGCTCGTGCACCGTTCCAATTCCTTTTACGCGCAATTTATGGACACCATGCACGGTCGAGCCGCGGAGAGTCGTCCGAGAGCGCTTTAAGAGGACGCCAATAAAGTTCGCTTGTGCCCCGCGATTGCAGTTGCATTTTCGAACCAGATAAGACGCGGCGGCCTTCCTCCTCGCGGCGAGTGTGTTACGTATGAATTATGAATTTCATAATTGTGATACGGACCGCAATAATTAGACTCTGCGTGCCGCGACTTGAATTTTGAAATTCTGGGAAACTTGTTCTTTTTGAAGAAAAATTGGCATTCAAGAAAATCTGAAAGTCTTCGAATTTGGAATTCTTAAAATGGAAGTAATTTTGGTATCAGGGCGAGTTTGAAGTCAGAAGCTTTTTATAATTATGAATTGAATGTTGTAATAGAAAGTAAATCAAATTTTACCAAATTTTGGAGTTTTTGTTGTTTCATGCTTTGGGGAAAAGGGAATTTTTGAGAATTTTTTAAGAAATAAGAATTCAGAATCATAATTCCAACTTCTGTGTATTTATTAATTGATATTTGAAGAATTTATGCTATTTTTTCTTTTATTGCATAAGCTTCACATTTTCTGAATTAATTTTGGGGTATTTTTATTGCGATTCTGTTTGAATTAAAAAAATAAAGCTATTTGTACCACTTTTGGAGATTGCAAATTCAGAAAAACACTTTATGCAGCTTCTACATAAATACAAATTAGACAACGATATGTATGTACTTATTGTTACATTTGCTCCATAAATGTTTAGCTACGATAAAACCTAAATGAAACTACAAAGTTGATAGAGTTTTAAATTTCAACTTTCTAAAAATACAACATTTAGAAATTTTTTAAAATCTCAACATGAATAATTAAATTTCTCAAACTCTGGAACAAATTCCACTTATAACTATCTTCCTAATATCTTAAAAAAATCTCCAAAATATCCCCAAACGTTAGTTTCTCATTTTCCATCCATTCATCCCACCATCCAGCTCAATAATTTCGGAACGGCCTGTTCTCTCGGCTAGATGGATATCGCCTTGACGTAATTGCCGCGTTTCAAGCTCGCAACTTTATCTTCCTCGGGCCAATCGAATTACCGCTCGTTTCGCCTCCGTCAGCTTTTCGTACCTACGAGGTCGGAAATCGTGATCGCGTGTCGCCCATTTGCGTTGGTCAGTGCCTCCACGTAAACAGAGTCCTACGAGATCGAAAGTAGGCTCGGATAACCGCCCGACCAGCTTTTTCTCCCTTTTCCCTCGCGCGTCCTCCTTCCTTTTCCACGGCGAACCGCTCCGGGAGAGTGCATCCCCGCAATTACTATCTCCTCCTACAGCGAAGGCCTCGACAAAAAGCAGGTCGCGGCGAGCGACGCCCGACGCTCGTCTTCCCCGAGACGAAGGTGTGGATCCCGTGCTAAATTCTCTCGATCGGTTACGGCAGAAGTCTTCCAAGTTTCCACCAATTACGCCGACTTTCGTTGTCGGTTCTGTGAGAGAGCGCGGGGGCCTCAGGTAGAGCGAGAGATAATCTTGACCTTAATCGCCGGGGCATCTACAACGGCTGAAGCTGTATAACTGGCCCCTCCTTCTCTCCCCCCTCTGGTTTATTGATGAATTTATTGTGTACCAGGCTTGGGCTTTAAGTGGCTCATCCGAGCGGAGAATCTTGTTTTAGTCTTAGCCTTGCCTCGTTTCTTCCTATGGTGTATCGCAATTAGGATGCAATTGTTATCTTTTTCAGTATTGTTGCGTTTGGAAAATTGCTCGTATTTTGAGGGGGTTGATGGCTTCTTTATGGAGGGTTTAATGTTATGTTACGGGAGGATCGTGGCAAGGTTTTAGGATTTTTTGGGACCCTTGGGGAATGAAATTTTAGGATGGGGGATGTTGCGTTCCGAACACGGTGATTTATCCGGGTCGCGCAAAGAATATGTTGGGGTTGTAAGGCCCAATTACGCTGGATCGCGACGAAGTTCGAGACATTGACTTCTATTAAATTAATGAATAAGCCTAGTCGAAATGTGGCAGGACATTAATGTTTGACGTGATGTAACAAACACTTGATACTTAATTGCAAACAAAAATATTGTACGGATACAAATGTGTTCTCTGACGTGTTTCAAGATTCTGCTTGAGATGTTCGCGGATGAGTCTGTCGTCAGCTAGAGTGTTTTCTTATTAGTTATGAATGGAATGTGAGTGGTGGATGCTGTGTGTTGTGATTGATGAGGTTGTAGGTGATCCTGAGGCGGCTCGAAAATTGCGTGGAAAAGTGCGAGTTGAGAAAACGGCGGTACATACAGGGTGATTCTGTCGCCAGTGGACTCAAAGGCGATGCCAGCGCCGCCGCCTAAACATAAACACGAAAACCCTGATTTCAAGAGATCGATATTGATCTTGAGGCCTCGGCGAGGATGACTACTTAGCAGAGACGGCTGTATGCGTACGTGTGTGTACTGAAAACGAGAGTCTCACAATTGGAACGCCTAAGAAAACACAATAAATCGGCCTCTTAATCGACAGACGAGTGTATAAAAACCGGGTTTTTTGTCGCTATGTTTAGGCGGCGGCACTGCCTTTGAGTCCACTGGCGACAGAATCAACCCTGTATTGTTTGTACAGTCAGTCAAAAAAGTCTCCGTACACCGTACAAGAATTTATTTAAAGTTGCATAATTTTAAAGAAAATGGTAATAAATAAATAATTCTTCCGTTATTATGTTCACAAATATAACATTTATTAACAGTGCAAAAAAAAGCTATGTTACATTGATTTGTTAACAAATACACAAAGGCAAAACTCAAACTCAACGAAAATGAGGTCAAAAAAGTCTCCGTACATATAGCATTGTTATTTATAATTTGTTAACTAGTGGTCAGTTAGGCCGCCTTTTAATTTTATAATTTCTTGCATCCTCTTTGGGATTGTTTGGACTAATTTTTGCGTTGTACTTGGCTGAATATTTTCCCATTCCAACAATATTTTAGATTTTAGATCTTCCTTGTTTTTAATTGTGTATTTTTTCAAATTTCTTTTTATTTCTCTCCACAAATGTTCAATTGCATTGATGTCGGGAGATTGTGGAGGTGTATGCAGCTGTTTCGGGACATTCTATAATACCCATTCCTTCACTTTCTTAGCCATGTGCTTAGGGTCGTTATCCTGCTGGAAGATAAACGACCCTTCAAGATGTAATTTTCTGGCACTGTTTTTCAAATTTTCTTTCAAAATGTTCATATATTTATACTGGTCCATTATACCGTCAATAAAGACTAAATTTCCCACCCCTGCTGCACTCAGACACCCCCACACCATCACGCTGCCGCCTCCGTGTTTAAACGTTGGGAGTAAATTTTTGGGCTTCATCTGTTCATTTGGTTTTCTCCACACTTTAACATTTCCATCCGAAGTAAAAATAGTAAATTTACATTCATCGCTAAATATAACATTATTCCAAAAGCTTTGATCCTTATTAACGTGGGCCTTTGCAAATTCAGAACGTTTTCTTTTATTAACTTTACTTACGAACGGTTTTCTCCTGGCTGTACGACCATTGTATCCAGCTTTTCTTATAACATTTCGAATAGTTTCCGGCACTACTTTTATATTATAGTCATTTTCTATCATGCTGGTCAATTTCGGTGCACTTGTTTGTGGATCACAACGAATTGTTCGTAGGATTGCACGTTTATGATGAGTATCTAATTTTTGTGGTCGACCTGTACGTTGTAGATTTTGAATAGATTTAGTTTTTGCGTATTTTTCAAGAATATATTGCACTGAAGAATGTGTCCTTTTTACTATTTGACCTATTTTTCTAATGGATAATCCATCTTCTCTTAATTTTATAATTAAATCTCGGATCGCAACTGGTATTTCCATTTCGGAGAAATTATTTCGCGAAAACGTCTTCTATCTTTACTAACAGCCAAGCAACTAAATTGTACTTAACCATAGGGTGTATCCTTGAGAGTTATTTGTAAACATTCAGCTGAACCGTTAACAAAGCAAATAAATTTACACGCTCACAGTCTCTGTACGGAGACTTTTTTGACCTCATTTTCGTTGAGTTTGAGTTTTGCCTTTGTTTATTTGTTAACAAATCAATGTAACATAGCTTTTTTTTGCACTGTTAATAAATGTTATATTTGTGAACATAATAACGCAAGAATTATTTATTCATTACCATTTTCTTTAAAATTATGCAACTTTAAATAAATTCTTGTACGGTGTACGGAGACTTTTTTTACTGACTGTATGTACGTACTTGATGAAAACCAGGCCTCAACTCGAGACCCTTCATTCGGGTTGGGACCGTCTGAAAACGGTGCGGTGCGGATGAGGGCCATAAGGCCCGATACACGCTAGCGGCCAGGTCACGGTTCGGTCACAGTAATTAAAGAAAGAAGGAAGGTCCTTTTTTTTTTGTTTCTCTCTCTGTTCAACTACCGTGACCGATCCGTGACCGGACTGAGAGCGGACCGATAGTACAGGGTGATCCTCTCGCTAGGGGACACAAAGCAATTGTCGCGTTCTAAACATCGCAGCGGTATCCTTGTTACTGAAAAGGACCAAACCCTTGGTCGTCGACTTCTTAATAACCCACTAAAGATCTGGACCTTTTCAGTGACGACGTTACCGCTGCGATCCTTTAGAAAAAGGGCCTTCCTTTGTGTCCTCTAGCGAGAGCATCACCCTGTATGTATCGGTCCTAAACCAATCAACCGGGCCATCGACGTCGCTGAAACTTTCTCTAGGGCCCGACGATTACCCCTTACCGGGCGTGTTTCCTGTCCGTACCTACAGGGTGTCCGCCGAAATCGTATACAGTCCGTTATTTCCCAACGTATTACAAATAAGAGAAAGACTTTTATATGCAATTACGTGGTAGAAAGGGACGCATCTATTGACTGTAACAAATTTTGTGTAACATTATTGTTTAAAGAGATATGAAGTTCTCTTTCTGATCACTTGATAGTGCGTTTCAAACGAATGTGTATACCTTCTTTCAAATAGTTTTCGAGATATTGCGCTTAAAAATTTACTCATTTTCAGTGGAAGAAAACCTGCTATACTTCTATTCAACTCAACAGGCCGTTCAAGGTCAGAATTTCCTCTTGTAGTTTACTAGTAGCGAAACCTCCACGACGGTATTTTCTGTGAATACGAAGACTTTTAGACATACATAATACTTCACAGGGGTACAGAAACCTTCGTAGGATCATTTCTTTCTAAAAAAGTGACAGAAAATGGTGACCTTGAACGGCCTGTTGAATTGAAGTGTAAAACATAAACAGTAAAATTAGAATGGCACTTGGTACATACAATATAAATCTACTTGAAGGATTTTCTTGAAAGGGAGCACCATAAACTAAAAGTCCGGTCATCGTCGATTACCATGACGATCAAAGGATTCTATAGACCAGGGGTGGCGGATTACACTCCCGGTCAAATAAACTAGCCGTTCTAGGTCATATTTTCCTTTGTAGGTTTATGGTAATAAAACCTGTACGACGACGTTTTCGGGGTACTACAGACACAATATTTTATACAGGTACGCAAACTTTTGTAGGGTTATTCCACTCTGGAAGAAGCTAAAGAAAATGGTAGCCTTGAGCGGCTCTTCCTTTTTTCCGTGTGCAGAGTTCATCAGACTACAGAAGCGGGTTTGGAAGGGACCGTCTTTACGACTCGGTGGAAAAGACGAAGAGGGGAAAGAGTCGCCAGTTTACCACTCTTGCCATAGACTAATATGAATTTTCCGCAGCGGCGATTTCGCGGAGAAAAAAATCGCAGACTGGTGCTTAATGAATATTCCTATATTCATATATTCATATAGGAATATATTCCTATATTCTAGTGTTGCAAATTTTGATGCTGGTCTGCAGGATTTTCAATATATTTAAGACGAAGTTTAATCATCCACCGATTAATTGCTAATTATTATTGTTGTTTTTGGCAGGGTTTCCCAGCTGAAGGAAGCGATTGAGCGAGAATGCGGCGTGGTCGCGTCGCAGCAGGTGCTCCTGATGAGTGGAGGCGAGAGCCTGGAACCGAACGCGCGCGTGTGCTCCTACTCGGCTGGAACCGACACGAATCCGATCTATTTGTTCAGCAAGGCTGCCATTGAGAGCCACCTTCCGCCCACGCCGAGCATAGACTACGGTTCCGGTGAGTGACGAGCTTCTTCACCTGTGAATTTCTTTAACCCGCCCGCTGACCGGTCCGCTGCCTTTTCCTCCTTTCCTGATCGCTGCATCCAGTTGCCTTTTATTTATTCTCCACGATAAACAACCAGGATACGCGGAAGATTTTTTTCTGGAGGGTTCAAAGAACCTCTGCGGCCCTTTCCTTTTATCTCTCAGGTAGTCTTTGAGTCTTTTTTCACCCAATCATGCTGTTTATTTTCCCTAATAGTTTTTTAACTAGTTTATTTATTTATTAACGGTTCCCTTTGGTACAGTTACATATAAAGGATATATCGAGATCGGGTATGTTATAAAACTATAATGCAGTCATATAATAATGTTATGAGACGCAAATCGGAAATAATTGACAAAAGATAAGGAAAAAATACTTTGCAATGATTTACACTCAATTATCGCACACAGTTTGTGTTCCAGCGCCATCCTTATAGAATAGCAACTTAGGTTAATTTAACAATTAGTTGTCTATATTTGCAAACATATGTTCGCAATAAAAATTATTACACATCAGAGGTTTTTGAGAGCAACGCCTGAGGATTACAATCGCATGTACAGTAGAACGTTAATTAACATTTCTATTATCTTGGATTCTAATTATTCGCTGCACAAGCAATAAGATTACAGTAGAATTTCGTGTAAACCTTGAATTTTTATTTACTGACAGTATACTAAAAATAGACAAATTCTGCATTGTGGAAATACTTCAATTTTGATTTTCATATTACGCCGGTTAATCAAGGTTCTACTGTAGATATTGGAAATCGCGAAATTGCATCAACGATTAAGATATTCGATCCCCGTCAATTCAACTTTCGATTCGCGATTAATTTAAATACTCATCCGCGAGCTCCAAGAAAATCCGCGACCTCCTACAACAACCTTTGTCGACTCAGAACCTTGAAAACTGATCCCCCCGGGCTTCGGTAATGTAGGATCTCGGTTCAGTTAGCGATCACGAAGCGCGTAATTGCGATCGTTTCGCCTCGCCAAGTTCCTCCCGGTTGATTTGCATCGTCGGGACCGACGATCGCGTGCGTGACCGAAAGAATGTCCCCCGGTGAAGGCGTAGCGGGCGGAACTGTTCTCGGTGACACTGTCCCCGGCTTCGTTAGGCGAGAATCGTGCCGGAAGGACGCGGCTAATAACGATTCTTATCGACCTGATGGGTACGCGCGCTCGGAAAAAAGGAGGCAGATGGTATCAGCGTGATAGCACACCGATCAGAGAGGGGCAAGCGGGATCTCGAAGGTTGCCTTTGTGCGAACTCACGGGCCTCCGTGGTACCGTAAATGGGCACAATGGGAAACGTCAGCCACTCGTTCCGGCCATTTTTCGACATCGCGTAACGGTCGTGTCGCGCTATTAGAATCCGCCAGAAGCGACTATTCTGGACTCGAATAGAGAATCTCGAGGGACTCTGCCATTGAGGAAATTTTCCTTTGTCTTCTTTTATCTTCTTTGAATTGAATAGTCAGAAATGGGATGGTGATCAGTCGGGAAACTTTTCCTTTTTATAGCGCTGTTTGATCTGTATCTGCTAATCGCTTAAGTATCTCACAGCTGAATGAAAATATCGTGCATGTATAATGAGAGGTTATTGCGAAGTCTACAGAATTTTTCAGTGTCAAATTTTTTTTTTTAAACATAATGGAGTGCCAAGCTACCCCTAAAAGTGGTAAAACGTTGCTATCTCCCGTATTCGAAAATTGACTTTCTGAAAATGTGGAAATTTTTGCAGATACGTGGACCAAGCAAATTTTTTATTAATTTTTCTTTCAAAACTGGGAAGAGATGGTTCTCATCATTTTTTCGGATTGTTTTGTATGCTCTCTACTATAATTGAAAAAATTTGGTTGAAGAATATTACCTAACGAAGAGAGGACAAGTATTAAAAGTATAAAGACTCCTCGCAGAGCAGAAATTAAATAAGCATCTGAAAAGCAGTTCCGCTTTCATTACCTCAAACCGACAGAGCTTTTGCTCTTACCTAACAATTTCTGTCTGTCGAGTTTCACCCACTGGAAAGCATATAATAACAGTTTTCTGTGTAATCTGCTGACGAGACTATCGTGATGTCGAAATAGTTCAATTGGTTTGGAGCATGCGATATTTGATTGGCTTGAGGCATTAGTCAAATGACTTGGCTAATGGGTTAATGTTATAGATATTGCCGTGATCGATTTAATCCCGATCGGAAGTGGAACGAAAGTTTTCTTGCTCGATAGAATGCATTTATCAAAATCTAAGTAACGGAGTTGATAATCCACTTAATATTATATTATTAAATATCAAGAAATCATTACTATTATAGAGTTGCATTTTATTGCTGACAAGTTGCATACAAATTTCTGATTTCCTTTCAATTTTTAGATTTAGATCACGTTTTAATTCCATTTTTAGTAGAAGATCATGTTTAAATTCCAGTTTTTTGTGATTAATAAAATATCTTGTAATTTGATGTCTTTGAATACTAAGAGTAAAAATGTGCATTGTGAAGCAACGTAAATCCATTTAATTTTACCGAACTTTCTCGAGGCCTATGAGTTACTTTTTTTTGCCGCTCTCTGTTCCCCGTTGTGCCACTCCACCGATTTTCTGACTCGAGTCGTACAACGTCCGATCCGGTATCGAAATCGCTCATGCTCCGAACCAACCAATGAATCGACCGCAAATTGTACGATATTTACCACGAGGAAGCGTCTAGACGAGTGGCGTCCACGGAATCACGGAATCGGGTCGGAGTTGTTTTTCTTCTGGCTCCTCTCCTAGATGCGATCTTCCGCTTCCTTAATGCGACGATTCCTTTCGAAGCACTCACAAATATAAGAAGAATCTCGCTATTAATCAATGTGACTTCGCAACTGAATTCTACGCAGCGAAATATTAAACTAATATCAGTTATCAGAGAAGCGCAAAAAAGAAGTTTTGTCGTTTTGAGGTGATAACTGCGCAGCTGATTTTAAGGTTTTTATTTTTTCATTTTTGTGTTTATATTATTACGAATATAAGTTTAAGATTATTTATTAACCATTGAACGCATCAGTAATTTCTCTCCGCCACGTTTTCGTAATTGAAACATCAGAACGTTCTTTATGAAGCACCTGTAGCCCAGAAACGAACAATTTATGACATGACATAATTGCAAACGATAAAAAAGAGTGCTACAATGAATATTTAATTCCTCCAGTAAAAACAGTGAAATCTCGTGACATAAGCGCACCGTTAAATCACTTTTTCAATCTTGAATAAATGCGTCCCTGAAGAGGTTAATATATTTAAATGCCCGACCTCGTGCCGAGGTTTGAATTCTTCTTGTAATTCCTACCGCGTCGACTCACCTGCCTTCGTAACGCTGTTTACATTTACGATATTGTAAACATTACGCAATACCTAAACTTCTATCGAGACTCAATTTTGCATCTTCGTGGAATTTAAGGGATGAAAAGGGATTTTAACTCTGCTACAGTCTTTGGCTTTTTCCTAACTCAATCATGCAGTTTCTTTCTTTAAATAATTCTTTCTACTGTAATAAAAATATAAGGAAATTATTGTTAATATTTGCGTTTGTTGTTTCTTGAAATGGCATAAAAATTTCGTTGTTCAGATTTATAATTATTTATCAATGATTAATATTTTAACAAATCAGATTTTTAAGAGGGAATGTAGCAAGGTTAAAAAGACTTTTGAGAAATCCTGCGATTCAGAGAAAATAATTTTCATATCCCACATTTTGTGAAACACCCTGTATTAAGTCAAGGAGTGGTGGCAGCCTTTCAGAGTGGTTGAATTTAACGTTCTTCAACGTTCTACTTTTACGAAATATCGCATTCACCGAGTTAATTAATAACCAGACACCTCCGCGAGGTATAAGCCGCGATTTCTTTGCAGTTACGTCGTTCAGCTCGGTTCGTTATTGCACCTCCTTCGATCGTGTATTACAGCGATTACGACTGCGAGCTATGATTTAACTGCGCGCGTATTCCTTGCGGTAACGCGCGTTTCTCAGTGCCACAGCGATTCGACCGCAAATCAGATGCATTACGAGCAACGTTTTCTCCAGAACGGGGAATCGCTCGTTCGAGAATCGTTTGCACAACCTTCGTCGTGCTTTTAACCCTCCCCCGGCTTCTTTGCGCCCCTTCCGCGAGAGCTCATTTTCGTTTAAACTCTTCGCCTTCGTTGACTCTTCCTTTGTTTCTAGATCTTAAACGACACTGTGTTCTTTAGATTTCCGTTATTTCGGGGGTTGGAAATGTTTCTGGAGGGTTGGAGTGAAATACGAAAGCTTAGGGTGTCCAAAAATTTTTTTGAAAATTTGGGGTAGCTTTTTATGCTCAGAGAAATCGCAGATTTTCCAAAAAAGGAGCCGGAACTTTTTTACAGGATAGAAAGTGAGCATAGGAAATTGTAGTTTCATTTGGTATCAGCTATTAATAGATACATATGTATACAGAGTATTTATGTAAATTCAAATTTTCATAGATACAAATAAACGATTATAGGTTAAGTACTAATGTGTTTTTTTTTTCAGTATTCTAACGTGTCTTGAATTTTTAATGTTTTGTTTATTTTGACATCTCTAAACAGCATTGAAAATGTTTTAGAAATCGCATTTGTTAGAAATGCATAAGAAATACCCGGTCTGGTCGTTAATTATTAATCTTCAGTCGAGTAAAATAGCCTTCAGAATCACGCTATTTATGGAATGACCTAATATTTCTCAACAAAGTGTACAGACTTTAATGGAAAAATAATATTTGTCGCCTAGAAAGACATTCACAGGAGTATTCAAATTTTATTATTAGTATTCTTTACATAAAAAAAAATCATTAGAAGTCCCCTTCGTAAAGAACTAACCAATATCTCCAAATAATTCTTAATTTAAAGTTCTAAATTTTATTTCCAACCATAGAAAATCAATTTATATAATTACATTTAATTAGCATTACTTACTGCATTATTTTTTATAAATCTTCCACCTTTCAGATGATTTCGCTTCCCTCTTCAACAAATTTCCTCCACTTCCTTTCAAAACACAAAACAAGAAACCGTTTCCCCGGTGATCTAAGCTTCCCGCCTTGCATGAATCACCAGAAACGCATCAAGCCTACCTTTTGTATTATCTGAAAGAACGAGTGCCTGAAAAAAGAAGAAGAATCGAGGGAATATCACGTTATTTCTTTCCATCTTTTTCCTCTCTTATTTTCATTCTCTCAGTGGGCGCGTCTCCATTCCCTCCGCCTCGAGTTTCATGCGGTAATTCACGTTCCTTGGACGCGTACCGGTAATGCAACCGCAAATCAACCGCTCGTACCTGTCGCGATGCACCTTGCATTAACAGTTTCCACCGGTCCGCGATCCCGGAGAACGATCAAGTTCGCTGTTATCGCGCGCACTTTCGATTTTCGCACGAGTTGCGTGCGATATCCCGACGTCTCCCGAGAGTGAAAAACAAAACCGTTTATATCATCTTCAGTTCGCTTCGACAAGAACTTCTACAAATTTGGAATTCGGCGGCCTTCGTTTGCGACAATTTCCTGAAGACACTGATTAAAAAGTCACATATTTGCTTTGCTCGCATTGGTCGCGATTACTCGAGATCTCTTAATTTGTTTTCGCTCGTGTGCCGTAGATAACCAAGTGTTCTCAGCTCTTCTGCGAGATTTATTCGGTCAACAGTGTCTTTGGTATCGAGACTTTTGAACTTCTTTTCGCGGTAATTGCCTTTGCGAATTGGACCATTTTGGACACTCGGTAAACAATGAACATCAATTGCAACCCTTTCAATTTCCAAAAAATATAGAGATCATCTTAAAGTCTACTGTATTCCATAAAAAATTCTCAGAACTATGAACCTAATTTTTTTCAATCCCAAACTCCGATCGATGTCGGTAAAAGCCTCGTTAGTCACGCGAAGCGCAAAGTAACACAGCTCCGCGTTCTAATTAATATTTACAATCGCGATGGATAAATTCACAACACGAACGCATCATAAAAATCTGCATCGCAGGTTTCTTTGCTTCCCGAATCAATTTACCCTATCGTTTGCGCGTTAGTCACAGCTCCACGACCCCGTAGTCGCATTTTCCCCGTCGAAAATTGAATCGCAGAGTAGCCTAATGGGGCGATAGTTAATCGACCGAGTCGGTTATCGGTTATTTCTTGCCCCATTTCGAGAGACTGATCGCCGGGTCCGATGAACGATCGCAGACGCAACAAGACTTTGACCCGCGTCAACGAGCCTCGTGACCAGCATCGACCTGATTCTTTTATCCGACGGATAACGATCTGCCTTCTCCCCGCGAAACGTGCATCCAGTTGAGTCGCCGTCGTCTTGGTCGATTTCGACGTTGAACTGGGTCAGCCCGGTGCGTCGCGTCGTTTTCTCGGCAAAATTGGTTAATCGACGGGACGCGCGAGTCCGACGGATGCACTCGATCTTCTCGAGGATATGGATCTAAGAGAGGGAGGAGGGAAATTTCGATATCCCTGTTGATTCGATAGATTCGGTGTCAACAGTCGAAACTGGGTCAGCTTGATGGGCCGTGTCCCGTGGAAAATTACCATTTAAACGGTAGGCTTCAAAAGCGCAAATCTGGTATGTGGAGGAGGGAGTCGCAGGAAATTTACATACGGGGGATGCAAAGTTGCAATTGAATGGAAAAAAAGATACACACATCAAAATTTTATTCCAAGAAAATCGATTTCAAAGTTTCATTACAGTATTACTTAATAAAAAGTAATGAAATTATATTCAATTTTTTTAAGCATATAGTAACAGTTTCTTTAAAATGTTCTGAAAACAGAAGTAATGGTTGGAAAATGATATTTAGTTTTTATTTATGTGTTTTAAAAAAATTTATTAAGTACCTTTTTTCTTTAGATCGTTTAAATCGATTCAGGGATGTGTTATTTTTTTGTAATATATTACAGACAAACTACGTGTAAAATTGTATGTGATTTTTCCATCCAATGCTTAAATATCTTTTTGGGGGCTGAAAAGGAGAAAAATGTCTCTTTCCAGCATTTTCATACTTTTATAAAAATAGGAGCAATAGACTGGTGACGTTTTTTCGATGAAAATTAAACTAAACACGACCTAAATTGAATTTAATTTACCTGTAATCAATAATTACTGCAATTGTTGGTTATAATAATGAATTTCTGTCAATTACAATTAAAACAAGTCGAGTTCTGTGAACTACACTGCAGTTTATGGCTATTGAGAATTAGGATTTTCATTAAACGATGAATATCGTAAATAATAAAAATCGAGGATAATTAGGAGTCTGATGATGAATCGAGGTTCTACTGCATCTTTATCCAAGAAACTCTCATCCGTTCCTCGTTACAATTTCTACTAAAACTGATAAAAAATACAGAGAATTGAAATCATCGATCCTATTATTATAAATACATTTATGCTATTCATTATTTCTGTCGATCACAAAGAAAATCATAACAGAGACAAATGATCCAAACGTAGCCTCATCAGACTACAACAACGGAAAACAATGGTAAATGCAAAGGGTAATTAAGAGAAGAAGTTTCGAGGGCGACAGGGGATGGTTTCAGGATTATCCCACTGTTGTCAGTTCGTAGTCGAAACTAGGTCATCTACTCAGAATTGATTACCAGGCACGTCGAGCTCGAAGCGCCCAAATGAGCAATAGCTCGAGATATCGAAGGGAGACACTTTCCCGTCCCTCAGATCAAGATGTTTGATCGTAATCGGGCAAAATTAGCGAAATCGAGGGTGAATCGAGGCATCAGCGAATTCGTGAACAAGCATCGCGCCGCCTGTTTTGATTCCCCGTGTCGTCGGCGCGAAGGTGGAACTGGCACAGGCTTAATACGTCGTTTTCTCGGGGAAATTGGTCACCGGCGACGATCGCGTGATGTCGGCAGTCACGGCGCGAGTTTCTGAAACCATCGAGGCCTCGACCGTGCAAAAAGTTGCGAGGCGGGAATCGAAACAGTCGACGGTTTTTGCATCATTCCCCCCTGTGTTGTCAGTTCCACGGGGGGGAAACTGGAACGACTTAATACAACGTCGTGGTTCGCAGGAAGCCGCTGATTTCCGAAATCGGGAACGATGGGAAAGCGATCGAGGCGGGGGAAAATCGCGACGCTGATGGGTTTTAGATGACTCCGCTCGGAATCGGACGATTTCTAAACGGCGCGGCCCTGGGTAAGGGAGAGATTAATCGCGCCGATAGTTGCGGTGGGAAATTTGGGAAAGTGATTGTGGAATTATAGATCTTATGTGCTAGTCATTTTTGAAAGGCTGTTTGAGGCATTTTGAGATAATATTTGGGGTGACAAATGGTAACAGAAAATGCATGATTCTTGGAAATTTCTTTTGATGTTGTTAGAACTGTAAAGAAGATTTGACAGAAGCTTTGACGAAATGTATTGTTTGCAGAAACTAAAATTTTCTTTTTGTTTATCTTTTGTGACAAATTTTTTCTTTTATTTTCTGATGTTGGTAAAATTATAAAGAAAATTAAACAGAAGCTTTAAAGAAATTAAAATTTTAATGAAGTTTAATCTACTCTATCTTTTTGCGAAAAATCCTTCCTTTTTTTTATAATTTCTATTTTTTCCTGTCCCTAGTATCAATATTTATATTCCTCGTTCCTTGATATTGTTCCAAAAATTTGCTGTCTAAATCACCTAAAACCTATCAATAAAAACTATTCCATCTCATGGTTAAATATTAAAGAAACACTTTAACTAGAGTTAACACCTTAAGACTTCAACAAAACAGGTGGTTTCTCTTTTTCATCTCATCCCTTGCAACAAAAATTCATCAAGTCCCGTTCTCCCAAACAATATATAGTTCCGCAAAGTTTCTCCCGAAAATCGGGTCTTATCATTCGCTGACTTATCAGAAGAGCCCACACAGCCAAGACACCGAATTTTCCCCGAAAGTTTCAAGGACACCTTTAAAAGAATTCCGGAACTCAACTTCCCAAGCTGAGGGACTCTCCGCCTTTTTTCCCTGGTCCCAGGCATTCGTTTTCATTAGGTGGAGTGTAGTTCGAAGGCGCAAGAATGTGGGACACGGTTTTAATTCTCCCCCCGGAAGAAGCGCGGCGCTGATAAAAGCCCGATGGCTAGCGAAAGGCCGGATTCATCCTAGAGTAGGAATCATCGAGGGGTCATTCGCTACGGTCGATGACTCATCGAGCGATCAGGCGCAAAAAGGGATTTAATGTAGCCGAGCTACGAGGGATTTTGCCGGTGTTTACACGGCGAGGCGTGACCGCGTGCCACATTTCCTTAGTTTTCGGTGACTGGCGTCGCGAACTTAAAGCCGATGCCCCGAATTCCGCGCGCGGCTACCTCGATCGATGCGCGATTCGGGATTGCTGGGGGTTCGCATGAATCCGCGGACGATCGTGGTTGCATGGTGACGGGTAGGTATGGGATGTTCGAGGGAAATGTGCTCCGGTCACGCGAACGATTTCGGTGCCGTCGAAATTTTGGCTGATGCGTGGGAGGCTTCTTCCGTGGTTTGCGTGATGCAGTAATGGATTTCGGATGCGTGACGCAAGCTGGAGAAGGGATTAGTGGGAGAAAATGGAGAAGCGATAAAGCATTTGGATTTTACGGGATGGTTTCGTTTGAAGGGGTCGAATATTGATTTTTTCCTCATATCTTGTGATGCTTTGTAATGGGACTTTTCGGTCATAAAAATGAAAGTTTACTGAATTGTTCGAAAATGTCGTTTGTCCAGTCCATAAACTGCCACGTCACAACTTGTAATCATCTACAGTACTGTCCCGATATAAGGACAATCTTACAGTGTTGACTCAGAGAGTGACGCCTAAGTTTGATTCGAAAAAGGGATTTCTCTATCCTCACCACTTCTTCGCCGTTGCGAGTCCCCTTATTTTGTCGTGACCGAGATTAAACCCGACTCGAAAAAGGGCTGCGCTCGATTCTGAAGCCCAGCCGTTCTTCGAGTCATCACTGTATTTTCATTCTCAGATTTTTGTACAGTTTCAAACATCAAACGCATATAAATTATAATTGCAAATATTGTACCATATGTAGATAGCATGTTTAACCCTTAAATGCATGATTGCTTAATATTCATTAAAATATATTGAAACTATCAACTTATGTACCCCATAACTGTAGAAAAATAATAAAAAAAATTGATCTTATTGTTTTCTATTTTTTTTATTTAAAAAAAAGGTTTGTTGCCAAATGGCTACTATGTGTGTTTAACGTATAAACAGAAATTCTAATCTAATTAGTGTGAAACTTTTTAAAACAGTTCTTATTTTTGTGCAAACATAGTGCAACTCCACATTTTTCACATTTTGTACGTGTGAAGCCTTTGCATTCTGGTACTTTATGTTCTCATTTTTGATTTTTCATTTATAGGCCAATGTCCAATTTGGACCAATCTTATTTCTATGTGTGGTATACGCTGAGCAGGACCTCTACTTCTTTTTTCATTTATTAACTTCCCGATTTATTTTCCTTTGCAACGGGTTTCCTACACATTTGTTCATCTATGCTTAGGTGCTGTTCCAATGGAACTGACAAAAATTTCATGTTCAAATGATCCAAAACTGGTCTAATGTTATAAAGTTTATCATGTCCAGGTTGACCATAAACTACAAACATTCCATTATTATTGAAATGTATAAATTTCCTAATTTTTTCGAATGTATTTATGGATATGACTCTGCTGATTTGATTACATTCAAGTTGTTGATCCCAGTACGATCTAGTATTAGTCATCTTTATTAGTGATATGTATAGTATTACTCTAATATACTGTCTGATATTAACTGCAGTAAAAGTCGACGGCCTTTCAGGGTTTTTTTGTATAGCATAAAGATGTTTCTTCAACAATTTTGTTGATAAGGTCATCAGAAAAAAAGGATTTGAAAAACTGATATGGAGTATCCAATGTCATTATATTACGAGGAATACGAGTATTATATTACGAGTATTTCCATGAAAACGTAATTTTTCTTCACTAATTTGTAAACATTTTCTCTTCCATAATATTTTTTTGGTTTTAGAAATTTGTTTACTGTTTCTTATTTTTCCCTTTTTTGTTACTTCGCTACTGCTTGAGCTGACGTAACCTTCACCAAGATCTTCATGAGGGATATAAGAGGGATCTTCGTAATTACTATCACTGTTACTATCGGAGTCTCCATTATTACTTTCGGCTCCTGTACAGTTTTCCCAGCGCTGTATTAACTTCCTTTTAGATAAATGACGCCGCTTATACATACTAAAATAGAAATTACGTGGGCTATAAAAATATAACCTAAATGCATAATGTTGCCGTTTGGCAACAAACAAAAGATTCGCTGTATGTCAAAACGAAAAAAAAGTAATCTAAAAACAGAATAATTCTAATAAACTACATAGCTTATTGATTATAATAACACAATTTCTAAAATATTTTAACGATAATACACTATATATACAAGATTGTGAAACAAGAATAATAACATTGAGAGGTTTGATTATGACTTGTGAAGTTAGTTAAACAAACGGAGTGACAACTGTGAACATAGGCGCAAATTCGATGTATGGGACATTACTTTATATATTGGAAGTGTGAATGTAGTCGATTATACTGTATAATCAATGTTATTTTTCTGTTAAAACAAAAAATATCAGTATGTTGCCAAATGGCAACGCGATGCATTTAAGGGTTAAAAAGATATATTTTCCTATTTCTACGTCGCCAAATTTCATTTTTACGAAAGGAAAATCAGGTTGTAGGATGTTAACCGTTAGAAAGGAGGATAGAATGTTCAAGGTTACTTTATTTATAAGAAAATGATGCTGAGTGTGGTTTTCTAGAGTTATCATCTCTTTTTCGAATCATTTTCGAACCTTTTCTTCATTTTTTCAATTAAAATGCGAAGCTAGAGAACCATTGCTCATAGGATTATTATGTATATAAGTAAATGATAAGTAGCATTTTAATTGGACACCCTCTAAAATGGAATCAAGAATTAATTAATAACTGCAGTAGATTTTTCGATCTTTAATAGATTTTTCTGACTCCTGTCCATTCAACGTCGTACCGAAGGAAAAAGCAAATAAAAAACTATCATCCAAAAGGATGAAAATTCTCTACATCTCGAAGCTCCCGTTACGACGATTCTACAATCCAAATTCAAATCTTCTAAAACAATACTCGCACTCACGTAACGACGAAGCGATCTCAATAGCCTTTGTCGCGGCCAAGTATTTGCAACTGAAAAGCCGCGGAACCGATGTAAAAGTCTTATTACACAATTAACCTCGCGAATTGCGTCACCCGTCAGCGCGAGCTCCTACAACGAAAAGCGATTTCCCGACGGAACGTTCTCACAAACAAGCGCGTCTCATCGAATTCTCGGCTCCGTTCCTACGAACTCGCACGTGTTTCCATTGAAACGCGTCTTCAGTCCCCCCCTCCTTCGTCTTCAATTATCTCTCGAGGATCCGCTTCTTTTGATACCTGGCTGCTCCGTTCGCGTTTTCGCGTGGCGCGCTTCCGCGAACGCGATCGTTATTCACGACGTAGCTTCGCGTGCTGTATCGTCAGCTGACGGCAACACGTCACGTAAGTGGCTTCGACTATCGATAGAGCGTGAGACAGGCTCGGTCTCATCGGACACTTGAACGTATCTAGATCGTGACAACTGGCTGGCCACACACGAGAGAAAGAGAATGCCTTCTTCGCCTTGACTTCCCTCGAAACGAGTTTCCACGAGGCTTCCTCCCCTCCACAGACGACGTTTATTGTCGTACGCCGCGTTACGTATATTCCTGCCGTGTATCTTGCGTATGCACGAGAATATTCATGACTTTTCTCGGCGAACGAAATCGCTCCGCGTTATTCATTCCAACGACTCGATTCATTCTATTCTCCGTTTCCCTCTGCGCTACCTCACAATTTTTTTTTAGGGAACCGCACAAGTCACGGTACTAACATTTTTCATGTAGATTTATACACATCAGAAGAGCGCTTCAACATATTTTTATCTTCCCTCGTTGCAATCAGTCGGAACAGAAATTAATTCAGATAAACCGAAACTCTGTCGCCTCGGAAATATTAATTTCATTCCCGATGCGAAGCGGTGTACAAATAATTATTTTGAGTTCTCCGGTATTTCAATATCTTTATTTATTAAAACTGGGAGATCCAGTTAATCTGCCCCTAATTTTAGACATATGTTCGTGTCCCGATAATCAAACTTCGACAGATGCTGCCGCAATTGCTAATCAAACAGAACAATCCAGAAAACCACTCTGCTATCCCTCCGGGCAAAGATTGCACCGCGTGGAAACAGGGAACTCCGCATTCGCGACCCCATTTTTCTCCCCAGAGAAGGTCGTGTTATCAAGCAAAGAGCATCGAGGAGCATTTTGCTTTTTCGATCCTGGGCGAAGAGGAGCTTCGGCGATCGCCGTCGCCAGTATCTCTCGGCGACGAATGAATTCAATTGGCTGTGCGTGTCGATCAGCTGATTCTCTCGTTCAGCGAGGTGCGCGGGCGAATTGGATTTCTTCGAAGACACCTTCGGTCCGTTTGCCAATCGGTGATCCACGAGAAAAGTGGGGCCCCGCTTTCGTCTTTTCCCCCTTCGTGGTCCTGTTTTCTTTCTCCGGTCGGCCTTGGATTAATTTATGCCGCGCGGGCCTCGACCGTTTCGGGTCCCTGACCCAGGATTCGACGCAAACACGACACCCAGGACCTGATATTTTTCTGAAACCAGCTTAGTAAATAGAGAAACAGGAGAGATTTCGCTGGACAAAGAACCGGGGACTTCGGACAAAAAAGGAGGCGGAGGGGGGCCCAAGGTTCAGCGAATTCGATTTTGCGGTGCGAAGATGGATATTTTCTGTTTGACTTTGTGTCGTCGCTGTTTCATGATTTACTCCTGGTTTATCCTTAGCTGTAAGGGGTGAATTGCTTGGAAAGTTAAAAACTTGGAAAAAGTAGCAGAAATTCGTTCGTGTAGATTAAGCAATTATATTTGAAAACAAGCGAGATAAAACTTTTAACAAGCTTGCGCTTATGAAGATTAAATAACAGGATTAAAGTTGAATATGTCACTTTGGGGAGATATAATTATCTGGTGGCCCATGAGTAATTGATGTTTTTATTTTAAGGGATTTGGTTAACGATTAGGTGGATGAAAAAAGATTCTGGGTTGAAATTATAATGACTCTTTCTCATTTTTTTTTCTGTGTTAAATAATAGCGGTTTCCATCAATTTATTTAGATACAAATACTTGATGGGGTTAACAGTCCACTTTATTTATTTAATTTACAATTTGCAATTTATGCAGCAGAAGTTGTGTGAGAAATTTCATTATAATTGCTACGTCCTTTAAATTCATTTTCAAAAGATTTTGAGAATCTTTATTTTGAAACTTAATAAAGTCCTCAATGCTCAGTTTGATCTACTTTGATTTCTGTTTGGGGTCTGTAATTATTAAATCAGAAAAAAATATTTCTTAAACATGGTTGGATGTTTATCAAAGTGCCTAACTACAAGGTCCAACATTTACTTAAAAAAGGGAAAATAAGCAGCTAAAATATATTTAAATCTTACTTCAACTCCAGTAATAATACTATACTTTTTATATGAAATATGAAGGAAACTTGAGAATATTAATTTTTTTTAAACTGCAAAGTAGAAAATGATTTATAATAGATAAAGAACAAAAATACAGCGCAGTAAATCCTACAATTACTTTAAATTCAGGATACCTGCCTACTTATGACCTCATCATCTGTGAGTCCCTATAAATTCCAGAACTCAAAAATATTTCTACATGATCTATAAATCACCCTAAAAAAATTCTAAAAAGAATCATCGAACGAATTGACCGAAACCAGCAACATTATTAAAAATTCTCGGAACAGCTCTCAGTGAATAGATCTCCAAAATTTCGGAAATCCTCAAAGTAGTCAGGTGCAAATTCATCTCCCTCCCCTAGCTTCCTCCTCCTTCTTCCTCTTTTTCCCCTATGGAAAAACATTTCAGCAAGAAGTAGAAGGAAGTCGTAAGATCCGTCGAAAGTGTGCACCGTGTTTCCACGGTTCGATTCACTCGAGAGTCGCATTCATAAGTGGAGGAGCTCTCCGTTCAGTTTTCTTCCCGGAGGAGAATCGTATTATGCAAATTAACGCGAATCCATTATCCCGTGCGACTTCCTCGCAAAGGATCACGACGTCAGCCTTGGTCCGGTAGCGCGATCTACAGAGGCGAATCGGAGGAGGCGATGGTTTCAGCAACGGTGTTCTTTAATCCGCGATGCCTTGATTTGCATATCCGCGCGTAGGGTCACTCGAATCCCCAACTATTTCCCCTTGACCGTGAGCGATTATTTCAAGAGAAGAACGTCGATATGATTTTATTTTAGGCCAGGCCACTTGGCACGGTGCTTTATTCTGCGATACCATTGTAGTACTGGGGACGAGCTTCCCTTCCCACATCCCCCCTCAGCAACCTCTTTCATCTTGTATAATCAGCGATTCAATGTGCGTCAATGTTGAGGATGATTTTTTATGTGGAGAAGGGAGTCGCTTGTGGGAAGCTTGTTTTTTTTGTGGGAAATAACTTTTAATGCTTTTGTTGAGGAAATTGGTCTTCGTGATTGGCAAATTGATTTTGGCATGATTTTAGAAGGAAGAGATCAGTAAATTATTTTTTAAAGTATATTTTGTAATTTAGATGCGAGGGAGTCTTTTTCTGGAGTAACGAAAGTGATGAAGGACGATCGTAGTTGTTGAATCCACATTTTTAATTTTGTATAATTATGGAAGAAATTAGTAGCCTAATTTTTTTTAGTAAATATAGGAATTTTCTTTTGGGGTTGTTTTTATCAGTGTTTAAATTATGTTATCAGTATTTCTCTATTGACAGAGAGATTGATTTAATACTAAAGTTACCAAATCAAATGATCAGTATAATTATTCTATAATACATACATATTTTATTTTCAGAAGAGTATTATGTTTATCTTAAATTTTTTTTCAAAAAGAAGAAGAGAAATAAGTACAGAAATATATATTCTTTTTTCAATGAAAAAAAAATTATGTATCAATTGACAGTAGCTTCAATACCAATGAAGGAATATAATTTTCATTCGAATGAGATCATTTTCAATTTCAAGTATTTTCATTTATTATTTCCATTTTCTCGCAACTGTTATATTTCTAGAAACCTTATGTTACAACCAATTAATAATTAATTTCAATGATGTTCAAAAAAGTGATCCGTGTCTCTCTTATCCTCTTAATTGCCTACTACTTTTCCTTTTATTTCTCCTCTGGCAAAATTACAATGTTGCGTCGAGAAAGCCGAAAGAAGGCGTCGATCGAAGTGAAAGGGAGCTCCGAATGAAACTCGCTAATTGCGCTAATTTCAACTTTTATTTCTCTCACTTCGAATCGGTTTATCTGTTTATTTTGTAACAGGTCGCGTCAGCAGAAAACACGCGATCCGTCGATTACTCCTCATTTTTCTTCCACGTTCGCACAGTGTTGCATGCGTTCCGATATTGTTGACGGCGTTATTTTTTTCTCTCTACTGTTTCGAAACGAGCGAGATACGAGCATGTTATATCTGCTCGTAAAAGTCGCCGCGAAAACGTCCCCCGGGTGGGGCAGTACTTTTCATAAATCTCGCGGTTCAACGACTTTTATCTTATTATCAGAATTCGCCGTTTCTGGCTCGGCGAGAGCCGGGTCACGTGCTTCCAGGAGGACCTCTTGTTTGCGCAAACGTGCTTCTCGTCGGGCATCCCGCCATTATCGAGCCTCGGGGATTGATCGCGGCGTGGGACGGGTCGTGGTTTATGTCTGACAGCCAACGATAACCGTGTAAACAGCCTTTTAATTTATAAAAGTCGCACCTGTCGTTGTGAACGCTTCGCGATATACAGAATGCGTTGCTGGTTGTGTTATTCTCTTGAGTGGTGGACAGGAGAAACAGAAACGATTAAATAATTAATGTAAATATTGGAAATTTTACTTTGTTTTAAAATTTATAAATCAGAAAATTCGTGGGATTCCTGAAAGGCTGCAATTATTCATCCTTTCCAGGTCACGGAGGGGTTGCAACCCTTCAGGAAAATCCAGAATTTTCTGCTTCATCGAGGAGACATAAGTTTAGCTCCAACTTTGAAACAAGGTCAAATAGAAATAGAAGATGTGTTTACGCGAATTTCTTTCACTCTTTTTCCTCTTCATCGGGTCCTAGAGCAGATCTTACATATTAGGATGCATCCTGTAAGGACACGAAAGGGTTGCAGTCTTTTAGGGTGTTTTAATATTTTTTGCCCCATGGATTAATCCCTCGTGGGCAAGCATTTTTTTCTCAATTCATAAGTAAACTGATTGTGAGCTGAAATCTTATTATTTTTTAATTGTTTTAGGTGTCTAAAAGATTTGAGAAAATTCTAAGAGACTTATCAGAGTTTTTACTAAATTGTACCATCATTTGTTACGGAAAATATTTGTTAGTTTTTTTTAAATAAAAATATAAATTGAGAAGGTTTTTTTAATCAAGACGAAAGGACTTTATTTCCATCTACCTATTCACGAAGTAGGGTGAAAACCTGAATATACTTAAAAATCCACGGAAAATGTTATGGGTTGGGAAAAATAATTTGGCGAAGAAAATTCTTCTTTCGGAGAAGAGGAAAATCGCGTTCGCGAAACTTGGGTCAGACCACCGCACGTTCGACCCGGAATAATGAGCTTCTGACCTTCACCCTTCGAACATTCAGCTCCTCAGGTCAACGAACTTATGCCCCATGAACTTGTGACCCCTATAAACATACATCTGTGCATGCA
Organism: Perdita meconis; assembly: GCA_030770465.2. NCBI lineage: Eukaryota > Metazoa > Arthropoda > Insecta > Hymenoptera > Andrenidae > Perdita > Perdita meconis. Next base: position 6,037,241 of record JASKOS020000001.1, read on the forward strand.
CATTTATTTATTTTTGAAGTCCAATATTATTGGCAAAAAACCAAAGAATTATGGTCGCCTGATTGACAGAAGTCGAAAGTTGAATAATTTTTTCCGGGACCCGAGAAATGTATCCTTTAAAAGGTTAAATTGAACTCACGTGACACTCAGGAAATGATAGAGGAGTTGTTCTGAGAAAAACTGAGTGTCATAGGTTTTGTTGAAAACAAGAACGGTGATTCGTCAGATCTTTGTACTCGTCAAGTTTTTATCGCGATTTGTCGTTGCGGAATATTCGCTTATGTCGGTGTATCACGTGCCGCTACCACGAGATCGCTTACGTGTTCAGATTTGCGATAGTTTTTTCACCTGCCAGTCCTTGAAACAAAGTAAAACGCAGTTGCAATTATTAGCGAGGCGGTGTGTCGCGAATGGTCGCGAACGGTTCCACACGATCTATCGCGATAAATCTTTGTTCTGCATGAAGAGTTATTTAGTCTTATCAGCTCTGAGATTCGCGACTTTCGATTCAGAATTCTGCTGTCCGATGTACCATCAGTTCGAACCAGAAACGATTCCGAAGTCTACATTAGTTAGCGCGGCTGTAGATAATTATTAGTTACGTGCTCTAACGGCGAGAATGACGGAACCGGCTAAATTTGAAGCAGGAAGGCTTGAAACAGAACTTTAAACAGTGGCTGTCAGACCTAACACACGCCTGCTTTGCTAACCGAGAGTTTACAACTTGCCAACTCGATAAAATTATATAATCGAGCGCAGTTACTTTTGATTCGGAAATGATACATGCAATTATTGCGGTGTTCTTTATTTTCTTAGAAAAGTTTATATTTTTTTTTTTCATTAGAAATTAGTTGTAGAAGGATTAGAAAACTTGGAATAGTTTTGATATCCTATCGTCGTTGGAGTATTGAATATTTCTTACAGCTGAATGAAATTGCAATTCTGTTTCATTTATGATATCATTTATGTTATCCTCTGGCTACATTTAATTATTTATGTGCTCAGCATTATTTGCTGTAAATGTTTTTTATTCTATAAATAAATTTTTGAACTCCTTTTTTTAAAGAATTTTTATTTTTTGGAGCTGGAATGTGAGATAGAGATAAACTAAAAATTAGTTTCTTTGAGACTCTTCGCCATAAAACTCGTATGAATTTTCTTTTACTTTAAGGAAGGATATTATTATGTAATTTCATTAAGCTGCAAGCAGCACTTTTCCTCGTATTTTCAAGAAATAAATGATAAAAATATGCAAATTTTTGCTAATCAAAGTGGACGCACCAAACTGCATATCGTCAACAGAAACATCTGCATTTATTTCGTGAAAACGGAGCAAAGGTGGTCCTCGTAACTTTTGATGTAGTTTCCTACATCCTTCTCTACTCCCAAAGAAATTAGATTAAAAACGTTTTAATTCAAAACTGAATGTAATTTCCCTTTTCATTGCATATCATTATAATTCTTCAATTATAAAAACAGTTACCAAGCTTCCAATTAAAATCGATGTTTTCCAACCCTCAAAGGGAAATCCTGCAAAACTAGGTCTGCACAGGAAGGAGTTAAAATCGGTATCCCACAAAGCACACATGACCCAGAATAAGAAAATAGACCCAGTGGTGAAAAAATCGATCTTGTGGTTCCCATTGTTCGCAATAGAAAAAAAAAGCACTCCTTTTCATTGGAATTTATCGTGGACCGGTATTCTAGGAAGAAAGAAAGCAGCGCAAATAAGTTTAAATCTGCCATTCCCCAACATTTATTTTCCGAACACTACTTTCCTCTTTTCATCTCAGACTATACTTTATATAAAATCCTGAAAGCACATTCCAAGGAACTCGCAAACTCCACGAGGTCTGAAGCAGCCACTCAAGAGGCGGCATCACCTCGAGCCCGGGAATCTACCTCGAATGCCATTTGCGAGTTAGCGCGATTCCACGTGGACTTTCAGGGTTTTCTGCCCTTGAACTCGCCGGAGGTCTCTGCGTTCCGCAAATCTGCTTATCGCGACACGGAAAACCGCAAGCCTCGTCAACACGCACGATCGAGTGAAAGTCGTCATTCCGCGAAATCGCAGTCGAATTCATTTTACCGTACAGAATATGTTAATCTCTCGTAACCGCGGAGGAAGGAAATTTTCAATAAATCTCACGAGGTTTGATGGACACGAATATCGAACGGAGATTCCGAAGGGTTCGTTTATCAGCTTGAACAGGGGAATCGCGTTATCGCCTCCGATTTACGGAGTCCCAGAGTTTATTGCTTGGAAATCAGGGAAACGAGGGAAGCGCGTTTTTCCTTCACCGAGAGCCTCGCGAACCTTGAATCGGGTCGCCGCTCATCGACTCCCACCCCTCGCGTGGGCGCGAGTTTTCCCCCGAGTTTCCCCCCTCAAGTTTCCACGGTAAACGGAGAACCTTCCGTGTTTTCCCACCCGTGTCGTTTTTCCTATCGCTTTTTCTCGCGCGCGCGGAATATGTGCCGTTCGACGAGACGACGAATGACACGCGACTTTAATTTAAAGCAGACAACCTGGCACCGACGCGACTCGCTCTGTCGTATGCACACGTCTCACCGACGCGCCGCTTTTCCGCCTCCACACGCGCGCGATTCGCGCGCACACACGTTCGCGTTTTCCCCCCCACGCGGCTATTCTGGTCGATTGCGACAATTGAAACGATCGAAGAGGTCGAGTGCGACGGATAGCGATGGGCTCGAGACGCGGATATGGTAATGGTGGGATTGCTCTTATCAGTGCGTTTAATGAGGGAAGCCTCACGCGTGAATCCAGCTGATTTCTGTGGTTTAGTGGGTGGATATTTCGAGCGAATGCGGTTATCCGCGATCGCGACTGGAGATGTTTGGATAGGTGGGAGAAAAGCGCGTGGAAGATTTGGAGAATTATTTTTTTGGAGTAGGTACTTGTTTATTGGGCTGCGAATGTTTGTGCGAATTCGTATTTTTATAGACGGAGATAAGGAACGATAAGTTGTATAAAGGTGTGTCTTATCTCTTGATGCTTGTAATGTGTATTTTATTTTTTATGTTTTATGGATTTCTGAGCTTCTGTATATTTTTCTACATTGTCAAATATTTATTGTTGTTATTAGAATTACGAGTATTTACTATGATTATATTACATAATTACTGTTTTACTAACGTTTGCTGCGAATTTAGAAAAATATACAATTCATTTTTATTAGAAGACCAGCGAATTCCTATATTTACAGATGCATTAAAGAGAACAAAAATTTGAATAAAATTATGTTTCATCTTCTAAACTTCTAAACTCTATGTTTTCACATGATCGAAATTGCTGTAAATCCATGAATATCCAGAATTTACTTATTTTTAATAAAATAGATAACTACTAATTATCTATTAGTAAGAAGTGAAAGATTCTTTTCTTATAGTTAAAATAATAATAATAAAAAAATTCTTCTGTTAAATACCAAGACTGTCTTATTTATAATATTATGTCAAAGCACTATTTTGATGTTTTATGAACAGTTTAAAAAAAAATTTTCTCCCTCGCTACAATTCCTCAATTTTAGATTTGACCTATACTTACATTAGGATGAAATATTTTATGTTGTGTCACGAATGCCTCATGAAAGAAGGCTGTTTGTATGAATTACGTGTATCTCCAATGAGATATGCACTTGGAATAAAAAAATTGAAAGTCTGCTACATCTGCAAATAAGGACTCTACTGGGTTTTCCCAATTTTATCTGCGGTTTTCTCTTCGCTATCTGAACCTCTGCAGCTACAATTATGTATATGATCTACACTTGTAGATATGCAGCTATCATCCCATCAAATTTAATTCAAATCAGTATGGACCACATTTGCATGGCGCCCCCTGTAAGTACAATTTGCTAGAATAATTCTCAGAATAATGTTAATCGACAGTTTTTAAAAACCCTTATCTGCAAGAATTAGAAATATCCTCTAGAACCAAGAATTAGAAATATCAGTAATAACCTCTTTAAATTTGTCTAGAACTAAGGAAATTTTGGAAGAAATAGAAAGCCTGACTAAAAAGCGCACAAGGATTTAAAACATCTGTGCAGCCAACAGGGAAATGCGTTTCATCGCCGAATCAATTTTTTTATTTCGTGATCTATTTCTGGAGTATCATGTACAAACATTTTAGTTGATACGGAAATGATAAAGGAGCTTTAGAGGCAGTGTTAGAGTAATGCAAGCTCTCCCACTCCGCCTCCGCTATCTCTGCACGTGAATGTTAGTTCGTGCAGTGACCCACCCAGCAGAACTATGGAATGTAGAAAGAGATAGAGGGGTTCAGGGGGCCTCGATCGTGGACAGCACTGTTCTAGAGCCCCAGATAACCTGCCAGTGCATTCGCACTCCATCTCTGATTGCACCAAGACTTCGGTGGTTTCTATTTACCAGTTGCGAGAACTTCTGTCTACTTTTTGATTGTTTCGCGTTGGCAACTGCGACGGATATCAGAAGACGGTGGATCTATATGAAAGTTGGCATCCGAAACTGTATGCAGATGGTGTTGGCAAATGAGGCTACCTTCTGATGCGTCTTTCGCAAATGAATGATTATTTCTGATGGGTCTATATATGCCCTTCGCAGAGAAAAGGGTTAATAATGACTTTGTTGCGTCATTCATGCGCGATACGCTTTAATAAATACGCGGGATTCGATGTGGAATGCCTTTTATATAAATTAAGAGAAGTCAAAGGCTAGAATATTTCATTAAGTTCATGCTGAAGTAATAGCAATTTTTTTATCAATCAACTCTCATTCAAAGGAAATTCTTAAACTCGTTGGCAAGTGGTAGTAGGTTATACACAATAATAGCAACTACAATAATTAACTAAAAATAAAATTATCTGTTCTACGAGGCAGCGTTTAATTAACAGAATTTCAATATTTTTTCTACTTTTCTGCACCTACAAAATAACTTTAAAAGTTAAAACCCGTGTGAAACTCCCAAACATGAAAAAAAAAAGTGAAAACTCGTGGTAAAAACAGAAGAAAGCAAAGTTAAACACCATTCTGTGCAAAATCGATTCCCAACTTCACAGGTGCATATAAGACACCTGCATATGGCAGGTCCCATCATCATCGTAGTCCGTGATTAATAATCCTGGAAACGCGGGGGATCGCGGTTCCGCGAACGAATTCGAAAGTTCTTAATGAGTTGCAAAGCGTCGTTAGAACAGAGTCGGATCCCGCGAACCGCGAATCCTCAGGTCGGCGAAATTCTAGGCGGACTTTTTCGCGCGCGTAATTCCGACAAGTATTAATCACGTGGCGGATCGCGTCATCATTCGGAAACGATAAGGGAATCGTCGGGTTCCGCGCGTTAATAATTCATTCGCGTAACCGCTATAATTATCGGTGAGAGTTGTCTGAACGTGACATCTAGGCGAAGACGAGATTGAATAACTTTGTTACGTTCGGATTCGATGGTCTAAGCCCAGTAATATTGCCGGCGAATGATATTTACATGGAGGGACGTATTCTTGGAACAGGAAGTCGTTACGAAATTGCGATAACACACCGGGTTATAAATTCTGAATGCAACTTTACAGTCCGACTTCGGTCGAAACTTTCCTCGGACTCGTCTCTCCCGGGGGGAATTGATTTTGGAATCAAATTCCGAACCACTTGGAAAGTTTCTCCTCGCGGACTTCTTCGACGCTTTCGATTGGAACTTTGAGAATCCCGAATTTTATTCCGACTACGAGCTTTTTCGTCGATCGATTTCCATTTTTGAAAGACATTGCTACTAGAAATCTTCATTGTTTGTATAGTTATTTAAATAGATGCATTGTCATAGTAGAGACGCAGATTTAATTTTTTTGTAATTTATATACTAGATCAACTTATATAAGAAATGAATAATTAACTCAGGTAGCTTTGAATATCATCTTATTGAATCAATCGAATGCAATCAAATTCCCTTTTTCCTGAAGAGTCTCATAAAAAAGCTAAGCAGCAACTAAATTGCATTAAGGGGGGAGCCCGGTTTGTCAACTTCAAAAAATCGATTTTTTTTTTTGCTTTAATCAATAGTAATACATGTTAAAATTATGTTCCCAAAGTTACAGACCGAAATTCGATGGAACTATGTAGATACGGATCATGAAACTGCAGCGCGTCAAGCAGGTATACCTGCAGGCGCGCAGCGAACCGCGGTTCTGGGTCCGTCGCATAAAGTTTCTGAGCTTGGTAACTGTTTACCTGAATTTTATGAATCCACATTTATGACTTTCCGCCAGTACTGCGTTTTTGTAGGCAGTTTCTGTCAACGGTCAATCAAACTCCGAATTTCGGCTTGTAAAGACATTTCCCAACACGAATATGTATCCGCGTTTTTCTCGAAACCACTTCTTTAAAACTTGCGGGAAAAATAGAAAAAAAACTATTAATTCAATCGACTTGTCCTGGTACATACAACTAAACAATGATCAACCATCGTCGATGAACCTAAAACTTTTATAAAAAAAATTAATTTAAACAATTTTCTTAACATAAACAATATGAAAATTTTTAGCCAAAATCATAAGTTTTCCTTTGAAGTCCCATTAATTGACTAATTACGTACTTTTCTTTAGACTTTTAGGTTCATCGACAGTGTAATTACATGAAAAAAAAGAAAATCTTTGTGTTTTTCGTTTTAGTGAAGAATTATAGCCTCCAGAATTCCCGCAAATCGAAGACTCCGGCGGTGAAGTCTTACGAACTTGTTTATATAAAACTATTTCTACGAATTATTTTGTAACGAAAAAATTAATTTTTATTGTTAAAACATAGAAGAATATATCCTGAATGTCTCGAAAAAATTCGCTCAATAATTTCTTAAAAAAAAATTCCCGAAGATTGGCTTACTTTTAGCGTTCCAAACCGGGCTCCCCCCTTAATCAACCACTGCGTCAGCTATTTCTGAAAGCTACTGTCACAAAAAGGAATCCATCATCTTCTAAATTGATCCTCCACTTTTCTATCTTCAACAGTTCCATTAGAAACAAGTAATCGGCCGTTCAGGAAGCCTTGAAACGACCGTCGCGTTAAACACAATCAAATTATGTGCTCCTCAAGTTTAATAAATTTGTCCCTGAAGAGTCTGGTAAAAAAGGCGGAGCAGCAATTAAATTGCAGGGAAAATTGCTCACTTTTGCATTAACCACGTCGACGCGTTGACTCTCGCCGTTCCAACGAAGGCCTGGTGTTCCGCCGTTCCCTCCCCGCGGCGGTGTCTTTTATTTTCCATCTATTGCAACAGAACGCGGCGATTTTCTTGATAATTATCTTATGCACGTGTATGCACACGTATGCACATGTACAACGCGACGGTGCTTTTATAGACACTCCCCGCGCGGTTCGCTAAATCACGTCCGTTTTTTTTTTCTTTTTGTGCGACGCGGTACCGCATCCGAGAAAATTGTTCTGGTTCGCGATTAAGGCGACCGTTCGAAGCTCCTGTCCTTTCCCCTCCGAGATGCACCAAAGAAATGCAGAAAAACGAAAGGAAAGAGCGAATTAGAAAGCTGGGCAGCGATAATGAAGCGTAATTGACGCGGAGTTACATTAATCAAAATTAGAGTCGGCGTTCTGTGTTTATTAAACAACGCATTGGGGCTTTGTCAGTATTCTGTTCAATGCCTGCGCGTGTCAACTGGTATCGTCAATTTAATCTTCGCGCCGATTTGTTATCGGCTATTAATTAATTATCTGCTGGTGACAGGTTTTGTGGATGCTCGGAGGTTCGAATGTTGTTAGGATTAAATTATGTGGGTTTTGGAATTTTTTAAAGGAATTTGGAGAATAGTTTTAGATAATTATAAAAGTTATTATAGGGGATTATGTTGTTTAGTCATTCTTGTTAAATACTGAGTTTGATTTCAGTGGTAAATTTAATTTTTGCAATCAGGAATTTTTTTGAAATTCTGTGAAGTTGTTATATTTCTATAATTTTTGCTAAAAATTGAGCTTATTTTTTTATGGTCCTCATTTTAGATTGTATTATTTATTTTGTATGATTTCATAAATGCATCCTGGAATGTTTTGAAGTAAGTTAAAAAATTATGTTACATAATTTTACAAAATTATTCTCGCAAAAAAAATTTTTATTTTGTACTCTAGAATTTTGTCAAGTCTTTTAAGAATATGTAGTTGAAAATAAATTTAGAAAATTAAAAATTCTCGTGTTCATAAATTCTCATCACAATGGAAAATTCTAAGAATTCTTGAATTTTTCAGTCTCTTACACAGTTTAAAAAAAATGTTAGACAAATAAAATACTGGTTTGACATTTTCATGTTTCTAATGGAAAATGAAGCTCAATTATCCTAGAATTTTTCACACAGTTCTAAACTTCCCTAAGAATCGTGCTGAATTTTTTTCTGAATGCTTCGAAGAATGAACAGCATTTTATATTAAATTTCCAATCGACGCAGTTATGTTCAAGCCATTCAAAAAAGTCGAACGACAAGCGTATTTAGAAGTAATATTACGTTTCCACGCACACAGGTAAAATAATAATCTCTTTGGCGAAGGTGATGTAAGTGCGAGCACACGCCGACGATATTGTTCTCGGCGGCTTTTTATTCAAGCGTCGCGATTTTCCACGTATCACTCCCAGCGTGCAATTATTTCGCGCATTATGCACGAACGGCGTGTGAACGAGGTCGAACCGCGTCCGCGGCTTTGTCTCGTCTCGTCGGCGTTCCTCTTCGACCCTTCGGGATCCCCGACAGGAAGGCGAAGAGAGTTCCGCAATGCTCGGAGCGACGGTCCTCCCCCTCTTTCGTCCCATCCTCCACCATTTGGACGTCGTTTTGTTTCGCGGACGCGGAAAAATTGGTACCGTTTGCTCGTAGGGTTGCTCGTGAATGCCAGCAAATTAGTACCGGGCCTCTTGAGAGCCGCTTTCTTTCGCTCGCGGTAGAGAGAACTCGTCGGGAAATGCTCGCTGACCTTGTTTTTATCGCAAACCCTTCGGAACATGGAATTACTGGTTTTCGTGGCGGTTGTTTCGGGGTACGTTTCGGAGTTTGTTCAGTGGCGCCTTTGGGAAACATTAGACGGCGTTGTTTCGGAGTTCCTCTCAGTGTTTGTTGTAGTTTTGGATAGTAGAAACATGAGAAATTTACCTGTGATAATTTTTATTGGAGTTGCAACATGTTGTTACTAATAATTATTCCAGTTTTGCAATGACTTCGTTTTTAATTGAGAACATATGTAGAAACCAGTAATAAAGGGCTGAATTTTTTGTTCCGATATCAATATTCTCTTTCTCTTTTGAGTTTCTGCGTATGTCTTTACAAATAATTATCTCCCATTTGTGTAGAATATTGGATCCTGAACTTGAGAGCTAAAATCAAGCTTCTCATTTATTTTCGCGCGTAATTGATAACAGGATCCAATCCATCCATGAGTCATTCGTTGTCTTCACGAGCCGCCAATCCAGAAATCGATACGGTGTATTGAATTCGTCGGCCCCGTTAAGTCCTTTTATGTAACGAGCGGCAGGACGTTGGGAAAACAGAAAGGAAAGTGGAGTGGTGTGTGGGAATGCGTCGGCAGCGTTACCGTTCGTTGCTTAACCTTCTCGCCTGATTAAGTGGGAATCGGGAATCGGAGGAGTAGGCCTCATCGCGTCGCTAATTAACTTCAAATTAAACGAAAACCTTTTGCGATCGTCGATTCGATAACAATTGGGGACACGACGCGAGGAATGTCCTCGGCTCTGTCCGCTTCCAAAATTTTTAGGACGCGGACGAAATTGCGACAGTTTCAACCGAAAAGCGAGCTCTGGCAGCGCGTCAGAATTTCCATATATCGCTATCGATTCCCGTTCCGAGGCGCCAGGCCACTGTCCAAATGTCCACCGGCCAATCTGCTCGGATTTCCTGATTTTTCCTTTGCCAATTTGCGCGACTCGCGAACGAGGTCGGAACACGGAGTAAATACCGTGATCATCGGGCCGCGTTGATTCTTTCAGAACGGTTAATGCCGCGGGACCGGTTGAATTTTCCACGACCCCTGGTACTCCCTGATCGACATCGAAAGGCGGACTTTCACGGCGCTGATATGCTCGATAAAAAGCGCGAACGACGGGAGGAGGTGTGCCGCGGCTGCGAAGAAAGAATATTAATTCCGAGAGAGCGTTTCACCGCGGTTGTTCGCGCGATTTCGATCTCCGAGATCGATCCGATTGACGCGACGGGGAAATCGGCAACACCTGATGCCTGGCTCTGTCGGCTTTTCTGAATTTATTCCCATGACGTTGCGATGCTTTCTGTAGCCTGAACTCGTTTCACCCTGAATAGCTGAATATGCTAATTCGCTGGCTGGGAAATTTTCTTATCACTCCGTGAGAATATCGAACGCGGATTTTTTCGAGATTTATTTTCGCTATTATTCTTCGTAAATATTCTCACTCAATTTTTTTATTTTAAACCAAATTGATACCAAATTTCTGTCAAAGCTTTTAAGAGTTAAGTAGAAACTTTCTTATTCGTTTCATGAGGGGTTTTCAGAAGCCCGACTGTTCTTGACAGAATTAAAATTTTAATGGGCTACCCTCAGAGGGTGAACTGTGGATGTCTTTTGTCAAAATCCTGCTACCTCGTGTTGACAAAGGCTGTGCAAAGACCTTCCTGGGTCTTTCATTAAGGATTCGTTCCATTTGAGTCACTTTTATAGCTTTCCTCCTGTTTGAGTGCCTTCTGGTCAGCGACCATTTATTTAGGGAGCACGAATGTTAGCAGAGCGAACTCCTCTCCGCCATAAATCCTGCGCGTGGATGACCGAGGGTCTGACCTGCACCATTCACCGTCTGCTCTTCGAGTTTCTTAGTTAATTGTTACGCGTGTCCCTCGTTTTATTAGGGGCAATCTTACTTCTGGGTTTAGAGTTTCTATTTTAATCAGAATTCTGCGATCCCACCACTGAACTGTTAATATAGGGTGATCTTCTCGCTAGTGGACACAAAGCAATTGTCGCGGTCTGGATATTACAGCGGTATCCTTGTTACTGAAAAAAACCCTTGGTCGTCGACTTCTTAATAGCCCACCAACGGTTTGGGCCTTTTCAGTGACCACGTTACCGTTACGATACTTTAGGAAAAGGGCCTTTCTTTGTGTCCTCTAGCGAGAGGATCACCCCGTATTATGTGTAGTAAATCCCTTGAAGAAGAATTTGTATGATGGAGACAGTGTTGACAAAAGTTATATTAAATTGATGCACATAAAATTTGTAGTTTTTAACCAATAGAATTTTTATTAGGTATACTGTTAGTAATCCATAAAGAACGGAGTAAAAGTCAATGTTTGTATTATTCTGAAATTGTTTACTTGTTGGAAAGTTGAAAGGACATCCTGAAAAGGTTTAGAACTTGGTTAATATGTTTATACTGAGCTTAGAAAAGTCTAGTTTAGGTAAACTTAATTCTGGTATTTATCTCTCGAAAATTAGTCTTACAATAATTATTATTATCTAAAGACTGTCATGTATGTAGATAGAAAAATTTTAATATGATCATAAGGAAGAAAAGTAGTGGATATTTTCACTGGTTTTTTCAGATTTTCCTCAAAATCAGATAACTGTTGGAAAAAAAACAGAATACTGTAAAGATTTGATAATATGCTGATTCAGCTTTTCTACGTGGATCCCCGCTAATTAACAAGGGATCTTCTTTTAAACCCCTTGAAAGCGGGAAATAAAGACCACTCTTTAAAAAAAGAGAACAATGCATAATAGACGCTTAGTAAAAGGCTGAACCTCACCCAAGATAAAAAACTGTACCTTCTACGTTGTTTTCTTATTTTATTTTTCGTATTTTTTGCTTCGCCTACAACGTTTTAGATCTTTAACATTTTTTTACAAAATATTTTCTACCATCAATTCTACTTTAACTCTTTAAAAAAAGATGTAAATTTTCATGAATTGGTCATTGGAGAACTACTAAACGAATCCTTATATTTTCTGTTATTAAAGTTTCGTCAATTCGTCAATACCAACTTTCCAGAGTCTTTCTTTCTCTCTTTCTCCAGAGTCTCTCTATCAGAATTTTCAAGAATTAACTTTTCTTGAATTACATATTAAACCCTGAACACTGAGACCTCAAAAAAATTGCATTTAATGTTTTAAGTGGTATTATTTTATAAAGTTTTAAACAGTTTTTTTACACTGATTTTGCCTGAAAGATCCTGACAACCTACGATTTTCTCAATTCCGCCCCAGGATCCCAAAGACCATTACGCTTCAAAAATTGAAGAAAAAAAATAAAAAATCGATTCTTCCAACCATGCACAAAGCAGAATGAACTCTCAAGAAAATCGCCCCAGGAGCTTCGCGTTCCCCTGACCGACAAATAGCCGCGGAAGCGGGTGAAACTAATTAAAGAGCGCATCCAGCGTGGAGGCGAGTGTCGGGGCCAATCGGCGGTCGCTCGGTGACCCGAAAATTAATGGGAATCGGCGGGGTATACCGGTTAAAGGTGTCTAGAACGACGGAAGCCAACGAAGAGCACGGTAATAAACCGTCCACCGTTGGCACTCGGCATCGAGCCGGACCGATATTCTTTATTTAGCTGTCGATAACCAATCGGTCGGGTTTTATTTAGCCCCCACGATACCATTTCTCCTCGCTTTTCCCCACTCAACGATGCTCATTGTTACCGAGGCATCGACTAGCCGGCCGTCGATTATGGCACTCCTTTCCCCTTGGTCTCGCACCCCGTTGCCGCAGCACGCCACCTTCGGTCAGATTAACCCAAGGAAAAATATGTTTTTGCGCAGTTCTTCGACGTTCCAGAAGCGCCTATCTCCAGCTGCGACTCGATTCAGTTGAAAGAAATAAAGGGAAAGGGGAGGAGAATTTTCCTAGGGAGCGGACGTTGATGTGGAACTATATGTTTAGAGTTATCTTCGATCGGATCGGGGTTTTCGTAGCGATATTTTATTGGACCAATTAGCCGCACGCGAATGTATCGAAAATAATTGTGGGCTCTTGTTTAGTCCCCTTTTCGAAGAAGATAGCTCGAACTTGTGTGTTATATACGAAATTGATAGTGGAGAAGTTATTTTGTAATACAGCAGGGTGGATATCATTGTGTGCGCGATGATTCGACTGCGATTTGTTGTGCACTTATGCATGGGTATAGAAAAATCTATGAAAACATTTACAGGTTTTAAAACATACAAAGTGTGAAAAATAAAGTATGTTATATTCTTCAGAAAATTAATCACACTGTTATTTAAGTCTCTCTTCTTTATTTCTGTCTGGAAAAGTGCAAATTTGCATGAATATTCGCAGTTTAGTGATAACGGAATACTAAAATATTCTGAGCAGGCAATTTATAATAAATGATCCGGTGAACGAATTTGGTAAGAGGTTTATTTTGGATTTGTTACGAGAATATTTTTCCTTTTATGCATTTATAGGATTCTAAACATTCAAATATATGCTAGTAGCCATGTAGATTTTTGAAGCATTAGGAATGTTACAATTTTCGTTTAGAAAATTTTACTAATCCTGTGTTATTCTTAAAGAGTTGATATTTTTGATTCGTCGATTTCGTTTATATTAGCCTCTGTACTGTGGCCGAAATGTTTAAGAAAAGTTACTCAACTTTGATATTCAACTTTGTGATATTCTGCTCGCGTTCTTCCGTAATTTGATCTGTTTTTTCTCTTCCTATTAAAAGATATGTTTATGTAATATACTAGGTACAATAAATCTAGAAATAGACGTACATTAATTTTTAGTCAAGGTTAATTTCAAGAATTCGCGTTCCAACGTAGTTGCAGTTTGGCTTCTGTTCTACTTGAATGTTGCAGGAAGTGTGTCTATCTGCTCTACATTTCTACGTAATCAGATTCTGGCTTTCAGATGTGGGATATCAAAGCTACCTATCTGACGAAAGAACATTGTAGAACATCTCCCAAATTTCTAGACCAAAGTTTCGGATTGAACGTCCTTATCTATCGAGGTTTGCATCTTGATTTACAAACTTCAGAAGTCTCTAAAATTTTATAGCTGAGGATTTTTTTTAAAGGAGTAGATTGTTATAGGTGGATCAGTGGATATTTAAATTTGGGATTTAAATTCCACAAATTCCTAGAATTTTCTGAGACTGAGATCTCTGATTGAAGTATTCTTATTTTCTATTCTGTAACAAACATGTTTGCAAGTTCCAAAATTTGTTTCTCGTAAATAAACAAGAAGTGCTTCCTGCAACTTTCTGAAGTTGTTCATCACACTGTATCCTATGCTTAAAAAAAAATATTCCATACAAAATTCAGGAAACATTAAGTAATCTACCTTCCTAAAAATTCTTCACGAAACTATTCAACTATTCACCTAACTGCTGATTTTCTACACTGTAAAATTCTTTGGAGAAACTGCATTTCTTCAGGGACGGCTCTCACGGATAGAAGTAACCCATTGCACCGTAGTCGCATCGTAAATTATGATCATTTATTGACGGGGTGGATGGTGTAGGATCGGCGTGTACGTAGTGCAACGGCGCGTGATGTATAGTCGCAGAATATCGGATACTTGGACTCGATCCCAGCCTTGAGGGTTTATTCTAGGAGCGCGGGCTTCCTCCTCGGATCCCGTGGCTCCTATCGAAGCATTTTTCGCGCGACATCGAGGAAAATCTGGGATGTCAGAAACCTTGACGCACTCGAAGCGGAGCCTCGGTGTCTTTTTTCAAGCGATCTCCGGCGCATGTGTGCCTCCTAGTGTTTCTCTCCTTTCCGCAAGGAGCTCGAGTTCTAAGTATTTTAGTACACGCGGTTTACGCGGTGGAAACCTTGTATATTATTGGTTTTGCGTTTCACACTGGGGTGCCAACAGCCTCGCAGCCCTAGTGCATCGTGGGAGAACGATGACGGTGTCCGATGACTGCGCGGTGAATGATAGAAATGGCATTTCGCGAAGCTTCCCTTTTTTTCTGCGAGGCTTTGTTTGAGTTCCTTTGAAGGACTCGAAGAGACTTTTTTCCGCGGACAGAGACCGCAGGCGATCGATATCTGGGAGGCGGGGTAAGGTTCAGAAAGAAGTCGGAGAACGCGGAGTTTCCCCGTTTGAGTTTTCTTCAGATGGAAGATTGTTTTCCAGTTTTGAGAAGACGATTGCACGAAGCCTTGATTAAGAATTCGAGGCGAGGAATTCGTTCTGATTGAGAAAACGCGCGGACGTTTTAATGGCAAAGTCTGCCGCGAACTTTCACTGGAAGACAGAGAAAATGGGCAATTTATGTTCCGCTGTTATTCCGAGTCACGAGAAGATTACCTGAAAGTATTAATTATATGATTAAGCAGAATATCTTTAGAGTGAGATTTCTGCGTCTTTAGGGGTTCTTCGCTCGCAGATCCGCTTAAAGTTTTTCCCTCCCCGCGGAGGGGAGTTACGTTTCTGTCGAAAGCCGCTCGACTTTCATGGGAACGAAAGTAAATCCATTTTTCATCGCGTGATTATAATCTGCATCAGAAGGTAATTCATCAGGCATTTAATCTTCTTATTGCTTTCTGTTCGCGCCGATCCGGAGTCCATTTCATTTATACAAGTGCATTTTTTTGTAGAAACAAGATACGTTTATGGAGAAGCTGTTAGAAGATAGAGAAATATTAATATTGCTATGAAATTTGCAACAGAATTTTACAATTCTAATTTGAGTATACATTAATGGAATTCATATTGAAGAAGCATGTATAGTAGAGTTTCGAATCTTGAACTTTGATGATTAGAATTATGAAGAGATGGAGAAATTACACATTTCACTTTTTCAACTCAACAAGATTTTTCTCACGGTAATTAAGTAAAAGCTAAAAATCTCAATACCAAATTCCCTCAATTTCAGAGGATTACTGAAATTTAGCAGGTTTTCTACCTTGACCCAATTTTAAGTATCAAGTAAACGATCGCAGAAGCGAGTCTCAATCGCCGATCTTCGCAGATGATCGAATAATGAGCGAGACATCCGGCTAATCGGATATTCGCTTGGACCATCGCCGATCCGAATGTTTATGCGTCCCATCGCGACTCGTTTAAAGGGTTAATGGGTCTCGGGCCACGCTCGGAGGAGCATCGTGTGCCAGACGATTGCAAGTGCTGCTCTTTCATTCGAGACAGCCCTCTCGCAGCTGATATACTTCGCCGGCCGCGGGAGGCGAAAAAGCCGCCTGGCAAACGTCTCGATGGACGCATGAATGAAGAATCATAGTGGACTCGATGGGCCGCGATCCCATCCCCAAACGGAATCGCGGCCAGCCTCGAGGAGGGGAAATAAATCGGACTTCTTATCGCGAGCGTCGACTGTCGAGCAAGAAAGACGCGTGCATTGTGACACGTGCCGTCGAACGATAATCAAATAGATTTTTTCACACGTCTGCGAGCTATTGCATAACTCACTTGTGTATATTAGTGCGATTTTGTTGCCTGTGCAGTCAGACAACGGCTTCCCTTTTGGTCCCATTCGTAATAATTTTTATTTGACTTTTTGGAGGAAGAGAAGAGCAATGATTTTTTTTATTGGTTTGTGAATTAAATTTAGTAGGTAATGAGGGAAATATTTTAACTTTTTGCTTGGTTAACTTAGGATTTTAATTTTGTTGTGGAGCTTTGACAGTACAAATGTTCAAAGGTTCCCCATAACTTTTAGGGTAATTAAGTTACTCTAGAATTTTTTAAGAACTTTTCTATCATAAAAAGCACTATTGTGTTTTATAATTATTAAAAAAATTTATTACATAAAAATTGAAGGCACAAAGGGGTTGAAAAAGCACCAAGCAATACATAAAAATTAATCTTTCTGGAACCCTATTTTTTCTTCCTAAAAATAAAACTGTGTAATACGAAAATATAATAATAATTTTTTTTTATGTTTCAAGTGGACTAAAAAAAAATTCATAAAATTCTCCATAAATGTGGAAGTTGACCAAAAGCTTATAAATATAATATTTGTCGAGTTCCATAGCGTCAAAGAGGATCAAAAAGCTCGTACAAGTCGCCCGACGTCCAAAAGTCGAAAAGCCTCACGCTCACTGCTTGCGATGGAAAATCGTTTTCCATAAAAACGTATCATTCGCCCTCGATTTACCCGTATCGACACAGGATACGTGGGCGTATGCGTTTGCGGTTCGTAGAATGTATAATTAGAAAAGGGGAGCATTAGTCCAAGTTAAGATATTCTGGGAATTCAGTGTCGTGCCGTGAAATTCTTGGTCCCTGTTTGCCAGGTTCACCCTGCGCCGGAAGTTTATGCAATTACATGATTAAAAGAGGTCACCGCCGCTATATACAAGGTGCACGAAACGCGAGCGAATTTTCATCGCCGTCACTCGACCTGCTCCTTCGCATGTGGGTAAACCGACGACGGAATTAATGTCCCGGAGGAATCCTCCTTTTTATTATCGCTAATGAGAAGATTAAATTCTGAACGATCTTGCGCGTCCCATGAAGCGGGGAACTTTCCCCTGCGTTTAATCTCCATTTTATTCCATTATTGTGTTACGTAAAACGGTGGATGAATGAGAGGAATTTTATTCTGAGGATGCCTGAGTTCCATTGTACTAAAGCCGCTTGACGAATTTTTCGACTAGCTTCCTGGAGATTCTTTTCTGTTTTAGGAAGTTGAAGGTCGCTGATCATTTTTTGATATTGTTTGGGTGAATTTTGTGAAAGGGTGTAGATATTTTAGAGCTTAGGTTGGAACGTGTTCATTATTGCTAGAGTATTATTAATTTATAGGTCAAGTTTTATTTAAAATTGAATTGTACTGAGAAGTTAAATAATTAAATTTCCGGAGATGATTGAATCATATAATCAAGATTCTATTGTATTAAGACTAATCTTCTAAAGGCCGAATTCATGTCGAGGATGTAAGAAATTAAATATTGAGGATTCCAGCTAAAAACAGTATTATAATTTTTCCGATAATCTAAAATATTCAACGAACAACATTTATCGCTTAAAAATCACATAATTTCGTTTCTACGAAGGGAAAATAATCTAAATTTCCCTACAAGATTAAAAAATTGTATATTTTCCTATTGGAAACAATCATCTCTGTTTCCAGAATAAAATTCTTCCTTCCCTATTTACGCATTTTCATCTTCAAAATTACGTTATCACTTTTCCCAAATGTAAATTTTGATCTCCGAGCAAAGAAATAATTTTATATCCCAAGCACAGGACATTGAAATTAATTGTTTAAACGAATCTCATAAAAGAGGAGGAAATTTCGCAATCTTCGATCCCTAGAATAGTCAATCACACGTTTTACTTTAATTACCGAACTCCTCAGAAATTTCGAAATCCCTCCGAAGGAAAACTCCGCGCGCTGTTTTCTCGCACGGGAAACACGGCAAACAGCAGAACCATTCGGATGTTTTGACGGCAGAATCTCGCGTTAGGTAGATATCCGTCATCGATCGGCAGTTTTTCTTGTTTGGTCGGAGTGATCTCATGCGTCGCAAAGTCCGCAGTTTTTCCCTCGTACGGCATATTTTGCGTCTCGGCTGGACGTCGCGCCGCGCCGTTTCCTCGTGCGTTTGCAAATGGACGGGGTCAGTCGGTCGCGATCGAGGGATCGAGACCCAGAACAGGTCTATTTAGTGTCGCTGTCCGCTTGAAGCGCGGGAGAGGAGGAGGAGGAGGAGGAATATGCATAATGCACCGGGCGAGCGAAATACGCGGAACACCGAGCACAGCTGTGTTCGTTTCACCCGCGAATAAATCACCGACAGGTTCTCCACTTCCGTCCCCCTCTTTTTCCTCTATTCTTCGTCGTTCTCGTCCCTATTGTCGCGAATGGAAATTGATCGTGCGGGCCGATTAATAATCGATCGATTGTCTACTGCGCCGTGGCAATGTAAATTAGCATAACGCGGGCGAATGCGACGGACGTGCTCGACGCGCTTGCTTCTTCTCCCTCGGGTTCGTGAATTTTCGCCGTTCCCTTCGACCTTTTTTTTCATCCTAATGGATTTTCCTGCCCCAGTCGTCGTCCACGATAGGCGGTCGGCTCCACGAGAAAAAGAAAACGTCGTTCGGTCTAGCTCCGCGCGTAAAATCGATACATTGTCCAACAGTTGTGCAACATATACCTCAGCCTCGATTCACCCCTCTTACGTTCGCGCTCTGTTGGTTTCTTTTACCCCCGTTTCCAACCCCCTTCGAGAACTTTCGTCGTGACACGAATGCCGGTTAATCGTATGCAATTGGCGGAGCCGGAGATAAATAGATATTATGTGCGGCACGGAGCTCTATTTACTTTGGAGACGATCCTTCTTCCCAGGGATCGGCTAATCAGAAGATTTCATTATCTCGCGCGCGAAACACATCCGATAGGCGGCGGAGAGAGGCTTCCCGAGTAATGCCAGACAGCTTTTCATTAGCTCCCATTCAAGCAAACTATCCATTAGTCTCTGATTCCCTCAAACAAATCCGAGTAAACCGCCTTCGGAGTGCCTCGCTCGAATCCATTAAAAGATCTGGAAAAAGCCTTAGCTTTCTCCTTTGCCCTCTCGCAAAGATCCCTCGTATAGAGGTCCATCCATTTCTTATGAGCCTTGATACTGGGGCCAACCCCCAAAATATGACGACCTTGACTCGAGATACATGTAACGAGCGATTCCGGTTTTAGACACTGTGGCCCATCCCTTCGCGCCAGGCGGTTTGAACTGCATCTTTAAGATGCAACGATGCGCTTGCCGGGGTTAAAATGATGATATTGGATGCGACAGGGATGCAGTTGCTCGTCGAATATGATATTGTGGGTGAAGAACTGCAGTTCGGGGAAAAATTAAAATTGTGCATGGAATACATCAGAATTAAAAATAATTTCTACAAAAAAAAAAAACGCATCAGTGCCCTGTCAAACGCATCAAACGCCTTACAATCACACATTTTCAGAAAAATATATCAAAGTCATACTTTCATAGAGAACGCATCAAAGGTAAAGTGCAATTTTGATTCCAAAAACTCTGAATCTCAAAGATTCAAAGTTTCAAACATTCAAAAACCCCTCATTAAATTTCCGCGTATCGCGAAAAACTCATCAGCTTTAAAGGTCCGCATCAAGGCCACGCGTTACTCGAAAACGCATTTTCCGGTGATCAGGCGGAAAAGCTGGACGACTGGACGACGTAATTCGCGATCCGCGGATCCAGCGTATGACGTAAGAGCGCTGAAACAGCGCGAGCCGTGCCCGCGACCTTGAGTTTTCATCGCGTGCCAAGATTACGTTGGCGAAGCTCGCGTCGATCAATTATACCTGCCACTTAGCGTTTGGGAGCAACTCGATCGGAACGTCCACCCAATATCCCTGGGTCTCCGCTTGTTTATCCCACTGATATCGATCCGTTCCGGGGTTGCGGCTCCCTGCGATAGAGACCTCCCTCGGATGTTAGCTTTCGGCTCCCTCTATCGAACCTAGCAACGGCGGAAGCATCCCGATCCTACTGGGAGATTATTCTCACAATCTTAACAGATCACGGAATAACCTTGGCAGTAATTTAGTAGGATAAACTTGGGGTTACAAAACTTCGCTAGGCAAATAGTTCATGATTGATAGATATAATTAAGACTCCGTCTTGGATTTTTCCTGAGCTGATCCTTATCCAGAGTTCCTGAAGCAGCGATCCTGTCTAAATAGAAGGTGATAAGAATTTTGTTATGCTTCCAAATTTTCCTCCGCAATTACCACAATAGAATATTTAATTAATTATCATCAGAGCTCTAGGCAGCGTAGATATAATTGTTTTTTTTCTTTTTTGTTTGTAGATGTCGATCTTCAGAGCCAAATCGACGCCTCGCTCACGATGCCAGCCACTTATCAGACGGTCGTCGCCCGCGCCACATTGGCGCAGCAATGTTGCGGATTGGCGCGGGAACAGACCAGGATCTGCGAGAGGCTCGTGCACGATCAACACCTTCAGCAACAGGGCTGGGCGGCCGTGGTGGCGAACTTGGAGGACATCACGCAGATGTTCCAGTCGCGGGCTGACCTTCTGCAGCAGAGCTTCGCCGCGTACCTCTCCGAAAGGCAGCAGTACATGGAGCTGCTTCAAAAGTTAGTCTTCCTCGTCTTCCTGATCCTCTTCGCATTGTCGTGGTCGAGTAAAATCGAACAAAGTGACCGCTTAGCCAGGATTAGCCGTCACGTTCAATCAGAGATAACGATATTAAACGATTTGCATAATTGCGATGCGACAATATTCCGCGTCCAGATCTCTAGTTCGCGCTACCTTCTACGGAACGCTGTCGCAGCTACTCGGAGCGTGCTGGGTAATTAAGCAGCGTCCCTTAAATGAACAGTAATTACGCGCGACATTGTCGCGTTCCGAGGAATCGTAGAGATAACGTGTTATGTCAAAGAAGACGACTGATGCAACATCCGAGGACGCGGCTACAGTTATGCAAATCGCGCGATGGAACTGCTGCGCATTGAGTAATAACGCGTAACAGCTTAGCAATTTAATCGCTAAATAGTTCAGCTAAGCGTTCTTCTTATCCGCGAAACAGTTCACCCCAATTCACCCGCTAATTCCTCTATTATTTCTCTGCAGTTTCAATTTGGACCTGGGCACACTAGCAAAAATACCGATCTTACCGGCGTTGCGGGCCCAAGCTGAGGGCCTGCTGAGTCCTGAGGATCAGCCCAGTCAGCCTGAGAAGGACGCCGAGGGCAGAGATGAGGTGCTAAGCTTGCTGCGATGGATCTCAGCGAAGGACAATCAAAGCAGCCTGGAGCAAGTAGCGGATCAGTGTTCCCGGGGCTTGGAGCAGTTCGATGAGCGGGTGATGGAGGCGTTGAAGGCCGACGTGAACTCGGCGATCGACAGCGCGAACAAGCAGGACATGAAGGAGATCAAGGGCCTCGGGGAGAGGTTGTTCGCGCTGGAGCAGCTGATGCAGCAGATGAAGAAGCTGGTGCAGGAGCAGGGCGAGTTAGCCCAGGGTTTTCTCCAAAACCAGAGTCGCGCGAACAACCTGGGCGACGCGAGCGTGCTTCCTGACCTCTGTACCTCGCATCGCCGCCAACTCCTGGTGATGCTGCAGAATCATAATCAGCTAAGGGACATTCGACGCAGGTGCACCAAGGCGAAGGAGGAGCTCTCCGTGAACATCTACCACCGGCTCAAGTGGATCATGTACGTGGAAAACAAAATGATGGAGGTGGATGGGAAGCTGGTGATGTACCACGAGAGTCTGAAGCGGCTGAGGAAGCTCCTGGAGGTGCTGCAGCAGATCCATCTCGCCCCGCAGATGTACATGAACGCGGTAGCCGAGGTCGTAAGGAGGAGGACCTTCTCGCAGGCATTTCTCATGTGGGCCAGCAACCTGGCTTGCCAGTTGCTGACCGTCCACAGCGAGGAACTGGCCAGACGAAGGGAATTCCAGAGCAAATTCGAGGGACATTTTCTCAACAACTTGTTCCCTGGGTTGGAGGACACTCCGCCTCCTTTTGCGACGCAGGCGCCTTCTGTTTTTGATAATGGATTGCCAAAGGTACTTGGTAGAAATTCTTTAAGTTGTGTTATAGTCTTAGAGCTGGGTTTCATCGGGTTATGTTATTTGTTGTAGTTGACAGCGGAGGATATGGAATGTTTGAGGTCGCAGCTCCCTGACCTGGCACTCGCCGTCTCCTCGCCGGATCTGAACAGCATCACACAGTTCTTCTTGTCGAAGAGCCTCACCGAAGCCAGCTCGGATGGGAATAAGGAAAAGGATAGCAGTTCCATGCGCGTGGATGTTCCTTCCAAGGAACAGGAGCGGACGAGGCCTCCGATGATGTCTGACAGGTACCTGGTTGTTAGGAGGAAGTAGGAATATTCTCTTGGTGGTACAGGATGTTTCAGCTTCTGGTTTCGTGTAGTAGCTTTGTGGAATGATTCATAGATCATCTAAAGACAGCTGATAGGGTTTAAACTATAATAGAGGTGATGTGGCAGTTCGGCATTTGGCAAACGGCCTTGCCGTTTTTCCTCTCAATTTCTATTTCTGTTTTCTGTTCTGACTTTCTCTTCGACTTCACTTTTCTTAATCTTTTCCTCTAGTCCTTTACGTTTTCTTTCCTATCCTTTCTTTATCCTGTCTCAAGGCTTCACTCGGGTCTGGTCATCGTCAGTCACATTTGGCGGCCAGACCCGGTCATCGTCAGGCGCATTTGGCGGCCAGACCCGCGGAGGCTCAGGACAGTTTTCCCCTTTTTACTTTCTCTAGTTTTCTCTCTGTTTTTCCGCTATCCTCTTCGTCTTCGAGTTCTTTTTCCATCCTTCTCTTTTCCTATTGCTGTCTCTAGTTTTTAGGCTATTTAGAAGGACGACTCATCGGCGCGCGGACAGTTAGAACCAAGCAACCGTAGCTGACGTTTCGTGCTTTCCATTTTCATGTTACTGTATGCATTTAATTTTGTTATTAATAAATCATAGTTGTGTTATATACGAGTTCACTATTAGGACGACTGTCCTTCTAAATAGCCTAAAAATTAGAGACAGCGATAGGAAAAGAGAAGGATGGAAAAAGAACTCGAAGACGAAGGGGATAGCGGAAAAACAGAGAGAAAACTAGAGAAAGTAAAAAGGAGAAAATTGTCCTGAGCCTCGCGCGGATCTAGCCGCCAAATGCGCCTGACGATGACCGGGTCTGGCCGCCAAATGTGACTGACGATGACCAGACCCGAGTGAAGCCTTGAGACAGGGTAAAGAAAGGATAGGAAAGAAAACGTAAAGCACTAGAGGAAAAGATTAAGAAAAGTGAAAGTCGAAGAGAAAGTCAGAACAGAAAACAGAAATGGAAATTGAGAGGAAAAACGGCGAGGCCGTGGTGGCAGTGCCGAACTGCCACAGAGGTATAATACAAAATGTAAACTCTATATGGAACGATATTTTTAAGAGTGGTGGTAGTTGATAGTGGCAGAACTTATAAATATAAATTTTAGAGGAGAGTTACTCTAAAAATATTGCCACACTTCGCACAATAGAGACACGACCTAATCCTAAATTTGAATGATTTGTAGGGGTGGCTTCGAGTCGGAGACGGACACGGAGGAGTTCGAGAAGATCGGCCAGGGCGGCGGCGACTCGAAGCCAGAGTCGTTCGAGGGCGCGAAACAGATGCGTCAGAAGCAAATGGAGGTTGGTGCCTCGCGAAGCGTGTCCCCCGCTTCCTCCACCTCGACTAATGTGTCCCCGCTAAACTCGAAAGTCGCGGACCTGACGAACCGATCGTCCTCCTCGAGCGAGCCTGGATCCTTCCACTTCCCAAGCCTCTCCGTCAGCGAGCGTCCCGCTCAGCTGAGTCCTTTGACCGAGTGCGCCGAGAACGGCGAGGCGGCGAGCTGCCAGCTTCACCGGGCGGCGGCGAACGGTTCCTCGAAGTGTCACGACCAACCGTCGACCACTGTCGAGGAGCCGAACTCCCTCAGTCCTAATCCCGCCTCCTTGACACGATCCGTAATGTGCGACGGCCAGCAGCACCAACGTCATCAGCTGTCCGGCAGTGGCGGCAGCAGCCCCTCCGCCGGAGTTGGCGCTACTGACTTCATGGCAACTGAGTTTTACATGGACGAGTCTCTGCCGAGCAGTCTCAGCGAGCATCCGGTCGACGGCCAGCATCAGGCTATCGTTTCCCTTCTCCAGGTACTGGACGACTTACAGCTCGCTAACTGACCTCGTAGTCGTAGCCGTAAACGTTCCACTACCGCAGACCTTCTCTCTATCTCTTTTGGACCTTCTCTTCACCGTAGATTTTGGACAGACACTCTTTTGCGTAACGTATAGCAAGGATCTCGCCACGGTAAAACCATGGCGAGAACCCGATCTGTATTTTTAACCTGTTGACTGCTGTACTCTTGCGTTTTGCAATTAGACTGCGCATCGCGGCGAAAGTATCAACTAACTATGTGTTTTGCCAACTCTGATGTCCAAGTTAACAGGTTAAAGTGTCTTTAATTTAAGTGTTGCTCGGATATTCAACTCTGCCTCAAATGATACACACTCTATTCTCCCAGAAGTAGAACCTCCCTAATTCTTTCCACCCATTAGAGTAATCCCTTCCGCATCGGTGTATCACGTACCTCGATTCCTCACAAGACCTCCAGATCTGCGCTGCTCACTCTCATCACTCTGACCTCGATCTGCGTGTCCACTTACCTTCCCTTTCTGTGGTTTCTAGGTACTACTTTCGTTGTCATTGTCTTTACATTCGCTATATAAGTAATTAGCGCTGACTTAATGCAAGTATAAATATCGAAACGTGGGTATGTATCTCTTGCCTGCCGTCTGCAGTTGTTTCCTGCACCGTTTTGCCCTCAGCCCCAGTTTCTTTGAAAGCAAAGCTTGCGTGTTTATGTTCGTAGGCGTGGCACACTGTCGCGTGGTTACTCCGTGTGTGAGTGCGTGTGTTTTAATTTGTTTACAGGATAGCTGCCGTCGCACTCGATCTCCCAAACCCCTTGACCCGACAGTATCTTCCCCCGGAGCACGTCCAATCATCAGATCGCTTTCCAGAGTCTCTGTAGACTCTTCAGATCTGTTTGATTGGACTTGATCGTTCACCGTCGATGTAACCGCGTTTGATTCACACTGAACACACCCCGAGGTTTCTTCTTCTTCTTCTTCTTCTTCTCCAGAGTTTGTTCTTTAAATACACGAACCCATCTCTCCACACATGTAACAAACTTACCACACATTCAGTACACATACGTAGCTGTCAGGATGAGGAAGTTATGTTGACGAATACTGACCAGGATGTGTTGTGGCGGTGGCCGTTTCAGGAGAACCTCGGCAACACGCGCGAGGAGGTGGAGAGGCTCCGTTCGATCCTGAAGACAATGAAGGTGGTGATGTGCGAGGGGTTGACCTCGGTCCGCCAGGAACTCGTCATTTTGAAGGACCGGTTCACCGACGACAAGAGTGGCCTTTCCGAGATGACGGAGCGAGTTCGCGAGGCTTTATCCCTGTACTCGCGCGAGTGCGATCGTCGGCTCCAGGAGCGCGAGCAGGAGTTGACTGTGGACCACGAGCTGGAGTTGGCCGACGTGAAGAAGCTGATCCAAAGCCGGGAGGAGGAGATTTGCACGCTGAAACGGAATCTCTTGGAGAAGGAGACCGATCTGGCGGAACACG
The DNA here is from genome assembly GCA_030770465.2 of Perdita meconis. NCBI lineage: Eukaryota > Metazoa > Arthropoda > Insecta > Hymenoptera > Andrenidae > Perdita > Perdita meconis. The sequence goes on from JASKOS020000001.1 coordinate 6,063,370, forward strand.
AGCGTCTGATGACCACGATGCGACAGAAGCTGGAGTCGGAGCAGACGGAGATGAGGAACCTGCGGTCCCGTTTGCAGTTGCAGCTCGAGGAAGCGTTGGAGCAGGCGAAGGTTGAGAAGGAGGCAGCTGTGAAGAAGGCGAACGATGAGAGGTACATGGAGATCGCGACGCTGACGAACTCGGTGACGCAATGCCAGAAGCTGATTCAGGAGCTCGAGGAGAGCTTGAACACGGCTCGCAGCGATCAGCAGAGAATGATGAAGGAGTATATTACTGAGTTGGACACCATCAGAGGCCGGTTCAAGCTGCTTGTGGCGACCACCATTGAACAGAACCCGAATGACTCCAGCCTCGAAAAGATGGAAGTAAGTGAATTGTACGGTAACATATTCACCCTCGTTTTCTTAAAATGACTTTCCTTGCCTAATGCAACTATTCTTCTCTTCCAGAGGCCAGATATCGTCAGCCTGGTGAGCCACATGTTCACCAACACAAAAAAATTCGTGCAACCAGAAACTGCCTCCGGGGCTTATACGGCCGCAGAGACAGAGCGAGCCATGATCCGGCTGATCGGAATCAATAATTTCAAGAACATTCTGGTCGAGGCTGGAGCGGGCAAGGAGCACGACGACGAGCATCTGGAGATGAGTCAGAGCAGCCTGGAGGAGATCCCAAAAAGCCTCGAGGCCGAGAAGGACGAGGTCGAAGTCTCCGAATCAAAGAAAGTGCGACTGGAGACGAACAGCGACACCAGCAGTCTCTCCAGGAGGCTAGAGCTCCTTGAGAACGAGAATAAGAGGTTGAACGCGGAGTTGCAATCGCTCAGGGAGAACAAAGAGTCTGTGGAAGCAAAAGTGGAGACCCTGGAAGCGGACAAAGTCCGGTTGGAGGTGGAGTTGATGAAGGAGCGATCCAGGAGGAACTTTTCTACCGTCGAGTCGTCATCCTCTTCGGAGAGTCGAGAGAAGGAGATGAACGCCTCCATCGCGGTGGTCGCGGACTCGGAATCCAGTCGGGATGCCGCGACAAGTCCTGAAAGGAACCGTCAGTGTACCTGTACCGTGTGCTGCATCAACTCGTTCTCAGCGGTTCTGAAGGAGGTGAAGGAGACCGCGACGAAGCTGGTGCAGCAGGGACGCATCGGTGTCAAGACCTGCAACGCGGGTGAATTTGTTCTCGTCTTCTGGGACGTGATGCACGGGAGTTACAGGCTATATTTGGAATCTCGGACTCTTTATTTTCTGCACACGGATTGCATTAATGGGATGAACCTGAGTCAGAATCCGGATGGGACGCCGAAGAACATCCAGGTGATCGCTCAGGTCACCGATAAGGAGTACTGTCAAGCTAAAAAGGTAGACCTACGTTGCCTTTACTAAATGTAAATCACACCGATGTTCTGTAGCAACGTACATTGATTAAATTCACCTGTTTCAGTCGGATAATCGGTTTCACGTGCCCCGCGGCACCAAGTTCTATCGCGTGCGCGTGAACCCGGTCACCGAGGACGCGTCGCTGCTGGTGAACACCCAACAGCAGTAAATCCGACCCGGAGGAAAGCTCCGGAAGTTCCTCGGTTCTCTGCCTGGCGAAGAGCTCCGTGACCCACTTTGGATCTGCGTCGGAACGAACTCTCCTCTGGCCTTGCGCGCGCGATTCAGTCGCGGACGCGGATCCCCTAGCTTACGTACATGTTCGCGACCATCCGGATTACCCCTCGGATCAAGGCCAAAACCTGCCAGAGCCTGTGGACGCATCCTAGACGTCGACATCAGCGGCGGAAGGAGTGACGAGGTATGGATCCCGCTCGCGGGTGTCGGGCGGGAAGGGTTCTCGTGGACGGAAGGATGCGCCGGCGTTTCATTGTGATATAAATAATTTTTAAACGAGCGAAACATAATTGCCGAATGCTGTGGTTAGCTGTGACGTGTAACACGACATTTGTATTCCTGTTTCTTTTCATTTTTTTTTTTTCACGCGAAAGAGAGTGAGAGAATGAGCGCGCGAGGGAGAGCAAGAGTGAGAGAATTAAAGAAACTGATGATGATACGTGTTTGTATATGATCACTGAGAGTGTCGACGGATTTTCTTGTAATTTGATAGGCTGACCGCGTGCGAAGGATGCGCGAGATGACGAAAAAGCGCGAACGGGATGAAGATTGAGAGGGAGAAGAAGTTTTCTTTCATTTTTCGTTGTTTTCGATTTGATTTCGATCACCGAAGCAAAACTTCCTCGTTCCGCGATTCGGTACCATTAATTATTACTGTTAGTGATATCTTTGCACTGTGTGAAAACAATACGACAAAACAAACAAATCGTAGTAGCCGTAAGTTTTACAAAGAAGCAAGCTAAACAAACCTATGAAGTAACAAAAAAAACGGGAGAAGCGAAGAAAGTTGACAAACCAGGATCGTTTGTATATGCAAGATTATATATTATATATAATTGTAATGTATAATATACAGGGTGTAACAAAAATGTTGCAGTTCCTTGAAAGGGGCAATTCCTGAGGTGATTTCGAACAACTTTTTCCTCAGCAGAAATGCTAGGTGGGGCGTTGTTAATGAGTTATTAACGAAAAACACCGACCAATAGAAGTACGAATACAGTGGATGAATTTCAGCGCGGGCTTCAGCTGTGAGTAATATTGGTCAGCCATCGTCCGCGCCATCATTAATCCGCTGTACTCGCTCCCCGATTGGTCGGTGTTTTTCGTTAATAACTCGTTAACAAAGCCCCACGCAACATTTTCGCTAAGGAAAAAGTTGTTTGAAATCATCTCAGGAATCACCCCTTCCATGGAACTGCAACATTTTTGTTACACCCTGTATAACGCGTGTATACCGTCGTCAGAAGCGTGCAATATTCGCGTACGAAAGGATATATCATATATATATATATATAAAATAGGTCCTAAGATGAAGGTTTTGTAAAACGACGAAGTATCTCGTTACCGTGTTGTGCAATCTTCGAGACACACCTTTCACACGTTAGAGAGTCTCTTTTCGTTTTAGGAGCGAGCAAGGCGTGCCGCGTCACGCCGACCTTACTCGTCTGCCACATATTTCTTCTTTACGATTTCGTTTTGGAGAGTGTCCCGCGGTTACGACTGTGAACCTCGCGATAAAAGCTCGAGACAAGGTAAACGTCGCGAGGAAAACGGCGCGCGGCACTCGCAGATCCTTACTTTCGAAGCGTAACGACGAAGGATTATTTAACTGTTGACGAGGACCGTCGATGAACCGGTGCGAGGCAAACTCTTCGTAGGATGAATTTTCTAACATTAACGCATACATGTACACACGCGCGCACATATGACACACACATACACACAGGTACATATATTTTTTTTGCATCGTCGAGTGTCCCGAGCGTTGAGGCCACTCGAGCGACGATATCGAGAGAGCAAGTGACAGCGAGAGAGAGAGCGAGAGAAAGAGAGAGAGAGAGAGAGAGTAAAAGGAGCGTAGTTCGAGAAACCGATTAGCTTCCTTGCGATCGTTCGTAAGATCCTTTGATTATCGATTCTGTACCAGTTTACGTACCACTATTATCGTTTCTCCGTGACAATTAAGCACTCATAGTATCCGTATAATAGCTGTGATCGTTAGGCTCGACGTTTTCGCTTCTACTTAGTCGTTAGTTAATGTTAATTCCTGGGCCCGGCCGCCGACAGGCCCGTTATTCGCCCGAGGGACTCCCGACCGGGACCCACAAGTCTTTCGTTTCTCACACTACAAGAAGTTACCGGCGTCGGCCCCCTCGGACGGATTCCGGACTCGCGACGATCGTCGGTCGGCGCCACGTTTCGAGTTCGAGCGAAGCCGCCAACCGTTTCGCGGCGGCCCGCCGACCTGATGCTGATAAGTAAGATAAAGACGAAGCAAAAAATCGTTTGGTAGGTTGTAGCTCGCGCTTGTCGAGAGAACGACGCACCTGCTTCAGACATAGCGTGAACGTGGCTCGTTTTAACGATTCCTCTTTCTTCTACCAATCAAAGCACCCGCGTACACGAACGCACGCACGCGCACGGATTTAGCACGAATTCCGAGGGCACCAACGCCCCCGTCCCCCGTTTTATAGGTACACTTTCTCTTCGTGACACCAAGTCGTCGAGGCAGCCTCGACGGTTCCCAGTCCTCTGTTTCGGACGCGGCGCACGAGGCACGCAGAGCGTTCCAGAGTTAGTTTACGCAAATTCGTCGAATAGATCTGCTCCTCCTTTTTCTAAAAATCGTGTTCCGGAGACTTTGTCCGAGTTTCCTTAGCGAAAGAGTTTCCGATAGAGTAGAGCGACGCTTCGATAGATTCGACTGCGACGTCGGCGAGTCGCGAACGAAATTTCTTTCTCGAGAATCGAATGAAAGGACGAAGGGACGCTCCTCGCTCGTGCACGCGCAAGGACAACGCACGCACGCGACCCACGGTTCCTATTAGTCCAATTTCCCTCACGGTCTCAAAGGGCCCCGGAAAGACCTTCGAAGGCACACGTTGTAACGCACTCTCCGGCACACTTTCCGTTACATTTCCGACGACGGACTCGCTCCAGGAGGCTCTGTTCGCCGCGGATGCTTCGCGCCTCCTCGCTCGAGGAACGCCGGACGAGCATGTAGCTGCAACGTCGTTAGACGGTCACTCGACGGTGCAGCTTATGCCTCGGCTGGTCACCTTGAGCTTCCCTTTTCGGGGGGAAAAGATGCTACGATAGTTCCTTTTTAAGTTTCAGCGCGATTTAGGAGGGGCGAGAGTTCGAATGTTACTCGGAGAAGAGGAGCCTAGTGATCTGTTCGCCAGAGATACTTGCTTCGAAGATGATTTACCTAAAAGGGACGCTGAAGCTGAGCCCTAAGGATCGGAAAGTGTGCTACTGAAAGAAATTGGCGAGCGACGGATCAGTAGACAGTACAAACTCCAATGTATAAACGAAAACTATTGTACGAATTTTATAGAAATCACAGTTTTTATATGAATCTTTGCAAAACGTCTTTGTTACAAGCTCTCCCGACTTTCGATTCCGAGCTCCGGGAGCAACCGTAGCATCTTTCTTCGATCACGAATAGGAGCGACACTCGGGAAAATATGCGTTCACTCCATTTCCACCCCCTTTTCTTCATCGATCTTCTGGCATCCCTTGGAATTCCAGACAGCGTTCCCTTTCCCCGTTTCTTCCCTTCGAGAGACGCTCGAAGCCGCGTTCTCCTCGCGGTCGAGCAGCTAGAGAGAGAGAGAATGAGAGAGAGCGAAGAGAGAAGAGAGTCGGTCCACGATTGAATGAATCAAAACGGACGGACGCTTTGGTTTCCTCGTTGCGTTGCGTTTCCTATCGGGGAATCGAGCAGCCAGAACACTTCCGGTCTGAGGAGGAAACTTCTCTTTGATCGTATTTCACGTTCGTCCTGAAGAAAAGCATGGAAACTCGCGAGATTCGAATTTTTGAAAAGACACGTGAATTCGAAGCGCGGCGAAGCAAGGAAGAAGAATTTTCCTTTTTAGATTAAGTTGACTCTTTGGAAGTGGAATTCGACTTCGGAGCTATTCAAATTTTTCTGACTTCGAAGCGGCACGAGTTACGAAACAACTTCGTATAGTGCTGAAGCAGGAAATCGATTCTTTTGAATGAAACTTGCATAAGACGAGGTTCCTTCATTTTCTTAATGTTTCTGTTCTGTGTGAAACTTGCGACGAACTACTTGAAATTGAAGGATTTTATGATGTACTTAATAAAGATGAAATTTGGTAGCATTGAGGGCCGATTTCTCACATCTTGAAGAGAATTTCCAACGAAAAGCCACTTCTCTCTGCTTTCCGATTCTGAAAAGTTTCGATGAAATTCGAATCTCTCGAGTTCAGATCATTTTCTCGTCAGTTTTGCGCGGAGATCGAGGTTTCCAGATCGATCGGGAATTCCAAAGTTCCCACGGGTTGGGTGATGTATTCGGATATCAAAGCAACGTGCCTGCAGCGTATATTTGCGTGTTACTTATCGAGAGACAACGAGTCGCGCGTTTCGTCGGGGACAATTCGTCGCGAACGCGTCATTTTCCCCCGGGGCGGTTCTCGTAATTTTTCTGAGTTTTTCTGGAGGGAAGGAGGGTTCGGTTGTCCCCCCGATCGTGAGGGGTTCGCGAGCGTCAGACACGCTAAATGAAACGAGATTCTCGTGGAATGTTTGCACGAGGTGCGAGTAACGTAAAGCCACACCTCAGGAGACGAAATTCTTATCGAAGAGTGAGAGAAGAGAGCGAAGATATCAGGATTCGAGTGATTAGAAAGATAGAAAGAGAAAGGAGAGGATAGAACCGCGTTTTTATTTTTCTAGATTCTCTGACGTAACGAACGTTTGTCCCCCTTTTTTACCTAGACGCCTAAAAGTGAATAAAAAGCGCTAAAAAGAAAAAAAAATTAAAAAAAAAAAAAGAATTTACTAGGTAGTAATGATAGGATTTGTTTTACGTGTGACTTGTAATAGGAGAACTTGTAATTCGATATATAGAATACTCTTTTTTTTACTGACCAAAATTTATACGCTTAGGAAGGTTTATATCGTGACGAGTAATCGTAATTTACGTACAAACGGAAAAGAGCAAATTGCGGAGAGCGAGAGAGAGAGAGAGAGAGTGAGAGAGTATGGAGAGCTTAGTCGATATATCGTGCGAGGTATACTTCTTAGGTTCGCTTCTTTCGACCGCGCTAAGTGTCCTTCTTTTTCTTTCCTTCGATTTCCTTCGTCGGCCGGCACTTCTAGACCTATTTAATAATCTTCAGATCACTTAGACATTTGTTCGATGAATTGACGATTTCTCTGGGGAACAAAAGCACACTTCTAGCAAGACAGTTTAGCTCTGAGTTGTGGCAGATTCGCGCGAACACTGGAGTTTACTAACGCGATCCGCGAACCACGGAATCCTCGATCGAGCGATTCGACGAGTCCTAAGTATCCACCTTCGCGGAAATTTCCTTTTCTCCTACGATAGAACGCTTGACGAAGCTATCTGGAGATCGTTCGCGCACTTTTAAACAAATATCGATAATAGACTCGTCGATCGCTTGATCGAGATCGACGATCGAGCGGATCGCTTGCCCGTTTCGTTTCTCGTCTCCCTTGAGTTCGCCACTTGAGGAAAACAAGGATTCGACGGAGGAGAGCGTAAGACACCTCGCGAACGAGACAGAAAACGCAGAAAGAACGAAAATAAAAACGAATATCGCGCATGTAATCTGAGAAAGTGTAACGCAAAATAGGTGTATGATAATTATTACATAACGTACATACAATTGTGATCGTGAGAGTATCTGTTACGAATAAATAAATTACGAATAAACCATGCGACTCTTTTCCAAGCTACTTGCGGCTCGAGTGCTTTATCCCTACCCCAAAAAAACGAACAACAATCATTGCATCTGTTTAACAAAAGAATCCTTTATTCGACGGTTTAAGTAACAATTCGCATGTAACAAAAAGAAAAACCCTTCGTCTTACTAAGAAATCAATGCTCAGTCCGAGCCGATTTCGCGTCACAATCGGCGCACTGGTAACTTGCTCCAAGGACGACCCCAACATCACAAGCAGGATACGTCCATTCTAGCAGTGTCCTTCCGACACCGGAACTCGAAAACCGTGAGGAGGAAGGAACAGACTCCAAACTCCCGCCTGCTCTAAGTGCAACTATCTTATATTTCATATTTATAATACAAGTCAGAGCCTCTGGCGACGATCTAGTGATGAGGAACGTAGCTCTGGGTGTTCGGCGGACATCCGGGTAACAGGTTCGACGTGTCCTCCTCCGTGGAGCTGCATAGCATCCCTACGAGGGTGTAGTCTACGAAGGGTGGAAGGTCCAGCTCGCTGACGTCGCCGAATCCATTCATCCCCGTTTGGGCGTTTCCAGGGTTCATCGGCATCTGGGGTAGCCGAGTGTCCAGGACCTCGCAGGTGTAGTGACAGCGGTCGTTGCTGGGATAGAAGAACGGTTCGGGACTGTTCTGGGACTGCATCGAGGCATCCATGCCACTGGAATCCGGAAAAAGTCTCTCGGTGGAGTCCGTGTTCGCCTCGTGGTTATAACTTCCTTGGAGTCTTTCATCGAGGACCATCCTGGAGTTCTGATGCGACCTGAGGATTTGACTCTTGGCCTCCGAGTGTTCGAACATCTGACTGTAACCATCATAGGTATACTGTTTGCTTTCAACGGGACTACGACTAGGACGACCCACGGTTAATCCATTCTCCTTCTTGGGGTAGACGAAGCTTCCAGCCTCCAGGAGTCCGGGCTGACAGTTCTCTTTGGGGTAGCAACTTACATCTCTCCTGGCGAGGAGGTCTTCCTCCTTGTGAGGATCGAATCCTGGGAAACTCAGCCGGTCGTCGTGGTGGCTCTGCGCCCAGTAGTTGGATTCCTGGCTGCTCTTCACCCCGTCGAAGCTTTTGTGGTTCCTCTGGTAATCGGGGAAATTCAGGGTGTTGTTCAACGGATGATTCTGCGCCTCCTTTTCGGGAACAAATTGGTTCACAGGTCTCTTCGCGCAGAAGCCATTGGTATCTTTATCTGCTTCGAATCCTGGAAACTGAAGCCTGTCGTCCTGAGGCATACTCAGGTGGCTGCTGCTGGAATCCTCGCTGAGGAACTGATTCCAGTAGGTTTGATCCTGGTGCTGTTTCATTTCGTATTTAATGGTGCCGCTTCCGAGGTCCAGGAGGGTTGGGGGTGACCTGGCTACCGCGTCCTGGGAGTTCATGGGGTAGTCTGGTCGCAGTGGTTGGTCCAACTGGAAGATCTCCTCGGGTTGGAATAATTCTCCAGTGAACGGGGCGAATTCTGGGTAGGAGGCTTCTTGTGGAACTTGGTTTGGGAGATTGTAGCCCAGGGTGTTCTCTTGGGGTGGCACTGTGTCTGGTAGCCAGTATGGGGTGTCGTTTGATGGGGTTTGTTGGGGGTACATTGTCGTTTGGTGATGGTGAGATTGTTGATATGCTGGGACGCTGGTTTGAAGACCGCACATGCACTCGAATGGAGGACAGGAGCATGAATATCCTGCAAAAAGATAAACAGAATTTTATTTTTGAGTCGTAGGGATAAAAGTATAGAGAGTGGAGTAGAAACCGTAATATTAAGTTGTTCATCCAATTTTATGGATCGCTCATTTTTTAATTGCCTCGAGATTGCAAACCAAAAATGAATTTTTTACCATAGTCTGTGCAGAATGTGATTTTACGTAAAATATTTTTTAAAAATTATATATAATACTTTTTTTATTCGAAACTTTGTTTATGAGAATATTGTTTTTAATGAGTGATAAATTTTGCAAGTGATTGAGTAAAATTTTGTTGTTGTATATTTGTCATACAAATATTTTAATAATCATTATTGAAGAATTACTAAAAGTACTATAGAAAACTTTTTTGAAACCGAAACTAGAGCTACAGAAAAAAATGTTCTTATTTATTTTCGCATAGAATCACCTAACATAAATATCCCTTTCTTTATTTTCTATTATTTTTATTGGACTAAATTATATATGCTGTTGGTAGAATTAATTAGATGGGGTTAAATCATCTACTTAAAATGCTTAAAAATAAATTTAATCCAAATTTTTATGTTTAAATGATGAAAGCAAATTTAACTCATAAAATGTGTTCAGAATAAGCAATTTTTAAAAATACGAATGAAATATATTTTCACAACTAGTATTGTCCATAAATAATAATAATAACTATAATTTAAAAACTCATAAAAAGGAATTCATTGTCTTTTTAATTCCATTTCAAAATCTGCTTCTTTTTCTTCCAATTATTTTATATTTTTTTCCTGATTTATACTTCTCAGAACACTTTTAACTTGATTCTAAAAATATTCTTGTACTCCCTCAACGATTCATTCTTTCTACGACAATTTTCAAAACGTCTGTTCCAGCTAATTAATCCAAATTAAATATTCTAAAGGTGTTTATTTCGTATTTGAATGTGATGTGAAGCACGCGGGAGGTGGCGCCGCCATACGGCTGACAGTGGCTACAGCGGTGCAAAAGAAGCAGTAACAACAATTTATCACGTTCGTCAATTTTTATGTAAAAAGGTAGGTAATTGTTAGAAATATGGTACAAATTGTATACAAGAATGCTCCTCATGGCTCGTGCGATTGCGACATGATAGTAAATAAAGTAGTCAAAGCGGAAAAAGCCAATAACCTTTGTCGGAAATGAGTGGTGGTGGTTGCGTTGTGCGTGGCGGTTGTTCGATCGCCTCGGAGCTCGATCTCTTCGTACCCCGCAGTGACATTAGCTGTAACAATATAAACATTTGTTTGTTAGACGTGTTTACGAGGTCAGACGAGGCGGACAATCGACGTGGAGGAGGAAATCGGTTCATTTAGTGGTCTCTAGATCGGGTGTAAGCATTTTGGTGAGTGATAATATGTTTATTAAAATATGTTTATCGACATTCATATTTCGAGCGAAACCACTTCTCGAACTGCCATGTTGCAAATGTTTCGAAATGTTGGAACAGTCCATTATTCATGAGTCTTAGAAGTTTTTGAAGTTTGTAACGAAGTATAAAGTATTTTTTTGCTGTTGAATGTTAGATTTCTTTTAGAAATGAGTAGAATTAGTGAAAAATCGAGGAGCATTGTGGCGTTATGTGTTATATGTATAATATATCGATAAATATTAGTTTCTTTGGACGAGCTTATTTTTCAAATATTTGAAATTTTGGAACAGTCTATTATTCATAAACCTTTGAAATTTTTATCGTTTTTAACTTTGTAGAAAGTATTTTGTTAGTGTCAAATATTAAATTTCTTTCGGAAATAAGTAGAATTAGTGGAAAATTGAAGATTATTGTAGCGTTGTATGTTTTTATATACACATATTAATAAATATACGAATTTATTTTTTGGACGAATCCATTTTATTAAATTTTGAAATATTGGAATAGTTCATTATTAATGAACTCTTTAAATTTTAATCGTTTTTAACATTATAAAAAATATATTATTTGCTGTTAAATGTTAGATTTCTTTCGCAAATAATTAGTAGTAATGGAAAATCGGAAAATATTGTACCGTTATTTTTTTTTTATACATAAATATGGATAAATATTTATATACGTTACTTGGACAATTTTATTTCATAATATAATTTGAACGTTCTAAAAACAAAAACAGGAACAAGAACAAATTGTTTTACACCTTTGAAAAGTTTAATATTGTAAATATATGGAAAATTGTTTATTGTGGTCGCTCGAAATTTCTTTTTTTATGTAATTTGTTATATTCCGTATTTCAATTGTTAGTTTAATTAATTTGTTTTGATAATGTCTAACGTTCCTAGAAAATATGTTTTTTTCTTAACAATTATAAGTACAATGTATTCTACACGATTTATATATTTTTTAAACGATTTTCATGGTATTATTTATTATTAATTTGTTCTGTAGAGCAATCTAAGCAAAGTGTTCTGAGAATAGTATCAAATATTCTACCTATTTCTTCACACTGTTTCCATATTTTTAACATTTGTAATTTTATTTTAAATATTAAATTTTTTAAAGTTTTAATTTAGACAATTTATGAATATAAAATTTAGATTGAATTATAGAAACTCTTTAAATAAATAAATGAAAACGAAATTAAACACATCGTTTCAAAGTAGCATATTTAATTGCTAAAGACAAATAGAACTTTATATTTGTTGTATAATTTTGACATTTAATAATCAATAAAAGCAGATATTACTAATAAAGGAATATAGACAAACACAATTTTTCTAGATTTCAATTATACTAAAAATAAGATATTCCTCATATGGAAAGCAAAATTTTTTAATGAATAGAAAATTTAAGAATAAAAAAATCAGAATTAAACCATTTTACAAAATTTCCCTTTGTTCATAGTTCACTGATTGTCTCAGAACATTCTGCGTAATGGAAGTAATTAATTCGCAAAACTGAAAAAATAAATTTTCGTGACACGTTCATGAGTCACTCACTCCGTTTCCGTAAAATATTTTTTGTTTATTAGCGCTTGATAAATAAGAGCGTCGAACTGCGCTTCGTGTCTAAAACCGAAAGCACGAATCTATTTCCGTCTCCAGTTAACAAACGCGTTTCTTTTTACTGAATTTTCTCCGCCACGCGACTGTTCATAGAAAAATAACTCCAGTTACATTCGAGTCTTTAAAATTGATGCGTAATTAATGAAAACGTACTTTAGAACCCAAAGCAGCTTCGCTGGCCAAAAGCACAGCCAATCCGCGCACCCTTCTCCCAGCACCCACGCTCCTCCTCGCCTCGGACGTAGACTTCGCTTCCGGTCGCGGATGATCGTGTTGTCCTTTCGCTTGGAAGAATATCGCGTGCTCTGTGTGTCGCCAAAAATGCGTCACGGGGTAACCGCAATGTCCGCGACACGAAAGTATCTCCAGTCGTCCTGTACATTGCCGGTTCGGGCAGGGTTTTCCTTGTTGCTTCTTTCTTGCCTGAAAATGAAGTAAATCTCATTTTAATTTCCACTTAAGCAACTCATTTTCATTGCAAATGTATTATCAATTTTTCTGTCGGGGAACGAGAGACATAAATACGAAATAGAACCACGATTATCCGATTTACTATTATTCCCGATACTGAAACCGAAACAATTACTTTCTGAAAACAATTTTTTTTTTTTGAAAAACTAGAAGAAAAATAAAGTTTGTTTAAAACTGTAGGAAAAAGTAGAAAGCATAGTAGGATAAAAAGAGCAAAACATGTGAGGATTAAATATACAGTGCGGATAAATAAGAAATAGTACATTCTACAAAAATTTATGAATCTCTCAACTTTCTAATATTAATTCTAATTAAATCGTCCAAATTGTGACCTAAAAGTATAATTTTATTACTTCAAACTATTTTTAGTTTTTTCTTTAAAAGATTGTGATGTTCATAGTATGGTTACTATTGTTGCAAAATTTCATGCAAAATTCTATTTAGTTACTCTAATAAATTTATTGATCCAGGTTAGACTAAATTTTAATTAAAGTACCGAAGAAAATGTTACTCGTGATAGTATGTCGACCGTATGGAATTCAGATTATCGAGTGAGGAATATTATTTAAATGGATACGAGCAATTATATTCGTCGCCTCGCGCTCACCTTATCGCATATCGCCGGTCGAAGGTGCACCCTTCCTCCTCCCGGTAGTATGCATTCCTGCGAGCAGACCAGGACCCCGAGACAGGACTTCTTGAGGATACTGACATTGTGGTTGTTTGTGTTCCTCATCGCCCAACCTGAGGCATGCCTTCTCGCCTCCTCGCAGTCTGGCCCGTAGACCCTCCTTACGTGTCCATCCGCCCATTCGCACCAGGGATCGTATTCTACTACCTGCAAGGATAAACCATCCTGTGGTTCCTCGTCCTTAATAATTTCTCCGGCAATTCTGTATTTCTATTCATTCCTCTCATCGCTACCTCTACTCTTCGCTAATCATCTTCTTCATCGATTCATCCTTTCGTCAAAAATTAAACTTCCTTTATACGATTTATTAAGGTTAGTCTCCCTAAAATTATGGTTATCCCCGTGACCGCGTAGGGAACTACCGAAAGGAACAATGCAATTGAGTCGAGGGAAAATGGAATTAATGGGGTAATTACCCTCGGAACGTTGGAGTCGTTGATGTCCCACTCCTGGTGGGGGTGTTGCTGTTGTTGATTGCCGGCGACCGTTGCTGACATCGTCGGCGACCCGACGCGACTTCTTAAACAGAAAAGAAAAGAAAACAAGAGATAAGATTGTGCTGTGGATCTATTTGAAATGCTGAAATTGAGGGGCTGTAATTTATTTTAGAAAACAGAGATGCTAGGGGGAGATTAGGTTTTAGCAAATTGTCGAACATGAAGTACCGCAAACAGAATCTCGTTGCATCGAGGACCAATTTAGGGTTACGCAATCGTCGACGCGTCGGGAGGCAGCTTCGAGATAAAATCCCGATTTATGGTGCGTACCTGGCCGTAGCTCGCCCCATACTTATGGGAGCCCGTGGGTGGCCTGACAACGGCCGACTTTCCGGAATCCCTCTACCAATTCCCCATCGCGGAGATCAATCGTCGAACCCCTTCGTTCCTTTTCTTTCGTTCCGCTTCTTCCCATTTTCGCGGGCTTCGCGATTCGCTTTTGCCACTTATTAGGACTTGTATTTTTCAGTATTTCTTCATTTTCTCTCTTAGTAATATTTTTCGTGCAGCAGATTGCAATTACTTTTGTCATTTTTCATTATTTCTAATCTTCTTACAGCTTTTATTCTTATTTCTGAAGTCTTGTGATTAATAATTCTATGCCAATTATCGAGTACGTGTTTCCTTGTTTGTCGGGTCACAGAAACTTCTGCCTTTCTCTCACTGACATCAAGATTAAAATTCAGGATTATGATCTAGGGTGACATTAGGATATCCATAGATCTCTGATGAATCGAATCAACTTTTGCATAATCTCCTGTGAAATGGCTACCCGCTTTACAAGAGTGCAAATTGAACCCCTGACACGCACTGTTAAGAAATTCCTCTGCTCATTATTACGTAATAATATCTTTATATATCAAGCTATTAAAAATTATTCCCACAAATAAATAAAAAATAAATATTCCAAAGAATCGCGAATTCCCTTTCGATTTTCGTTTTCTTCCCTTCTCGACATTTCAAACAATATTGATACAAATTTTGTAAATCGAAACGACCATGACAACCACCGCAGAAGTTGAGCTCACCTGTCTCTCCAACCGACATGTCATCTAAAATTACAAACAGATCCGCGAACATTGTAGAATATTCGATTAACTGCAGCCTCAATGGCGCCGTGCAAATCCCATGGTTTAAATTTAGTCCACTAAGAAGGTCTCAGAGTTTTGCGCATCGTTCGCGAATGTTACGCGTTGGACGCGTGCACACCTCGTTTCCGTGGGTTTTATCGAGTCCAGTGTGGACGTTTACGATCTTCGAAACACCTACTCGACTGGGTCTGCTCGACCCTCATGGGTCTTCAAGGTTTCGAACCTTCGAAGTACCGCGAAAGCTCGACGCACTTCATTCGGGCGTGGACTTTAAATGATCGTAAAACTCGTGGATGTGCTTTTGAGTTATGTACTGAGTTTGCGTGGGCATCGAGCTACGAGGTGGCGAGCAATTTTCTATTTTAAGGTGATAGGTTTTACTGGAGGGTTGATGGGGTTTTGGGTGTCACAAGCTTTGTTGATGTTTCTATGCTGCGGTTGGTTAGGCTCTGTTCTGAATGGAAAAGGAAATTGAGAGTAATTTTTGCTGATACTTGCTAAAGAAATGCAGGTGGTACTTTTGAAGTTGGTTCACTATAAATTTAATATTGAAATTGCTATTCATGATCGAATGATGGTTTTTCAATTCGTGATTAAAAATTGTGTAGGTAACTTCATTATTTTTTCTCATTTGACTTCGAGATTTTTTCCATATTTTACTCACAATAATTTTAGTATCTGTCTCTTTTTCTTTCATTTTTTTTCTATTAAGATTAGTTTTCCGAGCACATAAATTGCTAGTAGTTTGTTGATGTTGCTATCTGAAATATGTAAACATTTTGTTTCTTGAGGTTTTTAATTCTCTATTGCCTAAAAAAATATTTCATGCTTTTATCTAGTTTTTACAGATATGATAGTATATGTGAAAAATAAAACATTGGTTCAAAATTTTCTCTGTCGTGAAGATAGTTCATTATAAATTACTCCTGCTGAAGCATTTGCAAAAATTTTGTTCTCAAGAGACCAAATTTCCTAATAAATTTTCTTTGCAGTTAGGAAGTAAAAATCGAAGAAATGCTTTTGAAGTACACATTTCAATTATTTTATTAAAAAAATGTAAGTAGATATTGGCGTGAAGTATTACATAAAATGTTGCCCTATAACTTCTAGCTTCATTCCTTCATTAAAAAAATTAGCACTATCGCAAAATGACCAACACAGTAATTATAACAGTAATAATGGTATCACCATGCTTCAGGAAATTAAACTTTCCTCAAAATTCAAGAATAATGCACCATAAACTATAACATCCGAGCTTGCATCGAATAATCCTCCTCCATCGAACCTCCCCCTCAAAAATCCTTGTCCTCCACCCCTTCCTCTGGATCCACCCTGGTCCACTTTTACCCAAGAAGCCCACCAACCCCCTCAGACCGTCCCGCCTCCAATCCAAGGGTAAAGGCTCGTCGTCTTCCGCAAGTAGACTCGCGGAATCGGCTGCCGGTCGCGTCGGTCCGTTGCAGGCGATAATTTCACGGTCTCGTCGGCTCGATCCGTTACGCCGAAAGCCGCGAGGGTAGGAGGAAGGCACGCCGAGCCGTTTACTCGTACGTCAAGGAGTCCTCGGCGCGGCGGCGGACGAATGCGCCGGTGGTAGAACGCAGGAAAGGGAGAAAGGGTACGGCGAGCGGAGGGGTAGAGAGCGGGCGACCAGGGAGTCGGAGGCTAGGTGAATGATTGCCCGGATCGGTGATAAAGTCATCGCCTTTAGCACCGGCGTAAGATGATACATCGGCGGACGATGCTGCGAGGAGATTGTCCGCGGTTCGAGGCGACGCCGTGCGAGGAAACACGCACACAAACGGCGGATCCACGGTCCCCGGCGACGAAAAAACGGGGAGAAGGGACTATATCCTCGTTCCGGTCGGTATGGGTGCCTTCAGAATTTCAGATATTAAGGCTGATACCGCGACGCTCGCTAAAATATCACGGCACAAGCCGCGCCGCGGAGCGCCGAGAGGTCTTCTCCCCCTTTCCCGCGCTCCTCGAGTCTCCACGAGCCTATAGCGCGGATCCTCCGACGAGATTAACTCTAAACGAGTTAATTCTCGCGGCTAGCCTTCGATTCGCGCGCCGACGGTTCCTGACTCGCCTCCTGGACGGCCCGAGGTCGTATTCAGGGGTCGCCGAGGTTTCTGGCGTTGGTGGCGAATGGTCGCTCACCTCGGAAAAGGGTGGTTTTTCACTCTTCGCTTTACAATTTTTTCGGGTCATAGTGGATGAAGAAAATTTAATAATGGTAATTTTTTGTATGGAGTGCCGATGTTATACATTTCGGATGAACTACTACATGGCTTTAGGGAATTTTTATTTGATGTGGATTTTAAGTGTGGCTGACATTTTTCTAATAAAGTTAATTGTTTGAACAGATAGTAGTATAGTGCTTAATATTAGAAGTTCAATCAACTATTATAAAGCTATGGAAAATGGAATTAGTTAGTCAGAAATTAGATAATATCAATGAATAATTTACCTTATCAATGAATAATTTAGATAATATCAATGAATAATTTTAATGAATAGTCGACTACATTTAATTTGTCAAACAATATTCTATGATTTGTTTCCTTGTGTCAAGTGAAAGTATCAATATTTCTAGCTATGCTTTATCGATGTTATGACGGGCTAAAAATTACTTTTGACTCTTTATTTTTCAGTCATTATCTAACTTTTGAAAATCATATAAATAAAAATCTTTTATTCCAGTTTCTATTTCTTAGTATTTATACATATGAAATATTCATTTTCTCATATTATGCTTTCTCTAACGATCCTTTTATTTGGAGTCTTCTATTCTTGTTTAATTGGTTGATTACTGTAAAAATTGTTGATCTAATTATCCAAAGGCAACCCCAAAAACATTGCGTGTATACAGCACAATTATCTTCTTCATATACAGACACCTAAGAATACCTATTATATACAAACACCTAATAAATTACTCCATACTAATTCCTCTGTGAACTTTCCGTCTATTCTGTGATTAAGAGATTAAAGTACTGCACGTTCTAGAAAATATAAAGTCGAGATGAAATTTAATTTAACATATTCTGTTGCTTATAAAATTCCGTCCTTTGCCATTGAAATTTGTAACAAAAATACGTGAAAAAATAGCTGAAGTTATAAAAAATCCAATATAGCTCTCTATTTTCCTTGTTATTAAAATGGTATAATTTAATAACAAATTCTTGAGTCCCATAAAGAATCCTCAAAATTCACCTAAGTTTTACGAACGTTCCAAGTGAATTCGAGTTCAATCAAGACAGTCGAAGTCGTCAATCAACCCAATTCTGGATTAATTATGCGTGAGTAATTGCCAGTCGGCAATTTTTCCCGGGCGCTAAACCGCGTAACCCACGTGTTTCTCTAAATTTGGAGCGTCTAAACGACGCGCAGGCTTTCTCTCCTCCTCTCTTTTACCGTGTCTCTGTCCCTGTCGTTTTTCTTCTCTTATTTCATCGCCTTCCACTCGATTTGCTCCCGTTGCGAGCGCACGGGGAATCGGCGAAAAACCTGATTTACAAAAATCCAGCTGGACCGGTTTTGTTTCGTTCTATCGCGTTTCATTCAGGCTCATCGTGTTTTATCGAACTTCCTTTTTTCCCCACTTTTTATTTCGGTCCCAGCCCCGACGGCTATCCCGTTCTTCGGTTTCTTGTCTCGTGACAAACGTCATCCACGACTCACGTGCTCTCTCCGAAGTTGGAAGAAAAAGGAATGATAATAGAAATAAATGAATCCCCGAATCTAATTCTCGATTCTTCGCTTATGATTCCGGTTGAAGTGATGGGCGTTCGAATCGCGGTTTCGATACGATTCGACGTTATTCAGTATTGAGAATATTCAAATCGTTTCGAATTTGCTTCGAAACAGAAAGTTCTTGAAAGTCTTGATTAGTTTCGAAGTCTTGATAGTCTTGATAGGTCTTGAATGTCTTACAAGATGGTGGGCTTAAGACCGCTCAATCACTTCGAACCTGTGGTGTTGATTTCGAATGTTTCTAAACGTATGATGTGAATTGATGTGATTTTCGAATCACTTCGAATTCGTAGCGTGGCTTCAGTTTCAATCACTTGTAATTTCAATGTTAGTCAATAATAAATACTACAAAAAAATGATAAATTTACAAACCGACGAATGAAATGTTGCAGTAATTATAAACAAAAAATTATTTGCGACACGTTAAACAATTTGAAAAATATTACTAAACCAAATTGCTATAGAGACAAATAATAATGAATTTTTATGTAGAAAAAAAACAGTTATTCTGGTTTTATAAACTGAAATTTCTAGATTCCTAATGTGTTCGTTAAATGATAATTCACTTTTTAGTCTATATTTCCATTAATATCTAAACAATGTTTGTGTCAAGTAATTTTTTTTTTCATTCTTTTTTTCATTTTTTTCAATCAATGGCACTGATTGTACGTTTGAAAAGTAGATGAAATACAAATGCTTATTTATAATTTATAATATAATATACCTACAATCAGCAGAGTCTCTGAGATTTCAGTTCCGTAGTACAGAGATTAGTTATATTGCATTTATTAGAATGAAAGACACTTTTAAATTGAACAATACAATACAAATATAACACAATACAATAATAAGAAATTAACAGGAAATTCACGACACAATCAGATAAAATTTTAACACCTTGACGTTTTCAAACGTAATAAAATGACTAATGACAGTAATGACAAATCAAATCAAAAACTCAAACAAAACACACTACATCAAAATAAAAACCAGATTCATACCGAAACCAACGTCAGAGATTCGAAGCGATTCGAAACCATTGAGCTATATGTATTACTACTGGAGAGCGAACGGCCAAAGGAAAGACAAGGTGAGAGGGAGGTAAGACAGAGATTTCCGAACGGATGTGTGTTCATCTTTGTTTTTCCTATTATCTCCTTCTCTCTTTCTGTACCGATCCTTTAGCAAACTCATGTGTAGAGGGGATAGAGACTAACTTCAGGGGCGCGAAGTTCAAATTGAATGTAATAGAGTAAATAGAGGAAGGAGTCAAAGGTGAAGTTGGTATAAATTTATAGGTTTCAAATTAGTTAAGAATATGTTGTATAAAGCTGTATAAAGTAATGAACAAATCAATATCTGTTTGGAAACGCTTGTTTAAAGTAAATATATGTAAAAGTACCTTAATGCATTTTATATATTTTACATTTATTTTATCTTTTATTGTTTTTATTTACTGAAAATCATGCTGTAAGGAATATGAATAATGTTCCCGCAAACGAAGCAATCTGAAGTCTGAAGCAATCTAATGTAGCATGCACTGTACATTAATAGCCTATAAGTAAGACTGCGACATCAACACATCCGTTTGGACTTCTATCTGACCGGTCACGATCGCCCCGTTCGCTCTCCAGTAGTAATTCAATGTTCGAAACTAACATCATAGATTCGAAACGATTCGAGTCCAACGTCCACAGATTCGAAACGATTCAGTCCGCTTGGCGTGTATCTATAGCCCATGAAGTTCGAAGCGTTTCGAAACTCACGTCAAAGCTTCGAAACGATTCGATCGGTCTTGAGCCCATCACTGTCCGGTTCTGGAATATCTGAGTGATAACAGATAGCGTTGACATTGATATAGGTCTGCCACTTTGGAACCACCTTTCGTGTTGTGACTTATTCATCGATGTTATTTTCATATCGAACACGGAAAAAATAATGTTGATATCGGCCAGAAAGATTTTAAAAATCTTGACGCAGGTTAAACAATATATGTAGATATATTTTCTTAGAGTTCTTGAAAAAGTGTTATATGTTGTATAAATGGATTATGTTTTAGTTAATTTTAGGGTTTGACCAATTTTTTGCTCAGAAGGGATGGAAGAATGATCCTTTGAAGAATTTCTTTGACATTCTATGAAACACAGAATTAATTCGTGCTTCAAATAATTATTCAATCTTTAAACATTTAGGTTTCTAGTTTGACTTATTAAATACCCAAAAGGAGTATGTTTCTCTTTCCTTTCTGTGAGTTTATTCTATTTATTTTAATCGTATTTCTCTCTCTTCCTAAAAATCACTCAGTCCTTCAGCTACAGAATGTCCTGCAATATACTTCCTATTAGCCAACATCTATTCGTATTTTCAATAATCCTTCTTCGAAGAGTGTTTCCTTCAATCTAATCGGATCTGAATATCCACAGAGTCGAAAATGGCGAAAGAATCGCCACCCTGAAATACTTCAGCAAACTGTCAGCTTCCATTCGGTCTGGAAACGGTATGAAAGGATCGTGGCAGAGTCGAGAGGAGAGCGGAGAGAAGGCTCAAAGAGTTCCTCACCGCGGCGAACAGGGTGAGAGAGCGTTCTCGAGATTCGAGATAAAGGGAGATCGTTTTACCCGCGGACATTCGTTTAATCTGTCTTCGAGGTGTTGGGCCGTGATCAATGGCGAGGCACGGGTACATCCGTAATCGGGTTTTCACGAATAGACCACGACGACGATCTTCAGACGAACCGCTCGATTATCCCTTCAGACGAATCTAGATGCCGAGGTTAAAGATCGACTCCATTCGTTCTTCCTTCAATCCACGATCTTAAATCATTACTCTTAATAAAAATCGATGAACCTTTTTCCATTCTTCCATTTTTCATTACGACAATATTTTTGTTTCTTCTCAAAATTCTCCAGTGAGGCTTCTGAGAAAGATTCCTACTACCACTCTAGAAGCGTTAGATAAAAAATTGTAAGCGACTTATATGTATGACTTCGCACGACTTTCAATTAACGCAGTCCTCCGGTCTGATGAATTATCAGACATTACCACTACCGCTGCTTCGGTCGATCGAGGATCGCAAAGAAGTCGATCTCCAAGGCGCTGTTTATGAACTGTAGTTGCTCGTAAAATTCGCGATTGACGGACGCAAGATTCACACGGAGGTGCGCGTGTCTGCTCGCAACAGAGCTCTAGAATACCCATCGACCAATCGGCTCCCGTGATAACGCCCACACGCCAATGAGAAACCCGCAGAACGCCCACTGATTAGATACTAGGGAAATCTCGTTGTGTCAGGAAGAGAAATCGATGCTGAAATGGTTGCCACCTGCTTCGGACTTTAAGAATTTTCATCGCGGCGACGATTGCCATGTTTGTAGGCAATCTGCCCGGCGAATTAGAATTCTTGGAGGGGACCATTTTTCGGGGGCAGAATGTGACGCCAAATTACTGATAAACACTGCTTCGTAATCTGTTTCCAAGCGTGCTCCGTTTTTTGGCAATATTTTAAGCAACGCCGAGCAATACTCTTATCGTTTTGGACAAACTTGATCTCCACGGAACTTCATCTCCATTTTCCAAATTTCACGGAGGGAAACATTTTCGAGTGCTGAAAACTTCTAGAACTTCACAAACGAGCGTCGAGTTCAACGCAATCCAAGTTCAATGCTCCCCAACTCAACCGAAAGGGACCCAAAGCAACAGTTAAAATCCCAAGGAAAAATTCCATTAGATACTTACAGCACCACCATCCTCTTTTCCTGACCGAACCAAGCACCAAAGGTCGATTTCCCAGAGGTTCCAACTTCCAATCACAGTCGACCAATAAACGAAGCAGATACCGATCGTCAAGATAGCCACACTTCACTAGAAAGCAGCGCGCTCGGACATAGTCCTCCGATCAACGAAAACACTTCGCGGTCGATATGAAAATCCACGTCGGTCCCCAAGAAAACAGCCGAGCCTCTTATTCGAATGAAACACGAGTACAACGGAGTGTATCGAAGCTCTCAGGGCCGCGTGAGGATCGTACGTACCGATGCGTACGACACGAAGGCGCTACGTGAACTGACGCGCCTCCACTCCGACGCACACTAGCTGGGGCCAGAACCTCGGATCCGAGTGCTCGTTGCGGTTAGTCCTGACCGGCGTTGGGGAACGCCTAGGGGAGTGGCCGCTCCCGACCAATCAGCTGGCACTGGCCTTCCCGAGGGTGCCTAAGCGTCGCCAGCAACCCTTCGCTACTCGCTCGGGGGATCGATCAACCAGGCCTCCACCACTCCTCTGCCACGGGGGTTTCGCGCGAGAGTTTCCCCATCGGAAGCCTATTGGCCCTCGATTCTTGGATATTGATGTTTTTCCGTGTTGCGTTTGTGTGCGGGGGCGGACGGGCCATTCGAACCCCACGAGGAAGCTTTTTTGAAAACCGTCGAAGTCGAAAAGTAAACATTTTTCAAAGAACTGCATGTCACCTCTCTCCAAAGTTCCTTATTCCTTATATCTTCTCTTTGTTTCGCTCTTACGCACTCGAAATAATGCTTGGAATTCTCTCACTTTCAAGTTCATATTCCCGTAGAAAGTTAAACACAAAATATGGAGTTGTTACAAATAAATTCCAAAGTCAATAAGGTGAAATTGTCGATCCAAGAATAATGTAATTATTCCTGATATCGATTGCGTTGCACTAGTCATTCTTAAAAAATGCTAGATTCTCTGTATACTTTAAACTAAAATGAAGTATAGCAAATTTTATTGGAACATTTTAACAAGTTTTATTTTAGAAGCTAAACTTTTTCATCGTCTGACGGAGAACAACTTTGGGATCTTGGTGAATGTAAATCCTATGTAGACTTGGGAACTCCTTGATCAGTTCATTTATTTAGTGTAGAATTGATCCTCAATCGCTTTATGATCGATGAATTTACTGCCGTAGACTTGTTTAGTGTTTCATCGCTGATTATGAAAAATATTTGCCACTTCGAGTTTCTTGTCTATTTAGCTTCCCTTGATCAAGTTCTCTTGTCGGGTTTATCATGATCGAGATAAAGTGACCAGAAGGAGGACAATTTGTTGAGAAGATTGGATCCCGACGCATTTCTCTTCCTTGAATGGAGGGAAATAGACAGACGGTCTCGTACAGGTAGTTATCAGTTGTAGACCTCCCCGGAATCCGCAGCGATTGCACGGCTCTGAACTCTCGCAATCAGCTGGTTCCAAGCTGTTCCTAAGGGGGTGTCCCTCGCAGGATCCTCCTACTTCCTACCTTCTCCATCCCTTTGCAGCCGATCCCAGGTACCCGCATCCAAGACAACGGCCCGTTACACTTCGATCGAACCTGAACCCACCGCGCAAACATATCTGCCGAGGTGAGCGCCGTCCTTCGGAATCGTGATTCCCACCTAAACGGAGGACGCTATACATATGTACTGTGACGATTTCATTCGACCATTTTCGATTCCTATGTAGTTCTTTGACCGGGTCAATCGGGCCGCGAAACTTCCGAAAGCAACACCCTTATCGGTAAACTGTTGAGACTCTATTGAGTCATGAATTTGGAAGTGAAATTCTGTCTTTTAAATTTTTTGTGATCAAGATTTGTAGAGTTAAAGAATGAATTCTTGGAGGGTAGATTTTCTATAGGTTGATCAGTGGATACTGATTAGGATCTAGGTTTTAGAATTGTTTAGGATTTTTTGAAGCTGAAATTATTGAAATCTCAAGATCTTAAATTTCTGCACTGCATTGGTTGCTAAAGTTTGAGATTTCTAGATTTGTTCTTCGGGAAAATATTTCTGAAGACGATTTTAGTAGGTTTTACGAGAGGTTGAGTTTTTTAGGATGTGAGAGAGAGTTTAAGAAACAACTTCAAAAAGTTGGAAGAACTTCCTGCTTTCAGTTTTCAAAAAATAAATTGTTAAAAATATAGAAACTGTTGCTCGTGATCATCGACCGAGAAAATTGAACTCTTTTTGTTAGAAAATTTGTCTTGATCAGACATTTATATATTTTAATACAGGATTTTGAAAATGTTTAGGGCGATTTTGTGTACTTTGCCCTGTATCAAAAAAAGATTGGACTAAAAATTTGTATTCCAGATTCTGAAAATTTTCTGAATTTTCCAATGCTGAAATGCTAGAGATTTCTAATTTTTTCAAACTGTAAGGTGCTAATCTCTATAACTTCTAAATATTTCTGGGAAAATTCATTTATACTGTCTCTTTTTTTCAAAGAGACAATATTTTAATTACTGTTTAAATGACGTTTGATTTCTTTTCGTCCAAAGATTTCCATCAATTTTGATTATTCTCAGCATAAAGAAACTTTCCTAAAAAACAATTATTCAAAATAATGTTTAAAGTATATTATTATTTAGTGGCAAACAAATTTGGAATCACTTGTCAAGTGTTCTGCATAACGAAGTACCTACATATTTCTACAGATTTAATTATTCAACATTTGTATGTGCAATTACAATACTCATTTGAATATAATTAGAAAATACACGTATACATATGTATAACTATTGATAGTCATTGAAGCTTGATTGTATGAATAAAATTTCTTCATTTATTTTAAATGAGAACAATCACAACATTCTTCCTTTCAATATAATTAAGAACTACATATAGTAATTTATCATAATCATCGAAGCTTAATTAAATAATCTAATCTATATAAAAAATACCTTCTTTCTCTTACTACAAAGTGATTCCGAATTTCAAATTTTTAGCCAGTAGTATATGTAAATCATTCTACCAACCGTCCAATTTCATCAGCACCATTTCACCTACTTCCTCACCGTTGATACGATCTACAAAACTAAATTCCTCGATCCAAAACCCATTTCTACCGCAACGACGCCTTTCAGCGTCGCGTTTCCGCAGGCTGAACCGCACGTGCGATTTCACGGGCCGCGCGTGGCACGTGTACCTTCCTGATAACTCTACCGTCACTTCCTACCACGTGTTCACAGGTGTGCGAGCACACAACCCTTGATTAGAGTCGCACTCGTCGAGTAGCTTCCTCGCGCGGGGGAATCGATAAACTTGAACTCGCAATTGTGTCTAAGGAAGCGTATAGAAACGGGCGTCAAAGGGCAGACTGTCTAGAACGTCGCACCGGCTGATGTCTCTCGCACCCATACTCTTTTCCGCGATGTCCTTTAAATACTGAGGAAGGGAGTCCATGGTGTCAAGGGGTTGAACTCAGGGGGTCGAATCTGGTACGGGACGGCGAGACTTTGTTGAGAGGAAGAACCGAAGATCACTGTGAAGGTGGCAATTAATTAATATTGATAATTAGACTGCGATTTTTATGCATTTATGAGAATTTCGAATATGCAAAACTCTATAAACCTGTTGACAGATGTCAAAATTCACAAAATATCAGAAACATAATCGAAGTTACACTTATTAGAAAATAAGAGATGTTGATATTCAGGTTTTGATTCTCTCCGAGTATTTGTAAAAATTTTATTTTGCATAAAGATCCGCAGCCTATTGATAACTGTTTAGGTACATATAATGTTGAGGCGAAGGTATTAGTACTCACATTTTTAGCTTCTGGACTTGGAGGAGTTGGAAAAGTTTTTTGGAGTTTGTTTGTAGTAGAAATTCCTTTCCTTTTGCAGTACAGAAATTCGTGAGTGCGAATACAAATCTTGAATCGCCTTAATAGATTCTTAGACAATCAAATTTCTCAGTACCCCAACTACTAGGGTACTTGTCCCTATTAATGAGCCTGTCCCTATTAGTGTGCCGTTATATTTAAATAAGTCGTAAAAAAGAATACCTCGAAAAATTAATGAAAAAAATTTTTCTTATTTAAGCTAAACTATTCATGCATGTGTTACAAAAGACACTACTGCATTTCTAAGCGTTTAAAGTATAGTAATAATTTTTAAAAAATGCACATCATGAATCCGAGGGTGTTACTCAATTACCTTGTTAGAAACGTTAAGGAACACGTATTTATCATAAGTTAATAAATTTATAAGTAATATGTTTTACAGGTATAGAAAGTATTCATTGTATCATAAAGATGTTTACTTTTATTAAAATATCACAAAACAAACCCTTCTGAAACCTTTTTTGTATTTTTTTAAAGTGGATCTATTAATACCGCAAGATTTTACGGCTTGTCCGCATTAATGTGTCGCAATATGTCCGCTTACTGTTACTGTGTTACCGACAAACCTAATCTTATTTTCGTTTCGGAGACTGTCAGAGCACCGTAAAGATCTGTCGTGAAAGTCTTTTGAAATTAGCAAATATGGACATTATAAGTATAAACTAATAACTTTACTTTACTTTACTTTATTTGCCAGAAAAACAATGCCGTTACATCAAATATACACGTAATATACACGTACTATATTAGACCCAACTGACATCCTACAGAGATGCATAGAAGCATCTGTTCGTAGGTCTGGTCACAACATAAGACTTACATACTAACTTATACTCTACTATATAAACTTTCCAATTTATAATAACAAATATATATTTAAAAAACAAAACAGTGAATATTATTGTTATTATACATACAATTTTATCCATAATTTCAACTTCTTTTTAATATTAATTTTGTCTTTAGTAATTAATTTTAGCTCATTCGGTAAGCTGTTATAAAGTCTGATAGCTACCAATAAACTGTTCTTATTACTAATAGTTTTTTTGAATTTGGGTATCCGAATCGCTTTTGTTCTTGTTTTACTGTTAGATTTTTCGTACTCATGTTTGAGATCTAGGTAGTGATACATTAAACACTCTAAGCTGAACAATTGATTCCAATTAAAAGGGTAATTTTGAAAATTAAAAATATTTCTGTAGACTATTTTTAATAATCTTCTTTGCAGTTTTTGCAATAGACTTAAATTGTTTTGATATGCACCACCCCATGCAATTATACCATAGCTTATTACGCTATGGAAGAACGCATAATATATTAACCTTAAAGTTTCACATTAGTTTAAAGATTTAAACAATATTTGCTTAAAAAACATTAACTGGAGGCACACAGTTTCGGACAGGCATATTAACTAGGGGCACACAGTTACGGACAGGCACATTAACTGGGGGCACACAATTGCGGACAGACACATTAACTGGGGGCACGTTAATGTGTTCAATGCACTTCTAAGGGCACATTAATTGGGACAAGTACACCTATTTTTATTTTTATTAAAAAATAATGAAAAATTAACATTTTCTACTTGAAAAAAATTTCTCCATATATAGAAATGATTGAAAAGCTAGTATAAATTTTAAGCAGACGAAAATAAAGTCAGAATATTCAATAATTAATTCATGAATCTGGAACTCGGCTTAATGGCACATTAACAGGGACAAGTACCCTACTCTCTGTTTCGCAAAATCGAACCCAGAACCGGGAAACCTAGGATCGCTGTTCAACCGAATCGAGCTCCCACCCCCTGGTTCCACCCTCCGAAAATGGCCGTCGCCTGCAAAACAGCGAGAAGAAAAACAAAAAGCAAGGGAACGAAGCGGGAAGCGCAAAAAGGGAAACGATAGTAGAACGAGGAGGGTGAAGGGGGTGGGCGACGAAGAGTCGAGGAGGGGGGAGGGTGGAGAAGGCAGAGTTCGGGACTGTTTAAACACAGAGGGTGTGCAATCAGGAGTGTTTGCCGGGGCACGAGCGAGCAAGCGAGCTAGCGAGCAAGCGGATCAAAGGATAAACGCGAATGGGGTGGGTGGTCGACTGATAGCGCGCTGATTTGATTGTTGGCCACGGCTATTGTCCCCCGAAACTGGCCTATTGTACTTGTCTCCGTGTCGGTGCAGGGCTCGGCGCTTGCACACAGGTACACGCGGCCATGGCTGAAAGTGCGCTTCTGTCTGTGACACTATCTCTTTGCTTCGGTCGCCATTCCGTTTCGCCGGCGGGCGGGGCGCACCGATACGCGCGCGGGACACGCGCGGGAAACGACAATTATTGCGGAAATATCGCGAAAAAATTGCGCCTCGCCCGCACCACCATCTCCGCACCCCGCGCGTCTCCCGTCCCCCTTTATTTTTTCCCCGCGATTTTTTCGCGGGTCCCATTGTCTCCGGTTGCTGTATCTCCGAGCGATTCCACTCGCTGGAAACTCGCCGAATTTTTTTCCCCCGTTGATGCGAGCCCCTTTTACACCATTCTTCTTGATATTTGCACGCGATATCTTTTTTACACGGCGATCGGTGATTCTCAGCCTCGATTCAACGCGCCTTCGCTTCGGATTGTTTCGGCGAGCCGGGCGATAACTCGTTGTACCGTTCGAGGACAAATTTTCGGCGTTATCCGCGCATCTGCCCGCGCATTTGCATAGAATGCACGTCGCTTCTGCGGTAGCACGTAGGAGGCCCACGATGATTAAATATTCCGTCACCTGTCACCCACGTGCGGAGCCTCGGACCTCGTGGAACCGCCCAAGTGTTCATTCAGACTTGGCCGATCTTTGCGTTGACGGGGACGTTGGCGCATAATTGGGACTGCATTTTGATTAGGTACTTTAGGACATATTGCTTAATTTGATGGGAAAATTGCTTTGGGGCGGAAAAAAAAAAATTGGAAGCTCAGGTTTTTGTTAAAAGACAGGAATTTGCGTTGTTTCGTCGTTTGAAAATTATCTAAAGCGATGAAGAAAGTTGGAAGTGGGATTTAATGCTTGGTGAACGAATGCAAGGTTATTGATTTTTTATTATTTATTCTTTATTGTCACAGCATGCGAAAAAGAATTGTGGAGAATAGTTGAATTTAACAAAGCGTTTCAGTTTAACAGAGGATAATATAGTAAAACAAATATTCAATACCTATTTTTTTATTTTGGAGATAATACATTTTGAAGGGGTTGAAATAGCCCTCAAAATTAAATTTTATAAATTGTATTAATTTTTCATAGTCTTGTGCAATAAGGTGTTAGTGCTAATATAATTAGATCTTTTGAGGAATCATTAGTTGCCTTCCAAAGTGTTGCGCACAAAATTTCTCCTATATATTAATAGGTTGTATTAAAAATTTTACACAAATTTTAAATGTTCCAAAAAGTTGGACAAATATTTTAAATCATCGAATTCTGATTGAATTTCATGAAAGACTTAATTTTTGCAATGAGCAGTGGTATGTGATAAATAGATTCTCTACCAAAAATACAGATACAACTGCACAACTGTGTTTATTATAGAATTAAACTCATTTCATAAATAAAATATTGTATTACGACAGTCTAATCATTCATCAATAGTTTCACAAAATCAATAATATTTTTGTGCCAATTTGCAATTTCGGTGACCACTACTATAAGAATACAGACGAACCTAAAAACCAAAGATGCATTTTACGAAAATCTGGAGATCCGCAATTTCTTTAGTTCTCAAATCACTCGAACCTTCAGACCAAAAAATATTTATTTATTTATTTATTTATTTATTTATTTATTTATTTATACGGAAAAGGATTCCCATTAGTATACAATTTATAAGGCGTACATACAGGATTAAAAATTGAAGTTTACTCTATACAATAAAAAATTTAAGCTGAACAAATTTGAATAATGTCACAGGAGAAATTAAATGATTTTGTAAACATGCGATCTAAAGGCGTTTATAGAGCCACAGAACATATCTAAGTCTAAGTCATTGATGACTATGTTAGCTTTAGCACACATGCAGTTAATAGGGTCAAAGTATTGAATTAATTTAACCGAAGGAATTTTTGAAAATAGGTGTTCAAACAACCAAGATAGAATTACTCTAATTGTAAGTACAAGAACCGCATCAGAAAGTAACGTAGTAAACAGAATCGGAAAAGAAATGTATAGATACTCGAGTGGCCACCGAAACATTCGACGTTCCCCGTTGAATGGGAGATTAGAATGCCCGACTGGGCAATGGAAATGGAATTGGCAAACGCGGTGTTCCATGTTCGAACCCCTTTTACCTGGACAGAAGGCAGATGAGGCAAGAGAGCGTGGAACATTGGTAACCCGCTCGCATCTCTCGGCTCGTGCCGGCTGCTTCCGGTTTTCCAGAGCTGCCTTCTGGAGATCCGATCTGACGTGAACTTTGTAATTCACTCAGCGAGAGTCACGTCATCTTTCGAGATTATCGAGGGGGTCGAAGACGCGTACAAAGGATCGTTTTGTCCCCTCCTATCGAAAATACGATCTTGACTGGTGAAAACCATTTTCGAAAAAAAAGTGATCGTTGAACGCGCGCAACTACACTTCTATTATACTTACTGTTTCCGATAGAATTTTGCCAAAATTTCTAGAAGCTAAAGGGGGTAGAAAGTGGATGATTGAGATACGCAGGGGGCGATTCTCTCGTATTATCAGTCACCTTGCCTCCGATCGGTGGCTGCGCCCTGCGTTTAACCGAATTCACCCCGGAAAACACGCCCTCCAAATCAAGGGTTCGCTCGCGGAAAAAAACCACCCCTTCGGGATGTGTCCCTGGGGTGTTGTGACATATGCTTGGGCGCGGCTTAGAACGATGGGATTTTCTGCGTGGAGTGTGGCGCGCTTTCGTTTCGGGAAAAAAAAAGAAACAATCCCATTATCTTCCGACAAAAAACAAACCCCTTTGAGCGGAGTTGACACCCCGGAGGTCAAAACATCTTTTAATCTTGTTATCGGTGGTAAAATCTGATCGATTATTTTATTATTCTCAATAATAATTGAAAACCTCTTCTGTTGACAATTTTTATAAGAATTCTGTTTAATATTTTCGACAGAAAAAGGCAGGAGAATGGCGCGATTCTCACAGTAATCGTTTAATTACCCCTCAAATTAAGCTTCCTCTTATCCAAATCGTCCCCAATATTGATTAAACTCTTAATCATATAATTACGATCGGTTCACACGATTTGTACCTGCGTTTCCTCGTCTCCTCCCGACTCTCTCACATTCATTAAATCGCACCCAGGATCTTATCTCTTATCGACAGCAACACGACTCTCGCATCCCATCAGGAGAGTCGCTAGCAACCCTGTAACAAGCGTTAGAAACGGGGGAGTAATGGCAGTCGATTAATATCGCCCCCCGATCGCGCGTCGAATCATTTCCGAGGGGCTTTCCCTTCCATGAATTTTCCAGCACCGTCTTAATTCCGTCTCACAATTTATTTCTCCACCGCTTGAAATATTGTTAAATGTTTCGCCTCGTATCCTGAAGGCGCTTAACCACCCTCGACGAAAATTTGATCAGGCAACAAACCATTCATTCCGGAGAATCAGACTCTGGTCCAACGAGGAGTGCCATTAAATGAGCGGACCAAAATCGTGACGAATTGAGGATCGACCAATCAGGAGGAAGCTCGAACGATATCCTGCTACTCCAGGGTCCCCCGATCCTTGTTCGAGCCTCGAAGATTCGACCGGTCTTCCTTGCCTCCTCCCTCCCCCTTCAGGAACCCCCGACTCTCATTGTGCGCCAATTGAGGCTCGTTTAAGTCGGGGGGTGGCAGCTAAATTGATTTAAATTGGCCCGACTTCGAACGAGGAAACGCGCGAGGGCAGAGGGAAAAATGTTTCTCCGTATCGCCGCGTGGAATCTTTCCACGATACGGGAGCATTTATACTCTCCTTACCTGACGCGGTTCCCTCCCCCGTGGCTCACCATTATACCATTTTTTTTCGAATGAATTTCGTGATGCCCCATTAGGGCACCCGTATGCTCTCAGCTGCGAATTCACGACACAGGCGTGCGCAAGTTGTTGCACCTATGCGTCCCATTTATGACTTATCGCCGTCCACCATCGACGACGTTTTCGTCTAGAATCCTTCCTCCCCCTTCTCGGCTTTTTATATGTTCTTTTATCCGCGTTTCTGTGCCTCGGGAACGGATTTTTTTGACGCGGTTCGGAGTGATCGAACGGTTTCTCGTTGACTTATTAACCGCTGCGGACGATTGTCACGATTGTTGGGAACTCGACCGTGTAGAAGGAATTTGTATTCTGCCGGATTCGTAGAAACCTCGCAGAGGTTTCTGTGGGTTTGTTTGCTCGGATAGATTGACTCGGATCGGGGACAATTTGTTTCAATTTGGGGGTGGAATCTTTGGGGGCTGGTAGTTTGAAATTTCAAGAAACACTTGCGGTTAGAGAGGGAAAGGTGGAGTATATTTTTTTGAAATTCTGAAAAGTGAATGGTTTAGGGGTATTTAATAATTTCCTTTTCTAGTTTGATGGTGAATTCTCGGTTTTAAAAAATTAATAGAAGAAAAGGCAATTTTTGGTAGCGGTTAGTCTCTCTCTCTCTCTCTCGTTACTGTTGCGAGATGGATCACAGTTACAAAAATTATATGTTAGGAAATTTATTTACAAAAAGTGTTTTCGTGAACAATATTTTTAGTTGATAGAATTACAATATCTATAAATGTTTATTAATTTTTTCAGACAACATATTCAAGCCAGCCAATTTTTTTTTGTGTATCGTTATATATTCCCATCTTTTTGGTGATAAATAAATTGCAGATACTTATACATTTATGACAATTTTAAGTAAAGGATTTGGTTAGATACAAAAATGTATAAAATATTACAAGAAAAGTACATTTTAGAATATTTAGAATAGAAAGTTTATTTTTATTCAATTGTTTTATTCAGGTTCTTATCCATGTCTTTAAAAAATATGAATGTTAATTGCATATTTGCAAAAATCCATAAGGCTGTTCATTACAACATTTAAAACATAATGCACATTGTTATTCAAGCTACAGTTTCTTATTTAATTCTGTACCAATTTTAATTTCTATAAAAATTTGCAGTTTAACAATAAATAACCACATAGGAAAATTCTTTTACAAATATTTTTCAGAACTTCCAAAAATTATAACTAATTCGTACACTAAAAATGAATTTATTTTATTTATTTATTTATTTCACGAGATGAAATTGCCATATTGCATCTTGGAAGAATGGTTAAAAAAAATTCAGCTGCTCCATTTCTTCCTAAAATTAGCGTAAATTAATTTCTACTTAACTCGAAAAAAGTTTAATATTATCTCCCAAATTTATTAAACTTTCTCACATCCAGAATTATACAATACCAAATAGTGTCTTACTTGTCAAAGATTAATAAAAATTTACGACGCTTTAATGAATTCCTTCGCCGCATTGAGTCCTCCATTTCTTGCTTTTTATATGACACTCATAATAAATTGAAAGTGATTCGGTATCCGAAATGAAATCATCACAGCCACGGAACTGGTGAACGCGTAGAAGTCCTGTTGTCCACGTCGGAAGGGTTGATCCAAGGGACGCAGCCGTTCCTGGAACAAAAGGGCATCGGGCATTTATTTCTCTTCATTAAAGCGCCGTTGCTTCCGTCGTTTTGTCCGAACACACGCGACCATTTTTTTTTGACCGGCAGCGTCGAGGGGTTCGTAGCCGTTTGGGATATGATCCGGTGGATCCTGCATAAATTAAAACGCTCTCTGTCATTCGGAATGGCCGACGTCCCGCGGAGAAGATCCTCTGACGTCTACGGCTCGGCACGCGTGGACGATATAAATTTTGCGATTTTTAAAAACTGACCCCTGCAATCTGGGGACCTTTGGTAGCCTAAATGAAACAATTATATTCGCTGAACTGAAAGAACGAGATATTAATTTCTTTCAAATCTTCATTGATACCTATAGAATTACTGAAAATGAATCTAAATAACTAAAAATTCGTAAGTATTGATAGAGTAGTAGCAATATTTTTTTTTTAAAGGGGTGAGAATTTGTTTTGCCGACCGAACGGAGGATTTTCAACGGGATCCTGCGGTATGGGAATCAATGTTGCGTCCTAAACGTTTCGGAGCATCCTTTTATTTGTACTCCATAAATCCCTGTAACTCAATACGGCGGGTATCGTAAAGGGGTTATCAACAAATGTGTTCAAACATATAGGGTGTCACCAGACGCGAGAGGGGTTCGTCCAAGACCGCCCGACCAACCCCTTGTGTCAATAATCAACCCTGTAATCCTTTCAGCACGGGGGATCCTGATGCGCTTATGACCGTTGAAAATCGATTCGAAAATGACTTCTTAATTTACTCAGCATTTTCTCCTTAAACTCTTATCCACAAAATTTGTATTCTTCAAACCAATCGTTCAAAAATTCAGGAAATTTTTTCCCGAGTTGCGCAAAAGTATCGCCACAGGAATTAATATTCACGGAGAAATGGGGCGAAGTTCCACCCACGCCTGGAATCGCGACAATAGACCTTAACAAGCCCTTCCGTGATTGATCAGCGACGTTCTTTCTCTCCGATCCACGCGCGCGTCTATTTTACACAAAAGGCGACGCGCGAATTTTGTGAAAGGATCAGTGGTCCTGACTCCTGCCCCTTGACATCAGTCAAGATCGATCCTGAAGCGCGTGGGCCACTTCGAATTCAAGTAAAACGAGAGCGCAGGATAAAAGGGCGCGCGGTGTTTTCGAGGATCGACTCGTACATCATCGAGCCCGAAGGATTTTCGCAAAGTCACGGGAAACAGCCTCTCCAGGGAGCTTCCTTTGAATCCTCGGCACGCGCCCCATGCAAACAGTCCGTGAATGGACGATCACAGTCTATTAAAGTAAAATGATTATCCGCCGCGCCGACAGACCGAGAATTCCGCGGTGAAGAGGGAGACCGTTCAGGCTCCATGGTAATTCTATATGGGAGTCTGGTACGGGGCTCTGGAACGGCATATGGGACGGTTACCTAGACGTTCTAATAAGTTCATAATGGGACGACGCGACCGTGGAATCTGCCCTGATTTTCTTGCTATGGGGAAAATTCGGAGGAATGTTGTAGAGGCTTTTGTTAAGTTTCATTGTCAGTACTTTTGGTTTTGATTTTATGCGAACCATGATTGTTTATAATATTAGATTATCCCATAAGAAATTTTCTTTTGAGATAGAAGTATTTATTTTTAAATATTAATACGCTGATTCTTATTTAGTAGCATCATAATTTGGTTTTCAATTATTCTTTGAATTTCCTTGTTAAAATACAGTGAAATCTCGGTTATTTATTACCCTCATCTTCAATTTTTATTATTCGGGGTTGTAACTATTTAATATACTAGGCATAATAGTACAATTGGTATTCTACTATTCTACGACGTCTTGTAAATATTAGAATTTTATATTAAAAATATCAAGTTAGTTAATCTAGGTTCTATTGTAGTTCTAATTTTTCGCAGTCAAAGTTTGGTAAACCAAGCCAAATTTTCTTATGGAATAATTTAATAAATAGATTCTCTTTTGTCATTTTTTCATGTCATTAATTTTAACAGAAAAAAAGTTAATCGAACTACTCCTATAAGTTCTGAAAATTAGAGATTTCTTCAGAGAAAAATGGAAAAATTCATAAAAGAAAAACTATTACAAGAACCACTAGAAAAAATATACATTATCGATAATTGCTCTATTCTCGAAAAAGAGTATCTAGCCTCTTGATTTATGGGATCGTCTGATATTAATTATATCCTTAGATTTAAATTATACAATACACTTCTTTGAACCAGTATACATTTTTATATTTTCATAAAAGAGTCTGAAAAAATTCTATGATGATGTAAAAATATGCTGAAAAATTGATATCACATTCCAGAATCTAGATTATCAAATAAACGCTATACACAATAATAATAATATTCATACCAATCTGAAAACAATTTTCCCAGTGGCGATGGAAAACACTGCGTGCCAAGGAAACCCTATCGTCCCCGAATTAAGAAGAGCCCGAAAGGGGCTTGTCAAACGGCAATCATCCCCTATTATGTAACGTCACCCCCTCCGGATTTGCGATGCGGTCGAGGCTCGTGTGAACTCTACGGAAAAGATAGGAAGATAGTGAAAATCTCGACGGCGGGAAATGACGCTATGAAGCGAGGTAAACTGATCGGTCATGTCATGGCTTATTGGCTCGTCAGATCGCCCACATCGGGCATACAATTAAGGCATTCATTTCCGTGTGAGCAGTCTACTCTTCCGTTCCTCCCACGATTCCTGAAAATCTCTGACTAGCAACCATGATCCTTCCCTCAATTTTTTAAATTCCGCATCGTAATTCAATAACCTCGATATCTTAAAAAAAAAAAAATTGCAAGGGCTTTACTATTTTACTCAAAATTATTGTTTATACCGTAGACTTTTATATTTCATGGTTTTTCGTTTTGGCAAATTGATTTTTGTCCACGTGTCACAGGGAAAAAAATCACACGGTACTTTCACGTTTTCCATTGGATGGCACGCTTTCCATTTATCAAAAACGTTGGAGCAGGTCAGGGGGTCCGTAGATCGGAGTGATAAGATGGTTGCGGAAAAACGACGCCTCACGGGGTGCATCAACCCCCGCGTGCCCTCTTATCACGGTATCGCCGTTTAACGACGCGGTGCGTGACGGTAGGAGGACCACCTGGCGTTCGAAACCACGTGTCGAACCTGGTGGTCGCGTGTCCACCATGGCGCATTCCCTCGGAAACTGTTCCTCGTGACTTTCGCATACTTACCCTCTTCCGATTAAGTGTCTCGATACTGGCGATAAATAATCACTTCTGAAGAGCCATAAAAAATCTCGAATAATATGTAACTTGAAATTGGGATGCATTTGTCAAGTCAAAAGAAAGTCAGGGATTTAATATTCGTAGAAAAACTTCCTTCAACCAATAAAAATGCAGGAAGACATAAAAGGGTTGAATATTTACTTTATCTGTAGAAATCCACCTTGAAAAATTCGGTAAGCTCAATAGAATTTAATATAAGTCTGCTGGTCCCATAGAAATTAATATTCCGCAGTCCTTCAGATTTATCTGAAAAAATTCTAAAGAAAATCTTTACTGACCAAGAACTCGATTGTTCATGACATTTATAAGATCTCCAAGGGGTTTCATTAAAGTTTCCTTAATGTTTCCACGCGATTGAGGTCGCAGGTCGCCTCGCCGCAAAACGTCTAATATTCTACGCGAATGCGTCTTGTAGCGTCCAAATAAACCAATATTTTTCCCATGGATATACATAAGCGATTGGTAGGACGAGGGGGCACTTCACTGACAGCATGGGGGTACGGGTGCGCCTCGTACATGCCCCATGCTGAGCGGAGCAATACGCTACCAGTCCGAAGCATAGCCCCATAAACATCCCGTGTTCGCGTTACTCGGACTTTGAGTGCGCTCTCGTGTGAATACGATTCTCGAGTGTCTCGCGAATCGAATCGTTACTGCTTTAACAGACTGTTAACAGCCGGCCGAGATTCCCCTTTTGAGCCTTCATTCAAATTTTAATCATCCACGGAACGTTGGCCCTGCCTCGAGCGATCTGAAGAATTCTAATGTCTTCTTCGTCGATTTGTCTTAGAAAGTGCTAATAGCTCAACAATGCATGATATGAGTAAAAGAACTTTATTTTATTACTGACAAAAGTTAACCTTCGTGGAATTAGCAATTAATCGCGGAATAATCTTGAAAGTTTTCGCTAAATATTAAGAGTTGCATTTAAGAAGTTGAAGGTATGATTTCCTTGTTGTGGAAAATATTTCTAAATCGTAGTGTTAATCAGGCAAAATTATGCAAAAATCTACCCGCTCTTATTTATTCAACACCGAGTAAGTTTAGTCGAAAGATTAAAATTTATAAATAAATTGTATTTTCATTTTTTTGCATAGTTTGGTCTCAATGCTTTTCTGTGTAGTTTGGGGATGAAATAATGAACTGTGATAAATAAATTTGACAAGGAGTTACCTCAAGTCGAAGGTTCTGATAACACGTAGATAACACTGTAAGGTGAAAGAAGGAGATCCAAAAGATCGATCGGTTTGCGCACACAGACACGAACACCGGGAAACTTGGACTGGTAGGAGAGTTGAAACCCTCTGTTAGAGCGACCTTCGATACGGATGCCAGTGGTACAAATGAACGGAATTAAGGGGCTTTTAGAAGCGTATACACAGAGACAGAGACGGGCAGCGCACACACCAGGGGTAGATAACTCCCGGGAGAATTACGAGGGGGTGAGAGGAGAAACGTCGAAAGAGGAAGCGTTCGAGGGGTGCTCTTTGATTGGTGTGGGAAGATTCACCAGCAGTTAAGCTCTGTCACTGACTGCTCTTGCTGGGGAATTTCTTGGCGTTGCGTCCGCCATTGCCGACCAAATCCCAACAAATTTTAGCCTTTCTTATTCTTTAATCACCCTGTAGTCCCATAAAAAGACCCTCGTTTAATAAACTTAATACCATAATCGAAAAAAAAATATTCTCTTCGGCTTTGAAAGTTCTTCTTTTTCATTTTAACCCTTCGTAATATAGAGATTGAAAAGCGCCTAGAATTTAAAAAAACTTTTTAAAGCTTAGAAAAGTGAAAAATTTAACTTCTATTGGGTTTTCCCACAAATTGCAAAAAAATTAATTCCTCCGCGAACACTTAATGGGACTCTAAATACTGCGAAGTCTAAATGCATTTCTATCGCCAGTGCATCAAATAATCCTGGATAACAGAAATCAGGAATAATTCAGAGCATCTCACTTTCAAATCCTTCTAACATCCATATCATTCAATCTTCCAATAATCTTCTCCATCTTTCCCCCTCGAGTCACCACTTAATTAACCAATTAATATTCCCCGAATCAACTTGGAAAAGGAGGACATGATCTACCAGTAACACGAAAGCGCCCGATACAACGTATTAGCGATTCATTGGGGACGAAACAATCGAGGGGTTGAATTAGCGCGCGTTTATCTAGCGGGTGTCATAAACACGCCCCCGGGAGCGACAAGGTGGCCATTCTTGGTGCCCCATTGTCTCCGGCCGGTCCAAAGCCACAAAGCGAATGCAGGCTGGTATTGGTGCAAGGAACCGCGTGCACCGACACGACTGCACTCCGGGGAATCGCACGAAGTCGAGGGCGGCGGCGGCGGCGGCTCAAGATGTTTATCTTGCGGCGTGCAGGACAAAGCGACGTCTCTCCGCGTCCGTGGATGTTCCGCGGCTTTTGATGCGCGGCCCCCGGCCGTCGCCATACGGCCGTCCACCTAACATCCCCCACCTAGGATGGACGGCGTCTAATTGAACCAGTTAAAAGGACTACCCTATCCGATGCCGAAGACCCGTGCTCCGTGAACGGTGCTGAACACCCTTCCTTCTTAATTCGTTTATTACTCTCGTTAGGAGCGGCGACAGGGAGATCGGAATTCCTCTGGCTTGCTTGTTCCCTTCGTTCTGAGCGTCTGATTTTTTTCTTGCGATGTTCTTAAACTAGTGTTGTGAATGTTGCTGATAATACTGGTAGAGTATTGATGGAATATGGATATTTAATGGGGTCTAGATATGTATAAAGTATAAAAGTGTAATGATTTTATTGGGAACTGGAATTTGGTTACTGGGGAATTTTTAAAGTGTCTGATTCTTTGTTTCGAGGAGGAATTTCATATTCTAGGCTTGGACTCTTCTGTTTCAATTTTCGCGGACAAAGTGAATTTCTTCTTTTTTTTTTATTTTTGATGACGTATTGATAAGAAAAGTAAAGGAACATAATGAGAGAAAGAGGGAGATATAATAGACATAATATAGAACATCCTATGTACAAGAAAATGTTATTTTCTGAGGTCTCATTTTTAATCATATTTTTGTAAAAAAAAAAAAAATAATAGCGATAAATTAAAGAAGTTTTTTTTAAAATAAAAATGAGTTCCGGCGTGATGTAAATTATACTAAATTCATACTAAAATCAGCATTTAATGCTTCCAGCGTCTGTTATGCACAATAATTTTTATTTTATGGTTAATTCCTGTTAAAAATTGTCTACTTTTTATGGCGTTCAAGTTCCTTCTTATTGAGAAAATCTTCCATTGTTCCAATTATCAATAAAATGCTAGAAAAATAGAGACATTAAACCCTTTTCAGGTTCAGAAAATTAAATATTTTTTAAGATTTCAAAACAGAAATATTTTTAAACATTTCTTGGGAACCTAAACACCACATAAATTTTTAAAAGACCTGATACAATTAAATCTACAACCTGTTACTAATAAAATATTTGAAAACAAACTCCAAAAAATGATTCCTTTGCAAATAAAATAATCTCAATGGACACGATTTAACATTGAAACCTCAATGACTCAGGGATTCGCTAAAATTTCTTATCAAAGTAGAGCATCTGACATTTGCATCCGTCTCTCAAATTTCGTCAGCGCATAGGAATGCGAAATTTCCCGTGTCCACGAGGACCGCAAAGACGCGTTGCACCGGCGCAAAAAAAGACGGGCGACAGCTTTGGAATTTCGGCCGCCATATGTCGATGAATCTACCCCCCGTGAAGTAGTCCTCACCCCGTGAAGAATTTATGTCCTCTTCGCCCCGAGTTGCTAATTTGCGCAACCGCCATGACGGGCCGCCGTTTCGCGTGCCACTTTCGGCGCTTTTGCCTCCCCGTATCGAAATCTTCT
Source organism: Perdita meconis (assembly GCA_030770465.2). Classification (NCBI taxonomy): domain Eukaryota; kingdom Metazoa; phylum Arthropoda; class Insecta; order Hymenoptera; family Andrenidae; genus Perdita; species Perdita meconis. Next base: position 6,104,339 of record JASKOS020000001.1, read on the forward strand.
GTCCGTCTTGCCCATTATTTCGTCCACGAAGACCACTTCCTGCCTGACCATACAAGCTTTCGCAAACAATGTCGATGAATGCTTCGGTCGTCGAGGCTTTGTCTTACCCTTTTCCAACGGCGCGGTCTCGAGTGGAGGGCACTCGAAATCGTCGAAGAACGTAACCTTCGTCGCTGCGCCCTTCGTCGATGGTCTTTTAATTAAACCTTCAATGAACTTCCCTTGATTAATACCGATAATAAAATTTTGACAAACTTTTCGAATCTCTGAGTACCCAGAATTATCCAAAGTGTTGAGTGCGACAAAGCAAACGAATTCCAAAGACGTTCAGAGTCCCGAAGAAAAGAATTCCTGGTGAATCATCCGGTCCAAAGGGATCACCTTCGAGGTCTTCGTCTGCGACGAGTATACCCGCCTCAACGAGTATAAATCGAGTTAGGCCGAGTTTCGTGTACATATTCATTTAATTCGTGGCAGCAATAACCGAGCAGAAGGAGCCGCATTAAGAGGTGAATCATAGGTTAACGGGACTGGGGAGCCGCGTTCTCCGCGTCCTCACCCCACCCCCACGCCCCCTAATAATTGCAGCCACGATCAATGGGCGCCGAGGAAGGGCGGGGCGGCCCAGGAAGGGTAGATCCGGCGCGATTAGGCTCGCCTCGCGACGTAATTTGTGGAAGTAACGACTGTATAATTGCGGGCCCCGTTTTTACCTCGCGTGAAACGTTTTCACGCCACGGAATTCGGTCTTCCCCTTTCTTCTCCTCCATGTCTGCGTGAGCCACTTTCGGGAATTCAATTAGGGCTCGTCACGACATCTTCTGATGAACCAAGTGGCCGGGATTATTACGAGGAAACCCGAGCTTTCATATTTCTCTCAATGGAAAAGATAGAATCTTTTAGAAAGGACTTTAGGAAAAAGTTAAGGAAAATAATATTTTTTATTTGTTTTTGTTGATAATGAATTTATTAATTATTTATTTTGGAATCGACGTGGAACATTCCCGGATTGATTAAAAAGTAGGCGGAATGATCAGGTACCAAGGATTTTGCGGTAGGGTTATCGAGGATGAGACGTCGATTCGACGATCGGATCAAACGAGGGTTTGATGACCATATTGCCCTGACACGCGCCACCCCCGCATCTGTTGCGAAATGCCTCACTAATTTATGCCATTTTAAACGCCTGACACCCCATTCAGCTATTCGGTGAAAAAATTCGGCATGTGTACTCGCGCATGGTCCCGCGGCGCGTTTAAGGGTGGAACCAGCATCGGCCCAGGCGGAAGCGCGCGGCGACACCAGTTGCACGACGCTATAATCGCTGCAATTACGTATGGAAATTCCTGATTCATCCGATCATTTTCGGCGCGTCCCTCGCTTTTCACCGACGACGCGACGCGATGATCAGGGATCCACGCCAGACGGTTTTCACGGTCACCGACCAAATTGTTTCCTGAAAGATTTATTTCTGATGACATCGTGTCACAAAAGAAGGTTTCAGTCTGCAGTTCTTTGCGTTCCAATTTTTTTAACCCTCTCTAACTTTATCCTTGTGTAGTCTCAAAGTTATAAACTTATTCTTTAGATTTTTTCTCAGATCATTTCATTTGTCTACTATAGACAGTAAAAACGGAAATAAGAATTTCTAAGTTCAATGTATGCAGAAATTGTGTGTCAGGTTGTTCTATAAATGTTTGCCACGGTGCAGATTTTCATTAAAAATCTGAAAAATTGCATACAAAAAAACAACAAATTATAAATGGAAAAAATGATAGTGTCGTTTTATAAAATTGTCAGTATAATGGAATGAGATGAAATTGGAAACTAATTTATGGAACACCTTAGTAATACGTATTTGTGTCAAGCTGCGTTATGATTTAACAATCCAAGATCAAAATATCCATAGATTTCCACAAACTTATTCAATTGCATCTTGCATCCTTTATTTTTTCAATCTGAGAAAAAATGAGGTCACAGGTGGCAAATCTCCTCGTCTTAATTAAAAATCCCTTTTGTCTCCGATGAAAGTCCGTGCTGCAATTGAAAACGCGATACCAGCATCGCCTAGTTCGAATTGAATTCGATCCGGACGCGACGCAAATGCACTCCGGGGGGGCAGGAATAATGCACCACGAAGTGCATTATTGGCAAAGGGGGGACGAGGGGGTGGGCGGCGGTTTTTCGCGTGGCGCGCGCTTCATTATCGTCGCAGTTTTACGCGCGGCTTGGAACACGGTGCATCAATAGAAAGATGATCTCGAGCGGGGTTTGAAAGGGCCTCCTCTCTTCGAGAGATCCTTTTGTGCCAAGACATGTCTGTCGCGATGCTGCGAGACGGGGGTTGGGGGTTTTAGGTTACCGTCGCCGTGTGTGGCGCCTCAGGTGTCTTCGATCCCTTTCATAGGCAAATACGCGATTCATAGCTTTCACGGCGCGCCTCGATTCTCTCCTCTCGCTGTCCTCGAAAAATCGCGGTGGAAAGCATTCGTGGATTCCATTCCAACCTTTGCCCCTTTCGCCGCCTCTTTGCTTCGTTCCGAATCTCACTGAAATCTCACTGAAACAAAAATTTACAGATCCATTAGATTGCTGCAAAAGCAATTACAATTTTTACCGTATCAACGGAACTGTAATATTTTTTTTTTTATTTCGCATCGAACCAACATTCGCAGAATTTCTAAAAAATAACTGAGAGTTGAAACTCAATATATCAGCCATAAGCGGTATCTAAATTAAACACAGCACTCACAAAATTTCTGCCTGGCGAAACACGAGTCACGAATTTTTATTAGACCCCATCGGTACTTACATGCAGTCTATTTCATAATTGTCCTTCAGTACAAGGCGAATCGATCCATCATATATGCTATTTATGGAAATAGATTCCTCGAGCGACTGGTATCGAGGAAAAAATCGTTCTTGTTCGATGGCGGCGAGAATTTACCGTTGAATTCTTTCTTTTCCCGGAACCAGGAGCTCGGTTATCCGACCAATAACGTCACCGATTAACCGGGAACGAGGAGCACCGCGGAGCGCACGCGTCTCCACTTTGCGCGAGCAGGTGAGGCGGCGGATAGATAATGGCTGAAACAAATACGCGATGATTATAACATACGGGCTGATTATCTGCTCTCTGGACTTTCCACGTCGGCTTTTACCGCTCGCGTTTCCTGTGACTCGCGCTGATATATCGGCGCAGAGTCGTCGCGTCGAATGATTCTGTTATTGAACGATAATGGGGCGCGTGGCGGACGTGATTGCAATTTTAGCGAGGCATTTGACCCACTAAGTCGCTGGTACTTCGTTTGAAATCTGATTTAGAAATCGTTTTCTCTTTTCTTGGGAATTTTTTATTAGACATGAAAACCATTTTTTTTTTTTTCAATGATAGAATTGGTTAAGTATTTAGGGAAGTCTGGAAGATCTGGGTTTGCAATTTGCAAGGTTGCAAGTGAATATGATGGAAATTTTATTATTTTATTAGAGACATTGTGGAATTTTTTTGTTATGATTAGATTGCGGATTTTATGCATTTATGACAATTCTAAATATTCTAAAAATCGTCAAAGCTGTTGACTGATGCCAATATATACAAAGTATCACAAATATAATTCAAAGTAAAGTATTTGTAAGTTAAGTTTGAATTTATTATATGCGTTATTAAACATTTTATTTTGCATACAAATCCGCAGTCTAGTTAGGATAAAAAAATTTATAAACTAATATTTTCTGAAATCCAATCATTTTTATTACTCTAATACTTTTGCTATTCACTCAAAATATTTGAACCATAATTGACATTACATTATCATTTTTTAAAAATTGTGATTTGATGTCGTACGAACTATAAGGTTGTGATTTTTAACCTGAAAACGCTGCAAATGATTTATCAGTGATTACATTCAGTGACTGTATTAAGTTTAATAAATATTTTAAACATTTTGGTTCCTTTAAGGAAGCTTTTAAAAAACCACAAATTTTGTTGATTTCCATGCTATTTTTGAGAAGTTGACTTAAATTATCTTCCTTATGGGAAATATCATACTTTCGACCACTTGTAAAATCAAAAGATCCATGTATCAATTTTACATCATCTTCATCACACTTCATTCCTTCTCTCATCAGCAAATATAAATATTCTATTTCTAGAATGATATATTATTATTCTAATTGTGATCAAAAACCTTTTAAAATCTCTCAGGTTGCAAACTTCACGCAAAAAGCTCGTCCAAAAATTCAACGCGACCAAAACAATTACTCCGATGACTAACGACGTCACGGGGCGATCACGCTCACCATCTCCGTCATCGAGTAATCATTTAGAACGCCCTGAGCGTGCCGAGTGTCTTTCCATTCCGATCCCCCGCTTCGTTAGTACACTTTACCTGCCCGCCTTCGCAATATGCTTCCAAAACGCGATTCGTTCTGCTTCTGCAGAATCATTCCCCTGGTCCAGCTCCTGCCATCTGCGTCGGAATTAACCTGATGTCATCGAAATGATTCGATATAGCCGGCCCTTTGCATCGAAGTTAGTGGATCGATCGATTCCGTGGGGGTGAGTCGACTCCGTAACCCGCGGGGTCACGGATTATGGGTCACGGGTCCTAAATTGAAGATGATGGGCACTTTTCGGGGGGTGCGGAGGCGGAAGATGGATTGACTCGTGGCTCATAAAATGTTTCATGGTTCGAGTATTCAGAGTTTCGATGGAGTTTCTGTTTTGATATCAATTTATGCTCACCGAGGGTGTTTTATTATTTGGTTGGCTTCTTTTGGGGAAAACCGACGCGAACAATCGAATTTCCAGGCGCGAGCAATCGCAAGGTGAGATTCAAAGGTCCAAGGAGCGCTTCCCCGAAGCGGCGTTATCGGGGATCGCAGTTTCGAGTTTCCAACCCCTTGGCCGTCGTACCCCCGGTTAAATAACTTTCCTCGAATGGGACAGCTGCTTACTGTCGTTCTGCCATCGCGAGTCGAACGTCCATTCGAACGCAACTGAATTATTAAACATCGAATGAGGCACGTTGACATCCAGACTTACAATTAGACCTTTCAAGTTTTCTTTTCTTCTTTCTGTTGCGATTTTTTCCCCGAAAACTCTTCCCATTTCTCCCGATTTTTTCCTCCAGAAAATCACTTGCAATATCAAAGCCATAAAACGTCAAATGAGGATGCAAAATCAAACGTCGCGTCGGATGCATGGATTCAGGGTTCAGTCTTCTCAGTTCTTCCCGTCCGTTGGCACAGGTTGAGCAACCGCGACGAAGGAAAACCGACGAAGGCGAAAGCACCGCACAGGGAAAAGATCGGGAATCCGCAACGCGCTGGACTGCTTTCCTCTAGCGTTCGCGCGAGTAATAGCTTCGGAATACAAATCGCGGTGCAGATAACGGATCGACGTAGATCCAGGAGCGAGTCGAATCGATTCAAATCCATGGATCCAAATGTACGAGGCGAGTCCCAGGGCCGTAGAACGGGGTCCCAGGGGCTCCGGTTTTGCGGTTTTTTCATTTTGGCACGCGCACCACGCGCCCTCCCGTAAGCGGATACCCCACAAAGCGCTTTATTGTGCGAAACTGAATACCAGCGCTAAATACGCGTTAAAAGGACCGAGCCTGCATACTACGCATCGTCGGAGCAAGATTCTACGAACGACCGACGACCCCCGTGACACCCCATCCCCTGGACTCGATGATCTTTTAATGAAAACACCGACCCGATGCTGTTTTTTTTTCTCTTGGGCTGACGAGGGGGAGGATCGACAGTTTGGGGTTTGATCGGTTCCCGGCGAAAGGAGTGGCGAAGGTAGAAGTTTGGAGGGAATGTTTGAAGCTATTTTTTGAGGGGTTTGAATGTTTGGGCATTTTTGAAAGGGCGGAAGGGATATTTTGGAGGGGAGTTTAATTTCTTGGATTTATTGAAAGTTGGAGGAGCTTGAAATGTTGAGTTTTATTTACAGTGACTCGCAAATTTTTTTTACAAAGAATACATCATTTGTTGAAATTCTATAAAAGATTTAATTTAATTTAATTTATTCAATATATACGGAGTGGCCCCCTTTTTCACAGTAATTTGCAATGATTAGTGAGGTTGAACACCGTGGTGAATAAATGTAACATAGGTACGATGACGATGAAACAGTGTAAAGAATGTAAGAATACAAAAATTATAAGCTATGATCAAGATGTTAAAGCACGGATGACTTCACTTTTGAAGCAATTAGTCGAGGATGAGAAAAGATATTCGTCTTTGCACAATAAAAGCCTTTGAAGCAATAATTAAGCAATGTGGATTAAATGTGGAAGCTCAGAACAACGATTATGAACTTTTTTGTAAGAAACTATTGTCAATATTGAATTAGATTATTTAGAGTCACAGGTGACATTCCCAAATTGGTGAACAAATTTTTTACGTCTATTTTTTTTAATTAATGTGGAGTCTTTCTATCAGGTTGTTGGTGATCTAACTTCTGTTGGAATAGCACATAGCATTTGACGCGATTAAAAGACTGTGGAAAAACAGAAAGTCTCTGAAATTGTGATTTTTCAAACTATGATAGAACCGATTTTGAACCCGATATTAAAAGTTATTAATAACACTGATTTGAGCTTTGACATCCCTTACAAAATAAACTATAATTTTGTAATTTGAGAGAATTTCAACCTTTTAATTTTGAGAACCTATATTTTGATTTGTAAACAACATAAATGATTCAATGAATTGACGAATGACTGGATTTTTATGCAAATTTCTATTTTATGAGAGAAAACTTAAATATCAGTGTGTTTCGTTTTTTGTTACAGTACATGACATGTACTTTATTTTTCATATTTTGTATGTTTCAAGGTTTTAGAACCTCCAGTAAATTATGCATTTTATTCACGAACTGAAGCAGTTTTTTCCCGGATCACAGGCAATCCACCAGAAACCGTTCCAACTTCCAGCGCTTCTTAACTGCGTCTCCCCCAAAAATCTTTTCCTCGATCGAACCCAAGAACCGTCGTTCAGACTCCGTTCAGACTTGCAACGACTTCGCGGCCTCGCCGGACTCGAAAGGTCTCGACCCACGACCGGGTGAAAACAAGACGTTGAAGACTCGCGACACGCGAGAAGGACTGGTGTCGGCGGACGGTCGAACTTCAGCGAAGATAATAACATGTCTGCGACAGTGGAAATCGTTAAATAAAAGATTAAGCGGTATGGAAATTCCGGGCATGGTTTCCTGCACGCCTAACCGGCGACACCGGGACACGGTGTAGAGACAATTGAACGTTATTGGGCCGGTTCCACGGACTCCCTCCGACGAATCGTCTCATGCATGCCTAATTGAGGTGTTTCTCGGGAATAAGGTCGGCCGTGGCGCAGCGCGATGGCGAAATCGATTATTCGCACCCGAGCGGCGCTCTCCAAGCGCGCTTCTCCCACACGGCTCATCAGAAGCGCCGCGGAAACTTCTTATCCGTGCAAATACCCTCGAATGGCGATTCAGCGAGTCGGCCGAGTCGCGAAAAATACCGCATCGTAACGTATTCCTGCCGACGCGACGGTGTCTACTTTACAAGCGTGCTCTTCGCGGCTTTGGGCAGGTGCTCGTCGCGCGAGTACTCGCATCTGCCGTATCTAGGCAATGAGAGACCGATTGCTTTCTTGTCCCTTTCTCGCGTTGCTAGGCTTCGTCTCCAGATACGGATTATCGATACGCTCCCGACAAATGATGGTTAATTATAGCTTAACGTATGCTATGCGCTCCGTTTAATTACCTTCTGTGGGTACAGTTGTATTACCGTGTTGAGTGCGGATGGATTGGGGTGAAGCACCCATTTACTTTCACATGCCACTCTCAGTTTTTTAATACATGTAGGAGTGGAACTGCTATTTGTATGGTAGAAAAAGGAGAACTAAATTGTTTAACCATTCATTTTTAAGGAAAATTCATGAAATGACTTGAGGACTACAAACGACGACTGTGTTACCAGCAAAAGAGAATACAATGACAATGTTTTATACCGTAGAATAGAAGAAGTTGTTAAAATTAATATATGACAGGCCTAGGTTTATAGGATATCGTCTCCGGTCTTCTGAAAATTCATTTCGATTCACTAGGAGCTTTTACGACGTGGTTTGCCAGTACTCAGTTCTCACCTGCTGACTTTGAGACGCGTTAGCGACAGTAGAAAGAAAAGAAAAGAAGAAGGTCTTGTTAAAATCTTCGATTTTCTTATCAAGTATTTTCTTCGTAATCTAACGGACTTGGGATCTTTATAATTACAACCCCATGCGAAGGTATAATATTAGATATTGCAAAATGAAAATTTATCCACTATTAATAACGCAATAAACGTGTCATGAATCCTTTGACAGTTCAAGAAAATTATAAACACATATTTTTCTCTTTTAGATTTTAGTAAGAACATGATAGATAAAGAATCTTAGAAAATTGTACAAATTTAGACATTCAATATTTGAGACTAATACTAGTAGATTTAAATAGCTATATTAAAATAAAAAATTTATGTTCATCATCAAGTATAAATTGAATTAAACTATTCAGTATTTTATACTCTACTGGAATCTTGTTCAGATTAAGTAGTCAAAGAGCTGTTCTAAAAAAAATTATTGCTTTTGCTACACACTCTTAACATTATTCCTTTTCAATTTTATAGTACTTAGGTACTTACTATATTATCTTAAAGCTACTCTGTATAGTTTGTGAAATTCCAAATGAAACTCAATTCTACAGCAAGTAATCAAATTACATAGTTGAACCACAACATACATGTATATGTATTTATTGATTATTTAAGAATGTTCCCTACGTTGTTTTCCAGTGTGTATTCTAAATTAAAAGACATCAGAACCTTCATAAAAAAAATAATAAAAATTCAGTACAAGTAGACATTCATGCAATAATAAATTCTTAATGTATACAGGTAGTTACAATAATGTTATCACCTACTGTATATGTATTATACCTAATTTTTTATAAAAAAATTATAAAGTTATAAAATTTCTACACAGAAAAAGGTCAAATTCTCCTATGAATTAAACAAAAATTTTTTAATTTTCCACGTTTTGAGTTCCCTAAAACTTTACCAGACTAATTTAAGCATACTTTTCCCTTTCTGCTCATCCCAATAAAATTCACAATACTTCCAATACCAAACCACTTTGTACGCCACATCAACCTTCCCCACTCAGGCACTCCTCAACCTTGCCAACCCTCGGCCGTCACCCGAAAACCGAGTTCCGACGTCTCACATAAATTCAGAAGGAATCTCGATTGTTCTCGTTACCTCGAAGTAGAATGGCTCTTAATTCTGTTAGACACAAACGCGAAGGCGCGAGTCACGATCCCGTGTCGACGAAGGCTCGCGTCATCGCCGAAGGCGGGGAGAAGGCTCTTCGAATCCAGCCTGCCTCTCGTTGTCCGTTTTAATTTGACGGTCTGAATATTTTTATCGGTTCGGCGACGCAACGGTGAGCCAGTGACAAGGTGGGCAGGTGCTAGGCCCCGTGTGGTAGTCTATTTGCGTTGTCTGCCACGGCCGCGTGTAAGTTCCACGCTTACGTGCCTTCGTCCCTGTGCATAGTGCACACGTGTTGCGTGCGTGCGCGAGCGCGCGCGTGGAAGCGTCTCTCGTGTGCTCGTTTGTGTATTTGAAACACGTCGGCGGGGTAGCGATGCGGGCTCATTACCGGCACGAGCCAAAGCGTGCGCGAGCGCGATCGCTCGGCGACCTATCGCCACCGTCTGCGGAATCGTTTCGAACAGTTCACCGATAGGAACGGCAGCACCGGCGTGCCTTGAATAATGACAAACTCTTTCGCGATGGGTTTTGGGATGGTCCGTCGACGATCCGACGAATGACGATCGGAGGAATTAATTAATTACTGGGTTGGAGGGGCTAGGTGTTTCGAAAAGGGAAAGTGAGGGTTCGAGTTGAAGGTTTAGAGTCCTAGAAATTTGGTCCCTTATATTTGGATCATTATAGATCTATTTTTTTTATAGAATTCTAAACATAGTGCTAAAGAAAGGCATTGTTAGAGTGATCTACGCAATGAAATCAAACAATCCTGTGTTGTTTAGGAACTTAATTAAATAAGTTGTTCTTTAAGCTTGTAGTTGAAGTGTATGGGAGGAATTCGGAGATTTCAGTTGTCGAAATCATTGAAATAATCATTTGATCATTCAATTTTTTAACCCTGTTGTATTCTTCACGAAAAGTCTAATTTGTAATAATTTTTCCTGTCAACACATTCTTATGAATATAAATAGAAAATTTTAGGATACAATTTTAAGGAAGAAGGAACAAGTATTATATGCATAGTAATAGGGATTAAATTTTTTTCGAAATTAAAAAATCATTGAAACGAATAAAAAACCAGGAGTAGATTGAGAAATAGAAGAGCTAAAAGAAAATATTCGAATGCAAGGGAGTTGAAAAAGATGACTATTCCTGTATGGTATACAATTTTTTATTTGTTGTACTAAAGTATTTAAAAAAACTCAATCCCAATATTTTATGGTTCTGTAGCAGCCAATTTTATTGTCTGACTAATTATCAAGTATAATCTCTTTCGAACGATAACAAGGCAGTCAAAAATATAAAATTTATCTCCATCGAGGAGCAAATTATGTATTGTGTTCCTTTTAGGATAAACTCCTTGAAACTGTCTAAAAATATGTCAATAATTTAACGAGGCACGCAAGTAGTGTTGATTTATGTATTTATTTATAATGCCACAAAAATATTTTAAGGAGATTATAATGACTAAAAAAGCACTAATTCGTATGTACATCATTTCTGCTTTAAAAACCGATAATCTTGATTTTAAAATATCCACTTTATATGTATCCTTGCTGAGAGAAAAGTGGCAGTGCTTCTGCATAATAATTTGTTATAATTCACTTGCCCTGAAGGAAGTCAACTTTTGATGCCTTGTTTCGCCATTGACAACTTAATCGCAACATGCTTCCTCTGATGTGAGAGAAATCTTATGGGAAACGAGTTACTGCTCCTGAAATATTTTTATTAGCATTGTTGCTCATTCTTTTTTTATTCCTGTCTTTACATTATTGGAATTCTCGTTCAGAATTTCATTCCTTTCTGGAGGAAAATTAATATTGTGTTATTTCTGACTGTATTTTTCAAAATCAGGAACATTTAGGGTACGATTTCCTTTCCGACCTCCACAAAATTAACCTGATAAAAGGAGCTATTAATTTCGCAAGAACCCTGAATTTAGTAAGGCTAGGTTTACAAGGATTATAACTGCATATGTTTTTCAACAACCAGAAATTTTTAGAACACAATTCTTCTTCCACCCCATTAAAATAAACTTGACCCAAAAATCATCCAATTGCCGAAAAATGGTAATTGTGCAGAAAGAGGTACACCTCACCGATTTCGATGAAATTTAGATATGTTATCAAACTCGAAATTCTGAACAACTTTTTCTTATGCATATAACCGCCGCTCGGCCTTAGTTTTCGAGATACAGTACTGTCCCGATATAAGGACAAGCTTACTGTGTTGACTCAAAGAACGACGCCTGAGTTTGATTCGAAAAAGGGATTTCTTTATCCACGCCCGTTTCGTCTCCCCGTTTCGTCATGCCCGGGATCGAACCCGACTCGAAAAAGAGCTGCTATCGGTTCTGAAACCCAGTCGTTCTTCAAGTTAACATTGTATTCGCGAATAACCGCTGCCTGCCGCTGCCACTACAATGATTTCTGCGTCTAAAGACGCGCCCGTGACAGCGTATGCGTCAGCATTGAATGATTGCTCTTCTTCCGGTCGGGCGAATTCCTTGAGAAACATTGTTTCTCCGTGATGCATCTGCGTCGCTTGGTTTTACTTTCCAAGATAGTCATAAAAATAGATTCTATATTTTCGAATTTGGTATACATTTGAGTTTTGGACGTGTTGTATTTTTAATATTATTATTCTAAGTGTTTCAAAGGGAGCCACCCCGTTAATAAATAAATAAATTAATAAATAAATAAATGTTGAAGACCGTAATCGGAATAGGTCTGTGTTAGATCCCTTAGCGGGGAGGGGGCTAATCCCTTAGGGGCTGCCGCCCCTTCCCCAAGCAATTAACAAATTTCTACCTGATGTGGTGTAGGTACTTGAAGCTAATATGTACTTAAATTTATATGATACGCAACCAAACGGCAAGCAATTTGTATGGGAAAACGTAAATTATAAAACCAAGTATTCTTCATTGTGTCTCACATCAAGTTAAGTATTAGTTTTAAGTACCTACACCACATCAGGTAGCAATTTGTCAATTGCTTGACGAAGGGATCTAACCCAGACCTATTATGATCACCTTTTCAAATATTTAACATTTTTGCAAATATCTCGGAAACCAAGGTCGAGCGGCGGTTATATGTATAAGAAAAAGTTGTTCAGAATTTCGAGTTTTATAACATATCTAAATTTCATCGAAATCAGTGAGGTGTACATATCTCTTTCTGCACAAATACCATATTTCCAATTTTCCGAGTACCAGAGAGAAATTCCCGAATTCTTAAGAATTCAAATCGTGTATATTTTTCGAAATCGGCAAATTCTAGAACTCAATTTTTTTCCAGCTTCTCAAAATCGGCTCAACCCATAAAACGGTTAATTCTTTAAAAATCCCCAATTTTCGGAGTACCAGGAGAAGTCTCACAGATTCGCGAGGATCGCAGCGGCAGAAAACAGGCTCTCGCGAATTAGATGTGGGTTAGGGATCCCAAGGTCGCGATGACTCGTTCCTCCCGATCTCCCCGATTCCCTCTGCTTCTTTTCTTCTCTTTGGCTGTCGTCTCGTCCAGCACGTTTCCCCTTCCCAGATGACGTTCGTCGTGGCTCGTTTTGCACGCCGCTCGTGTGCGTGCGTCCCGACGCATGCGTTCGCTCGGCCACCAGTTCGAGGTGGTCGCGTGCCGGCAACCCCCTCTTCTCGATGGCGTCGGCACTGCGAACTGCCACTTCCCTTTCTGAAAAAAATCCCTTAACAGGAACAAAACATAAGAAAGCGTATAATTACCATCGGTGGGCTTAAAAAATTCTTCTGAAGTCACATTCGCGACTCCTACTCGTGTCTCCATTTCAAAAGATTAATAGCGACAATGTGACGGCTATCAGCAACGTCGATACAAAGATCGATACCCGCGGGGATCGACAGTGGTCGATCACGAGTTCGTAGAACGGGTGTCAAGATCCTTCCGACGGCGTGGATCATTGTCATGGATATTCGCTAGGGCCTTCTGCGTAGACGAAAGGTGAGAGTCTATCTGATCAGGTGAGCCTGCAGGGGGTGGACGCAACGGCCTCATCCGCGGCGTCTGATCGCAACCCTTAAAAAATAAATAACGCATAATCGTCGCTTCGATCTGAGGACGCGCTGCCGGGATCTACAACATCTGCTCGATCGAGGATGTTCCTGAAGTCGACGACGGTATTCGAGTTTCTCTGTTCATGGAACAATTCGAGGCGTTCATTCCGTTTCGTTTCTTCATTCTCCAAGAACCAGTTAACCCCGAGGAGCCGCAGGATCCTCGAGATTTTCTCAGACATTTCGCCTCGATCCATCAAAAATCCACCTCGCCATCATTCGTTCCCCCCGTTTTGATCATTCTCTGAAAGAATCTCGCGCGACGATTCTTCGAATCCTAATGGACGTTCCATTGACACGAAGTGGCTCAGAAATGGCTATATTTACCGGGGATTCCTTCGTCGCGAAGGGTAGCTTCTTCCAAGGTGAATCGAATGGGAAAGTCCGAGACTTCCCTCCCGGAATAATCGATCTTAGATGGACCGTTTTGTACGCACGACCACCAAAGAATTCGACCGTGGGTCCGAGGGGGCGTTCTGACCCAGGGCCAGTGCAGAAAAGGCCCCGGGAGCGCGGAGGGTTGGCGGAAGATCGCGCAACGTCCACGTGGGAGTCCCGTGGAGACGTCGAGAGGGTCGCAACACGTTGAGATCGCGATAAATCAAACGCGCAAGGTGGAACTTCTCATGGTGTTCGTGAGGTGAAAACGGGGGTGGAGGGGCAGGAGAAAGCTGGAGAAGAAAAGGGCACGCTCTGTTGTGACTGGGGGATGATAATTTGTCCGCCCATTCGGGACAGTTTGCGAGTCTCAGAAAAATTCTTCGCCTTTCGACCCCTACTGGCCCTCCACACGCTCTCGATCCTCCCTTTTCTCGCGGTAGCAGGTCCAACTAGGGATAATAATCGCATCTGTTGCTTCACGTTCTTCTTCTTTGCCCCTTGGGAAGCCTTCACAGGTGTACTTTGAAGGAAGCTCTTCGAACTCCCCTAAGGGACCTCGTTAAAATGTCCTTTGACTTAATTTGATGAAATTTAATTTCAGCTGTTACAGTAATTTAGGCGCAAAGTTAAAATCAATTATTCCGATGTGGATGATTGGAGAGACTCGAGAAAATTAGTTAGACATTTTCGGTAGGATTTTAGTTAAATGATTTCTGCTGTAGGCACATGGATCCAGGAAATTCGAAGGATCACAGTGATTAGGATTAAATATACACGAGAATTCATCAAGATTATTGCAATAGTGTAACATTGATTCGAGTTCGAAAAATAAAAGTAGTTCTTTTAGAGACATCGACAAATGGAAATGGTTCTATTAGAGGTAACATTCACAGATTTTAACAAATGAAAATGGCATTTTCAGAGGTTTTAACTTAGGGAAATAATATTTTTAGAGACCTCAAGAAACGAAAATTGTACTTTCAAAGGTATTAATAGTTGAAAATGGTATTGAAGGAAGTTCCAATAAATGGTAGCGGAAGGGAATGTTATTTTTAAAGATCTTCACAAATACAGATGGTACTTTCAAAGATTTTAAGAACTATGAATGCTTTTTCGGAAGCTTTGACAAATAGTAGCAGTAGTTTTAAAGTAGTAATGGTATTTTCAGCGCCCTTAACTGGTTGAAATGGCACGTTTAGAGATGTCGTGTCATTTCTCATCAAGTTTCTTTTCATCCAAATATAATTAAAACGTCGATTTTATATCAAAATATGCAGAAAATTGACTTCACTGCTTGTTCTGAATTTACACTACCGTCCATAAGTCACTGGAGGTTTCATAAAAATAGTAGAAAGATGATTTTAGAGTATAAAGTTATTTAAACTATGACACAAATCTAGCATTTATTGTTTGCAACGTAGGAGCTACAAAAAATTGAAATTATACGGTAGCGACC
This sequence comes from Perdita meconis, assembly GCA_030770465.2. Classification (NCBI taxonomy): domain Eukaryota; kingdom Metazoa; phylum Arthropoda; class Insecta; order Hymenoptera; family Andrenidae; genus Perdita; species Perdita meconis. Next base: position 6,119,568 of record JASKOS020000001.1, read on the forward strand.
AATAAAATGAATAAAATTGCAACACATTTTTGTGAATATTTCAAATATTCTTGATGACCAATAAGTCTTCAAAATTTCTGCTCTCAACTCTTCAACATCAAGAGCACTAACCCTTCATGAACCTCTAAACTCTAAACTGAAACTGTCCATTGCAAACCTATTACTAAGCGCACACTATATCCAACCAATAATTAATTACTTCCAATATCCCTCTCCACGACATTAATTTATGTACACCTTTAGCTTCGCTGCGTCGTCAACAAATTACCATACACTCAGGCTTTTCCACGTCTCCTATATGTTGATTAGCCGCACGTTCTACGCCAGTGTTGGTGTCATAAGAGAGCACACCTGATGCGATCGGTCAGATGCCCGATTATTTCGCGGTTTTCAGCACAATTACCATCGCCAGGTGAATCTTCGATAGACTGAAAAAATCTTGTCTCGGTGAATGTGTGCGCCGCCAATGGGAGGCGTCGTTTCACGGTTTATTCTCAACTAGAAAAATGTCGCAGCTGCAACGTTTGCGGGTAGAGAGCGGAAACGTTCGTCTAACTTAAACGAGCTTCGCAGTGCAACGGCCGGACGGGCGAGTTGCTGTCGACCGCGCGTTAATTGCGATCGATTTGCCGTGTAATGGTTCTCCTTGAATTATCAAGATCAAGAACCGAATGAATACGGCGATATTAATTAACTTTTCGGCGCGATCGAAATTTTGTCAATCTAAAATGGGCCCTAGATAGTTCTCGTTAGAAGACGCACTTGCCTTATCTGATGTCGCGTTTACGAGACGGATTAATGTGGGACCAGCGCCGATGAAAAAGTTAGAAGGGCCCCTTTTCGAGGAGTCGCATGATGGATCACTAATATGGGTCCCGCGATGCACGGGGGTGGACAGAGGGTGCATTGTATGCCGTCTTTTCGACGCGCAACGACTTTCCACCGTCTTCCTGCCATTCCCCGATCGAAATAAAAAGTCAAAGAAGGGCCCTGGTCGCTCGCTCGCGGATTCCCAGGCGATTACATCTGTACGAAGAGTTAGACGCGACAGCGTCCCCATTGTCCTCGACGTACCCTATATCGGAGGTCCCTGCTCCCTTCGACCTCTAGAAAGGTCCCCGACCCACCCTGCTCCTCGCGAGAAGTCAATGGGCCCGATCGTACTGTCGGGGAGGAATCCACGTTTCAATGAAGACCTCAAAGTTTTCGGGGGCCTCGGGAGCACCGGGAAGGCAGGTAGCCCTTTTTCTGGTAGGTGGGCCAGCTCGACCGCACTCCGTAAACCGGCTACAAAACGTTTTATTTACGGGGCCCGAGGGGGCCCACCCGGGGGCCCCGGCCGGTTCCTTCTCTGCTCCTTTTTCCCGCGTTCTAATTCTCTTTTCTCACACCTTGACCTTCTTCCCTTGGGCCCCGGACCAGTTCCTTCTGGTCCCGATGCCAGGATCTTCCTTGGGCCTCTTGCAAGGTGCGACTTTCGCGACAAGTGCTACTGTTCGACTAGCCCAGTTTCTTTTCCGCGTTGCGAGACCAGGTTCCGGAATTTTTGCTGGTCGAACGGGAATTCGATTCATTTTCTGCCGCTGTAACATTTTTAGTTTTTTCGTGAGAATTCCTTTGAAGAAAAGAGAGATAGAGGAAATCCCTCTTTCCTTTGAAATTGATATTGTGATTGCATTGAGTCCCTTTAGCTGTTGTAAATTATAATTCGGTTCTCCTTCAGAGTTGTATTCCTCAAAGTCGTCTAACAATGTTATAAATTATTTTGTCGATATAATCAAGCGAAACTCGCGCAGCGACACTTTTACAGACGCATACGGATTTAATTATCGATCTGACGAGTGCGTGACGTACCAATAATGTTCTCCATTAACGTTCACCGCGACGTAATCATCGCTTAACAGCCTTTCTTTGCCAAATCCCTCATAAATTCTCGAGGACAGCAACTTCGAGCCCATAACACACCATCTACTTATCTCGTATGCGTTTCTTGCACTTTACGATCTCCAGACCAGAAGCAAAAAGTCTACCGTTAATTATAGTCGACGGGGTAGATTGTTATTATGTTCCATCTCGCGCGCGAGCGCTAACAGAGACTGAAAAGCAAATTTTTTGACACCGGCGAACAGATTCCGACGCTGGGTTCAAGTATCTGTCAGTTCCTCCAGTCAGGGTAGAAATTCCTAATCTTTTTTGCACATTGTATCCTTCTTCAGAAGCTTGAATTCTTTCTCATTATCTTTGGCTGTCAGTTCATCGAAAAAAAGGAAAAAGATCTTCGATTGCCTTTTAAAAACCGCTTTCGTCCCCGCCTTGATTGAAAACGCCAAGAATCGCAGTGGAGCCTGTTAATGGGAAACATCGAAATCCTCAAGTTCGTATTTTTGCACCTTTGTGCTCGTTCGAGTTTGCGTAATTAACGGTAATTGAGTGGAACGTCATTTAATGGGACGGATATCACGAGGCGTTCAAATAAAGTTCCTCGCCAGACACCTTGTGTGATCGCTCGAACTATGTCTCCCGCGTTAAAAATAGTCAAGGATGTCATAAAAAGCGCGCACTTGGCGAAGGTTAACCGGCGTGCGTTTAACGGGGTCCTTTTGCTTTTGTTCCGTCGTTTCTTAGGCATCTTCTCGCGCGGATTCTCTTTCGATATTTCAAGCGCAGAGAAGTGAATGGAACGATGAATAATGTCGATGAGTTGATGGGGAAGTTCATTGAGAAATTCAACTCTTTTAAATTTTATTTTAGTACAACTAGACAATTGTTCTGATTCGATTGAAAGGGAACTATGCTCCAGGAATTAATTAAAATTAGACAAATATTTACAGTCGAGTTTTTTCATTAGTTCGGATTGATGGATGATTTAATGAAAAAGAGAAGATTATTTATCGATTTTCATTCTGCATAGAATTTGTCTCCGTTGATTGATTTTGCGAATAGAAGTTATCAATGTGTTGAGAAATGCATAAAGAGATAAGAGGATTATGTTACCAAGAGAATAATGCGCGATTATCTTTATTATCCGTGGATCACGCGAGTTAAGCGCCTTCTAGAGATCCAAGGATCTTTATTCGTCCTTCAGCTCCAACTGCATTAGCTGGCTTTTTCATTTATTGCAAGGATTCTGGAACCAATCACAAGGGAAAGGGTACTTTCTAATTTTTTTTAGAGGACAGACAGTGATCTTGTTATACGATCAGAAATACATAGATTATGGAGATTATAGTGAGCGATTTCGTCTTTTTGATGTCTCGGTAACATGAAACTGGAACTGTTAAAGTAATCAAAATGACTGGATTTGATGTACAATTATTGATTATACAGAGTGAACCAGAAATCCTGAACAGTTTAAATTTTTCTGTTATTAGTTTATTACCGATAAGTTTTTTATCTAAGTAAATTTATCAACTACTTTTTCCAGGAATTTTTAAAATTACTTTCAATTTTTTAAGTTATAAACTTATTATTTTTTCATTTGCATTTGTTAGCGGATATCGAGACCATAAAAATATATTTCAGTTGAACCAAAGGATTATTACAAAAAATATCCTAATTTAACAAGACTTTGGTACATATGGAATATTTTTTAAACGTTTTCTATGTTCATATGAAAAAAATACATTTTTTATTATACTTTCCAAATTCGTTATAATATCCGCTAAAAATACAAATCTAAACAATTAAACAACCTTCCCAAATTTCCACAAACGTCACTGCCAATAAATATCCAATTACCAGAATTTGCAAAAGAGGAAAGATCTACAAAAATAGCATAAACTGGAAAAATAAGACCGTCAAGTTAATCCTTGAACTAGGTGTAACGAGCAGTTGGTAACGAAGAGTCTCCGTCTAAAAATCGTCGGACGCGTGTCGCGTGACGAAGCGGTTTGCAGCTGCCGGATTTTTTCCGCGAATTTTTCGCGATTCCTCTGCGAGCAGATGCGTCCCCGTCAGAGATGCGCGATTCTTCTCGCGTATTCTCTCTCTCTCTCTCCCAGTCCAGGCGGATTACACCGCCGGCTTTCGATCGGTCGATCCTCGCCATGATTCTCCGTCGAGACCTTTGACACCGCGGGGCCAGTTCGCACCGTCGATTATCCTGCCACCATAATTTTTACACCTTCGCGCCTCCTCTGCGGAGTCTTCCGCTTGTGGAATCGATGGTTTGGAATTCGATCCGTCGATTATTTATACGAGGCACCCGTTGATTAAACGGCGATCGAAAGCTCAGAGGGATCGCGATTATCACCTAATTTCGCGTCCCTATAAGAGACAGAGATTAGCTTCTACTTAACAGGGAGACGATTCGGGGCGATTCGAAGAAGGGAATCCACGAATCCTTGATCCTTAAGGGCGGTCTTTATCGCGGCTTAAGACGGGATTAACGCGAGCCATTGGCTGACCCTGAGGATCATTCTACTCGTCGATAAGAGGTGAACGATCCCTGATAAACTAGCCAGACTTTCGTCTCGCTCGTCCCTTCGTGTTACGATAATGAAGGGACTTTGGGGGCGTTTTTACAATTGCTTGATGCCGTTTCCTGGAAACGGAGCTTTAGAAACGCCAGCCAGAAATTCGGCAGGATCGTTGAAACTCAAGGACTGTTGCTTCTCCCGCGCTTCTAGCTCGCCGATCCTCGAAAACTCGATATCTCTATTTAATGAGTCCCATGCGAACTTGATCACAACGGCCACCGATCGATTCTCTGCGATTCAAAGTCCCCATCGAGAGCCAAATGGCAAAGAAATCGAAGACTCGCTATAAATCAATCCCGCAAAAGATTCACCGAATCACGGAGGCGCGATCCTTTATGTTTGTTGGTTTTTCGAGAGCGTGCCGTTGCTCGGTCTTTATTGTTCGTAAACATATGTTCCCGTGGGCGTGCGGGAAGAGCACCGAGGGTGAAGAGAGCACGAGAGAGAAAGAAAGAGAGAGAGAGAAAGAGACGTAGAGGGCAGGCCGAAGGAAAACGGATGGACGAGCAGCAGACAGCCAGTCTGGCATCACCTGGACGAGGAGCACGCGCCTTTCGATCCCGCAACGGGGAGGGAAAGGACGCGTCCGCATGAATATCGATGCAACATGCGCATTGTGCTCGCGCCTGCAACGTCGAATGCGGAGTCGCCTATAATACGATCGTATGACGTTCCACGGGGATCGCGGAAATTACAATGGGTCCACGACCTGCGCCACGGAAATCGGGAAAACCCTTTAGGTAGCGTCATGGAAATCCTTTTAGCGTCGATGCAACCGAGTCCGACTCGACAAAGGACCGCCGGTCGAGTGTTGCGGCATGTCCGATCGCAATTAAGATCCCGGAACACTCTGGGAGATCCTGATCTGACGGGGGACTGGATGGTTGTCAATTGGATCGGCGATTTGGCTGGGACTGTGGCGAATGGGGTGTTGCGATGCGGTTTTGGGGGTTGAAGGTTTAGGGAGACTGGAGAGAGTTGGATAGGAAGTAAATTTTAAATGATTTTCTGTTTTAGTTAATTGTATTGTTGCTGAGAATTTATATACATAAGAGTGAGTCGATGGGCTCGACTATAATTTTGTTTCTTTTGAAAAAAAAGAAACATACATGAAAATTTTACATTGTTTAACAAACATTGTTTAACACACTGTCCAGTGTGATTTCTTTACAAAAGTGCATTGGTGTATCTACAAAATACATGTAATAACACTTGTTTCTTTTTTAATTGAACATTAAAGTACTTGTCCGTTCATACATTTATTAATTGGACTTGGTCGTTTCATAGATGCACTTTTACAAAAAATTATACTAGGTTTTTGAAGAATGCAAAGTTTTCCTCTACAATTTTTTCTAGTTTTAATATATTGATTAAAGTTTAGTTTAATTATCTGGTAATTTGTTCAATTTTTGATAAATTTTAGGTGGTGGAATAAATTTTTTAATTCTTTATGAGTCTGTTACAATACAGTGCCAATTGAAATATATTCACAAAATAAGTACACATTTCATTGAGAATTAAATTTGTGTTATTTCTAAATTGAGCTGAGTCATTTTTCTTATTAATATTGAGAAAATTGGACTTTTGTGCCCTTTAATGAAATGACGAACACAATACAGTTTTGTTGTTAGAAAATAAAGTAAAACAATATTAATTATTAAAACTAGACTGCAGATTTTTATGCATTTCTAATCATACAAAAATTAAGTACAAGTAAAACTAACACCAACGTGCTCAAAACAGTTAATTGAGAAGACCTATTGCTCACTCGCGAGAAATTTTATTCTCAGAAAAAAGTAATCGCCAGAAGAATTCCAATCTCAGAACAGTCAGAACGCAATGTTCGAATTGAAGCTCAATAAAGGAAGTCTTGCAGAACTCGCAAGCAGATAAGCCACGATGCGTAACGCGAATAACTCACGGCAATTTGATTCATCTTTCGGGGACATAAGCACTTAACGAGCAGTCTGCGGCTCCATTTAAGTCCCAGGATTCCTTAATAACAGTCCAGCCACACGGGCGGAGCTAAGTGAGACCTCCAGCTAGCCGGGGCGACCAGATCTCGTTGCACGTCAAATATTTTCTCAAGGCTCTCCGGATAAAAAGGGACGAACAGGAGGAAGCTCCTGGGCGCGAAAGAGTGAAGGGGCGATTCGAGGGGTTTGTGGACTCGTGCCCCCAGGGGCGGATTCGGTGGCCGTTTCAGCTCAGTCCGCTGGAGTTTGTCGCCTTGATCGCGACACGCTGCTTGCAGGTCGTGTCCTGCACTCGATGGGGTGCCACGGAGGGGAGGCGGACGCGGGGCACGCCTGGTTTCTTAAGTGTAGGTCAGTTATACCAGACGAACTGGTCCGATCGGTTGCCAATTAAATGGAAACTGGCAGCCTGTTATTTCCCGACACGCTTCTGATGTTCGGAGAAGGTCGACGTCGATTCTCGCCTCGCCTTGTTTTTGCACCTGGCCATCGACTTTGATAGAGATCTCAGCCGTCGCGGCGTCTTTGACGCTCGATTTTGCCTATCGACACGCGTGCGGGTCTTGATTGAGATTCGAGCGGCTTTTTCCTTAGGAATCCGAGTGATAGGGTAGATTTCGCTCGGGGGTGGATTTTCGCGCGTGGAATTTGCGAATCCTTTTATGCATATTTAGGGAGGGATTAATTTAATGGAGGGAAGTCTTGATAAATATTTTAGAACATTTGTTAGAAAGCTTCTGGGATATCTATACACATCTATGATATTTCGATTAAGTTTTTGTCTTCTTAAAAATTTTTGAAGGTTTTTACTTTTGTTGTTATATTTGAAGTAAGATGGAGGAAGAGAAATCCTTTGTTATATGGTTTCTGTATATCTGATCGTAGGGAACGTTAACCCTTCCACGAGGTGACTTGGGAGGTCATTTTTTGAAGTGTCTTCCGAATTTTTTAACCTAATTTTTTGAAACGTGGAAGAGAGTCCATAAAGTAATTCTAGAAAATTATTGAAAATGTAGGAATTTCTTGTTTGAGATTATAAAATTTCTTTCATGAAAACTGTTTTCCTTATATGTTATTCTCTTTAAAATTACATTATATTTATCATTTGTTACTCAAATTTTGTTTAGACATAAAGGAGGATATTTAAAACTACACTAAAAAGTTGTAAGAAGAATTTTCGAGAAATTTTTATTGAAAATTAGAAAATTCGTATCATGAAGACCCTTTTTATTTGTTACTGTTTATAAAAAAATTACGTATTTTTAAAATTATTTTTCGGGGTAGAAATATAAGGAAAAAGGGACTTAATATAAATTCTGAAAAAGATAGTTAAAATATTCGAAAGATATTTTCTAATATCCCTTTGTTACGGATTTCCTGTAAAATATTAAAACCTAAAATGCTAATTATTACACTAATGCATCAATCAATTTTCTTCTTTTTTTCTTTAAACATTATTAGAGTACAAAATCTGATTACAGTAATTTTAAGTACAGAAATACAAGCTTTCACTTTCCTTTATTATTATTTAATGTATCTAATCAAACAATAAATACTATATTATAAAACTACCCTACTATAAAATTTCTTCATGTTTTACCAAAATATTCTGTATGGCGTCACAAACCTACCGGAGTCAATATTACAAACAGACGTCAACGGTGATTAAGCGAAGTCGCAGAAAAGTTGCAGCCGATAACGCGATCGAGCGAATGTCCGGCGATCTTGAAGGGTCAAGATATGGTAAAATAATACTCAGCGAAGAGATGCTACTACGCAGCGAATTCCCCGGAAGATTTCGTGTATATGTATACTGTGCCGTTTGGGGTCGCCGGAGATGAACGCTCGTCAAATCGCGCTGGCACGTTTAGACCGGGCGCACACGAGCGTTGAAATCGACGTCCGTCGCCGTCGCTGCGTACGTCGTAGAATAACATGCGACAGAGGTACCGACGGTCGTAAGATAACATGCAATAGACGAGCGACGGACGTCGATTTCAACGCTCGTGTGCGCCCGGCCTTATACCTTTGGCGAGAGCGCATTTCATAAATCGTAACGGAATCTTCGAACCTTTCGATGGCCTTGGAGGCGTCGTCTGATGCGGTCGTTTATTTACGCTGCAATGCTTTCAAATTGTTCGATTCCGGCGACGATCATCGCGATAAAGTGACGCGTTTATAGAATACGTTCGTGAATTATTTACAACCGAGCACATATACACATGTCACTGAATCGTGCAGACGTCATCTCGCGCCTTGCTCGGTGTGTCGATTACGAATTTCGAGGAAATTTGCTGTTTAAGCTATTTTCTATTATCGGATTATAAAAAATCCTTTTCGTTTATGCTCGAACACCTGAAGGCTGGTGAATAATTAAATCTGAGTAACTTCTAGGAATCTTTTAAATCGGAGCAGTCAAAATACAACTGTGATGTTCGATCATGAAAGATTAATTAATTATTTAAATGTTTCTAATTTCGTGTTCTTTGTAAATTATTTCACTGTTCCCAATTTCGAAAATGAATCGGGGAAATGCGAGGATTATATCAGTGTGTCCGCGGAATGTGCGAACGTATTTTCCCATCTCGCATTGCTATGCATTTAGTTAAATGACATTCAACATTGCCCAGATCGTTGATTAAACGGTTCAACATCTTCAGTATTTTCGAAATTTCTACTTTTGTAAAGGGTGAATAGACTTTCACGAATGTTAGCATATTCATTGGGTCGAGCTTTGGTTCCCTTATTTTCGCAAGAGGTGCGAAGATTTTTTTATTCGAATGAGAGAGACTTTTTTCAAAATTAAGTCAACAAGTTGAACGACCATTGAGCCTTTCCTGGAGTAGGAAATTCGCCGTTTAGAGTGACAGACTTTCCCAAGCTCCCGATGCGCGTCGAGTGCACTTCGCAAACGCCCTCCTAGTGCTGTGCGAACGTAGCGGTTGTTACAATAACCTCGCTCGATCCCCCGAAAAATGGACTCGAGTGCTTTTGATAAGTGCACTTCAGAGTCTCGAACAACGATTTTCGGCGTGAGTCTAGGAATTTTGGGAATCCGAAAGTCGAAAAGTCGCTTTTTATTGAGAAGAAATTTTTTATATGTTTTTTTAGAAAGCTATTATTACGCAATTCAGTTAGAAAAATTAGTATTGTGTAGATTAGAATATTAGGTTTGTACTTGGTTGCAACGAGAAGAAATTATTGGTAATAATTTTTTTATTGTAAGATGGGTTTAGGAGAAGAAATTCTGAAATATTAGGTCGTCTTGTAAAATTCATTCTTCTTCCATATTTTCTTTTGTACAAGCAATCATTTCTTGAAAAGGGAAAAATCAAAATAAAAGGTGATCGTGGATATAAATAATGAGTGTATCAATAATTGAATATAATTATTATTGTTAGATTTAGATTTTTATGTAAATTTATATTTTTACAGAAATATAAAAAGAACTGAAACTTGAATAAAAGTGTCTTTTACCTTTTAAATATTATAAAATGTATTTTTATTTTCTGCATTTTATACACTATTGCATATTTAAAAGTGTTAGAAACGTGTCAAAATTTGCAGTCAAATTATTACACAAAGGTATAAGAATGAGCATAAATGTCAAAACATTTAACATATTAAAAATACAATTAATGTATATTACACTATTTAAAACCTCTTTGTCTATGTTTTATCTACGTATAACTATGAATTTGCATAAATACTGACAGTCTAAAAATTATATCAATATAATTCAAGAGAAAAATTCCTCTATGAAGAAACTCACACACTAATAGAATGCTATGTAAATAACTAAACTCTTTTTGACAAAAAGTTTTTTCAAACAATTCTCCTGTTACACATCACAGAACAGAAACAGTCTGCGATATTTAAAGAAATCGATCTCCTTCCAAAATTGCGATCAATTTCCTCGCGTCAGTGAGCAAAATGAAGCAACAAAAGCACGCAAGAAGCAGCTTTCTCCTCGAAACCAACCCCCCATCTGCATTTTCTTAGCCCGGACTCCGTACGTTCAACAACCCCCTAGCATCGCCGACTGCAACCCCCACTGTTTGGACAAATTCGATGCTATCTGTTCCGCCTTAAGGGCCGCAACTGCATACATGATCGATTCGATCTGATCGCGACGCGAGGTCGACAGTTACAGCGTTTCACAGAAGATTGACGGGGTCGGTTCATCGAGATTTTTTTTTTCCTGCGGTATTTCAGCGCGTTGAATCGCCGATAATACACCATTCCACGTGGCCCGTCAACCGGAAATGACGCGTTTCGTCCAACGTATCCGTCAAACGTGTCAAATTTGTCGAGACAGAAACTCGTCGCGTGAAAGCAAACGCAGATTCCGATTTGTCAACCGGCGTGACTATTATGCGATTATGCGTCGGTGCACGTGCATCACTTTTGACGGAATCCGAAAAATCGTCGTCGGTCCGAATCGAACAGGTACCGTGCCATTCTTGATACCCGATCATGCGAGGTGAATGTGGGGATTACCACGGTCGCAGAGGATTTGCGTGATTATTGTCGATAGGGAAAATAGTCGCGGAGTCGGGTTTCGGTGCCCGCAACCCCCGCACCGGAAGCCAAACTCGCCCGAAATTCTTCCCGAGGCAAAAAGAAGACCTTCGAGTTTTTCCCCGTGACAATCCGAGTCTTTGATTCAGCGATCGCGGAAGGGATCGACGTCGATTTCAAGGAATCGATTCAAGAATCAATGTTGGTTCGTGTGAATAAAGATTAGATGGATCGGAGTTTTCGTGACGCGCTCGGGGACGTCCAACCGATATTTTGAGGAGGACGTCTCGTGTATACGGGCCATTTGAGGATCTCAAGAGTGCATTCTCAGGGGTGTTTTTCGAACGCACTCGTTGCACAATGTAACACTATCCCCCCTTTTGTCGAGCGGCGATCTTGGAGTATCTTTAATGCGAAACCGAGCGGCGTTCTTGTATTATTTTGTCGTGAACGAGCCCTTTATGCTCGCGAAAGGGCCTGGGTCTTCGAGACGAGATGTTCTACTAGTGCTCGTTTGCGCGGATAGGCACACGATGGGGATGGAAAGCGAGTAGAACGACCGCAATGTATGCAATCATTTCGGATGAGAGAAATGCTGGTCGTTGGGCTCAATTCTGGTATGAAAATTAGTTTATTTTTTGGCAATTCTCGACTTAGATTAATATTTTTATTTCATGTGATCTTTCAATGTAGGAACATTTGGAGGTTTGCAAATTTTGAGGAATATTTAAAATTATTTAATGCAATAGAACTTCGATTAACCGGACTTTAATTATTTTCTGTCTTCATTATCCTCAGTTTTAATTATTTGGCACACTAATAATAAGAGCACAATAATTCTGTATCAAGGAAATTCACTCGTTGCATAATTAAATACAATTGACACTTTGTCAATATGGAATTCGGTACTAAAGCATTAAGAATTTTTCACGATTTTTATAATAGTACAAAAGGCGGAGTAAAAGTAGCTTCAAAGTAGCTTTAAAAATTCTGGGAATCTAACAAAATTTCTTGTGACTATGACGAAACTAAAATAATTAACTATCAATAATATCAATTTGCATAGTTTTGTATCAGATTATCAAAAATTCCTAATGAATTTTATTATAGTAATGGATAGTTTATGGAAATAAAATATTGAACATGACGCGGTAATGAAATGCATAGAATTTAGTAGTTCCGCAAATTTTTGCAACTCCCAAATTTTAAATGTTAATAATTGTTCTAGGGAATGGAGTTTCTGCTCGTCAATATATTTATTTAAATGTATAGCAACCCAGGCAATAATGAATGCTATTTTTTGCGATATCACGGCAGATCATAAATTTGGGATTCGTATGGAGGGGGACGAAGGGATGGTTCCGGTGACCCCTAAAATGTTTTGGCACGCGTCGCAAATGTCTCTGGCCACTCGTTAGCATTCATTGTCCCTTGGAGTGCTCGGTTTTGGAAATGTCCTAAGTATATAAAACATTCTCGGGTGCAGGAAATTTATGTTGCATCTGCGGATTCAAAATAACCGTGACCAAATTTGCGTATCTATTTTATATTCAGTCTGCCGCGAAACTGCAGTCAGATAAACTAAACGAAGGTTAAACTTTCCATATTAGCTCCATCATTTTATTCTTTTGGTTCCAATTACCCTTATCTTGAAAAATTGAGGTTCATTTCATTTCATAAAAAATTTATTAATCACTTCAAGCCAAACTGATATTAAAAATAATACTAAATTAGCATCGATTACATGAATAATACTAAATTTTTTTAGATATTTTTCTTTTGTGCTAATTTTAATTTTCCATTTCGCAAAATCTATCTTCAATTTTTATTCGACTTCGAATATTTATTTTTCTTCGGAGAATATTAATTGTTGTCCGTCTGATTTCGCCAGGGTTCTCCAAAGCGTCTACGCCGAGGATCCCGACAAATTTCGTTACAATCGAACGTTTTGCAGCGGGGCCAGTGTTTTGTGCGGCACAATGAGGCCCTGAAGTGTCTTTAGTGCACTCGGTAGTGCGGCGTTCAATGGTCGCCGCTCACAAATGCGCAGCGGGGTGTCCGGCTCTCTTGAGATTCGCTACTCGATACGAATGCCGTTCTCTGTTGAATAATTGTTGTCGATCTTTCGGTAGCTGGAATAACGAGTCAGTGATCAATACTTTTGCCGTCGCGAGAGAAGTTAATATGTTTATTGCTGTGAGAATGTTACGTTCAGATAGGTGATAGATTTTTATCTGACGTGGTCGAATTGGCTTTGGACTTTTGAACAATTTTTCTTTCGTGATCTTATGACTTTTCTCTTTGTTCTCGTTTATTGAACTGAAATTTTCAACTTTATCGTTGACACAAGTTAAGTAGTAATTGATATCAATTTGTAATCAATTTCTTAGATGTCGAATGAAAATTTTCGGACAGTGAAAATTAAGAAAGTGCAGTTTTAGTATTTAATGTATTTAAATTTATTATCTTTTCGAAGGCTATGATGTTTAATGCATAGCGTTGCTGTTACTCAACATTAGTTAGCTCTTTATTAATTGATAAATGATGAAATTCCAAGTTCGAGTATGAAAAGTGTTCGTTTGATCTCTTGAACTCCGTTGATAAAGAAGACTAAAATCAAGCAAGCAAAAGTCTAACTCCTGCCATCTAGAAACGAGTGATTCGATTATACCGAAGATGAATCATATCTGTACCGATGAGAAATAATGTAGATTTTTGTCTGTATAGATTTTTGTGTTTCATATTCTCAAATATTGATTTTTTAAATAATACAAGCTTCAACGAGATTTAGAATAGACCCAATGTTCAATGCATTTTTCTGCCCCACATTGTAGGGGAACTTTAGGCCCTATACCATTTCGTGTTACACGCTATGTTACCGGTAAAGCTTCGAAACAGATTGTAACGCTGCGTGTGGTAGGAATTTTAACTAAAGTCGAGTAGGACTAGCTAACTTTATTAGTAGGTAACTTTATTAACATAAAATAATTTGAAAGTCTCAGTTGATTTCTACTTTACATCCTATTCAGAGTTAGAAACAAAGAACTTTAATTGTACTTTCATGTCCAATTTACAATGATCCTTGATCTATTGTAGTCCAGTAGCTTGCGATGGATTAATGGATGAATATTCCTTAAAACTGAAGGTAGGAAGTGAAACGCCTGTATCTTATCAAATCTCTTTATTTTACAATGAAGGAAATGTGGAATTGGGATAAAGATAAATTCGAACACTTTGAATATCATTTCTTTTTTTATTATGAGTTATTGAACTAAATATATGCTCAATGACACTTAGTCTTAAATCTTAATTTATAATAAGCAGCTTACAGTTGTTTAGGCAAATTTACATTTTTAAGAGGATGGAAAAAGAAGACCCACTTAAATAAAAGTATCGTTTATATTTTAAGAATCACACAATATTCAAAACACGTTTTAATGTCTCTAAAGATTACACAACGTTTCAAAATTTCAGCAAAATCCAACATGTTACCCCGAAAAGTGTCTGATTTCGTATGAAACGATCCCAAATATTGGTATGCTCACCCCTGCTACTTGGTCTGCACGGAATTAAATTTAACCAGATTTACATTTTGACGAAAGTACCTGATGAAAATGCCACCAAATACTACGTATTTCGTATTATTTGTACCATAGAGTTATAGGGGGAAAAACGATTTTGGTGCTTTCAAGCTAACTTCGTTAAAAATAATCCGATTTACATGACATTTGGTACTATTTTAATCGGGAGATGATAAGGAACCGATTGGCGGTACTTCCGTAGCGTATCGAGAGATAACGAAAATTTTATTGATGCCATAAACCATCGTCTGGTGGCCGTGCCGAACCCCTATCTCGAATGCTTGACCCCAGGAGGTCCGCCTCAGGTCGACGTCGAAACTCAACGCGCTTCGTCTAGCATAAAATGCGTCGTGAAAAATCCAACGCACGTTGCAACGACCGTTGAAACTGACGCACGTTGCTGTGTGCGGACTCTCATATACTCCAGTGTATTTAAAAAATGCGCGTCGCATCGGCCCCAACGCTCGAACCCAACGCACATCACTTAACCCTCGTGTGCGCCCAGTCGCCCAGCGGAGGCCGTACGTTCGTCGAAAATGACGTGCGTTGCGACGGACGTATTTTGTGCGCTCGTGTGCACCCGGCCTAAGTCTAGCGTCCTAAGTGGAGATCTAAAGACAAACAGATGGAATCAAAATTTTTATGTTCTATCGATCTCCCTTTATATGTAGATGTTAGGAAGATATTAAAATACATAAGACTGTGATAATTTTTGAAATCACTGAATGAAACCCGTTTCATTCCTTACTAATAAGTAGACTGCGGATGTTTATACAAATTTATGTTTTCAAGGCCATAGAGAAAGAAAACCAACTCGAATAAAAGTATCTTTTACCTTCTAAATATTATAAAATATATATTATTTTCGAGATTTCATGTATTTTTGGATCTATGCACATTTTTATGCATTTGAACACATTTAAAATTGTCATAAATGCATAAACATCCGCAGTCTACTAATAAGCAACAATTATAATTTTACATTTTTATGGATACTAGTTTAAAGTTTGTGAAATATTGTTATAAGCAGCAGCTGGCAATTTTATGTATCGTTTAGGGCAACGCAGGATAATAACGTTTCCTGTTCTTTTGTTGCAGATCCTGCAAACAACCCCTAGATAATTTATCGTGGTGCAGTCTACACATTTTCTATATCTTTTCAGTATCCTGACCTGTATGTACTAAGGTAACCCATATGTATTTTTCATTCCTCTAATCACTCTCTGAAGGTAGTTTATTTATTTATTTAGAAGATAGATATAGTTTTTGTGTACTTCCTTAGCTCAGGCTGAAATCTTCACATATTTCGTGTTTCTTAATTTTATATTGAAGTAGATTCAATGTTCTTCAGCATCCACGATAAAAGGTACATCAAAATAAAGTCCAAGAAATACAATTCTTCCAAATATGAGTAATCGTACCTTTATGTTCACCGACAATGAATCTAGGGATATCGAAGCGAAAAGGGTAGATATACCTGCCGTAGATAATACAGAATTAAGGTGAACAACAGACGATTAACTTTCCATTCACGATCGATAGATTTTCGATAAATTATAATATTATTCTGTATTATCTTTTTTAATACTTAGGACACAGTTAATAACGCGAATCGAAAACCTAACTCTGACCATACTCCATCAAATATGTTCCGATCAGTTACCTCGAATTTCATACCACGATCCGTCTGCTTCCCCAAATTTCGAGTCCTGTCCACTCGAGGAGAGCACAAGTACCGACGAAGTTAACAAAGAAACTGGCAGGCAAACGGTGACCGATTTCGCGAGAAGAAGAAGCAAAGACAAATTCAATCTGATGATAACTACCATAGCGGCGGCTCATCGTTTGTTAATAACGAACACCACGATCACTAGACGATCCCTTTATTACGATCTCAAGAGAAAAGATACTTTGAATCTGGTGCGAGAGCAGAGACACGTGGACGAGGCAGTAAATCATGTCGCTTACCTCTTGAATTGTTCTCCATGGGAACTTAGTGAGTCTCTTTAATCACATTCCTCGATCATTAATTGAAAATCATCCAATTCCACTAATTTGAAATCGAAGTAGATCAAACTTCGGGATCTCTCAGATTGGGAATCATTTATTTAGATCTCCTGTCCACCTCAAAAGGCTTAGCTGCAGGTGAATTGACTCTCACTCTGATCGACAATCGAACCATAGATTTCTCAGCGCCAGGGGGTGTTCTCATCCCCCATATACCGTCGAACGTGATTTCCATTAGCACAAAGGCCAGGATAGTGTTGGTTGTCGAGAAGGATGCAGTTTTTCAAAAATTACTCGCAGACGATTGCACTTCTCAGCTCGACTGCATTCTTGTCACAGGGAAGGGATATCCGGATGTTTCCACCAGGATGCTGGTGAAACTGTTGTCCGAGAAAATGGAACTACCGGTATACATAATCGTGGACGCGGATCCATTCGGTGTGGAGATTATGTGTGTCTATCGGTAAATTAATAGTGAAAGAATTTTTTTTTAATCGATGCATATTAGCATATTATTATCCTCCTTCGCTTTATATTTAACTGTTGACCTAATCTTGGAGATTAAATTAAAATCGTTTTTGGAGCGTAGTATTTTAAGTATCTTCTAAATTCTAAACTATCGTGTCAAAGAATGAAATGCTTGTCATAGCAAGAGTTGTCGAATATTAGAAAAATGTGGGTGACAAAACGATCACTTTGTCTGTTAATATTTTCTTAATTAGCTTCGGTTCAGCGACACTCTGGAAGGAGAACGAGAGTCTGGCTTGTTCCAAAGTGCGTTGGCTCGGCGTTCATCCCTCGGAATTACTTGGTTTGGGAGTGAGCACCGTCCCTTTGACGGAAGCCGATTTATCGAAATTGGCAGGCATCAAGAGCCGATCATACATGACCGAGGCGATGCTCAAAGAGCTCGAAATAATGAAAACTGGAAAAGCGGAGATAGAGAACGTGTCCTCATTCTCGGGGAAATTTTTGACCGCCACCTATTTTCCGAGCAAAATCAAGGGAGAGGATTATATTTAAATTATTCGACACACTAAGGGAAAGAATTTCATAACTATCTTCTACATTTTATTTTTTGATTCATAACAAATTACAATTTGTAGTTTTGGAAATTTGGCAGCAGTGAAGTTGCTTCTCAAATAGACAATTATTGTACCGAAATTTTTGTGTCCTCCACATTTATCTACAAAACAAATAATTTTACTTTTAAATCTGTAAAACAATGGGAAACATGTTTCACCTCTTCAGATTTTGTAGTTTTTATTTCCTTGACTACTTGCGCTTCGTAATTGTCGCAACTGTCCTCCAAATCGATCAATTCCGGAATTTTATGAAACGATCCTAAACAAATTACGCTGTCTGTAGATTTTCTCGAACTGGTCAAAGGTTCCTGCGAAGTTTCTTCCACATTTTTTTCTGAAGTCACATGTCGAGTACGCCTCTGCCTCGTCTCATAACGGCTGTTGAACCTCAAAAAATTGACGGCCAAAGTTTATTTAACATTTTTTCTTGCATTTTTCCAAGCAATTTTTACCAGAATTCTGGAAATCTGCAAACAACTGTCGGGCGTAGCTCTACTCCTCCACCGCGTCGTCTTCTCCTTCTTCTACGCGAGAACATAATTTTGAATTCCTCAAAATAAGCAATGAACAGTCAAAAACGCAGACAAGTGAAACCATCGATCGATAAAGAGGGTGCAACTTCAGGGATTTAAGAAAGGTGTATAGGGTCGCGAGAAAATGATAACGATTCAGGTAATGTAACAGTTTATTGAAAACACTTTTGTTCGCCCATTGTGCGGGCCGAGCCTCGCTGATATTAAAAAACGCAGAGTCTTAGTAACATGATTATCTCGTGGGTGTTACGTGGAATATAATTTGAACAATATCCGCGAAATCGGCAATTTTGAAGAACCGTGAGAAACGAATTTAAATCCGAGAGTATCGATCCCAGTTTGATTTCTGAAATTTTCCGAATGTTGTCGATAGAGAAAGGAAGTTCTTCGCAACGTCGAAATTAATTATTTAACTAAACGTATTGAATGTGTAAATTTCATTTTGGTATTTTCGAACGATCGTCGCCGATTTCGCGGATGTTCGATCTCCAGGTCCGTGCGAATATCGTAAAAAACCGAGTGGAAATAATCCGCGTGCCCTCGCTTCCCACGAGAAACTATTGAGAACGCCTCTCCAACGATATAACTCGCGGCACTCGCCTGCGATACTCGCTGGATGATCCGAGCGTATATTATATAAAAAACAATTGTCCACACTCGCGGAGCACAATTCGAATCAACGAGTCGCCGCGAATTCGACTCAACGCTTCCGAGTATGCGCATGAAATCCGAACTTTTTTCTTTTTTTTTTTTTTTCTGTTTTTGATCATTCAGAACGTCCTTTCGAGTTGATGATGCTATTACCCCGAGGATTCTACTGTATCGAGGACAGCTAGGCATCTTTCAAACTAAATCCAAGTCGATTCGAATATTCAAAAGCTTTCAATTTAAAAATTCGAAGCTTCTTAACTTCGTTCTTTTACATTGAACTTAAAATTATTTTTAGTACTTGCAACTTATCAGATTTTTTGTTTACTTACTTTAAAGTTATTTTTAAAGTTCATGAATAATAGAGAAGGTTGTAAAGCTGAATCATAAGGAATATAATAGAAAATTAATACTTTCGTTGAACCAAAAATGCAAATCGTAAATGCAACCATAAATAAAATGCAATAGAAAAGTATTTTCAGCAATTGTCTTGGCTTTAATTTAAAGAGTACTTCGCTGGATCGACATGTTAATATCTTATCTAATACCTCGATATTCGCGTGAAACACCGTGTGTCGCACTAGGATCTCCTTCAATAAATCCGATAAATAATCGACAATAATCGTAATCAATCTGAGTATCACAGATTATTCAAATAATTTCGCGTGAATACGTCCATATTTTCCCCCTACGCGTTTTCGCTAAAACCCTATTTTTTTTTTCAATCTCGAAATCGTCGAACATCGACGGACGATATCGCGCCGTCGGATAAGCGAATCGGTACGCGCGAATTTGTCCGAGTGTTCGCACGGGCCCGATGCTCCTAAACTCGAATTCCGCGTGAATGACATCTTTTTTTTTTATTCTGCTTTGAATCCTGCGTGTGCCTCTCTCTCTCTCTCTCTGTGTTTTGCGTTCGTGTGGGTGTCTATCTCCGTGTCGCTCTGTCTTCCTCCATGTATAATATAATATATATATATTTTTCCTCTTTTTTTCGATTTCATATTAATTCTCTTTAGCCTAGCGGCGATAATACGTTACCAAAAGCTTATAGATACCCTTATGCGCTGCTACCAAGGTTTCTTTTCTGCGATTAATTTCTCGTAATTCGCATGCTTCGTCTCCTTATGCATCCGTCGCGTCGGTTGTTTTCTGCTTGCCTGCTGTTCGTGTGTCGGATACCTATGTGTCTACTTCAAGGGTGCGTAGGTATCTCAAATTGTGGGGATGAGTCGAGGCGGCATCCCAAATATTTATGGTGTTCAGATATTTCGCGATACCGAGTCGTTCAAGTTGGAATTGGGTTTCATTCGGATATCCTGAAATTCATAGTCACATAAATTTGATATAGATACTTTTTCGGGACTTTCTATCAGGTTTACATCTTAACTTTAAGGTCTAGAAGGACTGGTATAGAATGCAATAATTCTGCTAAACCTAAAAGTGGAAACCTTTAATTGAAAATTACAAATTTTTGGAGTCCCACGTCACGCCAATTTTCAACTTCGCGAACTCAAAATCGCGACCGTCTGAAAATTATAATAAAGCTTCGGGATTCAGGCTCGAACCAAGCCCTAAATTTAAGGGTACCCATGCACCCCTGGTCTACATTAATTCGCCGCACTTTCTGCCGTTATTACAGTTAATAATTGATTGCGATTGCACACTCACGCTCGCACTCACTCGCTCCTGACCAAGCTCTCTCTCTCTCTCTCTCTCTCGCTCGCTCTTGTTCTCTCACTCTTTGTTTTCTTCATTTCTCTCGGGAAAGGTGAATGTCTCCGACGATACCGCGAAATTAACTTTTACAATGAAACAATAACTCTCCTTGTCGCGTGGCGATGGAATCGCGCTTTGCAATCTGTAATCCGATCTTTGACTCCACGGAATCACAAATCATGTAACAGGGAACCTTTGAATTTCTTCGAAGTTGAAATAAATATATTATTTCTTGAACTAAAAATTCGTCCGAGACGAATAAAATGTCTTTTCTAAAAATCTCGCTCGCCTCTGATGTTTCTTCAGTCCCCGATTAGTAAAAACGATTCCATCGCCCCGCGTCACACCTTTGTACTCTCTACAATCGACATCAAGCACGTAATATCGATCTACCGATCAGCCACGTCTACTCTTCGTCCACGTGCGACCACCTCGACAACCGTTCCCAATTCGGCGCGCTTCTTCCCCTAATTCACTTTTTTTCCCTCTCCCCCTGTCGAGGCCCAGCGACGCAGGCTGACGTGGACAAGCCACAGTGATTACTCATCTAAGATTCATTAATATTATTAGGTAATTTCTTCATCCTCTCCGATCTATTTATTATCGTTTGATTAGTTGCACTAGCCTTGATTGTCGGCATTTAAGGGCTGCTGCAGGCAGCGTTTATGGCGACGTGCGACTCTTCTCGTTCGAGCGCGACTCCCCTGCGATCAACCGTGAAAAGCGTCCTCTCGTTTCGCGTTGCATCCATCGGACTAGCGAGATCCGTGAGAACTGCATTCTCTCAAATATTGAGACCTCTTAACATCCTCGCTGCATCTTTGCAGATCATCAGACATTTAATTACAGCGTACAAATTTTTTCATTCGAGTTTAGAGTCTCGAAAATTTTGAATTTCACAGCGACTGTCACGAGTTCGTAGAATTTCGCGAATCCGATCGGTCTCGAACGATTTCCTCCATCAACCGCATCCGAACGATCGAACCACCCCTTTTCGGCGGTAGCCACCTCGTGGCGCTCCCCCCCAAAGTCGGTCTCCGTTGATCGAGAAAAGGTATACGATTCGGTTCCGTCGCCCTCGACGAGGCTCGTTCGGCAACGAGCTAAAGTATACGGTGAATCTGAACGTGTTTTACCCTAAAGCCTCGCTTCCTTCGCTTACCATACTCCAGGAAACTGTATAGTACAACTTAGCGATATAGTACAACAAACGATCAACGACGAACGGGAATACACGCGAGCCTCGTCGAGGGAACGCGAGTCCAACACCAAAAACGGACAATTCTCCAATTAGACGTGTATACGGATAATATACATATACAAATATTCGAGGAACGAACGTGGTTGGGTGGGTGGGTGGGAAGATCGAGGAAGGGGCGGAAAAGTTGCTTGAGTTTTCCTCTCTTTTTTTTTCCTTTTTTTCGCGTGTTAACATTATGGTACATAGACTAGGCGCCAAGCTTCAACACAAAACTTAAGACTAGGCGTTCGTTTCTAACGGGTGTGAGAAGTGCCGATACCCCTGACGACGAGTCATCGCATAGGCGTAGCCAGCTTTTCCCCTAAAAGGTCAGGGAGGCACTAGGGGAAACGTGGGACGCGAGCTTGCAAGCTCCGCGGGACTCTCGGTTCCTCTGAGGACTCGCTCTTCGAAGCTTTTCGACCCCTTCGAGGCTTTGTCTCTCTTTCTTTCTCCGATCGGCGCGTTGGGAGAGCTTGCAAGCTGTCGGTAAGCTCGATACTTTCAAGCGAGACGCCGACGATCTCGGGCGCCTCGCGAACCTGGAGAGTTGATATAAAAAATTGGTGAGACGCGAGCTTGCAAGCTCGCGCTAAGCTCGATACGGTCGATCGTCGCTCCCAGCCGCTTCCGGTCGTCGTCCGCTAGAGTTTCTCCGGTATACAAAAGGTGGCGAGCTTGCAAGCCCGCGGCGCGTCGCCGTGATTTCGAAATTTTCTCCTATGAATGTCCTGTCGGTCGTCCTGGTCTCGACTAGATACGCCTCTGGATGGCCAGGGGTCGGGTGTTACCTAGAGTTTCGTCCGGGGTGCGCGTCCAGAGAGCAAAGTGAACAAGTTCTTCGTAGCAAAGTGGAATCCGCAGGCTGGTGGCAAGCGGCGTGATATACAACGTTATTAACGGTATTACTTATACAAACGCTACGGTTTTTACCTCGTCCCTCCCCGTCGCGTCGCGTACTTTCCCCGCCACGGTTCGCTTCAGGGATCGAAGCGTCCAAGGAGTACCAACAAAGGACTGATCGTTATCTAATTTTTTTAACATTCTAACGTCTCCTTCGCCCCGAGTACACCCTCTCTCTCTCGCTTCATGATCGGAGCGGCTTGTCACGATGGCAAAGGCTGGACGCTACTCGAGGATCCGCTCGGTAGCTAGTCTAATCCTGAACGACGAGTCTTCGCGGTCAGCATCCACGTCCATACGGGATGTATCAGAAGTAGGCGAGCTAGAGACAACGAGGAAGTAGTTGGCTTGAGGCACTAGGACGCGTCCAGGGTGAGGCACTCGGCGAGGAAGTCCTCCATGGAACGATAAGCGTGCTCCAACACGCCTGATAAGGCGTGGTCTTCGTCCGCGTAACTCTGTTCACGAGTTCGATTCATTTTGAGTGACGAGGAAATTTTTAGTGTTAGAGAATTGATGTTTAGGGAGAGAATTTTAATTGAAAGAATTAAAAATCCACGACCTCCGGTTGATTGCCTGTATCTAATGTTAGTTTGGGATGCCTACCTGATACCTAAAGATGATTCCCGCTTCGGACAGAGCCTTGGCGAAGGCGACGCCGTGCGTGTAAGGCGCAGTGAGGTCGGCAAGACCATGAAGAAGGTAGAGGCTGTGACTCGGGACCAACCTGGCTTTCTGAGTCAAATCAGCCTCCACATAACCCTTGTAGTTTTCGGCTGGAGCGCCAAGAACCCGTTCCGTGAACGCGGAATCTGCGGAGAGACAAAAACTCTTACTCAAAAAGTAACTCAATCAAAGAACAGAAGTTTCGAAGATCGTCAACTCGAAGAAACTCCTTTTCCTTCGAAGATTTCGTGCACTCACTATAATAGAGCCAATCCGCTATGGGATTCACAGCGACGCCACACTTGAACACGTTCTCCTGGTTCCCCAGCACCATGGCAGTCACGTAACCGCCGTATCCCCACCCCCACACTCCGACTCTCGTAACGTCAAGGTACTTCAGGGTCTTCAGCAGGTGTTTCAGTACGGTCAGTTGATCTTGGACCTCGACGCCGCCGATCCGCCTAAAGAGGTCTCTCTTCCCCTGACCTCGGGCACCTCGAACGTCCAGCCGGATGTACACGACGTCGTTGTGGCTCGACATGTACGTCCCCCAGTCGATCCTAAATCGATCTGTGACAGCCTCGCTGCCTGGACGACCATTCACCTCCACTAGGACCGGGAAAGCCGCGTCTCGGAGCTCCTCTCGCCAGGAAGGTGGCAGTAGAAGCTGCACTTGAGCTTTCCAACCTTGAGGCAGTGGTACCTGAGGAGACATAAAATTAGTCCTGACTTGGATACTTATTCAGACATGTTGAAAACAGGTTTAAATAAATTTGATAAGATACCTCGAAACTTCTTTTAGTGGGCAAAGCAAGTTGGGAAAGCTTGTCGCCCCGCTGGATCCTCGTGTCGTAGAGCATCCGGAGCATCTTGTGAGTCGTCGTCAAATGCACCCCAGCGAGGGGAAGACCTGGACCTTCGCAATGGAGGACGTAGTAACCCTGAGAGTTGTCGTTGACGGGTGGATTGACGGACGCGCTGAAGTGCGTGCAGTTGGTGTAATAAAATCTGCAATAGATTCATAGCACCATGCAGACCACCATCGATGAAATCTTCTCCCTGAACAAATCTTCGAAGCACCGCACCTACCTACTGCTCCAAAGGACCTCACCAAGGTCACACGTAACGCAGAGCGGCTCCAAGCGCCGAGGATCATCCGCAGTAGGGTCACGCACCACGTAAAGATGTCTCTGACCCGGTCTCCTCTCCCTAGTGCCCAAGTAGTACACCAAGTGGGCCTTTGTGTCCCAAGCTAGGATCTCGCTGACCTAGTCAATGCATCACGCGACTTAGTACCGAGATTCCCAGTGATTGGATTCGATTAATTTACCTCGTAACGACCGTGTGAGAGCACCGCTATCCTCTGTTGCGTCAGAGTCACGTGTTTGATGTGGGTGAAGTGCTCCTTATCGCCCTCCTGTACGGTTGCTAGCAGCAAGAAGCTATCTCCGTCGGGGGCGAATACGGGGTGCGGCTGTGCGTCTAACCATTGCCCTTCGGGCGCCCTTTCTGAGTGTGTCTCTTCGCACTTCCACGTGGGAGCGCGACAGGCTGATACCACGGATAGATTCTGGGATCTTGTCATCCACACCACGGCGATTTGGGCGGAGTCGTCGCCTACCCAACCGGCTGATATCAGATAGTACTCTCTATAGAAAGACAAACAAATTAGAATATTTATATTTGCCAAAACTCATTCCAAACTTTCCAAAGCCACTAACTGTCCATCCAAAGCAGGCGGCGGCTTCAGCTTCGTCCTAGTCAGCAACGTCGAATTAATAGTTCCGTTCCCATTCGTTGCATTGGTCGCATTACTAAGCTCCAAGACCCAAAGATCCACCTCCGGATTTGATGACCCCGGCGTGGGGTACCTGACAGACTTCGATGGCGGAAAGGAACCCCTTCTAGGCGCAGTCAGAGGACTAGAACTACCTCCATCCTGCCCTGGCTGTGTTCCAAACCAAGGGAACTCTAACGCGGTGACCTTGGTGTCGTTGAAGGTCGCGAAGAGAAGATGTGTTCCATCCGAACTGGGCCAGGCTGCTTCTGGTCGAGGCAGCACTTCCTCCTGGTAGAGCCAATCCGGGACGCCGTTGTAGATTACCCCGGGGACCCCCGTATCCGTTAACCTCGCGTCCTCCGGCGCTGACGGCGCCATCCGGACGTAGATGTCGTTTTCGGATATCATGAGAAGTCCCGACGTGTTGCCCAGCCAGGCGGCGTGTTGCAGCCGCGTTTGCTGCAACGTGCTCCGCGACGCGTGTAGTCGAATGGGTGTGTGATGACTGGAAATTGTGGAATTAGGGGTGAGTTTTAAGGTTGGTGAGAGGCTTGGAGAGTAGTTTGGGTGAAGTGGATCTACTTACTCGTTCGTGACGTCGTAAACTGTGTAGTAAGCGGTGAAAGTATGTCTGTACACCTAGGGGAACAAAGTAAAATTATGTTAAGGCTTGTAAAACATCTTATGGGCTGTGAGTCAGGATGTTATTTTGTTAGGTGATACCGTATTTCAAGTTTCAACTCTTTAAGTGAAAGAACTGTTTTCTCTCTTTTTTTTTTTTTTAATTGGGACAATTCAGATGCTTCTACGAAATTTAAAATAATTTATTCAGGGTTCGTGGTAATATAATTTTTGTAGAAGAAATTAGTCTCTATAAAGCACAAGTTTAAGACTACTAATAATCCTTTTTCTTTTTTATCTCACTCACCGGTTTGACATTGTGCTTGAACAAGACGTAGCGTAAGTCGGCGCTGCATTGGTAGCCCTGAACGTTCAGCTGCCTCTGCAAATAAAATTGCGAGCGATATAGCCATTTCCCCGCGTCCTCCGCTTAGTTTTCGCGAGTGTCACAATCGTTGATCGCCCTTGTAAATTTGAGCAATTTTCGGAGTTTCGACACGCGGCCTGTCGAAAGTCCTGTCCAGTCTCGTTTTTCCTCGGATTCCCTCGCGGTTCGTCGAACCGACGCGACGGCAAAGTGAAGCGAACGAGCTCTTAAATCCGCCGAAGCGGTGCTGTTTTCGAAGGGATGATTCCCGCGGACACGAACGACTCCCTCGAACCGTATCTATCACGCCCTTTAATTATTCCCCCACGGTCGCGGCGGTTATGAATTACGATATGAAACTGCACCGGCAGACGATGATTATCGCTTGTTCGTAGTTCATTATGCATGCATTAGATTCGACTAAATTTCGACGCCGGTCCATTGTCGAGTTTCCACGCTCCCATTGAAATAGCCGCTTTCTTCCTCGCGGAATGTCACTTAATCAACGTCACCCATGACTCGGTTCTTTCTCTACCGCTGCCTGTTCCGGCTTTATCAGCGCCGATAGTGTCGTTTATCAGGAGATCGAAGCGATTCTAGAATATAGATGCAGCTCGCTTACATTTTTTCTTTTTCTCGTTTAAATTGCTCTCGCGTCGCGATCTTCCGTTCTCGCCGCCAAATTCCACGCAGGAATTTTAATTACACCGGCCGAGGCGGGTCGATAACGCGGCAACATTTTCAATTACCCACTTTTAAACCCGATACCACCGCAGCCGGGAATGCCGCATGAAATAAAGCGGGCAATAGTCGATATTTGTTTCTGAAGGCAGAGAACGGGCGCGGCGTGTCCTGGTGGTCGTCAGATCGGATCAATGCGGTGTGTTCGTTCGTCTGTGGCCTGTCTGCCGGCTCAGGGACGAAAAAGAGACTGGAATTTTGGACCTGAGCCACTAGCTTCAATTTTCTCTCCATACGTCTTCTTATTTCTTCACTATTTTTCTATGCACCTTGTTTTTTTTATATCTTGTACGGAATAAGACAGGACTGTGCGTGACTATTTCAATTCATCTTCAGCTTTGTTTTTCATACTGTTTACTTTTTAGGAAGATCTGAGAACATTTGTGATATAATTTAATATTAATTTGGTTTAATAACATGTAGCGATGTCTGTTATCTCTCGACCAGACTATTAAAAGTTAATTCTGCTTTTTCCATTTGTATAGATATTCTTATTTTCTTAGGTTTGTTAGAGATATTCCATTAAAATATTCTTTTCTGCAAGATTATTATTAGAACCTTCACTGTCCTCTTCACACGCTTTCTACGTTCTCCTATTTTCTGAATTTCTATTAGAAGTCATCTCTGCCTCTCCTACTCATCCTAGAATAATTATTTAAATTATTCCTATTTTTTGGGACCATTAAAAATATTTATCTATTCATATATTTTTCCTTACAAATTGTTCAGTATCATCCACATGCTACCTCCATCTTTCCTGAACTTTGAAATCTCTTTCAAATTAAATTAGCATTCCGAATATCTATTAGAAATCAGCCCTGATGCTTCAACTTCTTCAAAAATATTCTATCTTCCCCTATTTTTTTAGACTCACTGAAAATTTACATATTCTTTCCCCATAAACCACCACTCCCCCCATATTTCGACTATTCAATTCAATATTCACTCCCCTGAAATTTGGCAAGGGTCCACCCCCAGAAATCTTGCGCTAAACCATCTTCAACATCCCCTAAAATAAACAAAATTCTACCCTCCTAAAACTCCTCGAATTCCTCTAAAAAAAAGCAAGAATACCTCACCTCTTCGTTATATAAATCGCTCCCAGGTAACGAGACCAAAATTCACACCTCGTAAACAGCATAAACACCTTCCTAGAGACATCGCGACGAAACTACCCTTATACAACCCCAACTTCAACAATATTGCTCTTTGACGTGACGCATCAACCACGATGGTCAAAGGATCGCCGGTTAACGATCGTCAAACTGTCTCTCGGCGTCCTCAAAGGAGCTGCGCTCTATCGACGCGGGATTACTTCTTGCATCTATTAAGTCAGGTACGATTGCCGAGGAAGGCCATCAGCGACGGCAATTCCGTCGCTCTGTGTTTCCTTTGGACCGTCGTTTTTGGGGCCGCTCCTGGGGCAAGGATCGTTCCGTCGAGCAGAAAATGCAATAGCGTCGTCGACGGAGGAACCTGTCCCCCTTTCTCCCCCCTTTGAATAAACCCGTGGATATCGTGAACCTCGTCTTATATACGGCCCTGCGCTCTCTGTTTTATGGCGCGCCGCGGGGTTAGACTCGCCTCCTTGATAGATAAGGCTCTCGGGGACGGTAGTTTAATACGGACATTAAGGCTGTTTATTCTTTCCCCTCGCGACCCCTCGAGGATTGTCGATTTGCATCCCGACAACCGTGCTCATTTAATTCGAACGCCCCCGGTGTCAGTTCGATTGCGGCATTTTTGCGTCGGGCTTGTTTAATTACGATTAATCTCGAGCCGATGCATCGCTCGCTCGTTCCACGGCTGTTTAATTAATTTCGTCGTGCGCTGTTGCTCGAACCGTCGAGCCTCTGATGCTCCTTGGGACGGAATTGGAGCTCCCGGAATGTTATTTCGGCGGAGCTGATGGCTCCGGGGGGAAATGTTGAGCCGCGTTGCCATCGGTTCTTGAACGTTTTTGCGCCGAATGGAAACTCGCAATATGCCGGGACGTTTGTTTCTCATGAGAGGAGTTTGGCGGATATCGATGATGCTTCTACTGCTTTGCATTTTACTGTCTAGTTTTATCTGCCATAGGACTCAAACTCAGTGGCGGATCCAGGGGGGGGCGATAGGGGCGATCGCCCCCACCCCAAGAGTAATAAAATATAAAAATATTTTCTCACATTCCGAAAAACTTATTACGTATATACTGAATGTGTTACATGATTTCTATTCGAGATTTTTCTGCTTAGCGTGCTCACTAGTGAGCTAGTGCATAGAAGTTTTTAAAATATTTTCAGAATATTGCCTGGTAAAAATTCGCCAACGTAGAGCAGAATTTGTATTATGAAGTATCGTAATCGCATTAATTGTAATATCTTTTATATCTGTTTTTCTGATAAAATAAAGTCTTTAATCACAATTATATAACACGTAATTATTCTAATTGCTTATCAAGGTTGAAAAGACGGTTAAAAAATAGACTTTTTTACTTTTATACATTTCGCGCCCCCCAAGAAAGGCTCCTGGATCCGCCACTGCTCAAACTGTGTAGTATGAATTCACCTTCTCAATGCCAATGAATTAGGTGACATCAAAAGTACTACAGGATTCTCATCTTGGATCATAATCTTATGTGATGTTTCAGATCTTCCTTGTTCATAAAGTTCTCAATAACATCATATATTGCCCAGAAATACTGCAATGTTTTCAAGTTTTATAAACCTTTCAAAGATCTTATACGTCGCATTCTGTTTGTCATAAAAAACCATTGTTACATCATAGATAAACTTTATGGCCAAAGTAGTTCTATTAATCGCCTTTAACTTCTTACGCTTTTCGTTATTCTTTTCAATTTTTCGACTCTTCACAAAATTGTAGAACATCTATCGCAAATGTTTCAAATTAGTAGATCTATTGAATTTTTCCGTTTTTATAAATATAAAGTTTGCAGCTTTGCGATGCCTCGATGGCAGACAAGTTCCACTTCCCGTTGTCGGTTTCGCGTGGCGCAGGAAGTTGGTTAACAATCCCTCAAAGCAATCAGTACGCGTTCCGAGCAATTACGCTGGAAATGGCGAATCGATCCGCGGAGAAATGATTGCTTATCATGCGGCTCGACTTACGAGCAGTTACACAATCGGCAAACATATTTCTCGGACGGTTAATGCGATGGTCGGTTGCGTTACGTCGCGCATTATGATGCATATTGCAATTAGTCTGCCGGACGGCTCGTTAATGAAGCGAATAAATCGAAATGGTCCGCGAGGTCACCGCAATGGAAACGTGTTAGAATGATCTTAATAGCAGCATTATCCATTTTTTTAAAACGAGGGTATTGAATTTCAATTTCCCAGGGAAATCTTCCGTCTTCTGAAAAAATATAAGACCGTAGATAGAAATTCTTGAGCTCTCCGAGCTTTTAATTTTCCAGCCTCGGGTTTCGAAATGTTGAGCAAACACTTTTGAGACACTTCATATTTATCCACCTCTCAGTTTATTCGCTCTTCAACCCCCCTGGCCCTCTGACGTCACCGCCGACTACTGGGTTCATAAAGATGCATAGAAGGATTAAAATGCAACTCAGTTAGCTATGCAGATTCAGACCGAACAATAGTAGACCGACTCAACAATTATGTAGGCATTGTTTCTGCGTTTCCATGCATATGCAATTAAAAAATATGCAGCTGTGTCGAATAATCTTGGGATTTTTTCTGGAGGGTTCGCATTAATTTTCATGTTACAGTAATTTGCAGATTTGTTCATGTGTATGCAAAGAATTAAGTAATTGTTGAATCTGTTGCAGTGTATTTTTTCTTTTGTTTCAATTATTTTTATCTTTACTGGATGTGTTTTTCGACATTTCTGGGTATCCTTAGAATTTAATAAAGCAAATCTAATATACTATTGGGATTAAAAGGTAATAGTACTGATGTATTTAAATTCTTTGTTTTCATTAAATTCTTTGTTTAGGTCATCTCATAAGTAATGCAGATTCTCGCTTTACATTTTGATTAATAAAACTAAGAGTTTTTTGAGTGAAGAATTTCAGAGTTGTCTGAAAGATAGAAGATGACTATAAGAAATACGTAATAATCAACATACAGTGACTCACACATTTGTTCACAAGAAATATGTTAAATTTCTTTAAATTTTAAAAAAAGATGTATGCTTTTGCAGTATAGAAGTTATAGAAACTGAAATTGCGTTAACCGTGGAAGTTGGACTGACATAAATTCATAAAAAAATATAATATTGGGGATTTCACAGTCAATTTACATTTGGCATACACGTGAGCGAACCTGTGAATCACTGTAATTCAAATAAACATTTCAATATGAATATGAACATGAATTTTTTATACAAACAAAATTTCTTATTAGAGTATTATTTATTGGAAGACCTAATATATTTTAAAATCTTTCTTATGTTAGAATGTACGTCAAATTGACTATAACAGGATTTTCGAGGACTGAAAAAATGTTGATACAAACACATTAAAATAATATAGATTATTTTGAATGGGACGACGCAAATTTTGATGAAATTTTGTGGATGCAAAGAGGTTTCGCACTGCTCAGAAAATTTGCAAATGTGAAATGATACATACGAGCGTGTGATTAGAGACCAGAAGGGACACGGAATTGTTGGTGGTGTCCAGAAGAGTGAGGGAACCGTCGTCGGCTTGATAGACGAACTTATTGTGATTAATCCAGGTGGGTTGTAGCCTGTGCGGTGTCAGATCATCCCGAAGGCACTCGTCTAACGTGAGTCGTCTGCCGCTCCAATACAGCAGCTCGTCGACGTACCTGAAAATTCATCAGTGTAAACTCCTCGATCCATCAAAATCCTTCGCAGTAGAATCATCCAATTCAGAAAAGTGAACGTTCCCCATTCCAAGGTAGATTAACCCGTCGATAAAACGACTTTACGATTTTCCGCGCGATCGAAGAAAATCTTCCAGCAAAAAGTGAAAGTCGGTTCGCAAGAAAGGAGCAGTTCTCGATTAGCTCGCGGTTATGGCAGGAAACCCAGTTTCGAACGCGGAGCTAAGTCAAAGGGGGACGATCCATCACTTGACTCGCGTGGCAGAAGAAGCTGGGTCGTTCATTTCGCGGAGGCATTCGTCAGTTTCCCCTGGAGCAAAGAAAACCGGTTCCGTTTTTCCACGACCTCCCATACGTTTCCGCCGAGACGAGACCTCCGCTGCTCTGTTCATAGCGGCTGGGGCGGTCGACAAAGGACTCGTAAAACTCCCCCCTTCTTCTAGGATCGATAAATCCGGATCCATTCCGCGTTATGTTCTCGCGACGGGTCACAGACGGCCGATAAAGGGATCGAGGATCGGGGCTGATAAGAGGATGGGATTAATTTCGCGAAAGCGCTCCTTAACTGCATCCTCCGCGTCTACTTCCTCAGCTCGCAGTGTCGTTGAACGATCGAGCCACGGATAACGCGGGACTGGAAAAAGGAGGAAAGACTCGGGGGTGGAAGAGGGGGCGGGGACACTCACCCGAGAAGGTAAATGGCCGTGACGATCCCGGCGATAACGAAGCCGATGACCAGCAGCGAGAAGATTATGCTCCGCCAGTTGTGGCCGCCCTCCCCGTACGTTAGATCCTGTGAATACATCAGAGATCCTCCCGTTAATGATCGATCGACTGACCCCGGGTCACTCGGATCTACGATGCACAAGCGCCGCGAGCATGCAGGTCACGGGTTCGTCCTGGGGAAATGTCGAGGGACGAATCCTTCGGTCACGGCCGATAGTTAACGCGCTCATGCTGGTAATTGGTTATGTGGTCGGATCTGATGGCCGTGTTTTGAGATTTCGGAGATCGAGGCGTGTTCTGTAGGGTATGATGTATCATGGATCGCACGGTGTAGATCTCATCGTGAAATCGTGTGCTTTCGTGAGAGTTGGTGAACGGAGTTTTCTCTGTGACCTGGGAGAACTGTTCTGTGGAGTCAGAAAGTTATGAACGGCGTGTGTCGTAGTCCTAGAAGTAGAGATTTCAGTCCTGAGTGGGAGCTTCTTTAAGAACAAGATAGTGTAAGTCTGTTTTGAGGGGTGGAGTCTCTGGAAACACTTTTCTCAGTGGTAAAGTCAGCCATAAGTAAGTCACGAATCCTATACTCCTGAGGGGATGTTTTCATTGCTAAACGGAAAATAGAGACGTTCTTCAGAAATTTATTGCGGAAAAAGTATAGAAATTAACGATCTTAAATTTTATTAGAAGTTTATGTAATATGCTTACTGTTACATTGTAATATTTCTTTGTTTTGAAAATAGCGACACTGTTGATTAGTAACAATGAAGATATTTAATCTTCATTTCACTTGAAAAACATTATTAAACTAAATTATTATTTAATAGAAATATTGAGAAGTGTGGTATTGAAATAAATATTGTACGAGGAAAACCTAGGGAAAGTCGTTCATTAAAAGATAGAAAACTAAAGTTTCATGGAAAGTTCTACAGGATTTTTTTTTACTGTAGAAAAAGTATTACATATTTTCTGTTGATTGTATTATTGAACCTAAAGAATTATGGGGTACCATAAACTGTTGAAATTTGAAGACCATATCTGAATTTCCCACTAACTTGGGAAATTTTTTTTTGAAAAGGCTGTGTTGAAAGTTTGAAGTCCTTATAACGAATGAAAATTATTTTCGAGTACTTGGGGTGAATTATTTATTCAGAGTATTCATTTGATCATCAAATTCCTGCTTTGCATCTTCTAATAAATGACAATAGCTCTTTCTTATGAAATGTAAAACACCTCATCATTACCATTCACTAGTTTCAATCCTAACTCCATTAACGCTGCTGTTGTTTTTGGACCATTTATTTCAATCAACAATTGGTTCAATGTAAGGAAAAATGTAAAGGAATTAATTTCATCATCAACGTTTGTTGTTGCTTTACATTCCGTCAAAATTTCACTCCGCGCTCTAATTTACACTGCAAACCCTAATTTACACAATACAATCAACCTTGCCGATCCCCCAAAAACCTTGCCTTCCACCTCCTCTAATTAAAGAAAAACACTCTTCCACAAGAATCGATCGCAAAACTCATCTCATCAAACTTCCAAATAAACTTCAAAAACACTTAATTAGGTACTCCAGGGTTCACCGAAATCCATATCCAGTTACCCCCAAGTACAACCCTCGTTTTCGATTCTCCCAACTTTCCCCCGCGTCTCCCTCAAGCCTCGGCTCCCAATTAACCTCCTCGATTGAACTCGCCGTCAATATTTTTCGCAACGGATAAAACTGCATTCGCCGGTCGATTCCCGACGATGTCAAGAATATCGAAAGGGTTTTCGGTTGCGGATTCGCGTCACCGGTATGCATATTGCATCCGGGTTATGTTCGCGACGCGCTCCCCGCGTCCTGTTCGCAAGACTAAGCCGGATAACACGTACCGAGCGTGTAATACGAGCGTATCTCGGCGCCTCGACGGATTTTCGGGACCTGTTAGAATCGCCACGTGATCCTCATCGCACACGCACACGCGTGTTCGCGAGAACGATCGTCGTTGAAGCGTTAAGGGGTGGGCGGACTTCCGTGGGGGTGGGTATCGATTCGACGCGTATACGCGGTTAATCCCGATGCTGGTGTGTCCATTTAAAATTATCGTCGAACGTGACCGCTTAATACGAGATATCTGATCGATAGACAGCGGATTTTATGCATTTATCACAGTGCTAAGTATTAAAAAAATCTACGAGACTGTTTAGATATGCTAAAATATACAAAATATCAACAATATTATTCATGTTGAAATGTTTAGACCATTAAACATACTGTTTTCCAAATTCCAATTCGTTATTTGTGCTTGCAAAAATTTTATTTTGCATAAAAATCCGCTGTCTACTGATCGATTTGCGGAGCTGGGAGAGTGGATTTTTTTATGAGAGAAGTGAATTTTGGTCAATGATAGGTTCTCTCTGATGCTGGAAATTTGGCGAGAGGGATTTTTAATTTGTGGTTTTGGGAGGTTTTCATTGTTTGCTTTGATAGGATTTTTCGGAACCGAGTTTTAGAAATCTAGAATGATGTATAAAAGCTTTTATACGGTAGAACTTGGAGAGAGTAGAATCAGAATTATCTTCCATTTTCGATTTTCCGAGATCTCAATTATTTTAATTA
Source organism: Perdita meconis (assembly GCA_030770465.2). Taxonomy (NCBI): domain Eukaryota; kingdom Metazoa; phylum Arthropoda; class Insecta; order Hymenoptera; family Andrenidae; genus Perdita; species Perdita meconis. The sequence goes on from JASKOS020000001.1 coordinate 6,154,576, forward strand.
ATTAATGCACTAGGTATAAAAATAGAGTAGGATTTCGACTAAAACTTGAACCGTAGTGACTCACCGGATCATTCACGTATATTTCAAACGTTAATTAACTATGAAAGTCACGGTATCAATTTTTTCCTTTAATTGCATTAATTGCCTAAATAATTTATATTGCGGAAAGTTAAATATCTTTTTTAGAGTTTGAATAAATTTAATATATTCTTCATGAACAAATTTCTGAGTCACCCGAGGAACGTCTTTTTAAACTCCATGAAATTTTCGAGAAAGTGAACCTATAAAAAGAACAAGAATTTTTCTAGCATTTTCTGATGTTTTAAAGTTAAATATCACTTTTTTAACCAATTTTTTGAGAATTTTATTTGTCTAAGAAATTAGTAAATTTGGAAGAACTGAAAATGTTTGAAGTTCACTCCCTGCGGAAATGTATATTCTTTAATTTCATTCTATTGCAGTCTTCAGGTCGTGTTTGTCCCAACTGTGCATTTTTAGTGCTAACATTTACGTATTGATATTTTATAAAAATTTCTTTGTCCATGTGCATATTGATGTGCTAATAATTTAAGCTGTACCATATTAGATTTTTAAGAGAAATATAGTAGACTTAAAGAAAAATTGACCTATATGAATCAATTAATTAGTGAATAATATATGGAGAAAAACGTGTTTAGTGCTTTATGTCATGAAAAGTCCAGTTGAAACAATATCTGCTTCTAATCTACAATTCTAGTTTCATTATATTTCGACTTCTTCATGCAACTCATTTGCATAACTTAAACTTATTGATTTTTAAAAAATTCTAGACCGAAATTTCCTCTTAAAATAGACATTGAAATACTTTTTAGCTAAATTTTCCTGACATCTGGAAAAATCATTACAGAAATCTTGGATAAATCCTCTCAGTCAGAAATAACATCGTAATCTCCAAATCCATTAATCTCGTTCCAATTACTTGTAAAAAAAATTCAACAAACTTGAAAGCAGTAACAAAATCTACAGAACTTAATAGACTGAAACTTCCCACAGCTTCAGCACATTAAAGCATTTTTTTCTAATGGGGTCACAGTGACCCCAGTGCACTACTTCCATTATATTATTAACACAGCACTAGCCGAGGGTTAAAAAAGCGTGAATAATCGGTCCCAAGAATTCCCATCGCGCGCCAGTCATTAAATTTACGTTATCTTCAATATCATCCCCTTTCAATACCCTCACCCCCGATCTATTCAGCGTGTTAAACCCATCCGCCTGAAATCTCTGAAAATCTCGTTAGCCCCGCGAACGCGTCCTCCAGCGCGCGAAACATGATCAGAACGTACTCTTCCCCCCTGGCTTCGATAACATTATCACCGAGCGACGCGGCGGTGAAAATTGAGGAACGATCAACTTTTTCGCCGATTGGCCGTCATCAGAGCGCGGTAATCGCTTTCAAACGACTTGTTTATCGCCGATGAATAATGGTCGATCTCCCTCGCGTCTCTCGCCGTCCGCCGCGCCATCCTATTCGCGCTTCTTATTCTTTCGCCCTTCCAACCCCCTTTAATGTCTCTTTCCGACGCCGTGGGTGGGCTGATCGATTCGTCGCCTTTGAATTCCGAGTACGCGGACCGCGGCGCACGTGCGCCCAGTAGGAGACGCAATGTTTTCGATACGTGGAAGACGGGATGTGCAGCGACGCGGTGCATCGGGATGCACCGTGGCTGCGTACATTTGTTTATCGACGCGCCGGCGCACGCGTGCGTGCTTTCGGCGTTTGTTTGCGGCAGTGTAACGCTGATCAGTGGCGATATTTTATCGATAACGGTACGATGCGTCGCGAATTTTGATGCATCAGTTGCTTTTCGGGTCACCGGCCGTTGACCCCTCAGCGCCGCGGATTTTCGTTCGCCTCGTCGGTGAAAGACGACGGACTTGTTTCACGTTTCCAGCGGATTCATCAGTCATCCCAGCCCCTATAAATCACGGGCGCGCGAGTCGAGGAGTCAACGGGAGGACCGTTTAACAATTCTTTAAAGAAACAGCCTCTCCTGACCCGGCTGCGGATCTTAATAATACCGGGACCCGGGACTCGGGTTTTATTCGCGGATCCGGGACACGTAATTGTAGAAAGGTTTCTGTTTGCGCTGAAACGGGCGAACGGCGAACCGTCTTTCCTCGCGTTTTACTCTCCGACGGAGCTTTATGAGAATCCACTCCGGATCGCTACTCGAAATTATAAAACATTGTGGAAACCGCGACGCGGTATGCAAAAGGCAAAGAAATGTAAAATATTCCGGAGATCCGAGAACGTTTTCTGGAAATCGGAGCACGATGCTCGCGTAGTCCGCGCGCGTTCCTCGTCGAAGAAACAAAAGATGGGACTCGAGAAGTCGAAGGGAAAAATGCAACTCCCGGGTGGTCAGAGAAGTCTGAAAGGGGCGTGGAACGTGCCTCGGGAAAAGATTAGAGAGCCCGAGCAGCGAGCACTTCGCGGAATAGTAAAATGGCGGTGTTGCAACGCCGTCTAAGATAGTATTAGCATGATAAGGAGGGGTGGGTTACGGGGAGAAAATATAATATTCCCTGTACGAGGCGAGTGCGGTTGCGGTAAGAAAATATCTGGCGAGGTTGCCGCACGACGCTACTGTTCCCAACAAGTTTTAGATGTTTCTGCGCGGCGTTACGCGAGCTAGAGCTGTTACGTAATAAATATATTGAGAGTGAAACCTCCACCGAGAGTTCCGCTCGCGAAAGTCTTGCATTTCACCTCCAGAACGTGGCACTCGCAAATCTACACTCTTCCGCCGCCCTTTCTGCATTGGCAAATAGTTTGCCTCAATATTTGGATCAATACGTTTCTATTGATTTTATTGAAATTCGTGTACTCGATTTCATTTATACCTAGAAAATATTCTAAAGTGGCTCAATATTTTCTGAATTGGTAAAATTAATCGACGCCTCATGGCTCAAACTTAAACGCAGCGAGTATAATTTTGCTTTTTCTTAATTTTTAAACGTTCATTAGAAAGTGCAAACTTCTTCAAATAAAACGCTTTTTTCTGCGGAAGATTTTTTTCTGTGGAAATTGGTCAAATTCACACAACTCTGCGAAGCTTACAAAATTTTTTCCTGGATTTGCTCTGATACCATCTTTTAAAATAAAGTTTCCCGTTTTTAACGAGTTCTGAAAAATTGGTCTACGATTTTTTTGCGCCCTTTTATTGCATTTTGAATGAAAAGTGAATTTCAGGCATTGAAACAGCATGAGGTATAGCGCGAGAAAAATGCATGATGGGGCTCAAAATGCGATAAAACGGAGAACACAATTCGTATGGAACTCAGTCTAAAGGGGAATCCTCCAAAAAAATTTGTTGAACTCCGTATAGCCGTTTAAATTTGCACATTTAAAAAAAAAATTTCATCTAAAATTCTACAAATTTAAACGGTTCTGCAGAGTTTAACCAATTTTTTTATGCATTTGCTTTAGCACCCTTTTATACAGGAAAGTCTTCCGCTTACAATGAGCGTTGAAACATTGATCTACGATTTTTTGTTGCCGTTTCATCGCACTTCGAATGAAAAGTGGGTTACAGGTATTGGAATAACCCAGGGTATAGCATGAGGAAAGTACATGATAGGACTTAAAATGCGATGAAACAGCGAAAAAAAAATTGCAGATCAACGTTAAAGAGCTCATTGGAAAGGGGAAAATTCCCTTTAGAAGACCACGTTAACGAGAATTCTAAAAAAAATTTGTTGAAGTCTGTAAAGCCGCTTGAATTGTACAATTTTAAAATACAAATAGAACCTTTCGTTATTTGCTGTTTCACAGCAGAAACAAATTTTCTATCATCTTTTGTATGTTCTAATGAAAAAGACAATTGTTGTGAAAGTGGAGACTTTATACTTTAAAATGAGCGTAAGTAGATTGTTTCACTATCTCTTTTTGCAAAGCTACAAGTGTTCAAATATCATTCTTTTTTCAGTCGAGTGACTTTGTTGGATTTTCAGTCAGTAATATGATTAAATGTATCGCGAAACATGTAATCAGTAATATCACTCAACGTACAACCAAGTTTCAGTAAGTAGATAATCTCTCGGTGTAACCAGACGTTAATAATTACTTTCTAGAGTTTCCAGTTAGTACATATTATAATTTCAAATATATTGAAACATTCACTAAGTAGTTTAACTCAGTCTATAGTCAATGTATAATATATAGATATCGTCCATACGGTGTCAGACATCGAGTAATTATATCCAACTCAACGAATTTTTCAATGATATCGAAATTTAGGTCTTTAAAAAATCTGATACATACAAACAAAAAAAAAAATTGAAAATAAAGTTCCTCCTTGAATAATTAAATGCTTTGAATCTTTCAGAATATTAAAATTTCTTATTCACACAATTCAGAAAAACAGAATTTTTCCACATTTCTATTAATTTTATCGATATTCATACATTCGATATTATCTATGCATATGTAGAAAATATTTCAAGGTGGTCAATATTTACTGAATCAATGAAAGTAATCAACCTCTTCGTGCTCGAATTTGAAGGCAGAGAATGCAATTGTTCGCTCTCTTAATTTACGCCAATTTATTGTTCTTCCGCACAATTAAGTCACAGTGAATACTTCCTCCAGAAGTATGCAATCTATAGAAGCTAATTTACAACAGAAAATTTCACAGTAATTATGATAATAGCCGGACTGCTTTTATGAATGCATAAAGATCTGAAAGATTCATAAATATACCTGCACACAACTGTAAACGTAAATAAAATGCAAAAAATAAAATATCCGGTACAATATTCAAAAGATGAAACACACTTCAATATATTGTCCGTATATTTACAAAAATAACCACGGTATAATAACAATGTAAACTGTTTCAACCCACGAGATGGTAAAATATTACGGACCCCATTTTATGAAGACTTTACCTCACTTTATTTCATTTTATTGCCTCGTAGTATAAATTCTCTCCGGACGCAAATTTCGCATTGTCGTCGTCGTTCCTAATCGATTCTCGATAAAGGGAATCGTGCAATCATCCCGGGGATTTTCTACGCCAATCGCGCTCTTCTCGCCGCCGTTCCTGGTTTATATTCCCCGGCTGCAACGGGGACCATCCTCGAAGAGCAACGCCGGGAATGGAAACTGGAAGTCGACGAATGGAATATCCGGCACCGTTGCGTTCGGATTACCCTATTGTGACGCTTAGCGAACGTTGCGGCAGTGGGAAGAAAACCGATTTCACTGGCCAAAAGTCAATTTTTTGGTTAAAAAAAAAAATAAAATAATTTACTTAAGTAATAGAGGGTTGTTTACCATGCACGAATATAAAAGGTTTCTTTTCTAGGATCTCTTATTTTCAAGTTATACGACTTTGAACTAATCTAGGTGGATACCGTAACCGTAAATAAATTAAATAGAATTTAACAGAACAATATTTTTTGTTTCATTTCCTTTTAAATAATAATACTGTGGGTCTTTTACGATAGAATGAAGCGAGTATGGATGAAATTATTTAATTTTACCGCCTAGTACGCCTTTGAGTTGATGACGTATATGAAACAAAAAAATGACGACATTTGACAGTTCTGCTGTTAACGCCATATTGTTGCATCATATTTCTCCGATCACAGTGCCAAGAATTATATCCATTTGTAACCGTATTCAAATATTATACTAGTTTAAAGATAATTATATCTCAAAGGCGTACTCAAAGGCGTACTAGGCGGTAAAATTAAATAATTTCATCCATACTCGCTTCATTGTATCGTAAAAGACTCACAGTATTATTATTTAAAAGGAAATGAAACAAAAATTGTGTTGTTCTGTTAAATTCTATTTAATTTATTTACGGTTGCGGTATCCACCTAGATTAGTTCAAAGTCGTATAACTTGAAAATAAGAGATCCTAGAAAAGAAACCTCTGTTACTTAAGTAAATTATTTTATTTTTTTTTTTTTAACCAAAAAATTGACTTTTGGCCAGTGAAATCGGTTTTCTTCCCACTGTGCGGCGACAACCGGGGGCGTGGAACAGCGGAGCGGCGTCGGTTGATGACGACTGCACTCTTTGACATTCGATATCAGACTTTCATAATGAAACGCGGAATAATTCTGCCGTAATTAGGCCCTATCGAGTTTCCAGCGGGTATCTCCTCGCCGATCGATACGTGCCTTTTGTTCAGTTTGCAAAAATAAGATGGCTGCTCGGTGCGGAGGGACGTTCTCTCGACTTGAAACTAAACAGCCGAGAAAGTACTCCAAACTGCATGCATTTCTTCTGGAGTTTCCATAACTAGATTCCCATTATAATGAGCTTATGTTGCGTTATAACTGACATTCGACTGAATCCTTACTTTTCCACTTTCACCCTTTTCTCTCGTTTGAAATAATAACGTCATAATAGGTCTCAGAAATCAATCTTTGCGATCTAAATGACTTTCTTTCAGCATGAAGGGTTTTCAACAAATGCACCGTTGTTCCTCGTGCAGAAAACACTATCATCCTCGTGCATATAAAAGGGAAGCAAGTTTTCCCGAGTTCGTCAACTCGATTTCCGCGCCTCTGTACAATTTTCCAGGCGAGGAACACAACCGTGGAGTCGATCCGCGCGCAACGGGAAACCGAGCGACGAATTTCGCAAAATTCGCCGACTTTGAAAGCCCATTGCCGCGGGCGTGCATTATGTAGACCCATTGTATCTCGCCGGGACTCGTAAATAATGTAGAGCACTAATGTAGCCGGGCCGAAAAAGGGACGAAACGCGCGCGACGCTTCACGGTATAGCATCGGGGCTGCGCTCTCAACGTAACTGCGGTATTTGCATGTTTACAACGGTGTCGCGGCCCCGATGGAAATAACATATATTTGCGATGCCGTCTCGAGAGCCCCGACGGGGAACTTTTCGATGGAAGCTCCTTCGAGCTTTTCCAATATTTGCTCACGGTTGGATCTGACCGGCGGCTACTTTGAGCGGTTTGTGGGTGCCTTCATCCTGATGCAAATTTAATTATTAGAAGGGATTGCGGAGGGATGCGCAGGGACGACCGACCCTTCGAGGGCGTCGGAAATTCACGGAACCACCGAATTCCACGCGAGTCGATTAATCGAGGCGATAAGCTCGTTCAACTCGGAACTCCCGTTCCACTTCTGCTCGATTGGTTCCAAACTTTTTCGCGTCGCTGTTATAATTTCCAGATCCAATATTCCGTGAAAGTTGGACGCTGAATAAAAAATTGCAGCGCCGAGGATCGGATTTACAGACTAATTACTCGTCGCAGTGAAACTTGTCCGTCATCGGACGGACAAGCGGAGAAAGTCCGACCGCTGCGCTGGTAAGCTGCGGGGCGATGTTTCTTTCAGTCGGATTTCATTGAGGGTCGGCTGAAAGGGGAGCAGAAAATTTTCGCATCGTTTATTGGCTCGCGAAATATCGGGCACGAGCCGGGGAACCAACAGGCTTTATCGGATTCCAGGACGTTGCGAAATTATAAGCGCACGGCGAATTCCTCGAGCCTCCGACCGAAACTTTTTCGGATATCGGCTCCAACCTTTGACTCTTTATTCGAATACTTTTAGGGAAGATTCCCTGGCGAACAATTCAAATTCCTGACATCAGGAAGCACTGAGATTCTTCACAGTCGCCGCAGTTTCCTCCGCGAAAGCAACATTCGCGACGTTGCATAATTTCCCACGATCAGTTCTGCAGTGTCCGCTAATATTAGCGTCAAAGAGACTCCGGAAGGCTTGTTACCGCAAGAACACTTGAGAAAACACGAACTGTCAGTTCGAGACTCGGTAATGGGGCAAACTCCGCGTCGACGGAGCCACACTCACTGATCCCGAAGTAATTAAACTTGATCGCGCGACGTTTCTCCCTACTCTTTCAAGATCTTCATTAAGCCTCCCGACGCCCACAGTGATCGTAAATTAGTTCGAGCCTCGAGTTCACCGTCGCGGATTCAAGCTATCGCTTTTCTTGTCACGCGGGACCCTCTGATATTAAAAAAAAACAAGAAGCAGCCGGACACTGGAGAACACAGCGCATCTCGAATTCGCGTTTCGCCGTCGCGAATGTTACTCGATCCGCAATATCGAGCAGGCGTGGGCGGTGTGAACGGGACAAGGGTACGGTTATTGCCAAATGTTCCCGCGACCGAGGAAATTGAGCAATAGTACGAGGTGGGAATCGCCGAAGGTCCGCGCGCGGCAAGGTTTTGCGATTCTGCAGGTGTGCGAGAACGGGCGTCGACTATTCGCGGCGAATTACGTCCTCCGTCGATCGAATCCGTCTTCGAACGCTGTGCAATTTCTGAGAAAAGAGTCTAATCTATCTGAACGGTTTCTATGAAAGGGGAGCTTTAAAATAAAGATTGCGAATATTGTGGAGATTCTCTCAGAACTTTAAATCAGCGCAGCTGGACCTTAATTAACCGCTTTCAATTATCTCCAATTTTTATTATCCACGATTTCAATTATTTGCTGTACTAACAATCAAAATATACTAGAATTTTCAGTAAAGTTTGAAATGTAATTTTAATAATGGTTTGGTTGATACGAGAAAATTCTCCAACAAGTGGAAGCTCCAATTTTGATTCTGGCAGTAAGCCGGTTAATCGAGGTTCTGCCGTATTTTAAGTATTGAGTTGCTGTATAAGTTCTGTCGTAAGAATTTATCTTTTTGGAAATAGTCAGGAATAGTGGGAATAGTATGGAAAATTGTTATAAATAATCTTTGAAAATACAGTGGCGGGAGAAAAAAAGTGTATAAAGTGCATTATACGAATAATAACATAGTTTTGATAAAATGAAATCTTCTTTTACAGTGAATTTTATTATTAATTACTGCATTCTGTAAAGCGATAAAAGCAATGAAACTGTAGAAAAAGATAGAGAGTAGGTTTAATTGCTTATTTTTACGATTGCGATCGTCATATTTGAGTATTAAGTTTATTAATGTTTACTATAATTTATAGTTTTTATGCTATACTTTTGGTTGAGAAATAGTAAGCTGCTCATAGTTTATAGGTACTTATACTTTTGTATTATTGTATTCAAGAATGATATTTTTATTATGGATGAAAAATTTGAATCGTACTTTTAAAATCTGATTGAAATTTTTATTCTGTTCAAAAATGAAAAGTTCTAAGCACAGTTCTTCTACTGACTGTGTGTCTATTGACTATAGTCAATTTTAGTCAATTTTAGTCAACTCTCCATTAATTTTGAATAAATTTTCAACACAATTTTTGAAGAAACAGTGGTAAATCAGTATCGAAGCGCCACTGTATTGAATAATTAATTGAACCTTCCATTTATTAATACACTCACTACAAATAAAAAAAAATTTAGTACTGAGGTTTGTAATATTCCAATACCAACTTTAAACTTTCTTTTTTCCGTCGCTGTATTTTGCAATATTATTCGTAACAGTTTCTCCTCTCCCTGGAAGCTGGATTGTATCTCTTTTATAAAAATCGGTAAATTTTTCATTTAAAAAAATAATTTATTGCACTTTACGTCACTGCAATTTTTAAAGTTTCTTTCGTTCAATCTGTTTTCTGGTGCTTGAAAAATGTGAGAATCTGTTGACACCAGATCTAGGGAACGTGGTACGTGTGGAATAAATTTCAGTACTGATATCTTTTGCGTTGCCGACGCTACAAAGATGCCTCAAAGCACTCGAATAATGAATTCCAAGCTGAGATATAATGTTGCGGATAGTAAACTGGATTTTCATCGACTAATTCAGTCACTTCAAGGCTACAATTTTCAGAATGATAGCGATACTTTGCAAACCATTGACAACAAATACGAATGTTTGCAGCCTCTTCACTCAGTGCAGAACAGATGCATTATGCCAGAGTTTTTCAAACGTTTATAAGTTACATCTGATGAATTGTTGCAAGCCATTTCAAAAGCTTGTAAAAACCTTTCTGAATGTCTGATCATGAAAAGACTGACGAGAATATCTTCCTACAGTCTCTTTCAGACCCTAGAATCACTTTTTACATTAACGCTACGACTATATTCAGACATAATATTTATCCGAAGGAAAAGAGAAACAGAACTTGTACAGCGACCTAATAATTCCGAATAGTAAAGGTGGATGGAGTTTCGTCGCGTGGGTAGAAGTAATCGTTGAACGAAGTTGCTTGCTTATCTTCTGACAAATTGAGCGGAGTATTGGTCATCGTTGCTCCCGGTTAGCTTCCGAAAATAGCACGATCAGCAGAGCGTTTTCCCGCGGCGAGTCACCCGACGCACGCAGCACTTCATCTTCACTGGGACACTGATTTCGACGCGGATCCGACGGTTTGCTCGCGATATTTCGTCAGGTATCGAGCGAGCATAATCCTTCGTCACCGAGGAACGAGGCTCGACTGAGAGGAATCTTTCCGCCAGACTTTCTGGCTCATTGCCCTCCACACCTCAGTGTTCTCTTTGTCCCTCGCTCGTGCCTCTCTGAACGTGTTATAAATTATATACACACGCGCGTTGCCTCGTTCATTGTAAAACGCTTAGCGCGCGCGTTGCAGTGTTCCCCCTTTGAACTCGCTGACGAATCGCGGGAGGCCGGCGAACGTATCCGATTGCAATTAACAATGGGGCCGATGGAGGCTGCGGCGTCTCGTCGTTATAAATAATATCGATCACGCGTTACGTCACCTGTTTGCCAGGTAAATGAATTCCTTTTTTTTTTCAAGGGAAAAATAACAGAGGGCCGGAGGTCTTTTCAGGAAGCCATCCGCCGCTATTTTCAGTTCGCGTCTTTTTTATCGATCGCCGCGCGCGGTCTGCGGATCATCAAAGATCCGCCGGGAGAATCTGGCTTCAATAAATCAGAAATAGATCGATCGCCAGGCCTCGCATCCCGAAAAAGCCGCCTCCAGCTGTGATCAGCACCGCCTGCACCGGAAGACAACGTCGAACTGACGCGCCTCCTGAGAATCTCCTTGGTCCACCCTTTTTGTCTCTTTTGCCACGGGTTCAAAGGGGCAACGTATGCCGATTCGCTCCTTCGGGGGGTCAGAGGGGACGCCGGAAGAGGTCGATAATCGAAGAGAGTCGGACTCTCGTGTTGTGGCCAGATGCAAGTCTCCCTCGGTTCGCGAGAAAATAGATTCGTGGAATTTTCATCAGCGATTCGATATCCGATGGCGTCGAATAATTTAAGATCCGACGCGCCGGGAATATGTCCTCGCTCAAATTCGGGCTGCTTTAAGTGGTATCCCAAGTACCTCGGACGGCGTGAAGAGCACGAAAGAATCTGGCGAAGGGAAGTATCGACCAAACAGAGGGCAGCACTGTTCCGCCGACCGGACATTTATCATCGATGAAGGGTGTTAAAGTCCTCTAATCAGCCCTCGACGCTCAACGTCCACTTCATCCTATTTCCAACGATTCTCCCCCATTTTCTGAATTCCGATTATTGCACCTTTCCAGGGAAATTTCCCACGTCCACTGGGGATCCTCATCAGGATCGGCAGATAATGCGGACAATGAAACGGTCGGCCAGAGTCGTTGTTGCTTCAGCAAGGGTAGTTTCCCTGGCGTGTAACGGGCTGCCGGTCCGTCTCAAAGGAACCACACACACCCACACACACACACACACACACATGGAAACGTCCGTTTTAGGAGCGTTTTCGCCCTTCATAGTCCCTGGCACAATGATCAGGTTATTCCGTGCTCGCGTGCGCCAACGCCGTTTCACGACGCGGACTCCTTTCCTTGCGAATCCCCTCGTCCTCCCTTCATTTTCTCGTCGAGGTTTTTTGATGATGGCGCGGATAAGACCGACCCGCCTAGAGGCTGCCGGGATCTCTCGTCCGGAAGAATTTCTCACTCGGCTGGCTACTTTCTTCTTGATTGGCCGCTCAAGGCGAGGGATTTAAAAACGTTGATAACGGGTACGCGAAACATCTCTCTCGGTTACGAATCCCAAGTCTTTGCTTTCTCATGGCTCGGACAGGCTAACTAGGGTGGTCTTAATTGTTCGCAAACACGCGAACGGTTCAACTATTTGCGAACATGCGAGAACGTGCTTGCGGGCTGCGCGACGAACGGACATGGGTTGAATCGATTCCGGTGGACCGAAATCTGGCCTCTGTTTAGAGCAATTTGCCTCTCAGATCTCGTAGCGGAAAGAGTTACCATCCTTTGACTACGGAATTTGTTTGTCGAGCTTCGTGGTTTTTGCCAATTTTAGTCTATTTGGATTTTATTAACTGGATGCAGTTTCACGAAGTCTTATATGAAATAAATTGAAAATAATTTATGGAACTTTATTTAGTATATATATATTTGATTCTTCTAAATTTGATTCTTTAAGTCTAATTTTAATCATTTGATTTCTAAATATTATTTTATTCCTTCAATAATATTTCTACAAAGTTTCCCCCTTGTCATTGGATTGATCAATATTTTCTTGAAACTGCAGACCAATTTTTCAGGGTTCATTGTAAAGAAGAAGCTTTCTTCTACAAAATAATATTAAAAGAAACTCTAAAAAAAATTTGTTGAGTATCGTTGAGACGTTTAAATTTGTATTCTGTTTTTTTTAGAAAAAATTCTTTTGAAATTGTACAGATTCGTATGATTATATGAAGTTAGAACATTTTTTTTGGATTTGCCTTCATAGTATTTTGTAGAGGAAAGTTTTTCCTTTGCAATCACCTTTTCACAATTGATCTACGATTTTTTTAGCCATTTTATTGTATTTTGAATGAGCAGTGGTAGTGGAATATCCTAGTCCTAAGTTATGACCCGAAAAGAATGGTGAATATATAGTGTGATTTAAATTGCTACAAAACTGCTAAAAAAAATCGTAGATCAATTCCGAAAAGCTCATTGTAAAGAGAAAGCTTCGCGCTACAAAATCATTTGACTAATACTTCTGGAAAAAATTTTTTGTTAGACGTAGACGTATTTGAAGTGGTCCAATTTTAGTAGAGAGAAAACAACTTTTTCACTATAGCTGTTGTATTCTATTTTGCAGCCAGAAAATTTTTCGAATAAGTGATGTTTAATACCGTGAAAGTCGAAGTTCCAGGTTTTAAAATGAGCTCATATACACTGTTGTAGGATTTTTTTTACAAAGTTACAAGAGTTCAAATGTCGACCATTTTTCAATCGAACAACTTTGTTGGATTCGAGTCAGCAGCATGTAACAAGTAGTATAATTCAATATACAGTCAATTTTTATTAAGTAGATAGTCTTCTCGTATAGGCAAATATTATATAATTTTTTTTTGAGATTTGCAGTCACTAGTATGATTCCAAATATCGTGAAACATCCACTATGTAGTTTCAGTCAATATACATATAGCCAACATCGAATAAGTAGATAATCAGCATAAGTTATCAGCCGCTGAATAATTATATCTAAATAAACAATTTCTTAAATACCGAAATTTCTATGTTTAAAAAATTTGAAACAGCAAAAATCCAGATCACTATAGATTGAATTCCTCTCTCAATTACTATAATATCTAAATCTTCCAGTCTTCAAATTTTCTTATTCAAACAATTCAACTCTTCATACTTTCAATTCAATGCTTTAACTATCCGCCTCATGAACAGTCAATGAAAACATAAACAAAAAATTTAATTCGTCCTCTTTCCACACGGATCTCAATGAATACTTAAATTTCAAAGAACCATTGATCACAAGCAACATCTATCAAGTAGATAATACCCATGCTTTGTCAGACACCGAATAATTATATCCAAACACTCTTTTTGGACAAAGTCGAGACTCTCAAAAGTCTATCTTGAATATTTGCTTCCCCAATATTATTTCATTCTAACGAAAATATTTCTCGAAGTCTTCCCCATTATTCGCATTTGAAACTTTCCTTTCTTCGTTTGTGTTCGTATCCCCTCAAGGCTGCTACCTATATTAGAGATCACCTGCCGGCTCAAGAATTCTCATTACGGTGTGAAACAGGTTTGAGGAAAAGCCGAAAGGAAGGATCTCGACGATCCTGATCGACACCGGGGATATGGAACGACCGGGAGGCGCAGCATTTCGCGAGATTGCATCGTTAATGGATCGCCATCGCGATAACGGCATCGCGTCGGTCGTTAAAGGCGTCGTTGTCGCCGCGTTTCCGGCACTGCCGAAGGGACTGAAAAGCTGCCACGTTGCCAGCCGCGACCAATTAGGGCAGCAGGGCGTGCTTCCACGCTTCAACTTCCGTGGAAAGGGATTTTCCTGTCGATTCTTCTGTTCGACTCGGTGCACGGTTAAATTGCGCGCTCGAAGGAGACTGGAAGGAACAATGGGGTTCTGCGGGGATTGCTGCTCCTTGGAGATATTAAATGAGAGATGCTGCTCCGTGTTTCTGTTGCTGGATGCTTATTTTTTCTTTTATTCGACTGGATGATGCATGGGAGATCTGGGGATTGTCGATCTTTGGTGCGTCAGCAATTACTTCTTTTAATTGGGGAGTATTTCACAGTAAAAGTTCTCTGAAGATTAAATTGCCCCTTGAGGGCCCTTTCTTTTCGTGGGAAAATTTTCTTTTGTTTTTGCTGCTTTTCGAGACTCAAAGAGCTCTTAATTATCGCAATTAATTTCATTTATCAAATTCGTCAGTACGTTCAGTTATTTTACTAACTGCAAGAGTTACTGGGTCATTCATTAAGTTCTGGGAATCGTTAATTGTTGGGTTGTTTCTTCAATTTGTCAGAAAAGATGAATTTATTATTATAATTTTAACTGTAAGAGAAGTTGGTTAGATGCGGTTTATTAGCAATTTAAAAAATTTTAATCTCATTAGTCTTGCAGTGTTCGAAGGAAAATCAGAAACGCTTTCTCAAAATAGATTTAATGAGTTCTAGCTGACGACTTGGGAGCGACTGACTCCTTCGGGTGCTAGCTTACCGAAAACATATACATATATATATATACACACAACTTTATGAGCTGTGGCGCTTACACTATTACATACACTACAAGTCTAATGAAAATTTTAACCCTGCTACGAATTTTTTATACAGTGTCAAGGAATAAGAAATCTAAATGTTACCTAACACTAAATTTAACACGAAATTAAATATTCTAATATGCAGATTACAAATTTTTATACAAATCCATAATTACAAATATAAATAAAGAACAAAAGGCTAAGTAACAGCCTGTTTTATATGTATTCTAAACAATTTAACACATTCTTAACTTCTTATATTTCGTATATTTAAGAGTCTCTAAATACTCTCGTAGATTTTTTTGTACTAATGATTCTCATAAATGCAAAAAAATCTGCAGTTTACTAATAAGTCAAAAAAAACCTGAAGACCGCAGTAGGGTCAAAACCATTGATGCGTACAATTTAATAAATAGCCCAATATCACGAATCTATGTATATATAATTATTAACCAGTGTTTGGAGAGTGGCTTCCGCTTTTTAAAATAAAATTTAATTATGAAAGTCTCATTTATCATATCATTCCATCATCGCAAAATATTATTGCATGTTTCGGTTCGCAAACACAGTAGCTTACAATCCCGCCGTAGATCAGCATCAAGCCGGTTCCCCGGGCAACAAAATCGAATTAATTTAGTAGGCGGGGACCGTGGCGTCGGTGGTCCGCGTAACACCGAAAACACTTGGTCTCGCAGGGAGCCGATGAAAATGATTCGGTTGTCGAGCTCCTGTTATGGCGACAAACTGCGGTTACATCGACGCGGGCCTCAGCGGTGACGTGAGCTTTCATGAATAAATCTGCATGCGTCTGAAAATTCGGACTTCCTCGAGGACATTGTCGCTCGGCTATGTAAATATTATCCAAACAACGCAGTCGTACCTCTCCCCGACAGTCGGTATAAATTTAGACCGCGCGGGGTGCGCGGGGGGTGCTTCGGTTTTATCGATCGAATTTGCAGCCGGCGCGGCGTTTCCGTCGTCGTTCTATGGGAAGTGCACGTGCCCGCGTGATATCTAGGCGAAAGGGAGAGAGAGAGTGAGAGGGAGAGAGAGAGACGCGTTCGGTTATAAATAATAGCCGATGCGAGTCGCACGCCGGTTCTCACGGCTGTGACATTCTACCGTCGGTTCGAACTATTTCCAAAGTTCTCTCCTCCTCGCTCCTGCGAGAGGAGAGACAGGAATCTCGCTTTGATGCTCTCCCCCTGATGACATGCTGGTCATCGCTTTCGCCTCTCTATGAAAGACGGCATCAAAGTTCGCTGTAAGACAAATGCGCGAATAGTTGGCGCGCGAGTCGTTAATCTCTTCCCCTGAGCGTTATCGCCTCGTAACTATGCTAGGTATCCGGGCGCAGAATGCTGGAGAGCTCTTCGCCGCTTATCTTAGGATAGAGTGGCCGCCAATCAGCTCTTTTTAATCGACCGCCCGTGCGGCCGTCCTCCAGGACACGGCTGATCAATTAATGAATGCCGATTGGCACTTGCTCGGTCGTGCCTCGAGTGCTAGACACACGAGGGGCGAGTCGAGTAGTACGACACCGATTCAGTCAGACGCGAGGAGTCGATTCCTGTGATTCATGCGCCGAAGATGAGTATAGTAGGCTGCTTCTGCCTCCTGAGCTTTATTTTGTTTACTCGCGAGCGAGCTCGATGATCTATTTATCTTCGGGGAAATAAATTTAATACTCGGGGAAAACTAGTTAATACTTGGAAGGGGTGAAGCTCTTCCGGGCGAAACTCAAAAAGGGGACGCTTGTTGTAATGAATAAACTTTTTCTCGGCCACAATCGAATGAAGTTCCCGCCGAACAAAAATTGCTTGAAATAAATAAACTGAGAGAGGATTCTTTCTGTAATTTAAAGTTGGACAAATGTTTACTCAGGGGATAACTGGGTTCTCTTGGTTACTGTTTGTTTATTCGGCAAAGAACTGTCAGCTTTAAGCTTTGAAAATTTAGAGATTTTAGAAAAATTAAGAGAGAAGGAATTCTGAATTCTTTTAAATATTGCGTAGCTTCTTGTGAAATTGGAATTTTTATTTTTGAAAATTTCTAAGACAGCTAATAGAATTTTTTTTCAACATTAATGAATATATTTTTAGTCACTACAATACAATAACGTTTCAAACAAATAAAATTAGACAGGATTCTCTTTATAATTTATACTCAAACAAGCTTTTAGAAAAATGTAATTTTATTTTTAATAATTTTAAATTAATCTGAAATAAATAAAGGTTAAGCCAATAAGTAAAATTGCCTGAAATAAGTAACATTAAAGTGGCTTCCTCCGATAATTTAAAATTAGATAAATGTTTACTCAGGGGATACCTGGTATTTTTCTCAGTTATTATTCATTACCAGAAGGGAATTTTATTACTTGAAATTTTTTTAATAAGAAAAATGGTTATTGCACATCAATTGAACGTTATAGTACATAAAATGGCACAAGTGTTTATAAAATCTAAAATTTATTTTTTTAAATTTCCAACAAAATTATTAACAGAATTTTTTTTCAAAATGAATATACAGGGTGAACCACGAAGTGTGATCAGCTCAGATTATTCTGCTGTTTGTATTTGTAGCGATTTGATTAGAAGTTTTTTTTAGCTAAAATAACATGATTCAAGGAGAGCTTCAAGATGATTGTACCAATTTTTTTCTCAATCCTTTTTTCTCCAGAGTTATCAAGGTCACCTTCAGTTTTTATAGGTAACAACCTATAACCAATACCTACCAATAGCCTACAATTTTTTTACACCCATCTTTTAGGAGATACTGAGACGAATTCGGCAAGCATCATAAGGATGGGTGTAAAAAAATTATAGGTTTACCTACAAAAAGCTGAAGGTGACCTTGATAACTCTGGAAAAAAGGATTGAGAAAAAAATTGGTACAATCATCTTAAAGCTCTCCTTGAACCATGTTATTTACCTAAACAAACTTCCTATCAAACCGTTAACAGCAGAATAATTTAAGCTTATCACGCTTCGTGGTCCACCCTGTATATTTTTACTTGTCAAAGCATGGAATGAATTTATTCCTGATTACCTTTGATTTACCATGAAATAAAAATTAGTTCTAATGCTTAAGAGATTAAATTTTTTAAATAACTTAGAAAACAACTTCTGGAAGAAGCTGAATTTTACTTTCAGTAGCTCCCAACAAAACTGCCAATAAAATATCTCTTCGCAACGAACAAACTTTGATTTTCCACACGTGTATAAAGATTTAGTCGATTAAAAATTATCTAATAAAAAGTGAACTGAAACAGGTTTTTCCAAAAATTGAAGCTTGGAAAATGACTTACCATAAAAGTAAAATAAAATTCAATTCTTAGGAAACTGACAACATTCAAATAATAATTCAAAAAAGAGGAACTTGGCGTTACAAACAAATTCGCATCGAAAATCATCCCCTCCGAAAATTCGAATTTCATTTTCCCTAATTTCCACGGAGACAGCCAATAGAATTACGCAATCCCCATGCATCCAGAAAATGAGTTACCATCAGCTCGCGCAGCCTCCCCTTTAAGCGTCCGTTTCCCATCTCGAGATGGCGCGGCGAGGGCCATACCTCTCGACGCCTTTGCATAATTAACATCCTCGAGGGCGCGTTCGAGACGTCCCCGGTCGTAGCGCGCCCGTTTACTCGTCGCGATACGTCAGCCGTTCGCGAGACGTCTCGACAGTCAATTCTGACGCGGCCGGCTGACGAGTGTTGAGGCAACAAAGAGGACCGAGCTAAGAAGTCCTCGCTGCATAATGAATCCGAGCGATCCCTCTCGACGACGAACTCGTCCCCGATTCCCTTGCCCCCGTAATTAGCGACCCTTTGTCTGCACCCGTCGGCAGTTTTTAAAATCCTCCCCGAAACTTTTTACAGAGTCGAGGTGTTTCTCGGACGTTACGCGCCATCTGCAAGTCTAATTAACCGACGGCTTCGAGCTAACGGCTCGACTTGGAATTTATTAGCGTCTCGAAAGTGGTCTAAGGGTTTGGGGGTTGCCTTGTTACGAGAATGGAGCGTCGCGAGGGGATGTTGCGTCACAGTAACGGAGTTGTTTCCAGAGAAATCGCGAGTTTATGACTATTGCGATAATACCGAGCAGAGGACGTGACCAGCGCCTCGATTACTGAAAGTTTCGCGGGTCAGTATCGAATGGTTTAATTAGCGGGACCTTAATGCGGGGCTATTGTCTTCGGGGAAATCCAACGGGAGGGAGAATCTTGCAAAGTCGTTTGTTCACGCTCGTTTACATTAATTGTTTCGTTTAATTCGGATCTCGCCGTTCGACGACGTCGCAGACATAACTGCCCCGTTTTCGGGTGGCGAGAAACGCTCGTAAACGGGAAACGGGTCTTCACCGGAAAGAACGAGAGTAATGAAACTCTGGGAGGACGCGTGCGCTCCGCTCTTAGACAGTCTTTTGTCGAGAGATTAAAATGGAAATTGGCTGAATGAATTCTGAGGCATAATCGTGAGGTCATCTCAACGCGAGTTTTCGCTTTGAAATTCCGCAGTTGCTTAACTCTGCAACCTTTCGTTTCCATTTTCCGCATCAGAATTATTCATTGTGTTCGTCTGAAAAATCCTAGCCTTGTGCGTGGTTCTTGTGAAATCTGTTCACGTGTTCAAAGTGTCCACACACGCTTCTACGTCGCTAAAATCTACTCCAATCTAATTCCTAATTATCAATTTCTCGAAACACCCAGATGCAACGTCGCATGCGTAACAATCGCGCAACTTCGCATTCGTGTGGACACAGAAGGAAATCAGGGTGCATCGTTCACACACATATAGAAAGAAGAGAGGTTAGACTACGACAGATGGGGGGGTGGGGGGTCAAAAGTGGGGAGGTCACAACAGAGACTCATGCGTTCGAAAACCTGACAGAACATCGCCGTAACTCGATCGAGAATGGGGGAGGCGCGGGACCGGCCGCTGGAGCGATTTACCTCTTTTACCTGAGCTGACTTTGAACGGGGATCGGCGACCTGGACGGTCTCGTCGGGAGGCAGCCGCCAGGAGTTCCTCTCGATGTTGACGCTGGCGTTCATAGCGGCCTCCTCCTCCGCCTCCCGTGTCCTTCGTCGTTCCTAACAGCTTCGTCCTTGCGCGAGCAGCTCCCCAAGGTCCCCAGGGTAACCCCCGGGCCACTCCTGGGGCCGAGGTCCAACACCAGCAATCCACAGTTCCTCACCTGGAACAGAAGAGACACCTGGTCATTATGAGCGGCTCAAATTCCTCCCCGGAGGCAATCTTAACGCGTCGGAAATTTAGCTAGCGATGGTCTAGGCTATTAGACTGATTGGAAATTCCTGCTTTCCGAGGAAAATTGGGGATTCTATTGTTGAGAAAAGATGATTTATCTTTATTTGCTATTCGAAAGTTCGAATAATCGATTTACTTTTATTCGATGAGCAACGAATAAATGAATTTATTCGACGAATAAAGAGACTTTTTTTTTTTTTAAATTTACCCATATCTGGTAGCTCTAGTAGTATAATACTAAAAATACTGCGGCATGTAGTATGCTCCAGTAGCATATACTCCACATATAATTAACCGTATACACTCTAAGTAGTATAACTCAATATACAGAAAACTTTTCGTGAGTAGCTAACTTCCATCTTTTGTCAGACACTGTGAATTGCTATAAAACGGTAAAAAAAATCGCAGATCAACTTTCAAGAGCTCCTTATAACGGAGAGACTTCTGTCTACATTATGGTATCAAAATGAACCATCAAAACTATTTTTTGAACTGAGTAGAGTCTCTCAAATTTGTATACTTTTACGAAACTGGTTTCTGTGAAAAGTGTACAAATTCAAACGACTCTACGAAGTTCAAAAAATTTTTATCCCCATGTTCATCAAAGTCTCTTGTTTAATGAAGAGCTCGTTATGAACAGAAAGCCTTGCTCTACGAAACCATCTAAACACAAATCCAGGAAAAAATTTATGAAGGTCGTGACGGCATTTTAATTGGACCAATTTTATACGAGAGAAAATAGCTTTATGTCTCTTGCTTCGTGACTCTACTCTACTACAGAAACAATTTTCTAGAAAGTTCGGTTCAAGACTGTAAAAATAGGAGTTTTATGCTTTAAAGTGCGTCCAGGTATACTGCTGTAAGATTTTTTTTACAAAGTTGCAACAGTTCAAACATCGACAAAGTTTCAATCGAGTAACTTTGTAGGGTCTTGAGGCAGTAGTAAATATCGTGAAACACGTACTAAGTAGTTTATAATTGAATGCATAGTAAACTTTTAACTAGTAGATTATACCAATGCGTTGTCAGACAGAGCAAATATATCGAAAAACAGAGATTTAATAATATCGAAATTTAAACATTACAAAATCTGAAGCATCAAAAATAAAAATCATCTCAAATAACATTCTCGTTTCAACGATTCTAAAATATTGTCAATATCTAAATTTTTAAGAACCTTCTAATTTTCTTACTCAAGTAATTCACAAAACAAGCATTCCTCCCCAGATAATTCTTTCAAATTCAAACTCCACTCTTCTACTTTCCACCCCCATGAATAATCAATGAATAACTAAAAAAAAAAAAATTCCATTCCCTCTTTTTCCACGTGGACCTCAATGAATCATTCATTTAATTTAAATACTCTACAACTAAGAAATGACTGAATGGCCCGAACATTTCAATTCGCCGAAACGTTAAAATAAGTAGCATTAGGTATTCAACCTGAGTCTCAATCAACAACTTAAACATGATAATGCTCGAATCAAAGCCCAGAGGAAACGTTATTGTCCGGATTCCAGGTGAGTCGTTCGAGCGTCCCGCTTCTGAAGCGATTAATATCGATTTCTGATTAGAGTCCCCATCGCCGAGAGAGAAAGGTTAAGGACGATTCCGGCAAAATGTCACGGCAATTTTCATGGAGTGCCTCATCGGTTCCTTCCTTTCCCGCTACTCTGTTTGAACGAACCTCGATTTTATTCACATCGAGGCCTCGAGTAGCAGTTACTCTCTCTCTCCGTCGAGGAAATACGCGGATTAAACACACGTAACGTCGCGGGACTCTCGCTAATGAGTTCTCCCGTAATTACCATCAGCTGTTTTCTTATGATTCGGGGCCTCCGCGTCTTGAGTCGTGCTCCGAACGAGAGCGGACGAGGGGGATAATTACAAATTCCACGGGGAATTAAGCCCGAATAACGGGATTACACTCGCTCGACTTGTCCGTCTTCTCTTATGAATAATTTAATTAAACTCGAAATTCCCCGGGCGCGAGAGTCCACACGGCCATTATATTATCTTCGATTTAAATTTCAAATCTCCGGCAGCGCGGCGAGCTTACAGTACCGCGTTCCTGTATCGTCGATCTTCCTCGATCGTACGATCGACGAACCGTTTCCTTGGAACTCTCTCGAATTTCCTTCGCAACGGATACCCCGAAGTACCCACGAGTGCTTCTCGAGTTTCTTCCTCGTAAACGCGCGCGCTTGATCTGGAGCAACGTGCTCTAAGTACCGGCACCAATCTTTGGAAACTTTGAAGACTCAGCAGTTTATGAGGAATGACGTGCCTCGAAGTAACTGACACCGATTTTGGGGGAAACTTCTCCCAATTTCAGGAAAATTTCGGGCGCGAGGATGATTCGGAGTGGTAACTAAAACGGAAGCGAAGTTCTTAGTCCCTTGTAGTCCGCGTCTCTCGAACCTCGATGCGTCAGGAGATCGAAGAATTTTTTGCTTTGCGAAGTAGATTTCAAAGCGAGTTTAATATTTCTCAAACTAGGATGTTTCTTTTCTGATGGAAAGGAGGAAAGTGTTTCCACGCTTGAGTTATTATTCCCGATCATTAATAACTTTTTATAACTGCTAATATCGATGGTCTTCTCCCAGTTACAAACTCCGCTCGCGGTATTTTCTACAGGCCGATTTTCCCATCAAACTTATTCTATTAGCAAGGAGCTGGGAAGGAAACCAATTACGCGGAAACCGTGGGCCAATGGTATCGCCGTGGGCAGCGAAGCTCCAGCAGCGAGTATTTATTCAGTAAGGCGCGGAGCTCGCTATATTAAACGCGGACTGAAACATAGATCGCGATAACGAACTACCGATCCAGTTGGCGAGGGAATTTATGGGACGTAAAAGGAATGCAAAGAACGGGGAAACGCGAGCGTCACGAAGAGAGGAGGCCGCGTTGCCTTTCTACGCCGGGTGGATCTTCTTTCTCCCCTTTCACGGCTTACCACTGTCACCCTCTTCCAACCCTCTCGTCCAGCGCGTTTCAATTCTGATGATTGCATTTATAAACCCGCGTCGCGGAACAGCGATTCGACCGGAATTTTTGCTCGCGGTCGCGAATTTTCACCGCGCTCGTCTCTGCCGGATCGGCCACAGCTCGTTGAACGCTTTCCGTCGCGAATATTTGCGCTCGTTCCCGTGATTCCGAAACACTTAGATGATTCATGGGTTTTGTAATTATCGGCATCGAATCGATTATCTGGGATTTCGAGGCCTCGATCCGGTTTAGAAGTCAGATTCCGGAGATCTGAGAAGGAAAACTGCTTTGAACGCTTGGTGCATGGCACTTGGGGACCAGCTTGCAAAGTGGCTGCCATCGATTGCGACTTTCGATGATACTGCAAGTTTGTAGGGGGCTTGAGAGCAAGCGACACCTGCTGTAAGCTCGCTCTTGTATGGTCTTTGTTTCCCTTTTCGAACAATCACACTTTGCTTCTTTTTACAACTCTTTTAGGTCTCATAAAAAAAGGAAAAAATAGTAATATTGATTCTGAATGACTGTTGGCCTTGATATTATTTTTTTTCACAGTCGTCTCATTTCCTTTCTTTATTTTTAATTAAGAATATAAATCATCCTAGAAGTTTCGATTATTCCAAATTATTTTTATCGTCTTAAATAATACTTTATAGTTTCAAAATCAAGGTACAATTATTTTAAGTTTTACTACTAAAATAATTGTACCTTGATTTTGAAACTATAAAGTATTATTTAAGACAATCAAAATAATTTGGAATAATCGAAACTTCTAGGATGATCTAAATTCTTAATTAAAAATAAAGAAAAGAAATGAGATGGCTGTGAAAAAAATAATATCAAGGCCAACAGTCATTCAGAATCAATATTACTATTTTTTCCTTTTCTTATGAGAACTAAAAGAGTTCTAAAAAGAAGCAAAGTGTGATTAGTAGTAAAACTTAAAATAATTGTTTCAAACAATGCACTAGAAACACACTTTTATTAAAAAAAAAATATATAAAATCCTTGTAGACATTATAAGGTACACTAAAATCAAATCTCTAAGTTTTCTCATTTATCTCTTAATTTCACTCTGAAAAATTCTGAAAGCTACGCATGATTTTCGTCTTTCTAATGTAGCTTAACCCCCTAATCGCTTTTCGCTTCTCTCAACAACCGTTTCTATCTTCGAAAGAAGAGCGTTTCGAAAGTTACCGTTAACATCCACGTTTCTTGCGTCCGACGAACGCATTAAAAGTTCGCCATCCTCGCTCATAATGACATGCTAATAGTAGAAGTTACACACAAGATTCTCGAGAGCAGCACGAGGGGCAGAGTTCAAGGGTGTAGCTCCTTAAGAGTGCTCCTTAAGACACCGTTTCTCCGCTCCACCAATGTTCCTTGCTATCTGCCTTTGTTCATCGAGCGGCCGATCAACAAAGCGAGCTTTCGCCCGCTCGCGGATGGAAACTGGTAATCCGCTCGGCGCTTTTCTATCGGGAAAGGGAAACATCGTCTGCTCGTAAAGCGAAATTGCACGGGAACACGGTTCGCGTATGGCCACATGCATCATTCCGGCTCCTCGTTCGGCTCGACGGGACACGACGTCGTAAAAACGCAAGGGATACCTAGCTCTACGGTTTCAATAGGCCGCCATTTTACGACGGCGACGCGGAATTACTGTTTCAATTCGACGCCCATCGGGCCTCGTTCTTTCGAGCTGGAGCGATATTCACGCTTTTGAGGGAAAGCTGATGCTTCCTTTTACTGCGTCGCTCGATCAATCTGCCCCGACGACAAACCAAGCGGAATAAAATGATAAAGAAGAGGACGACTCGCGGATGGGAATTCGTACTCTGCGACGCGGATCCGTCCTTACTTTTCCTTTTATTCGGGCTTTATTTTACTGTACTCGGTGCTTTATGACACGCTTTACGATTATTCTGTTGTCTTATGATTTTTTAGACCGTGCGTTAAAGCACGTTTCAACGCTTTCAGTACTCTGTCTGCCATAACAGATATTAACATGATGCATGTGTGTAGAACTTTGTTCAATCGATTGAATAATCTCCATTATTATTTATGACAGAGAGTTCCATATTTTTAAGGAAATTAGTGCATAAAAGTTTTCTACCTCTGAAATTTTCACAGCGTTGCATGTCGGATACATCATTTATGCTTCTGTTAATAAATTTGTAGAAGCTTTTGTAAAATCTGAATTTTTTTTAATTTCACAGCAAAATAACTCGTAGGATTTTTTGTTGCAATGAATATATTTTTACTTGCCATAATGTAGTAAAGTATAAACCGAATGAAAATTGCCTGAAATAAATCAAATCAGACGTAATTCTGTTCATAGTTCAAAGGTATCTAAATATTTAACTATTATTATCATACAGAAAAAAATAATTTCTTTGCCTACTTAAAAGAGATCCAATTTTTCCAATAACTGGATCTGTTAAATCTTATATTTACCTTGAAATAAACTAATAGAATTTGAAACTAAAAAATTAAAAAATTTTAAACTGATTTATTCGTGTTTCAGCTCAATTACTTATCAGTACATATAATAAATTATATGTACATAGTATTTCATATAATTATTAAAAGTGTCATATAAAAAGTATTGTACCCTTATTATAAAAATATAAACCAGAAGAAAAATATAAATTGAGGACAAGATTACATTTACAGAAAAATTAAGTGGTATAAAACGAAATGTATTATCCCTAAAAAAATGTTTAAATCATCCTGGGAATTACACAGACTCTCTTATTGCTCATGCGATTCAAACCATATTAAACAATGAATCCTTCATTCAATTAATAATATCCCATACCATTTTTTATGCATAAAAAATGCCTGTTTCTAAGAGCCTTTCGCCGAAGAAAGAAACCACCCCCGTTCCATTTCCATAAAACAAAAGATCATTCCTCTTAATTCCCCAATTCCCATTTCTTCTAAATCTCATCGAAGTCGCAGCTAACTTCACCCCCTGCGAAAGTCTCATTGTCTAAAAATTCCGACGAGGCTGGACTAACGGGGCCAATGAAATCGCCGGTCGATTCGCGCGCGAACTTCCGCCGCCGAACTTCTAACAACATTATCATCCGGCTCGAGGGGTAGCGGCGTCGAAGGTCCCGCCTATTAAATCGTTTTCGCGTCTTCTGGCATTCGGAAACTGAATCGCTTCATCATCTACCCGAGCGTGCTCCCTTCAGAAGAGGGTTGGCAGGGGGTCGCGTTTGCGGAGAAGTTAGATAATGA
The DNA here is from genome assembly GCA_030770465.2 of Perdita meconis. Lineage (NCBI taxonomy): Eukaryota > Metazoa > Arthropoda > Insecta > Hymenoptera > Andrenidae > Perdita > Perdita meconis. The sequence continues at coordinate 6,181,014 of JASKOS020000001.1, forward strand.
GGCAGCCGGCAGCCGGCCGAAAGCTATTGCCCGAAGGAATCGTTTAATTACATCACTGGCTTCTTTTCGTTCGTCCGGAAGTCGATAAAGGTGGATGAGATTGGCGCGCGAAGGACGAAGGGGAGGCACTTTGAAGTTTCCAACCATCGCGAAGGAACAAGACCCGCCGAGGCTCTCGTCGACAGCGACGCTCTTAAAAGACGGATTAACCTTAATTAAAGTTCCGCCTCCCTTTTTTTTTTTCTCTCTCCACTGTGCTTTAAATACCGAACGCGGAGTATGTCTGATATAAATTACGAATTACGATCGAAAACTGCGAGCAAGACCGTGATTGTGCGCTCGGGGTTGCGCTAAGTGCTTTGGGGAGGCTCGGAGGGGAGGTTTCCCGGAATTCGAGATCCGTGGAATTTCTCCAATTTGCACCGGCGGCTCCTTTGATATGTCGAGCGGCGCATCTTGGGTAACAAAGTGACAGGCTCTGGTGCGTCTGGTGATGACAGCTACCTCTTTATCGTGACGCGTATTATCTTCATTGTTGAATCCCCGTATCATGTGTATCGTGGGGCGCATTGGTATTCGAGTAGGCGAGTAATATTCGTTTTGAAGTATATTTCGATTCTTTCGTAGCATTATTTAACTGTGTAACTTCAGTACAGATAAGTCGCAATTAGTGCGAGTCATCAATTGATAAGAACTGATCGCGTTATTTGAATATGTAAGAAAAAAATGTTGATATACCTTTCTGTGTGTAATTTATTAAATTATAGTGACAAAAATTGATAGTCTTAATGGTACTGTCTTCTTTTTCATCTTCTTCATATCTTCGTGTATGTGTGTGTGCATTATATTACAAAAAAACTTTAGAGATGTTTATGTAGGAAACAGAAAAAGTTTAAGAATTATTAAAAAACTTAATATTTTCACAATTTTACCGAATAAAAGAAATTGTGGAAATGTGAACCTCGCATGAATTAAAGTTTTGTTCTCATTAAATACGACTAGGTATTATTTTATAATTCTTGCATTGATTGACGCCTAGTTGTATCTTTGATTATAAATTCGCTGCTGGAAATTATGCTAATGGTTCTAAAAGTTGCGATCCCAAAGTTTTCCTATCGACAAGTGTGCATAATTAAAATTTACTTTGATAGAAAGAAATTGTAGGGGCAAAACTTTCTACTTTTATTTAAGGCTCCGTTGAGAACGAGAATTTTTTAATCAACTTTTTCAGAGATGTAGAAGGTGGTGTATAAAGCAACCTTTAAAAACAGTGAGAAGCACATCTTCTACATTTTGGAGAAATAAATAATTAGAAACGTGAAATTATCTGTTAAGTAATGTCGATCAAAATAGCAAAACTCCCTTCAAAATATTAATATAGTGGTATTTTTTATCCTATCCGTGAAAAATAAGGAGAAAAGGAAGAAAAAGAGTTCAGCTTCCTTAGTAATTTTTTATCATTCCTTTCCAAAAAGCAAGGTAGCGGTGGCCCTTACAACTTCCCTGGGGTTGTTTCATATATCTTCCCCTACGTCTCAAAAATACTTAATTAAAAAATTTTTAAAGAAATTTCGCAACAAACTAATCATCAATACTTGGTGAAGTAAACAACAAAAAATGTATTTCTGAATTAACTATTATTCTCGTATACATTTAATCCTTCAATTACATGGAACGCAATATTCTAAAACACAATAAAAAAAATTAAAATAGCTTCTGCTAAATTATTAAAAAAGTAAGATATTATTATTCAAGCTCCGATTATTGATTCTCGTCCCCAAAAATATGAATTTCCATAAAAATCCACAAGTCTAATAACTAGATTTCGAATATTTATGCACGATGAATATGCAAAAAGCATATGATATTTATGCACAATGAATATGCAAATATGCACCAAAAATATGTTGGAATAATATGTAATATTGTCGAGAGTACATTTTGCAATTATTCTAGTTTATTATTGTTTATTGTTGTGAAAAATTTAGTGTTAATATTTAGTTTCCTTATTCCTTAACATTGTATAAAATAATGCATTACCTACATTCTTTAAAACATGATAATAAAATTTGTTCAATTTTGGATATTCAAGAGGAACGTAGCAGGGTTAAAACAATTCATATAATGTATTTTCGGCATTTTTTTAAATATATTTAAAAATACTTTAATAAACACTGAAAACACTTCGATATGCTTATAAACAGTTTCAGATATTACTGAGGAAATCATACTGAACTTTCTGAATTCAAGTAAACTGTCACATCGAACAACGCAAGGCTTTTGAAATGTTTTATACATATGCTGCATAATACTGCATATGTTCCTGGGCATAAATATGCAAAGCATACGCATTATGCAAAAAAATGCAAAATAAAAAACGTATTGTTAGTTTCTTCTATTCACAAAAAACTTTTATACGTCGGTCCCATTGCTTTATCTGCTTCTTATAAAAATATGCATTTGCATAAACATCCAGACTCTTACTAATAACACACATTCTACTTCCACACGTTATCATTTATTAGAAGCAACCTTGAAACAACGTTCGCGAGCTAATTAGGCGAAAGTCTGCCCCCGCGGTGGTTCAACATTCACAAATTCTAGGATCTCTATCCCCCGAGAGCGCTAATTAGCGAACTATCAAAAGCCCGAGCTCGTCACGCGAATTTAGTGCCTTTCATAACTTCCGCCGTTTCGATCCCGCATCGACGAGATTGCCAATAACGAGCGGCGAAATCGCGACGCTCGAAGGAAACAAAGCGAATTAAACGGGCCGGGGGTAATTTAATAATCGTATCAACAAATTACATAATCCTCGCCAGGAGCATCCGCGTGTCCAGCGATTAATCATAACGGATGAATTCGGAGGCAGAGAGGAAGAGCGGGTCGCGTGCGGGCGCGGAGATAGGGAGGAGGCGGGAGGGGAAGGAGGACGTTGTCCTCGTGAAAGGGTTACCACGTTACCATCCACCCACCGGGTCGTGACGTCAGAAGGGGGTGTGTTACGTCAGTAGTGCGGCAGACTGTGTGGACTCTGGGGCGAGGGGCAACGGCGGGGCGAGGGGGCGCGGAGGGAGGCTGCGAAAGGGGATGTAGACGGTCTGAACGGCGGGGAAAGGGTTGACGCGAAATAAGGTCGGCCACCCCGGATTTCATTCATCAGTCACAGTCCACGGCGGACTGAGCTAACTGGATTAATCCTCCGCGGTTGTCAGGCTCCGTCTCGGGCGACAAAACTGGAATCGGAAGCTGGATCGATGGGTGGAGGCGACGGATTGCACGTATGCGCGTAAAACCCCTTCGAATCGGTGCTTTTGACAGTGCAAAGGGGGATAATTCATCCTCATCGCCGTCGCGCCTCGCGGAATTTCAACTTCGATGTCGAATAGAATATACATGTAGAACCGTATGGAGATTAGAAGTTTGGATGAGGGAGGACTGAGAGGGTTTCAGGGAGCTTTTAGAGCTTTCAAGGAGACATATTTTGCAATTATGGTTCGTGAGCTTTGGAGTTCCATTCTCCATTAAGAGTAAAATATTTGTAACAGATACTTTGAATTTTATGCAACAATTTAATCCTTCTTCGAATTTAAACGCAATTCATTTATCAGCTCTTTTGGAGGAAACATTTGTCAGCTTTTAGGAATCTTTAATTAGAAATCTTGCGGAGTTAATTTCTCCTTGATCCTTCCTCAAATATTTTGCTAACAAAGTAAGGTATTCACGCTTTTTTCGGGTGGGAAGATAGATCTGTTGAACCAAGACTTTAATTTCAACTCTGTTTTTCCACCACTCTTTAAATATCCTTCGTAAAAACATGCACCAAACCGCGACAAAAACTGGAAGCTCCTTACGGTAATCGAATTTTCATCCCCCCGCCGCGAATGAATCTCCGAGATCGCCAGCTAAGTTTTTTACGCGGGTTCAGTGTCCATTTTCTTTCACTCGCCAACTATTCGCCAGCCAAATTGGCTCGTTAAACTTTTCTTGCGATGCATCTCATCCCTTCTTCGTGTCTCTAACTTTTTGTATGCTATAATTGTTTGAGAAATTAAAACCCAAGCAAGAGAACAAAAACGTAGTACAAAATAAACTAGAATCCTAAATACTACAAACGCAGTAGAATGTGTCATTCTAATGTATAATCAGACACGTCAGAAAAGCATTCCATTAAACTTTCTTCTGCTTCCCTGAAAATTCAACTTTTCTGAAAAACTGTAAATGGCGATTCCTACGCGAAACATATCCGTAATTTAATTTACCTCGACAAAAAGTTTCCCAGAAGAAAGAAACTACCATCCAGAGAAGTCTAACAGACGTTCTAACCTCCGGAGGAGTAAATTGCTCGAGAACATTATGGAATAATTTTTTCCTTCCCGGGTGCACGGTACCAATTTAAAGTGCGAACAAGGAAGCGACATTCACGGGCAATAAAACATTCCTTCCGCTCGAACCGCGAGCTTCGTCGAAAATTTTGTCCGCATTCGCGTCGATGGGGTGGATTTTAAATAGCGACGCTTCACGTGAACGCGAAACGTTTCGGTGAAATGCTCCGATAAACGCGACCCGCAAATTCGTCCATAATTATTAATAACGTTTGCCCCACTCGTACAAATCATGTCGCTCATTTTTCATCCGCTCGTTCTCGCAGTTTTTCTGTCCGGCGCGGCGATCGCGAATCCACTCGAGTCTCGCGATATTTAGCGGACGGCGACGACAGACTGCGACGGAGATCGGAGATTATAATGGTTTTAGATGCGATTCGAGATAGCGGGCAGTATGACCGCAGTCGTCGCCGGGAGCTTCGATATTCTCCGAGCGACGATTCGCGTTTTCGACGCGAATGATTTATAACCGGTGCAAAGAATATCGCGTGCGTCGCTGCCAGGTTTCCCTGTATATTTCACGGTAATTCCGTTTCTGGCACGTTCCTGGCCGATATATTTGGCCCCGTGCACCCTCGAATACGTATTACTGCGATTCCGTGACTTCCCGCACCGAAACGAACCCCGGGCAGACCCTTCGCAAACGTGCCTTCGCCCACATACGAAACGTATCGAGGAGGGAGCAATAATGCTCGGGGTGGATGAATTTTGCAGTAGGTCATACCGCGATAACACTTGCCGCAGGGATTTTCTGTCTCGTGGAAGTTTCGGGGATGTGCTAAGTCTCATGCTTCGAAGCGGGCATTATCATCCCTCCGAATCCTAACTTTATTAAATTTTTTTATTCATGGCTGGTGGACTTTTCTATACTATACGAAGGAAAAATAAAAAAGCGGAAAGATGGAAAAATATTTTATTTTTGTTTGATGTAAATTGTTTACCCGAATCGAACTATATTTTACTTATATTACTAAATCTTAGGAGTTGCTGAGTAGAGCAGAAATTACCAGACGTTAGAGCAGAGTTGGGCAAAATGTAATCTGATTACAAATCACAAATTGCGATTAAAGTGTAATTACTAATTCAATTACACATTATTTTCTGTAATTGTTAATATTTATTAACTGCGCAGACAAATTGTAGTCAGAAAAAGTTAACGATCACAGAAAATAACACATAATTGAATGATCAATTACAGTTTAATCACACTTTGTGATATGTAATCAGATTACATTTTGTCCAACTCTGGTTTAGAGTTTCCATCTTATTTAGATATTCTATTTGTTTAACCCTTAAATGGTTATTGAAATCAAAGTAAATACCAATCTCAAAGGGATTCCACTTGAGCGTTTAATATTAATTATAAATTAATTAAAGCTGAATAAGAAATACAAGTGTGACAGTCAGGAAGCTATTTTCGTTAATTTAAGAGGTCGCTAAATCTTCCCTACCTTAAAATATCTTCCAATTACTAACTCTTAATAATTCTAATTTTCTTTAATTTTATTAATCATATTAATTCTATTATTCTTTCATACTAATTCGAAGTTCTATGAAAGAAATAAAGAGTGTAAGAGAGAATGAAGAAAGTTTCTATTTGTTTGATAGAAATCTGTTCCACAGGTTAAACTATATTACTCTCCCCGAAACTGACGGGTATAATCTCGTTTCTTTCAATAATCAAATTGCCCCCGAAGTTTACGAGGCACATAATAATGTCGGTGCATAAGTAACGCTATTTACGGCGTACATTTCCCAATATCCCGCCGTGTCTCGATCGCATTTGGCGCATACGTTTTCGTTTCGCGGTATCGAGGAGTTATATCGAAAACCGGAAAAGGGGTTAGGTTTGCGGATATTAAGGCGCCTGCTTCTGCGGTTTGTTCGGTTCTGTACGGTCGGGATGCTGTGGTACCCTGCGTAATGTTTCTCTGGGTACACGGTAATAATAATAATGCATTCGAAACATTTATGTCTCTCGTGAAATGCATTATGACTTCCATACTCCTTTGCATTTCATTTCCTTTTTTTTCAGTAATGCGTTTCTATCATTTTGCGTATCGACTTACAGAAATCTATCATTAAAATACTCATTGCAAAAAAAATCATAGAATACTTTTTATCATTTCATTATTAGTATCTCATAAGGGGAGGACCAGACATTCGGGTCACCGATTCGAACGACACTTGATGAGCATGTAGTCTTTGATGTGTATAATAAACTGTATTTGTCACTCGATGCGCTTCTCAAGCGTTTTCGAGAAATAAATAATTAAACTTCGACACGCGGTCGTTAGTTCGATCCCCAGTGGGTGTAATTTTTTTTTTCTTTTTTTTTGGAAATTCATTATTTTTAAATAGCAATTAAATTTCACTACTTTTCTTTTTTAATTTCATTATATTCAAATTCCATTATTTATGAATACATGAAATTGTATTATTATACATGTAGTAAATGTAACAATAATTGGTAATACAATTTAATATATTTATAAATAATGGAATTTGAATATGATGGAATTTTAAAAAAAGTAGTGAAACTTAATTGCTATTTAAGAATAATTGAATGTCAAAAGGAAAAAAAAATTACACCCACCTGGGATCGAACTAAGGACCGCGTGTCGGAATTCAATTATTTATTTCTCAAAAACGCTTGAGAAACGCATCGAGTAACAAACACAGTTTATTGTACACATCAAAGACTACATGCTCGTCAAGTGTCGTTCCAATTGGTGACTCGAATGTCTTGTCCTCCCCTTGTCAGTCAATTTCTAATTTTTATAAAACTTATAAATACTGATTTTTTTAAGGAGAATTTTTGGGACCATTGTGAGTTAGCATGGGACTTTGTGAAGTCAATAATAAATTAATAACTACTTCCTTTTTTTGAGAAATTAAGGTTAGTAATCCATCGATGAATGTTTAAAGCTGAAATCAAAATTTGTGTTCCTTTACAACTTTCTGTATTTCTGAGTATTCCAAATTTGTATAGTTAGTGTTATTAACAGCGTTCATAGCGCATCATTACTAGTGTCAGTAAATGGCAAATGTTTATGCAAATTCAGACACTTTTCTGCAGACTTGAATGAAGAATTGAAACATAAATAAAAGTTCGTCTTATCTTCCTATCTTGTCATCTAGTGAATATAGTAATATGCATATTTTACAACGTTGCTAACATTTCATGATACATTCTTGCATTTCTGTATATCCTTTTAAATTTTGGTACATCTGCACTATACTAAATCTAACACTCTCTACAATTCCTAAGACGCAATAAACGAATAATAATAAAAGATGTCATGATCAGTTTGAATCGATGCAACCAATAATTACGCTTGTAGGACAGCATGCACAACAATCGATTGTAACGAGAAACAGTTACTCGAACGCGTACGGTACCGAACGGGTAGAAGCGACGTAATTTCCAGAAGATTCATCGGGTCGTTACAAGAGCGTTAAAACTACTTTATCGGTGCACAAAAGCCGATTACAGCTCTCAGTAACTCGGCCTTCAACAGGGGCCCCGCATAGATCTAAACGGTGTCGTTTCACTTGGCCGGAAGTTTTCACGAGCTCCGCCTGCAAGCTCGTTTCGTCGTTCACGCGCTGCTTACCCGGGGAAAACGGAATTCGAGCCGCGAGGCAAAGTAAACAATCGTTTCGCCTGTTATGCACACTGCCTCTTTCATCGATGCATTCCCATCCGATGCGTTAAAACGAATTGGATTTCGCCCAGTCGAGGATCGGTCGGATTTACATCCGCGGAATAACGTGGCTGCTTTCAAAACATAGCAGGCAACGCTGTAAAATTCGTTGCAATTTTTTTCTCCTCACGCTGAGCAATTTACTTAGTTTTCATTCCACGCGAAATGCGTGCGGGTATATCGTTTTTTACTGCCTGCATGTTTGTTACACCCATTCTACCTCTTCCCCCCCCCCCCGTGATACAGATGGTCGAAATGAATAATATGAATAAAGTGAATAAAGTTTTGTTCGAATAAAAATACATAGAGTACAATATTTGGAGGAATGGGTAGGAATATTAGGATTTTTATGCAAAAGATTGTTTTTTGGGTAAGCGGATATGTTAAGCGGAGGATCGCTATGTTAAATAAATTTTGGTATTGTAAGGAAGCTTGAACAATTGGTATTAATTGCTGTTGAATTTTACTAATTGAGGAAATGGGATAGAATTTTGTTTTCTGAAAAATTATATATAAAATCACATTTTTATTAGCACAGATAGTTTACACTTGATTAAAAATTGATCTTGTCTTTTACTTATTGTAGGTTGTATTACATTTTATTTTTATTAGTTTTTATTATACTTTTTTATACACTTTTTAAATAAAGATCATGGCAGTCTTCACTTAGATTCAACATCATAAAAATAAATAAAAAATTAATAGAGCAATCGTAGTCTAGATCTTATTTTCGGTAATAAAATAAACAATTAATACAGAAAAATATTCACAAAGGCTATATTCTCTGACTATTATTTCGGACCAATCAATACAGTCATCCCTATTTTTTCGCACAGTATATAATTTAATCCTCATAATTATATTGCGGATTTTTGTACATTTGCATCAAACTTAAGTATGAAAAAATGTACAAGGATGTTAAAAAATAAAAATATACACAAAATGTCGAAAAAGAGGAGACATGCTTTTATTATACTTTTAATTCTTTATCTATTTCCATAAAAACATGAATTTGCATAAAATTCCGCAGTCTACTTAATATTTACAACCCCATAATTTTCCAATCGTCCCAGACTTCCAGCAATATCTACCAAAATTTACCTAATGTAGCGACCACGAAACGTTCCTCTGTGATCTACGAAAGCACTAAAAACTACTTTCACGACGAACCACCCTCGCCTAAACCGTCTCCACCCCCAAAAGTCCAATTAAAAGGACCTCAAAATGGACCATCGGGTTCCCAAGCGGAGAATCGCAAACTTTTCCCGCGGAATTGCGAAAACTTGCCTCGTCCTGATTGTCGGATCCAAATCGGAATTCCATTGGCCATATCACCGGGGGTTGAAATCGCAGCAGGACCATAAATACCTGTCCAAGGAAACCTCCTTCCCGGTTCCGTCGTCTTTCGCCCGAATCAACGTCCCGTCAGAGCGATCCAACGAAAACAAACTCATTTGTCCCGCGGGAGTGGCAAGTAGCCGTTAGCGAAAAACGATGACGGATGCGTTGTCGCACCGGTGTAACTTGCACCCCGCGAATCGCTCGGCTCGTTGTATACCACCCCCCGACGCGCCCCTTTCTCGGCCAGGAAACTGGCAGAGAACGGGGATTTAACAGCGACGGCCGCGTCAGCAGTCGCAGTTTTACGAATCGAATCGAATCGAATCACCGACATTGTCCCTGCGCTCGCGTCCAGAACGGCACTAACTACCGAGGCCGGAGCGAAAACGAGCGCGCGCCGTCACGCCGGCTGGCTGAACGCGCGGCAGTTTGGCTGGAAATATTCGGTGGATGCTCCGACTACCCCGTATCGACAACCGGCGGGAGAATGATTGGAAAAGTTTACGTCATGCGGTCGATAGCTTCCAGCCTCCGTGGCGCGAGGCTCGCGGGGATTGGAGGACGCCGCGAGAGTCTCCGCCGCTATAAAGTATGAGTTCGTAATTCGCGGGGCGCGTCGACTGGAACAGCAAGTTGAACGAATTTGTTTGCGATGTGATCCGTGTTTTATACCAGACGGGGTGGAAGAGTTTTGACGCGCGGCTGAGCCGGTTCTGCGGTTCCGTGGGGGCGGTGAAGTTTATGGGGATGAAGGGGCCGATCCCGGGACAGGGTGAAATTGGATAGTGGCTGGGAGATGATATCGTTTAGTTGGGGAGTCGCCTGATTTTAGCTTTAACGCGTTGATTAGCTTTGGGTCGATTCCTTGGGGTTGGCATAGTTATTTGTAATTATCAGGTTGGTTTATTTATTTATTTATTTATTTATTATTAATTAACGGGAAAAGAACCCATTAGCACAAAAAAGAATAAAGATACAAAAAGTGCGAGCTAAAAAAAAACATTAAAAAAAAGAAAGAAGAAAGAGAAAAAAAAATTACAAGTAAATTATAAGTAGAATAAGAAATTACGTTAAAAAAAAAAATTTTGCGTATTATGAGTTCATTTGTAGTATTTAGAAATTTTTAATAATTTTTTATTTATACACTCTTTTCTATTTCGCACTAAACCACCCCGAAATTGGTTTCATTCTCAGAGGTGCATTATTAATTCACAGGAAAGTGTCATTTAGGTGGAATTGACATTCTGTGATTTGAAAAAGAAATTCAATTTTGTAGTTTAAAATTAAAATAAAGCAGCACTTTGTATGTTATTCTTAAAATTAGGCCAAACTAACTGCCACCAGCCCTCAACGTCGCTAATGATCCGAAATTATATAGATTTAATTTGAGGATCCTAATTTTTTAAAAGGGTAGCTCTATTCCCATTCACTACCTATGTTTTATTTTCTGTCGTTTTACGACTTTTCGATAGCTAATTTAGTACTGAATAATGAAATTAATATTATTTTAAATTGTTCTTATTCCAATCTTTCTCCTCGTATCATGTCTTATATATTTTATTATCTGACGCAATTTTTAAAAAATGTGAAAATGTTCTTACGCGCATTAAAATTACCAAAGCAGTCAAAATTACGCCAAAATGAATGTCAAATACAAGTAAAGAAATACTCTTTCTTTGCCTCAAGTATTTTATCAAGAATCTGATGTATTAACATTTTATACAAATTTTTCCATTAGTAATTCTAGTGTTAATATTAACATTTTTCGCTTCCTAAAACTCTCAAAATAAAAATTTCATTGCCAACATTCCAAATAACGTACCGATAATTAAAATTCTCGTAAAGCAAATTTTTAAGAGGAACGTAACAGAATTAAGAGAATCTAAAACGACACAGCCACCTGCTTCAAAGAACCCTAATTCCAAGGGTTAATTCCTCACATCAATTACCAATTGTCCACTTCCGAGTCATGCGAAAAATCCAAAGCTCCACCTAAACCGACCATTTCTTTCTTTTCTTCGCTATTATTACCCCTAAAAGAGTGTTCCGAATTTTCCCAATATTTTTCATCAAACCAACCCCCCGTGGTCCAGAATCTCCTTAGCCCAGTTTTTAACAGTTCGAGTAACTTGGGTCATCGCGGAGGAAGTCTATCGTTGACCAGAGGGTCGGCCATAAAGCGGCGCGAGTTTACGTTTCGCCGTAAGTACGGCAACCTCGAAAACTTTTACGGTCCATAAGGAAACTTTCCCCGGGTCCCATAAAGCGTCACCGAGAATCGAGGATCCACTCTTCGCATCGAAGACTCGACTCCGCACGAAAAATTCTCGTGCTTCTCCGCGACACAGCGAATTATACGCGCTCGTTGCCAGGAAGCGGCGGACGTCGCTGGTCCGACGGGGGGTGCGTCCGGATAAAAAGTTTCGCGATTACCTCTGAATTATCTGGAGCCGTCGTCCGTGAGAAACGCGACACCCTCTCGGGTTTCGAACTCTCCCCGCGGAAGGGACGGGGTTGCGTCGCTGCAGGAAATACAGCACCGCGACCGGCCTCCTGACACTTAATTAATCCATAAAGCTTGTATTTTCATTACCACCGGTAAGGCCGGCTTAATAGCGTCGTCGTAGTCGCCTTTAATCGCGAATTACGCCTCGCCTTTTAATTTTCCGTCGTTTATTCTCGGCTCGTTGCATTGAGTGGCAATAAGCGCGATAAACGGCCGGAAGACGGTACCCCCGTCTCACCCCCGTCTCACCCCATCCGCCCCCTCGATGAAATTATACGCCGATGGAGCTCGAAGGATCGTCGGTTTCGGGATTCATTGAAATTCGAGCTGAATAATCAGATCCCGAGCCGAGATCAAATTCCTCCGCAGACAGTAGTCATTTCTCTCCCCCTTTCTGCGCGTCTCACCTTCCCCAGATTCAGTCGATCCCGCGAATATTACGCCTCGCACCGTTCGCCCCCAACCCCTTTTTAGACTCGCAGGCCGCGCGGTTTACGAGGGTGGTTTAATTAACACCGGTCGTACGCGAGCCGGTGAGAGCTTCCCGGCCGGAAAAAGGCGGCGGCTTATTAAAATTTCCGTGACGGGGCGAATGCGAGCCGATATTAGACGAGATCCCGGGGGCGGGGGTGGGCTGAGGGTGGCACGAATTCTCGCGCCGCTGCCAGGATGTGACGCGATAAGGGGGCGTGTGTCGCGGAGACCGGACGCAGTTGCGTCAACTAATCCTATTGATAAGGCTGCGAATGGGTGGACGACGGGAACAACAGGTAGCTTTACGCATTAATGAACCGATTAGATTGTGCAAACCTCGGACTCGGATCTCTGTATTCACGGGAAATTAATCCGACAGAGGCGCACGGTGCCCGTCGCTCCAGACGGCTGACGGATTTCGCATCGTTGCGTGGGAATTCGACGTTTCGAGGACGGGATCGGCTTTGAAATATTTTGGAAGAGGATTTTCGCACTAATTCCTCTGACGGAGCGATCGATAATTTCTTGATGTACATTCTAGTGGGATGACGGGGTTCTCTAGTTTGTTTTCGAGTCACTGGGTTGGAATTTTGATTCGAAAGTTGGAAATGGTTGTGAATATATTTGAAGAAATGGAACTTTGCTGTTCCGGATTAATTTTTCATATTTTTTGGCAATTATAGAGCTTTCGGGGTATTTGAAATACATTCGTGTATAGATTTCAGTGTTTGGAGGGTATTTAAACAATTTTTTAGCAGGCTGTATTTATTCACAGTTATTCACAGTTATTTGCAGTTATTCGCACTTACATTAATTTACTTTTAAAAATAGATCATTGGATTTTCGAAAAAATTTCAAAACTCAATAATAAATAAATATGAAACACAAATTGCTTTTAGATGGAAAAAATATGGTGCACTAGATTTCCTATTTAATTCAAACTCTGACTACTTGTAAACGAACGTGTAAGTCGCTGTATCTCATTTTATACATTTCATTCAATATGCAATACTAACAAAGTTGATGAAAATATTAGAGTTTGAACAACTAAATTAAAATATTCTTGGTAAATAAGGTTATGAATTCTTCATATTATTGCAGTATTTACCAAATAAGTCACTTTAATTAAATCTTCAATTCCGTATTTATTTATGCTTGAAAATTTTACAGTTGCATAAACCTCCAAAATATCAATGCTATAAAAATTTCTATAATAATATACGTGTCTATACAAAGATTCTAAAAATCTATGCATCACATTTTTTCTTTCTTTTTTCTAATTCCTGACGATCCCGCTGCCAACATCCAGGCACCTACTCTAAATTATGAATCAGGAAACGTCTGCACCAGGATCCCAGTTGAATTTTCCCGAGGTGTTCATCACAGAAGCTGGAAAAACCGAGGAAAAATCCGTGCGACCCCAAGCGAACAGAGAACACAATCGCCTATCCTTTTTCCCTTCCCCGTGGAGGAGCAACAGAAAAGGGATATAATCTGATAACCACGAAGCAGCGTTCGCCTGCAGAAAAGGTTCATCTTTGTTTTTTAAAGCCGTGGGAATCCTTTCTACGGCTTTGTTACGAATCTCCTTTGCCTGCGCTAGTTTACGCAACGTCTCTACCCCCTCTTCTTTATTCGCTAAATAATTCCCCCCGTTTTCGCCACCGGACAAATATCGAAGCATCCGCAACGTCTCTGAAAAATTCTCGTTTGTAATCTCCTGAAATCTCTCATTTGGTTTCCGGGGAAAGAATAATCGTTAACTGGAAAAATTCGACGAACGTCGCATGTCGCCTAAATTCCTTTTCCCCGGAAAAGTTGAATTTCCGTCCGCCTGTCTCTGTTCGTATGATAACGAAATCGATGCTCTCCACACTCGCGTTTCGGGATTAAATTTAGCGCGGTTAAAGAATTGTGAGCACGTGAACACGAGCGAGTATTGTTCTTCGTTTTCTGGTTTGGAGAGCTTGGAAAGCTCTAAAAAGCAGACCAGCTTGCGGAATAGAGACATCGTGTTTCGAGGAAATCGGGCAGAGGAAGGATTCTCTTCTCCGTGGAAATCTTTTTCCAGCTCAGAACCTCGTAGTTTTATCTGCACTCTGTGAACGTTTGTCATCCTTCTTTTTTCTAATTAATTCCAAGTTTGCGAAGAAACGTGCCAAAGTGTTACTGCTTGTAATTTCACCTCTAACGCTGCTAAAAATTCCATAGCATAGAGGAAAAACTAACATACTATCGCCCTTTTTTCCACCCATTGGAAAAACAAAAAATTCGCGTAGCGTCAAAATCCTGTATAAAAAAATTTCCCGTGATTCAAGCTTTGCCTCGAAATTTCTTTCCAAGCTACAAAAATAGCGGACTAAAAAAGCGCCCATAAAAGCAAAACTGCAACTCTAATATGCGAAGCAGCTTCGTTTGCTTAAAATTTCCTAGAACCCAGAATTTAGCAGCCCTTAAGAAAAAATATGGTTCCATTATAGCCCATTAAAACTTCCAGAAATTAACTCGAAAAGGTTCCTTGTTAGATTCTCACTCCTTTTGGAAAGTAGATAAAGAACTATCATCTTTCCAAAGCAAATTGAAGCAAATGTAGCGATCGAGTCGCGTGGATTGATCGAAAAGTAAATAACGGGACGTGCCGCGGATTTCTAGCCCCTTTTCGGGCGAGAGTCGCTTCTCAAGGAGATTAATCATGTTGGTTGCGAGCCAACACGCCATTCGCTTTTATCTTTGCCCCGCGCGGACGCATCTGCTCTTTGGCCCTCTCACGCGGCCAACCGTGACGCGGATAATAATTTCGTTGTTGCTTAGGACGACCGTAAATTAAAAGCACGTCTGACGACGCGTGTCTTGGCCGGGAATTATTCCTCGTCCACCGCTGCTGCGGCTGCAGCTCGTTTGTCTTCCCCACGGAGTAGGCCTCTCTGTTCCCCTGAATTTAAGTATCAGACCAGGAAACTTGAAACTGAATACGTATATTCGGAAAGGTTATAATTTTACTCATTTTTCAATCTTCGAACGGCTTTGAATTTCTTTAAGCGAAAATTTTCCGCAATTGTTACGCAAACTATGACAAAATATATCGAAAACTTTCCAGAATTTTTTTTCGGACTTTGTATTTTTACTGAAATTTTTGGAAACATTTTTCTCGCTTTTTCGGGAATTTACTGAAATAGGTTGAGCAAAAATATAAAACCATTTCTGTGTACACTGCTTGTTAAACAAAATTGATTCCTTTAAAAAAGGATGAAAGTTTTTTTAATTATAAGTCCTTTTCTGGAATTTTCTGTCGTTTCTAACTAAACTTAAAAATAACTCCAATGTAATGATTTTACTTGTAAAAGCTTCAATTAAAATAATAAACACGATAAAAAGTAGTAGTTTTTCTTCGTATTTTTTACTGATATCTTTTTATTTTGTTAGAATTTTAGGAAATATTTTTCCCATGTTTTTCCATGGAATTTACAAACATAGTTGAGTCACGAAAATAAAAAATTCTATATGCACTGCTTGCCAAAAAAATCTAAGCATTTAGAAAGGGTTAAAATTAAAATAAATTATAAACTCCATTTTTCCAACACTTTTCCTGCTTGTAATTTACCTTCAAAATGACATCAACGTAATTTCTTTTACTTTCAAAAACTTCAATTAAAGCACGTCATAAAAATAATAAAGAATCATAAAGTTTTTTCTCCGTCGTTTTACTTCTATCTTAACATTGATGTAATTTTAATTTTATAACTTATTAATTTCTTTCCAGTCGTTCTAATTTTTGTTGTAGTTGCGGTGTGCACAGTTGCAAAGTCCATTTAGTAAAACCTGATGGCTAAATTTCGCTATCCACAAGTGCTTTGCGACACTCGAGCTCGGGGAAATTGGCGTGACAGGGGTCGGCCGGATTTCCGGTTGGCGCACGTGCCGAATCTTCGGATTATCCCCACGAACAGATTCCAATTTCGCCCGACAACAATTGATGAGCGCATTCTTTGATCAGCCACCCCCCGGACCCGTCGCCTCGCCGAGATTAATTTGTTACCTCGAAAACAGTTGAATAGGGATTTGGCAGGTCGAGCAACTTGACGGATTCGGGATAGTTTCGAAGCGGTTTCCCGTTCGTCTCGATCGAACCTTGTGACAACGTTGTTTGGAACTCTCTGAGCTCATTTGGAGAATATAACGAAGAATCTTTCGCTGCAAATGCAATAATGATTATGTAAAGGACTGCATAAATGAATATTAATCGATTACTTTCGCGTTGAACTGCGCTGGTCTCGAGAGACAAACTTATCAAGAGTTCGGAGGAGCAGAGAGTAATTAAATCAAATTAAGAAGTTCCTAGAGATGAAAAGGAGATTTCTCTTTTACTTATTTAAAGAATATCGCAATCAATCGCAAGGAAAATCTGTTTGCAGGACTAATTTACTCCGAAGGAAGTGTTATTCGTCCAGATCGATGTAACTCGTGAACCAACGGATCAAGAACTTGCACGTTCTTAAGAAAATTGATTAAATAACTTTTCCGACGAAAAGGAAGAGTACTCTTCGTTATTAACTTTCCCTCGCGAGTTACAAGCTCAGTTTCCAGCTCATAAGTATTCACTGCTTACGATGTTACATTTCAAGTGTTTCCAAAGAAGTAGAGGCGGT
Source organism: Perdita meconis (assembly GCA_030770465.2). Lineage (NCBI taxonomy): Eukaryota > Metazoa > Arthropoda > Insecta > Hymenoptera > Andrenidae > Perdita > Perdita meconis. The sequence continues at coordinate 6,198,073 of JASKOS020000001.1, forward strand.
TTTTATCCCTCGTTAAATCACCATAAAGTCCGAAAGGGTGACGATGGCGTGATGGCGAGTCGTGAAATGTTTTCGAACCGATAAAACTCTGCGGCCGTTCGCGCCGGGGCTGAATTAATTACCCAAACAACGACAATTAGGATTGCCGGTGGCGATGGGCGCTTCGATCATTTCCGTCGATATAATGCGTCCCTCGATTATCGATATCCGCTTCAATGTCCTGCGAATATGCGTTGCTTCCTCCCCACATTCTATCTAAAACTATTTACTGTCGCCACTATTTTAATCTAATCGCGCTGAACCCCCCAATTCCATTTAATATGCAAATTACAACATTATTCGTGCTGCAACCGAAAAGGGAATGAAAAGAAGACTCGTGATATTCCTTCACTTTATTTTTATGAATTTCCCCTCTAAACCAAAGCTCTTTCGATCTTCTTCCTTTTCATTCGCACCCGTGGATTCCAAAGTAACGCGATAGCGTTTCACCCGGAGAATGAAACTTTTATTCCACCGATATACATGTACCTCTCGGTATTTTTAGGATGAACGGGATGCAGTTCACGTACCCGACGTTTTCGCCATACGTCCGCGCGCGTTTCGCCGTGGCGGTTAATAAAATGGAATCGATGGAATTCGATTATCAGCAACGACGGGGCCGGAATGTGTGCGGGGGCGCGAAATAAAATTGCAAGCGCGTACTGCGGAGGCTTTTTAACGGCCTCCCGCGTGCACGCCAACGACGCACGGCTAAACAAACTTATCGCCGTTTGTCACGCGTTCGGTGTTAACATTATTCTCACTTCCTGGGGACGTGCGACTTTATTAGACCCCAGGTTCGTTCATATTTTAGATGGTGTCTCGGTTTATCGAGACATAAAGTTTCATTGTCCGCATCTTGCTGGGAATTGCCGTGCGCCTGCAACGGAGCGCTGCGTGACCCGTGCAGCCTTTTGTCCAGCTGAATTTAAATTGATAAGGGATTTATAACATTCGTAAATTAATACGCAGAAGATTTAATCTATCGTGGGTGAAATTTGTTGGAAAATCGAGGCGTGCCATTTTTTTTCTGTCGCCTTCCCTGCTTTTTATGTTTCAGAGGGGAAATCAATGGCACTTCAACGTCGAGGGCCAAATGGTCGAAATTCCAAAACCGAGTATTTCAATTATTAGTTAGATTACCAATTTATTAAAATCCAGAAGGGAAATTTTTATTCTGACTTATTAAAATCAGTGCACAGTTACTTTTTAGACAAAATTATACCTGGAAATCAGATTCCTAACTTGGAATTAATGTCTGAATCAAGATCTCAGGTTTTAAAAACGCAAAAAGTGTCTTCGCTCTCCTTTGCATAAAAAATGTATTCACTTTAATTTAGCTTATTATTTTTTAATATCCTCTGCGATTAATCCAAAGGTTCGACATGCATTATTTAAACAGTCTAGACCATTTCCAAGAGTTAAATAAATAACGAGAATCTCGATTGCAATTCCAAAATCGTACAAATTCAATATTGCACGCGTCCCGCCATTTACAAACGCAAGGTGGAACGAGTTATGAAATTTACACCATAAATTTACGAATCCCATAAATCGAAGATCACAAATATTCAATATGTATTCAACACTGTGTCGCCAATATATTCGACGCTAATAAATGCGTCGAGCTTTCATGTCCCTTTCTCCGAAATCAAACGTCCCCTTTTCGACGCGATAACAAGCGGAAGTGGTTGGAGTCCGCGTCCAGTTGGCCGCCCCGAAAACTTTCTCCGCCCCCGATTTCAAAGAGCGTTTCGCGCGAATCAAAGCACGTCAGGGGCAATATTTCATCGATTCCCACTCCCCGGCGTCTGGCCCACAATCCGCTAGGAATGTGCATCCCTCTAGAGGCTCCGGTCCCGTGTATTTACGATGTTTGCGTTCGCACGAAAGTAGGATGGATGCATCCTAGACGTCATTACTTCGATTTTCGAGGGTGAAATGGCTCGCTGCCAAGAGGAGCCATCCGGGGATCCATACTACCCAGCAATCCTCTTCCTCTTTCCACCTTCTCGGCGCACGGGATGTCGACTGGCGAAACACAAAATATGATAGAAACCGGGGGAAGTTTGTGCAACTGCCCTGAGATTGTTAATTTTCCTTGGATCTTTCGCGAATTTCATTAGCGCGACGTTTTGTTCTCCGTTTTTCAGATAATGCTTCGTCAAAGTTCCTCTGTATTTTGCGGTGATAAACTGGGTCGGTGTCTCGATAGAAAACATTCGCTTTTAGTATTCTATCAATGTATCAAATTTTTATCTAATTTTCGGCGATGTCGATTTAATTTTGCGAAAGTAGAATTTTTCTCAGGGAACAATTAAACAAGTTTTTATTTTTCTAGTAACTGTAAATATTAATTTTAGTAAAATATCCTTCCCACAAAATAGAAATAGATTTACGAATCCTCTTAATAGTTAACAAAAGTAATTACCATAGATCTGAGTCAACTCTTGCCAACACCCAGCAAAAGTTTAGCCTTCCCTTAACAGAAGAAGGAAGGGAACAAAAACCCGCTCGTAATTCACAATTCCATATGCATTAACCAAGCCACAGCAGCGCGTCATTTAAAATTCCACCAGCGGAAGCTCTTTGCAAGCTTACAGAACAATACACAAAGTTCCGAAAGCTTTCCACTTGAACAGACGTTGTCTTCTAACACCGATCAATACTCTGGACGAAAGAAGAATGGAAAAATCGGAAGAGACAAACATCGTCGCCTCGACGCGGAGAGGCGTCGTTCCTTCGAGGTATCGAGTTAGTTCGAAGGCTTTCACAGCCTCGGCGAACGCCTCGACCTTCGTTCAAGCCCCCAGGATCCTCTTCCCTTTTTTTTCCGCGAGCCACGAAATCGTGGAGCAGGCCCAGGAGGACCACTTCGTGTCGTCACGCACTCCAACTTTTAACGAGCGAAAGTTCCCTCTGGCCGGCGCACGCGTGCTCCGCTTTCCTCTCGCCTACCCTTATACAGCGGCGTGTGTTATTTTTTTTTCCCCAGGTCCGTGGGACAATTGACTTCCGCCGGAGGTTTTTTCCTCGAGGCTCCTCTGGCTCTCCTTTTTCTCACCAGCGCGAAAACGAAACCGGGCATAATTATTGCACCGCTGCGGAACGTTTAGCCTCGCCGCGACCTGCGGTCTTTATCCGTCTCGCTCGTTTGGATTATATTCCGGAGGGATGGACCGCGGGGGATTGGCGGTTTGTGGAAATAATCGGAGTTATGGGCATCGAACCGAGGAATTCGGTATCAAGGATTTCCCGTGTTCGGTTTTTGATAGTGGCGAGATTGGGAGAGGATTCCGTGTAGAGTTTTTTTCTGGATCCATTGCTCTGTCGGAGCATTTTATATTCATCTTTTTAGAAGCATGAAATTGAGCTTTAGAGAATTTTTAGTGAAGAACTTGTTAAAGTCTTTTCAAGCAGAATTATAGGGTCAGGGTCCTTTTTGAGTTCATCATTTCATCGTAGAAGTTTTTATTAGACATTCTAGGATCGTAAAATATCGGTCAGTTTCTTCTGAAACACGAACTGAAGCTTCAGAAAATGTTTAGTATTACAATAGCACGAGAGGTCCTTTAAAAGTCCGTTTTGAATTTTTGACTTGCAGAATAATATGCTGGTTATTTAAAATACTGTAAAAATATTGAAGAATTCAATTTAAAAATTCTTCCTGAATCTATCATGTGTAAAATTATGATTGACCATTTTAGAGATCGTGAAAATATTGGAAATTCTTTTTCAAATCACGAAAGCAAGCTTCCGAAAATTTTCAATAGAAGAGGTCAGTTAAAGAATTGTTAAAGAATTGTAAAGAAATGTTAAAGAATTCTCAAGTATGGTTCTTTCTGAATTGATCATTCAGTCACAGAATTTTTTATTCTTCATTTTAGACTCGTAGAAATATTTATAAATAGACGTCTTATACTCTAAATATTATAAAATTTATTTCACTTTTGATGTATTATAAATTTTAGTATCTATGAAGGAAAAGTGTCACAAATGCATACAAATTTTCGGTCCATTGAATTCCTCCCAAAGCACGAAATGAAGCTGCAGTAAATTTTCAGTAGAAGAAGCAAATATTATAGCATTTTCAAGAAGCATTATACAATCAAGGGTTCTATTTGAGTCGATCATGCAATCAGAGAATTTTGTATTGATCATTTCAGGGTTGTAAAAATTTTGGCAATTTTCTTCCAAATCACGAAGTCAAGCTAACGGAATTTCCAGTACCAGAAGCCAATATAAAAATAACCTGAAGTGATATTATAGAACCACAGGTCTTTTCTGAGTCTTCCCTAACTTCTTCAATCGTAGAATTATGTTCCAATCATTTTAAGGATCCTTCAAATTCTCCTCCATTTTCCAATTCCGGAGTTGAAAATTCAAAAAATTTCCATTGCGAGAACTACGTCAAGTATGCAATCATAAATTTACATATCAAGCATACCAAAGTCCTGAAGATACCGGATAACCAACCTTCTTCGAATCGCGTAAAGTTCCATCAAATTCCCAGTAGAAGAAGTCAACGCTAAAGCATCCCCAAGTAGTAGAATCGCCGACATCAACACCTTTCAAGTATTCGCCATCATCGTCGTCCATTTGTTGAATAGAAAGAACTGATACCTATTCAAAGCTATCAAAGTAGATACCGTGACCTCAAAATAGTAGAATCCATCGCTACCCACCATTCAGACTCGAATATCTTCCCCCGGCTCCTTCCACCGTGACAATTTCCTTGACGTATCATCTTCCACGAACCTCACGCTCTCCTGCACTCTTTTACATCCTGTGGTATGCGGCGACTCAAAGGCTCGCGATATCATGAAGCATATTCCGACAGTCACTCGATTAAAACGGAACGATTGCCGAGAACTCGTTTCGCGGTGATTTCTCAAAGCGGATTTAATGGGAGGATCTCTGCGGACTTCTGCGAGGCGCATCGATGCGAACGTGACCCGAGCCCGAGGTCGAAAGGACGGCAAAAAGGAGGTATAAAGGCGAGACGCGGGAGATAAACGATAAACGACGGAAGCGCCGTGTGACACACGGAAGCGGGTAATTCTCCATTTCGAGTCCTCGATCCTTTCCCCTTCCACTTCTCGCGATACCGAGGGCCGCGGGCCGCGTTCATATCGCAGCGATGTTCGACGAGACTTTCTCGTATCGTCGAATATCGCTTCGACATTACGATATTCCAACTTCCGTTCGAACGGTAACGGAGGAAGCAAGAGGCACTCGATTTATCGAGTTATTTATGTGTTTCGAGGCAACGCCAGCCGACTGCGCTATTGGTCGCCGGAGGAAAATAAATTTTTCAGTTTTTTGGGGTTGAGAAGTTCTGCTTTCTCAATGCCTGGATAGTTTCTTCGAAATTTCATTGGTAGAAATTTTGAGAAAATTTGGAAGAACGACGGTGATGCGTTTCAAGAAATTATCGGAGCGAAACGCGTAAATCAAAGATATTCCGTTGTGATCTAATTTGACTGTATCCTCTCGCAGGAAATCCAGTGACAAACGAGCAGGCCCTTAATCGCGAGAAGTAGGACAATTAAGAAGGAACTTGAGCGCAACCCGTCCTTTATCTCGTTCATTTCCGGATTTAATTAGCTTCGCGTAAGTACGAGTCCGTGCATCGAATGGTAATGGTGAACCGAAGCGACTCGAGATGCGTTTGAAATGAAAACTCCTCGCAGCTTATAGTGGGAGGGAGTATAAATGGACAGCAAAAAGCTCGGACCAGTGAGCTTGCATGTATTGCAATTTGGAGAATTCCGAAAACGCAGGATTAAAACTGCAGTATTGCTGCAGGAAATAACTCGGGATTGGGTCAACATTGCTGCAATCGATAGCCTGACAATTTTTATTTTGTTCTACCTAAAAGTAACCAGAGCGAAACTTTGAAATTTTAGATCTCTGAGCATAGATCACTTTCAGTATTACTGAAGCATGTTATTATTTGATATAATTATAATTTAGGGAATTTCGATCTATTGAAGTTTGAATTATAAGGGCAGAAATAGTTCGATTTATATCAAGCATTTCTACTTAGAAACAAATATAGAGCAAAAACTCGACAGCAAATTCACCATGTCGATAAAATAAATTTACAAAATAGTTGAAAACTTATCTCTCAAGTTTTCCTATCATTTTTTCATTTACAAGTTAATTCTCGCAATTTTCCAACCCCTTTATTCACTTTAATAGACTCTGTTTCGCCTCTTCAATATTCTCCGCCAGTTCTCCGGTTAACTTTCCATTCATATCGCGGAACACAATCGCAGGGGCGATAATAAAAAGCAAACTATCCGAAATTCGGTTCCGCCCTAAAAGGGTATCGAATTTTTCCGCAGTTTCTGTCGCGACGCGCGCAAAATGCAATCTCCCTACGGGTACCCAGAACAAAACGAAGAAGCCAACTGCACGGTTATCGCGTTAACTTGTTTCACGACCCATTTTCCCCGTCGATTTCTGAACGGGGCGCGAAACTAGGCGACAGCCGCGTCTGAACCGGAAGAAGGGCAACGCCGGTTTCGAATATAATAGGGAAACTTTCGACGCCACCGCGAGTAACGCGATGGTAACTCCGTTAATTTTTTCCCCGCGCCTCCGCCCTCGACTCCCTGCCGAAATTTCAGCGACCTGTGAGCCGTGCCAAGTCACCCTCCTACCCCCTTCAGGCAGCGGTACGAACGCCTCGAGCGATGTCGCGAGTGAAATAAAAAGGGTTTTTCAGTTGGCAACGAATTCCCTCGTCGTCACCGCGATTCTGGGTGGGGGAACAGAAACAAATACTTTCCCAGATAAAAGGAACAAAAACGACCGGCTGAAAATCTCTATTATCGCGGTCTGAGCGAGCCAAGAATCGCTGAAATTTCTGCGCCCTGCTGAACGCTGCCCTTGAATGATGAATGGCGGTGGAATTTTATCGGAGATTTGTTTTAAGTTCTTTGCCATTCTTTCTTTTGCGGTATTCTTTGCCTTTTCATTATATTATTATTCAGGAATCAGTTCTGAGATTTTGTGACGAAATGTAGGCCAGACATATTCTCGAAATAATTTGAGTTTATTTTAAGGGTTTTTTTAATGAGCCTCAGGAAATGGGAACTTTATTCTTAGTATACTTAGCGGAATGTTTCTAATCTCTCCTGTTTAAGTAGCTTAAGTCCTAATCATTAGTATGAATCAGTAAACTATTAATTCAGAACTTCCGATGTAAATTTAATACATTAATGAACCACTGAAGACTACTTAAAATGTTTACTTCTTTATCATTTTTATTAAAATGAAAGAGCCTAATCCAAAATCTGACTGTGTTATTGCAAGGGCAAAGGGTGAAAACTATGACCGTAGCAAAGCCCCAAGTATTGGTATTCCAAAACCTCCAAAACCTCAGATTTACCCAGTTACACGCTTGCGGTAATTTCCCGCGACGTCCCTAATTTTATGTAAATTCGCGCATAAGGAAACTTGCGAATTATCCACCGCAAAACTTTAGAAAGACAACAGCGGAAGCCGAGCGAAATTAATCCTTCCCCATTCCAGAAACTAATACATTTTCGCGGACCACCGTGTCCAATACCATTCTTCTAACCGTGCCAACGTTTCGCGAGTTGCAAAATTCCAGGATAGATGGCAGAGCGACGTCCGCGTTCCCCGCGTTTTCGACGACACACAGTTTGCCTTTTTTCCCCCTTTCAGCGCCCCGTCGCGTTCCAGACAGACCGGACAAAAACAGAACAACGAAGACTTCGCCGGTATGAAAGCATGTGTTCCACTTGACTTCTCCGCCGACCCACCCCCGTCGCGAGCCTTTTTCCCTCGCGCGAGAACAGTCGATTCTTGCGCGGCGCTCGCGCGACATAAGCGGCTTCCCTTGAATGCCGTTTCTACGGCCGCTCGAGCGGACAATTCACCCTTTTAGCCTCCTTCCGCGCGCGCGTGGGCGGTCGACACAATATCAGCTCCATTCCGCGCGACCGACGCGACAAACACCATTCAGCTGGCCTCGGTGTTCGAGCGTCGTGTTCGCGACGCTCGCCTCGCAGCTCCGTGGAATTCGGGGCGTTGAAGGAGGGCTGAGATGGTAAAATTAGCTCGATTTCGAGGGCCGGGGAGGACTTAAAGGGGTCGAGAATTTGTTCGGACGTGAAAGGATAAGCGACACGAAGCTTGCGAGTTCGAGGTCTTTGCGAGGGGTGGAGATTTAGAGAGCGGAGGTCACTTGTACTGTCGGATTTCTAGAATTCTTTAATGGAAAATCGTTCCATTATCACTGAATTCTGTTTCTTCATTTCCTCTGCATAGTTCGAGCTTTTATGTTCATTATTTTGCCAATTTCTTTACTTATTTATTGGTATTTATTTTATTGAAGGTTGCATCAATTGTCATGATTATTAGGAGACAGTTTTTAACTATTCATAATGTTGGAAATAGTTCTTATTAATAAACCCAAATCGAGACTTTTACAACAAAAGAATTTATTTTTACAGCTAAGCATAAACAACATTAGAAAAGAATTCCAGAAGTAAACAGTGATTACTAAACCTCACATATTTATACATTTATGGCAAGTGAAATTATACAAAACTGTATAAAAATCAGCATAGACTCAACAATATCAATACATTGCTAATAACTTTAATAAATAATATAACCTTCCAAAATACTTCAAAATATTTGAACCTTGCCCTAAAAATATAATTGGACTTAATTTATAATATACTTAATAATAAGACTACGATACTTAATAATATATAATAATAATACTTAATAATTAGACTTTGGATTTTTATACATTTTTATGCTGAATATAATACAATAATACAGAATATAATCCAACTTCTAATACTTGAGAAATAAGATATAAAGTTATTTAATCTTCAATTCTTTGCTCCTATTTATAAAATTTCGATTTTTCATAAAAAAACTGCAGTTTTTTAATATTCAACCACTTAATTGTGCACGTATTTCGCCTGACCCAATTTCCATTCCAAGATCAGTGACCCCGCACAGCATCCTTCAACCCCTACAAGTTCCTTTCAACCCCGTCCAGCTCTCTCTAAGGGATCCATACAACCACTGCGGAAATCTTTAAAGGCCCGCATCCTATCTCCGCCAAAGGCGCGAGCAGTCTTCGAGATAAATCCATTCACGCCTCGGAATGAATCGGCCTTCGCGCCTCGGCGTCCAGAGTCTCGAAGAGAGTCGGCTTTCGGTCCCTCCCCCAGGAAATTGCTGACACGGTATCCCTGACGGATGACAGGCGGCCTAGAAGCGGGGAAAGACCTCCTCGAAGGCCTCCTTTCGCGGCTCGTTATTAATAACGGGAGGAATAGGCGTCATTGGCTGACGCCACGCGCGGCTCTTTAGTCAGCGCTTCGGGCGAATCCAGCAATTAATCACGCGCTCGAAATCGCTCGGATAGCGGACCTCTCGATTGATCCCTCGTTCGACGCGCCATTTCGTCATCGATACCGCTTCATTACGATTCATCGCGCCCGGGTCCTTGTCACCGGGATTCGCGAAACCTCGATTGCCGCCTTGGAGAGAAACTGTCGACTCTCTTGCAAATGAGATCGGCTTTCTTCGGTGGTCGTAAAGACGAGGCAATGAAAGCGGAGAGGAATCTTAATTCGAGACGTTTCGCTGACGCGGGTGCATAGAATCCGCTTTCAGGGACGAATGAATATTCCTTTGATTGCTAGAAATTTGAGGATCCGACGCAGCAACTCGTCAAAATTAAGATTTCTTCGGTCGAAACTTCTCTTCATCTTTCACGATATTTTGTTGCTAGTTTTATGCTAAGGCTAATTTTTCTTTCTCGACATCGCGGAGCGGATCGCGGCGCAGGGTGCGACGCATCGATCTGATTATACCCGTTCGTTTCCCCCGTCAGTGATATGGCACTTCATTATACGAAACGCCATGCTCCGTTGAGTTTTCCAATCACGACGGACGCCGCCTCGACAAGGAAGCTACCGGAGATTTACATGTTTCGTTATCGCCGTGCCCGGGAGTGAGAAGTTACGTCGGACAAAGCCGAGACACCTGATCCGGTTTAATATCTCGCGCAGAAACTTTGTCGCATCCCCGGTGCGCGAAAAATAGGAAAAAACGCGTGACGTCGCGAAACGTCTCCATTTCTCTCGGGGAAGAAATTCTGGGATGTCTGGTAGTCGGAGGAAAATTCCTCTAACTCCGAGAAAATCCATTTCTGAAGTCAAACTTTGAAATCCAGTAATAAAACGCGGAATAGCATCATTCTCATCGTTTGAGTAATCAGAATACGTCAGAAGAGCATTTCAATAATTAAATAAAAATTACGTAGCGTTTTTCATTTACTAAACTTTCACTTGGGGATTCCTGCGATCAAGGATGTCCCATGCCTGACAAACCCAGTAGTATTCTACTTAAATGTCGCATCAAATATTTACCCTCGCATTTATTTTCTGGAGACAAATATTTGCTGTCTAGGGAATGCTGCTATGTTTATTTTCACGCAATCAAAGTGTACCTTTCCAATCTACTTCAAAGCTGAGCTTGGTATGTGTCACATTAATATTGTCGTCAAAATCTTGAACTCCATATCATACAATTTTCCACAGTGGATTATCGAATTATCATTTCACTTTTAGTTGTGACTATCTATACGTTATTTTATTAAAATGTTGATATAGACACTTTATATTTTGATTTTGCAAGAATAATATTTTATCTTATTTACAGCGTTTGCTCTAAAATTAAGAACACTCAAATCCATAAGAAAAAGAAAACAGATAAACATTATTGCTTTTTCATTTAAATTATTGAAAAGATTACAGAAAAAGTATTGTAAGTACAATGAGACTATAAAACCTATTGAAGCAAGTAATCTTAGCTTTTTAATAAATTTACGGTAATTTGTAGAAGTTTAAATCTTTTTGATATACAGGGTGTTTCAACTGAAGAAGGCCACCAAAAATATTTCCTTTGTTTTTAACACTAGATTCATATTTTTTCTATGAAGTATCAACATAACTGATTTTTGGAAAAATACATCTTTCAAGAAAATATTGTTTATTTATGTATGATATTTGTTAACCTAAAATATACATCATATTTTCTAAGGTTAAATTGCATATTAAAAATAGTGATACCTGTTAATTCTATAGATTCCATAAATCTAGTGTTAATGGCATAAAAAAGTGTCTATAAAACAACTTCAGTATTTTCCATAGATGAATAATTTGTTCATCGGGTCCTTTTTAGTTTTTTTCAAGAACACATGTATTTTATCTCGAGAAAGCGTGCAGATGGAACACCCTGTATATGACTAAAACCATAAAATAAAAAAGGGTTTGATTTTAATTGCATTTTCATGGAACATTAAAAATGATTACATTTTTACTTTGAGGCGTCAAACAAGTAAAAATTTCAGTCTCCATAATAATTCGATCTTCTACTATAAATTTCGATAATATATTCGATAACTTTTATACTATAAAATTCTACTAAATTCCAAGCGACCAAGCAATTTTCAACAGACCCAGGAAGTACAAGAAAAGTCTTCGCCTTTCCGCGTCATTTCCTTCGCGAGCATTTTGCGTGAACCCTTTCCTGGGATTACTCAGATCTAGGATCAGACAAGTTTACTCGTGGATCTTGGGACTTCGCTGAACCCGGACGTCGATGTAACCTTTTCTTCGAGAAATCTGCTTCCAGACTTGGAATCGACTCGTGTTCTACAATAACGCGATTCATGGAGCGACTGTTCCAAGCTTAACAGCGGAACCCTTTCATCGCGGCAGGGAAAATCTGTGCCTTTGGAACCTCATCGAGGTGAAACGGATCTCTGACAACGAAACGAACATTCCCGAACGAATTAAGGTTTCCGTTGGTTTCGCGGAAGACTCGAATCCTCCAGGGCGTAACAACCGCGCAGCTCATGCATAATTCCGAGCTATCGCTTGTCGAATCGTCGATTATGCATGCGGATGCGTTTCGAGCCGTTGTTTACCTTCGTCGGAGCGGCGATTAAGCGGATTTCGCGTTTCGATATTAATAACCGCGATCGTATTCATCGTCACGTGTCTTCTGGCAACACTGCGTCTCAGTCGACAGAATATCCGACGATGTTCCATCGGATCTCGTTTCCCAGCTTCTGCCAGGCGTTGCGATTTATCACAAACTTTGATGAATCACCAATTTGTTGCCCCTTTCGAACGTGCAAAGCTCCGACAAAAGCTCCGTTGTTTTCCGGGGGAAAAGCGATCCGCCGTCCCCTGATAGAGTGTATTCTAATTAAAAGCAGCGCGATACGTCGAATCGCGGTCGCGCAACGCGAAACGTAACCTAATTGCACGAAGAACGAACCGGGGAACGAGGGAAATTGAAAAACCGCGCACGTCGCGAAAGTAGCCGGCGCTTTGTACATTTTTTCTCTTTTTTTCCTCGTTCAGTCACCGGCTCGGTTTATCCTTCGTTCGTCGAGGTGAACTAGGGAAGAGAAAGAGAGGAAAAAGGGAACGCAAACAAGATTCACCCCGTTCGTACCAGCGCCACCGACTTAATAGAATTTTCTGCCGCGCAATGGGAGGACGAACTTTGTATCCCAGTTTCGAATACGCCTCCCGTCGCCGTGCCGACCCTCGGTCCGATTTTCGTCCAGGATTTTTCGGCAGATCCCCGTCAACGGACCTCAGTGGAAACAATGAAACTTTGTCCACGGATGTTCCAGATTACGGAGGGACGCGATGAAGCGAAAGAGCCAAGTTTCCAACCCTCCGAAATCTGACCTCCCTTCTTGCCCCACCGGAATTATGATTATCCGATGGGGTGGCGCGAGTTTGGACACTTCTATCCTCCGGCTATTGCTTTTTTGGGATGTCGGAAGTGGGAAAGTGCTAAAAGTTAGGGAAATAGTAGCGACAGGTTGAGGGAGAATTTTATTTTGCTGGGAAATTAATTTGGGATATTTTGGAAATGAAATTGGGACATTGGCGGGCTTCCAATTATTTAATATTTCCAAAGGCTGGGTGGAAAGAGATTAAAAATTTTCATTAAAAAAATATTGGGATGTATAAAATTGAAATTGGAATGCTGGGAATTTTGAAATCGGTTTAAATCATTTTCGTGAATTGTTTTACTAATTGTAAGGCAATCTTACCGCATCCTTTCATTGTCTAATAGCCTAATTACTTTCACAATCACTGATTGTGAATATTTTGAATGTGAAATTATGACTTCGGAGAATTTCTAATTAATAAATATTGCACCTGGATGGTAGAACAAGATCCAAAAAATATAATTCAGCAAATACTGAATCAGATAAAATTGCAATTGCGAAGTTCAAAACTTTTAAATCAGCTAAAACAAATTTCCTAAAGTATTTCAATCATACCGTCATACCATAAAATTCCAAGTCAATTATTTTTGATATAATAATCTTAAAATTATAACTTTAGAGCAGTAATAGAAATAAAATGTCTATTTCAATCACTTGAAATAACTTTTCCAAACAATTTAACTAAACTCCGTGTCACTGTTCCACAAAATTTCAAGGCAATTACTTCAACTACGCCAATCCGAGCCCTAATCTCCAATCCACAACCATCCGCGTTCCCCCAAAAAAGGAACCTTTCAAAAATTCACGTCTTTCCCGACGGAACTTTCTCCGCAGTCGTAGCTAATCACCGAAAGCCGTTCGAGGAGAAAGTCGAAAAAGAAGTTGCAGGTGTTCGATGTAAATTCAGTCGGGGAATTTTCCGCGCGGCAGCTCGAAGCACGTTCGAGGGTGACTTAAGCGCGAGAAAGTGTGGAGAACCGAGGGAGAAAGGGGGTGAATTCGCGGGAGTTGATCGACCGGCGATCAATCGACAACTTTCGCCGGAAGTTCGCGAGGAACGCGAGGTCCTGGTGATCAACTGGAGTTCGACTAAACGCCAGGAATCTCAATGCGTTCCGAGCGGCGCACTTGTAACGATTTATTTTCCTGGGAGCCACGAACTGCTCTCGACTCTTTCCACCGAGTTTCGATGGCAGTTACTTAACAAATTCGCGCAGCGTTGGGGGTTGAACTCCGCTTCGAACCCGTCGAATTGAGAAATTTACAGGCTCTGTCGTTCGGACACCGACGCGGAAAAAATGTATGCAGATTCGGTGGGTTCGTTTCGCGAGCGTATTCCACGATACTGAATCGACTATTGGAAGACGAGGGGCGGTCGAGGGCGGCGCGATTCAATTTCGACGAGAATTTTATATGCCTCGAACGATCCTCGATGATCAATGAAGCGCCCCGGGGGCTTCGGCGATTAAAGCGGCGTCTTTGTGATCGGCTGGATCGATCGGAAACGGAACCGTGATGAAAATCCGCCCTCTGGATTGATCGACGAAAGCGAAACGTCGCGGACGAACCCTCGGCGCTTCGTGCTCGTGAAATTTACGCGGTTCGTCCGCTTGGAGATCGTCCAAAGAATGTTTCTACTTCGCGCAGAATCTTCGTGTCGGTTTCTGAAACGGGCCGACGGTTTTTCGGAAATAATAATGCAGTTATTGCTGTTCCGCGTGTCCTCAGTAAGTCGTGACGTCGACGCTTTATCCACCACTCTCGCGTGAATTTGCAATTTCTGCTACACGACTCTCGCCAGTTTGTTCTGAATGGGACAGTTCACGTTTGAACCCAACGGAGACACGTGACTCTATTTATAGCTCGCGGATTCGCAGCCGCTTGCGCGCCAGTCCGCTTTGACAGAGACAGATTTGGCCGCGTATATTTAGAGGGACGCCGAGTTTTTCGGGGTGGGGAAAACGATGGGAGGCTTGAAACACTCTGACTGATGCCAGATCGACGCGACAGCTGCGTCCCGACACACCAAACGCTAATATTTTCCTCTTGATTTTTGCTGGATACTGCAACTTCGTCTTTAAGGTCGAAGTTCAGAGTTTGTGGCTTCTACGCTGATAAAAGAAAATTGGAAACTCATTTGCGATCGATTTTACTCGTAGAAATCGCAGGAAAGTTTGTGCAATGAATTAGGAAAAAGTAATTTGAACGAGGATAAATCACAAATTTGACAAATAGCTGACCTAGAATATCGCTTTATACCAAGAATCAGTTGCAAAATAATTTCGTAAGTGTTTAAAATATTCACCAGATGAAACATATTCTTTTCATCAATCAGAATTGTGCATTAAGTTATTCTAAAATTTTTGTTAGCTACAAGTTTTTAGTGTACTCTCAAAGGCAGTTGTAGAAGTTGGATTTTATAATGTATCCGAGATGCACTATGTAGTGTAAAATTTGGATGCAAGTTGTAAATGTTGGATGCACATGTGCTTACTCATCCATAAAAAATGCACCTTTAACATTTAGAATACCAAAGGTATTCAGGTCTAGGATTTCCTGTATCAATGTAGCAGGAAACTGAAGTTTGACAAGGCCAAAACCATTTTCCTTAAAAGCTGCATAAATGCATGTTCCCGTTCCCACAAATTCAAAGCACACTTTGCAAATTCAAAATATCGAATATCGTAACGCAGGATTTCAAGAAAAAAGAAACATTGTTGCGAACTAGTCCGACAAAAATAATTCTATTCTACTTAAAATTATGCATACATCCTCGTTTCCATTGAATCGAAACGTTACTCTTCAAATTTGCAATATCGAATCTCAACTTTTATTAAGGATTTCTGGTAATATGAATGTAGCAGCAAATTCAAATATGATAGATGATAAGATTTATGGAATTCCATGTTAACAGTTAATGACTTTTCTGGTCACCATAGTATTAAACTGCATTTTTCGAATTCGATCCTTTTGAATGGTGTATTTAGAATTTGTAGAAAAATTAGTATTGCAACCAAGTGGATTCTGACAAGACTGATGTTATTCGACTTAAAACCTCTAGCAATTTTATGGCTACAAGATTATCAAATAAAAATCTTACAATTGTAGCTAATAAATAAACAATACAGCTAGTTTATAAACAAATTAATATTGCACTTATTTGGAGTCTGACAAAATTAGGGATAATCTGCTTAAAAATTCTACAAATTTTTTCTGAATTTACAAATATTTGTATATCCTCTTAATTAATACATATTCATAAAAATTAAAATATCAGATATCATATTTAGAATTTCCGGAAAAATGAATATTCCAGCACATTGAAGTCTGACAAGATTGATGGTATTCTAGTTTAAATCTTGAGAAAGCTTGTAAACGAGGCATAAAATTGTGCTCCTCAAATTTTATTTACTAAACGGCAGATTTAAAATAGAATAGCAAGCCTAAAATATCTACAACAATCAATTTTGTAGCTAATTCGAGTCTGACAAAGGCCGTCATTTTCTACTTAAAGCTTCCACCTGTATTCAGGCATTCATATAATCAAAATATTCTCTTGAAGCTCAAAATATCAACTGCCAGATCGTAAAATGTGACATACTCAGCCCTATTGTACTTACACATTATAAAAGCTTCTTTACTTAAATAATCAAATTATACTTCTCAGACTCCAGACACGAAACCTCTGTCCATATTTACAACTTCCTGTCATCAACAGTGTTACAAATGACTATGTTCTTTCCTTCACTGTTCATTCCACTAGCGAGCTATAAAAAATATTTCCAGTCCTCTTCTGCTAAAAAATACCACCCCAAATATTCCTCCCCTCGATCTCCTCCAATAGCAATCGAAAGACAAATGCTTCAACCCGAAGGTAGCAGCGTAGTCGCCATCTCCAGGTCCTGGCGCGGCGATTCCATCGATTCGCAGCATACTTTTTCCCGCATCGACGTCACGCGTTAACCAGAAAGAGAGACATCACGGAACATCTTTTTCCTCCTTCGTTCGGGCGAGACGGGAGCCGCGACGGTCGAGTTTCTCCAGCTCGTTTTTCCACGGTCGACAATAAATCGCCACCGCCGGATTTAATATGCCTCGCGAAGCGATACGTACCCCACGGCCACACGGCAGGTCCGGCCATAATAGCCTTTATCGGGCCACCACCTTCTGGCAGCCGAAGATAGAACGCGACACGGTCCGCGACCGATTTGCATAAATACCCGCGGCTTCGCTTCCTTCCCGCGTCCTCCACCCCTCCTTTCGGCTAAAACCCGCCAATTACGTGTCGGGATCCACGTTCCCCGATGGAGAACCGTTCGTCGACGATTCCGTGTCCCGCGGCCATTAATCGAACCCCCTCTACGGACCCTTGGAAGGAGCTGCGACCGATTCGGGGCCGATATTCTTCACCGGTGACGAATGGATCGCTGGATCGCCTGGATCTTTCGAGAAACCTGCCACGATAATGCGACGGGGATGGAGAGGGCCCCGCTGAGGGTTTTATTTGATAAATGACGAAGGGAGGCGGGGGATTCTCGGGGAATTTATTTCGGGGTTTGGACTCGCCCCAGGAATTCATTTAGCGGGTTGATCGAAAAGCTGCGGTGGACTTTTGGGGGAACTTTATACGTTATCTTTAAGAGCTATTGGAGTACCGGAAAGTGGTATAATTTTTTTTATGAAGTACAGATTATTTGAATTTTAAAAACTGTATTACACATGAAGGATTTAATCACTGAGATCTTTATCATCATTTTCTACCCTTTGCCATCTATAACTCGTCTTTGATATTTTATTTTTTATTTTATTTGATTTTATTTACGGGCAAAAAACCCTTTGGTACAAAATACAAAAAAAAAGAAAAAGAGAAAAGTAGAAACGCATAATACAAGTAAATCCTTAATTAAATTCAATAATACGTCGTAGCCAGGTTCTCAAGGATTCAAGAGACTATATAAGAGATATACATACTCTGTTTATAAAAATCCTTCGTTTTTTTATTAAAATATTTTATTACTCCCTTTTTTATAGTTGCGAAATATGAATATTTTTACCATCGAAGAAGTATTATAGGAATCTGAATAAACAGTAATAGGATGGAAAAGAAATTTATAAAGATTTATAAAGGTATTTTGAGTTAATCTTTCTTTGTGACAGAGACGCGAAAACAATTTTTGCGACGGGGAGAAACCAACTTCGATCTTAAAATGATTTGATGATAGCTCGTCCCTGAAAATCGTCAAGCTTTACCTGGTGAATTCAGTTAGAAAACAAAGGAATCTCGCCGGATCCGGCCGCTAAATCACTCGAAGCACCCGGAAGTGACCGCTATTTCCAGAAGACTCGCGTAGCGCGGTGTATTTCCGCGGACACTTCGATCCATCGATGAAAACACGGAGCCACTCCTATTTCGACTACATTTTTCACTGTCACTGTGTTTCCCACGCACCTCGAGTTACTCGCGGACGAAGGCGAAAGAGGAGGCAGGGGTGACAGTAATGGATGAGAAAGCAGCGGGGCATGGAATAAAAAAGGCGAGCAACGCGTGAAATAATAGAAAGCAAAACCGAAAAAGGGAGCGAACAGAGGACTCAAAAGGCGCGTTGTCGCGGCTCGAAAAGGGGAAAGATAAAGCAAAAATCGATGTCGGAGACCGCGAAGCAAAAGGAACGTAATGATCCGACGCGGAGACACGTAAAAGAGAAAATCCACGGGGTTGTAAAATTACGGAGGGGGGAGACTCCTCGAGGAGGAATCGATCGCGGCGGAAAAATCGATTTCACGTCCCGGCGCACTCGACGGCGGTACCAGAACCCACGTTTTTCCGAAGGGAAACAATTTTGAGGTCGGAATTACTGTTTGGATTTGTCCCGTCCCTCTGTCGAACCGAGGCAAACGGTTTCGTGCTCGCGACTGAATAAACACTCGTCCAGTGTCTCATCCTCCTCTTCCTCTTTCCACCGATCCCCGTCTTCCTCCTCGCCGCACCTCGTCCCTCCCTTACCTCGGACAAACTACGAGCAGTTCGCTCTCGACTGGTCTTTTTGGGGAGGAGAGAGTCTGGAGGTTTTCACTGAGTCTTGGGTCTTCTATTAATCGTTGCCTCTATTTTATTTCGTCGCTCGCTAAACCCGCGGTGTGTATTTTCGCAGTGAGACGAAAGTGAAACCGTAAATATCACAGTCGAAAACATGCGTCGTTCGGAAGAATTCCTCCGAATCGCGGGCTACTTTCGAATTTCGGCATGCATAAATTATTGGCGAAATTTCGGACAGTCTGATCCGGATATTCGGAATCTCTTTTCGAAGTTTCGACAATTTAGTGAAGGATAAAATAGAGGTGGATTATTTTGGAAGCTTCGGTATCTCACAATTGGGAAACTTATTTAGAGAAAAATATTCAGCAAAACTTTGATCAGACTTTACATAATTATTCTTCATCTATGAATTTTTCACTACTGAATTACATCCCTTTCACATTAAAATTTGGATTTAAAAAGTTTCTTCAAGGTTTCGTACACACTTAAAAATGCTTCTTTATAAAAAGGATTGATTTTTCCTTTAAAGTCCAAAAGATGGAGCAACAAAATACTGCATCTTTGGAATTTTCTCCACGTTAAATCAATTACTTTTGTACAGTCGATGTCAGGGATTTTGTTCAAAGTGAAATATGATGTCCATGCAAAATGAAGGGAAGTTTAAGTCATCATTCTGGTAGTTTCAAATTGGTTTAAACGATACAAACCGTCAAAATTTGTAATTCTTGCCTGTTTTCATTTCATGAAGTCGGAGAGCACTTATCAATTTTTATCTCGAGGACTATGCATCCTATTGAATTTGTTCTTTTTGTATTTGAACGTAG
Organism: Perdita meconis; assembly: GCA_030770465.2. NCBI lineage: Eukaryota > Metazoa > Arthropoda > Insecta > Hymenoptera > Andrenidae > Perdita > Perdita meconis. Next base: position 6,217,796 of record JASKOS020000001.1, read on the forward strand.
AAAGTCCGAGCTAAGTGATTAATATTTTTCATAATAAAAGAATCATTGTTACAACTCGGAAAATTATAAAAAAATGTTTCTCTTACAAGTTTCTCTCAGAGTATCAGGTATAATTTTTTAAACAATCGAGAAAATATATATAAATATAATCATATTCCTGAGCACGTCCAAGAATTCTAATCCTTAAGTTGGGGCAGAGAGCAATTCCGCGAAGTTCCATAGAAGTCAGGGGTGTGTCCGAGCATCCCTTGTTAGCGCCAGTTGCCCAAGCATTCCACGGCTTTCCATTCGCCGGAGTTTACTTTGGGGGTCGGTGAATCGTCGGCGGAACGGGCCGAGTATCGAATTGTTTTCAGCCCCCGGTCCTGAAATATCGTGTAAACTTTGCTGTCCGGATAGAGAGCATCGAAAGGATGAAAAAAAAGGGATGGAAGGGGTAGAACCGAGGGTGGGGGAAGAGGAAGTTTGTAAAATGCGGATCGACAAATAGCCGGGGACCGACGCGGCAATATAAGTCCGAGAAAGTTAGTTTATAGTGCAATTGTTGGCGAATGGATAACCGGGAGCAATACCTTCTTTTTTCCACCAGTAAATAACCCAGAGGACGAGTGTTGGCTCGCTGGACTGCGACCTTCTACCCCCTTATGGGGGGTTATGGCTTACGCGAACTTCCGTTTGTTCGACTTTTTGGCCAGGGAAACGATAAAACGGTGCGTAAAACTCGCGTCTCCATTAATTCGGTTTATTGCGGGGAGCGAGGCAAGAAAATGTATCCGAGGAAAGGGAATCGTTAGTAGAATATTCACCCCGGTGGACGATTTCACCCTCGTCGGTCTTGCCAAAAAGAAAATAACAGATTACTGGGTTTGGTGCTGGAGCGAGCTATGCTGCAATAATAGCGTTATGAGTAGACTGCAGATTTTTATGGAAAATCAAATTTTTATAGACAGGAATAAGGAATGGGAAATTAAATAATAATGTGTCTTATTTTCTAAAAATTTAGCACGTATTATGTTCTTGATATTTTGTATCTTTTGGCATTTATCATCAACCTCAAATTTTTTCATGCTCAGAATCGTCATAAATGTATAAAGTATGATTAAGATTATTATTTTTCCTATTGAAACTTATTAATATAAATGTAGAGTTTATGGCAAATAAACAATTAGAGGATTATAATAACTAGACACTAGAGAATTTTTTTAATCATTTGTCGGCTGTTAGTTATTTCCAAATATTAATTATTCTGAATTTCAATTATTTATTTACAGAGAAAACTGTAAAGTGTCATTTAATAAATTGCGAAAAAAAAAAATTCTCTATCGGAAATGTGCTTTACGTTTGACTCTAACATTGAGCCGATTAATAGAAACCCTACTGTAATAAAAATCCCAGTTTTCAACCCTCTGTGACATAGCTATCTCCTGCACTGAATTCTTGGACGCAAAATTCTTTCCTTTGGTTTTTTTAAATATTCTAGGCGCGTCTAAATGTGATTTATCCATCGTTTCGTGAAGAGCTAATTCAGAAAATGATTCTCGATATTCCGGGAAAGAGAGCAACATTTCTGTCGATACCGCGAGCCTAATGGAAACTTTTAAGCGCTCTCCGCGTCGATCACCGTGGTTATTAGATTCCTCGGTGGATACCGTGGTTTGGATTCGCGCGACAATGAGCCGTAGATTCATAGAGCGCGAAAGATCGTGTCGGAAACGCGATAGAAAGTCTGACCTGGCCGGTGGCATCCGTGGCACGCGACATCGCCGAAATAGAAACGGAGCCGGTCGCCGCGATGGCCACGCTCTCGCCTCGGCCAACCTCGTGCTATCGATTAAACTTATCGCCGAAATGAGAGCTTTCAGGTAACGCGAGCTCGAGAGACGGGAAAAGATCCTCTTCAAAATTTATTGCATTTTATTCCGAATTTAGTACTGGAAAAATTCGATAACGTGAATTTCAAGAATTTCGTTCCAATATTCGTGTTTGCGTTTGATCACCAATGTAGCGGATGTAATTTCGATTTACAAGCTAATGGCGAATTAATTTTAATGCATATTATTCCGCGCGCCGTGTGCCGCCTAATTGTATAATAAATGGCGCGTTGGTTGCTATTAAAATAATGAACTCACAACGGGAATCCAATGAATCGATTGTGAATAATGATCGGGAAAATGGAAACGTTCTGGTTTATTTAACGAAGAAGCAACTGTACTCCCATGTAAAAATAGAATGGGAAGGAAAAGCGTGCCGACGGAAGCCAGAAATTTGGTATTCAAAATTAACTTTTGCCTCCGACTATTAATAACACAGTTAATCAGCAGCACGAAAATTATAGATCCATTCGCCACCGAAGTCCACAAAACTCAATACCAAACGGAGTTTTCAAAGTGGAAGCGTTCTAAGGAAACAAATCGAGGATCCCAGACACCGGAAGAGAGGACAAAGACATCTCCGATGTAAAGAAGCACAGATGGTAAACACACACCTGTTATGCGACAACGACATCCGCCAGACAGGAGCAGGACGAGGGGCGAAGGGAACGCGGGGGTGTAACGACGCAGGGTGGCTCTGGCCATGACCTAGGAGAGAACCGGGGCATGTCTGGTTTCCATGGGAACCGGAACCCTCACCTGGAGGAGGATCTCGCGGTGTGTCGCATCGTCGCGGGGCAGCAGGAACATCGATCTCTGACTCGGGACTGGTTCTGTTTGAATGGTGCGTGCCGGACCATTCACGGCTTCCTGATTGCGTCGCCATGAAAATAAACCCGGCTTCTGTTTACCCTATCCCCGACGGCAACGAGGCCGGAGCTTCGAAGACGGGGGTGTTTCAACGAGATGGTTACTTGTTCGGGTAGCGATAACGCTGTTAGCACCGCGCGCCAGGAAAGCGGAACTGAAACGGCGAAGAGAAGATCGAGACACTTACAATACTATTGACAGTGAGGCTGGAGAACCGAGGAGTGTGAAAATTGAGGGTGGGATTGAGTACATAAACCGTGGAAGCTGGTTGGATGTTTAGAGATCGGGATTTAAGAATTGAATGATTCTATCTGAGGGTTTAATTTTCTCGAAGGGTTTTTCTCTGCCCTCCCCCGTGATTAATTGCGAAAGACATGGTGAGGGTTCTTATGGAATGAAACTTCAGCCGAGTCAAACTGCTCTGTATTGACACGGAATTCTGGCCAAGATTAGTGGGCGCGGTGTCAAACGCGTCTCAAGTTTCAGCTCGTATCTGAAGCCTTCCAATAACTTTCCGTTCGGGAGTGAAACTGATAAGAAGGGGTGGCTTGTCTGTCGAATGCCCATCAAGTTTAATTCAGACCACAGGCTTAGTTGACAAACAGCGGGGAGCCTTCCACAATTCTATTTCGATCGATAGTCTCTCTCAATAATATAAATTCGCGATTCAACGTGGGTTTTTCGTTCGTGATATTTTTAGTGTATTTCAGAATCGTATATTTTCTGCCGCGATGCTTGGAAGTTTTCAGACTATATTTTAGACTTCTGGAAATATTTATGTTACAGGAAATTGTAATCCGATAAAATTAATAGTATTTCGCTTAAAAGCTCTAAAAATGTTACTATATCATCGAATTAAACTTTTCCAAGTGGGAGTTTAGAATTTAAATTAAAAATTTAGAATAAAAATTAGACATTTAGGGTTTTTAGAAAAATTAATAATTTACCTATTTAGAGCCTCTCAAGGCTTCTATTCCACTTGAAAGCTCTACAAATTTTTTTACAGTATATTTATACATTTTAACTCCAAGTAATGGAATCGTTGATTTAGAGTATATTTAGAATTCCTCAAAATTTAGAATTGTACTTATTTCGAGTCCAACCAGGACATTCACATTCTACTTAATAATTTACCTAATTCTGCTCTTCTTATGATCAAACTATTTTCCTTATAAATTGAAAATATCAAATGTCAGATGAAACTTAGAATTTTCATTAAGAAAATGTTATCGTCATCAAATAATCAAATTATACTCTTAAAATTCAGTACATCAGTCATAGTTCAATACATCACGAATATTATCTACCAAATGACAACTCTAGAATCATAATGATATATTTTTAAAATTTTTATACAAACTACTATTATAACAATTTGATGTCTGGCAAGGATATTTCCATTCTACTTAAAAATTACATCAATATTGAAATTCTATTGCCTTCTTTCTAAAAAAATCAGGATTATAATACTGAGCAGACTGATAAATCGAGAACTACTCTACTGATTTCCTCTTCATATCATAAATATCTCGACTAAATATACAACCTTCATTCATAAAATTTTTGAAGTCATTTGAAGCTTAATATCTTCAGGCTAAAATTTTATGTTTGTACAAGCAGCAGCGTTTCTCCATTGCTCATAGTTTTCTCAAAGCGTGTGGAAACTTCGTCGAAAATATTAATAATTGCCCCTTTTGCTGACCACAGACATTTGTTCTCCCCCCTCGAAAAAGTTATCCTGCACCGTAAATTATTTAAACGAGCGACGGAACAAAGAGACGTTAATTAACTTTTCTATTAACACCGAACGCCGACGCGTTGTTTCACTACGATCCCTCCGTCGAATTCGCAAATATTAATTAGATAACTTGGTGCCACCACTATTCCACCCCTCAACGGGATCCTAATTAGCATGGTAATGCGTCGCGGCGGAAGTCCACGCGATCCTCTCGCGGACAAACCTCACCCTTCCCGCGACAGGGATCGCTTTAAACGGTAATGAAAAATCGAACAGGGCGTCCCCGGCGCATCGAGGCGCCCGATAATTATCTAATCGGGACCGTTTGAATACCTGTTTCAAAGCCATTAAAGTCTCGAAAGTGTCGGGAATCTCGTTAAAGGGGGAACAATTCGATTACGCCGTGGGGTCGCGGCTTAAAGGCTTTATGGATATTTGCAAATTCCCTGCGTCTGCGTTTCGGACCACGCTGAGTCATATTTTCCTCATTAACAAGTATTGCTGATTAATTAGAGGACCGCACCGATTTCGGAGGATATCTCAATCGATTAATCTTAGCGTCCCTGTAATGAAAAATCTTCTGTTTTATCCGAAATCACATATTGAAAAATAATTAAGTACCAATTAACTCGCGTCGTTCGTTGCAAATATTTTACCATATTCCCTCGTTTCGTGACAACTTCGATATCGAATTATCATTTTCTCCAATATGTAACATATAAAATATTTTACCACGATAAAAGAGATTTTAACTCTGATCCATTACTTAAATTTGTATAAAATTCGCAAATAAATGCAACAAAATTTGCGAAAAATTGTAGCTGCAGTGTTACGCAGAGGGTCGAAAACAAACACGAAAGGGCCCGGTCGATTTTCCAAGGTTCTGCGAAAACGTTTTTACCCTAACCCATCGAATAAATGGAATAGCCGAGTCCCAAGGCAAATAGAACCAGCAGCCTCCGAAACAAACGAGCCAGTTAGACCCTACAAGTGAGAGTCGGAACACATCTGCGGGGTGGTCTTGACGCGACGCCACCCCCTAGATCCGAGGCCTTTGCAAGTCAGATTCGTCTCCCCTCGGACCGTTCTCTGGCTTGCACGATTTCCGGTGCCCTTCGGGGAATCGCGGGGCCGTCGATTCACGCGTTTTCCCCCCGTTTTCGCGTTCTACTTTCGTCCTTTCTTGCTGATTATGCCGGGAGAACTTCGCCGCTCGGATTGCCGCTCGTAAAGGCGCGGCCTCGCAGCCAACTGCTTCGGAATTAATTCCTGACGTCGATTCCTGCGAGATTGAACCGACTTTGAATCCGTCCTTTCCTGCGAACCGATCGATTCATCGAACCCGTGTTTTCTCCCCTTTTCAGGGATTCTTGGATTTTTTAGTGTCTCGCAGATTACTCTGCCGACTCTTCTTATTGCTCTCTTTGGGGATTATTGACGGAGTAACATTAAATATTCTACTTGCAAAAGGGTCCACTCTTACTTCTCTCGCGATTCGTCTATTTTTGTATCCTTTAGTGTGTTCTAAAGCATCCTGATGGTAGGATTCTTTTTATTTTTTGTGTTGGATCTTGGAGCCCCGATGTCTGATTAAAGTGGGATATTCTACTTGCAGCTGGAAACATCGATTGAATGTGTATTTTTGGTTCGTGGAATTTTTGAAGTAGTTCAAAATCGACTATATCAGCGATGAAGTTTGTAAAATTGAAGATCAGCGTTAAGATTGGTAGAAAAATTATTGTTTTGGAAAATGGAAGTCTTATAGGATTAATGGTGTTTCACTTAAAACTTCTAAACATTGATCTGCTACTAATCATCAAATTAAACTCTTCAAAATGGCAGACTTGGAATTAATAGAAAAGTTAATGTTGTGCCTATTTAGAGTCTAACGAAGATAACTATCTTCATTCCACTTGAAACTGCCAAAAATATTTTAGAAAGTACATTAATAAATAATATTCTTCAAATACAAGCAATAGAATGACAGATATAGAATTAGAATAACTAGAAAAATTAGCATTGCATTGTGGCTGACTAGAAGCTAACAAAGGTGTATTGGCATTCTACTTAAAAGTTGCTCAAATTTTTTGTTCACTATAACAATACAATTATTAAAATCGAGCTACCAAAAAGCACATTTAGAATAGGAATGTTAGTTTTGAAATTTCTAAAACAATTATTATTGCAACCATTTGGAGTCTGACAATGGGAATCCCATTCTATTTAAAAATTATACTAGTGGAAAAGAAATTAATTATACTAATCCTGCTGTGTGACAAAAGTACAATATTTTACTCGCAAAAAGGAGTAAAAATTGAAACTGAAGTTTGAAGACTAAAAAATATTTTTTTCTATTCAAATCTGCCCCAAATTTTAGTTACATGATTTCCTTTTTGTTCTTCTGTTTCTTTTCTTGGGAAAGGAATGAAGTTGATATTCTTGAACTGGGGAAACTTTAAATTCAGTCATTACTAGAGCATATCGAAGTGCTCTTATCGGAATCTGAAAAACAAGTAGCCATCGTCCAAAAAGGGGGGCAAGAAATCTTCGACAGAGGATGAGAGTCATTTTGTACGACATCGGAGAGGCATTTAGCGTTTGCCTCGACGCAGATAAAGGAACAGTAATTTCAGTCTAGTTACGAGATCCGTATCGCCCCGCGAACCTCCCCGACCCGCCGTTTTCGACCCCCTTTTATCTCCCAGTTCCTCGAACAATATCAGGAATCTCTTCCAATCCGAAGTGGACCTTTCCGTGGGCGTAATACTCATCTTAGCCGCTCATCAGGGTTCGATCTCTCGGAAAGAATGTCGTAAAGCGATCCCTCGTTTCGACCAGGACGCCTATCGATGCCGAAACTTTGGAGACTCGGTGAATCTGTGACTGGTCGATAACACTTCGACTGTAATCACTCTTATCACAAAACCCTTAATATTCTTTCTGAAAATTGGAAAATCTCATCCTAATGGAAAGCAAAATTTAGATGGAGTAAATTAATTGTAAATTTTTCAACGATTCTTTCTGGAATGTGAGACTTTCATAAACAATAAAAGGAAAAAATTCATCTTTTTTTTTTAAATCCGAAATATGTAAATACCCGCTTAATATTTCCACGACCATTTGTTCAGTCATTTTAAATCGTTTCATCGAAGCTACTCGAGCTCGATTCCCCTTCGCCGCGGCTCGAGAGTCGTGCACCGCTTTGTATTTCGTGACGAAGACATTAAAGGAGTCTCTAAGTGGCAATCGAGGAGCCAAAGAGCCCTCCAGCATGTAATAAAACACAATTCCCATATTTCGTCCGTCGGAATTGGCAGCCTCTCCCTTCGGGGATCGCGCTTTGTAGACGAATCCGGCCTCGAATCTCGCGATCTCGGTCGATCAACAAGCGCAGCACTCTTTCAGCTCTGTTTACCCTCGTCTCGAGTTGCATATCCGGTACTCTGTATGATAGATACTCCGTTGTGTTTGAACGCTGAAAGGACTCGCGATATCATAAAGAACCATTCACAGGTCCCCTCGCGAATCTCATCGATGGTTCCGCTAACAAACAGCGTTAAGGAGAGCATCAAGCTGAATTAACCGCGAGATAGCTCGTCCGCCTGGCGAGCTTAAAGTCGCCTTCAATTACGAACCATCCCCGAGGAGGTGGGGTTTACCATTCGCGATGGCCGATTCATCACCTTAATGGCGCTACAGATGCTACGCGCCGGCCCTTGGCAATTTTATTTTGCAGGGAAAGTTGCAATACTCTTAACGGCATCATCTTCCTGGGGATAATGAATCACTTGCTAGTGGATCTCCCGCGCGATCATCTTCCATTTCGAGTTATCGAGCATCCGCGACCGACATACTACACACGCCGGGAGGAAATTGAAATTTCTCCGTTCCCTTTGCGAGCTTTTGGGGAACTTTACTGCTCCCGCGTTCGCGCCTCGATGTTACCAAGATAATCTTCTTTACCCAAGATGAAGCGATCCCTTTTGGTTTAAGTGAAGGGAAAAGGGATAACATCAAAAATTAAACAGTGAACTAAGCGAGAGAATTAATTTGTAAGCACGAAATATTAAGTGGATTTTTAAATAATGATTTGGATTAGATTCAAACAATATTCGGAGGAGGTTTCAATAATCCTGGACAAAATTAGGAGGCGAGGGATTCGTTCAATCGAAAAGGAAATTAGAATTAGACATGGGAAACGATCGACAGAATAGGAGCAGTATTAATAAACCGCTATTAGGCCAGACTATTTCTGGACCAGTGATAGAATGCAGTGTTTGGTCAGACAGGTAAAGATTGGGTTCATTCTGATGTAAACCAAACATCCTTGTGTGGTGGGGATCAGAATTCACACACAGTAGCCCCTGTTTGTCGTACGAGGCGACTAAAAGGGGAGGGAAACTATTTAGAGGTGTGAGTGTGGAGGGCTGCCAGATGTGTTTCATGGGCTCCTTGGTATCCCCCAATAGAGCAGTGGCAAGCTGCGCCAAAGGTTTAGTCAGTAAAAGCTCTAAACTTCGGTCCCAGGAGACCAAAGTGTCCATAAAATATTTTCTACGTAAACAGAACCTGATGTTAAATATATTTGGGCAAGAGATATAACTTCACATTTGGCTAAACAAGCAAATTTAGATTCAGATCAGTTTTCGGGCATTCAGAGATTGAAATCACATTTAAAAATACTGGTGTAGCCAAGAGTCTAATTTAAACCATATTTTTACAAGTGATACAGATCAATCTTTAGGGAGACATGACTGATTGTCGCATCCAACAACATCACCGATTTTATTGATCTTGAAACATGTTATCAAGACCATCATTCTGAACAACTTTTCCCTATACATGTTACCGCCGCTCGGTTTTAGTCTCCGAGGCATACACAAAAAGTGTTTATAATTCCTTACCATAAAGGCCCAAATCGCTTGTTGGTATTTTATCAGGCATAGCTTAGACTTAACTCAAAACTCAATAACCACATAAAAACAATTCCACATTCATAAAAGCCGCACCTCAGAAAGCTTCCAATCATAAATAACTCTCACTCCATTATCTCGCTCAAACTTAGCCAAGATCCAGCCATAACTCCATCTTGTATAAATAACTAAACACAGTTCAGTATTTAGTCAAAAGTGAAACCACCCCTCAGAAGGCTGCCAACTAGAAATAACCCTCCCCATTAAGTTCAAAGACCCAGCAGCAAAGTTTGGCCCTGATTCCGTCACGTCAGCGGTCAAGAACAAATTTAACAAGCGCCAAAGCCACCCCTTTACAGGGGCAGAATATCTTCGGTTAGCACGGTACGCCGCATATTTCATTATAATTTCAGCGACACTCGAAGTTCGCAGGTCCGGACGTTTCACGAGGGTCCGCGATAACAGTCCCCGGACAGTAACGACCCTTCGGTCGAGTAATTCACTGGGTCGGGGGGCAGACAGGATCGGGTCAGCTGGACGGAAACGAAGGCAACGAGAAGTCGTTTCGCAATACGGCCCCGGTAATCCGCGCGGTCATTAAGCGGGTAATTTCGTTTGCGGCGCGCGCGAGATCCGCCTTCCTTTCGGCTCCCCCTTGCTTTATTAGACGAGGGAACAACGGAACCTGCTGAATCCGCTGCTCCGTGTCCGGCGAATCGCGATTTTACCGTGAGTATCCCAATCGCTAAAGGAAGGGACGAACTCTGAGAAAAGAGAAGTTCAGGTTCCTAAAAAGAGAAAAGCGAGATAGCAACGTGAAGCCGAAGGCGGGGATTATTAATCCAGACTCGCAACATTTATTTATTCATTCGCTGGGATGTCACCCTGCGCCAGGAAGATTGATATCCGCGGGGGATGCAAGAAACGAAGTACGGGGGTGAAAATTGCACTGGGTACAGGTGTAGGTACCACAGTCGCAAAAACGTGTCGCCCAGTTTGAAAGTGAACGTTAACGCCGGCACCGGAAGTAGGAGAGCCAAGTTAACGACGGGAACAGGTCGTCCGAGAGACGGTAATGGCGGAAGATGAATTGGACAAAGTTGCGAGTGAAAGACGGCGGGGAATGCGAAATGAGAAGCCTCGCGCCTGAATGCGGAATGTATGGAAATTGGGAGGCGCGATGATAAAAATTCGCGAGTAGAAATGCCAAGTTTCTGTAGTCAGCGTTATGAATCTCAACCGGCGGGGCGCGTCGGGGGTGGTTCTTCCGAAGGAGACCTTCTTTTAATTCCAACAAGGGCCCTCGAAAGTTCCATCGTTTGCATATTTTTAACAAACTCTCCGAATTACAGTCGTACACCAGAGCGAAAGAAAAAAGATCCACCGTTTCCTCCCACACTTTCCGCGTGCACATCCACCCCTTCATATAGAAATATCCACCCTCGGAGCTTAAACAATTATTTATTTAAACACAGGGGGTGGCTGTTCAGAATCACAGATTAAGGGGTGAAATTTCTCTCGGGGAACGAAATTTCATCGAGCTTCTCCCCCGTTACCAAGAAAACCACTGGACGCGATATCCATAAATTAGCATGGGCAGCGAATCGAGGGTCGATCCCAGGATTTCGACCTGGAGCCAGCTGATTTCGAATCCTCGACGAGCCTTCGGAGCCCGGAAGTCGAGCGAAGTGGAAGCCCTCTCGGCATTCGGAACGAAGTATGAGGAACCCGTGAAAGAAAGAGTGGCTTTTAGTCCATCCGAGGATAAGGGTGCACGGGGGGGATGAAAGGGGGACGCAGGCGGTTCACGTTTGGCTAAGAGGAGTCGAGCAATTGAATATTCCACAGCGGTGAATAGGGGATGCGGTGTCTACGCTACGATTGGGCCGAGTTCTCCCCCGATTCGATCCTCCTGATCTGCATATCGAGATTTCCGTCTTGACGGGACTGTTGCGTCCCCTTGGGCACCCCTTCGCGAGATCCATCACCCTGTAGGAGTCTTCCTCAAATACCATCGACTGTCCGAATACAGGTAACACTTACCCTCAGAATTTACCACAACTGCCCCATAATCGACACGAGTCATCCCCGATTTATAATAATATGCAGGCATCAAAAATATAGGGTGCGGTGTAGTTCAGCATCGTTCTTATTCTACTGATTTTGACTTGATTTCTACTGAATCCAGCTTTAGATGTTCCTCTCAAAAACCTTGATGTGTAGTTATTTTTATTATCAACATATTATTGCGAGCATAAATAATAATGTAATAATAATTTCTTTAGTTTTTCTAATGGTTTTTCTATTGGAAAAAGTATCAGACAAAACAAAAAGTATGATTAGGTTAAAAAAGACCCAAATGCTGTTTGCTGTTTAAATAAATAATTCTATTACATCTTACTAAAGTCTGTTCCATGTTCCAGATCAAAAATATCATCAATTTCCATATAAATTTTGTAAAGACAGGTTTTTAAGTAACTAATCACGAAATTTTATTTGGTTAAAACATCATTTTTACCGATAATATTAAAAAAGTCATACAAAAGGAAAACAAATACGGAATCCGACTTCATCCACTTTCCTCCATATTTTTGGCACACATTGTACTATGAAGTGTCCGACTAAAAGTATTAACTCCCGTCTCAAAAACGCTTCAGAACTACCCCATTCTCAACGCAAGTCACCCTCAGAACGACTCACATCAACCCGATTTATGTCACGCGAAATCCCAATCCGCGATGCCGATAATAGTAATAGTGTCTACCCCCATAAACACTTGCTCTAAGCTCGGCCACTTTATGGGGCTTCAGGATATTGGCAATATCGTTCTTCTAAACAGTCGTCGGAGAATTATTGTTCGCGGGGAGAGTTGGTTGGACTCGCGGGGTGATAAGCCCCCCGTCCCAAACGCGGCGCATCTCGTGGAAAGTTTTACGATGGAGGGAACGGTCAAACGATTCCTCCGATGGCCCCCCGGATTTCACACCGTCGTCGTAAAAGCGGCGGAAACGCCTCGAGCAAAATGCGCGGCGGGTTCACGTTCGAGCTTTTTCTCGCGAACGCTCGTCCTCAGTCAAATCTGGGAAAGCACACACAACTGGGAAGGGCTTCACCCTTCCCTTCAGTACCGATACGTTCCCCCCCGAAATCAGGAAAGCGCGTCACGTCCCTGGAAATGGCTCCTGGTTTCGACCGGCCCGTTTATCGGAAACTCGCTCGGCGTGCTTTTGAATTTCCCAGCGATCTTCGCGTATATGTATGCGCGTCGCCGGGTTTTATTTCTCTATAGTACTTTTTCCGTGACCTCTGCTGCTTTGAGACTTTCCGAAATTTTTATTCGCCCCCCGAGAGAAAACACCAAATTCGCTTTGAACTCAATTTTTCTTTCCTTTCAATTTTCTTGTTTCGCGTTTAACGCGCTTGGCACGTTATTATTACTATTCGCGTGTACCTCATGTTTTTCCCGGTGCAGGAAATGGCGGTAGCTTTTGCGGGGAATTAGGCGGATTTTCGTAGACATTGTGTGTTTAGCTACTCCCGGCGATGGTGAATACGTTGCTCGGGGCTTTTTCTCGAATTCATTTCCACCGCATGAAAATTTCAAGGGATCCGTCGGAGAAGCGCTCTGTACCGGAAACCGTGTATGCTCCCGGAGGGATTTCCTCCGTCCTTCGTACGTGCCGAGGCGTCAGCCGCTCGTCAATTTGTCCCTGGCTCTCCTCGAAGGACGTCCTTCTGCCTCGCGGAGGTCGAGCTGGAAAACTGAGATAGGAAAACGGCTTTCACGCGTTACGAGCTTCTCCGAGCCATTACGAGGGTTGCGTACGCTGTACACGACTCCCCCATCGACCCAAGGATAAACGATAGTCGTTCGATTGAAATTCCCCTAAGTAGCCATTCTTTTAATGAATTCTATTACGAAGAATATAAGAAGAAACAAGCCCTAACACTTCGTGAAGATACATTCTACTTGAAAAAATAATCCCACTATTCCTTATACAGGGCGTCCCAGCATCGGTGGTACAACCGAGGTGGGGGTGATTCTACATAAAAAAACAAATCGAAAATAAAGAACAAAATTTTTTCATTTGAGGTTTCGTTCTCGAGAAAATCGGGTTTGAATATTCAGCGAGTACGCGTACACGTAACTATGGTTTAGATGGATGGATCCCGATACAAGTCATATGTCACTTATAAGTAGTACTAATATCATTAGTATCAAGATGATGTGCTGTATTACTCATTTTTGCCTATGGATTTAGAGTGAATTTAAATGAAAATAAGACATGTAATTTAGTTACTAACTTACTTTATTAATGCAAAAATTGTTGGAAATGCTGCCCATTGTGCTGCATACACAACCGATTTTCTCGAGAACGAAACCTTAAATGAAAAAATTTTATTCCTTATTTTTGATTTGTTTTTTTTCATGCAGAATCACCTCCTTCTCGGTTGTACCCCCGATGCTGGGACACCCTGTATACTCCTAATATACATTCCTTAGAAAAATAATCTCACAGTTTTGAACCATAACGGAAACGCCTTCTCCCTTTCTCCTTCTCCAGGATCACATCGAACGCCCAATTAAAAATTTCCCCATTTCCAGACTCATCCAGGACAATCGCGTTCCGCGAGGGAAACGAAGTTACGTGAAATCGTTTCGAATCGACTGGATCACGATTTCGATCAGTGCTCCGTCGAGCTCGAGTCATTTTCGCGGGAGAATATGAGAGGAGGGAGGCGTTATCGTTCGGTGAGGGGGGCACGAGCAGCTGAAATTGGCCCCGTGGCTCCTTCCGGTTTCAAACATTCCTCGTAATTACGAGCAACGTGTTCCCTTTGACGGCGCGACCGGCGCCCGGGTCATTCATCTCGTATGCTTTTCAATTCTCGTCACGAGCCCACTCGTTTCCCATCATCCGCGATGCTCGCTCGCCTCGATTTCGATCCCTTTTCGAACATGCCCATGTCCAGGAAGCGTCGATTCGTGTGATGAAACGCCGATACGCGGTTCGTCGAAATAAATGGGACAGAGTGTCTATTTTACGCCCGTTCGACGCTTATTTTGACTATTCCGATCATTTCGAGCGCGGAATTTCCTCTGGCCTGCTGTATAAAAAAACTCATGAATCCAAAAATTTGGTGAGAATTCTTTGATTGTCAATAGAAAATCAAGATTTATAACTTAAGAAAAATCTTCTACTTGTTCTCTGCTATAGGTTTTTGAAAGTATGAATTTGCGTAAACATCCGCAGTCTAGTTATTACTAGACAGCGGATCTTTATGCACTATAAATATGCAAAAGGCATATGTCATTTATGCACTAAAAATATGCAAATATACATATACAGTAATATAGTGCAATAATTTATTATACACAATACATTGTGTTATACAATATTTTCTACGTACATATATGTACGTATACATATAGTTAACAATACTTTTTCGAATCATTCTTGCATAATATAATTCGTGTTACAATAAATTTTGAACATTTTTTCTAAATTTGACGTTGTTAACCGATGGCGTCTTTGTCAATAACAAAATTTTCAACTAAAATTTGCTTTAATAACACTTTAGGTAGTCTTACTTTTGCCATTTTTTTTAAATATTATAAAATAGTTAATCGTCCTGTTAGACACTATTCTACTTTGTTATACTGCACCAATGGCTATAAAGATTTACCGAACGTTATGTAGAAATTGTAAAGTACAAAGGAATTATTAAAAAAACAAAAAAAGAAAAGCTTATACTGTGTACTATACTATTATACCATTACACTTGATTATACTACACTGTTATATAGGATTATGTATTATTATAGTATATTATTCAAAAGTATATTTATCGTTTGTCACTTTTTACTATTTCACTAAAATCCTGTTGGCTGCGACGAACGAACTAAACTGTTTGAATTCCAAATACAAACTACCACGAGTAACGCTCAGTTACAAGTTTACTCAATTACAAAAACATGATTTCTTCTTTATGATTCGTAAAGTTATAATATAAGAATTTACTAATAGACGATATAAATTTGAAAGACAGATATTGCATATAAGCACGATAAATGCATATGTTGTTAAACATAAATATGCAAAGCATATGCATTATGCAAAAAATGTAAAATAAAAAATATATTTTTAGAATGCTTTAATCACAAAATAAATTTCTGTCGAGATCCTATTAGATTATTTATTTTCTATCAAAATATGTATTTGCATAAAGATCTGCTGTCTAGTTATTACATCTCAGTGTTGCGATTCTTTACAGCAGGCCCGGGGAAATTCTTCCCCGACGTCGCTGTGCTACTCCTTCCATTAGTGTGACGTTCCCCCTCCAGTAGGCTACGATTTCCCTCACCATTCCCGCTGCTCCGCACACAGACATACCTGACAATGCTCTCACTGCGAGTGTCACACAGCGGCAGAATCAAGTGGATGTAGTGGGGAGAGCTCGGCAGGAGGAGAACGGAGACCGTGTGGCCCGCGGGCCACGATTTCCCCAGGCCTGCTTTACAGTGGTACAAGACTGTATCCCTTAATACAATTTTTCCTTCTTCTAATTTTTTATTTTCTTGTTTCAAAAAGTCAAGCTCCACAATTTTGTACTACCATATATTAATCATAAAATTCAAGTGGTAAAAAAATGACTTATCCATGAGGCAAAGAGCTGAAAAAGTAACACAACTCACAGTAAATAGTGACCGGCGAAGTTCATACCTAATTCAAAAGTCAAAACCACATCGAACCCAACCGAAACCAAACCTAACCGAAGATCCGAGCGCCGCGTTTTTCACGTCACATCCCCGTTTCTCTCGCCTTATCTCACCGCCCGCCTCGCGTTTCCTTCCCGGAAGCAGCCCGCCCCTGAATCCTCGAAGACTTACGTATGCGCGCGCGTAAATCGGCCGAGCAGCGAAACGCTTTCGACCGGAAATCCTGGAATAAGAGCGTGTGTGTCCAGCGAGACGCCGGGCGCGGCCCGACCGAAGGACGTCCGAGACATCCTCGGCTGCGAAGGCTTCCGCTGGGGCGTCGTCGACACGTGCCACCGCGGAGATATATTCTTCCTGGGCGCGAAATATGAAAGGCCGCGGCGAGCCCATAAATTCGACGGATGAAATGTGTCCGCGAACAGTCGAAACGGCGCTTCCGGGAATACGAGCACGGATGACCGCTTCTTCGACTATTCCATCGGGTCATTTTTATACCCGCGGAGATGCTTCAACGTCGCCGCGTTCTCGGTTTCCTGGGGAGTGAGGGGACACGGCTTTCCATTGTCGTCGATCCTGGAAACTGGTCGTCGGGTCGAACGTCGCTCTTGGGAGAGTGAAAAGATCGGGAGATAAAGTTGTTTGGAGTTGAATTGGGTGTTTGGGAATTCTGTTTAAGAGAATTGGGATCGATGGAGTCTTGGTTTTGTTTTTTCGAATAATTAGAAATGAGGGACTTGTTAATTTATAGACTATGAATTTTTAATGTAAACTTGAATAAAAGTGTATTTTCTTATTATGTATTAAATATTAGGATTAATTATTTTTAGATTAGGTATGCATATCGCATATTTAAAATGAACATAAGTTTATAAAAATTTACAAGCTGGTGATGAGAAATTGTGTATTAGATTTCATTTCCTCCTTTTGGAAATATAAAAAACAGTGCATGAAGAAGAAGCTCATTTTTCTCTAAGAATTTTAGAAAGGGAATATGTATACAGTTTGTCAGACAAGTTTTATATACGGTCAATGAAATAGTATAATTTTCTATATTGTCTGATAGAGTAGTATAGCTTCTTGTATGATGAAACAAGGGAGGTTTACCTGGAGAAATGGTTAGAACTGCTAGAGTTAGTTAAGAAGACAAAATGGCTTATCGAATGTGTAAAATTTAAACCAATTTGCATTTTCTCCATGGAGAGAAAAGTAACGCAGCTTTTTATATGGCCAGTTAGAGTAGTATAGCGTTTCACATGGTCAGAAAAAGTAGTATTACTGAAAGAAATGAGTGCAAATTGCTAAAATTAGCAATATAATTGAAAAAGTTACTTAACAGATTTATATAATTTGGACCAATTCTAAGTTTCTATATGGCCAGACAGGTAGTATAGCTTCCTCTATCCTCAAGCAGCAAAGTTTCCTATATGATCAGAAAAAGTAAAATTACTTGAAAAAATTACAGTTGAACCTTGATTATCAAGGATCCTAAATTTGTATTGGTTAAGAATCCACTTATTAATTACATTCGATATAATAGTACAACAGGACTTCGAATTATACTTGAACTTTGCTTTAATAACAATAATTTTATTAAAAATATCAAGCCTGATAACCGATGTGTTACTGTATTAGAAAAAGAAATTATTGTTAGAATCACTCAGAAAATCGAATTTAAACAAACTTAAAAAGTCCCTCATAGTCAAACAAGTAATATAGTTCCATCCGTAGTCGGACAAGAAATATAAATCCTCTGTGACCGTACAAAATATTTTTACCGACAAAAAGAATTCTTAAAAACTTGAATCACCTAAGCTGAAACAATTACTTAACAAATCCGTACAATTTCCTCTATTTCGCACAATAAGAACAATCCAAAAAGCCCTAATATCGCATTACGAAATTCGATAGCCACTAGTATCAGGGGGCCCTACAATTAATCGTTTATTAACGAGGTGCAAGTGGTCGTGCTGGAGGCCAGTCCAGTGATAGGTACACGGCATCCAATATTACCCAACATATTTAGAGAGTGGATGCGGTTGGCTGCGAAGCTCGCGCGAGCTTTGGGCAAACAATCCTCGATCGATTCGCCGACATGTCTCATCTCCGGTTCAGCGTCCAGCTCTCATTTAGAACCGACGCTCTTTCCGCGAAACCCAGAAGTATCACTCACTTTGAAAAATTGCTCGGACGACTTCAATTCGACACCCACCCCTGGTGGACGGGCAAAAACAGCACGACCCATCATCGTCAAAAGAGTTCCCCAGTCAATTTGCCAAGATGAAACACTCTGCCGAGCCTCTCTCAGAACCGGGAAACTGAGTAAATTATTTCGCGGCGAGTGTTTACACGAGCTACGCGCGGCGTTATGAATTCACAAAGGAACGAAATCAATTGTGATTCTTGCGCCAGGAATAACACGGCACAAAGCTCGGAAAGTAAAATGAGGAAGGAAGCAGTGTCCGGCCGTCGCATGCAAAATAAAGGAAACCGCGTGTCTAGTATTCTTAGCAGTTCGCGAGAGCCGCGGCGCGCTTTTCCCGCGTGCGCTAATGCAGAAACGTTGCCGCATTTTCAGGGGATGCCTTCGCGCTCCACCCCCACCGGCTAATGCGGCAACCAGCGGCAGCCAAGACGAGACGTGTCAACCCAAGAGAATTTAGTGCGCCGCCCTCCGCGCGTGTTCTCTCCTCGTCGTTACCGAGGTGCGTGCGGTATTCCCTCCGTACCTACTCGCGGCCCCTTCTCAGCCGTGTAAAAACAACCCCTCGGCGTTGAAAGCGGTTTCGCGTCTCTCCCAAACGCGATAGAATAAATAACCATTCGAGGATCCTTTCGCGGGAAGATTCGCCTCGTCGCGATCCGCCGAGCGGTTATAATTCCGTTCGCGCGAGTTCGCCGCGCTCTGTTTCAATAGAGAACCGAGGTGCAATCGATCTGGAAACCTCGAATATATCCGTCATGGCCTCCCACCCCCATCTCTATAATATAATAGAATTTTTACTCGAGCGAAGAACGATGAGGATCGATCGACGGTTTCAACTCGATTTCGAGCGACCAATTTTCGTCGGCAAGAATTCCGACTGAATTTGTCTGCTCGAGGAAAAAGAAGGATATATCTCTTGTTAAACATCGATCGGTCCTCTCGATATTCCTGCCATAGAATAGGCGGAAGTTTATGGCTTAATTATCGACTCTCCTGTTCTACTAAACCCATATGTCACGGTTCCATTCTACAGTCTGACACAGCACGTCGCCCTTCCGTTTGTCCAGCTAACTTCTGCCCAAATCCCGTTGTCTGACCATGCGGTGCCGCGTTCTCCTTGGACAATTACGTCACTGTATTCTGTTTGCCGGACCAAGTACAGTGCTACTCTCCTTGCCTGATTGCATACCGCAGCGTTCTACTTGTCTAGTTAGGCGCCATCGTATTATCTTTAGCTTTGGAGCTTCTCCGTTTCATTCTACCTTTGAAACTGGTTCCAGTCTTCTACCGAAACACTCAAACATTTAATGCTCTTATCATACAAGATACTCGCGAATGCTACCAGCAGCAGTTGGTTAATTTCGCATGAGAAAAGCGCTCGAAAATCTAGATCAGCATGGTTTGATATCGTGGCTCGTTTTCGAGGAAATCGACTTCGAATTTCGGACTACGTCCGGTGCACCGAAGTAGAATTTCGGGAGGTCGAAGGGTGTAGAGGGTGAGGGGAACTTGCTGCCCGACCACGACTCTGTCACTGTGTTACCTCTGAGCCCTGAAGTTGTGTTTGAATTCAGTCGGAAGTGGAAGTTGATTTTCTTGGAAGGATCAGGTGGGAAGAAATTTGTATATTTTTCGATTGACTGTATCGTAAGTTTGCATCGTTAATTTTAGAACAGATTTTAGATCATATCTTTATAAAAACCGTTTCATCTCGCCTACAAGACAAAGTTTAATCGAACAGCAAGAGCAAAGCTACCCGACGCAGTCCCGCCAAAGTCCTGTCATTTCCCATGTATCTGTGTCAGTTGCTGAATGTTTGGACCCAGAGCATCCCTCGAGTCAGCGCTGAGAAATCGAATTTCCCCTACGAAGGGCTAACTCTGACGGCTTGTTATCGACAGCCGCTTGCGTCTCCGCTGCGAGTAACCATCGCCATTCAGTTTCATCTTCACTCGCAAATATTCTGCCCTCGGCACTGAAGTTTTTTCTTATCCCTCTATTGTATATATTCTCAATCGAAAAGTACCTATTTAAATCGAGCTTCTATTTCTGTTCACTGACTTTCCAACCCGCAATAAAACACTAAAGCTGAGTTTAAGTAAGAATTTTTCTTTTCCTTTTCCGGAAATTCACCATATATTACGCGATATATTATACAAGGAAAACGCCTGAATCCAGTAATTAAGATAAATTTGTCTCCCCTCAGGACCCAAGTGCTATATCAACGTGTCACGACAAAATCCAGCTTGCAGAGAATTACCGACCGTTTCAAAGCGCGTGAACAGTCAAAGAGAAAATTTCGAGGCAAAGTCCAGAGCGTTTTGCGGATCGCGGTCCGAGCTACTCGAATTAATTCCGAAAAAAATGGACTGGGACTGAACCTCAGTCGCTCCTCTGTCGTCCTCCGTGTGCTGCTGCAATCGTAATTAACCAGTAATTTACGGAATCAGTCTTCTCAAATATTCAAATGGTCCCCTAGAGCACAGAGAATCGAATTCCTGCCGACAGCCATCAAGTTCAGGAGATGGAAAAATACAGCGCGTGAGAAAGTCTATAAACTAGCGTTCGAAAACGAATACGACTCGCGCTTGTAACGACGCTATTGTAATATCGCGAGATTTGTCTCAAGTTGCGCGAAAGGCTGGATCAGAACTGGATTTGAAGCACCCTCTCTTGGGGAGGTAAGTTTAGAGCTCCTCCTAACTTTGAAGCTCCCTCTAGATAATTTTGACGTTACCTGCTTAGATTGCCGCTGGAGTTCGCGTTTATATAGTTGCGAAGGGGATGGATAACGGTGTTGTCTGAAAGAGGGTCAGTCGATTAGGAATCAGCACTATCAGAAATACAGGGAATTTTATCGAGCTTAGTTTCGCTAGGTTTTTGACTCAGCCGTCATGTTCCAGTTAACTGGCTTGATGGTGTGCAGGTTTGTGCAGATTATGTAGAGTGGAATTTAGAAACAGTCTTTTAAAACACTATAATGTTTCAAAAGTTTTCTGAAAGGTATCAGAGTTCAGGTTTGAGATCATAAAACCATACAACATTGGAGAGTATTTTTATTAAAATTCTACAAATTTAAACGATTGTGCAGAGTTCAATAAATTTTTTTTCATAGTTTGCCATGGTAGCATTTTATAGAGAAAAGCTTTCTCTTTGCAGTGAACTCTGAAAAGTTGGTTTCCAATTTTTTCGGTCGATTTTATCACACATTCAGTGGAAAGTAAACAATTGGTATTAGTCCACTCTTGTTTACTCCAATCACAGGCATTCCACTTTTCATTTAAAGTGTGATAAAACAGTTAAAAAAAATCGTATATCAACCTTTCAGAGCTCGCTGCAAAGAGAAAACTTCTCTCTGTAATATCGTAGTAAAACAAACTTTGAAAAAAAATTGTTTACCCTCTGAAGTGAATAACCAATGTTTCCATTTTTTTTTTAACTGTACAGTTTCAGAGGACTCTATGGAGTGTAAATAATTTTTTCCGGAATTACCTTTATAATAATTTTGCAGAGGGAAGTCTGCTCCTTACAATGAGCCCCAGATTCTTAATCTACGATTTTTTTCACTCTTTTAGAGCCTGTTAAGTGAAATGTGAACTGTACGAAAAATATTTAAACTTTATAGAGTTGTTTAAATTTGTAAAATTTCAACCGAGCAATAATCTATAATAATTGTCCAACTACACGATTTCACATTATCAACCCATACACTCAAAACTAATCCCCAAATCCCCGGACCAAATTCCATAATCCCACAAACAAATATCTGCTCCCATTCTCCAAAAATCAATACCAAAGACAACCCGCGAAATCACTGCCTCATCTCATTACCCGCCATCCCAGATGAATGTCCGGCGCGTATCACACGGGTACCAACATTCCCATCGAATCCTCGACAAATGCCGTCCCTAAAACCCCCGTGCACCGCTGACAAATAGCCGGGCCCAGGAACACCGCCAACGTGTTGGACAGTAGTTGTGACAAATTCGCGGCGCGGTGGAACGGCGGCTGGCAGCAAACGGCACCAAAACACTTCGACAGTGGCTTAACTGGAACCTCAACCGGCGAACGCGACTACAAATTACTGACGGCTCTTCCTCGGCCTCGGGGCTGCAGCCCGTTCATCACCGGACGACGAAGGCTAATGGCTGCTGGACGCTGCCCGTAATCGTCCCAGGGTCCCTTTTGCACGCGGAGGTGGCCGACGTCGACCTCCCGCGGCGTGTTTTCCCTGGCAAAGTTTCCACAGAGACGAACCCGCCTCGCTCTTTATGCCGTGTTTCGCGGTCGGCGCGTCACAGAATCTCCGGGTGTGCGAAGGGTGGCGAGACACACGCGGAGCGCAAAGTTAGAGTCTCTCAGAGCTTGGGAGTCTTTAATCGGGCGCCGCTAAAGTAAGCATCTGCCTCTAATTAAGCTGCGGTACGTTTTTGGGACACTCGACGCCATGGCGACGCGCGGGGGGTAATTATAATCGCGGATAGTGGGGATTTTCAGCGAAGGGATTTTATTTATTCCGTTTGAAGGAATTTCTGGATGCCTCTCAATACTTGGTAGAGTGATTGGTATTAGGCTATTCGGAACTGAATTCCGGGATATTTGTGAAATAAGTTGTATTTTTACTAATATTCTGACTCACAAATTTATTCACGAAGGGTTTATTCAGTTTATTTAAATTCTAAAAAAAAGTATTTGTTTTTGCACAATGAAAATCATAGAAGCAAAGCAATTATTAAATGTTGAAACTGAAAATCAATCAAATGAAAAAAAACTTGAAATTGTGGATTTAAAATGTAATTAACAATTCAATTATATGTGAACGACTTTGTGAGTGTAATATGTAACTGCAATGTTAGAATTTCTTTAAAAAACATTTTTCTTAATTAAGTTAGACTGTTGAATCTAATGAAAAAAAAATGTTTTTCTTTTATTTCTTCATGTATATCTTCAGGCTCATTAATAGGAACCAGTATCCTAATTGTTTGATAATGTCTAGCCATTCTTTCAACATTTTTTATGAGCTTAGAATTCTTAATTTTAAAATCAAGAGCGAATATTAAGTAATTCCATTATAAATTCAACGAGTGTCATTGATATACGTATTAAATTATTGTTATTGTTATTATTTTTATAACTGCTTACAATTCTTTATTACAGTTACCTGCGTTTTCACATTCTGTTTTATCTTGTTTTATCTTGTTATATAAATAAAATACTATGGTCATAACATCCAAATATATTCAATGTGCACCTATCTGTGCCAATATTTCAATAAGAAACAGATAATATTAAATACGTAATTTTCTCATTTATTCATAATAATTTAACCACGAATTATACACTAATATTTAACAAACTTACGCTGATTTAAATGCTACTTACAAAAACCACAATTTATTTTCGGTCACCTAATAATTATTAAGAGGGTTGGTGAATTATAGTAAGCTTTGAGAAGAATATTATTGAAAATTTGGCCGGGATAAAAATCTCTAGACACTTGAAGGAGACGCAAAAGGCGATCAGCGAAGTTTGTACCGACGACTGTCGCTAACGAGCCTCTTTCGGACGTGGAAACGTCAAGGTGGCCTTCCCCTCCTAATTAACCCTCCTAGTCGCCGGGGCACTCGACTTCGAGACACGCTCCTCGAACAGCCAGCAAATTTCCGCGGCGGCAACGTTGAAATACCTTCGGGCGAAAGTTAAAAAAAAATAAGACGAAAGGAATCCATCCGCCACGGAACTCTTATTCAAATGAGAGAGGTCGAAATTAAACCGACCTGCTGTAATTAACCCTTCCTCGGCGCGAGGCAAAAGAAACTCGCCTTGGAAACCCTGAGGAGGGTCGATAAGTGTGCGTTAAGGGGGTCTCACGTGTGCCCGGTCGATCCGCGAGAGAAAAGCTAACTGTCAACCCGTGGATTCGCGGGGGTGGACAGGGAGGAAATTCTCGTTTCGAAAGCTCCGTCCGGTGTCCGCATTCGAAACTAGGACCGTAAACTCGCGGAATTAACGCTTCCGCGAGGGGCGTGCAACTTTTTCCACGTTCCGAGAGCCCGTCGTCCCTCTTTCTTCGCCGCGATTGTGTCGACTTAATTCGCAAGCCGGCGTAAAAAGCGCGACGGACCGAGGGGGGTGGATTTTATTTCGCCGCAGGTGTCGGCAAGCACCCTCGTCGCCGGAATTATTCCTCGTTCTTCAGTGTGATTCAGGACTCTATCGCGAGCCGACGCGCTGCTTCGTCATTTTCATAATTCCCTGCGAATGGACTCCGTTTATTAGGGGTAGTTTTAGATCCCCGTCGCGGCTATTCGTTCGTCGTATTTTTATCGCGCGCCGTTCTTCATCCCCTGAGTATCGAAACAAAAGCACTGTAAAACGTTCAGCTAATTCCGTTGACCAATAGCAAGAGCTCTCGACGCGAAATTGCGACTCCAGTCTCTGGGGTGGAACCTCTCGATGCTTTCGCGACTCTCGTCCTCTTCCAACCCCCCGGAAAAATCATCCCCACATCTAGCGCGTCTCAGAGTTCGAAGCAATCTCGCGGGAGAACCGCACGTGCGCTAATTCAACGCGAAGACGTCATCCCCCTTCGCCGAGGAGCCTCCCCCAGGGTCCCTATATTTGCATTGCACGCGTACACAGTCACCAGGGAGGGTAATGTGTGTAACCGGCTGACGCAAATAATTGAATCTGTCGTTGGAAGTTCTCCCGACGACGTTCTGGATATTTGGTTTGAATCTTCCTCCGGTTTGTGACGGTGGATTTTCGAGGACGAATTTCGGGGTGCGAGAAGTTTACCGGGCGACCAACAAACACCGGCGCACCATGTCGGGTGTTGGTTTTCGTGGCTTTTTTTTATTATTCAGCGGACGCGTGGAAAATTGGACCGGAATCGAGGCGGCTTTGTGAATAATTGGGAAACAAACTGCGCCGTGATTTCGGGCTTTGAACCTTGATGGAACTTCGAACAAACAAATGTTGAATAAGATAGGCTACAAAGAGTTTCGGGTGGACTATGTTTTTAAATTTGACTGTTTTAATTTGTTCGAAAGATTCTTTATTAATAGCACAGCGCTGAATTTACATTTTTATTGAGATGACTATGTAACTTTCTAGGATATGGAACAGGAAAGTTATTTAGCTTTCCGTATGGATGAAGCTTAGGGTGAAGCCCCCTTATCGAAAGAAAATAATATTATCTTCAAGACCCTTCTTCAAGATAGATAATACAAAAAGAAATCTAAAGTTGATATTACGATAACAGTATCAGTTCCAAGGGGGATGAAAGTTTGTTTCAGTGGATCAGTAGATTGAATCCGCATTTAGTCAGACGGGAATTCGAAACTATTCATAGAAATATGCTCGGTAAACTAGTTGTCGATTAGAGATGGAGAAACAGAGACTAACTATAATAAACTTAGTTATTTTAAAAATAAGGAATTAACTGGCTCCTGGAAAATTAATTAGAGAATCGTAAAAATACTGACGATGACGGTTTTCGCATCAAAACTTTTGAGGCAAATATTTATTAAACTGTATTTTATCATTTCTAAATTTCTATCACTTTATGCTAACATTTTTTATTTTATTTGCACTTATATGGTCTGATTTTTGTGAATTTTGTCTATTTGTGCAATAAATATCTTTATTTTACTTAAAAGCATTAAGGGAATTTCAGGTATTTTTGTCATTATAATTATTATTATCTGTTCAATTATGTTTCATACTTTAATACTTTAGTTTAATAACTAAAATAAGTAAATACATACATACATACAAATTATTCTCATTTAGGTGTGATTATTAAATGGTTAAAGTTTACCTATGATACTTCATCATAAACGTTCTATCTAATAAATAGATAATAACAATAATAATAATTCTCAAAAATAAAACTTGGAAATCTCAAAAATTTCATTGAGTTTTCATTTCGAACTAAATGAAAATTCCAAACTAATCCGTTCTAATTATTTTCCAATAACTAAAGTAATTAGCTCCTTCAGTTACTTCCGAACTAACTAGTACCTAGTTTCCTACTCAAAATATAACTAGTAACTAAACTCCTCATCAGTATCGACTATCAAATACATTGCCAACAAAATCTCAAAGCATTTACACCCTTATCTCATCAATAGATTGCATATTCTATACATTTATAAGAAATATCAGTATGCAGAAATCTGCAAGGATATTTACAAGTTCTAAAATACACAAAACATACAAACGAAATTCACCTAATACATTATTTACAGAATAAGATATATATTATTCAAAATTCAGTTCCTAATTCATCAGTAGTATAACTGAATACACATATTGTCAGACATATAAACTCCCTGTGTTCATATATCAATCCCCTAATTATTGAATCTGCGTGCAGCATCAAATTGAATAACATCGAGACTCAATTTATACGTGCATTCAGAAATTCGTTTACTCATTAATATCCTTCTGACAGCGTATTCAGTAGGACACTCGACCAGGAACGAATTCGAGCAAACATTTCGTTCCTTTCTATCAGTGTTTACCAGCCTATATCAAAAGCAACACGAATGCGGAAACGGATCGCCGTCAACAGGGTCTTTCAGCGAGTTCAGCGAGGAACGCCAGGCAAATGTATGCGCATTCCTGTCGTATGTGTTCCCAGTGTGGCAACGGGGCGTGCGGAATGTTGTCCGAGCGCTTAGATAGGGAAAAGGCCGGATCCCAGGACGCGTTCAGAGGCGTTTAAGCTGCGAGGTGAATTTTCCCACCGAAGGGCGCGTTGTGTCACGATTCTGAGATATTAATGCAGTGTACTAATTAAAGCGCCTCTTAACCTTAAAGCTCGTTTCATCGAAGGAATTCGAAATATCGTAGATCCATAAATCGGATGAAAGTTCAATGGAGCCGAGAGTTCCATAGTACGCGCTTCAATCAAACGCATTCAGTAGTGTAAGTCAATCTTTCGAGCTATATCACGGAATACCCGAGTCCCGCGGAAAAAGGTCGATTGAAAAACGTGAATGAAACAGTAACAAGATCCTTTCGAATCCTTTTAATTCGACTGGCATCGAAGCCCGTGGCAAACTCGATTCCAAAGGGACCGGACTATTGTTCGATATAGCCGTATCGCTGTTCCTTGATCGAAGGTGTATATTTGTCGACATTAATTACTACATTCATAGGGACCAGCGAATAGCGGAATACACGGGGAACGGATATAACTCGCGAACACGGGCTCGACATTACCGCCTAAATCGCGGGAATCGGATAATTTAGGTCACAATGGTAACCTGTCGCTTAATTCATGCGAAATTGTAGGGGCGGACGGAAACACACTCGCTCCGACGCTGCTTCTGAGACTGTCGTGAATTTACCTTTATTATTCCACCCCCGAACCGAATAATAGACCGCGGAATCTTCCACGCTCGCGAATCCCTCTAAAAATAACTCGAACCTATTCAAATCTAATTTTAACTCCAAATGCTTCAATTTCTAATACCGTTTGTTTCTTCCTTGCAGGATGGATCGGACATCTGCCCCCCTCGAGAAAAGAGTGTTCAACGAACGGACCACTTGATGGGCATGTTTAAACGCTCCTGCCAATAAGGGTGAAAGGATGTGCCCAGGGGATGTTCCGGCGAAACCGGAGACAGTAATTCCCGGAGAAATTCGGAGCGTTCCTTGGGCTGCCTCGAGTGTAAGTAAATTACAGGCTTACAATTAGTGTTCGGTAGAATTCGGGGTGGTACGAGGGGGTGGGAACGGTGACGAGGGCCGGGTGGGCGTTGTCGACACCCTGAGGCACGTGTTGCCCTCGAAATTAATGACTACGTGCCTTATCTTCCGCCCCCGTCCGCGTTCCTTCGTTGGGGCGAAGACTGAAACTGAGTTGCGCCTGTCGCGACGGAATCCTAATGTTGGCAAGAAACGCGTTGGAAACGGATCCTGAGGATGCCTTTGCCAATTATCTCGAGGTATCGCGACGGGAAGGGCGCGGAGATCGCCTCGAATTCCTTCAGAATTTCGGAAATTGTTTTCTATTTGCTACCGGGGGAGGATCGACCATTTCTTTTAACCCATTCACTGCAAATTGTGCTACTGTGTTGTAAAAAAAAAATATTTCTGGTTGAAAATCGTCACTATCCCGTGGTAAAAACACTAAATAAGCATTTATGCCTCATTTTCATTGTTTTCATTATCATGTGTTATGATTAGACTGCAGATTTATCTAAATTCTATCATAGTATACCATATGAAGTTTACAGATCACCAAAATGCATATTGGCAATTTTGTGCGATTATTTGGATACTATTTAAAGAATCTGCACAATCACGAGCAATCAAATATGTCCCTATGTCTTTTAGTAAACATACAAAATTTAGTGGTTACTAAAGTAGTTAAAAATAGTCGCAAGATTTAGTTTTTCAAATTCTTCTCGAAATTAAAATGATTATCGAAGAGAATAAAATTCCTAATGAGGTCAGGAGAGACCGAAAGATCATGAGAAGGTTAAGATTCCTCGAATTTAGACTCCCAGGATCTAAGGTTATTAAAACCTGTCCATCTTCGTACCCGAACTTAAATGGGCGAAATTGACGAGACAGCTGCGGAGGAAATTAATTCAAAGCTCCCGAGGTCCTTTCGGCATCCTAACCCCTATCGTTTCCACCGCCTCCAACCCTCCGATTCCATCCCCCGAGTTCCTACAAGTTGGGATCAACCTTCGAATTAGTACCCTCCATAAAAAAACGGAGTGTTGTCGCGCCTTCATTTTGGGCAAATAAAGTGGCCGACATTTGTGAACAGTGGGTATAAAAATGGCGCTGAGTAGAGATTGGTAAATTGAGTCCATTGAACTGGAAAGTGGAACGAATGCGGAGGGATAAAAACAGCGCTCCCAGAAGCTTTCGTGTATAGCTAATTTTCGGTCGTGGAAACGAAGGGGGCCGAAAAATGATGATATTGCCTCGGCGATGTTGAAACGAGAGGAAAACAAGCGCCTAGGGAGTACGCATAATATCGCCTTCAATCGTCCGCGTAATTTGGACATTATTTAAATTAGGGGCGTTATTGGGAATTAGTTTCGAAAGCGAGTGGGAAGGAATCTCGCGAAATAGAAAGAGAAGGGTTCGCTTTCCTGCGCGTGTAGAAACAAAGAGATCCAACCCCCCTGCGTAATTTCCATTTTCGACTGCAGTGTAAATTAAATTTTACTCGTTCGCTGCGAGCGGCTCGAATGCAGTTTGAAAACTTCAACCCGCGCTTCCGGTTTCGAAAACGAAAAATATTACGAGCTCTTTTCACTCTCTAGTTTCAACAATTTAGTGTCTGCATAAATATTAGGGGAAGTGACGTTGAAAGGAAAGTTTCCGCGGCGCCACCGAAACGGGACAGAATTTTGGCAAGGAATTAGACGCGATAAATCGTGAATAAGGGGGTAAAGACGGAAATGGCGGAGCGTCCAAGGAGGACATAGACGTGTAATGGGATTTGTGGTGCCTTTGGTCAGCCTGTGGCCACACACCGACCGACACACAGAGGCAAGGGCGAGCCTCCCCTCTACCGCAAAAATGTACGTTCCTTCATTTCTCCAGGTCGTAGATGCGTGCATTTACTTTGGGAATGGTAATTCCCCCATCAAACGCCATTGCTCTTTTAAATATTACGCTCATTTGCATCAGCAGACTTTCGTTCGATTCTTTTCTTCGGTTAATAACAGCGGAAGGCAAAAATGAAAGGTGGAAACTACTTTCTTTGAGTAGAAAGGGAATGTCATTAGTCAGCCGATGTTCCAATAAAATATTCAGAGCAAGTGTTAAAGTCAATATTACGCTTCTATCGACTCTCTTCGGAGAAATGAATTTTCGCAGAAGCCTTAGATGCAGAAATCTTATTTCCCTTCCTCTTTCAATTTCTTCCACCTACGGGACTCTTATTTGAACCTTCAGTTCACGGTTCCTCTTTGAATTAAAATTTTTTACTGATTTTCTTCTGTTAGTGGAGAGCAGTAAAGAATTTCTTGGACAACTGCTTTGAACGATGGCGGTAATAAACTTTGCATGTGTGTTCTTAAGGAAGTGCGAAGTTTTTGCTGTTATCGGCAGTATTTTAAGTTGATACGTGGAACCTCGTTTCTTTCGCAACTGCAGGGAACAGTATACTCATTATAGGATGATAAAGAGGTATTGTAACTTTAGTAACATGGTATCAGGTTGATGCAAAAGTCGTGAGAATTTTTTATGACTGTTTTTGAAGTATTTTTGAATGAGAAAGATTTTTCGGTAAAGTGACAGACGGCAACAGGTTGCAGAAAATAATGATAACTATACATATAATTAAGTAAATGAAACAGAGCTTCAATATTCCCATTGCTTTTGCATAAATTCAATCAAAAACAGTACCATAATATCAAATATTTAATCTTTTCATTTCATCTTTTATCAATTTCAATGTTTATTCTGTTTTGCATGTTGTAATATTCTTTATTAAATTCTTCATGATTTTCATTACATTGTAAATCCAAAATTTGGAATTTCTCTTCATTTTTATTAAAACCAATAACGAACATATAAAGTATTATAATTAGTCCCATTAGATCCATTAACTATGTAATATCATAATGCGTTTTTTTTCTTCTCTTTTTTTAACGTCTTTATTACTCTCTTTGTATCGATATCTTCTTTCCTTTTATCTTTTCTTACTTATATTTTGCGGATTACATTTTCACTTTTTTAAGAAAGGGTTCATTCCGTAAGCGAATAAATCAATTATTATTATTATTATTATTATAGTCACTGGAGCTTGTTTGCATGAATGAAGAAATTCTTGCTTTCCTTATTTATTATACAAAGTCACTTCGATCTTGAATTGTTCAGTTCACCATTGAACTATTTCTTCAAACTTAAATTTCAAATTATTCTTGGATTAAGATTGATAAAAATGTGGTACATTTTTTAATTACTTCTTCAGTTGCCTATTATTAAAATTTAAGCCTGTGTAATTCAATTTTTTCTTTGTAAGAACACAATTCCATACTAGAAAGATGAAAAAAATATTGCTTATTGAATGTATTGTCTAAAAAATTTCTGACAGTGTTTTTAAATGAAATTCTACACAACACACATCTTAATTTATAGTTCATATTTTTCCATCTATGAAAGTTACAAAAAGAATGAAGAAAAATATAATTACTCATAATTACTGAAGCTTGCATACTGAAGCAAAAAAATCCTTGTTTCTCTTACTTACAAAATGATGCCAAACTGTTGCATGATAGTGTAATTCTCTTAAAATATTAAAAAAAAAAAAAAGGAAACGTATGCCAAAAACAAATCCACCCCCAAAAAGTACAACAAACAAGAATCTCAAAGAAAATATTCCACTTCGTTTGCTATTGCGTACTTCATACCACTGCGACCAATTTTTCGGAACCGTAAATAATTTCCGTCCGTCTGCGGATTTCTTTATGCTATTAGGATCGATGGAACAATGATATTCGATGGTTAGCGGCACTTCACTCCTTAACGAACTCCATTTATGCTCGTATCGGATCCGTCTGACAAGACGCCGACTTGTTCCACTGGAGGGTGCGCCGACAACTCTTAAGGGTAGTTCGAGACAGCTAGCCAAGTGGCCGGGGCTGTTGACTGAGATGCTGGGAACGTCTTGACAGCGACAAAAGTGCGGGGGACGGTTATAGAATCAACATCGAATCGATTGTCTCGCAGATTGGCGAACATTTCTCGTGGGAAATCGTTTCGAGCACGGCACTCCTTGCTTGACGGAGACAAACACCGCGTTCAGGACGACCTTGGGGGATGAAACGGAGACAGAGTTCTTCTCGCGACGGGAAAAATTATTCGTCGAAATATTCTTGCTCCGCGTTGAATGTTCGTCGCGTCGA